>OY787633.1:10000000-11250000 GCA_963678965.1 Cruciata laevipes
AGTCGGCATACAGAAAGCAAAAATGACTCCACACTAGAGCATGGAACCAGGTTGTTGTTTGGATAACACAACTTTGACAATACGCTGTTAAACCAGACATAATGAGTTCAGTTGAGTCAACAGATGAAATCAAGGATTGGTATGTATCAACTGGAAAACTTTTGTAACTTAATAATCACCAATAAAAAAAGATTAGGAAAGTTGCGATCCATACCATGTCCACAATTGAGAGCAACATGACGATAGGCAAGCTGCATCTGCATTTTGTAGATTAAATTCAGAGATGGTTCCCCCCAAAAATAAAGTTATACCTAAAAAGGCCTCTTAGGCAATCAAAGAGTGTTATACCTACTTTTATTTTTTAAAAAAAAAGAGAAAAAAAAGAGTGTTATACCTAAAATTATTGGCTTGTAAAGCAGTACCCTGCACACACAAAAAAAAAGTAGAAAAGGAAATAAAAATCTAAGTCAAATCTTCAAAACACAATAACAAGGGGCTGTAAACAACATCACTTAAATCACATACAAAATAAAGCTGGATATCTTAGATTATAGTACTCTCTAAGTTTCACAATTTGAATAAAAAAATGTATAATTATTAACAACTTACCCCTACAGATAATTAATACTTATGAAAAGTATAAACTTAAAAGTACACAATCAAACTAAAAATATCTCATGTGATTATAGTCTAATCCATATTTCAGTTAAATTTTAAGGCCAGTATAATTATGACTGGAACATAGGCCCTGTTCTTTTCACATGAATTGGAATGTTCCTCAACTCAGTACCATTTATTACTAATAGCAGCTTAAATGAATAAAACAGATCATAACTAAAGTTAAGTCCAAAAGAACAAGGTTTTAGCAAAGTGAGGAAAAATCAATCTCAAATCGAGATAATAACAATCAATCTCAAATCCACTGGCAATCAATCTCTAAGGAATCAACCATTATGCCTAAGAAGCTTCCCCATTACTAACCATTAGGCGAGATAAGAACAGATTCACACACATGCAAATTTGGAAATCAGCCTAAACAATCTAGGAAGTAGGAATCCTGTCCAGAAGACACACATACACATGTTAAGATATCACCCAAACGATCTACGAAATCCTGTTAAGACAAACCCAATTAATCTAGGAAATGCTCTCCGATTTCTATATATACACGTAACTGCCTGAGGCTGACCTGCCTGAGGCTGGAGAATTCCCAGATTGGGGGGTGGACAGAAGGATTTTTAGCTCAAATCCTTACTATATTCAATGGGATGATGCAGCTCCGCCTTGGGAAATTGGGATTGAGCTGGAAGTATCGATAAAGAGGGGGAAAATTGTTGTAGAAGTTTCTTGACTCAATTTCAAAAAGTCTGTATACTTATGGGCACTTGAATTATGGATAATTGCATTCATAGATCCACTATTTGGATAAATTGTGAATGCACCCTCCATTTTGTTAATCATTCCATTTTAGTCCACCTCGGATGATCCTACAATTAAACCTCATAATTTGTGCAACATATACGATATAATAGTCAAAGAATGGGACTTATGGTAAATTATTTCAAAGCAATTGATATGGATTTGGATTATTTTGGTTTCTCCTCATTTTGTAATGGTGGTTAATTTTAGTTTATAGATTATTATTCTATTTGCTTTTGAGGTTCGTTTCATTAATTATTCAACTATGCCGTGTTGAGTATAAATATTAGTTAGGTCATGTTGCAAGATCTTTTTGCTTTCTGAACTAAAATAACCTTTAATATATTTATTTGAACTGAAATAATTTTAAATATATTTATCTGAACTAAAATAAATTTAAATTTAATGAACTGAAAAAAAATTAAATATTTATCATTGCCAAAAGGATACAAATATTTCAATACCATAAATTAATCATAAAGTGTTTCCAAAAAAAATATAATCCAAAAAATGAAAAAGTAAAAAAGTAAAATCAATATCTTCAACAAGAAAATCAATCACTTCGTATCTCCTGAATACCATAAATTAATCATAAAGTGTTTCCAAAAAAGAAAAAGAAAATTCCAAAAAGTGAAAAACTAAAATCAATATCTTCAACAAGAAAATCACTTCATATCTCCACAGGTCTCTTTCTCTCATCCATGAATTAGTAACACGTCATCATCCGAACTTCCTTCTGTATCCGAACAATCACCTACGAAATTTTTGAATAAGCATTTTAATTACATATAATCAATTAATTTTTAAAATATCATTACATGGCATGTACAAAGTGTTTCTACGCAACAACTGCACCATACGGTTACGAGTTCACCTGCAATGTATGCAATGAGAAACAATCTGCAACACCAAGGTGTCGTTTTGAAGCAACTTTGAAGGACGAAAGCGGAATGATAACTGCTTCCTTTTTTGGGGAAAATGCCGAAAAAATACTAGGCCTCACGGCTGAAGAGGCAATGGATGGATTTACTCAGGTACATCGTTTTCAAATCTATTCTTACGCATTCTTATAATTTTACAATTCATATCATTCTAACAATTACAAAATTTTCAGGAATATATCATGGACCGCAGTACCGCAGTTGAAACTGCAACTTACGTTGTTCAACTAAGAGCCACAAAGCTAAAGGACGAACAAAACCAGCAGAAATATGCAGTCATGTCTTTGGAAGAAGATTGTGAAGACGATATTCCAGTCAACCAAATATGGAATACCAAATCAAATGCCGATGAAGCAGGCCCATCAAACACCAAGGATGTGGAAGACACTGAATCAGATTCTGATGATAACATTCCAATCAATCAACTCATGAGCAAAGATGATGAATCTGATGGTAAGTTATAAACCTAACTTCTTTAAATTTTTATCAATCACATTATTCATTACTAACATTTGGATTTATTATCAGGAATTCAAGGAAAACACAACAATCCCAACAAAAAGCTCAAATTAGGATGAAGTATTAGCACTTTCATACTTTTATTATAGTACAATAAATTTGAGGATTTTGGTTTTATTTCGGTGGTCATTTCATTTGTAATAAGTTTGGATTATTTTGTTTGTTTCATTTGGGTGGAATACTTTATTATTTCATTTGTAATTGTTTCAATTTTAAATTTAGGATTTTTTTAATTCAATAATTAAGAGCAATATACTTAATTATATTTGTATTATATTACTTTACTTCTATTAAATTTGTTATCTTATCACAATATATTATAGAACTTTTACATTTATTTACCAAAACAATATTGCTCGTTGCGCGCGGTGGAGCACAACTAGTTTACATGAAAATAAATCCATGTTAGATGAGATGTCATATTTTATGACTAATTTATACAATGCAAACACAGAGAATACTGGCGAATGGACATGAAATAGCCGTGAAAAGGGCTCCGGATCCTCTATACCACAATTTTCTACCATCCTCTACACCACCAATAGTATTATGCCACTTGTCTAAATTAATTTAACTCCTAACTTGACTCTAACTCATCCCACTAACTCTTACTTACTACGGTTAATCAATTTCTAATCACTTCAAAAGTAAAATTCAGTTAAACTAAAATATTTTCTTTTTACCAAAGATATGTATTCTGTCTCATGACTCTCATCTCCCGCAGAACTCTAATCACCGGATAATTCGACCGAGAAATCTAAACTTTTACGGAGTTACTTTTCTTCTTCAGACTTCTAGCATTATTTCACAACAGTATTTCAGACTGAGTTAGAGTATGAACATATGAGATAATGCAGATATACAACAAAAATGAATCTACCAACTCTGACCTGAATTAACAAGCCGCGTATCAACCCAAATTATAAAACAAAATTTACTAGAGTAGAGGTTAAATAAACAAACACTTCCAGTCAACTTATTTGGAAAATTCTAGGTTTCCGTTGAATTCAATGCTCTGAAATGCTGAGGTTACCAAGATTCATTAGATATTTCCAGCAGCACAACAACAAACTAAAACTGCAATTTCAATTTTTAGGGTATCTAAAAAGCTAGGAAAAGATTAAACTTCACGTCCATTTTGCCATTAACCAATTCTGCCGCCACACGACATTACGAAGCCGGAGAATCACTTTCTCTGAGTTTCTGGATGCAGCCCCAAATGGTTATGAAATTTCTGGATGCAGTGGGAGTTCGAAGAAGGCCTCGACTCTTTCGAGGATTCCGAGGAAAGAAAGCCCCGTGCGAGTGTTTGAAGAGAATGGAGTCCGGCTCGTTTTTTACAAAGAGGAAAAGCCTAGTTCAGTTGTTTGATCCGGAGATGGTGGAATCATCGAGAAAGAGCATATGGAGAAAATCGTTTCTGAGGCTACGATTAACAGAAAATCCCAGGATACCGAGGCAATTCTGAAGCTGACCGGTGATTAGAGATTCTGCGGAGATGAGATAATATAAATCTTTGGCAAAAGGGATTATATTTTAGTTTAATTGAATTTTTTTTGAAGTAATTAGAAATTAGTAAACCATAGTAGGGAAGAGTTAGTGGGATGAGTTAGAGTCAAGTTAGGAGTTAAATTAATTTAGACAAGTGGCATAATACTATTGGTGGTGTAGAGGATGGTAGACAATTGTGGTATAGAGGATCCGGAGCCCATGAAAAGGCTGTCGAAAATGTCATGACAAGGAATAGGTGGATCTAACCTAATATTTTTATGTGCAAATTTTTTTAAAATATTTATGCCAATATGAACCCTAAAATAGTTGATTTCGGTTTGGAAAAATTCAGTTGAGTTGATCAACATGAAGGAAACACACTTAAAATTGCAGGGACATAGTAAGTTTCCATATAAAGTTTATTAATGAAGATGCATATATTCCAATCATTGAATTATGTATCCAGCTAATTTTTTCGTACATGGAGGGGCCAATATTCTGCCAAGTCCCATGTTTTCAGTTTTGGAGTGATGGTTCATACATCATGGGAGAAACATAGAAACCCCATATCATAAAAGGTTTGATGTCATCTGCAAGATGTAAGATGAAAATTTACATGGTCAAAATCTATTGCTTTAATACAGCACAATTGTTTCAAAATAGAAAGTAGAAGCTGGCCTTTGGAAATAATGAAACCACCAAGAACAAACACCAACAACAATGTAAAGGTACCAAGAGTATTTGCAACAACTTGCACTCTCCCCAGGGCTGCAATAGATCGGAAGAGAGACAAGGCCATATGATGCAAGGCAATATAAGCCAACAATTGACAGAAGAACCTGGTAGTTTCCAAAGGAAATATGTTATGCTATGTTGTCTTGGACTAATAAAATCATACTCATGATTTCAGTAGGATTTCAGGATTAGAAATTACCTGGAAGGATCAGGGGCGAAGCCTATAGAGTAATAAGTAAGAATAATCCATATTGATGAGAGTGTGATAGTAGTCTTTCATATAGATTAGTATAGTTGTGTTTCATTTAATTTCTCCTACCAAATGTATTCATTCATTCATTTTTATTTTTGGCAATGATTGATAGCATTGTACTTCTCATCATCGACATCACTATTTGGAAGATATGCATCCCCAAAATGAAGATGTATTGCATTCCAAAGAGGCTCGCTGGATCATATAAATTGTGAAGAAAATCATTTTTGTGATAGAGGTCTCGTGATTTCTTTTTAAATTCGATTTGATTTGACTTTTAGATGAAGAGGATATAGCTATCGACCCTAAATCTCTTCACTTCAGCTTGAGCGAAATTTTAAGCGCCACCAATAACTTTTTAGCTAACAACAAAATTGGGAAAGGTGGATTTGGTAGTGTATACAAGGTTGGAACTTAGTTACATGAAAATAAATCCATGTTAGATGAGATGTCATATTTTATGACTAATTTATACAATGCAAACACAGGGAATACTGGCGAATGGACATGAAATAGCCGTGAAAAGGCTGTTGAAAAGGTCATGACAAGGAATAGGTGGATCTAACCTAATATTTTTATGTGCAAATTTTTATAAAAAATTTATGCCAATATGAACCCTAAAATAGTTGATTTCGGTTTGGAAAAAATCAGTTGACTTGATGAACATGAAGGAAACACACTTAAAATTTTAGGGACATAGTAAGTTTCCATATAAAGTTTATTAATGAAGATGCGTACATTCCAATCATTGAATTATGTATCCAGCTAATTTTTTTCGTATTGCATTGGTTACATGGCTCCTGAGTATGCACCGAGGGGCCAATATTCTGCCAAGTCCCATGTTTTCAGTTTTGGAGTGATGGTTCTTGAAATAATCTCGGGAAGGAAGAACATCAGCTTTTACAATTTGGAATAATCATATAATTAAATTTTGTGCCAAAGAATCAATTATGAATGTTTAACCTGCATGGCTGGAAGCAATGGTCAAATTCACCTCTGGCTCTGAAGCATAAGTTATTCAGTGCATTCACATTGATGTGGATTATTATGAAAGCGCCACGTGTCTAATTCAGTGTGAGAGTGACATGTGGATTCAAAGATAGTGCTTTTATATATAGTATAGATTACGAAAACAAACGATTACAAGTGTTCAGCCTAACTTAATGGCCATATCATTTTCATTACATAAGGCATTTCTACTAACTTTATTAACTCTAAAAAAGAGAAAGAGATTCTCATAAGTGCCATAATACCCTCTACGATACTCTTGATCTCTCATGGCGCTAACTCTACATCTTTGAGTGTCGCCACCAGTCAGTCGAGTGTATGAGCACACAAGTCTTGAGGGTGTCCCCTGGCTGCTGCTTTGATGGTCCTCCAGCAAGCCTCAGCTTCGCCTTGTAGAGGGGATGCACAAACAAAGAAATATGAGCCCCTAGATCGTTTTGATCCTGTGGCAATTGTCCAACATGTAGTTCCAAAATTACATGATTTCTGGAAAGAGCCATCCCACTTTGATCTGGGTGACTCCATATTCAATCTCCTAATTTTGATTTTACTTGTAATCCTCTGTGAACTATGGCATTACATGCTGGTTTGATGAAGTTGGGGGGATGCTCTACCAAGTTTTGCTTCTTAAAACAATAGGAACTTAACAATGGCTAAGTTGGCACAAGTTCTGGCATCTATATCCATGTCCTCCATGCCCTTTTTGTTTCTTTGAATCCAAATCTCCCACAAGGAAAAGACTAACAACCTTGTGCCATCCTCCGAGATTCCAGAGAATCTACTGATGAAGCCATAGTTTAGAGGATTGTTGACTAAGATTGGAAACTTTTTGGCCAATGGGTGAATGAGACCATACATTTTTACTCTCCTTGCATTCAACAAACAAATGAAGCTCAGATCTTCTCGTGCATATTGCACCTCGAACAAATTACTTGATCAAATATCTTCATTTTCCTGCGGTATAACAGAGTGGGGAGTGATCTTGATAAGATTCTCCACAAGAAAGTGTTTAGCTTGTAGAAAACCTTGAGGTTCCACATTTTATCCCATAGATTTTTCCTCCTACGACCCACACAACCCTGCTCATCCATTGCAATGTGGTATCCCTTTTATACCGAGTATCTTCCATCCTTGTTGTGTATCCACAGAGGTACGTCATCCTTGTTGCACTCATTTTTAAAGCCGTGCTATGTAAGATGATGTCCCTAGGGACAATGGGTCTCAACAGTGGTTCGCTCCTACAGTTTTGGTCTTGAATCATGTGTTCTACTCTCGGCTCTGTGTGCAAGGATGTAACACTATGAGGTTGCAGAGGATTGATTACCGTTGGAATCCATTGTTCTTCCACTTTGACCTTCTTTCCATTATTCATCTTCCAAGCCAAATTCTCTATGACAATATCCTTGGCCTATAGAATGGACTTCCAGCTCCAAGAGTCTCCAGACTTTTGTCTATAATCTCTGAAATCTGTGTTTCTCATATACTTGGCTTTGAGAACCCTTATCTGAAGCGAGTCTTTGTTCTTGAGCACATTCCAGGCATGTTTTGATATGATAGCTTTTTCATTCCAACTGCAAATCTAAGTCCCAGTCCCAGTCCCAGTCCCCCCTCCTCCCTCAACCACTTTTTGATTTGTCAAGGATTTCCATGATCTCCCTTTCCACCCCCCCTTCCAAATAAAGCAAGCAATCATCTTGTCCAATTCTGTAATATGCACTAAGAACATGAGATATTGTCTCATATTGTCAGGGTGTTGGGACTAAATTGAACCTAACATAGAGTTCCATCATTTTATTGACCTTTGTGAATAAGAAACAATCATATGCATAATGATCATTTTGGGGGTGTTTGGTGAAGAGCTTTTTGAGGCCAAATTAGCTGTTTGAACTCAATTAGCTGTTTAACCAATTCAAAAGGCTAATAAAAGTGTTTGGTAAAGAACTTTTTGAATTAGTTGTTTAGGCCCAAAAAGCTAATTTTCAAAACGCTAAGAAAATGAGCGTTTTCAAAATAGCTAATTGTATTTCTTACCTAAATGACATTTCTATCCTTATTTTTGCAACCTAATTAATGTACTTATTACTTCTTTTTCCTTTTCCAATTCACAGAGCGTAGTTGCGTACGTACGTATACACACGGCTGCGTGTATATTTTTGTTAGTTAATAAATATTTTGTTAGTTAATTTTTTTAATAATACCTATTTATTCTTATCTAATAAATATTTTAATATAATATTAATATAATATTATTGTTGGATGTTAATTGTTAATTTAAATAAGTGATAAATATGCAAGTTGTTTTTTAATAAAAATATTAAAAACTAAGAGTTTAACTTTTTTTTTTTTTGAAAAATGTAATAATTTCATTCAACTTCAGGGTTCTGGAAATCGTCCATAAACGAATGATAGGAACCTCGGGGGTGAATACCAAGTATCGTACATCAGGGGGTTCGACTTAGCATATTGGCTAGAGAATGGCTATAAAATTCTGACTACGTGGAACCCAAAAGGGCCCTAACCAAGTACTAATCTCCAGCAAACTTCGAATCCTCAAAACTGTCTCCCTACAGTTGTCCGAGCAGTCCATCTCCTGATTCACCTTCTGAACAACCTGGAGTGCATCCCCCACCAGTTTCATCCCCGGCTGGTTCAAATCTCTGGCCAACATGAGCGCCTCCTCCAAAGCTAAGCATTCAGGCAAAGCTAGATCACTGACGTGCTGAAACCTCCTAGTCACCGCTCTCAGTAACTGTCCTGTCTGGTCCAAAGCCACCACACCAACGCCCGCATCCCCATTCAGTATGCCAGCGTCAAAATTAATCTGGATACCAGGGTCTGGCGGTCTCAGCAGCGTCTCCGGCAGCAATGCATTTGACGATTCCTCCCTCCAATTCTGGGCTGCCCTGTAGTTCCTCAGATTGGCCACCACACTCGCCGCTACCATTCCAACCGCCAGCTGAGCATGCTCGAAGATCCTCTTATTTCTTTGGAACCATAATCCGTCGCAAACCATAATCGCCAATGCACAGAACTCCTCATCTCCATCCTTCAGAATCTCCCGGAACCAAGCATCCCATCGTTGCCTCATAGCCAACTCAATCCTCGACCATAGATTCACCGTCCCCCACGCCGTCCTGGCATAATCACAGTCGAAGAACAAGTGAGCCGTCGAGTCCTCCTCCTGCATACAGAAAGGGCATGCCGAGTCTACCTCCACCCCTCGATGCCTCAGGTTAGCCACTATCGGAAGAGAGTCCTTGCAAAGCCTCCATGCGAAATTCAAAGGCCTATTCGGAACCCTGAACTTCCAAAAGCGATTCCAGAACACCGGCGACCCTACATCTGTCGTCGGCTGTTGGATCCTTGCCCCCACCGCAACGTGATAGGCCGATCGCACAGTGTACATCCCCGGATTTGTGAAATGCCATATCCAGCTTGAGCAAGGCTTTTGACAGAATAGAATGGATATTCGTGGCGAAGACACTGGAGAAGATGAGATTCTCGCCATCTTTCGTATCGACCATCACTCAGTGTTTGTCATTGGTATAGTTTTCGTTCATTCTGAATGGGGAGGAGTTTGGGCAGCTATCACCGAAAAGGGGCATCAGGCAAGGAGATCCCCTTTCCCCATACATGTTCATAATATGCTCGGAGGTGCTCTCTATGTTGCTATCTGATTTGGTGGCGGCTGGAAGGATCAAAGGGGCGTTCTTCGCCCAACGGACCGAGGATATCTCATTTATTTTTTGCAGATGACACTCTCCTCTTTGGGGAAGCATCATTGGAGGAGGCACGCAGGATACAGTGGGCGCTAACTCTATATGAGTCAGTATCAGGCCAGAAGATTAATGTTGATAAATCGGGAGTGCTTTTCAGCCCTAACACGGCCGTGGAACTCAAATCCAGAATATGTGAGATATTGAAGATTCCGGAGGTGGAGGCACATGAGAAGTACTTGGAGTTGCCTACAGTCATTGGCAGGAAGAATGGAGAAATCTTCCAAGGCATTAAGGATCACATTGGCCAGAAGATTGATGGGTGTAATGAACAGCACTTATCGAAGGCGGGGAAGGAGATCATGATCAAATAGGTGTTGCAGGCTATACCCAGCTACACGATGAGTTGCTTCTAGCTGCCAGGCTATGTAGTGGATGAGATTCATGGCCTATTGAGCAACTTCTGGTGGGGGCACATCCTCGGAGAGGAAGATTCCATGGGTTGGATGGAAGAAGATGTCCAGATCGAAGAGTAAGGGGGGCATCGGCTTTCGGGACATAGGGGCTTTCAACCAGGCCCTATTGGGGAAGTAGGTATGGAGGCTACTTACACCGCTGGAGTCTCTACTGGCCAGAATGATGAGGGCTAAGTATTACAGAAACGGGAATCTACTTTCTTCAGACATAGGGACACGCCCGTCGTGGGCATGACACAGCATCCACGGGGCTTTGGAGCTGGTTCGGAAGGGGTGTGGGAGATCGATTGGGTTGGGACGTCAGACTTCGGTCTGCAACGATCCCTGGATTCCGAGAGTAGGGGGTTTTATGGTTCAGGACCCGCAACGGGTGCCAGGCCACATTGCGAGGGTGGCTGACCTTATTGACGTGGATACTAGATGGCGGAAGACGGACATTCTGAAGGCCTTATTTACGGAGGAGAAGGTTGGGTTGATCAGGGAGATGCCGCTTTGTAATCTGAACTCGCCGGACAGGTGGATATGGCATTTCACGAATCCGGGGAAGTACACGGTGCGATCGGCCTATCACGTTGCGGTGGAGGCAAGGATCCAGCAGCCGACGACAGATGTAGGGTCGCCGGCGTTCTGGAATCGCTTTTGGAAGTTCAGGGTTCCGAAGAGGGCTTTGCATTTCGCATGGAGGCTTTGCAAGGAGTCTCTTCCGACAGTTGGTAACCTGAGGCATCGAGGGGTGGAGGTAGACTCGGCATGCCCTTTCTGTATGCAGGAGGAGGATTCGACGGCTCACTTGTTCTTCGACTGTGATTATACCAGGACGGCGTGGGGGACGGTGAATCTATGGTCGAGGATTGAGTTGGCTATGAGGCAGCGAGGGGATGCTTGATTCCGGGAGATTCTGAAGGATGGAGATGAGGAGTTCTGTGCATTGTCGATTATGGTTTGCTACAGATTGTGGTTCCAAAGAAACAAGAGGATCTTCGAGCATGCTTAACTGGCAGCTGGAGTGGTAGCGGCGAGTGTGGTGGCCAATCTAAGGAACTACAGGGCAGCCCAGAATTGGAGGGAGGAATCGTCAAATGCATTGCTGCCGCATACGTTGCTGAGACCGCCAGACCCTGGTATCCAGATTAATTTTAACGTTGGCATACTGAATGGGTATGCGGGCGTTGGTGTGGTGGCTTTGGACCAGACAGGCCAGTTTCTGAGAGCGGTGACTAGGAGGTTTCTGCACGTTAGTGATCCAGCTTTGGCTGAATGCTTAGCTTTGGAGGAGGCGCTCATGTTGGCCAGAGATTTGAATCAGCCGGGGATGAAGCTGGTGGGGGATGCACTCCAGGTTGTTCAGATGGTGAATCAGGAGATGGACTGCTCGGACAACTGTAGGGAGACAATTTTGAGAATTCGAAGTTTGCTACGGAATAATACTTGGTTAGGGCCTTTTTGGGTTCCACGTATTCAGAATTTTATAGCTCATTTTCTAGCCAATTATGCTAAGTCGAACCCCCTGATATATGATACTTGGGATTCACCCCGAGGTTCTGTCATTCGTTTCTGAACGATTTTCAGAACTCTGAAGTTGAATGAAATTATTATATTTAAAAAAAAAAAAAAGGAAAACATAATCAAGACATATTCTAGGATTTTTCTTTTTCCAGTTAAAGAGTGATTTTTCGGCCATGGATGATTCTGCTTTCAATGATTTGGAGCTCGATTTGTCGGCCGGATCAAAACTGGAGCTTTCATGTTTCAGGATCAATGAGGTTTCTGATCATTCTATCTGGTGCCTTTATGGGGTGACACTTTTCTGTAAAAGTTCTAGAATATCCAACCTGATACCAACTCTAGATACCTGTGCTAATAACGCTTGAACAATTGTTCTTGCTTGGCTTTTACGCATGTTCTGGGCATTGAATTCATGTCCAACGAGCCAAGCTTTCAGCCTTGACCGATTTTGATGGCAACAACGTCTGCTCATTATTTTCCGGTCACCCGCCACCATCTTCCCCGCATATGGGATCCTACCAGCACATCACACAGTGAAATCCGACGTCACGCTCTGAGGTAAGGCTCCTGTACAACTGTGCTATGAACTGGAATCTTCATGGGAAAATGCCTCTACAACTGTGCTATGAACACTTGAATAGGTCCAATCTGGTGTCTTGAATGTTGGAACGTACCTTTTTTAGCTGAATTTTCTCACTTTTAGAACATTCAATCATTCTGCACTAATGTCAGAGACTAATTATGTTAACTGAAATTTCTCGGATGTTCCTAATTGTGGTACGCACAAGTCCTCAGTATTGGGTCCTATTAAGACTTTCAATAGAGACGTACATGAATTTCTATCATCTTTGGAGGCCTCCTAGCAGTTTGGTTATTATATTGAGCTAGAAGGATTCGCCAAAGGTGAAATGAATTTGGAAGTAGGAAAATTCAGGCACCATATGAAGGGAATGGTAAGTCTACTGAATTTGCTTTTGTTTGTAGCATCAATATCTTTACAAGATTGCAGTGCAGTTGACACAATATCAGTTACAAAGCCCCTTCAAGATCCGAACTTTATAGTTTCATCAAATGGAACTTTTAAGTTGGGATTTTTCAGTCCTCCAAACACCGCCAACAGATATGTTGGAATCATGTACAATAATGTTTCTGAAATGTCTGTTGTGTGGGTGGCTAACAGGGAAGAGCCTTTGAGTGATTCTTCAGGGGTTCTGACCATTTCAGAAGATGGGAATCTTGTGGTTTTGAATGGGATGAAGGAGGTAGTCTGGACATCCAATGTGCAAAATTCCGCACCAACTTCAACTGCTGAGCTCTTGGAGGATGGTAACTTGGTTTTGAGGGCCAACTCAACTGGAATAAGTGTGTGGGAAAGTTTTCAGATTCCCACTGACACATTTTTGGTTGGGATGAGGATTGGTCGAGGTGAAAATGGTACCTTCAACCTAACAACATGGAAAAGCCCCTCCGATCCATCCCTCGGAAACTTCACTGTAGGTATACCCCCTCTCCCCATCCCAGAATTGTTTCTTTGGAATAGAGGTGCCATTAGTTGGCGGAGTGGTCCATGGGATGGTAATGTATTTATAGGATCGCCTCCAATGACTCCTACGTATGTTTTTTGGTCTGATATGGAAAACAATGCTAGAGGAGCATATTTTTCCTATAACAAACTCAATAGAGCTGGGTTGACACATTTCAAATTCAGTTACTTAGGAGAATTTCAAATGTTTAATGTTACTGAAAAGGGAGATTGGGAAGTAACAAATATATTGCAAGCAAGTGGATTTTGTAATGTCTATGGTACATGTGGACCTAATGGGATGTGTGATCCTAAAGGTTCACCAATTTGTTCTTGCTTGCAAGGATTTGAGCCCAGAGATTGGGAACAATGGACTAAAGGAAACTGGAGTAATGGCTGTCTAAGAAAGTCTCGTCTTCAGTGTCAGAGAAATGATTCTGCCGGGAACCAAGGTGAAGTAGATGGCTTTTTAAAGCTTAAGAGTGTAAAAGTTCCAGATCAGGCAATCGTCACACAAGCTTCAGAACAAGAGTGTGAAAGTGAGTGCATAGAGAAATGCTCCTGCTCAGCCTATATTTTTGTCGTGGGCATTGGGTGCATGTACTGGGAGGATGATAACATGTTGGATATTGAACAATTCTCTATTCGTGGGTCAGATCTGTACCTACGTTTGGCTCATTCGGAACTAGGTAACAACTTATTTCTGATGAATTTTCATTTGCATGTTGAAATGATGTCGCATTTGCCTTTATTTTTATTTTTATATGATACCATAAAAGTGTTATGTTGATTTAACTTAGTGCAGTGCTAAAAATCATCAAAAATGTCGTGAGCCGGGTATCATTTCATTGAAATCTATAAACATGGTTGAGCATTTTCAAATGCAGATAATACCGGGAGGAAACAGAAAAAGAAGGCAATAATTGCCAGTACAGTTATCGCAGGATTTTTCTTCCTTGTTGTATCATTGTACGTCTTGTGGAACTGGCATATTAAGCGTAGAGGTAATAACCTTAATATATGTTATTAAGTGTTCATCAGTATTCATAAAGCAAATCCTTGAAGTTGTTCTCAAATCTGAAAATTAAAATTTGAAAATAGAATCCATGCTCGGTGGGTGTTTGGAAAATTCAAAGCTTGAAGAGCTACCGCTGTATAGTTACGAGACCCTAGCTACTGCATCTGATCATTTTCACATCAATAATAAGCTTGGCCAAGGAGGTTTTGGCTCAGTGTACAAGGTACATGTTTGGCATTGGCCCGTTTGACGTTACCATGATTCAGTGGACAGATAAAACAGTTCTCTAACCTTGCATAAAATTAAAATGTCTGCAGGGTAAGCTCTTAGACGGCCAGGAAATTGCAGTAAAAAGGCTTTCAAACTATTCTACTCAAGGGATTATGGAGTTTATGAATGAGGTTACACTCATTTCAAAACTGCAACACCGCAATCTTGTCAGACTTCTTGGTTGCTGCGTTGAAAGAGAAGAAAAAATACTAGTCTACGAGTGCTTGCCAAACAAAAGCCTTGATGCATATATATTTGGTTAGTTGGTGATTGTTTTCTTTCAATATCGAGTTGATCTGGTTTTGGGTTCATCCCTGTCCATATTAATTATACACCATAATTCAAGAGGCAACTTAGATATACTCTATTACAAAACATTTGCAATTGTACTAAACTTTTTGGCACCCATCAGGTTCAGAGAAGCAAGATTTACTTGACTGGAATAGAAGGTATAACATCATCTCGGGGATCAGTAGGGGCCTCCTTTACCTTCACAGAGATTCAAGACTGAGGATCGTCCATAGAGATCTGAAGCCAAGTAATATCCTCATAGATGAAGAGATGAATCCCAAGATATCAGACTTTGGGTTAGCAAGAATTTTTGAAGGCAAGCAGGATCAAGCCAATACCAACAGGGTCGTAGGCACCTAGTAAGCATATACTATTACTCCTATTGTTCTCCTAGCTACGTCATAAATGACTGAAATTGTGCAAAATATCATGTTATTCCTCTTTAATTTAAACTGCACTTTTCTTATTGAAATGGTTTGATGCAGTGGCTACATGGCTCCAGAATATGCAATGGGAGGTAAATTTTCCGAGAAATCGGATGTCTATAGCTTTGGAGTGCTTTTACTGGAGATTGTTAGCGGGAGGAGGAACACTAGCTTTTATCACGACAAGGAGAATCTAAGCCTCTTGGGATATGTAAGCTTCGTAAAGTCTCCTGACATTCTTATTTCACTCGAATTTGCTAGTTTAATCCAGTAGTTTCATCTCACTGTTTCAAAACTTTCAGGCCTGGAAACTGTGGAACGAGAATAAAGTGGTGAATCTGGCATTTACAGAAATAAATGTTCCAAATGATGAAATGGAAATCCATAAATGTGTCCAAGTTGGTTTATTGTGTGTTCAAGACTCCCCAAATGATAGACCGAGTATGTCTAACGTGCTTTGGATGCTCAATAGTGAGATCCGAGAACTCCCTCTTCCATTATTTCCAGTATATACTGCTACATTTCCGCTCCCCGGAGAATCCTTAGATTATCTGCACAGAGGACTTTCAAATAACGACGTCAGTTTGACCGAGGTTCAAGGCAGATAGCTGTATACTCTAGCAGACAGAAATTGGAGGAACTAATAGCCCAATGATCTCGGACAGTTTATACCACTAGACTGCCTATCGTCATATGTAGAATTTCAGTTTATGATGTTAGTTTGATGGATGTTCAAGGCAAATGTCCAAAAAGAAACTTTGTGTAATGTTTGGCTAGATGGTAACGAAATTGTAAAAAACATACTCCCTCCGTCCCAGCCGAAGCTGCACACTTTTTAGTCAACTTTGTCTGGGCATGTTTGACCGTAAATTGCAATTGGCATATGTGCTATAATAATATCATATGGGATATGATTAGATTCACAATGCGCTCTATTTTTTAGCTATAAAAGTTTTAGACCATAATAATGTATAAAAATAAAGTTATTCATGGTCAAACATGCACTGAAAAAATTGACCAAAAAATGTGCAGTTATGGCTGGGACGGAGTGATAGTTTAAATTGTGTACGGTATATGTTAAATTCGAAAAGTGTTTTCATTTATTGTGTTGTGAAAATTTGCATGCATTTTAGTCAAAAAATAATGAGAGAACACAAGTGCTTGCATTAAGTGCAGTTCAACTGTGAATGCTTTGCAAGGCTTTTTGTCAATGCAGCATATATTTAAAGATTAGGGGTGGGCGGGTTACATAGGAAGTCACTCTTAATGCAAGACTTCCGGCAGGATCTGAGGTAAGACTTCCGTACCTCCTTGCTTGCTGGTAAGTTATATTTATAGGAAAACTCCTCTGCAACTATTTCATGAATCATGAACATTGAATTGGTCCGATTTGTTGTCTTGAATGTTGTAATACTCCTTTTCAGCTGAATTTTCTCACTTCCAGAACATTTAATCATTTCTGCACTATCATCAAAGACTAATGAGGTTAACTGAACTTTCCAGGACGATCCTAATCGTAGTACGTACAAGTCCTCAGTATTGGGTCCCATTAAGACTTTTACAGAAGATATACTTTTGTTTCCATCATCTATGGAGACCACCTAGCTGTTTGGTTGTGATATATAAAATGGTGAAATGAATTGGGCAGTAGGAAAATTCATGCACCATATGAAGGAAATGGTAAGTCTGGCTAGCTTGCTATATTTTCTTTTGTTTCTAGCTTCAACATCTTTACAATACTGCAGTGCTATAGACACCATTTCAGTTACACAGCAGCCCCTTCAAGATCCCAACTTTATAGTTTCATCGAATGGAACTTTTAAGTTGAGATTCTTTAGTCCCAGGGCCGGTCCTGACTTTTCGGAGGCCTAGTGCAAACATTTTAAATGTGGCCCTTAAATTAGACAATTCACGACTTTTAGGTTATGTTTACATGAGATTATTTTTTGCTAAATTGAACTGAAAAAATAATATATTAATAAAAAAATCAGTACTACATGGCCTAAATTAACCTGAATTTCATCATATTATATTTCAGTGAAATGAATTGATCCATTGAAAAACTCAATCAAATAAGGCAATCTCTCTTAATATTATACCATCAATTTATTATAATAATAGCATAGCCCAAACGAGTCGATGAAGAAGGAATATTTTGTATCCAAAATCAAAATCCTGATTTGACTAAGCTTTACAAAAAATAGGTTCAAAAAAACAGTTTTACACAACACAAATTATGTTAATGTATTAGGAAAATGTTAAAGAAATTGAAAAGTCAAACGTTTCTTTTTAAAGTCAGTGAACAATAGTATGGGCCGCGAGAAGTTTTGTTTTAGTGACAGTTCTTGAAAACTTGGTTTTAAGAAGGTTTTATTCTTTTAAAACGAATATGGGCTGTAAGGCCTGAAATACCACTAATACATATATAGCGAAATTTTTTATATTTTTGAGGCCCTTGACAGCTGAGGCCCTGTGCCTTGGCACATTCGGCCCGCTGCCAGGCCCGGCCCTGTTTAGTCCTCAAAACACTACTAACAGATATGTTGGAGTCATGTATAATCTTCCAAATGCGAACGTTGTTTGGGTGGCTAACAGGGACAGTCCCTTGAATGATTCGTCGGGGTTTCTAACCATTTCAGAAAATGGAAATCTTGTCGTTTTGGATGGGAAGAAGGAGATACTCTGGTCATCCAATGCATCGATTCCTGCGCCAAATTCCACAGCTCAGCTTTTGGATGATGGTAACTTGGTTCTGAGAGATAACTCAAAAGGAAGAACTGTGTGGGAAAGTTTTCTGATTCCCACTGATGCTTTTTTGGTTGGGATGAGGATTGGTCGAGTTGTTTAATCTCACTGTTTCAAAACTTTCAGGCCTGGAAACTGTGGAATGAGAATAAAGTGGTGAATATGGCATTTACAGAAATAATTGTTCCAAATGATGAAATGAAAATCCATAAATGTGTCCAAGTTGGTTTGTTGTGTGTTCAAGACTCCCCAAATGATAGACCGAGTATGTCTAATGTGCTTTGGATGCTCAATAGTGAGATCCGAGAACTCTCTCTTCCATTGTTACTAGTATATACTGCTACATTTCCATTCCTTGGAGAATCCTCAGATTATCCGGCGAGAGGACTTTCAAATAATGATGTCAGTTTGACGGAGGTTCAAGGCAGATAACTGCATTTTTCCCCCATTGGCCTAGTATATCGGACTGGATGATACTTGACATTGTGTAATATATATTTTATAAAAAGAAAGATCATTTTACAATGGAGATGAATGCAAAAGTTTTTTGCGTGTCACAACTATATATATAGCTCATAGATTCCTTTGTCTAAATGATGTGATGCTCTAGTAAGATGATGGAGTTGTTGAAGTTCTGCTATTAGAGAATACAAGCGGTAAGATGTAAAATTAGGCCAGTTTAACTTCTATTTTAGACATTTGAAGATCCTCTTACTAGTATAAAAAAAGTGTATACCATAAAGAAGTTATCATTTTTACAAACAATTATCTCAAAGTGTGTTTTTAACTTATTATGAAGGCTGCTGTTAATGCCAGAGTAGTATTTAGCTTCCAGAGCAAAAGTATTGCTTCTTTCCTAAACTACCCTTAATGGTCAAAGACTATAATTTTCTCACTTTCTTATATTTAGTAGGAGAATATATGGAAAATCATTCATTATTCTCTCCAACCAAAATCAATCTCCGTCCATTAATCTCCCTCCCAATCTTGAAGTCCTTTCCAAATAAGTTTTTTGGGAGTTTTCTCTGTTCTTACCTCCAAAATTAATCACCATCGTAACTTTCAGGTTGCCCTAGAGCCGACTGGCCTAACCGCCGATGTGTGACCAGCTCATTCCGGCCACCGAACACGCACCCGGCTGATACGGTTCCACATGTGTATAGCATTCTATACGCGATCAGCTCATTAGGCCGGAACAAGATATCAGACTGCTGCGAAATACGGAAAAGTCTTCTCCTATTGCCTTCTGACAAGAGCCAGTGGGAAAAACGGATACCTGACGTTCGGAAAGGGGGGATATTAGCCAAGAAGGTTATATACACGCCGCTCTCGAAGACTAGTGACACTTTCTACTTCGTCGATGTTTTAGGGATCAACATCAGAGGAAAACTGGTGCCCATGAGAGACCAAAGTTGTTCTTTTGATCCCCAGAAACCAGGGCCTTTGACTGTACTTTTGGAACCGTTCTGTCCACTTATTTAACAAAATAAAAAGGCTGACATTTAAACTCATGTTCATTACAAGATATCCATAAACAGTATCTTTGTTATTTTATATTTCAGCCTTGATGATTAGTATGAGTGTTGCTGTAAAGAAAAACAGGGTATTTTTAAGGCATGTTACTTCAAGATACAGGAAACAAAACAATCCTTTAATATACATTTTAAAGAGTAGGCATAATTTCGTTCATGATTGAAATGTTCTCAATTTGTTCATATTTTTGAATACAACAAGATCTATTGCAGTTAAATAACTTGTCAACAGTTAAATAACATTCTCAATAATAAAAATGTGTTGTAAAATACGAGAGTAAATAAAACGACACAAGGATTTACGTGGTTCGATCAATGATCTATGTCCACGGCCGGAGAAAACCGGAATTCACTAATCTCTTTGGAAGAATGATTACAATGGTACAAACACTCTTTATATGGATACTTTAGTAAAGTAACCAATGGCTTTCTATGCTATAAAAGATAGAGAAAAGAGATGATGAGTTCTATGCTTGGAATGGCTTAGAATTGGTGTATTTTTCATCCCAAAACTCTAACCTATTTATAGGAAATTTGTGGTAACAATTTTCCACATTATCAAGCTTTCAAAGTCATCTTTTGGGAGCTAAAACATAGCTCTAGTTTTATGACTTTGGTAATTTCATACTTAAGTCATCTTTTGAGAGCTACAATATAGCTCTAGTTTTATGACTTGGTAATTTCATACATTCACATTAGGTGAATAAGATTTTCATCTTTTCACATATGAGCATTTCACATTATACCATTATTCATAACACTCCCCCTTGGAATGCTCCATATGTGCTCATAGAAAGTCTTACCAAGAATATCCAGTCACGTAGCTCCCCCTCATTTTGACATTGTTTTATAAACTCTGTAGCTTGCGCATCCCAATGTCGTGAACATGTTTTCTAAATACTGAAGTGGGGAGAGCTTTTGTGAATATATCTGCTGAGTTATCACATGACCGGACGTACTGGATGTTGATAACATTTTTCTTTTCCAGCTCCTGAGTAAATGAAAAGAATTTCGGAGGAATATGCTTTGTCCTGTCACTCTTGATGTACCCTTCCTTCATTTGATTTACACATGCAGAATTGTCTTCAAAAAGTGTAATGGGATCATCAATTGGTGGGAGACCACTTGTGGTTCTGATATGTTTTGTTATGGATTTCAACCATACACACTCCCGACTTGCTTCATGCAACGCAATAACCTCAGCATGGTTTGACGATGTAGTTACGAGTGTTTGTTTCTGAGAACGCCAAGAAATCGCAGTTCCCCCGCAGGTAAATACATATCCAGTTTGAGATCTACCTTTGTGTGGATCTGACAAATATCCAGCATCTGCATAGCCGATCAGAACAGGTTTTGCATTATTAGGGTAAAATAATCCCAAATCAATTGTTCCTTGAAGGTAACGGAAAACATGCTTGATTCCGTTCCAATGTCTCTTTGTAGGAGATGAGCTTAATCTTGCTAATAAATTTACAGCAAAAGCTATATCAGGTCGAGTACAATTAGCAAGATACATAAGAGCACCGATTGCACTGAAATATGGTACTTCCGGACCAAGAAAATCTTCATCTTCCTCACAATGACGAAATGGATCCTTTTTCACATCAAGGGATCTAACAACCATTGGGGTGCTTAATGGATTTGCTTTATCCATATTGAATCTTTTTAATATTTTTTTGTGTAATTTGACTGATGCACAAGTATCCCAGTTTGCAAGTGCTCAATTTGCAAACCTAAACAATATTTTGTTTTCCCAAGGTCTTTCATCTCAAACTCCTTCTTTAAGTAAGAAATTACTTCAAGAATTTCTTTACTTGTCCCGATGATATTCAGATCATCAACATAGACGGCGATAATCACACATCCGGAGGTTGTTTTCTTAATGAAAACACAAGGACAAAGAGGATTATTGGTATATCCCTTTTGTACCAAATATTCACTTAGTCGATTATACCACATGCGTCCGGATTGTTTTAATCCATACAGAGATCTTTGTAATTTGATTGAGTACATTTCTCTGGGCTTTGAAGTTGATGCTTCAGACATTTTAAATCCTTCAGGGATCCTCATATAGATATCAGTATCTAGTGATCCGTACAAGTATGCAGTGACAACATCCATCATATGCATATTACGTTTCTCATGAACTGCAAGACTGATTAGATATCTGAACGTAATTCCATCCATAACAGGAGAATAAGTTTCCTCAAAATCAATTCCAGGTCTTTGAGAAAAACCTTGAGCAACAAGCCGAGCCTTGTATCTCACAATCTCATTCTTCTCATTTCTTTTTCGTACAAATACCCATTTGTACCCGACAGGTTTCACATCTTCTGGTGTGAGTACTATAGGTCCAAATACATCTCGCTTGTTAAGCGAATTTAATTCAGCATCAATAGCCTTTTTCCATTCAGTCCAATCATGTCTATTCTTACACTCGGCAACAGAACGAGGTTCATGATCACCATTATTTTCATTAATGACATCACATGCCAAACTATAAGAGAATGCATCATCGATGTCTTTATTTCGGTCCCACCTTATGCCTGTACTAGCATAGTTAATCGAAATTTCTTGATTTTCTTCGTTTGGTATTTCTTCAGGAATACGTTCCTCAATTATGGGGTCATCTTGTTTTTTTGCTCCTTTTCTTTTCCGAGGATTCTTATCTTTGGAACCGATTGGTCTTCCACGCTTCAGGCGTGTTGTCATTTCATGAGTGACTTTGTTTTCAACTTGCCCTTTTGGGACTTCAATTTGAGCAGGAGCATTCTCAGCTGGTATATAAGATTTAGTCACTCTTTTTGTGTCTGTAAATGCATCAGGAATTTGATTTGCCATATCTTGCAAATGCAAAATTCTTTGAACTTTCCTTTCACAATCTTTTGTGTATGGATCAAGATGCAATAATGTGGGTACAGACCATGCAAGTTCCTTTTCCAGCTGTTTTCTTTCTCCCTCTAATGCTGGAAATTTCTCTTCATCAAAGTGGCAATCAGCAAAACGAGCTGTGCATACATTTCCAGTTGTAGGTTCAAGGTACCTTATTATTGATGGGCTTTCAAACCCTACATAAATGCCAAGACTTCTCTGTGGCCCCATCTTTGTTCTTTGAGGTGGTGCAATAGGCACATAAACAGCGCAACCAAAAATTCTTAGATGGGATATACTTGGTTCTTTGCCAAATGCAAGTTGCAGTGGGGAGTATTTATGATATGCACTTGGTCTGATGCGAATTAATGCCGCAGCATGTAATATTGCATGACCCCATACTGAAGTAGGTAGCATTGTTCTCATTATTAATGGTCTAGCGATAAGCTGGAGGCGCTTGATCAGTGATTCAGCAAGACCATTTTGCGTATGTACATGGGCCACAGGATGCTCAACAGTAATCCCAACAGACATACAATAATCATCAAATGTTTGGGATGTAAATTCACCGGCATTGTCAAGTCTTATTTTCTTGATCGTATGGTCAGGGAATTGAGCTCGCAATTTGATTATTTCAGCAAGTAATTTTGCAAATGCCATATTACTAGTTGATAACAGACATACATGTGACCATTTGCTAGAGGCATCTATCAATACCATGAAGTATCGAAATGGTCCACATGGTGGATGGATTGGTCCACATATATCACCTTGAATGCGTTCAAGAAACATAGGCGATTCTGTTTCAACCTTTCCCGGTGAAGGTCTTATGATTAGTTTTCCGAGAGAACAAGCCTTACACTGGAACATTTTTCCTTGAGCGATCTTCTGGTCCTTCAATGAATGCCCATGTGTTGCTCCAATAATTCTTCGCATCATAATTGAACCAGGATGACCTAGTCGATCATGCCATATGTTAAATATTGAAGGTTTCATAACTACCACATTTGATTCAACTGCATTTATATGTGTGTAATGCAATCCAGTAGGGAGCATTGGTAGTTTTTCAAGTATGTATTTCTTTCCAGATCTAGAAACTATAAGAATCAAATATTTCACGGCACCTTCAGTTAAAGACTGGATATCAAAACCATGAGAATATATATCATTAAAATTTAATAAGTTTCTTTTAGATCTTGGCGAAAATAAAGCATTGTTTATTCTAAACAATGTCCCATTCGGCAATGTAAAACTTGCCTTGCCAATTCCTTCAATCAGATCTACAGGACCAGAGATTGTATTCACAATTGACTTTACTTGTCTCAATTCTGAGAAAAACCTTTTATCCTTCAATATAATGTGCGTAGTTCCACAATCAAGAATGCACATATCTTCAATTTTGATCCTTTGGTTGGCTTCATGATTAGCTTTATCCATTTCAAAATTTTAACTAAAAAACACAAATGGAAATAAGATAATAAGAAAGATTTATTTAAGCACTCGTAATACTTTGACAACTCAAGACATTACATAGGAAATGAAAACACACTACAACAAACTTTCACACAAATTATTTTTTATAAGGTAGATAAATAAAAATCGGACCATCAGGCTTCATTCCCGATGAGAGTTATGAAACTCTTTAGTTTCCACCATTCACTTGTTCAGCAAAATCACCGACGGTATCAATGAAATCATCATTGAAGTTGGATGACTCGAGGTGAGTGGATTCATCCAAAAGGTTCTGGTCAATAAAGTTGACCTCTTTGCCTTTTCCTTTCAGGGACTCCTTGTAGAGTTTGCACAAGTGCTTCGGAACTCGGCAGACTCTTGACCAATGCCCTTTACCTCCACATCTGTAGCAAGAGTTTCCAGAGCCTTTTGAGGATTCAGCTTCCTTTCCCTTCTTATGGGTACCTTCATGGTCCACCCCATGTTGCTGCTTCTTATGAAAGTGGTTGTTGGGCTTATATGGCGAGTTATAGCCACCTCGACCACGTCCGCGCCCACGGCCTCGGCCACGACCTCTGCCTCGACCCTGAAAATGATTCTTTCGTTCAGGTTCGTCGAGACTGACAACGTTTGCTTCAGGAAACGCTTTTGATCCAGTCGGGCGAGATTGATGATTCTTTTGAAGCAACTCATTATTTTGCTCCGCAACGAGGAGACAAGCACTCAGGTCAGCATATGTTTTAAAACCCTGCAAGCGATATTGCTGCTGCAAAGTTAAATTTGATGCATGGAAAGTAGACAAAGTCTTTTCCACCATATCACTGTCAGATATTGTGAAGTCACAAAATTTCAAGCGAGTTGCTAGCTCGTACATAGCTGAATTATAGTCTCCGACTTTGCTGTAGTCTTGGAAACGTAAAGTGTTCCATTCATTGTGCAGAGCAGGAAGCAATACTTGCTTCTGGTGACCAAATCGGTCATTCAAACTCTTCCACAACACCTTTGGATCTTCCACAGTGAGATATTCATCTTTTAGGCCTTCACTAAGGTGCCTACGAATGAAGATCAAGGATTTTGCCTTGTCTATATCCGTTGAATCATTCACCTCATTAATTGTCTTGGTGAGATTCATTGATCGTAAATGCACCTTAATGTCAAGTGTCCAAGGCATAAAATTATCTCCATTGATACTGAGAGCATTGAACTCAAGCTTGACAAGATTCGACATGGTGGTAACTGTGTTCTTGAACTTACTTAGTGGAGAGTGATCGTGCTGATAACGTGTTGTAAAATACGAGAGTAAATAAAACGACACAAGGATTTACGTGGTTCGATCAATGATCTACGTCCACGGTCGGAGAAAACCGGAATTCACTAATCTCTTTGGAAGAATGATTACAATGGTACAAACACTCTTTATATGGATACTTTAGTAAAGTAACCAATGACTTTCTATGCTATAAAAGGTAGAGAAAAGAGATGATGAGTTCTATGCTTGGAATGGCTTAGAATTGGTGTGTTTTTCATCCCAAAACTCTAACCTATTTATAGGAAATTTGTGGTAACAATTTTCCACATTATTAAGCTTTCAAAGTCATCTTTTGGGAGCTAAAACATAGCTCTAGTTTTATGACTTTGGTAATTTCATACTTAAGTCATCTTTTGAGAGCTACAATATAGCTCTAGTTTTATGACTTGATAATTTCATACATTCACATTAGGTGAATAAGATTTTCATCTTTTCACATATGAGCATTTCACATTATACCATTATTCATAACAAAATACAAATATTTTAAAATTGGGTTTGGTGGACCGTGGACGGTAACATAAAAAGTCACCTCACAACCTTCTGGCTGTTCATTCTTTCCCGGCCACCCGCCATCATCTTCCCCACCATGATGTCTACTAGCACAGCAGACAGTTCAGTCCGGCACGCTCTAAAGTAAGGCTCCCGTACCTTCTTACAGCTGCAATCTTCCTGTAATCTTTGTTGAAAGATTCCCCTGCAACTATGTCATGAACATTTGAATCGGTCCAAGTCTTGAATGTTTGAACAACCCTTTTCAGCTGAATTTTCTCCTTTTACAACATTCAATCAGTCTGCACTAACATCAAAAACAAATGACTAATGAGGTTTACTTCCCCAATTGTGCTACTGCTACGCACAAGTCCTCAGTATTGGGTCCCATTAAAACTTTCACAGAAGATGTACTTTTATTCCATCATCTTTGGAGGCCACCTAGAAGTTTGGTTGTGATATATAGCTAGCGAGATACGTAGAACGGTGATATGAATTGGGCAGTAGGTAAATCCAGGCACCATATGGAGGGATTGCAGAATTTGCTTATGTTTTTAGCACTAGTATCTTTACAAGATTGCAGTGCTATAGACATCATTTCAGTTGTAAAGCCCCTTCCAGATCCCAACTTTATTGTTTCCTCTGGTGGAACTTTCAAGTTGGGATTCTTTAGTCCTCAAAACACCACCAACCGATATGTGGGAATCATGTACAATGTTCCTAAATCATCTGTTGTATGGGTAGCTAACAGGGACAAGCCTTTGAGTGGTTCTTCTGGGGTTCTGACTATCTCAGAAGATGGGAATCTTGTGGTTTTGAATGGGATGAAGGAGGTAGTCTGGTCGTCCAATGTGCAGAATCCCGCGCTAAATTCAACTGCTCAGCTCTTGGAGGATGGTAACTTGGTTTTGAGAGATAACTCAAGTGGAAGAAGTGTGTGGGAAAGTTTTCTGGTTCCCACTGACAGTTTTTTGGTTGGGATGAGGGTTGGTCAAGGTGATAATGGTACCATCCAACTAACTACCTGGAGCAGTCCCTCTGATCCATCCATCGGAAACTTCACTCTTGGCATCCTTCCTCTCCCCATCCCAGAATTGTTTCTTTGGAGTAGAGGTGCCATTAGTTGGCGGAGTGGTCCATGGGATGGTAAGGTTTTCATAGGAACACCTGGAATGAATCCTATATATGGGTCTATGGTTCATGTGGAATCAGATAGTGCTAGAGCTTATCTTACTTATGACAGCTTTAATGAAACTAGGTTGTATCATTACAAATTCAGTTACTCAGGTGATTTTCAACAGTTTGCTTTGAATGAAAAGGGAGACTGGGAAACAACAGTTCTACTGCAACCAATTGATTGTAATGTCTATGGTAAATGTGGACCTAATGGGGTGTGTAATCCTGAAGGTTCCCCAATTTGTTCATGTTTGCAAGGATTTGAGCCCAGAGATCGGGAACAATGGACTAAAGGAAACTGGAGTAGTGGTTGCATGAGAAAGTCTCTTCTGCAGTGTCACAGAAATGATTCTGCCGGGCAAAAAGGTGAAGGAGATGGATTTATTAAGTTCATGAATGTAAAAGTTCCAGATCAGTCCATTGTCATAGAACTTTCAGAACAAGAATGTGGTAATGAGTGTTTAAAGAAATGCTCCTGCTCAGCCTATATTTTTGTTGTGGGCATTGGTTGTCTTCAGTGGGATGATAATTTGATTGATATTGTACAGTTCCCCACACGCGGAACAGATCTATACTTACGTGTGGCTCATTCTGAACTAGGTAACCCAACTTATATCTGATGAATTTGCAATATATGAATGTTGAATAATGACAAAGTTCTGCTATTTCTTGAATGATAATCATGTGAATGTGAGCATAGTTAGAAATCCAAACAATTCATTAGCATATTTTTTGAATTGTATAAACATGCTTGGTCATTTTAAAATGCAGACAATACTGGGAGCAATCAGAGAAAGAAGGCAATAATTGCTACATTTACTGCAGGATGTTTATTCCTTGCTTTATCGTTATACGTATTGTGGAATCGGTGGATTAAGCATAGAGGTAATAACCTTAATATGTCACTGAGGGCCTGTCAGTATTTATTATGATTTTCCTTCAAATTTATGTTACCTAGTGAATCTGAAAAGTAGAATTTTGAAAACAGAATCCATTCTCGGTGAGGGTTTGGAAAAATCAAATCTTGAAGAGCTGCCTCTGTATAGTTACGAGACCTTAGCTACTGCATCTGATCATTTCCACATCAACAATAAGCTTGGACAAGGAGGTTTTGGCTCAGTGTTCAAGGTACGTGTTTGGCATTATTTCCAGAGAATTGCTAGGTGCTAGCATGCTTCAGGGGTTGAATAAACCAATTTTTTAATCCTGCATAACAAATCTGCAGGGTAAGCTCTTAGACGGCCAGGAAATTGCTGTTAAAAGGCTTTCAATCTCCTCTAGTCAAGGAATTAAGGAGTTTATGAATGAAGTTACCCTCATTTCTAAACTGCAACACCGCAATCTCGTCAGACTTCTTGGTTGCTGCATTGAAAGAGAAGAAAGTATGCTAGTCTACGAGTACTTGCCAAACAAAAGCCTGGATGCATTTATATTTGGTTAGTTGGCGATGGTTGGTTAGCCTTATTTTGATTTCTTGTCCGTGTTACTACACATAATATTGTAAGAGGTAAATTTGCATTACAAAACACAAGCTATTATTTTATTAAACAATCAGATTCAGAAAAGCAAGACTTTCTTGACTGGAACAAAAGGTGGAATATCATTGAAGGGATTGGGAGAGGCCTCCTTTACCTTCACAGAGATTCAAGATTGAGGATCATCCATAGAGATCTAAAGCCAAGTAATATCCTCATAGATGAAGGGATGAATCCTAAGATATCAGATTTTGGGTTAGCAAGAATTTTTGAAGGCAAGCAGGATCAAGCCAATACCAACAGGGTCGTAGGCACCTAGTAAGCATATACTTTGAAACTCCTAGCTACATCATAAATGACTGAAACTGTGCAAAAATATTGTACTACTTAACTCTGAAATGGTTCGATGCAGTGGCTACATGGCTCCAGAATATGCAATGGGAGGTAAATTTTCTGAGAAATCGGATGTGTACAGCTTTGGAGTGTTGTTACTGGAGATTGTTAGTGGGAGGAGGAACACTAGCTTTTATCACGACAAGGAGAATCTAAGCCTCTTGGGATATGTAAGCTTCATAGAGTCCTGAATTTCTCATCTCACTCAAATGTGCTAGTTTAATCCTGTAGTTTCATCTCACTGTTTCAAAACTTTCAGGCCTGGAACTTGTGGAACGAGAATAAAGTAGTGAATATGGCATTTACAGAAATAACTGCTCCAAATGATGAAACGGAAATCCATAAATGTGTCCAAGTTGGTTTATTATGTGTTCAAGACTCCCCAAATGATAGACCGAGTATGTCTAATGTGCTTTGGATGCTCAGTAGTGAAATCCGAGAACTCCCTCTTCCTAAGATACCAGTTTATACTGCTATTGCCATGTATTCACTCCCTAGAGAAGCCTCAGATTATCCACAGAGAGGACTTTCTAATAATGATGTCAGTTTGACGGATGTTCAAGGGAGATAGCCTTTATACTAGTGTTGACCGGAGCTGTAGGAACTAATGCCTGTTGCCCAAGGATCTCCAGATGTTTAAAAAATAAGAGTAATGGTATTTTTTATTAGAGTCATGTTCCAGATATGCATCGGTTAAGTTATGTTGTGATAATTTTCTTTATATGACTAGATGATACTTACGGTTACATTATTTTCATCAAGATAAAGTTTACATTATTGTGCAAAACTGCAAAGAATTTGAATGCTTATACTGCATTTTTTAGCTATCATTGATTGCTGTGCTATATTAGATGTTTTAGCATTGGGATGATAGTAACAGTACTTATCTCCAAATTAGCAGTGCAGGTATGAACATACAGAAGTCTCTTAACTTGAGTTGTGGATAAGAAGAAAAGTATTACTATTATAATTTTGTTTGGTCGCTGTCTGCATTATTATTCTTTTCATGTTTGCGTGCTTAAGAATCAATTATATAATTGTTCAAAATTGTTTATATGTGCTAATAGTTGACTGTTTAAAATGCAAAATTATATGTCACCTTAACTGACTTCTATTCAGACATCTAGACCTGATGTTTGAAGACCCTCTTACTAATAAAACACTGTACCATAAAGAAGTTGAATGAGTAAATTGAATATTTTGACCTCCTAGCGTATTCAAAGTCGTTTGCAAAATTTCAAGTTTAAGCTTTACACACTCTTAATTCTTTTGTAGTCTTTGTGTTCTGAATAAACTAAATAGAGTGATCTAAGACTGTCCAGGTAAATACCTTAAGAAAAGAGAATGATGTAATGATTATGGTTTACTTTGAAGTTTGAACTCTCATTTTATATGTTATTGTGTGCTGAGTTTTGCTTACCAAGTCAATTCAAGGTTGATTTCCCTACATTATTTGTTAGAGGAAGTTATTAATCATTGGATTTCAACTTTCGAGTGCATCTTTGTTCGACTTTTAGGGTACGAAGTCACCATTTTGGCCTCTGCAGATCAAAATGATGCATTCAGAAAATCCATGCAGTTTGACATGCTTAGTGCATATGCTTTTATTTTTGTCTTCATTATCTTTAGTTTACAGTGCTACAGACACAATTTCAGTTATAGAGCCTCTGCACGATCCCAACTTCATTGTTTCTTCTGGCCAAACCTTCAAGTTGGGATTTTTTAGTCCTGAAAACACCACCAACCGATATCTGGGAATTATGTATGATGTTGCTAAATCGCCTGTTGTTTGGGTGGCTAACAGAGACAAGCCTTTGACAGATTCTTCTGGGGTTCTGACAGTTTCAGAAGAAGGGAATCTTGTAGTTTTTAATGGGAAGAAGGAGATACTGTGGTCATCAAATGCATCAAGGCCCGCGCCAAATTCAACTGCTCAACTCTTGGATGATGGGAACTTTGTCTTGAGAGACAGCTCAAATGGAAGTGTGTGGGAAAGTTTCCAGGTTCCCACAGACACTTTTTTGCCCGGTATGAAGATTGGTGTGGTTGAGAATAAGACCATCCAGCTTACATCATGGAGAAGTGTCTCTGATCCATCCATCGGAAGCTTCAGCCTAGGCATCAACCCTCTAAGAAATACAGCTGAGTTAGTTGTTTGGGATGGAAGAGGTGAACTTTACTGGCGGAGTGGTCCATGGGATGGTAATATACTCATCGGAGTATCATTACCAGAAATGGGCACTGACTACCAAAATCGATATGATCATCTGGTGAATGACCATGCTGGATCAGAATATTTTATATATGAGTATACTAGTACAACTGATTTGTTTCAATACGAATTGAATTACTCAGGGAATGTTCAAGGGAGCGTGTTTCATGTCAAGGAAGACTGGAAAATACAGTATGTAACTGTAACTAGTGACTGCGATGTGTATGGCAAATGTGGACCTAATGGGATATGTCATCCTAATGGTTCACCCATTTGTTCTTGCTTGAAAGGGTTTGAGCCTAAAGATGGTCAAGAGTGGACTAAAGGAAACTGGACTTCAGGCTGTTCCAGAAAGGTACTTCTACAGTGTCAAAGGAACCACTCTTCTGGTGAAAAAGATGGCATTTACCACCTCAAGAATGTTAAAGTTCCAGATTTGTACAATAATATAGCAACATCAGACGAAAACTGTGGTAATGAGTGCTTGAAGAATTGCTCCTGTTCAGCTTATGTATTTGTTGATGGCATCGGGTGTCTTCACTGGGATGATAACATGATAGATATTCAACAGTTCCCCAAGCACGGCTCAAATCTATACCTACGGCTGGCCCATTCTGAGCTAGGTAAGGCCTTCTTCAGCTGTTTTTGCAATTTTGCTGATAATGATGGTTTGATTTTTGGAATATTGTTCTGTTACACTTATCTGATATAAATGGTATACAAAAAATATGTAATGGTGAGACCTCATTTGGCAGATAAAGGTTGGAGCAAACAGAAAAAGATTGTAGTTACTGCAACTTGTGTTGTTGTGGGATGTTTAATCCTTGCTGTATCATCATACCTTTTATGGAATTGGATTATTTTGCATAGAGGTAATATATTCTAAACTGAATGAGTATTATTATATGCTATTTGCTTCCATTCCTTACTTTTTAGTTAAACATATCAGGGAAGAAGCAAGAGGTTGAACTATCATTAGTTAAAGAACGAGGATTGAGCGAAACAGAAATGATGATCAGTGACATTCTGGAAAATTCAAAGCTTGAAGAACTGCCATTGTATGGTTATGAGACCCTAGCTAGTGCAACTGATCATTTTGACCCCAAGAACAAGCTCGGCCAAGGAGGTTTCGGTCCAGTGTACAAGGTATGACCCTACTAGAATGTTACACAATATGGTAGAAATAGAAACTAACCTTTGATAACATGTCTGCAGGGGAAGTTCTTAACTGGTCAGGAAATTGCAGTAAAAAGGCTTTCAAACTCTTCTGGCCAAGGAATTGAGGAGTTTATGAATGAAGTTATTGTCATTTCGAAACTGCAACACCGCAATCTTGTTAGAATTCTTGGTTGCTGTGTTGAAAGGGAAGAAAAGATGCTAGTGTACGAGTACATGCCAAACAAAAGTCTTGATTTATATCTTTATGGTTAGTTGATAATAATTCTCGTATAATGATTTTTCTTCAGTTACGAAATTCTGTTTCAGCTCGATTTTCACCCCCTTCAACAATTGATTGATGGTATTATGCAATTTACATGTTTGTGCTTTCCAGATTCACAACTACAAAACTTGCTTGATTGGAATAGAAGGTGTACCGTCATTGAAGGTATTGGAAGAGGCCTACTTTACCTTCACAGAGATTCAAGACTGAGAATCATCCATAGAGATATGAAAGCCAGTAATATCCTGCTTGATATACACTTGAATCCCAAGATTTCAGATTTCGGGTTAGCAAGAATTTTCGGAGGGGAACAGGATCAAGCCAATACCATCAGGGTTGTTGGCACCTAGTAAGCAAATATCATTCTGCATTAATATTCTGATCTGGAGGAATAATAGATGACTGACTAATATCTTCCTTGTCAACACGATGTGATGCAGTGGTTACATGTCTCCAGAATATGCAATGGGAGGAAAATTTTCAGAAAAGTCAGATGTGTACAGCTTTGGAGTGCTACTACTGGAGATCGTAAGCGGGAAAAGAAACTCTAGCTTTTATAACATTGAAAAGGATCAAGGCCTTCTTGGATATGTAAGCATCCTCATTAGAAAGTTGAAAATTCACATATAAAATTCAATTTATAATCATTTCAAAATTTCAGGCCTGGACTTTGTGGAATGAGAATGAAGCAGCAAATTTGGCTTTTGCCGAAAAGCTCGATCCAAGTATTGAAACTGAGATACAAAGATGTGTCCAAGTTGGACTATTGTGTGTTCAAGACTCCCCAAATGATAGGCCGAATATGTCTAATGTGCTTTTGATGCTCAACAGTGACATCCGAGAACTCCCTCTCCCCAAATTACCTGCTTACGCTGCTGCATTGGCACTCTCCCGAGACCATTGCTATGCCGAAAGTGGAAATTCAGTAAATTCTGCTAGTGTAACAGATATTGAGGGCAGATAGCAAATTTGAAGTAGGCAATCTACACTAAGATATAGTTTCTGCTTGGACATTTTTTTGTATGTAATCACAATTTAAATCTGTGTAGCCCTGTTTTCGTTTTTAATAATTAGAGTACGTGCTTGAAATTGAAGAAAACTCTTTCTGTTTCAGTCATTTGTCTCTAAAATTTCGTTAATAGTTCGATTTTAACGCACAACCTCTGCATATGAAGTTGGCATCAGGCCTAAGACAGTAAGAACATTCCTCAGTTCTTTCTCCAGAGCCGCGAGAGACTAGATTTAAAATGCCTAATTTAAAGAATTGGTAGATTAGAGACCATTTTGAGGAGCATTTGTTTGCAATGTCATGAACTATACTCAACCGTTTGGCTAATAAGGTTATGTTTGCTAGAGCTTATTTCTTGTTGTACTGAACTTAATTGAACTGAACTAAAGTAAAATTAATGTATTGAAAAATGGAATCAGCATGACTGAATTAACGTGAATTTCACCAAATAACATTTTCAATGAACTGAACTGAATTGATCTACAGATAAGCTCTGGCAAAGTGTGCAAACACGGCCTAAGAGCATCTCCAATGCAAAGACCCTCATTCATATTTATAGGAGTCACTTGGTGAATTAGTATTGGACTTCTCTATGACATGGCCAATAAAACTATAAAGAGGAAAATTTGTTCTCCAATGCACAAATCAAAAATCAACTTTCATTGTGAATTGTCAATATTATAATTATTTAAATATTACTTAATGAATTGAAATTAATGCATTAAATGTTATAAACATGGTAAATGTCATATTGAAAACCTCAATATGAGCCTCAATTTTGAAAGGGTCTAATTGAGGGTGTCAATTAATTAATGAGTCACGTATGATTGAAGGTTACAATTGACTCTTGCATTGGAGATGATATTTTGAGTTGGGAGTCTATTATAATTATGTGGCATGTGCACTTCTTCTTCTTCAATCTTTTCCCCATCTCCCCATGATGGGGAAATGGGGAATAATTGCTTTTCCGTTTATTGATCCTTTATTACCTTGAATAAGTGTGATTCACACAATGAAATTGTTCTCGATTTGATCGGCTGAATCCATGATTTAGTTGTTCGTCGATGTTTTTGTTCCCGATCTGGTTGGACAAGTCGTGGTTTAGGTTTTTGTTTATAGTTCTTGATATGGTTGGACAGGTCGTGGATCGTGTTCCTGTTCGTGATCTATGATTTTCAAGGTGTTTACAGTTTGAAGAACTTAGATCATGGTTTGGATCTAGTGGTGTTGCGGTTGTAGCAAATCTCCGATTGGCGTAGTGATTGATGCGGGAGACGCTCCTCTCTGCCAAGCGGTTGTGGTGTTCGCGGTTGCAAAATAATATCCCTGAGGCTGAGGGCGGTATTACAGTTTTTTATTGGATCTCTCAATTTGTAATAGTACAGACAGTATGAGTCTGGTTATCATATGGTTTAGTTAGCCTTGTAATAAGCTAGTTGATTAGATGTTGATTCCACTTGTAATCGTTACTGGGCGTTTACCCAATACCATAAATGATTTTTCAAAAATAATAATAATAATGATGTGGCATGTGAATTTTTTAAAATTGAGCCTTCCATTGGAGATGCTCTAAGTGTGCATTATTCAAGAAAAGCTTGCAGTTTTTAAACTGAATTGCTACCGTTTGTCCAAGATTTGCTTTTTAGCCCATAAAATAGTAAAATACTATTAAATGACAATAATGCTCTATATAATTAGACTAGTATTTTTTTCATAAACTAAAATTGTTTTTTCCCCGTTACAAATAGCATCACCCATTTTAAATTGAGTCATTGACCAACGTCTCTTTGGTAACTTCAGGAGAGACCGTGCTTCAAAAAAAAAAACTTCAGGAGAGACCGTCTCCAATTTCAAATTAACTTTGTTCGTATACATAAACAAAACTGAAGCCGCCAAGTTGTTGTGACATAGGGCGGAACTCGCATTAGCAGAGTGCTATTAAGAGAGTTCTTGAAAAGTGCTTAACTTTGATTGAATTTTTGTTATCAGGAGAGTTCTTGAAAAGTGTTTAACTTTTTGATTGAATTTTTGTTATCATGAGAGTTCTTGGAAAGTGTTTAACTTTGATTGAATTTCGGTTGATAAATTGTGGTTGACTTGTGAAGTAGAAGAGAGTTTGAATCTAGAATATCCAAAAATTGAAAGTTGAACCACAATTCAGACACGCTACGCAAGTCAATTGGACAAAAATGACCAGCAAATTTGGCACAGGGTGATTTTTTTTCTTTTTTAAAAAAATTAATTTTGTTATAATTAATTTTGTTATAATTAATAACGCAATTAAGGTGTCTTTCTCACGTCACTCTGCTAGGGTTTTGAGAAAGTAGGGTTCTGCACAACATCGATCAATACCGCACCGATCTGCTCACCTGATCAGTGCTTTCCGAAGGCAATTAACCAGGTAAATCTGTCCCGTAACCACTGGCGGAATTAGGATGGCGAACACAATTAAAGAAATCGAAAAGAAATACCGTAGCCTCAAGCTTAAGGAGGAGGAAAACGAGGTGAACACACCGACGATCTGCGGTCGGAGGCCGAGGTGGTGAAACTAGACCGCCTTCTGGTGGGGAAGCTCATGGCGCCGAGACGGGTTCCGAGTAAGGACGTCGAATCGTGCTTCATGAATGTCTGAGGTTTGCACGGGATGCTGAAGTACAAATCGATCCGATCAAATTTGTACCAGTTTTAGTTTCCAAACCATAGAGACAGAGATAGGGTGTTTGAAACTCAACCATGGATTTTTGGTGATTATTTATTGATTCTACGAAAACCCTTCCTGGGTATGGTGGCTTCGAGATTGGTGTTTGATCGAACACCATTCTGGATCCATGTGTACGATGTCCCTAACGATCTGCTCAAAGAGAAGTCGGCGGCAAAGATCGGTAACAAGCTTGGCAGATTCTTGGAGGTGGAAAACGACAGGGAAGGCAGCATGGTTGGAGACTACATGCGTATCCGATGTGAGATCAACGTTTTGAAGCCGCTGCGTCGAGTTCTAAAGATCGAGGATATTGGGCAGCAACTTCAGTTGAAATTTTGCTATGAAAAGCTGCCTATGTTCTGTGGAACTATGGGGCATAATCATAATAGTTGTGTCGCCATACAATAGGTTCCGCCGGAGGAGAGGGACACCGAGAAGTACCCTGAAGAGCTCTTATCCAGACCAAATATGTCACCTTTCTACCAACCTGAATGTCGGAATTCTATGTCGCAAGAATTTCGCACCAATTCAGGAAGGGTTGTACAGGTGAATAGAGCTCCGACTAAAGGAACAAACATAGCCCATGATGACGAGATGGAGACGGGATATGGTCTTGTCCACCATGATGCAGGTGGGGAAAAAGAGCCAATCGCGCCGGTGTTGAAAAAGCCGGGGCCGGTGAAGATGAGGGATCTTCCCTCTACGGACCCAGACTTGGCCTTCAAACTGGTTGAAGAAAAGCGACGGGGAAAGATGAAAGTGGCTGAGGTGGAGGGGCAGGACGCTGAAGCAAACGAAGTCGAAACCATTATGGTGGTGGAGATGCCAGTGGAGGAGAACACTTAAGTGAACCAGGAACGGGGTTGGGAGCAGCTTGAGGTCGCTACGGAGCAGCTCTACGATGGTGTAAGAGGAAGCGGTTAGGTGGAGGAAATCGGCAAGGAGCAAGCGAAGGCCATGATTTTCACGGCGAGGGCTGCCGCGGAGTAGACAACTAAAACAGTCCAATCTCTGACGAAGACCATGACGCAAGAGAACCTTTAATCCCCTTTCTCGTCCCAGCACCAGTAAATTATGAGTCACCACTGAAGAGGATTCTGAAGCATAAGGAAGCGGCGCGCCGGAAGAAGACAGCCTTATCCCCGAGAAAGAAAAGAACAAAAAAGAGAGGCAGGCCGACAGGAACAGTAGGGCAGCAAAGAATAAGCTGAGATTGAATGATGTTATTGAACAGGATGTTCACTCTGGATGGGACGACAAACGTGCAAGGGTTAACAAGGATGTTTCTAGGGCACAGGCTACCACCACTACTCAGGCAGAGACTGGCATGGAGTTCCAGTCCTGCCAAGATCCATGAGTCGACCCAGATGGAACCGTCTGGATGCCCTTAAAGATGAGTGGAAAGATCTCCAGATGGTTCAGGAAAGACGCACTAGTACGTGCCTAAGTTTTTTCTTATGGTTTGTTGTTTGTTTCTTATTTCACTCTTTTATTTTGGTACCAATAATTGACGAGAAGCCACATCTCGTCGAGGTAGAAGCTGATGCCCGAGGGTCTTCCGAAGGCATATCATGGGAGGAAGAGAATGGAGAACCCCATTGGAAGCCCTTCGCTGTAAGGAAAGTTTGTCAGTATGTCGCGACAATGCCAATGGAAAAGTTCTCATCTGAGTTAGGTATTAGTACATTCATGGGGCAATGTTGGTCGTCTTCATCTTCAACATTCTATTTAGCTCATTCCCTAGCGATACCCACAGAGTCGAACACCCTACTAAAGAGTGCTAGTTTTAACTATGTTCAACCATTACTGGACGATTTCCAGTGATTTATGAATGCAATAACTATTTATTAAAAACAAAATCAATTTTGTTCTGCCAAAGACATTGAATAATTACAATTATTAAAAGAATTTTCACTAGTACAGGGCATATCAACACTTCTCAAGAATTTAGGGGCACATTAATACATAACCAATAAATCAAGGGTGTTTTGCTCAAAATATAAATATATTGGGACCCGTCAGACGGTCCTCTGATAAATAATCCGCGCCGCCGACCGCCGGAAAGTTTCCATGAAAATCGGCGCATCTGCTGTGGTGTGTTTCAGGCACCCATCCATTAACTCAATTCTGGAGTCTGAGTCGGTCTATTATAATCTGTGCTGCTCATTTACATCTAAAATGCTTAATTAATCTCAGTTTTACAAAAATGCGAGGTTTTATTTCTCTATAGCTGGCAGAAACTGGAGGAACTGCAAGCTTTTTTTCAGCCAAATGATTTCCCAAAGTTTTAATTCCATGGGAATGGTATTGTTATTATTTGATTCTTACTGCGGGTAAGTATTGAATTGCCAGTATCTTATGATATGATCTTTTCACTCTCATATTAAGATCCTTTTAGTACTGAATATTGTGCTATAAGCTATAGCTCATTGAGTGTCATGTGCATTATTTCGAGTTTTCTAGTTTACATGATAGTGATGCTCAACAGAAATGACTTTGCTGAAAGTTCAACAGATTTGAGATATGGTGCTGTTTTCTTACTGTATTGAATTTCTTTTGATGAATGAACTGTTTAAATCAATAAATGTTAAAATTAAAGTAGAAATGCATAGTGGCTTGTAGTCTTTGTATTGTGTATTTATATATTTATAATGACCTAATACTCTTCACTGGTAGTTTTATACTCAAGGATAAATAATTCAACGCTGTGAACCTTCCAGGAATATAGCAAACACTGATGTAATGGTTTACTTTTGAATTCTCATAGTACATATATTCTCATGTCCTTGTCTCCTCTATGTGGATGGCCAAATGTTTGTCCTGCGTTGGACTTGGATAGTTGTGCAGATGATCTTCATCATATGTAGGGGTGGCAAAAATTTGATATAAATGATCCGGCATGTTTAAGAAAATTCGATGTTACTTATATTACATTCGATATTAAACGTTTTTGAGATGAAGCCCTTCAGGATTCTTAACAAAGCTTCTCTGTAGTTCTGTAATTACTATTTGGATTCCGATAATTTTTTTAGTATTCGTTCTCTTTTTTCTTTGTTCTGTAGAATATCACTTGAGTACAATCACTCATATTTTTAATTCCATTTTAAAAGTCTACTACAATTTACCAGAGTTATAAAATGCACAACTCCCTGTTATATTCTCTAGTATTTTGTAACAAAGACTTCATTGCAGAGTCTTCGTTTGCTCATTTTATGTTGGAGTTGCTTACTGGCCTCTGGAATATTTCTTCTTAAACCTGAAAAGTTTTGTGAAAGGATGAATTCAGTGAAGAGGTTAGAAAATCCATGCATTGTTATCAGCATGTATACGAAGAAATCAGCAAGTCTGAAATGTTTATTGTATCTGATTTTTCTGTTTGTTTTATCCTCTTTACAAATTTGCGCTGCTCTAGACACAATCTCATTTACAGAGCCTCTTCAAGACCCCAACACTATAGTTTCCTCAGGTCAAACCTTTAAGTTGGGATTTTTCAGTCCTGAAAACACCACCAACCGATACGTTGGAATCATGTTTAATGATCCTAAAACGACTGTTGTATGGGTGGCTAACCGAGACAACCCTTTGACAGATTCATCTGGTGTTCTCTCTATTTCAGGAGATGGTAATCTTGTGGTTCTGAATGGGAAGAAGGAGATATTGTGGTCTTCAAAGGCTTCAAATTCTATGGCGAATACCAGTGCTCAACTCTTGAATGATGGTAACTTGGTCTTGAGAAACCCCTCAAATAGTGGAAGTGTGTGGGAAAGTTTTCAGAATCCTACTGACACTTATTTGCCCGGGATGAAAATTGGAGGAGGTGGAAATCATAGCATCCAGATAACATCATGGAGAAGTCCATCTGATCCAACCCCTGGAAGTTTCATTTTAGGTGTTGACCCTCAACGCATACCAGAAATATTTATTTGGAATAGAGGTATACTTCATTGGCGCAGTGGTCCTTGGGACGGTCATGTATTCAATGGAATACCTGACATGGCTTCTGAATACCGAAATGGATTTCATTTGAAGGAATCCGATGATGGAACATTATATTTTACCTATGACTACACGTATGCTGCAGAAAGCTTGTTGCACTACCAATTGAGTTTTATGGGGGTTGCTCAAGGGAAGCTTTTAAATGAAAAAGGGGACTGGGAAGAATCATTTTCAAGTGCTGCAAGCGAATGTGAAGCCTATGGAAAATGTGGACCTAATGGGATATGTAATCCTAACGCTTCACCAATTTGTTCTTGCTTAAAAGGCTTTGTGCCTAAACATGGTCAAGAATGGACCAAAGGAAACTGGACCAGTGGCTGCTTCAGAAAGGCCCTTCTAGAGTGTGAGAGAAACAACTCTTCTGCTCATCGAGGTGGAGAAGATGGATTTTTGAGGTTCCCAAATTTGAAACTGCCACATTTATCCTACTTAGTAGATACTCCAGAAGAATGTAGTAATGGATGCTTGAACAATTGTTCATGCTCAGCCTTTACATATGTATTCGGCATTGGTTGCATGCACTGGGCTAACAACTTGATAGATATCCAACAACTCTCTATGGATGGGGCAGAACTATACATACGTGTTGCTCATTCTGAACTTGGTAACAACTTACTTCTGCTTATTTTTGATTTTATGCTAATACTAATGTGGTTATGGTCTCTTAAAGTATTATTTGTTATTAATTACAAAACATCTCATGTTCCTATTTAGTATAATGTTTGTCCTCGGTTCTTCTCCCATAAAGCTTCTCATGCTTAAGACTCTCACGTGCAGATTATGGTGGGAGCAACAAGAAAAAGAGAGTAATTATTGCAATTTCTGTCAGTGTGGGTTGTTTATTCCTTGCTGTTTCATCATGCATTTTATGGAATTGGTTGATTCGGCACAGAGGTTAAAAACAATCTCTATACATTTCAGAAATGGACCAAATGGTTCTTAATATTCATCTATTGGTGACATCTGGTCTTTGGTTTAGTATTAGGGAAGAAGCAAGAAGCTGAGTTGTCATTAAGTGAGGCAGAGGACGGATGTGACACAGATATATTGCGCTGTGATAGTTTGGAAAAATCAGACTTTGAAGAGTTGCCATTGCATAGCTATGAGATCCTAGCTATCGCAACTGATCAGTTTCACCCCTTGAATAAGCTAGGCCAAGGAGGTTTTGGTCCAGTGTACAAGGTATTCATCTTGTAATTTACAAGGCAGATAATGATATGCATTGTTGTAATCAAAGACCAATATTTAGTCATGCATAGCATTTTTATAGGGAAAGCTATTGAACGGTCAGGAAATTGCTGTGAAAAGACTTTCAAACTCTTCTAGCCAAGGAAGTAAGGAGTTTATGAATGAAGCTAAGTTCATCTCTAAACTGCAACACCGCAATCTTGTTAGACTGCTCGGTTGTTGTGTTGAGAGAGCAGAGAAAATGCTAGTCTACGAGTACATGCTACACAAAAGCCTGGACTTGTATCTCTTCGGTTAGTCGATAATTGTTCTCTTACAACATGATTTGTCCATTGTTATATGATTATAAATTCTATCTCAGTTCTGTTATTGTATTGCATTGAACTGAATGCATAATGTTGTGTACTGAACTGTCAACTTTTCAAATCTTCCCTGCATTTAGATTCAGAAAAGCAAGATATCCTTGACTGGAAAAGAAGGTGTATCATTATTGAAGGAGTTGGCAGAGGGCTTCTTTACCTTCACCGAGATTCAAGACTACGAATCATCCATCGAGATATGAAAGCAAGTAATATCCTTTTAGATGAAGATTTGAATCCCAAAATATCAGATTTTGGTTTAGCTAGAATATTTGGAGGAAAGCAAGATGAAGGCAATACCAACAGGGTTGTTGGCACCTTGTGAGTACAAGCTAATCTGCAGTTGAAGGTTTGAAGTTCCTAAGCTATTATCATAATTTCTGATTGATTTGATGCAGTGGCTACATGGCTCCAGAATACGCGATGGGAGGAAATTTCTCAGAGAAGTCAGATGTCTACAGCTTCGGAGTACTGCTTCTAGAGATTTTAAGTGGGAAAAAGAACACTAGCTTTTGTCACGAGGAGGGGAATCTAAGCCTGCTAGGATACGTAAGCTGCCTGAATATTTACTTGCATATGCTATTTTGATTCAATTAATGATCATGTGTTTCTACATTCCAGGCCTGGAAACTGTGGAATGAGAATGATGCGATGAATTTGGCGTTCACACAAAAACTCAACCCAAGTCTTGAAGTGGAATTCAAGAGGCGTGTCCAAGTTGGACTGTTGTGTGTTCAAGACTCTGCAGATGATAGACCAAATATGTTTAACGTGCTTATGATGCTCAATGGTGATATTAGAGACCTTCCAAATCCCAAAATACCAGCTTATACTGCTGCATTCTCAATCTTCCAAGGTCAGGACCAACGCTCTCAGCAAAGTGTACCTTCAGTTAATATGGTCAGTTTGACGGATGTTCAAGGAAGATAACTCACCCTCTAACAGAAACTGGAACTGGAAGAATTAAAAGCTATGAACGAGTGACTACACAGTTTACTCAAAGAAGTTATTGATCTTTCACTCTTCTTTTTTTAAAACTTCTTGCACACGTTTTGTTGAATATATTGTACCTCTTTTGGCCTCTCTCCTCCATTATATACTGGCATCTGCAGATATTATGCAACTATTTTTTTCCTTTTCCCCCAGTTAGTGTTCATCTGTTGAGTTCAAGTGTTCAGAATTAGAAAGTGCTGAATTTCTTTTCTAGCTCTTTTTATCCCTGATCTGCTCAATTTCTGATCAAAACAATATTTTTTGTCTGTTTCTCATTTGCTTAATATGATGTTAGTGGTCAGTCACAGTCTTGTCAGTGTTTCACCCTTCATATGTCGTGTTCATAAGAATCCTAATGTTTAGATTCAGTTTCAGTTTTACCCTAATCTTGATGTGTTTAGTTCTGAGTTTGTTCCCTTTATGTTCATTGGTTATAACTTTGACAAAGCTATAGTCTTGTAATGGTTTGGATATCACTGTTCTTACAAGTATCTTTGTAGTTTTCAGCCTTGCTTTATTACACAATACTACGTTTATCTATTTTTACTAAAATCGGCTGTAAATGTCACAGGCAATATTTCTATATTTAGAGTTGAATTACAGTTAAAGTCTGTTATAAATCCCGTTCGCCTGTCTAGTTCTTCAAATTGTTAAACTAGATAAGACTATTGATACTAGTGCCTTTCTGTGTTTTTCTAACTGTGTTAAATGGGGCAGAATTTACTCATTATTCAATACTAGCAGTTTGACTTGGTCCTTTTCATCATTTTATACTCATGTATATTGACTTGACTAAGAAATTAATATCATCCACCAATGAAGTAAAGTCTCCATGATTGAGCGGTTTACATTTTAGTATTCACCAGTCGTTTTTGAAGCTCTTGAAGTTTTTCACATTTGCTCTATTTTTCTTTAACTAATCATGGTAGCAATATTTCTGTTCTATGTTTGTGATTCGTGAATACAATTGTTGAAACTTTCTGTTTTATCTTTGAGCTGTAAAATATTTCTATCCCTGTCATGGCTGCTAGTATTTATCCATTAGACATGTATGTGTTTTATTATTCTAATGTTGCAGTTGGTCAATGGCCTATAATATATATTGTTTACTGCAAGTTGTTCCCAGAAAGATGCATGCAGTCATTTGGTAAGTCTGAAATTCCATACTGTCTGGAATTGTAGCTGAGACAATTGTTTTTTCATCAGAGTAGATATGAAAAGAGCGACGAGCCTGGCATGCTTATTACATCTGGCTTTGTTGTTTTCATGGCTCTCTCAGGCTGACTGCACTCCAAACACAGTTTCAGTCACAGAGCCTCTTCAAGATCCCAGCTTTATCGTTTCTTCTGGCCAAACCTTCAAGTTGGGATTTTTTAGCCCTGAAAACAGCAGGAACCGATATGTGGGGATCATGTTCAATGTTCCAAAAACACTTGTTGTTTGGGTGGCTAACCGAGACAAACCTTTGACAGATTCCTCTGGGGTTCTTACGGTTGCTGAGGATGGGAATCTTGTGGTTCTGAATGGGGAGAAGGATATCTTGTGGTCATCAGATGCACCAAATTCCATGCTTCATTCCAGTGTTCAACTCTTGGATGATGGCAACCTGGTATTGAGAGACAACTCAAATAATAAGAGTGTGTGGGAAAGTTTTCAGAATCCCACTGACACTTTTCTGCGCGGGATGAAAATTGGTGGAAGTGGAAATGGTACCATCCAGTATACATCATGGAGAAATCAATCTGATCCATCCTTTGGAAGTTACGTTATTGGTATTCCCCCTCAAGGCATCCCGGAATTATTTGTTTGGAATAGAGGTGTAATTCATTGGCGCAGTGGTCCGTGGAGTGGTAATACATTCATTGGGATACCAGTGCTTAGCACTGGGTACCTGAATCGATTTAATCTTGTAACTGGAACAAGATATATTACCAATGAATTTGTGAATGCTTCAAAGCTAATTCACTACAAGATCACTGTCTCTGGGGTTATTGTAGCAAACCAATATAGTGATATTGGGGAGTGGGGTCTAACATATTCGAGCATAACAAGTGATTGTGACATCTATGGAAAATGTGGAGCTAATGGGGTATGTAATCCGAAGGACTCACGAATTTGCTCCTGTTTGAAAGGTTTTGAACCTAACAATGTGGAAGAATGGAGTCAAGGAAACTGGACTAATGGCTGCTTCAGAAAAGCGCTTCTACACTGTGAGAAAAACAATTCTGCTAGTCAGCGGGGAGAAGGAGACGGCTATTTGCAGTTCAAAAATGTGAAAGTTCCTGATTTTTTAAACACTGTAACAGCTTCAAGTGATGAATGTGGCAATGAATGCTCGAAGAATTGCTCCTGCTCGGCCTATGCATATGTTGTGGGTCTTGGATGTCTTCATTGGGCTGAAAACTTGATCGATATACAACAGTTCCAAATGGCTGGGAATGATCTATTCATTCGTGTGGCTCATTCTGAACTTGGTAAAACCCCACTTCTCCATTAATAATTTGTTGGTTTTGATTTACTTATCATTGATTTTACTTCATACTGATTTGAAGCTTGAGATGTAGGTCTCTTATACTCATATATTCTGATATAAATCACAACATAAGATTAACCTGTCTTGGCAAAATATGTACAAGAAGTTCATGTCTATGTTCTTGTACTTTTGAGTCTATCAAATTTCCTGATATCTCTCAAATGCTGCATGAATTTGAAATGCAGGTACACTGAAGCACACAAAGAAAGTAATTATTGCTACTACTGTTATCGTGGGATTTCTATTCTTTGCTGTATCATCATACATTATGTGGAAGTTTCTGATAAAGCATAGAGGTAATTGCCTTAAGTCTGTTAGAAACTAAGAGTACTACTCATTAATATGCCTTTGGTTATTTATTTGTTGATTTTCAAGTCATGAAAGAAGCTAAATCATCATTTACTAGAGCAGGGAAACTATGGGAAAGGGATTTGAAATTTAGCGGCGGTTTAGAAAAATCCAAGCTCGAGGAGCTGCCACTATATAGCTATGGGACCCTAGCTAATGCAACTGACAGTTTTCATCCCAGGAATAAATTAGGTGAAGGAGGTTTTGGTCCAGTTTACAAGGTATTATCAATCATCCTTACTGTTCACTCTGGAGAATTACATGGACTAACATATCTGCATGCAGGGAAAGCTATTAGATGGTCAAGAAATTGCAGTGAAAAGGCTTTCAAATTCTTCGAGTCAAGGGATCAGGGAGTTTATGAATGAAGTCACGGTCATCTCTAAGTTGCAACACCGAAATCTTGTTAAACTCCTTGGTTGCAGTGCTGAAAACGATGAAAAAATGCTAGTGTATGAGTACATGCCTAACAAAAGCTTAGATGCACACCTATTTGGTTAGTTGTTTAATTTGTTTTCCATATGAGTGATTGTCATTTTATTTACTCAAGTTTCATAAGATTAATCATTATATATTCTCATTAAATATACATATATAATCATATTTTACATTTGCTCATTCTGTAGATTCACAAAAACAAGACTTGCTTGATTGGAATAGAAGGTCAATCATCATTGAAGGGATCAGTAGAGGCCTCATGTATCTTCACAGAGATTCAAGACTGAGAATCATCCATAGAGATCTGAAAGCAAGTAATATCCTCCTTGATGAAGAGCTGAATCCCAAAATATCGGATTTTGGGCTAGCAAGAATATTCGGAGGCAAGCAAGATCAAGCTAATACCAACAGGGTTGTAGGCACCTAGTAAGGACACACCAATTCTGCAGTTTTTGAAACTCCTAACTGTATCAAATTTGACTACAATTTCTTGCCTAAATGATGTGATGTAGTGGCTACATGGCTCCAGAATATGCAATGGGAGGGAAATTCTCAGAAAAGTCAGATGTCTACAGCTTTGGAGTGCTGCTATTGGAGATTGTAACTGGAAAGAAGAGCACTAGCTTCTATGATGATGAGGAGAATCTAAGCCTTCTGGGATATGTAAGATTTCCTGATATCAAGAAGTTCGTATTTCCCTCATGTTTTCTTGTTAAATACAACCATTTCATCGCGTTTTTTTATCATCTCAGGCCTGGAAACTGTGGAATGAGAAGGAAGCCATGAATATGGTGTTTACGCAAGAACTTGGTCCAAGTATTGAAATTGAAGTCCAGAGATGTGTGCAAGTTGGACTATTGTGTGTTCAAGACTCTCCAAATGATAGGCCAAACATGTCGAATGTGCATTTGATGCTCAATAGTGAAATTGAGGACCTTCCGCTTCCCAAATTACCAGTTTATACTGCTACCTTTTCACCACCTCAAAGCCAAAACTTGTGCACTCCGCAAAGTGGACAGTCTGTTAACAGGGTCAGTTTGACGGACATTGAAGGAAGATAGCTCATCCCTTTGGCTCACGAAAAGTAGAAGAACGAAAAAATTTGCGAGATGCTAATCCAAAATCTGGGAAGCACGCATTTTACTCGAAGCAAGTTATGCTGTTTTATGGATACTTATTCTGTTTGTACAAGCAATGGTAGAACTTTTTACAATTCCAAGATTTACGGGCAAGATGCTTATTCTGCAAATGGTATATATGCTAATTTGTCTTGTTTATAATGCATGTGTTTTTTGGGGCTGGTGCATTTGTTGGTGCATTAGAATTTGGATTGGTCAGGAACCTACATACATGAAATGCAACCCGAACCAAACTTAATCATCAAAAGCCAGAGTTTGCTCATTTCATTAAAACTCTCATGGGTGTATTCTAGTGGCTGAGATATTGGTTCAATGGTCCTGAAGTTATTCCTTGTTTCAAGGGTCCCTTGAACGCACCGAAACTTGTGGTGTCGGGCGGAGGGATGCTACGGGTGAGCTTTATCGCCTTTTTTGTCCTTACTCATTTCATTACAAGAAGAACATTACCTCATGTGTCATATCTTCGACAATAACCTAGGAATTTTGAGAAAAATGACAGACAATAGTACATATAAAGTGAAAAATGTTAACGAAAAGAAAGAATATTATTATGGCAGCTAATATTGTCAGAGCAATAAGAAGATGATTCAGAGAAATCTTTAAAGCCTTTAGTATAAGATTTTTATCCTTTATATTTTTCTTTTATTCTTCATTAAATCATGTTTTAATTTTTTCCGTTTATGTTTCATGTTAAAACCATTATGTTTAACTTTTGCAGTTTATGTTCCACGTTAAAACCATATTGTTTTAATTTTTACAGTTTATGCTCCATGTTAAAATTACCGGATTTCTCCATGCAGGTACGTTTTTCTCATGCAGGTCTACATTTTTACCAAAATACCCTCAAATGACCCCTTGCATTTTGGCTAGCTTTTTTAGCCTTAGTATTATTAAGGGCAATTTGTAGCCCCAAAAAATAGTGCGGTATTTATGTCCCCTAAATCCAAAATGCAGCATTTGTAGCCCCAAATTGATTTTTGTTAGATTTGTTCATTTCCATTAGGGGTAGTCTAGTAATTTTATTAATTTAAAAATATGTAAATGACGCCCGACGTCATCCATTCTCTGTTTTCGGTTCCTTCAGCTTTCTTTTACTGTTAATTTCCCTTAGAGCATCTCCTATGGGGAGATTTTTACCCGATTCTAAATGGTAAGAATGGGATTTTTCCTCACTATGGAAGCATTTATCTCACGGAAGCCGAAAATTCTGGGACCAATGGTTTTTTTTTTAAGTTAAACCACTGTAGGTGGAGGGATATTTATTAGTTTCCCCAAACCTGAATAACTGATCTCCTCAAAGGGAGGCAATTTGAAAGATTACAATACATATACTGTATCTAGAGCGCTGATACACGCTGTACCTACTACTAAAAAGTGCGATAGAGTACTTAACATTCTAAAATCTAATGCCCTAGAGCATATAAAACCATCTAGGAGGTAAACCACCGATAACTTGCACTGACTAGAATAAACTAGACAGCTAAGTCTACTAGTCTAGCTCATTTCACAGAGTCGCTAGAAGTAAATTGTGTCAACTACTCTGACTCGGATTTCTCCTATACTGTTACTAGGAAAGAGACTATAAGCCGAGGGGATTTTTCATAGCCCAACTAATCCAGTTACAAGGAAAACAACAACTAGGCAAAGGATACTCGATAAACTAGTCTAGATAGCTTCACAAAAAGACTCAATTGAAGCACTACTCCATCTGACAAAAATAAATAAGAGAAACAGAACCAATATCTCACGATGGGAGGATTCCGGCGGCTGCGTGATGGAGCCTTCATTGCGGCGCGTGGCAGTCACGAGCCAGCCACTGCGCGTTGACCGTATTGTGTGACGCGTGTATCACTGGCGAGGTGGCAGGCGCGTTGATACGCCAGCTTGTTCGCACCACCCGGCGGTGCGTGGCAGCGGTGCTGCTGCTCCAACAGGAAATTTCCGAGCAGATCCGAATCCAAGATCCGATCGAGATCCCCTAATTTTTCTGGCTAAAAACGTTCGTCTTCGGCGCTGGAAGTGATAACACAGATGTGGCTCCGGTGGCGATTGTGGATCCACTGTCTTTCCGGTCAGGAGCTGTCCGGTCGGCGGCGACTGTCGCGTGACTGTCTTTCCACCGCCGGCGTTCATCTGTCGATGCGGACATCAGTCCAGCAATACCTGTGCGTCGATTTCCGGCGTCTGTTCGGCCGTTGCTTGGCGGGGACAAAAAGAAAAGGTTCAGGTGAGGGAGGGAGGGATTGGGGTGGCTGGGTGCAGAAAAGAAGGGGAAGGGGTGACCGGACGACGAGGGGCGTCAATCTCCGGCCACCCCTCCGATCGGGAGATTTAAGATTTGTTTTTGGGTTTCGTGCCCGAGAGAAAAAAGCTGCGTTGAGGAATTGAATAATAATTATTAGTGTTTTTTTCGGGACCAATGGCTACTTCTGTGCAGTCCATGAAAATCCAAATACGTGGCAGCTGGTCCAGCTATGCTTTTTCTTTTTCTTTCTTTGTCTTAAATTTGAGCAATTTCTCCATGCAGGTCCATTTTTCTCTTGCAGATCCGTATTTTTACCATAATGCCCCCTGATGGAACCCTATGATTTCAAGCCCATTTTTTTCCTTAACAATATTAGGGGTATTATGGTAAAAATACGGACCTACAAGAGAAAAATGGACCTGCATGGAGCAACCCCCTAAATTTGCTACTCAAGATCTGCATTAGTGGCATAATTAATTTGTTTGCTTCTTTTTCTTCTTTTAAATTTACTGTTTTAGTTGCTTATTTTCTTTTTTTCTTAATTCTTTAATTGTCTTAATTTGTCTTTAAATTTGTTAGAGTATCAATTATATATTTTTACTTAGTAAAATTTCAAACGAAATTGATTATAATTATACTTTAATTAGATGATTTAATGAAGAGTGTTTCTAAAATTATACCCAAACAGTGTAGCCATCTATTTGTGTTTGTTTACCGTACTGAAAACTAAATTATTTGGTGTTTTATTTTAATAATTATGGTTTATGATATTAACTTACATTTTTATAATTATTGCTTCAATATATTATATATACATATATATATAATTTTTGTATTAATGATAGATAAATAAAGTATTCAAGTATTAATGAGGTAGATTAAAAATAAATAATGATATGGATAAAAGTAAATGGTGGTGGGACATAGAAAGTGATGTGGAAATGTGTGTGAGGATTTTATGATAGTTGGGGTAAGATGTTTTTTTGAAAAATGTAATAATTCCATTCAACTTCAGGGTGCTGGAAATCATCCAGAAACGAATGACAGGAAACTCAGGGGTGAATCCCAAGTATCATACATTAGGGGTTCGACTTAGCATAGTTAGCTAGAGAATGAGCTATAAAATTCTTGATAATACCGGCCCAACACCCTGCTGGGCCGGGAAGATGGCCCATGGTCCAGGACTAAAGGAGGCGGTGCCCTTCCCGGATAAGGCATGTTCGGACAAGGAAGAGGACAGATAGCGACAAGGAGAAGTGGTCCTGACCCTTATCCAAAACAGGCAACCTCAACTATAAATACTAGTTTCAAACAGTGAATAAGGTAGGTGACTTTTATCTCTCTACTTTCTATTGAGAGCATTCCCGTACGATTTCTACCTCATCACTATCCCCATCTCATCATCACACTGGAGCCTCTTCCCCGGGAAGCCTCCCGGGGATTGTTTTGCAGGTTCATTGCGGGCCCGGCCTGGACGCTCCCCGGACAGCGTTGATCCACAGCAGATTGGCGGGTTTTGGTAGCATCAATTCTGACTACGTGGAACCCAAAAGGGCTCTAACCAAGTACTATTCTCCAGCAAACTCCGTAGTTGGGGTGAGATGTTAAAGGGATTGTAAAAGGTATTTTATTGGAAAAGTTGTTGAAAGGGGACGTACGATAGGAGATGGTCTAGAATGCCTGAAAATGTTGGATTTCTTTTACCAATCAAGCTCATTTATCTCCTACAGAAGATTAAGAAATTGAAATTTTAGGTCGGCATATTTGTTTTGCCAGTCCAGGAAAATGGGATTGGGGAAGATGGATTTTGCACATTGGTGGTGCCGGAATTACTAGCTTTCTTGATCTCTAATATGTTCCTTAGCACGGGCATCACCATAGGTTCACGTATCCCGTTCTGGCTAAGAAACCGCCTTAGTTTTACCGGCTTCTCAACAAAAGCATCGTACATCCGCCTTCTACCATATCACCGCCACCCCAGGCCGACCACCAAAAATGATATCAACCCTTTTACAAAAAACCACCATGTTAAATTAATGGACTCAAGAAACCTCCATGTACCAATGAAGCTCATTAATGTCGACATAGAGAGGTCAAGGACCCGAGGTTTGCTTCTCCTGGAAAATGGAACTTTTAGGTGGCTGTTTTTTAATCCAAACCCACTTGAGCAGAATAAAGCACGCTGGCAGAGTGCACCGATGACCTCTCACAGGCGCAATTCGAGCTCAACGTACTCCGGATCAAGACGGCGAGTCTCCGGCGATCTTGCGACAAGCTCTCCGATCAATCATCAAAGCGGCGATAGTCCGACAATCTAGTATGGGATTGATCTAATTCATGTGGTGGGCTAGCTCGATGTGATCTCTCTGATTTGGCGGCGACCGATTTGGCAGTTGGAACTGCGACGGTGATTAGAGGTCGGGGTGATGAAGATGACGTTATATTTCATATTTCATATGTCCTTACATTTCTTTTTTATTTTAAAAAATTAAAATACTAAATTGCCCCTAACAGTAATGAATAGATCTAACAGAACTCAATTTGGGGCTACAAATGCTGCATTGTTGGATTTAGAGGTCATAAATACTGCACTATTTTTTTGGGCCATAAATTTTCTTTTTGACATATTTAGGGGTCATCAAATACCATTAAATCTTTATGTTTTAACTTACAGTTTTTATGTTTAAGTTTAAAATGTTCATTTTTTTTAAGGCAAACCATCAATGATGGGGGGAATTCAATTAGGCCTCCCCAAGCCAACAAATAAAATTAAAAGTGATACATACAGAGCTTGAAATCTCAGTTTGAAACTAAAAACTTCTATGATGTAATCTAGATAGTCTTTCCATACATGTTAGTGAGTCGTTTTTAGGCGAAACACATGTTTGTCCGGAAGTCTAGAAATGCTAGAAGAGACATGACCATAGAAGATCAGAAATAAAACAAGTTCAGAGGTAGATGGATTATGAGGAAGAGAACAGGCTCCATCCTTGTAAGCTTTGAGGTAGAAAGCATCAGAGAAGACTTGATCTACCAATTCCTCCTAGCAGTTACCGCCAAATAGAGGAAAAATCATCAGCATTATCCATTCTTTGATATTTTGAGTGAAGGAGTCATCAACTGATCAAGCCTAATAAGACCTTGAACATTTGCTGGGAGAGAAAAGAATGAGTCAAAAATTGAACTGCTCATGTTAACCAGTGCAAGTTTAGCTATAGCATCAGCTACTTGATTTCCTTCTCTATGGATATGAAAAAAGGGGCAGTTTTAGGCTAGGAGATGTATCTCATCAACAAGTTGGAAAAACTTCCAATGAGCAGTTACAGGGTTGAGAACAGATGAGATGGCATTTAAACATTCTGACTCTATGATTATAGCATCAGAATATATGCAAGCATCATGAAGAGCAATGCTCTACTTCTAAAGCTGAATCAGTATGAACACAAGAGCTCTTAGCAAAAACAAAACACCCATGTTATTTCTAACCACATAACAGATACCAGCAAGAGCATTTGGTGCAGACCAAGAGGCATCAACATTGATTTTAACACCTCTAACAGGTTTGGTCCAACAAATTCTGGTAATTTTAGGCTTGGGAGGTTTGGTACATAGAGGGAGAAAAGAGTGGATTGCAACATCTGCATCCAACTGAGAAGAAATATAGAATGGTTTAGCAGAAAACATGTAAAAGACCTGATCTCTAATGCTATGAATAACAGAGGGAGCATGCATTTTGATGTTCTAAAAAAACCACTTATTTCTGGCTTTCCACATGTTCCAACAGGTGATGGATGGGGATAACCTAATGATAGAATTATGCAGAGGGGATAAGTCAGGGTAAGTGAGATAAAATGAGAGCCTTTCCCAGATTGAGAGAAAATTTCTATGTGAGATGCCCATGAATTAATGCGCAATTTTTCAAACAGATAAGGAAAAAGCACATGAATTGAAAAAAATGATCAAGAGAATCCTCATGCATACACACAGGGCATTTAGATGGAAGATTAAATTTCCATTTTTGAGGATATTATCAAAAGGCAATAAGGAATTGGTCATCCTCCACATAAACACTGAGATTTTTTTCTCAAATTTTGAATTACATAAATGATGTATGGAGGCAATAGTACCTCTCTGCTCTCTGATCTGATTATATGAGGACTTGAAAGAGAAAACTCCATTTTTGTTGGGTTTTCAGATCAATCTACCCTCTCTATGTTCAGCAAGCTTAGATTCCTGCGAAAGAAGAAGTACTTCAGAAGAGAGGAGAGGATTAAGCTAAGTCAAATAAGCATATTGGCTAGCATGAAAATCAGAGACAGAGGTGTCACTAGGAATAGAGGTGTGGGAGATGTCACAATGGTCACATAAAGGGCCAGCATCTAACCAGTTAGATGTCCAAAAGTTACCCATGCCATTTCCCAAAAGCACTCTAGTCTGACTCTCACACCAAGCAATAACTGAGCAAATTCTTCTCCAATTTGGAGAGTTTTTATAAGATTCAGGCAGGGATGCAATAAAGTGTGTCCAAAGAGGTATGGAGTTTTGAAATTTCCACCATAGCTTGGTAGAGCATGCATGAATAATAGAAGAAATTGACCTAAAACCCAATCCATTTTGGTTCAGAGGGAAACCGAGCTCATCTTTTTTAGGTTTTAAGTCACTTTCTCCCCAGAAAAATATGCTCATCTTTCTTTCAATTTTTTAATGACCTGTTTTGGAGGAGAAATAACAGACCACCTACATGTTTTGGGATAGAAAAGATGCATGATTTAATCAAAGTGATCCTACCTCCAGTCGACAACCATCTATTTTTCCAGTTATTAAACCTCTTGTCAATTTGCTCAAAGAGGGGTTGAAAATAGATGTTCTGGGCTTTACCTCTATAGATAGGGACCTCTAGGTATTTCATAGGAAAACTTCCTAGTTTCATACCCAAGGATCTTTTGATGTTATGAATTTGAGGTAAAGAAGCATGCTTACTAATGAATAAATCACTCTTGTCAAAATTGATCTTTTGACCAGATGATTCTTCAAATTTTACCAAGAAAGCCTTAAGTCTAATAAGAGTAAGTCTATCAGAGTTAAGAAATATCACAGTATCATCAGCATAAGTGAGATGAGAGATGTTGAGGCCAGTACCTGGTAGGTCAAAGTATTGTAACTTACCCTTATCAAAAGCAAATGCTAGTGATCTTGTAAAAGCTTCACTGAAGATGTTAAAAAGAAAGGGAGAAAGGGGATCCCCCTGTTTGATACCTCTAGAAGGTTGAAAAAAGCCAACAGCTTTACCATTTATGAGAACTACAAAAAAAAAAAAAAAAAAAAACTGAAAGAATTTTCATAATCATACCAACAAATTTATCATGGAATCCAAACTTGAGAAGAACAGATTTAAGAATAGACCATCTAACTCTATCAAAAGCCTTTTTCAAATCAAGTTTAACTATGCAATTAGGAAGTTTGGATTTTCTATTTAAAAATCTGACCATTTCTTGCATGAAAATCACATTGTCAGCAATATCCATCTCCTTCATGAAAGCAGATTGGTGAGGAGAAATGATCTTTGGCATTAAAAACTTTAGCCTTTCCATCAACACTTTAGAGCAGATTTTATTTAAAACATTGGAAAGGCTAATAGGTCTGAAATCATTAAAAGAAGTGTGTGTTTCCTTCTTAGGAATAATAGTAATCCAAGTACTAGCAACACCTCTAGGGATCACTTTGCCTAACATAAAATTGGAAACAGCAGATAATAAGTCAGTGGCAATAATATCCCATGATTTAATAAAAAACTGTGGAGTGAAACCAGTTTAAAATGTTCATGTTTTAACTTATAACATTTATGTTCATGTTTTAACTTTTAACTTATAATCTTCATGTTTAAGTTTAAAATGTTAATGTTTTAACTTATAACTTCTATGTTCATATTTTTACTTATAACCTTTATGTTTTATTAACATTATGTTTATTATTTTAACCCATTTTATTATAAACGTTATATCTTTAACTATAAAAAAAAATTAAATTACGCTTTAATAATTTACTATAAATACTATATCTTTTACCCTATAATATTAATCTTTTATTATATATAGTATATACCATACTCGTCTTGCCCAACGCCTAATATATATTCTCACGTCTTGCCCAGAGCGCGTGTGACGCGTGAGTTTTTTAATTGCTTATAAATTGAACAATAGTCCCTCCGTATTTTTTTTATCCTATACATTATTTACAACTTAGTCCTGGTGTATATACTTTCGGATTATAGACGGCCTACTCAGAGACCGGCTCTTCATTGAATTTGGGGATTTTGGACTCTTTTTCTACTTCAACAGCTTCCTCATCTCATACTACAAGATAGGGATTTTGAGGAGAAAGAGTGTTTGATTCCCCAAATCTGTAGAAAGAAAAAAACATGGGAAGCAAAATATAATGTTTTTTACATTTATTTCCTTCTTTCAATGCTTGTATACCAATCAAATATATATTTTAAATGTATATATCTTAAGTTATATACAACAAAAAGTTATAAATATTCTACATTCTTAATTTTCATATTATGAAGAACGTAATAAGATCTTACATGACTATGTTCACATGCATATATAAATTTGAATATTATCATATGAGATATTGTTATGTCCGTTGTAATGTATGTTTTAATAAATTATATTTTTCACAAATTTTTACCATGTGTATTTAGGATATTGAAATTTCAAAATCATGTTTGAATACTAAAATACTGAAATTTAATGTATATGCATTAAATTACAATCCCTAAGTTAGAGAAGTTGCTGGAGTTGAAGCAAAAAAAGATAGGGAATATTGTGTTTTCATCCCCCATCTTGTAGTAAGTGATATGAAAGCTGTTGGACTTGCTCTAAACTCTTACAAGACGACGATAAGATGATTCAAACACATCTCTATCTCTCCCCAACCTGCTAATTTTGCATCTTACATAACTTTTACATTATGGATAATTACCTTGTTCGAGTTTCCTCTTGCCTCTGCTCTTGAGTTTTTGTCGCATGCATCAGTTACTTTTCTCGAGCTTTTGTCCATCAATTGCTTTTGTCGCATAATCTGGACCGGAATACGATAAAAACAATCGTCAAGTGGTGAAACGAGTTGGCTTTTTCCGGCGGCTAGTACCGAGTCCAAAATGTGATGAAGATCTTCAGATCTATCACCAATGGCTTTGATGCTACCAAAATCCGCCCGCTTCCCGGCTACTGACGCTATCTGGACCAAGGTCCAAGCTAGCCCGCAATAATCCTGCAAAACAATCCCCGGGAGGTGTCCCGGGGAAGAAGCTCCGGTGTGATGATGAGATGGGGATAGCGGTGAGGGAAAACGTACGGAAGGTGCTCTCGATATAGAGTAGATAGATATATGTCACATACCTTGTTTACTGTTTGAGACTAGTATTTATAGCCGAGCTTGCCTGCTTGAGATAAGGTGCAGGACCACTTCCCTTTGTCCCCGTCCGTCCTTCTTTCTTGTCCGGACGTGCCTCCTAGCGGGAAAGGTACCGCCCTTTTGGTGCTGGGCCGTGGACCCTCTTCCCAGCTCAGTAGGCCTTTGGGCCAGTAATATCACTAGCCCCCCAGACTAGTCACCTGGGTTTCCGTGACGCGGGGAACTGGTCTCATAAGCTCCTCCTTCTGTTGCTATTTTTGGTAGGACCCATCCGTGTTAAAATTGATTTCTGTCGACGCCGCCTATTCCCATTCTGCATTAATCAGTATCTCATTTACCGTGTCATGATTGCTTTTCCTTCTTTTGAGGTGGTGGTTCCTATTCATCTGCCTATATAAGGGCCCAAACCCCTTCTCACTAAACTCCTCTCTCCAAAAAATTTCCCTGACGCTCTGCTCTTTCGATCAAGTAAGCTCTCGCTCTCTCCCTCTCCTTCTCTTCCAATCATGAATTCTCCAATTCCTTCCAACTCTTCCTTAGACACCGAGGGAGCTCAAAATCAGTTTGAGGTCCAGTCCTGGGCCGCTGATAACCTTATCCCCTCCCCGGTCTCCTCCCCGAACACCTATTCCGAGGTTTTCAGCTCGCCCCGGGAACTAAACATCCCGGGTGCGTCGACCTTGGATGGGGCGGGTTCGCACCCGTCCGGGAGTCCTGACCACCCTCTGGATGATCAGGATGAGGATGTGTTTGGCGGGGAAGTTGGTGACGACGTTTCCCGGGGGCCTACTCACGGGGTGCGCCCATTGGGCCTCAAGTTTTACGATGTCCCAGGGGATTCTCCTTCGTTAGATAGGGATGTCTTAGATTTGGCCAAGCGCTCCTTTATCCCTCTTCCTTTAAATGCCTATCTTTCTAAACTTCCCCCGGGAGTCTCTGAGCGGGAGGTTACGTGCATCCCGCGGATCCATTTTCAATATGGGCTTAGCCTGCCCTTCCCTCCTCTCTTTCTTGAGATCCTTCAGTTTTATAACGTAGCCCCGGCCCAGCTACACCCTAACGGGGTTGTCCTTATCCTGGCTTTCTTACTTAATTGCGCCAGGTGCGCCGTTTCTCCTTCTCTCTTACTCTTCCGCTCCTTCTATGCTTTGCGGAAGGCACACGCGTCCTTCCCGGGCGTATTTTCTTTTACTATTCGATCCGGGATAAAGGACTTCATCCTTTACAAACCCAAATCCGCCAAAGGATACCCTTCAAAGGGTTTCTTCCTATGCGATGCCCGGGCGTACCCTATGCCTACTTGGAACGACTCCCTTGTTCCTGAGGAGAAGAAACCTCTTTCTAATCTCCCGGCGACCATTGCCAGCGATCATAACTTCCCCCGCCTCACTCCCTTAGATATGGATTCCTTTTATAAGAACGGGAACGCGGGCTATTTCTGGCCTCGCGGGATCTATCCCCGCGACCTCTTCATGCTCCCGCGCATCTCTGCGGTGTGGCCAGATGGAGGTGCCTATTATGGCTTTATGTTTTGTCAAGATTTTTTTTATATCTCGTGCTCTAATTTCATTGTTTGCTTGGTTTCAGTTCAACCTTCCTTGTACGCAGACGTCATGGCCCATACTGATAAGCCTTCCGGGGGTGATGCTCAAGCGAGAAATACTCACCCGGATCAACAGACCCCTTCTACACCACAAGTGGCCTCCCAACCTGGGCCACCTCCGACCGAGAATCCTGCTCTTATTCCCCAAAAGCCCCGCGCGCCGCCGCGATCTCGTCAGCAGAATTCTTCCGGGCCATCTTCCGAGGCCCGCGCTACCCCCGGCTCATCACCTACACCCGGGCGTCGGTCCTTTATCCACCATCCTACTTATAATAGCGGAGCAAGCTCGAGGTTCAAACGGCCGCCTCCTGGCGAGCTATCCGGGTCGCCCCCTCCCTCTCGTCAGAAGACCCAGGACTTCCCCCCTCCTCCTCCTCCTCCTGTTCACAACACTCCTCCGCGGACTGCTGCTTCCGAAACTATCCCGGAGGAGAGAGAAGAGGTAACTTCCTTCCTTTGGCCCCATCTTTCATCTAAGTTTAATCCAATTTTTTATCTAAGTTTTATGCCCTGTCTTGTAGAGTACTGTCTTTGCTGATTCCCTCCTCGCGGATCCCCATTTTACTGAGGCGCTAAACCGGGGCTATTCCAAATATAGCGCTGGGTTGTTCGCCAAGATGGAGAAAGACCTCCGCGACACCCGGGAGAAGCTAGCCGGGTGGGATGACCTGGAAGCCCGGCTTGAGGCGTCTCAGAAAAAGCTAGCCGAAAAGGAGAAGAAGCTGGCGGACAAGGAGAAGAAGCTCGCCGAGGTGGAGAAAAAATATTCTTCCCTCAAGAAGGAGAAGAAAGACGCCCAACTTGAGGCCCTAGATGCTGTGACCCAGAAGGTCCTTCACTCCACCGACTTTGACCAGAGGCTGGAGGGCATCGCGGCTGCGGCGAGCGCGGTCGCCTGCCACGAAATGTACCGCAGTTTGCGGGGTTGGCTTCCTGGCCCCACTCGCCTTGAAGCCCAAGTTTCCTACTACCGCCCCAAGGCTAATGACTTGCTGAACCACCGCTGGAGATCCCTCCAGGATGCGGATCTGAAGGGTTTGGTGCCCAAATTATGGGAATCTTTGAGGATGTCCTCCCGGGTTCCTTCTGCTTCTGATATCAAGAAGGTCAAGCTGTCGGAGATTGACGAGGCTTCTTACCCTGACCCCGGCCCGGAAAGCTTCAATACCTATGGGGTAGTCCCGGAGACACCTCATTGGGCGGAACATTACTATGAATATTGCGCAGTGCCTGATAACTTTGGGTACCGCGCGGTCCATGATCAAGAGGGCGACTGCCGGGTAGGTCTTGGCGCGGGTCAAGATGACTTGTTATATTAGTCTCGGAAGGCCACGCGAAGGGTAGGGTTTCCCGAGCGCTCCGCTGATGAACCCACTACGGATGCCCCTGCTTATGCCGGCCCGGAATGGACTGCCGAGGATCTTGCGGAGTTGGAGAGGCGGTTTGAGAGGGCTCACGCCATCCCGGGGGAAAGGGTGCCTACTGAAGACCATGTACACCCCTAGACCGTAGTCTGTTTTTCTTTTTCCTTGTAATTTCTTATGTTATGTTTTTTTCTAAATCTATTGTAACTCACCTCCCCGGGAGGTTTATGTAGAACTTGGCCTTGGTGCCCATTTTGATTTAATATAAAGTTCTAATTCTTAATGAAATTACTATCTTTTGTAGTCTGAGCGCCCCTTAGAGGAGATTCTCCCGCGCGGGGCCATGCCTTATGTTTTTTCTCATCCCAACCATTCTTCCAGTACCTATTTCTCCCTCCCTCACGCTGGGTGCCTCCAGTGCTCCTTCCTTCAAAGGAAACTAGCCCATTGGAGGTTTGGGGGCGACCAGGCTAACCGGGCATTAGGTGAGGCGGGATTGGACTGCTTCCTTCAGGAGTTTGGATCGATCCGGGTGCTGGTGTCGTTTCTCAAGGCGGTTGAGACCAAATTTGGGTCGTTAAACCAGTGCTTTGACCTTGCTTCCGACCATATGCGGGAGGCCCTGAATTCCCACCAAACCATTGCCGAGTTGCAGGCCCTTCATGACGACACTCAACATCGCACCACTAAGGAGTTAGGTATGGTGTGGGGCGAGCTCGAGCGGGCCCAGGAAAAGCTTAAGAAGCTAGAAACCCGCACTGCTCAGAATAGACTGATCTGTGACTTGGAGAAGGAGAATCGGTCCCTTACTCACTGGAATAAGGTCCTCCAAGATGCTCTGCTGGTTACCCGACTATCCTACCATCTTTTGGGTCTCAAGAACGGTTTAGTCGGGGTGTCTCCTCTTACTGATATTCCAGCCGGGGTTTGCAGAACGATTGAACGTATGGAGGCTAACCCGAAAAAGTTTGGTGAGGGAGCTCCTAGTCATAAGGCCTATCTGGACGTCGTGGAGTGGCATAGTAAGATAGCCGCGGGAGAAGCTGAGCCCTATCCTTCTAGCCTTCGCCGAGTCCCTGCCCGGGTGGAGGTGGATGTGGCGTATGAAAGATACGAAGATATGTCCGTATCTATTGACCCGGAAGAAGTGGCACGCCGGATAAGACGCATCCGGGAAATCGCTGATTCTGGAGTCACCACTAAGGAAGTTAAAACCGTTGAGGGCACCCGCATCAGTCGGGAAGAGAAAGGTAAAGGCGCAGCAGACTTGTTTCCTAAATACAAGTTCGTCACTTCTACCGGGGTAAGAAGGATGCGTCTGGCGGAACCCCTTCCAGAGGGGTCCGTAGTCGTCCCCATCCCCGAACTAAACGAAGAAGATGCTGAGCAATTGGAAGAGGAGCTTGCATGGAATCAAGCTCCGGATGCCCACTTTGCTGAGGACATCCTTTCTTCTCAATTCTTCGGAGGGAGTTTCCGCCCGGGTAACCCTGAGGGTGCTTCCGGGTCAGGTCCCAAGTGGTTATAGTAGCAAATAGATAGGAAAACATGTAAAATCCTATGTTATTATTCCTCTGTAATGTAGTAGCATATCCATGCGATTTGAAATTTAAAGATGACTGAATAACTATCTAAAGATTTTTCGGAAAACCATCCGTCTTTTCATTAATTCTTTTTTGTAAGCATTACATCATCTGGTCCCCGGGCTTCATTCAAGCTCCGGGTCCATTCTAGCGGGGCACCCGAATGGGAGCTACCCATTGGTCCCTCTTACAATCCTTCCTCTCTAAGCCCAAGACGAGGCCAAATGTCGGGACTATCTCTCCGGGCATATTCATGCTTCCGGGGGGCATATCCATGCCTGGCATATTCATGCCTTAGCAGCTAAGGTTCTACGCGGGGCACTCTACTTCCTGTAGAACCTTCTTAAGTTAGCCACATTCCATCTCCTGGGGATCTCCTTTCCCTGCTTGTCCTCCAGCACATACCTTCCTCCTGGGTGTGCCTCCTTTACCCTGTATGGCCCTTCCCAGTTGGGTGCCAGCTTCCCTTCAGGGGATTGGTGGCTCTTATCATTCCTCCTCATCACCCAGTTTCCCGGGATGAAAACTTCCTTTCGCACCCTTCTATCGTGGTATCTCTTTACTCGTTCCTTCTCCTTAGCTTCCTGGAGTGCCGCATTTTCTCATTTTCTTCCAAAAGATCCAAGTCAAGGCACCGTCCAGCGTCCTCCTCCTCCGGGCGCTGGAGTTGGGTTCGAGGGCTCGAGATCCCAATCTATGCGGGTATCACCGCCTCGGATCCATATACCAGGCAATATGGAGACTCCCCCGTGGCCGAGCTTTCTGTGGTTCGGTGGGCCCAGAGGACACTAGGCAACTCCCAGATCCAATTTCCCCGCGCTCCTTCCAAGCGGGTTTTTAAGCCTTTGACAATGGTGCGATTGGTAACTTCCACTTGCCCATTTGCTTGGGGGTGGTACACAGATGTCAACCTTTGCTCTATGCCATACTTGACACACCATGCTTTGAAGGGGTCATTTTCGAACTGTGCTCCGTTGTCTGTGACTATGATTTTTGGGATACCAAACCGACAAATGATGTTCTTCCAACAAAACTTGACACAAGTTAGCCCCTGTATGTTGGTGAGCGGCTCTGCCTCCACCCATTTGCTGAAGTAGTCAATTGCTACAATTACGTACTTGGCTCCTCCCGGGGCAGTGGGAAATGGTCCCACCAAGTCAATTCCCCATCTGCTGAAGGGTCAAGCTCCTGTGACCCCAATTAACTCCTCCCGGGGAACATGGATTAGTGGCGCAAAGGTTTGGCATGACAGACATTGTTGGACATATTTTTCTGCATCTTTGAACAACGTCGGCCAGTAATACCCTAACCTTAAGATTTTCCTAGTCATTGTGCGGGCTCCCTGGTGGCTCCCATTAGATTCTTCGTGCACCTCCCGGATGAGGTGCTGACCTTCTGACCTCTCCACACATTTTAGCAAAGGTTGGAGGTACCCTCTTTTGTACAATTCCCCGCCCTGAACCACATACTTCGGTGCTTTGACTCTCAGCTTCCGGGCTTGCACCCTATCCTCCGGGGTTGTTCCTTTCTCCAGGTACGCCCGCATAGGGGCAATCCAGGATTCTTCCTCATTTATCAACATTACTTGGTCATTCTCCAGGTAGCTCCTTCTTCCTAACACCTCCATACACAACTTTTGGTTAAGCCGATTTTAATTCTGAAGAAGCCAATTTGCTCAAAGCATCCGCTTTACTATTCTCCTCCCGAGGAACCTGAACCAAGTCGAAAGTTTCAAACCTGGCTATCAGAGGTTTTACCATCTTCAAGTATTTTTGCAGGCTCCTCTCCCGGGCTTCGTATTCCCCTTTTACCTGTTGTACCACAATCTGGGAATCGCTGTGTGTCGTGAGAGCTTTGATGTTCATCTCCCTTTCCAACCTTAATCATGTGATCAAAGCCTCGTACTCGGCCTCATTGTTGGTCGTTTTAAAAGCGAACCGGATCGCATAGGGGTATTCCTTCCCTTCCGGGCTAACCAGCAAAACTCCCGCTCCACTGCCTCCAGAATGCGCCGAACCATCCACATACAAATTCCAAGCCGGGACTATCTCATCCATTTCCCTCTCCTCGTGTATCCTCGCTTCTGACTCTACCAGGAAGTCTGCTAGGGCCTGCCCCTTGATAGCCCTTCTTAGTTCATACCGGATTTCATACTCTCCAAGTTCTATAGCCTATTTCATCATTCTTCCCGATGCCTCCGGCTTGAACATGACTTGTTTGAGCGGGTAATTGGTGAGGACCACTATGGGATGGCCCTGGAAATAAGGCTTAAGCCTCCTGGAGGATGCACCAATGCCAGAACTAGTTGCTTCAACTCAGTATACCGGGTCTCTGCCCCCCGAAGTGCCCGGCTAACAAAGTATATTGAGTGCTGTTTTCCCTCCTCTTCTTTGATTAGCACAGCACTTACTGCCTCCCGGGACGCCGCTATGTACAGAAAGAGCTCCTCTCCCGGGTGTGGCTTCTTTAAGGTGGGCAGCTGCTGAAGGTGTTCTTTCAGGCTTTGGAACGCCTTTTCACACTCCCCAGTCCACTCAAACGCCTTGGCCTTCCTGAGAATGTTAAAGAAGGGCAGTTGCCTGTCTACTCCTCTCGACAAAAAACGGCTGAGAGCCGCGAGGGACCCTGTTAACCGTTATACTTCCTTCACCGTCCTGGGAGAGGTCATCTTGGCTATGGCTTCCACCTTCTCTGGGTTAACATCGATGCCCTGACTTGATACCATGAAACCTAGAAACTTTCCCGCACCTACTCCAATGGTACTTTTGGAGGGGTTCAGCTTTAGGTTGCTCCTTTCCAGCTTTTCAAACATCTCATCTAGGTCGTTTAAGAAAGCCCCGTAAGCCCTGCTTTTAACCACCATGTCATCGACATACACCTCCATGTTTCTTCCCACTTGGTCCTTAAAGAGTTTGTCCACCATCATTTGATACGTAGCCCCCGCGTTTTTCAACCCGAATGGCATCTTTTTATAGCAAAAGGTACCAAAGTCAGTAACGAAGGAGGTTTTTGCCTTGTCCGCCTCATCCATCTGTATTTGGTGATAGCCCTTGTGCGCATCGAAGAAAGCCAGCACCGAGTAACCCGCAATAGCCTCTGCCAATCGATCCAAATTTGGAAGGGGGTAACTGTCCTTGGGGCAGCACTTATTCAAGTCTGTAAAGTCGATACACATACGTCAGCTTCCATCGTGCTTCTTTACCAAGACCGGGTTAGCTATCCATTCCGGGTAAATTATTTCCTCGACCACCCCGGCTCTCTCCAACTTTTGAACTTCATTTTTTATGAATTCCGCTCTATCCGGGCTACAGGTCTTTTCTTCTGCCTGATCGGCTTGGTTGTCGGGCTTATGTTCAACTTGTGTACCCCCAGCTCTGGTAACACTCCCACCATATCCTCCGGGCTCCATGAGAACACTCCCTGGTATCTGGTTAGAAGTTCTTTCAGCGCGCGTTTTACCTCCTCCGGGAGATCCTTTCCCACATTGACCATCCATTTTTCCGCCACTTGCATTTCCTCTAACTCTTGACGGGAAGCTTCTCCATGTACCGCCCCAACTGCTTTCTTTGCATCTAGGACCGCAGTCATCATGCAACTTCTGGCAACTGCTTGGCTTCCCCGTACAACCTCTACTCCTTGCGCGGTGGAGAACTTCATCGTTAACAGATATGGGCAATTTTCTGCCCGGGCTTGGGTTAGCCATGGTTTCCCTATGATTACGTTGTATGGTGAGGGCGCGTCAATAACCGCAAAGTTGCATGTCACTGAGACCCTCTTGCTCCGATCTTTTTCGTCCACCATGCATACTGCCAGGGGGATAACACCTAGAGGGACTTCAGGTTTACCCGTGAACCCCGATAGGGGAGACGAGGGAGGTTTCAGGTTCTGTCTCCCAATCCTCAGTTGATCGAAACAGGAGGCGAACATTATTTCCACTCTGCTTCCGTCATCCACAAACACCCTCTTCACCAGAAAGCCTTCAATCTCCGCTGTTACCACCATTGGGTCTGAATGGGGTATCTGTGGCGGGGCTGCATCCGTTTCAGAAAAAGTGATAGTTTCATCGGGGCGAAACCTTTTCCCCTGAATCTCCCCCGGGGGGACGTACCGTGTCCGGCCCCGGATAGCGGAATTTGACTGGCATGCTTCTCCGATTTCTCTGCTTATCACGTTGATCATCCTGTTGGGTACTGGGGCAGGCTCCACTGCTTGGACTGGTACGGCCGCTATGGCGGGCCTCCCCGAGGCCCTGTTGCCTTGGTTGCCTTGGGTTCTCCCGTTTCCTCTCCTGGGGTTAGGCCTCCACCTCCTCCGGGGTTGTTCCTGAGATTGGTCCCGAGCCGGGTACTCCTTCTTTGCCTCTGCCGCCACACAATCTCTCAGTTGCCCCCGTTCTATCAACTTTTCTATCTCGTTCCTCAGCCCCCAACACCCCTCTGTCGAGTGTCCATAAGACTTGTGATAAGCGCACCATTTGTCCGCATTTTCCCTAGACGGGGTCCCTTGGATAGGCAACGGGTCCGGGAATAAATCCTTGTGAATAGCATGTATCTCTGTCCAGGATTTGTTGAGCGGGGTAAAGCTGTCTGCCCTTGCCCGGTTCACCGGCGCGGGACCCAGATCCCTTATACTTGGGTCAACCGCCCTCCTTCTTTCCGTCTTATCCGGGAGGAATCCCCCGGATTCTTCCTTTCTCTTCCGGGTGGCGTCATTAACTGCGCAGTACAGTTGCACCGCCATCTGTAAGTTGTGAAAGGTTTCCGGGATGTTTTCCATCAACTTCTGGAACAGCGCCATATCCCTCAGGCCATTTATAAATCCGCTAATCACCGCCTTCTCCTGCTGCTGTCTGTCAATAACCTTCATACTATCATCCATGTACCTTCGGTAATACTCCATTGGTCCCTCTGCAGCATTCTGCCGAGTGGCGAGAAGCTCAGTCAGCTGCTTCCCTTCCTTCTTCAGTCCGGCGTACCTGAACAGCAGAGCCTTGGAGAAATCATAATAATCTCTAAGACTCTGCCGGGGCAAGGAATCAAACCACATGAGACAGTTTCCCCTCAGGTAGCAGCCCACTAACTTGCATCTTAGTTCCTCCGGGAAATCCCGTGACACCATTAGGTTCTGGTACGTCCTGACAAACTCTTCCGGGTCTGTCTCTTCATTATATGTTAAAATTCCCTACGGGACCCGGAGACCCGGAGGCCATGGGTATGCGAGCACCCGTGGTACCCATGGGGAGGTGGGTTGAGCTCCGTTTCTTCCCACCAGCTTGTCCAGTCGTGCTTCCAAAGAGTTGGGGTCCTGCTGCGCCACCTGCTGCGCCACCTGATAGCCCCGCATCCTATCGTCCTCCCGATAATATCTCTCCGGGTAACCATAGTTCATCCCCATCGACCCATGTATGGGCACGGAATGCTGGATCGGGTTCCCCTGGGTTCTTGGGGCCTGATAACCCAATAACTCCGCGGGCATGACTGGAGGGTCATACCCAACCCCCCGGTTAGAACGCGGGTAATAGGGTGGAGCATGTGGAATTAAATTTGATTGTTGTCCTGTAACCACTCCCCCTCCGACCCCGAAACTCGGGGGGAAAGAAGGTGGGACGGTTGAAGGATTCACACGCCCCTGTATCCTTGGCGGCTGAACAACTCCGTCCAGATCAATAACTTCTCTTTGATGTCCCCGTAGAGAGCCTGCCAGGTTCCCCCCGGGTTCCCTTCGTCTATGGCTTTCCCGGGTAGAGAGTACCCACTGGCGGTACAACTCCTTGTTGGCTCTCATGAACTCCAACGCTGTCGATTCCTCCGTATCGGCTAAAGGTTGCCCCTCTTCCCGGGTTTCAGGTCCCTGAGCCGGGGGACTGTCTTCCCTGGCAGGCCTAGATCCTCCTTGCTCGTCCTGATACTCTCTTTCCGAGTCAGATTCGTCGGAGGCAGTTTCCACATGACCATCATGTGGTACTCCTAGCTCACGCTGGTGTCTAGCCTCCTCCTGCAACTGCCTCAAGGTTACATCGTCCCCCGGGGGAGGAAGAGGACCATCCCCAGAAGGTGTCGCGTTCTTCTTCGGGCGCCCACGCCCTCTCCTTGGCGACTCCATCGTGCGAAGGTGGAAAGATCCCACTGGGCGTGCCAATTGATGCTACCAAAATCTGTCCGCTTCCCGGGTACCGACGCTATCTGGACCAAGGTCCAAGCCAGCCCGCAATAATCCTGCAAAACAATCCCCGGGAGGTGTCCCGGGGAAGAAGCTCCGGTGGGATGATGAGATGGGGATAGCGGTGAGGGAAAACGTACGGAAGGTGCTCTCGATATAGAGTAGATAGATATATGCACATACCTTGTTTACTGTTTGAAACTAGTATTTATAGCCGAGCTTGCCTGCTTGAGATAAGGTGCAGGACCACTTCCCTTTGTCCCCGTCCGTCCTTCTTTCTTGTCCGGACGTGCCTTCTAGCGGGAAAGGTACCGCCCATTTGGTGCTGGGCCGTGGGCCCTCTTCCCGGCCCAGTAGGCCTTTGGGCCAGTAATATCAGACTTCTTCTCTCTTCTGTGGTTTCATTTCCAAACCGATGACGAATTTGGATTTCAACGGATTTTGAACATCTCGAAATAAAGATATCTTCGGAAGAAATGATGTCAAAGCTTTCGCATGAGTGTCGCCGTGAGGAGCTTTCTGAATTCTGTACATCGGCAAGAATGATCTGAAACAACCGAATTTTGGCCTAAACCTAAAGAACTTCACCGCCTTGGTAATCATTCACAAAGTGACCCAGCACTTGGTCGATCCTCTTATCGAATTGGGAGGAATCCCAATTTTCCCAATTCGCGGGCTTAGCCATTGGTCAAGAATTGGAAGAAATCAGAAAGAAAACTTTGGGAATGAGAAACTGGGGAAAGGAATCAAAAAGAAAACTTGCGAAGGATAAATTAGGAATGAGACTATGAGTGTGGCTGACAATCTTCTCGTTTATTTATAGTTAGGGTTCCGCTACCCCCACACAACGCCCACTTAAGGCGGGTCGGATTTTCTCGGCCTTTTTGATGATTTATGATCTTTTAATTTGAATCCAAGGGTTCCACTTTGAAATTAGCTTCCAATGAATATGCTAATTATCAAAAATCAAAGCATTTACATAAATTTGGGTATCATTTACATCAAGGCCAGATGTCTTAGTTTGTATCCAATAAAGTAAACTACACATCAACTAACGATGCTATTGATGGATGGATAAAAGTAGGGATAAAAAACTTTCAAGAGTAGGGCCGGATCTCGAAGACTTGGTAGTAATCCACCACATTTTATTTGGCTCTTGTTTCAACATTTTCCAAAGCAACCATTGCTATTTTTCTCTCGCAACTTCTCGTTTTTGTAACATATCATCTTTCTCATTCTTTTTCTTTAGTTCATCAACTTCTTTTTGTTTTAGGATCTCATAATTCCTTCTTTTCATATAGTTGATCTTGCTGAATACGTTTTCTCTTTCCGAGATCCTCGTCGTTTTTTTGAGGTTTTCCCCCCAAAGCAATCAAATGTCTCTGGCTCTTGCCCAGAAGAGGCTTTGGCATTTCGTCGGAAATCTTGTCTTTCTCGAGCCTCTCCAGCAGAGGCTGCCCCGTCATCAACTTTTCCTTCGGAATCCGAGAAACGACTCGTCGTTGTTTGGCCGACAGATTCCGTACCAATAACATAACCGAATCTTTGAGAGTTAGAGTTTGGGTCGTTCTTCTATTATTCATACTCTTTCGCTACTAATTACCCCTATGATTTCCGAATGGTTGAGGCATATAGAAAGAATCTAGTGGGACTTGAAATATAAGGAAATGATTCGAGGAGAAATGAAGTCAGTAATGGAGAAGAGAAAGAAGCGATGAGTAATATCGGAGGTGGATGAGTGAGTAGTAATCCGACAATCTGTTTATTAATAATTAGGGCTCTGCTTCCCTTTTGGAAACGGAAAACCAACATAATGGCCACTTGTTCCAATTTTAAGGCGGTTCCAAGTTTTACATTGGTCGGGTCGGGTTCCATGGATCACGTAAACGTTACAAAATTCGAAACCCAATCTCACGCTTCTATTTATTCATCGTACCTAATTACTGCCTTAGATCAAGTCAAATAGCTTCCCTACCACATTCTACAAGATAGAGAATAAAAACTAAATATTCCACATCTTTTTTACTTCAACTCCAACAACTTCCCTATGTTGGGAAAAAAATTCAATGCATGTGCATTAAATTCCAATATTTTATCTTTGTTTTTTGAGTTAGTCTCTGAGTAGACCGTCTCTATATAGAGACCGGACTAAAATATAAATAGTACAATAAAGAAAATCAAGGAGGGACCAATTTGCAATTTTTAAAAATTAAAAAATCACGCGCTACAGTGTTCTACATGAGCCCGGATTTTTTTTTTTTAAAAAAATTCAAATAAACTAACAAAAGAAAAACAAGAATAAAAACGAAACAAAAAAAAAAGAATAAAAACGTAATCTACTAATTAAAACAATGAAAGACACAAAGAAACTTTTTTTAAAAAATTATATAAACACAATAAAAGTTAAATAACAATAAAACGATCAAAATCGATTTATTTAACGTCGTCGACACGACCCAAATGTTATTCATAGAACAAAAGTCTGAAATCCTTCACCTTTGAGAGAAAAGTGAAGGGGGGTTGAGAAATTATAGGTAGATGAGTGTAAGGTGAGGTTCTTAAAGGAGTATGGATGGTTGGAAGCATGAATGAGTAAGTTGGCTTCCTACTTGGCTCCTCTAACATTTCCGAAATTGGTGATTTTGGTTGAATAGGCGGAGGTAGGGGTGGCAATGGTGATGGTAAGTTCTCAAGTTCATTCACCTCCCTCTCTTCTTCTTTTTGTTCAACAACCAACTCCTCATCCCTTTCAAATTCTTCTTCGTGCAAAGCACTCGGAATAGGTTCTACTTGGGATGGTTCTCCTTCGAAATATTGAGCTTCTAATCTCCTCACCGCTTCCCACATTAAATTCAATTGCCTCTCAAGATTTTCTAAGCGTAAATTCTCTTCATAATTCATCGCATCTTGTTCTTGAGGCAATTCAAAAGGTGGGTGAGGTAGATTTTGTTGCTCATAGGGTTGGTTTTCCGGTGGGTATCCAAACCTCGAATTCAAATGACCACTCCATTGCGGCTCATAAGAATCGTAGTAAGGATCATAAACTTGTTGATATTGGAATCCAACTCCCTCCTCATTATAGCACTCATCATGGTACCTTTGGTATGAGGAACCAACGGGCATTTCATGTTGAAAGTGCTCATTTCTCAAATCAAAATTGCAAGACTCGGAAAAATTAGTAAAATTGTATGCATCACGCGAGTTTGCAAAATTATCATCATCCCTTGAATAGTTATAAGGGAAGTTATCCATATGTAAATTAAAATTAAAACTACAAACAAAGATATTGAAATTGTAGTGCAAGGGTTCTAGGGTAATACACACTGCAAGGTGTCGTTTACTCCAAGAAACCAAGCAATACACACTTCAAAGAAAACAAAGTAAAGAAAGTATTGAAATTATAGTGCAAGGATTCTAAGGCAATACACACTACAAGGTGTCGTTTACACAAAGAACTCGAGCAATACACTTTCAAAGAAAAGAAAGAAAACAAAGGAGGTAAACAATAAAATCTAAGATAAAACACAAAACAAGAAATGCCTTCTCCCCGGCAGCGGCGCCATTTTTGACAAGTGATTTCCCCACGTCGTAAATGGGAATCCCACTCAATCAAAACACATTTATATTTCACCTACGACTTCTAACTACTATAGAGTAGATAGTGGGAAGTAGGGATCGAACCACAAGGAGAAGGAGTTTTGTTTAGTGTTTTAGCGAAGATTATTAACACATACATATATATTATATAGAAAGCAAGGTAAACAAGGGGTTTTTGAGTTGGTTTTGTTACACTACGAAAGAAAGCAACTAAGATAAACTACACTACAATGCAAATACATGGCCTTGGGAGGCAATTGACTTCAACTTCAACTATCAATTAATCATTGAGTGGATGCTTCATATCTATGATTTATGATCATAAGTCGTGGATGAAAAACATCATATTCTCTCGATAATAGCTAGTGAGCATGAACACATCACTCAAGAGTCCTCATTATCAATCCACCTAGATGATAGCATCTAGATACATCGACAATGGAATTAACAATGGAGAATCGACAAACTCACCCATACTCGCCGATAACGTGAGCATTGGACAAGACATTTGAAAACTATAAAGAACTAAGATGATGATAACATACAAATCTTAATTCATATTTGCTACTTTATGATATTGGGGTAAACAATAGCATTTACCCACGAATCTAGCAATTCGATGCATATAATCACACATTGGAAATGAATATCTCAACTCTACAATTACATACAACGAAAGATCAATGATCACATTAGATTCCTACGAAGACATGCAACAATTCAAATTCATAAGCAATTCAATTCCCATGACTATACTTTACCATGTTTCATAACAACAATCACACAACTTCTCTAATTACCAATTACTCTACCAACTAGGCTAAATTACTCTACGGCTAGCAAGCAAAAGGGGTTGTCACCACCCAATCACTTCTAATTAACCTAATCTCTAAATTAAACTAGAATTAGGGTTTAAACTAACATTACTTAAACTATATATGAGGCATGCAATTGATTCATAACACAAAGCCCATGGCAAATTTAGCAAGATTAACAACATTCATATACAATTCAAGACAAGATATTCAAATGATAATCAAACTATAAATAGAAGCATATGAAAGTTCATGAAAATTTCAAGAATAAAAGTTTAATCAATTGCTCCCAAGGAAGATTAAGCTACAACAATCATTCTAATCAATACATATTTGTTCATGAAATTCAAGGGAAGAAAAGGGGAAGAAAGGGGAAAAATATGAGAAATTTGGGTTTGGATTCAAGGGGAGCTCGTTTTTCTCATAAGGGATAAGAGGGGTATTTATAGCCCTTCAAAATTTGCTTTTCTGGCCTTCATTCAGCCAAAAATTCGCCCATTTTCGCGGCCCGCGAGGCCCATTTCACGGCCCGCGAGATGCTTGTGGCTGGTTGGCAGCAATCTTCTTTGCTTCGCCACGGATAAACCGTTGATCCGTTTTTGACGTTCTAGTAGTCCATTTTGTAGTACTCGAGAAGTAGAAGCCAATGGTACCACTTATGCACTCCAATTCCTCTTGTAACATTTCCAAATTTCAGCTTCAAAACGTTAGTGCACAAGTCTTTCTTCAAAATGCAAGCTAAGAGAAATTTAGCCTTAATTCTTAACCCTTTGCACTAAATGCTACCCCAAATGAATTCTCAAATGTGCTAAAAGTAGAGTATATATTGGCTACATCAGAAGGAGTACCCCTATGCGGTCCAATTCACTTTCAAAACAACCAACAATGAAGCCGATTACGAAGCTTTGATCGCAGGATTAAGGTTGGCAAAGGAGATGGACATCAAAGCTCTCACGACACACAGCGACTCCCAGATTGTGGTACAGTAGGTAAAGGGAGATTATGAATCCCGGGAAAAGAGCTTGCAGAAGTACTTGGAGATGGTAAAGCCCCTGGTAGCCGGTTTCGAAACCTTTAACTTGGTCCAAGTCCCCCGGGAGGAGAACAGTAAAGCAGATGCTTTGAGCAAGTTGGCTTCCTCGGAATTAAAACCTGAGCCTAACCAAAAGTTGCACATGGAGGTACTAGGAAGAAGGAGCTACCAGGAGAATGACCAAGTAATGCTGGTAAACGAAGAAGAATCCTGGATCGCTCCCATGCGGGCGTACCTAGAAGCAGGAACCGCCCCGGAGGATAGAGCGCAGGCCCGGAAGTTAAGAGTTAAAGCGCCTAAGTATGTGGTCCAGGGCGGGGAGCTGTACAAGAGAAGATATCTCCAGCCTTTGCTAAAGTGCGTGGAGAGGTTAGAAGACCAACACCTTATCCGGGAAATACATGAGGGATCTAATGGGAGTCACCAGGGAGCTCGCACAATGGCCAGGAAAATCCTAAGGTTGGGGTATTACTGGCCAACGCTGTTCAAAGATGCGGAAAAACATGTCCAGGAGTGCTTGGCATGCCAAACATTTTCCCCGCTAATCCACGTTCACCGCGAGGAGTTAATCGGGGTCACAGGAGCTTGGCCGTTCAGCAGGTGGGGAATTGACTTGGTGGGGCCATTCCCGACTACCCCGGGAGGAGCAAAGTACGTAATTGTGGCAATCGACTACTTCAGCAAATGGGTGGAGGCAGAACCACTCACCAACATACGGGGACTAACTTGTGTCAAGTTTTGCTGGAAGAACATTATTTGTCGATTCGGTATCCCAAAGATCATAGTTACAGTCAACGGGGCGCATTTCGAGAATGATCCCTTCAAAGCGTGGTGCGTCAAGTATGGCATAGAGCAAAGGTTGACGTCTGTGTACCACCTCCAAGCAAATGGGCAAGTAGAAGTCACCAACCATACCATCGTCAAAGGCTTAAAGACCCGCTTGGAAGGAGCGCGGGGGAATTGGATTTGGGAGCTGCCCAGTGTCCTCTAGGCTCACCGAACCACAGAAAGCTCAGCCACAGGGGAGTCTCCATACTGCCTGGTATATGGATCCGAGGCCGTGATACCCGCGGAGATCGGGATCCCGAGCCCTCGGACCCAATTCCAGCGTCCGGAGGAGAAGGACGCCTTGACTTGGAGCTTTTGGAAGAAAAGAGAGAGAATGCGGCGCTTTAGGAAGCAAAGGTAAAATAACGAGTAAAGAGGTATCACAATAGAAGGGTGCGGAAGGAAGTTTTCACCCCAGGAAATTGGGTGATGGGGAGAAATGATAAGAGCCACCAATCCCCGGAAGGGAAACTGGCACCCAACTGGGAAGGGCCATATAGAGTAAAAGAGGCATACCCGGGAGGAAGCTATGTGCTGGAGGACAAGCAGGGGAAGGAGATCCCCAGGAGATGGAATGTAGCTAACTTAAGAAGGTTCTACAGGAAGTAGAGTGCCCCGTGCAGAACCTCAGCTACTAAGGCATGAATATGCCTGGCATAAACGCCTGGCATGAATATGCCCTCTCCCGGAAGCATGAATATGCCCGGAGAGATAGCCCGGTCGTTGGCCTCATCCTGGGTTTAGAGGAAGAATTGTAGAAAGGGACCCATGGATAGCTTCCATTTGGGTGCCCCGCTAGGATGAACCTGGAGCTTGAATGAAGCCCGGGGACTAGAGAATGTAATGCTTGCAGGGAAGAATTAATGAAAAGAGGTTTCCAAAAGAACTTCTATTTATTATCTTTAAATTTCAAAGCACACGAAAATGCAGTTGTATTACAAGGGAATGATTACATAAACATTCTACACAAGTTTTCCTATCTATTTGCTACTATACCCACTTGGGACCTGACCCGGAAGCGCCCTCAGGGTTACCCGGGCGGAAGCCCCCTCCGAAGAATTGGGAAGAGAGGATGTCCTCAGCAAAGTGGGCATCCGGAGCTTGATTCCATGCAAGCTCCTCTTCCAATTGCTCAGCATCTTCTTCGTTTAGTTCGGAGATGGGGACAACTACGGACCCCTCTGGAAGGGGTTCCGCCAGACGCATCCTTCTTACCCCGGCAGAATTGACGAACTTGTATTTAGGAAACAAGTCTGCTGCGCCTTTACCTTTCTCTTCCCGACTGATGCGGGTGCCCTCGGTAGTTTTAACTCCCTTAGTGGTGACTCCAGAATCAGCAATTTTCCGGATGCGTCTTATCCGGCGTGCCACTTAATCCGGGTCAATGGATACAGACATATCTTCGTATCTTTCATACGCCACATCCACCTCCACCCGGGCAGGGACTCGGCGAAGGCTGGAAGGATAGGGCTCAGCTTCTCCCGCGGCTATCTTATTATGCCACTCCATGACGTCCAGATAGGCCTTATGACTAGGAGCCCCCTCACCAAACTTCTTCGGGTTAGCCTCCATGCGCTCAATCGTTCTGCGAACCCCGGCGGGAATATCAGTAAGAGGAGACACCCCAACTAAGCCATTCTTGAGACCCAAAAGGTGGTAGGATAGCCGGGTAACCAGTAGAGCATCTTGGAGAACCCTATTCCAGTGAGTAAGGGACCGATATTCTCTTTCTCCAAGTCACAGATCATTCTATTCTGAGCAGTGCGGGTTTCTAGCTTCTTAAGCTTTTCCTAGGCCCGCTCTAGCTCGCCCCACACTATACCTAGCTCCTTGGTGGTGCGATGCTGAGTGTCGTCATGCAGGGCCTGCGACTCGGAAATGGTTTGGTGAAAATTCAGGGCTTCCCGCATATGGTCAGAAGCGAGGTCAAAGCACTGGTTTAGCAACCCAAATCTGGCCTCAACTGCTTTAAGGAATGATACCAGCACCCGAATCGTTCCAAACTCCTGAAGGAAGCAATCCAGTCCCACCTCAGCCAATGCCCGGTCAGCTTGGTTGCCTCCAAACCGCCAATGGGCTAGTTTCCTTTGAAGGAAAGAGCATTGGAGACACCCAGCGCGGGGGAGAGAGAAGTAGGTTCCAGAAGAGCCATTAGGATGAGGAAAAACATAAGGGGTGGGCCCTTGCGGGAGAACAACCTGTAAACGGTGCTCAGACTACAAAAGATAATAATCTCGTCAAAAGTAGAACTTGTTATTAATCAAAATGGGCACTAAGGCCAAAGTTCTACATACACCCCTCCCGGGGGAGGAAAGTTACAAAAAAAAAAGATTACAAGAGAAGACTAGAGTTTAGAGTTATACGTTGTCTTCAACAGAGTTCCTTTCCCCCGGAACAGTGTGAGCTCTCTCGAACCTCCTCTCCAGCTCCACGAGATCCTCAGTAGTCCACTCAGGGCCGGCGTAAGCAGGGGGGTCTACCGTGGGCTCGTCAGCGGACCGCCCGGGATATCCTACCTTCCGCGTAGCCTTCCGGGACTGGTAGAGCAGATCGTCTTGACCCGCACCGAGGCCAACCCGGTAGTCTTCCCCTTGGTCATGGATGGAATGATACCCAAAGTTGTCAGGTACCGCAGTACTCAAGATAATTCTCTGCCCAATGGGGCGTCTTCGGAACTACCCCATAAGCGTTGAAGCTTTCCGGGCCGGGATCGGGAAAAGAGGCCTCGTCAACTGCTGGCACCTTGGCCTTCTTGATATCCGAAGCAGAAAGGACCCGGGAAGACATCTTCAAAGAATCCCATTGCTGGGGCACCGGCCCTTCAGGTCTGCTTCTTGGAGGGGCCTCCAGCGGTAGTTCAGCAAGTCGCTGGCCTTGGGACGGTAGTAGGAGGCCTGGGCTTCAAGACGAGGGGGCCCCGGAAGCCAACCCCGCAGACTGCGGTACATCTCGTGGCAAGCATCCGCACTGGCTGCAGCAGCAATGCCCTCCAGCCTCTTGTCGAAATCGACGGAGCGAAGGATCTTCTGGGTCAAAGCATCCAGGGCCTCGAGCTGGGCCTCTTTCTTCTCCTTCTTAAGGGAGGAATACTTCTTCTCCACATCGGCTAGCTTTTCTCCCTATCCGCCAGCTTCTTCTCCCTCTCAGCTAGCTTCTTTTGGGATGCCTCTAGCCTGGCCTCCAGGTCATCCCTCCCGGCTAACTTTTCCCGGGTATCGCGGAGATCCTTCTCCATCTTGGCAAATAACCCGACGCTATACTTGGAATAGCCCCGGTTCAGCACCTCGGTAAACTGAGGGTCCGCAAGAAGAGAATCAGCGAAGGCAGTACTCTGCAAGACAGTACATAAAACTTAGACAAAATTCTGATTAAAACTCAGATAAAATATGAAGTCTTAGGAAGGCAGTTACCTCCTCTTTCTCTTCCGGGAAAACCTCAGAAGTATCAGCCCGCGGGGGAGTGTTGCGAACAGGAGGAGGAGAAGGAAAATCGGTAGTCCTCTGACGAGAGGATGGGGGGACCCGGGCAGCTCACTAGCAGGCACTACAAGAAAAATGGGGTTTAGTGACCAAATTATTTGTGACCATTTTCAATTTGGTCACCAAAGGTAATTTTAGTGACCAGAAAATATTGTCACGAAAATCTGGTCACTAACATAAAATTTAGTGACCAAATTTATTTTTGGTCAGTAAATTGGTCACTAAAAGTCATCATGAACTTGGTCACTAACTTTATCCCACATTTGGTGACCATTTTTTTGTGACGAAAATATTTTGGTCACGAAAGAAAGTAAGGTGACCAAAAAGTTTGGTCACGAAAGTACAATTGATTCAGTGACCACGTAAACTTGTCACCAAATCCTAATAAAGACTAAATAATATATAAAATTCAATTTTGAAGAGATGCCTTCTTAATCTTTTTTTTTTTTTTTTGAAGCGAGATGCCTTCTTAATCTAGTAAAGGGGCGAGGCAAAGTTATCGGGCTATTAGCTACAATTAAGGGTTGAAGTACTAATAATATTTTAAGACTTAAATTTTTTGTTGAGATAGATGTATGTTATATTTTTTTATTTTAAATTAGTGCATTATTTACAAGATTTACATCAATTCTGTTTATAATTACTCGTGTATTGCTTTCTATATATGCATTAGATATTTAGTTCAAACTTAAAGCACATGTAATAGTAAGGCATGTTTACTACAACTTATTTTATTTCTTGATGTACTGAACTGAACTGAACTAAATTGAATTGAACTGAACTGAAGTAAAAATTGATGTACTGAAAAATGGAATCAGCATGGCTGAATTAACTTGAATTTCATTAAATTACATTTTCACTGAACTGAACTAAATAGAACTGAACTGAACTGAACTGAGTTGAACTGATCTACAGATAAGCTCTGGCCCAGTTTGCTAGAGTTTATTTCCACTGGCGAGGCGTCGTTTGACACACCAAAATAAACCTGCGATCTCAATGAATAAAGAGTGATTAGTATAGAGGAAAGCAGGGTCGATCCCACGAGGATGGAGCAAAAACTATTAATTTATCCTACTAACACGTTTTGGTTTAGCAACCACGCCTATAATTTGAAGATTGGTTTTCTAACAACTACGAAAGTAAAGCAACTAGAGCTAAAAATCAGCAAACACACAAACACAACAAGGGAATGAATGCAAGAAAGTCTATAAGAGAATGCAATCGGCTTAGATTACTAGTTAGTTCGTATCATTGATCATTGGCTAAAGATGAATCAATCTCACGCGAATCAGTCAGTTATAAGGAAGCAAGTATTTGCTGAACTCCCCAAATCCCCTCTTATTATTCGATAACGAGCAAGTATTTGCTGAACTCGTTATTCCTCTGATCAAAGTGTTCCCAGGAAAGTATTTGCTCACCCAGTTACAACTTTTATCAGTGTTTAGCACAAAGAGAACCCAACATAGATACCCCAACACGTATTTGCATGCAAGAACTATCTACTTTATTGTTCATCATCTTGTTATTACAGTCTGTATCAGTTATCTGCTTTTCACAAGAACTTTGCTACTCAATTAGCCCTAGCCCACAAGATTAAGGTGATCAATCTCAAACTAGCAAGCATAGATTATATCATGAACAATCAAAGAACTCACGGAGAAGATTATAAGCACAATATCCTCACAATTTATGAACTAACATCGCAAATCTAAGCCGATATACGAAATTAGCTACTCATAATAAGGGTTAAACAATCAACAATCAAAGAAGAAATCATGATGAAATTAACAAGAGATAGAGAAGAGATTATTGAACTACGAATTAATATCCGAATATCAATAAATCTGAACCCTAGTTCTTGGGTCTTATTCGTAGATGAAGAAAACAGAGAAGAACAGGAAAGATTTCGGCCGAAAGGGGGAAAGAGAGGAAGAAGTGTGTTCGTGCGTGTTTTGTTTTTTTAAAAGAAAAGGGGCATTCCCCTTTTTATACTCCCACTTCCTAAACCCTACTACTATTCCAACTAGGAATGGGTTTACAAAAAGCCTTGGGCCTGAAATTGGAATTCAGCCCACAAGATTTCTCCATGTCTTTTAGCTCCATAATTTAGTTCAATTCAGCTCCAAGACAGCTCCAAATCAGCACTTCTTGCTCCTCTTGTTCATCTCCAACTATGTGTGTAATCTGATCATCAAACACAGTCCATCAGTGATTTAATTCACATAATTCAGCAATAACTTCCTCAGAAAAACACACAAATATCAACACATCAAATATCCTCACACTTGAATCATGCTTGCCCTCAAGTATGATATAAACAATATTCCACAAAAGCATTCATTCAGGTTCCCATTCCCTCTAATGACTCTAATTCAACCAGAAATGAAAAGAAAGAAGAAAGAAACAAAACAAAACAGAAACATGACAACTAAACTCTAACACACAAACCTTGGTCACAACAATTTAGCATTTCAAGTGTTCATTTCATCGGTTAATCAACAAATGTCCCCTTGCCAGGTTCAAGTTTCAGTTCACAAACAAAAGTTGGTGTCATCCCCCTTTAGTACTCAACTCAATCCCCCCCTACATCGCTCCTTACCTAGGCTATCAACTGATCAAAAGGAAACAAGCACAAGTTCCTCACGGTTTTCGCTCAGCACACATAATGAAAGGACATTCACTCATTAAAATTCATGCGGTAGCCTTGGTCAATACATAACAAGCCAAAAAGGTCTTTAAAGGTTGTAATGGGGCTGGGGGTTGTAATGTTGGTTAGATCCTAGGGGCTCTACGGTTTATACAAATTATGCACATATGCTCAAGAACAATTAGGAGAAAAAAATTCCAGCAAAGGTATATCATTTAACACACAAAAGTCTGGACTTTTTCAGAACTGTTCTGGACTTTTTTTTATTATTATTATTTTTTTTTTTGATTTTTTTTTACTGGTTTTTCTGGGCAAACAACACCCTTTTTTCTGTAGCTTTTTTCTGTCCAGACCAGAACTCACAATGTACATGCTCAAGTTACATTTATGGTGCCATAGAACCAAAAAGTTTTATTTTATGAAACAGGGCACTCGAATCAAATTCACAACCATCAAGAGCTGAATTTTTAGTTCAAAAGCATACATGCATGGGGTGAAGAACAGGATAAATAACAAGGCTAGGGGTTTCATATCAGTGGGTAAATCAAAGAAAAGGTCAGGCTCAGAGGGGCTAACTAGGGGATATAAAAAGGTAGGCTATATACGATGTGTGGCTAATCCTAATTTTGCCTTCCTTTAACCTATCATGCATCGACCTTAGCTACCACAACTCTCAAAAAGAAAGATTGATGTAGAGAGTGCTCTACTCTAGGCTCAGACCTCACATTATACTTGGCTTTTTCATGCAAGTCTCGTTCGTCATCCCAAGTATCATTTAACCAAGTTCAGATTGATTTCAGAGGTTTATCATTAAGCATTTCAAAGGGGATATCAACTAACAAAAGTTTGCTCATGTGATTCTTTTACCGGCAAGGTTAATCCATATCAAAACCAATTCCCTTACTAACCATCATGCTGAAAATTGTGACCGACTCGACACACAAAACAAGATTTTTTTTTTTATTTCCAAAATATTTTGACTCCAAATAATATTTATAAACAACACACTAAACGCACAAATTTATACATAAATCTCCTCACACTTAAACCTTGCTTGCCCTCAAGCAAGCTCAGCTTAAAAGCAAGAAGAACCTAATGATAAATGTACATACTCGAAAAGAAATTAAAAATAAAACGAGAGAAGGGAATAGGGAAACTCAGGGAGGGAAAGAGGGCTGCTCGTTTGAAGAACTTGAAATTTCAGCCCAATATGCTCTAGCCGAGCGTTTTCATCTGAAAATCCTCTCCAGTTTTCAGCCCAATATGCTCGAGCCGAGCGTTTCCAGCTGAACTTCCTCTCCAGTTTCAGCCCAATATGCTCGAGCCGAGCGTTTCCAGCTGAACTTCCTCTCCAGTTTCAGCCCAATATGCTCTAGCCGAGCGTTTCCAGCTGAACTTCCTCTCCAGTTTTAGCCCAATATGCTCGAGCCGAGCGTTTCCAGCTGAACTTCCTCTCCAGTTTCAGCCCAATATGCTCTAGCCGAGCGTTTCCAGCTGAACTTTTACCTTGAAAATTCAAAAGAAGAAAATTCAAAAGAGAAAAATTGAAATAAAAATAAAAACGAACAATTGGGTTGCCTCCCAATAGCGCCCTTGTTTATAGTCTTTGGCTAGACTTTTCACTTGCGATCAATGAAGATGTCGAGGAAACATCCCTCCTCTATCCTTGTACCACATGGCTTGATCAAATGTATTCCAATGGAACTCTTCGTGTTCACCAAGCTGGTATATCCTCTCATCCTCACACTTGGACATGTGCATATCCCAAGGAGGTCCGTAATCGATTGGAAGGGTCTCACTATAGCCATAGTGTGGATTGAAGGGTAACACATTCTGCTCAAAACATTCGGGCAGCCTCTGTTTGGCCAAACAGAGGCTGGTATCAGTACTGTACACTTCTTCTCTCATGTTCATAGAGCATCTCGGTTCTTGTAACTCCATTTCGTCTACTCCCTGATCATGCATTTCTGATCTATTTTCCTGCAAAAGTGTCTTCTCAAGACTGTCTTGGACAATGGGGTTAGAAGCATTGGCACAAACATCTTTAGAATCCATGGAGTTTTCAACAACTTCATCCATTTTAATGGTTAATTCTTCTCCAAAATAATCTAAAGATATTGTTCCTTTTCCAACACTAATTGTCGCATTAGCCGTTCTTAAGAAAGGACGACCTAACAATACCCCTGTAGTTTTATTACCCTTTGTATGCATATTAACCACATAAAAATCAGCAGGGTAAACAAAATCATGAATTTTGACAAGAACATTCTCCAAAATACCTTCAGGAAAGACACAAGATTTATCAGCCAATTGAAGTGTCGTATTAGTTCCTACCAGTTTAACTCCCTTTAAAGACTTATACACAGACAATGGCATCACATTCACAGAAGCTCCTAAATCACACATGGCAGACTCAATCATCATATCACCAATTAAACAAGGTAATGAAAACATACCAGGATCCTTGCACTTGGGTGGTAGCTTCTTTTGTATCACCGCAGAGACGGACTCACCCATGATGATTTTACTCGAATCCTTTGGTTTTCCTGCAATAAACTCTTTCAAGAACTTGCTTACTGATGGTATCTTTATAGCCTGCAAGAACGGAAGGTTAATTTCCATGTTCCCAAAAATAGATACGAAATCCAAACAACCTTCTTTCTTTTTCTCTAATCTGCGAGGAAATGGTGGAAGGATTTTAACTGAAGGATCGTTCAAGCTCAACCTTGGACTTACCTCCTCGGGTCCAACATTTTTACCTGCAACCTTTTTTTCAGATTCTAGTTCCGGCCTCTGTTTGGCCAAACCGAGGTTTGCGTCAGGCTGTTCAACCGATTTCTTGGTTGCTTCTGGTTGAGGTCCTCCAATATTCCTCCCACTCCTTAGAGTGACTTGATTAACCGTCTCCCTGGGGTTCAATTGCACCTGAGATGGAAGCCCTGGTTGTTGCATTCTAAGCTCATTCATTGAATTCGACAATTGAGTAATTTGTCGAGTATGCTCCTCTAAAGTAGCCTCGGCCTTCTTTGAGCTCTTGGATTGATCCCGGAGGATCTCCATCATCATATCAAGCTTTTCATCAGTTGTATTCCTCTGTGAAGGTGGCTGATTTTGAGGAAAACCTTGAGGGCCTCTTTGATTCGGTGGAACATAAGGTTGTTGAGTTTGATTTCCTTGGTCCCTCCATCGAAGATTTGGATGATCTCGCCAACCTGGATTGTAAGTGGCTGAGTAGGGGTCTCTCTTAGGTTGCCTATCATTCCAATTACCCATGGATTTTGCTTGAACAAGTTTCTCATCCATCACAAAGTTGCATTGCAAGGTGACATGGCTATAGGTTCCACATATTTCACAAGGGCTATCATAAGGACCAGCCGTGGTGCTTGCAACTGAAACTTTATCAACCACCTTAGACAAAAGCCTTTCCATCCTATCCATCCTCTCATTATACCCATCTTGATTGGAAGGACCAGTTTGTGCAACTTTCTTCAAAATTCTCACATCCTCTGTATCATACTCCTTCTTAGAATCAATTAACTTCTTGACAATCTCTCGGGCCTCATTCACTCTAAGATGAGAGAATCCTCCATTACTCGCTGTATTCATCAAGTCCTTGTTCACAGCGGTGAGACCTTGGTAAAAATATTGAAGCAATTGTCCCTCTGAAAAGCGATGATTAGGACAACTATCCACCAACTTTCTAAACCTTAGCCAAAATGCACTCAATGGCTCATCATACTCCTGATGGATGCTTGAAATCTCCTTCTTCAAAGCTTCAGTTCGTGTGGAGGGGAAATAATACTCCAAAAACATCTTCTTGAGCTCATTCCATGTAGTGATGGAATTTGGTGCTAAGCTCGAGAACCATTGGTTTGCAGCTCCAGTCAAACTAAAGGGAAAAGCCACCAATTTGAACTGCTCCTCAGTGACATTATTTGGCCTCTTCTGAACCTTACAAATCTTGATAAATTCATTCAAGAAATTGTAGGGGTCCTCGGTGCTCCTCCCATGAAATTTCGGCAAAACATTCAAGAGTGCAAGCTTGATTTCAATGGGGTTCTCCGTTTGTGCCAAGCGAATAGGAGTAGGGGGATCTTCTTCACTGTGTCCATGCAGCTCCCACATGAATGGATTGTTAGCATTTAGTTCCTCGGCCATTTCAACACCAACCGAAGAAGTATCAACCACAATTTCAGAATCTGTCCCAGAAACACCCTCTATTTGGCCAAACAGAGGTTCTGCGGCAGAATTTAACCTTCGCTCCTTGGCTAACCTTCGATTCAACTTCACTGTCTTTTCGATCTCTGGATCAAACACTAACTCAGGCTTCTCAGACCTGGTCATACACTAACATAACAACACACATATCAGTAGAAAAAAAAAACAATAGAAATTGACATACCATCCCCGGCAGCGGCGCCAATTTGGTGGGGCGTCGTTTGACACACCAAAATAAACCTGCGATCTCAATGAATAAAGAGTGATTAGTATAGAGGAAAGCAGGGTCGATCCCACGAGGATGGAGCAAAAACTATTAATTTATCCTACTAACACGTTTTGGTTTAGCAACCACGCCTATAATTTGAAGATTGGTTTTCTAACAACTACGAAAGTAAAGCAACTAGAGCTAAAAATCAGCAAACACACAAACACAACAAGGGAATGAATGCAAGAAAGTCTATAAGAGAATGCAATCGGCTTAGATTACTAGTTAGTTCGTATCATTGATCATTGGCTAAAGATGAATCAATCTCACGCGAATCAGTCAGTTATAAGGAAGCAAGTATTTGCTGAACTCCCCAAATCCCCTCTTATTATTCGATAACGAGCAAGTATTTGCTGAACTCGTTATTCCTCTGATCAAAGTGTTCCCAGGAAAGTATTTGCTCACCCAGTTACAACTTTTATCAGTGTTTAGCACAAAGAGAACCCAACATAGATACCCCAACACGTATTTGCATGCAAGAACTATCTACTTTATTGTTCATCATCTTGTTATTACAGTCTGTATCAGTTATCTGCTTTTCACAAGAACTTTGCTACTCAATTAGCCCTAGCCCACAAGATTAAGGTGATCAATCTCAAACTAGCAAGCATAGATTATATCATGAACAATCAAAGAACTCACGGAGAAGATTATAAGCACAATATCCTCACAATTTATGAACTAACATCGCAAATCTAAGCCGATATACGAAATTAGCTACTCATAATAAGGGTTAAACAATCAACAATCAAAGAAGAAATCATGATGAAATTAACAAGAGATAGAGAAGAGATTATTGAACTACGAATTAATATCCGAATATCAATAAATCTGAACCCTAGTTCTTGGGTCTTATTCGTAGATGAAGAAAACAGAGAAGAACAGGAAAGATTTCGGCCGAAAGGGGGAAAGAGAGGAAGAAGTGTGTTCGTGCGTGTTTTGTTTTTTTAAAAGAAAAGGGGCATTTCCCTTTTTATACTCCCACTTCCTAAACCCTACTACTATTCCAACTAGGAATGGGTTTACAAAAAGCCTTGGGCCTGAAATTGGAATTCAGCCCACAAGATTTCTCCATGTCTTTTAGCTCCATAATTTAGTTCAATTCAGCTCCAAGACAGCTCCAAATCAGCACTTCTTGCTCCTCTTGTTCATCTCCAACTATGTGTGTAATCTGATCATCAAACACAGTCCATCAGTGATTTAATTCACATAATTCAGCAATAACTTCCTCAGAAAAACACACAAATATCAACACATCATCCACCATGCACTGAACTGAATTGAACTGAACTGAATTGAACTGAAGTAAAAATGATGTGTTGAAAAATGGAATCAGCATACTCCCTCTGGACCAGCTAGATCTGCACAGGAGACTTTTTTCAGTCAACTATGATAAATTTTGACTGCATTTTTGAATGCATAAATAAATAAAAATATTATCGTATTTAATATTGTTAGAATCTTAATAACATGTAGTTTATTACTATCAAACTTTTATATCTTAATAATATACGTAATTAAAGATATTAGCAGTCAAACACGTGTCTAGAAGACCGTGAAAAGTCTCTCGTGCGCATCTAGCTGGTACGGAGAAAGTAGCTGAATTAACCTGAATTTCATCAACTACATTTTCACTGAACTGAACTGAACTGAATTAAAATGAACTGAACTGGACTGAAGTAATCTATAGATAAGCTCGGGAAAACAGGGCCCAAGTCTACTTTTAAAAAAATAATATTGTTACCTTTGTTTCCCAATCAGCTATCAAATTCAAATCATTGAAGAGCAAATTATTCATCGTGCACATTATTATGGCTCCTTGTAAATTCTCACATTTCAATACATATATATTAATTTGGTATTTCGCTGATGGATCTTTACTTAATTCCTTTTCTCACTAGCTTGACTTTACACAATCAATGATAAACTTTTACCTAGGTTAACACTAGTAATTATGTTGAGCATTACTACAAAATGACCCTTTTACCTAACCAAAATCCCTATAACTAAACTTACTTGACTTTATATAAACACTAATAACTTTTTACTAAATTGACTATAACTGATTGGGGAAAACTATGTACAGGTCAAACTTAATTTACTTTCTATAGAAGTACTAATTAACTAAATTGAATTCAACTAATCAAAGGTCAAGTTTACAATTAGTTTCTAATGAAGGACGGATTTAGAAAAAGGTTTGGAGCTTGGTTCCCAGTTCACATTAGAATCTGATTGTAAATTAGCAGTGGAAGGAATCAAAAATCCTTCTGTAGCTAATTGGTCAATTCTGAATCTCTGTTATGAACTGAGCTTTTATGCTAGCAAAATTGGACATATCTTTAGGGAATGTAACACAGTTGCTGATTATCTAGCAAAAATGTCCTCTGTGGACTCTATATCTTGCAATGTGACAGTTCAAAATTCCCCACCAAAACTAAGAGGACTTATCACTTTGGATAGACTAGGAATTCCATATATAAGGATATCCTAGATGCTCAAGTAACTCCCTTATTTAAAAGTTAAATTTTGATACTGCTGCATCTTTCTATACAGGCTGAAGACCCTCTGTTCCTTTACAGAGGTGGAGGAACAACAGCAAGCAGCAGGAATAACCCAACTTGGTACCAGGAAGGAGCACTCCAACCTCGTTTTTTGATATTCACCTTATACACCCAAGCTCCCATGGATTCCAGCAATCCAATTCCTAGGTGTGTTTAAGGATGTCATAGTCCCTGTCAAAGGAGCTACTGCCTCTTTTTTGCAAGGCAGTCTTTATTTTGTCTAGTTTTCCCTCAAATCCTCTCAGTTGATACATGAAAGATGGCTTGTGAATGGCTTGTTTTGGGTTGAAGATGCACCAGGGGTAGGTGTATCAGGGTAACGAGCTATTCATAGGAATTCTTTCTTGATATCAACTTCAAGGATTAAAGGGAAATCTACAGATCACATAGTTATTCTTGTATTTCTGTGTAACAGTCTTCCAGTTCACACAAAACTGAAACTGATCACTCTATGTATTTTGTTCCTGTTTCTCATGGTTTGAGGAGCCATATATATATTCCTCCCACCAATGGTGGTTTCAAATTAAAAAAAAAAAAAAAATAATGAAGGACGGATTTACGTGTATGAATTGAAGAAGAAAATGAATGTTGCCCACGTTTACCAAGATGACACGAGATTTCTAATTTCATTTTTAGAAGTGGATCGTCAAACGTTTCCTGATCCATTTTAGAATAGATGTTTTAATATTTTCCTATTAATACAAAGTCTTGCGTGAGACCGCCATACCATAAGCTTATGGTAGGACCAATGATAGTTCATGTGTTTAATACATTTGTTTGTGTATTTCTAAACTTTGTTTGACATAACTTTTGTTCATGTGTTTCTAATTTTTGTTTGCTATAAATTGTGTTCATGTGTTAAAGGCAAAACTTCAAACACACAAACCTAACAAACACATGAACTATCATGAATTCTACCATAAACTTATGGTAGGACGGTTTCACTCGTTTGTGTGTTTCTAAACTTTGTTTGACATAACTTTTGTTCATGTGTTTAATGCATTTGTTTGCGTGTTTTTAATTTTTATTTGTCAAAAATTATGTTTATGTGTTAAATGCAAACAAAACTTACAAACACACTAACTAGAATTAATAAAGTTGAAATAAACTTAAGGAAAATAATGAAAATTATCCGAATTTAAATCCAAATCCAAATGTAAAACTAAATATAAATCTTACTTGATTTTGTAGAAGTAGTTACAGTATATTGAGTTAAACTACCCATAATCTTTCTACAGAATTGACTACATATTGAGTAAAACTAAATTAAAATATATAATGAAACTCAATTCTATTGGAGTTAATATAGTTGAAATATAACTTACCCGAATCTAAATCCAAATCCAAATCAATAACAACAAAGAATGATATATATATTCTGAAATTCATTAATTAAAAATTAAAAACTTAAAAATAATACTCATCTGGCCAGTAAAATCTCATCTTCTTATCCCTTCAATCTCAAACTCCTCCGCCCATCTTTCTCCAAATCGGCCGCCTTTGGGAATCCCAATCTTCACCAACGAAGTCTCCGACTGTCAGTCCATCCACCGCCTTGTAGCCGGGTCTGATGTGTACGACGACGGTGAGCCACCTCGCTGCGGACCTTCAATTCTTAATCCGGCCGAATTAAGGCACATTCGAGATGATGCCGATTTTGTAACAGGATTTACACCGCCGCCAGGTAGTATATCCAGCTTCGAGTCCCCGACTTCGACAAGCCTTCGTTCCTCGCGCCTTCTCTTGCTGCGACGAAAGGTGTTTTGGAACTCCTTGTGAAATCCGTCCATGGCTCCACCGCGAAGCTGCTATGCGAATTGAAGAAAGGTGATTCGGTAGAACTGAGTCAGACGATGGGGAATGGAATCCATATTGATCAGATTTCTCCGCCTGAGATCTACCGTGCTTATTAGTGCCACTGGATCTGGAATTAGGTATCTCTACTTCCATTATTTTTACTTTTCTTATTCACAGCTTTGCAGTTATTAATTACTTTAAAATTTTGCTGATTGCTTGATGTTTGTAGTTTGTATCTGATGGAATTTTCACTTGCATTTGACAAACAAATACTTGATCAGAACCTTAAACAAAGAGTAAAGATAGATAGGTTTAGGAGAGGTGCACTTTCAATGATGTAACAAAAGTAAAGTTATTCGTGGAAGAATTGTGACTCTTATGTGAAACACAGGGAGCAGTTTACTTTGATTCCTGAAGAATGGTCACTATTAATGTTCACATTCCTGTAATTTATGAATGTCATTCTATTCTAGTTAACTAATACCTTTGTGTATATTGTTTCTTATAGTTATAGTCCTATCAGATTGCTGATCGAGTCAGGATTCAGTGCTGAAGAGTCAGGATTTATCGAGGAATCTCACAAAGATGGCCTATCAGGTTTATCATCTTTCTATAACCCATCGCATCTGAAATTGAACTTTCTATAAGTAGATGCTCTAGTAATAAGTAGCTTTCTACAGGATAAGTTTAAAGAGTGGCAAGCTTCAGGAGTTGAAGTACTGCTAGTGTTGTCTCAACCCGATCAAACTTGGACGGGTGAGCAGGGATATGTGCAGGTGAACAGTTTATTACATGTCTTCCACTCTTCCTACACTCCTAGCAAGTCCTTGTTCTCATATCTATAATTTGCTATTATATTATTTTGCTCCATCTTTGCTAACTTTTTTTCTTCTTATAAGCTGCAATTTACTCAACAGTGAACTTCCCTCTATTGTTATCATCAATGTCAATGAAAATAAAATAAAATGCAACCTTTCTTTTCAATTAGAATTTGATGAAGAGATTATATTCAGAAGGCATTTCTATGCCCCGTTTAGAAATTAAAATTTGTATCTATGCTAATAAATTTTTTCTTAGAGACGAGTAATTGGCATTTTAATTTATTTGTTGATTTTAGTCTCTATACCTTTCTCCAGTAACCACTATTTCATTCTAAGTTGCATATGGTATGTTTTAGTGATGATGATCCTGATAATGTTATATTTTGTTTTTCATACAAAGATTGAAGGCAATGAAATTGGTACTAACTCTACTGATCTCATCTCAATTTTTAGGTTACTCTTTCTTAAAAGGCCTATACTGCTCAATATACTCAGCATCAAAATCAGTTAAAGGGAAAGAAATATGTCTAGAGTAAGTGATGTTGGATTCAGCTTCTTTTTATGGCTTTACTTTGAATTCAGGCAACTTATGAGATTTTATTTGCCTTTCAATTTGAAAGTATTTGGTTTAGCATATTCAGTGGTTGGTCTTGATAAAAAATTAAATTTTAGATGAAGTCAAAGGAATCCTCTTGCTGCTGATATATAGGAGCAAGGTGTATGCTGCAATTCCTGAAGAAAAGAAGTTGAGTATGCTGGCTTCACGGAGGCAGCTCCGAACCGATAAAAGAAACTCAACACTTGAACCATCCAGTTTTGTGGAAGCTGCTCCAGCAAGCACCTCTGATGGTCAGGTAGATTTCCCCCCATTTATTTATTTACTGGCTGGGTTACTATTCTACATTAGCAATTCTCTAGATATGCATTGATTTTCCATGTGGTCAGTTAAGTTTTTCAATGGAAAAATATATTACGAGTTAGCCTGAAACCTGGTTCATTGTTCATTGAATCTTTAACTTGCTCCTATTAAGTGACTCCTATTGATGTGAAATTGAATCATCGATTTCTTGTGCTATATATATGTTTACCCTTTCCACCTCTTTCGATGGACATTCATTCGAACCTCTGCATTGTTAGAATGTGGCATTGTAGACTGCAATGTAGCTTTCCTTATATGGTGTGCATAATTATGTGAACATATAAGTGACTAGAATCCTATTTTGTGTACAATATTCATCTTTACTGGAGCCAAGGTGCTCCAATTTGGATATGCTTAAGGATCCATTGTCTCATTTGTCTTGTTGTCTCTGTAAATATTTTTTTTTGTATTGAGAATGCCTTAATTTTTTGTTGCAAATTTCTGGACCAATTGTTCATTAGACACACAAGTAAGCTCTTGAATGTACACTGAATTTTCAATTCTTTTGTTGATTGATTAGGTGTTTCATGGTACCACTTCTTGGTCGGCTATAATGATACCAATGACGAAGGAAGAAAACGCCACGGTTTAGAACCTTGAGGGGATCCATATGATGACATAATATCATATTTTAGTATTGTTTGTATCTTAGTTTGGTACTTACTTGAACACTAATATGCAAATGAATGGTGTTATGAATTTTATATATAATATATTTTTTTTGAAATTTACTGTTGAGATTACTGTATGGTAATTATAATTACTAATCACTAATTACAATTAATGGTGGCAGATGGTCTATATTTCAGTGACGAAAATATTGGTCACCAATTCATGTAAACATAGTCATGATATGGTGACGAAATTATTGGTCACCAAATCATGTCCCCTACCCATGATTTTGTGACCAAAATAATAGTCAGTAAAGCATTGCACGAATTCCATGCTTGAACTCTTTAGTGACCAAATGAAGAAATTTAGTGACCAAATTTAGTAACGAAATAATTGGTCACTATTTAGTGACGAGTTGACTTTGGTCACCAGATTTGCCTTTGGTGACCAAATTTAGTGACGAGGTTGAAAAATGGCCTTTCGTGACCGACCTAGGGTGACCAACTGGTCACGTCACTTTTTTGGTCACTAAAGGTCAAAGTCAACGGAAAATGGCCCTTTAGTGACCAAATTTGACTTGTCACTAAAGACTTAATTTCTTGTAGTGAGGTGGCCGCTTGAACCGTGAACTGGCCCCACCACTATAAACCGGATGCTGGACAAAGGACCGGCGCCCGGGAGTAGGTGATGGGGCGGGAGAAGCCCGGGACGCTGAAGATAACCCGGAGGAGGGCGGCGGCCGAGATCGCTGCTGCGAGCGGGCCCCTTGCGGGATGATGATCGGGTTCTTGATAGAGGATGGCTCAGGGTGGGGAGCCACTTGTTGAGCAGGCCTGGTTTGATCGCCCCGGTGGAAGACCTCTCCACGAAAGTCATAGCGTCCGTGTACAACGAAGGTTGGGCTAAAACCAAGCAAAGAAAGTTAAAATATATATATATAAATAGATAGAAGGGGAACAGAGATTAAAATAAAATAAAAAGCCTTAATAGGCACCTCTATCCGGCCACACCGCAGCTATGCGTGAGAGAGTAAAGAGCTCGGCAGGATAGATCCCGCGAGGCCAATAATAGCCCGCGTTCCCGGTCTTAAAAAAATCATCCATACTTAAGGGGGAAAGGCGGAGGAGGCTATGATCACTGGTAATGATGCCAGGGGAGATTGGCGAGGGGTTTCTTGTCCTCAGGAACGAGAGAATCATTCCAGGAAGGCATAGGGTACACCCGGGCATCACATAGAAAGAAACCTTTCGAAAGGTACCCTTTGGCGGATTTAGGTTTGGAAAGGATAAATTCCTTTATCCCAGAGCGGATGGTAAAAGAAAAAATGTCCGGGAAAGAGGCATGCACCTTCCGTAAGGCATAGAAGGATCGAAAGAGCAAGAGAGAAGGGGGAATGTGGCACCTGGCGCAGTTAAGCAAAAAGGCCTGGATTAGAACAACCCCGTTAGGATGTAGTTGGGCCGGGGCTACATTATAAAATACAAGGATTTCAAGAAAGAGAGGAGGGAAGGGCAGGCTAAGCCCGTATTGAAAATGGATCCGCGGGATGCACGAAACCTCCCGCTCGGAGACCAGTTTAGAGAGAGAAGCATTTAAAGGAAGGGGAATAAAGGAACGTTCGGCTAAATCCAAGACATCCCTATCTAGAGAAGGAGAATCCCCGGGGACATCATAAAATTTGATACCCACCGGGCGCACTCCGTGAGTGGGCCCCCGGGGAATGTCATCACCGGCTTCCTCGCCAAACACCTCCTCATCCTGATCATTGCGGGGATGATTAGGATGCTCGGCTGGGCGCGAACCTGCCCTGTACGAGGGCAACACACCCGCGACGACTGGCTACCGGGGCGTACTGAAAACCTCGGAAGAGGTGTCCGGGGAGGAAGGGGGGAAATCATGTTATCATCGGCCCGGAATTGCACCTCAAACTGATTTTGAACTTCCTCGGTGTCCAAGGAAGAGTTGGAGGGAAGAGGGGAAGTCATGATGGGAAGAAAATGAGGGAGAGATTTAGTGCTTACTTGATTAAAAGAGCAGAGCGCCTGGAGGATTTTGGAGAGAGAGAGGCTTAAGGAAGGGGGTTCGGACCCTTATATAGGCGGATGAATAGGAAACACCACCTCAAAAGAAGGAAAAGCAATGATGACACGGTGAACGAGGTACTGATTAATGCAGAAATCGGGAAAGACGGCGTCGTCAGAAATTAATTTTGACACGAATAGGTCCTACCGAAAGAAATAACAACAGGAGGAGGAGCGTAGGAGACCAGTCCCCCGCATTCTCGAAGCCCGGACGACTGGTCTGGGGGGCTAGTGATAATACCGGCCCAGGAGATCCTACTGGGCTGGGAAAAGGGGCCTGCGGCCCAGGAGTGGGAAAGCAACGCCTCTCCCGCGAGAGGCACATCTGGACAAGAAGAAGGACAGACAGTGACAAAGAGAAGTGGTCCTGAGTCTTATCCAAGGCAGACAGCCTCAACTATAAATACTAGTCCAAAACAGTGAACAAGGTATGTGACTTATATCTCTCTACTTCATATTTAGAGCATCTTCCGTACATTTTCCCCTCATCGCTATCCCCATCTCATCATCACGCCGGAGCTTCTTCCCCGGGACGCCTCCCGGGGATTGTTTTGCAGGGTTGGTGCGGGCTTGCTCGGAAAGAAGCCCGGATAGCGTCAAGACCCGGGAGACGGACGGATTTTGGTAGCATCAACGTCCATGTTTTATGTTTTAAGTTAACATATTTATGTTTTATGTTTCAAGTTAAAATGTTCATGTTTCAAGTTAAAATGTTCATGTTCATGTTTTAAGTCAAACTGTTCATGTTTCAAAAAATATTCATGTTTTATGTTTCAAAAAATGTTCATGTTTCACGTTAAAATGTTCATGTTTTATGTTTCAAGTTAAAATGTTTATGTTTTAACTTAAAGTTTCATGTTTTATGTGTTTATTGTAGCAACTCGACATTGTAGCAATCGGTATTGTAGCGACTCGGTACTGTAGCGCGTGGCTTGATACTGTAGCGCGTGATTTTTTAAAAAAATTTGAAATTGCAAATTGGTCCCTCCGTGTTTTTGACTTATATAACTATTTACAATTTAATCCGGTCTCTATATAGAGACAGTCTCTTTCAAGACTTTGCCTTGTTTTATTTATTTTTTCACTATTCAAAATAATTATGTAATATTAATATCTTAAATTATGTTTGGTAAAAAAATATGAAAATTATATATTATTAAAATATGACATAATAATATCTCACATGACAATATTCAAATTTATATATACAAATTTATATATACATGTGAACATATATAGTCATGTATGATCTTGATTCGTTTATCATAATATAAAATATAAGAATATATATTTCTTATAATTTTTTATTATATATAATTAAAGATACTCACATATAAAATATATGTATTTGAACATTGAAAAATTTTGAGGTGAGATAAAGGGAATGTTTCTCACATTTAAATATTTAATGTGAAGCCCCAAATACTATAGACACATATAGGTCGTTTTGCATAAGATTATAATGAAATGGTAAAGGAGTTAGCGATAATCTAAAGATTAAATGAAAAATATTATTTTTAAATCATCTAGATTAGAATTAAGAGAAGAGTTGGTCTCTTGGGTGACCGTCACTATATAGTGACCAGATTAAATTGCAAATAGGATATAAGTTTAAAAAATACGGAGAGACCAATTTGCAATTTCAGAAATTTTTTAAAAATCACGCGCTACAGTGCCGAGCCACTACAGTACCGATTTTCCTATTTTTCACCATCACAGCCGTTATGTCCTCCTGCTCACCCCTTCTTCTTTTTCTTCTTTCCTTTCACACCTTTTAAACCACATCTCATCTGTAATTGTCAGCGCCATCATCAGAATCGGCTAATGGCGGATCTGTGGCAGCAAGCCAGCGACATCTGGCTTTTGTCTTATGAATTTACCCAGCTGGCCAGCTCTAGTACTCTTGATAAATTAGTTCATAAGTGGAAATCACCAACATGTGTACTCTTAAGGAACACTACCGTTGCCGCTACGGTGATTCTCTTCTATCCTTTATCTTTTCTCCTTAATTCTCTGTTATTTTCCTTACCATGCCTTTGACATTATTGCTTGTCATGTGAGTGTGTAGTAGTTTAACAATTTGACCAACTCCCTATTGTAGAAATATTTTCTTATATACCTACGCATGCTTCACTGCAGTATATATTACTTGAAACATTTGTGGATATTCTTTTATTCTTTCCCTTATTTTGAGAGCCATTTGGTTCAAGAGGTTCTTATTTTGTGAAGAGAATTTAAATTAAAGCCACTTTAACATTTGTACCTCAGCACATTGCACAATTCTGAAAAGCTCAACACAACATGTATGCCAAAGAGCCAGAATTCAAAGATAGATATGCTTCTCAAAGTACCTCTCCATATCATCATTCAGTTTATAGTTATTTTCAAACTAATCATAATTACAGTGATGAGGATTTAAATTAAAGTGACTTTTTAAAAGAAATTTTGGATCGAAGTTTTGATCTTGAATTATACTGCAATAGATTTCAAGTTGATATAGTCAACAAGTGTCCTTTTTCGAGGCTAAAATTTTGATTTTGAGCAAAATGGTTCAATGACCCCGAATTCTTGATCCACAACTTTAATTTCAATTGCATTAATCTTCCGTTGTCTTAAAATAAGAACATTTGACGTCCATAGTGATCAACCACTATTGGTCGTTTAACTTCCGGCAACTAGGACACAATTCCATTTATTTGTGGATGAAATTTATGCTCCAAACTTCCGGCATCATAAACCTTAACGCTAGTAACTGCAAACCATATTATATTCAGTGACCCCAAAACTCAATATTGACGATACAAATCGCACCTCCAACGACCCAAAGAGTTGCCAAATCCCAACCTCATCTTCCACAACTTGCCCTTGCATCGTTGCTATGGGAATTTTGCCCGGAGGGTCGGACAATGGGAATTTGGACGGTGAAAGTTTGGCGATGCGACACGGAATTGTAAATTGGGTAAACGATTAGATTTTTCAACTATTTGCAGAACAACCCTTGTAATTTGCTGAATATTATACTGTGGTGCCAAACACAAAGTACTCTTTTTTTTACCCCAAAATTTACATATAGTATGGATTTTGGAGTTTGCCTTTGACTCATGTCTCACTATGTGGTGGCGTAAACAAGATTTTGTCAATTTTAAGGGTTCATGATATTATTTTTTATATCACATTTGGCTTACCATTTTATTTGCAGTTAAAATCCTGGTCACTACATAGTAACGGTCACTTCCAAGACGTATTCTTATATTAAAATGGGAATAATAAATTCAGACGGGCATATCATGCAAATAGTAATATTTACAGCTCCAATTTATTTGCCAAATTTTAGGCGAATTGAAAATGAAAACGAGCGCGAGAGCTAATTTGGCTTACCCTTCCACACTTCATTTCAGAAAAGAAAACGAGAACCATCATCACGGCGGAGATATGGTGGCGCGGCTTTCAAACGGGCAACTGAAAATTTCGGACGAAAGGTAAACTGCATGCCGAAACTGTCGCTACAATATTTGGGGTTGAAGAAGATGTATATAACATGTGATATGATACCCTAAACCTAGTTGAGTAATTAAATTTGTTTTATGCTCTAAGACCTTATATGAATAGCAAGTAATGATAAAAATGGCACATTCTTACATATCTGATGGCACGATGTTGAAAAGTTGATTTGGATGTATGGTTAAATTCACAGAGGAAATTGTCAAACCTTATTTTTTATCCTCGGGTCAATATCTTTTGTGAAGATCCTTTTTATTATTGAATTGTGCAGAGTTGTTGAATGTGTACATGTAGGTTTTCACGTGTGTAGGATTTGAAGATTTTGACTTGGATGATGGTAAAAATGAAGAATCGGCAGATTGGTTGAAAATTTACATAAAAAAACACAAAAGGGCTTTGTTGTATTTGTTTTTATCTAGTTGTATTGACCTAATCTATTTTAAACTCAAAAATTAAAGTCAATGTAGTGAAAGTTGAAATCATTGTTTTACATGTTGCATCTTGTACTAATGCTAAAGACTTTGAATTAGGAAATGCACAAGTATATATGGAGGAGACAAAGTGCATGTTTATTTTTGTTTGCACCTTTAGTATCTTTTTCTGCTAAATTCAGTGTTGGTGCAAACATGTTTATTGTTTTCGATATAAGCATGTGTATGAATAAATCATCAAGTCTGAAATGCTTATTCTCTCTGCACTTGTTGTTAGCTTTAATTTCCTTAAAATTTTGTGCTGCTCGAGACACAATCTCAATTACAGAGCCTCTTCAAGATCCCAACAGTATAGTTTCCTCGGGTCAAACCTTCAAGTTGGGATTTTTTAGCCCTGGAAACACCACTACTCACCGATATGTGGGAATCTTGTTCAATATTCCTCAGATGTCTGTTGTATGGGTGGCTAACCGGGACATCCCTTTGACAGATTCCTCTGGTGTTCTGGCTATTTCAGGAGATGGGAATCTTGTGGTTTTGAATGGAAAGAAGGAGATAATCTGGTCTTCAAATGCTTCAAAATCTATGCCAAATTCCAGCGCTCAACTCTTGAATGATGGTAACTTGATCCTGAGAAACCCCTCAAATAGTAGAAGTGTGTGGGAAAGTTTTCAGAATCCTTCTGACATATTTTTGCCTGGAATGAAAATTGGAGGGAGTGAAAATAGTAGCATCCAGCTAACATCATGGGAGAGTCCATCTGATCCAATTCCCGGTTGTTTTAATTTAGGTGTTGACCCTCAACGCGTACCAGAAATTTTTATCTGGAATAGAGGTGTACTTCATTGGCGAAGTGGTCCATGGGACGGTCATGTGTTTAATGGAATACCTCTCACGGGTGCTAGATACCAAAATGGATTTCATCTTGAAGCATCTAATGCCAGCACAGAATATTTTACCTATGACTACAAGGATGCTGCAGCTAGCTTGTTGCACTACCAATTGAGTTTCTCGGGGGTTGCTCAAGTGAAGATTTTAGATGGAAAAGGAGGCTGGCAAGAAACATTTTCGACTGCTGCTAGTGAATGTGATGCCTATGGCAAATGTGGACCTAATGGGATATGTAATCATAAGGCTTTACCAATTTGTTCTTGCTTAAAAGGTTTTGTGCCTAAAGATGATCAAGGATGGACTCAAGGAAACTGGACTGATGGCTGCTTCAGAAAGGAACTTCTCAAATGCGAGAGAAACACCTCTTCTGGTTATCATGGTGAAAAAGATGGCTTCTTAAAGTTCACAAATCTGAAACTTCCACATTTATCCAACTTAATACATACTTCAGAAGAATGTGGTAATGACTGCTTGAATAGCTGTTCATGCTCAGCCTTTACATATGTACTAGGCATCGGTTGCATGCACTGGACTGGCAACTTGATAGACATACAACAGTTCTCTTTCAATGGTTCAGACCTATACATACGTGTGGCCAATTCTGAACTAAGTAAGAACTTACTTCTCTTGTATTTACAGGTTGAATAATGTTTCATTTATTTATATTTGGGATTTTACCCATACTAATTTTATGCTGGTCTTTAAGTCATAAACCTCTCATGTTTCTGTTTTGATATAATGTTTGTTGGGTCTGCATGATTGATTCTTTTCCATTTAATTTCTCAGTCGCTTGAGACCTCTGACATGCAGATAATGGTGGGCGTAAACAGAAAAGGATTGTTGTTATTGCAGCTTCTGTCAGTGTGGGATGTTTATTACTTGCTGTATCATCATACCTTTTCTGGAATTGGCTGAATTTGCGTGGTGGTAAGTTATGCCCTCTAAATTTCATTTATAATTCTCATTGTTCATCCATTTGGTTACAACTTAAATCTGTTTTTTTGTTTAGCATCAGGTTCAGACGACGTGATGATCAACAACAGTGTGCAAAAATCGGACCTTGAAGAGCTTCCGTTGCATAGTTATGAGATCCTAGCTAATGCAACTGATCATTTCAACACCTCGAATAAGCTAGGGCAAGGTGGTTTTGGTCCAGTGTACAAGGTATTGGTTTTAAATTTTTACAGGCTAGAGAAATCCGGATCTCTGAAAATGGAAACCAGTTTTCAATTTATGCACATTTCTCTAGGGAAAGCTTTTGAATGGTCAGGAAATCGCAGTGAAAAGACTTTCAAATTCTTCTAGCCAAGGGAGTAAGGAATTTATGAATGAAGTCAAGTTCATCTCTAAGCTGCAACACCGTAATCTTGTTAGGCTGCTTGGTTGCTGTGTTGAGAGAGCAGAAAAAATGCTAGTGTATGAGTACATGCCACACAAAAGCCTTGATGTGTTTCTTTTTGGTTAGTTGATTTTTCTCTTTTCATATGAGCTGTTGTTACATGATTTTCATTTTAGCTCAGTTTTATACTTGTGTTGAACTGCTGACATTCAGATTCAAAAAAGCAAGATATTCTTGATTGGAAAAGTAGGTGTATCATCATTGAAGGGATCGGTAGAGGACTTCTTTATCTTCACCGAGACTCAAGACTGAGAATCATCCATAGAGATATGAAAGCGAGTAATATCCTCTTAGATGAAGAGCTGAATCCGAAGATATCAGATTTTGGGCTAGCTAGAATATTTGGAGGCAAGCAAGATGAAGGCAATACCAACAGGGTTGTCGGTACCTTGTAAGCACAAACTTATCAGCAGCTGATGTTGTTTGTTCCTAAGCAGTATTCATATTTTCTGAATGATTTGATGCAGTGGATACATGGCTCCAGAGTACGCAATGGGAGGAAATTTTTCAGAGAAGTCAGATGTTTACAGCTTTGGAGTACTGCTACTGGAGATTTTAAGTGGAAAGAGGAACACCAGCTTTTATGCTTTTGAAGAGAATCTAAGCCTTCTCAGATTCGTAAGCTGCCTAAATCTCTCACTTGCATTTGCTAGTTTTATTCACTTATATGATCATTTGTCCTAACAATATAACAGGCCTGGAAGCTATGGAATGAGAATGAGGCAATGAATTTGGCATTCACCCGAAAACTCGATCCTAGTCTTGAAATGGAATTCAATAGATGTGTGCAAGTTGGATTATTGTGCGTTCAAGACTCCGCAGATGATAGACCAAATATGTCCAGTGTGCTGTTGATGCTCAATAGTGAAATAGTGGAGCTTCCTCTTCCAAAAATGCCAGTTTATACTGCTACATTTTCACCCTCTCCCGGCCAAGAACAATGTAGTCGAAAAGGTGGACATTCTGTTAACGGGGTTAGTTTGACGGATGTTGAAGGAAGATAACTCATCCCAACTAAGGTGTACTTGCATGAGTTGCATTTCATTGTTCTATGGGCATTATGCATTCTGCTCTAAGCAGCTTGTGATTCTTCATGGATCCTTAGCCTATTTGTACATGTAATGGTAGAACATTTTTCACAAGATTTGCATGCATCTGCTCCATTGCTCCATAGTAAATCTATGAAACCCAAGGGTTAAGTTCCGAAATTCATCAGAACCGAGGAAGAAGAGAAAATCTCTAAAACATTATGGAATCAAGAATAAATTTTGTGGCTGCTACAAGATAAGTATAAGAGTAAATACTACTCTTAGACTCTTAAAATTATTGACTTAATTTCCTTTTCAAAAAGGTATATACAATAACATTCATATGTCGAATACCAAATGCGCCCAAAAACTTGTTAAACCGTTAGGATGATTGTTGCTTCCTTATTTGAAGATTAAAGCCATCCTACATATGTTATAAAAGTTAAACATTTTTTTTATCAGAAAGCTAAATATTTAAAATGTGAATGATATGAATCCAAAATGAGACAGTCTGTTTGTATAGAATACAAAATTCATATAAAATATCTTTATTTCTACTCCATAGTCCAGACCTCCAAAGTCGTAGAATGACAATTTGAAATTTTTATCCTCTAATTGGGTCGGGTGATAAACATTTTCGGTTGAAATCCATACTTACGCGGAAATTTATCCACAAGAAAGTCTACACATTGGCGGTCTGAAATTGAAAACGAGCGCGAGGGTATAGACGGTTTAAACCGTGTACTGCATTTTGAAACGAACACCATCTTCACGGCGGAGACATGGAGGGGCGGCTCCCCGGTGGCGGCGGCTCTGGGAATGTACGGCAAGAGGTATACTGCTTATTAATTTTGTGATTACTGAAGCTGAACTGACCGTTGCCGAGTAGAATTGATTGACTTCTGAGACCTGGAATTGTGTACATGAATATCAAAGTGATATTTATATTATATAAAAATGGCATATTCATAATCATACGTATCTGATGGTTGTTGAGAACCTGATTAAATTAAAAATGTTACTTTTAAGCCTGTAGTCTTTATTTTATGTGAAGATCCATTTTTTAATGAATACTCTGAAAAGTAGTTGAATGTGTACAATTAGTTTCTCACGTATGCAAGACTTTAGACTGTTGACAATGGTAAAAATGACACTGTTGAAAGTTCAGCAGATTGATTGAAGAGAAGATTAGAATAGAAAATGGCTTTGTTGTATCTGTTTTATGTGGTTATTTTGACTTAATCCTTTTTTTAACCTCAAGAATCAAAGCTTGACAATGTGAAATGTCTAGCTTAGGAAATGATTTTTGTAAATAGAAACATGGCAAAGAATGTTGAATGGAAGTTAAAATGCTAAAGACTTTGAATTAAATGCACAAGTTGCCTTTAGTATATATCAAAGAGAAGAGACTTCACCAAAAATAAAATGGAGATGGATTCATCATTTTTATTTTACAGATGCATAATGCCCTTTACTATCTGTTTCTGCTGATGTAAGGCAATCTCCACATTTGCTTTTTGTACAAACATATTTGTTGCTTTCTCCATCAGTTTATGTATGAAGGGAATGATGAGTATGCATTGCTTACTGCATCTTCTTTTGTTGTTTACTGCAATCGCTTTACAAGGCTGTATTGCTATCGATACAATTTCACTTATAGAGCCTCTTCAAGATCCCAGCTTTATTGTTTCATCAGGTCAAACCTACAAATTGGGATTTTTCAGTCTTGAAAACAGCAGCAACCGATACGTTGGTATCATGTTCAATGTTCCTGAAACGTCTGTTGTATGGGTGGCTAACAGGGACAATCCTTTGACAGACTTCTCTGGAGTTCTGGCTATTTCAGAGGATGGGAATCTTGTGGTTTTGGATGGGAAGAAGGAGATCATGTGGTCTTCAAATGCTCCAAATGCCAAGCTGAATTCCAGTGCTCAACTCTTAAATGATGGTAACTTGGTCTTGAGAGACACCTCGAACGGTGGAATTTTGTGGGAGAGTTTTCAGAATCCTACAGACACTCTTTTGCCAGGAATGAAAATTGGTGGAGGTGAAAATCATACCATCAAAGTAACATCATGGAGAAGTTTCTCAGATCCATCCTCTGGAAATTTCACTTTAGTTGTCAACCACCTGCACATCCCAGAAATATTTGTTTGGAATGGAGGTGTACTTCATTGGCGCAGTGGTCCATGGGATGGCAACGTATTCATTGGAGTACCTGGAATGGCTTCTGAATATGGAAATGGATTTAATCTTGAAACACCTAATGTGGGAACATTTTATTTTTCCTATGGCAACACGTATACTTCTATTTTAATGCATTACGAATTGAGTTTCTCAGGAGCTGTGGAACAGAAGAATTTAAATGGAAAAGGAGAGTGGGAAGTATCATATTCAACTGTAACAAGTGAATGTGATGTATATGGAAAATGTGGACCTAATGGAATGTGTGATCCAAAGGGTTCAAAAGTTTGTTCTTGCCTAAAAGGTTTTGAGCCCAAAGATGAGAAAGAATGGAATAAAGGAAATTGGAGTGCTGGCTGCTTAAGAAAGGCACTTCTGCTGTGCAATAGAAACAGTTCTTCTGGTCTTCAAGGTGTAGCAGACGGCTTTTTGAAGTTCACACGTGTGAAAGTTCCAGAATTATCCAACCTGATACAAACTCAAGAAGTCTGTGCTGAAAATTGCTTGAACAATTGCTCCTGTTTGGCCTTTACTTATGTTTTGGGAATTGGGTGCATGCAGTGGTTCGACAATTTGATTGATGTCCAACAGTTCTCTATGGATGGGTCAGATCTGTACGTACGTGTGGCTTATTCTGAACTTGGTAATGAGATATTTCTTCTGTATTTACAGGTTGACTGATGCCTTATTTTACTTGTGCATGATTTCAAATTATACTGATAGGATGTTGTTTTCTTCCAGTTATGTAGCAATAAATCGCCGAGCATTATTTCATGAATCTGTTCTAATAAAATATGTGGAAATGCAGGTAATTCTGGCAGCAAACAGAAAAAGAAAGTAATCATTTCAACGACTGTCAGTGTGGGAAGCATATTACTTGTTGTATCATTATATATATTGTGGAATCGGCTGAAAAAAACTAAAGGTACTGGACTTTTCGGAAATTTCTTTCAGTATTCATTATGCCTTTGATTATATCACTTTTTTGTTCTCAAATCAGGGGCGGAACAAAAGGTTGAGGTTTCATTAGCTGAAGTGATGATTAGTGACATTTTAGAAAAATCAAAGCTAGAAGAATTACCGCTGTATAGTTATGAGACTCTAGCTAATGCAACGAATCATTTTCTCCCCAAGAATAAGCTAGGTCAAGGAGGTTTTGGTCCAGTGTACCAGGTATCTGACATCACTAGTACAGTATGGTTCAGTCGAAACAGTTGAAACCAATTTGTCTTACCTTTCATCATATGTCTGCAGGGGAAGCTCTTAACTGGCCAGGAAGTAGCAGTGAAAAGGCTTTCAAACTCCTCTAGTCAAGGGATTAGGGAGTTTATGAATGAAGTTATGGTTATCTCTAAACTTCAACACCGCAACCTGGTTAGACTCCTTGGTTGCTGTGTTGAAAGTGAAGAGAAAATGCTAGTGTATGAGTACATGCCAAACAAAAGCCTTGATGCTTACTTATTTGGTTAGTTTATAATACTTCTCCTATAACTTACGGTTACATGAACTTCCTATTTGCATTACGAAACACATAACATTATATTCTACACTTAGATTCCCAAAAGCAAGACTTGCTGGATTGGAAGAGAAGGTCTGCAATCATTGAAGGTATTGGTAGAGGCCTCCTTTACCTTCACAAAGATTCAAGACTGAGGATCATCCATAGAGATCTAAAAGCCAGCAATATCCTCTTAAATGAGGAACTGATACCTAAGATATCAGATTTTGGGCTAGCTAGAATTTTTGGAGGCGAGCAGGATCAAGGCAATACCAACAGGGTAGTTGGCACTTAGTAAGCACATCTTTCCCTGAAGTTCTTGGTTTGTCTACATCACACATGACCCACTAGTTTTTTTATGGCCAGCATGAATTGACTTCAATTGCATTTTGTTTTCACCTTAACGATGTGATGCAGTGGGTACATGGCTCCAGAGTATGCAATGAGAGGAAAATTTTCAGAAAAGTCAGATGTCTACAGCTTTGGAGTGCTATTACTGGAGATAGTGATCAGGGAGAGGAACAGTACCTTTTATCACGCTGAGGAGAGTCTTAGCCTCCTAGGATATGTAAGTTTCATTAATTTCTGAAATTCCTACTTCTGTGTGCTTGTTAATTAAGTGAATCCAATAATTGACCCCTTGTGAAACAGGCCTGGAAACTCTGGAATGAAAATGAATCATTGAATATGGCGTTTATAGTGAAGATTGACGGTAGTATTGAAATGGAAGTCTACAGATGTCTCCAAGTTGGGTTATTGTGTGTTCAGGACTCGGAAAATGATAGGCCAAATATGTTTAACGTGCTTGTGATGTTGAATAGTGACGTTAGAGACCTTCCGAATCCCAAATTGCCAACTTACACTGCCGCATCTTCACTCTCCCAAAACCAACACTCCCCGCAAAGCTCACATTCAGTTAATGGGGTCAGTATGACAGACATTCAAGGAAGATAGTCCATCTTCATAAGGTATACTTTGCATCTTATTATTTTATGGCGGACAAAAACCATATACACTGAGCTCTTGAAACTGGCCTGCAATAAATATGATCACTTTTCATGAAGCAGCTGTTAATGTTTTATGGATCCTTATTCTGTTTGAACAAGTTCCCGTTTATCTTTTTCTTGCACTTTTCCTTCTAGTAACATGTATCTAGATTTTTTGTTAGTTTGGTATCAATATGATCGTATGATAACACACTTCCTAGTTTATAGACTACTGCTAGTTTGAGATCATTATTACTAAGATAAAAAGGTACATGACTAATGTAAGTGTAAGTCTTCGGTAATATGATGTATTCATTTCCAAGAATGATTTGTTGAAATTCACACAGTTTGGCTGAGTTAAGGACATGTATAAGGACTTCTTTAATTTTTAAACATGTGATCTCCTTACTTTTTCATATCTTTCAGGTGGTGCCATGTATACTCAGAAATCCAGGCTAAATGGTGTTGATGATCTTTAGTTGAAGCAAAAACTGAAAATTTCTAATAGTCATTGGCTTGTAAGTTGTAAGTGAAGAAACTTTGTCAGAGTAGCTAATTCTTTGTATCTAATTAATCCCCTTAACAACCGATCTTGCTGGGTACATATTAAAAGTGTCATCAGTCTAGCATTTTATCACACTCGATGTTCATTTTTGCCACCTTGAAAGACAGATTCTTTTATCTGCTGCGGATTATTTAGGTCATGTAACAAAACATTTAATGGCAGTCTGATCCAACTAAATATAATATAGATTGTGAAATTCAACTTGATTTGAAATAGTATATATGACTTGATGGTGCTTTTTGATGTCAAGTATTATTTTTACTAACGTGATTGTGTACAATCTGTTTGGCTGGCATGCAATCTTTGACTTTCTTGAAAGTTCAATAGATCCCATCTCATTGATTAAAATGCAGAATTACTTGCTATTATTTCGTCCCATCATCTCATTGATTAAAATGCAGAATTACTTGCTATTATTTCGTCCCATCATCTCATTGGTTCTTTTCATACTTAAAGAATAAAAAAGTCAACATCCAGAAACATAGTAAACCGTATGATGTAGTGGTTTACATTGAATTCTGATGGCCAAGTCTTCTAGTAATCATTCTTCTATTGAAAGTGATTACTCCCTTCTGATTAAACCAAAATCCACTAACAAATGAACTTTCATGTATATCATAGAGATTTGATGCTTTTATCATTTTAAAGTGCATAGTTGCCAAATGTCAATCTTACTGCACCTGATTTTGATGTTTTCATTATATTCTGCACAAGTTTATAGTGATGTAGACACAATTTCCATCACAGAGCCTCTCCAAGATCCCAAGTTTATAGTTTCATCAGGTGCAACTTTTAGGCTGGGATTTTTCAGTCCCCAAAACACCACCAACCGATATGTGGGAATCATGTTCAATATCCCCAAATCGACTGTTGTTTGGGTGGCTAACAGGGGCAACCCTTTGGTTGATTCTTCTGGGATTCTGGCTATTTCAGAAAATGGGAATCTTGTGCTTATGAATGGGAAAAGAGAGATACTCTGGTCATCCAATGTGGAAAATTCTTTGACAAATTCTAGTGCTCAACTATTGAATGATGGTAACTTGATCTTGAGAAACAGCTCAAATGGGAACAGTGTGTGGGAAAGTTTTCAGAATCCTACTGACACTTTTTTGCAAGGTATGAAGATTGGTGGAAGTGGAAATAGTACAATCCAGCTAGCATCATGGAGAAGCCAGTCTGATCCATCAAATGGAAGTTTCATTTTAGGTGTCAACTCTCAACCCATCCCAGAAATATTTGTTTGGAATGAAGACACAATTTATTGGCGCAGTGGTCCATGGGACGGTAATGTATTCACTGGTGTACCTGCAATGAGATCTGATTACCGAAACCGGTTTGGTCTTGAAACAGAATATTTTTCATTTGATAACAAGAATACTTCTAGTTTGATGCACTTTGAACTGCGCTTCTCGGGAGTGATTGAACAGAAGATTTTGAATAAAGAAGGCGGTTGGAATGTATTATTTTCAAGTGGAAACAGTGAATGTGATGTCTATGCGAAGTGTGGACCTAATGGGCTATGTAATCCTAAGGGCTCGCCAATTTGTTCTTGCCTAAAAGGTTTTAAACCTAAAGATGAGGATGAATGGACCAAAGGAAATTGGACCGGTGGCTGCATAAGAAAGACACTTCTACAGTGTGATAAGAACAACTCTTCTGGTCATCAAGGTAAAGCGGACGGCTATTTGAGGTTCACAAATTTCAAACTTCCACATTTGTCCGACGTAATTCAGATTCCAGAATTCTGTGATGATGAATGTTTGAAGAATTGTTCTTGCTCAGCCTATACATATGTTGTGGGTATTGGGTGCTTGCACTGGGGTGAAAACTTGATGGATATCCAACAATTCTCTGTCGAAGGGCCAGATCTATACATACGTGTGGCTTATTCCGAACTAGGTAATTACTTCCTTCTTCTGTTCTGCCATATTTGCAGGTTGAATTTTGGTTCATTTAAACCATATATGAATTTATATCATTCTAATATGATTATCAGTCATAGTTATGTTGCCCATAAAAATTGCACAGCATTCCGTGAACCTGCTTTTCTCCCATAGCCACTCACTTAAGCCTTCTGAGATGCAGATCATGGCATGAGCAAACAGAAAAAGCAAGTCATTATTTCAACTACTGTCAGTGTTGGATGCATATTCCTTTCTGTAATGTCATACTTTTTGTGGAATTGGCTGATTAAGCACAGAGGTACTATCCTAAATGAGTCTATAAGTTCTCTCGATTCTTATGCCTTTTATGATATCAAACTTTCTGGTTTTGAAATCAGGTGCAAAACAAGAAGCTGAGCTGTCGTTTACTGAAGCAGGGGAAGTGTGGAATAAAGAAATGATGATTGGTGGCATGTCGGAAAAATCAAAACTTGAAAAGCTGCCTCTATACAGTTATGACACCCTAGCTAAAGCAACTAATGAATTTGAACTCAAGAATAGGCTAGGCGAAGGAGGTTTTGGTCCAGTGTACAAGGTGCGTTTTTTACATTGCTGGAGTATTGTAAGTAGAATATGAAAGAATAACCATTTTTTAACCATCAATATGACGCCTGTAGGGAAAGCTCTTAAATGATCAGGAAATTGCTGTGAAAAGGCTTTCTAATTCTTCTAGTCAGGGAATTAAGGAGTTTATGAATGAGGTCATGGTCATCTCTAAACTGCAACACCGCAATCTAGTTAGACTGCTTGGTTGCTGTGTTGAAAGAGCAGAAAAAATGCTGGTGTACGAGTACATGCCAAACAAAAGCCTGGATGGATACCTATTCGGTAAGTTCATGATAGTTCTTTACTATATGAGGTTTTCTGTTCTGGCTTTATGTGTAATCACATTCCATTCTGCATTTAGATTCCCAGAAGCAAAACATGCTGGATTGGAAAAGACGGTGTTCCATTATTGAAGGAATCGGTAGAGGCCTCCTTTACCTTCACAAAGATTCAAGACTGAGAATCATCCATAGAGATTTGAAAGCCAGTAATATCCTCCTGGATGAGGAACTAAATCCTAAGATTTCTGATTTTGGGTTAGCCAGAATATTTGGAGGCAAGCAGGATCAAGCCAATACCGTCAGAGTTGTTGGTACCTAGTAAGCGCATAATTACATGTAGCATAAATTGACTTTTAATTTTGCTCTTTTTGCCTAAATGATGTGCTACAGCAGCTACATGGCTCCAGAATATGCAATGGGAGGGAAATTTTCAGAAAAGTCAGATGTCTACAGCTTTGGGGTTCTGCTGTTAGAGATTGCAATTGGGAAGAGGAGCACTAGCTTTCATGAGGACGAGGAGGATCTAAGCCTCCTAGCATACGTAAGCTTTCTGTAATCTCCACTTGCATTTTCGATTTTAAACCAGTAATTTGATCCTTTGTCCATACATTCCAGGCCTGGAAACTGTGGAATGGCAGTGAAGTGGTGAATATGGGATTTATGGAAAAACTCGATCCACGGATTGAGGTGGACGTCAAGAGATGTATCCAAATTGGACTATTGTGTGTACAAGACTCAGAAAATGATAGACCAGATATATTTAATGTGCTTGTGATGCTCAATAGCGACATTAGAGACCTCCCAAACCCGAAGTTACCATTTTACACAGCTGCACTGCCACTCTCACATTACCATTCTCATGTGCAAAGTAGAAATTCAGTTAATTGGGTCAGTATCACGGATGTGCAGGGAAGATAGCTCATCCTCTAAGGTATACTTGCATCTCATCATTCTTTGACTTATAGAAACTGGGAGAACGGAAAGTTGTGAACTGGACTACACTTGTGTATTGTTGGTCACCAGACTCACCATATAGTTTACAGATCCTGATATTCTTTGAACATGTTTGTGTAAAAGTGATTTTATTCTAAAGGATTCTGTCTTCCTCAAGTTTTTGTATAATGTTGATTTACACAATCAGTTTTAACAGAGAATCAGAAGAATAGTTAACTCGATGATTTGTTTTATGTTTACCATAGTGATAATGATTGATTATTCTATGACTGACAGAAACTAGAACCTTGCAGCCAAATAATTTCCTTGAGTTCTGTAACCATGTTCCAATTGTAATGTGCTACTAATTGTTTGATTCTTATTGCGTTTATGTATCTACACTCATGTTTTTATAAGATTATCTTTTTCTTGGTAAAAAATTACACGGGAGACCCTCGAATTCCTAAAACAGTATTGTTTCCACCTCCAACTCATAAGAATGGTCACCTTTGTTCCTTTCATGAATTCAAGCGTTCAAGGGCTTCAGTAAGTTAGAAAATAAGCATTTTTTAAAGTTTCAGGGCTTAAGTTCCCCACAAAAAGTTGGAGGGTGAATAGTGTACAGTTAAAAGTGTTTAGGGGTGTCTAAATATCATTAATCTTTATTTTTTTGGCTAATGTAGTTAGTGTATGACTTGATGATGCTTTTAGAAGTCAAATCATATCTTTGTTCTCCATAGTGCAAAGTAGCTGAATGTGTACATTCAGTTAAAATGCATGTAGTCTATGATTAGATCACGTCTCATTGATCCTTTTCACATTAAAGAATTAAAAAGTCAACAATATGAACTCTCCAGGAACATACAAACAGTTATACAATGGTTTACTTTGAATTTTCATAGCAGAGTTTGCTGTTAATCATTCTTATGCTTTAGCTTAAACCCAGCTTACATTTGTTTTTATTCAGCTTCATAACATCTTAACAAAGAAACTTGATATTCATCATTTCTTATGTCGTATAGTTGCTGAATGGCAATCTCAACATGCTTTTTGCATCTGCTTTTGTTGTTTTCTTCATTTTCTGCTCAAGTTTGTAGTGTTACTGACAGAATTTTAATCACAGAGCCCATTCAAGATCCCAACTTTATAGTTTCATCAGGTGCAACTTTTAAGTTGGGATTTTTCAGTCCTGAAAACACCACCAGAAGATATGTTGGAATCATGTTTAATATTCCTAAAACACCTGTTGTTTGGGTGGCTAACAGGGAAAATCCCTTGGATGATTCTTCAGGGGTTCTGACTATTTCAGAGAATGGAAATCTCGTGGTTTTGAATGGCAAGAAGGATATACTATGGTCATCCAATGTGGAAAATTTGTTGAATTCGAGTGCTCAACTCTTGGATGATGGTAACTTGGTCTTGCGAAACAGCTCAAATGGAACAAGTGTGTGGGAAAGCTTTCAAAATCCTTCAGACACTCTTTTGCAAGGGATGAGGATTGGTGGAAGTGGAAATGGTACCATCCAGATAGCATCATGGAGAAGCCAGACTGATCCATCGAATGGAAGTTTCGTTTTGGATGTCAACTCGCAACCCATCCCAGAAATATTTGTTTGGAATGAAATTGCACTTTATTGGCGCAGCGGTCCATGGGATGGTAATATATTCACTGGGATCCCTGCAATGACTTCTGATTACCGAAATCGCTTTGAATTTGAAACAGGTAGATCTGGAGCAGGATATTTTACTTATGATAACAAGAATACTTCTAGTTTAATGCACTATGAACTGCATTACTCGGGATTGGTTGAACAGAAGGTATTGAATGAACAAGGAGATTGGGATGTATTATTTTCAAGTATAAAAAGTGAATGTGATGTCTATGCAAAATGTGGACCTAATGGGTTATGTGATTCTGAGGATTCACCGATTTGCTCTTGCTTACAAGGTTTTAAGCCCTTAGATGAGGAAGAATGGTCCAAAGGAAACTGGAGTGGTGGCTGCATAAGAAAGGCACCTCTACAGTGTGATAAGAACGTTTCTTTTTATTATATTCCAGGTGATGCAGATGCCTATTTGAGGTTCACAAATTTGAAACTTCCGCATTCACCCGACTTGATACAAATTCCAGAAGCCTGTGCTGAAGAATGCTTGAAAAATTGTTCTTGCTCAGCCTTTACATATGTTGTGGGCATTGGATGCTTGCATTGGGGTGACAACTTGATGGATATCCAAAAATTCTCTGCGGATGGGCCAGATCTATTCATACGCGTCCCTTATTCTGAACTAGGTATTTATCCATGATTTTATGCCATTCTGATATGTTTTAGTCTGTCATACTTATGTTGAACAGTTGCAAAACGTGTTTATTTCCAATGGTCTCTCACTTGCTCTAGCCTTCTGTCTTCTGAGCTGCAGATCATGGTACGAGCAAAAAGAAAATGAAAGTCATTATTTCAACTACTGTCAGTGTGGGATGCATACTCCTAGCTGTAATATCCTACTTTATGTGGAATCGGCTGATAAAGCGTAGAGGTATTAACCCGAATTTGTCTATAATGGTTTTCTCTATTCGTTAGGCCTTTTGTCACTTCACCTTTTGGTATTTAAATCAGGTACAAAAAAAGAAGCTGAACTGTCATTGACTGAAGCAGGGGAAGTGTGGAATAAAGAAATGATGTTTGCTGACATCTCGAAAAAATCTAAGCTTGAAGAGCTGCCAGTATATAGTTATGGTACTCTAGCTAAAGCAACTAGTGATTTTCAACTCAAGAATAGGCTAGGACAGGGAGGTTTTGGTCCTGTGTACAAGGTGCATTTTTTACATTACTGGTGTATTTAGGAGCAAGTAACGATAATAACAGAATTTTTTTTCTAACCATGCATATCATGTCTTTAGGGGAGGCTCTTAACTGGCCAGGAAATTGCAGTGAAAAGGCTTTCAAACTCTTCTACTCAAGGGATTAAGGAGTTTATGAATGAAGTCATGGTCATCTCTAAACTCCAACACCGGAATCTGGTTAAACTGCTTGGTTGCTGTGTTGAAAAAGCCGAAAAAATGTTAGTGTACGAGTACATGCCTAACAAAAGCCTCGATGGATATCTATTTGGTTAGTTGATGATTCATCTCTTAGCATTTGATCTTCTTTTTTTTCTGTTTACACGGATTTCAGTTTTAGCATACTTATCTTGAACTACTGGCTTCCTATCTGCATTCCTAAATATATCACATTGCATTCTGCATTTAGATTCTCAGAAGCAAAACTTGCTGGTTTGGAAGAGAAGGTGTTCCATTATTGAAGGTATTGGTAGAGGCCTCCTCTACCTTCACAAGGATTCGAGACTGCGAATCATCCATAGAGATCTGAAAGCAAGTAACATCCTCCTAGACGAGGAACTGAATCCTAAGATATCCGATTTTGGGTTAGCTAGAATATTTGGAGGCAAGCAGGATGAAGCCAATACCATTCGAGTTGTTGGCACCTAGTAAGCTCATGATAATTCTCAGTTCTACTTGCTCCTAACTACATACACACGAATGACCCCTAATTTCCTGAATGATTTGATGCAGCGGATACATGGCTCCAGAATACGCGATGGGTGGGAAATTTTCAGAAAAGTCAGATGTCTACAGCTTTGGGGTTCTGCTGTTGGAAATAACAATTGGGAAGAGGAACACTAGCTTTTATGATGATGAGGAGAATCTAAGCCTCCTAGCATATGTAAGCTTCTTAAAATTTTCCCTTGCATTTGATCATTTTGATATTTTCCTGAAACCTAAGTCTCCTTACATATGTACTAATAATTTGATCACTTATCCATATATTCCAGGCCTGGAAATTGTGGAATGGGAGTGAAGCAGTGAATGTAGCATTTACAGATATATCCGATCCAAGGATTGAAATGGAAGTCAAGAGATGTATCCAAGTTGGACTATTGTGTGTACAAGACTCGGAAAATGATAGACCAGATATGTTTAATGTGCTTGTGATGCTCAATAGCGACATTAGAGACCTTCCGAACCCGAAGATGCCATTTTACACAGCCGCATTTCCACTCTCAGATGACCAATTACAGATTGGAAATTCAGTTAATCAGGTCAGTATGACCGATGTGCACGGAAGATAGCTCGTATCTATAAGGTATATCATCATTCTTTTCCTATCACAAACTAGAAGAACTGGGCTACACTTGTGTATTGTTGGTCACCAGACTGATAGTTTATGGATCCTGTAATTTTTTGAACAAGTTTGTGTAAAAGTGTTTTTGCACTAAATGCTTCTGTCTTCCAAGAAACCAAGGCTTGCTGTAGTCTGCAAGTTTTTTTGTAGAATGTTGATGTACACAATAAGGTTTGGACAGAGAAATCGGAATAAAAATGTTAGTTTTGAATGAATTGAATTGAATGGAATAGAATATCCAGATGATCAATGATTTGATATATACGAACATATGATCGTGTCTTTTGTCTCTGTAAATCCCATATTTTCCATGAAGATGGTTTCCAGTGATCAATAAGGACAAAAGTTGGTAAGTTTGTGATGAGTTTGTGTTGGCTTTTAAACTTTAATTTGTGATCAGCAAAGTGGGTCAATATTATATAAAGTAATTTAGGAGGAAAAAAAACAATATTGGTTTTAATTGGCTACTTCATGATCTTCACGTAAACGTGTCCCCGCAGTTTGGTTGGCATGCAATCATTGACTCTGTTGATAATTCAGCAAATTTCCGTCTCATTGCTTAGAAATACTTGCTATTATTTGGCCCCACCTCATCTCATTGGTTCTTTCCACACTCAAGAATCATAATGTCAACAAAAGGAGCTTGCCAGGAACATGGTAAACCGTATGATGCTATGGTTTACTTTGAGTTCTCATCAGTAAGTCTTCTGCTAATCATTCTTCTATTCTAGCCGAAAGTGATCGCTATATTCTGCTGAAACCAAGTTAACATTCTGTCCTTTTATCAAACACACTTTTGATGCTTTCATCGTTTTTCTTTGTATACTCCAAAGTTGCTAAATGTCAAGCCCAACATGCTTGTTGCATCTGCTGTTGTTGTTTTCCTTCATATATTCACAAGTTTGCAGTGGCATTGACACAATTTCGATTTCAGAGCCTCTTCGAGATCCCAACTTCATTGTTTCATCAGGTGGGGCTTTTAAGTTGGGATTCTTCAGCCCTGAAAACACCACCAGGAGATATGTGGGAATCATGTTCAATGTCCCCAATACGCCTGTTGTCTGGGTGGCAAATAGGGGCAGGCCTTTGGATGATTCTTCTGGGGTTCTGACTATTTCAGAGGATGGGAATCTTTTGGTTTTGAATGGGAAGAAGGAGATACTCTGGTCATCTAATGTGACAAATCCCCTGCCGAATTCGAGTGCTCAACTCTTGGATTATGGTAACTTGGTATTGAGAAACAGCTCCATTGGAAGGCATGTGTGGGAAAGTTTTCAGAATCCTACAGACACTTTCTTGCAAGGGATGAGAATTGGGGGAAGTGGAAATGGTGCTGTTCAGCTGTCATCATGGAGAAGCCAATCTGATCCATCGAATGGAAGTTTCGTATTAGGTGTCAACTCGGAGCCCGTCCCAGAAATCGTTGTTTGGAAGGAAGACACACTTTACTGGCGCAGTGGTCCATGGGACGGTCACATATTCACCGGTGTACCTGGAATGACTTCTGATTACCGAAATCGATTTGAACTTGAAACTGTTAGTCCTGGAGTAGACTATTTTATGTATGACAACAAGAATACTTCTAGCTTGATGCACTATGAGCTGCTTTTCTCAGGAGTGATTGAACAGAAGGTTTTGAATGAAAGGGGAGGTTGGGATGTAATTTATTCAAGTGTTACAAGTGAATGTGATACCTATGCAAAATGTGGACCTAATGGGTTATGTGATTCTGAGGGCTCACCGATTTGTACTTGCCTAAGAGGTTTCAAGCCTAAAGATGAGGAAGAATGGACCAAAGGAAACTGGAGTGGTGGCTGCATAAGAAAGACTCCTCTACAGTGTGATAGGAACAATTCTTCTGGTGAGGCAGACGGCTATTTGAGTTTTACAAATTTCAAACTCCCACATTTTTCCGATGTTATACAAATTCAGGAAAACTGTGACGATGAGTGCTTGAACAATTGTTCTTGCTCAGCCTTTACATATGTTGTGGGCATTGGGTGCCTTCACTGGGGTGGCAACTTGATGGATCTCCAACGGTTTTCCGCAGATGGACCAGATCTATACATACGCGTGGCTTATTCTGATCTCGGTAATTACTTCTGCAGCTCTGCTGTATTTATAATCTGAATGTTGGTTCATTTCAACTGTTTTCTGATATGTTGTTAGTCTGTGAACCTGTAATAGTTATGTTGGTGATATAAACTACAGATCATTTCATGAACCTTTTCTTTTCTCATACTTGTTGAGCCTTGTGGGATGCAGATCATGGTATGAGCAAACAGAAAAAGAAAGTCATCATTTCAACTTCAGTCAGTGTGGGATGCATATTCCTTATTGTATTATCATACATTTTGTGGAGTCGGCTGATAAAGCGTAGAGGTAATAGCCTAATTTTGTCTAAAGTGTCTCTCTTTTCTTTATGTATTTTGTATCTTCACCTTTTAGCTCTCAAATCAGGTTCAAAACAAGAAGCTGAGTTGTCATTAACTGAAGCAGGTGAAGTGTGGAATACAGAAATGATGATGGCTGACATTTCAGAAAAATCAAAGCTTGAAGAGCTGCCACTTTATAGTTATGATACCCTAGCTAAAGCAACTGGTGATTTTCAACTCAAGGATAGGCTAGGTGAAGGTGGTTTTGGTCCAGTGTACAAGGTACGTTTATGACACTGCTAGTGCTGGAGTATGGAAACTATGACTATAACAGAAACCAATTCTTTAATCATGTCCGCAGGGAAAACTCTTAAGTGGCCAGGAAATTGCAGTGAAACGGCTTTCAAATTCTTCTAGTCAGGGTATTAAGGAGTTCATGAATGAGGTTATGGTCATCTCGAAACTGCAACATCGGAATCTTGTTAGACTGCTTGGTTGCTGCGTTGAAAGAGCTGAAAAAATGCTTGTTTACGAGTATATGCCAAACAAAAGCCTGGATGGATATCTATTTGGTGAGTTCATGGAAATATTGTTAGACTGCTTGATTTTCTGTTCTGGATTCCTATCTGCATTATTGAATTCATCACACTCCATTCTCTCCATTTAGATTCCCAGAAGCAAAACGTGCTGGATTGGAAAAGACGGTGTTCAATTATTGAAGGTATCGGTAGAGGCCTCCTATACCTTCACAAGGATTCAAGACTGAGAATCATCCATAGAGATTTGAAAGCAAGTAATATCCTCCTGGATGAGGAACTAAATCCTAAGATTTCTGATTTCGGTTTAGCCAGAATATTTGGAGGCAAGCAGGATCAAGCCAATACCATCAGAGTTGTTGGCACCTAGTAAGCTCATTACTATTCTGCAGTTGGTACTCTCCCCTAATTACTTTCAGCAAAAATATACTTTAAAACTTACTCTTTTTGCCTGAATGATTTGATGCAGCGGCTACATGGCTCCAGAATATGCAATGGGAGGGAAATTTTCAGAAAAATCCGATGTCTACAGCTTTGGGGTTCTGCTGTTGGAGATAGCCATAGGAAAGAGAAACACTAGCTTTCATGATGACCAGGAGTATCAAAGCCTCCTATCATATGTAAGCTTACTGAAATTTCCAATTGCATTTGCTAATTTAATCCAGTATATTTAATCACTTGTCCATAAATTTCAGGCCTGGAAACTGTGGAATGACAGTGAAGCAGTGAATTTATCATTTACGGAAATGTTCGATCCAAGGATTGAAAGGGAAGTGAAGAGATGTATCCAAGTTGGACTATTATGTGTTCAAGACTCGGAAAATGATAGACCAGATATGTTTAATGTTCTTGTGATGCTCAATAGCGACATTAGAGATCTCCCGATTCCAAAGTTGCCATTTTACACAGCTGCATTCCCACTCTCACATGACCATTTTCATGTGCAAAGTGGAAATTCTGTTAATGATGTCAGTATGACGGATGTGCACGGAAGATAGCATGAAGGTATACTTGCATCTCATTATTCTTTGACTAACAGAAACTGGAAAAACTGATTAGCTGTGAACTATTGTTTGACGCTATGTAGTTTAAGGATCCTGATATTTCTTTAAGGAAGTTTTTGTAAATTCCGTTACACTTAAGGCTTCTGTCTTCTAAGGTTTACTGCACTACACATATACAGCGTGTATTCTGTTGGTTTTCACATTGAGTTTGACCAGAAAATAGCAAAAACATGTCAGCTTTTGAATGTGGAATTGAATGTCCAGATGAGTATATGCATATACTACAAGTCTACAATGGTGCAGTAAATATAGTTGCTTTTTACATCTTGAAAGTTTTGGCCTTTAATATTTAAGTGTGCTAGTTGTAGGTACATTTTTCCCTTATTTTTACGACAATACCCCTAATATTGTTAAGGCAAAAAAATGAGCTTGAAATCATATGGTTTCATCAGGGGGCATTATGGTAAAATGAGGACCTGTAAAAGAAAAATGTACATTCATATGGAAAATGCCCATTTAAACAAATGGGAAAAAAAATCAACTATAAATTACAGGTTACATGATGAATTTTTCATGTTGTGTAGATTATTATATTTATAAAAACTCTTGCCAAAATTTTTGGTCTTGTAGTACTCTCATGCCGAATGGTTGTGTATGGCCTAAGAGCATGTTTATCGCAAGACCTGAAAAGTCAGGTCACATTAATTCCGCCAAAAATTAATAAGGAATGAAATCGGTCAGCCCAACCATGCCTAAACGTGCACTGTCAGACAACCACCAAAGTGATCCGAAAGCATGAGATAAAATATGGGAAGAAATTGATTCAGCATGGGAGAAAAGGGAGGGAGTGGCCACGTGGCACTCCCTCATTTGTTGCTTCAACTATTTTTTATCTATACAGATTTTCTAAATCTTATATCTGATTTAACATGCATAACATTTTATTTTTGGAAATAAATTAAATGTCAATAAATTTAATTTTTCACCCTCTATAAATAGACACCAATATTGCCATAGTTCATGCAAATCAATAGTTCTCTTTCTTTGTTTGATAAAATCTCCATTTCTATAAATATAGAACACTAGTCTTCTTCCATTTTTTGTATTAGAAGAATCTAATTAATCTAATTCAACCCCAAGAAAATTTCAAATCAATTTAATTAAATGTCGTTACTTAATTTATATTTAATTAATCTAAAATTTTAAGAATAATCTTTGATGATAGAATTATTAATAATAGAATAATATAAAGAAAAGAGATAAAGTTTGGTTGGGTTGGGTCAAGGATAAGAGTCGGTCTCTGAATAGACCGTCTATATTCTGCAGGATATAGACCAGAGCTAAATTGTAAATATGGATAAATCTGATTATAAACTCAAAAAACACGGAGGTCCTTATACGCAATTTGTAAAAGGTTGAAAAGTCACGCGCCATGTACGCGCCTTATAATTATTCGGACATGAGAAATAAAGTGCTGGACAATTTTTTGCCACAAAGTGCATGTGGGGTCATTCGTGTTTTACCTTTGAATTAGCTTTTGTTTTTCACTAACTTTTCTCATCATCTCTCTCTTGCAAGTTTTGTCCATATCGTTCCGGTTTAAAATCACGATGTTTTTCATTTCAATAAAAAAAAATCATGATGTTTTTAAACTAAAACCTTAATCGGTTAATTTATTGTTAATGTCTAAAACATGAACACGAACACAAACATAATTGTAATAAATTAAAACATGAACATTTTAAAGTTAAACATAAAGATTATAAGTCAAAACATGAACGTAAATGTTATAAGTCAAAACATGATCGTAAATGTTATAAGTCAAAACATGAATATTTTAAAGTTAAACATAAAGGTTATAAGTCAAAACATGAACGTAAATGTTATAAGTTAAAACATGAACGTAAATATTATACGTCAAAACATGAACGTATGTTATAAGTCAAAACATGAACGTAAATGTTATAAGTCAAAACATGAACATAATTGTTATAAGTTAAAACATGAATATTTTAAAGTTAAACATAAAGGTTATAAGTCAAAACATGAACGTAAATGTTATAAGTTAAAACATGAACGTAAATATTATACGTCAAAACATGAACGTAAATGTTATAAGTCAAAACATGAATGTAAATGTTATAATTTAAAACATGAACATAAATATTGTACGTCAAAACATGAAAGTAAATGTTATAAGTCAAAACATGAACGTAAATGCTATAGTCAAAACATTAACATAATTGTTATAAGTTAAAACATGAATATTTTAAAGTTAAACATAAAGGTTATAAGTCAAAACATGAACGTAAATGTTATAAGTCAAAACATGAATGTAAAGATTATAAATTAAAACATGAACGTAAATGTTATAAGTCAAAACATGAACGTAAAGATTATAAATTAAAACATGAACATTTTAAATTAAAACGTAAAGGTTATAAGTTAAAACATGAACATAAAGGTTATAAGTTAAAATATAAATATTTTAAAGTTAAACATGATAAAGTAAAACTTGAACATAAACAAGCATACTTTTATGTTAAAATATAAATGGTTTAAATTATGATGAATGTACGTAGAAGAAACAAAAGAAAGTAGATGGGAAATAAAATGTTGGAAAGGCCATTTAAGCCAATAAAATAACGGCTTGAATCAACTTAATCAAGGGAATTAATTGGAAACGGTGAAGGAAGCAAAATCTGCACAGGAGAAAGGCGCAGCGAAAGCCACGCGCGTACATGAAATTACAACATTTTCAAAAATTGCAATATAAGGACCTCCTTGTTTCTATGTTAATTGTGAAGCAAGCCCTAGTCTATATTCTAATAGAATATAGACCGGCTATTCCAAGACTTATTCCAAGGATAAACCATTGAAAAGAAAATATAAGGTTGGATTGAAATTTTGAGTAGGTGGAAGAGAGAGATATAATATTTAATTAAAATTTTTTGGTTGGATTGGGGTTGTATCGGGGTTGTATTGTTATTTCAATTTTCAAGTCACGTAGAAATCGAAATTAAATAGGTCAAGGACTTGTAGACCTTTCAAAGATATAATTTACAAATTCCATGCAAGTTCAAAGAGTATCAAAACAATTTTCAAAAATTCAAAAGTACATATATAAGCACTACCAAAAACTCATTGACCACTACTTTTAAATATTTACTTTTGAGTACAATAATTATTCTTTGAGGTGTTTGGTGAAGAGCTGTTTGGGTTCAAATTAGCTGATTGGGACCAATTACCTGTTTGACCAACTCAAAAATCTAATAAAAGTGTTTGATAATTGTTTTGACAGAATATATTTATGTTTGTAATTTAGTTCCGGTCTATATTCTGACAAAATATAGACGGTCTACTCAGAGACCGACTCTTAATAAAATCAAATAATATTAATGAATGATAAATATATTCATTAATACAAATTCTCATTTGAGACCTGTCTCTACAAAGACCGAGTACTATAAGGGACCGTTATCGGTTGAACTTGTCGTTGGTGAGCTTCAACCCCGCCGTCACTGTTAGATTTTAGGTTGTTGATGTCGCCAGAGGTCAATCGGCTCACATGGACCGACTCGACACTGAGCTTTGGTATGAATTTGTACGGAATAACAATAATATACCAAGGATTATGAATGATCAAGGAAATTGACTGAAAAATCGAGAAAATTGAATGAAATATCAAATTAACTGAACGATTAAGACAAAACATGAATGTTCAAGGGAACATACTGAAAGATCAATCAAACTGACCAAAAGATCAAGCAAAAACAACAAACACTCATTCACTTGGCCCTTTGTCTCCACAAGGACAAGTCTCACCCAAAACTCTCTCATTTCTTAATCGTAAATATGTAAACGCTATTTTTATTAGCGTTTTGAAAATTAGCTTTTTGGCCCAAATAGCTCTTTCAAAAAGCTAATTGGGGGGTTTGGTGATTAGTTATTAGCTGATAGCTATTAGCTGATTGTATTAGATGATTTGACTAGCTGGTTGTATAAAAGTGTTTGGTAAAATTAGCTGATAGTTAATAGTTGTTTGTTCAATTAATCTTGTAAAATGACATATAAGGATATATTATTTCTTAACCACCTATCAAATGTATATTATTTGATCACTTGTAATAATAATCTATACCTCCAATAATATTAGATTTTATACCAATTAATATAAATAACTAAATATGAAATTAATAGTATTTCTAAACTTCTAATTTAGCTTATAACCTTTATGTTCATGTTTTAGCTTATAACCTTTATATACATGTTTTAACTTATAACGTTTAAGTTTAAAATGTTCATATTTTAACTTATAACCTTTATTTTTAAGTTTAAAATGTTCATGTTTTAACTTATAACTTTTATATTCATGTTTTAACTTATAACTTTTATGTTTAAATTTAAAATGCTCATGTTTTGACTTATAAACTTTATGTTTATCTTTCAACTTATAACCTTATTGTTTTAAGTTATAACAAATATAATTATTTGTCTTACAAATTATCTTAATTAGGTAAAATTGGAGCAGATCCTCCACCTCTGTGGCTATCCTTCGGTGTTTCGACGACAGGGCTGATGTTTATGAACTCGATTACGAACGGAGAAGATGGTGCTGTTTATGGCGAGGAGAATGGGGAGAAAGGGGAAATGGAGAAATAAAAGCATTCAAGTGTAGGGCGTGGAGGGGGGAAAAGGAGGGAAATGGGAAATAAATGCAAGCAAGTGTAGCACGTGGAGGAGGAGATTTTTATTTTTTTTGATAATTGGAGGAGGAGATTGATTAATGAGGTAGAGGGAAATGAAGAAATAAAATGGTCGCGGGTGTAGCGCGCGAAATTATATACTTTGTTTAATTTGATATTTAGTCCCTCCGTGTTTTTAATATTTTTTTATATTTGTAACTTGAGTACGTTTCTGGAGTGACCGTCACTATATAGTGACCAGGGACTGGACAGCAAATAGGAAAAATAGAACCAAAACTAGCGAGTTGGCCCGACCCGGCGCGTGGAAACAAGCGCCGTACATAAAACCTATTTTCTTCCCCTTTTAGAAAACCCATTATCTTCGACCCCAATTTTCAGAACCTCGCCGGGAACTTTCTAATCTACAACCGCCGGCGACATATGCCACCTCCATCAATCAACGTTCTTTAATCTCCGGCGACACAGCGCCGAGGATCTTGTGCCGAGCCGGTGACGAGGACGGATATTCCTGCGAGGAAGCCGGCACCGAGGATCTGCTGACGAAGCCTCCGGTGCCGGTGACGATGATGGAGAACCCGTGGGGGCGGGTGGGCGTGGATGTTGCGGCCAAAGAAAATCAATCAACAATGGAGGAGACATTTATCATGATTAAGCTCGATGGTGTCCAGGTGGGATTATTACAGGATTTGAGAAGAAAGGCTTCACTTTGAAAGGTTTAATGTTTATCAATCTTGACCGTGCCTTTGTTGAGCAGCACTATACTGACCTTTCTGCCAAGGCCTTCTTCACTGGATGGGTGGACTATATCATCTCTGTACCTGTTGTTGCCATGGTCTGGGAGGGTAAGATTTTTTGTCCTTACTGGAATGAAGATCATTGGAGCTACCAACACTTGCTTATAAATTAATACATGAGCATTTTAAAACAAGGAACTTATAACTTAATACATGAGCATTTTAAAAACAAAACCTGAAAGGTAGATAATCTTTTGAAAAACTAAAACATGGAGCTTATAACTTAAAACATGAGCATTTTAAAGCGAAACCTGAAAAACAGTTAATCATATGAAAAAATAAAACATGGAAATTATAACTTAAAACATGAATATTTTAAAGCGAAAGCGGAAAGATAGTTAATCATATGAAAAAATAAAACATGGAGCTTATAACTTAAAACATGAATATTTTAAAATAAAACCTGAAAAAATGGTTAATCATATGAAAAATTAAAACATGGAGCTTAAAACTTAAAACATGAGCATTTTAAACCGAAACCTGAAAGATAGTTAATCATATGAAAAAATAAAACATGAATATTTCAAAGCGAAACCTGAAAGATGGTTTATCATATGAAAATATAAAAAATAAAACATGGAACTTATAACTTAAAACATGAATATTTTAAAATAAAACCTGAAAAGATGGTTAATCATATGAAAAAATAAAACATGGAGCTTATAACTTAAAACATGAGCATTTTAAAGCGAAACCTGAAAGATAATTAATCATATGAAAAAATAAAACACGGAGCTTATAACTTAAAACATGAATATTTTAAAGCGAAACCTGAAAGATAGTTAATCATATGAAAAAATAAAACATGGAACTTATAACTTAAAACATGAATATTTTAAAATAAAACCTGAAAAGATGGTTAATCATATGAAAAAATAAAACATGGAACTTATAACTTAAAACATGAGCATTTTAAAGCGAAACCTGAAAGATAGTTAATCATATTAAAAAATAAAACATGGAGGTTATAACTTAAAACATGAGTATTTTAAAGCGAAACCTGAAAGATAGTTAATCATATGAAAAAATAAAACATGGAACTTATAACTTAAAACATGAATATTTTAAAATAAAACCTGAAAAGATGGTTAATCATATGAAAAAATAAAATATGGAGCTTATAACTTAAAACATGAGTATTTTAAAGCGAAACCTGAAAGATAGTTAATCATATTAAAAAATAAAACATGGAGGTTATAACTTAAAACATGAGTATTTTAAAGCGAAACCTGAAAGATAGTTAATCATATGAAAAAATAAAACATGAATCTTATAACTTAAAACATGAATATTTTAAAATAAAACCTGAAAAGATTGAATCATATGAACACAATTAATTTATATGACGTACTCATTGTTTTAAAGGAAAAAAGGAAAAATCTGGACTGGACCGGATGGGCACAATTAATTTACAAGAAAGGAACGCAAGGTGACAGATGGGGTTCCTAATGAAATGCACTATCGTCACGCGCGACTTAATTAAAGCGCGTGACATATTGGTACTTTTAATATTTGCAAACAGGCCCTTCCGCTTTTTAGAGCTTACAAATGAGTTTGGTCACTATATAGTGACCGTCACTTCTAAGACTTATTCTTGTAACTTAGTCATGGTCTATATTTTGTCAGAATATAGATGGTCTACTCAGAGACCGGCCCTTTTTAAAATGTTTTTTATATAGTTAAGTATCGATCTTCGAACTTGTATATACTCCCTCCGTCCCAACCAAAACTTCTTACTTTCCTTTTTGGTCCGTCCTAACCAAAACTTCTTCCTTTCATTCTTTTCTCTTTTAGCAAAGAAAACAACTACAGAATGAGATATTCAATTAGTTTTTATCTACTTAGATTGGTTCAATATTAGTAAAATTTATAATTTTTATTTTATTATTCACATGTTATTTTTTAATAAATAAAAAATATGTAATTATTTGCTATTCAATTACAATGCTTAAGTAATAAAATATATTCAAGACCTTATTTGTCATTTCACCATGTTTATTAAACAAACAGGTATAAACTATCAGCTAATTTCACCAAACTCATATACAATCAGCTTATACAAACAGCTAGTCAAATTAGTTAATGGAATCAGCTAATACAGCACGGGTAGTCAAATCAGCTAATGCAATCAACTGTCAGCTAATCCCCAACTACCCCTATATATGCACAAGGTTTTACAAATTAAGTCATTCTCAATAGTTATATTAGAATGGAAATATGTGTACAATTGTAAGAGACTATGTTACTTCTGCCAAGTTTGATCTAATCGTCATTGTTTAGGAATGTGGAGCACGTGGAGGAAGAAGCTGGCTCAAAAAAAAATTACAATACAAAATCTTGTGTGAGACCGTTATGGTAGGACAAATGATAGTTCGTGTGTTTATTAGGCTTGTTTGTCATAAGTTGTGTTCATTTGTAAAAATGAACTAAGAAAGTCAAACAAAGATGTGAAACACACAATCAAACCCCAATTCAAACAAACCTCCCGATGTCAAGAATTTTAGACCAAATCATTAAATTCCATAACTCATGTTCGTATAGTATAAGGAGTCTGCAAATCCCAATTCCTCAAGACCAAACCCTCAATATCTCTTACGTATTTCACCAAACTTGTTCAGTAATTAATGAATTTGAAGGTCGGGACGAATTTGAGCCTTAAAATGGTGTTTGCTTAGTAAATAAAGTAGAACAAATGATAGTTCGTGTGTTTATTAGGCTTGTTTGTCATAAGTTGTGTTCATTTGTAAAAATGAACTAAGAAAGTCAAACAAAGATGTGAAACACACAATCAAACCCCAATTCAAACAAACCTCCCGATGTCAAGAATTTTAGACCAAATCATTAAATTCTATAACTCATGTTCGTATAGTATAAGGAGTCTGTAAACCCCAATTCCTCAAGACCAAACCCTCAATATCTCTTACGTATTTCACCAAACTTGTTCAGTTATTAATGAATTTGAAGGTCGGGACGAATTTGAGCTTTAAAATGGTGTTTGCTTAGTAAATAAAGTAGACCTTATTTTGAATTCTATGCTAACTTTGTCAACAATTTGGGCAAACTACCAAGTTATCTGCTCATCTCCTTCTCTTCAAATCAGCCAGCAAGAAGTATGAAGTCCTCTGGTTATCAAGATTAAGTTGGGAAAGTATTGAAAACAATAGCGTTACATTACTAAAGTGATTTCGGGACATACATGAATAAGCCTCCTTTTGATGTCAAGAATACAAAGTGATGCATTCCATGACTTATGATTACATGTCAATCATACTAAGTACTATCACCTTTGTTTACTTACACCCAATACTACTAAACATGAAGAGTATGAGTCTCACAACAGGACAAAAAGGTGTAAGAGAGACTTCTCACATGCTATGAGTTTGAAGACAGACCAACGTATTTAAAGTTGAGGACATAATGGCCATAAGATACCACTAAGAAGGGTGTTTGCATCAAGCTTAATCATCTCATCAATAGCCTTCTGATGGGTGCACACATTTGCAAGGATAAGGAGAAGCTTATCCACGAGAGTATGATCTTTGATCTTACTTACAAGAACCCTAACGACTCCATCGGCCACAGCCCAAGTCATGTTATCCACAAAGTCGCATAAACTAGAAATTGCCGAAGTAGCATTCTTCATTTCCGTCTCAGTGCCTTGGATTAAAAGCTCGATCAATGGCCTTAAAGCACCAGATTTTCCAATTAGCTGCTTATTGGAGTCAAGGGCTGACAGCGTATACAGAGCTGCGGCAACATTGCTTCTCGTTTCAACCACCTTTAGAGAACGGATGGACTTGATGATGAGAGAAACTACATCAACATTTCACCCCAAAAGCCTATTATTTGTTTCAAGTAAGGAGATGTTCAACAGTGTAGCGATGCAGTCTCCCTCAATATCCCTTTTCTTAGCGTCCTCAATCTATCTATTCTTAGCGTCCTCAGTCTGGCCCCTGTGAAAATTAAAAGTCAAATTAGTCCCTATGCTTCATTTTCTGTGCCAAAACCCCGCCTCCTTCAAATTGGCCACTAAACATCAATTTTAAGGAGTAAGAATGACTTCTTTTTTTTTAATGGAAACCACCTACCCCATTTCTGACTTTCCTAAACATCAATTTTAAGGAATAAGAATGACTTTCCTTTCTAGTTCTAATTAATGTTGCTTGCAAATGATCTTTCCCCATTTCTGTATTCATAGTTTGTTTGGAGAATTACCCATTCAACCATCCCCAAGGGAGACTTTATTATTGTATTTTAATATTTAACAGTATAACATTCCTATTCACAATCATAGCTAGGCATTGCTCTGGCGTTTGTTAAGAGAAGAGTTTTTGTCCCTTTTGTTTAGTTATGAAGCCCGGAGTCAGTCCTTCAGTGGAAAATATGCCTTCTTTCTTAATATAGTAGGAAATATGCATTCTTTGGAGTTATATCTTTCCCCATTCTTTAAAATTTATTTACCTTAACTATTTCAAAAAAGCACAAATATATATTAAGAAAAACTTATAATCTTAACCTTTATTATTCACATATAATATTATTATATTTATTACAAATAATTAATAGTTGTATACAATCTAAATTAATAGTTATATGATAATTAATTCATAATATTTTATATGGTCAACTACGTCATTTCACAATACAACATCTATCACCTATCAACTAATTTTACCAAACACATATACACAATTAGCTAATACAAACATCTAGTCAAATCAATTAATAAAATCATCTAGTCAAATCAGCTAACAACTAACAACTATCAGCTAATCCCCAGACACCCCCTTTAACAAAGTCTCTTATGAGGCGTGTACATACTAACATACTAAGACAAATTGATAGGGTCCATAACAATAAGTAAAAGACAAACCATGTTCCTATAAAAATTTGTGGTCAAAATGTAAATACTCAATTTTTGTGTTCATCCCCCAATTCTTATCATATCAATTTTCACCTTGATACTGCCACCACCATGCTGCCATTATGCCCAGTATCAATACCACTGACTCAAATCTCCACGTCGTCATCCCAAAACTCAACACACCTCATTTCTAAAGACTTAAACCTTGGACAACCCAAACCTCATTACCACGGTCCAAATTTCACCACGGTCGTATACTCGTCACTGACAGTTGCAACCTCACATCAGTGATTGTACCTTATTGCTACACTACTACGTGACTGGATCCGGCCGCCTGGCGCAACCGCCAGTCGAAATAATGGATTGCTAGTAACGGAGATTGTGACAGAGGGTCATGTGGTGGGGGATTCGACGGGGGGTTTTGGTAATTGGGACGGGATTGTGAATTGACAACACAATTAATAGATATTTTTATTATTTGTGGAAAACTATGGTGCCGAAAATGAAATGAAATGCTCCACATATTTTTATTTTTTTACTCTAAAACTTATAAAAATAGGATTGTCAAAGCTCTACATTACATGTGGCTATCTCAAACAAAAATTTTATTTGAAGATTTTCTTTTGTCATAGTCTAAATTGAAAAAATTTCAATAAAACTAGTAGAACGGATATTTAAAAGTTAAAACAGCGAATTACCAAATTGTGGAGGAGGGAATCGAAATTCGACGAACACAATGGCAAAGCACCATTATATGGCGGGAGAGTAGTAAACGTTCGAATGTAATGGAGAATCTTTTTCCCAAACTAACCTTCCATCACTTCATGAGAGACGATGGCGAGATGACAACCGGAAGGCGGTGGTGACACAGTGAAGAGGATTTTCACGCGGCGGCGGCGCTTCCTTGAACTACGCCAAAGCTCAGGTCTTTTTCCTTTTCTCTTAGTCCAGGAGATTGATATGAAATGAATTGGTTGACTTTCTGAGACTTTGATTCTTTATTTTATTTCTGACCAGCATTTGGTGAAACATCCTTTCTAGTTCTAATTAATGTTGCCTGCTAATGACCTTTCCCCATTTCTCTATTCATCGTTTGTTTGGAGATTTACCCATTCAACCATCCCCAATGGAGACTTTATTACTGTATTTTAATATTTAACAGTATAACATTCCTATTCACAATCATAACTAGGCATTGCTCTGGCGTTTGTTAGGAGAAGAGTTTTAGTCCCTTTTGTTTAGTTATGAAGCCCGGGGTCAGTCCTTCGGTGGAAAATATGCCTTCTTTCTTAATATGGTAGGAAATATGGCAGATACATAGCATTTCCAATTTGAATAGTTTCACCGGAAATTCATAGAAAAAAAAGAGGAGATCACTTTAAGACTAACTTCCTCATAATTTCTGTGCCATTTACATTGTTCCCTAATTTTTCAGTACAAAATGATGACCATAAACTATGATAAAATGGTACAAAACTCCCATTTTTCGTGTTTCTTTCATTGGTGCCTATCCAAATGAGAATGGAGTTGATCAAAATTAAGGGGACATTTGTTTGGATATTCTGTATATCATTGCTGAATTTAGATTCCTTATTAACTAAACCATACACTTGATAATTTCGATTTCTCATTTCAATGCCTTTGTACCAAACATTTATATTAATATAAGATTTATATATTTGAATGTTGAGTGAAAATTTTGAAAATAAAACATTTAGACAACGTTCTATGCCATTTACCTTTATCTTGCTGGCTACTGGATAGTTATATGATTGGATAACAATCTTAAGTGTCAACCTTTACTTTTGTTCCCTTGCATGGACATCAATTTTGCTAATAAATATTGTGCTTAGAAGTTGAATGTATCGTTTGTTTGCAATAGCTGAAGTTTTGGACTTTAATGAGTTGAAAGTTCAACACATTACCTGGTTGTTTTCATATTGTTTAGATGCAAGGAACAGGGGAAAAAATGTCCTTTGCTGTATTTGTTTTATGTTTTATTATAATTCAGTTTCTTTCATGGTCATTTTATAGATATATGCTCAGAAAAGTCAACCACGTGAACTCTCCTGGAACAGAACCTAAACTGATACCCCCTCTGATTTACTATCAACACTGTCACATTTTTTAACTGAACCTGTTTTTCTAAGAGTGACATACATGATACATCTTTGATGGCTAATAATTAGTCATTCTCATCTACTCATCTGTGAGTATTAGTTCACTTTGAACTTTCATTTTTATGTGCTGAGTCTTCTGTACCATTCAAACTTTCAATACTTTTGTTAATCATTCTCATCCTTTTAATGTTTATTTTTACCTCTTTGTTGAATATAATGGCTGAGGTATACTATTTCATGCAAAAACCAAAGTCAACGACAAGAATAAGTTGCTGACTGCCTCTTAGATATGCAGTGCACTAGTCTTTTATCATACAAATATGATTTTTAAGTTGCAGTTGCTAAATGGCCTCTGGTATGTTTTCTTTTTATCAGAATATACTGCACTGTTGTTAAGGTCATAGTTAGTTTTCTCTATCAGCATGTACATGATGATACCATGCTTCTTGCATCTGCTTTTGTTGATTTCTTCAATCTCTTTGCAAGATTGCAGTGCTAGAGACACAATTTCATTTACTGAGCCTCTTCAAGATTCCGACTATATAGTTTCCTCTGGTGGAACTTTTAAGTTAGGATTTTTCAGCCCAGAAAACACCACTAGCCGATATGTGGGAATCATGTATAATGTTCCCCACATGCATGTTGTTTGGGTAGCTAACAGAGACAAGCCTGTAGCAGACTCTTCTGGGGTTCTGATTATTTCTGAATATGGGAATCTTGTGGTTATGAATGGGAAGAAGTGAAATAACTATCTACCAGATTCAGATCAAATAAGTTGTCTAAAATACTGACTAGTTGTGTTTTAGGTTTTACTGCATAAACGATGTTGCAACATGAAAAAACCTAAATTGCAGAAAATAAAAGACACACAGATTTGATCACGCAGTTCGGTGCAATGCACCTACGTCTGCGGGGCCGTAGCCCTGTGTTGAAATCATTCCACTAAATTGTCAAAAGACAGATTACAGACTTATCTTTTACAATTTCTAAGTGGTTGCGATCCCTCGCTCCAATCGGACCACCAGTTCTCCTAGTCTTCAATGTTGCGATCCCTCGCTCCAATCGGACCACTAGTTCTCCCCAGTCTACGATCACTCCCACACCAGGAGCTTTATGGTGATTTCGAACACACCGGCTTCCACACGTCCAAATGGTTGTGATAAAGTAAAACGGACTGTGCTGCCTTTTGCTCAAGATTGAAAACAGATTCTGAAGACAGAATTGTTGCGTGTAAAATCCTTAATTTGAGCAGCGCAGCTGATGTCCCTTTATAGCTCAATGCCGTGGTTGAAGAGGTTACTTCACGGCATCAAATTCCTTCCTTCAATCATGGTTGATTTGATTCTCAAAATCTCTGAAGATAAGGAACAAAGAATATCTTCCAACTGAAAAATATGGAAAGATTTGGCTCCAACTCATTGATCAAATCTCCATAGTGTAAAACTGAGTTGTTGATATTCGCTGGACTGTATTTACCATAAATCCCATACGCACAATATTTCCTTGCCTTTTAAAGCTGCGTTGGAATTTCTGTCACTTTTCTGCTAAACCCTAATCGATGTTGCAACATCGAATCTGCCACAAATAAGCCAATAAAAAATGGACTCTACAATCTCCCCCTTTGGCAATTTGTGGACCGCAAACAACTTTTGGATGGCGCCAAAACAAAACAGCTACTTCTCAGTAAAATCATCAATCAAGGAACTCCCCCTGAGTCATAGCATAACTTTAACACACCAAACCATCCAAATCCAGAAAATCAAAAATGTAGCAGAAAGTGAGATAATAAAATCCACATAAATCCAAAAGTAACTCCCCCTCGGACCATGAACTGCCAAAGACAAAGAACTAAACTCAATCAGAATCAGAAACAACATTCCTCCTAGACCTCATAACAGCAGAAGGCTTAGGTTTCTTGGCAGCCGGAGACTTGGATTTCTTGGAGTCAGGCTGACTTGAGGTAGAAGCTCTGGCTCGTTTAGGTCTAGAAGAGGCCTTAACTCCAGAAGTACCAGCAGGCCTTAACCCTCGGACCATGAGCTGCAAGATCCGAAAACCTTTTCTGATCATCACTATGCTTCTTGACTATCTCAGAATGAAAGTCCAGCTGACCCATGTGATAATTTAACTTCATCTCTCTTTGCAAGGCAGTAATTAGGCAGCGGCATAGATGCGGCACAACATCAGACTTTCTGGAGTTTTTAGCTGCATGATGAATTCTTCTGAAAATACACTTCCCCAGATGCACCTATCCCAATTCCATAGTGAACTTCATTAATCTTCTCAGGGGTGAAAACAAGTATCTGACCTCTGAAATACACCCTGCCAAACCAATCAGTTCCAGCCATAGCAGATTACTGTAAAACTCCCTCACAAATGTAGGCTCATAGTGAGTAAACATAGTAGCAGCCTGGCTACGTCCTACCTGCCCCAAGATCATCATCAAAAGCCTTAACAAAATTTCCGGTCCTCATCTTCTCAGTATAGGCAGCCAACTTTGCCTCATTTTTTGATCCAAGGGCTGGTAAAAAAATCCTCAGGGAGCACATCTAGGCCAGACTCAGGAAGTTCTCAGATCGATTGGGTTCAGGGTAAAAGTAACACCGGAACGAATGAAACAACCCCTAAGGTTTGCTCCCCAAAAATTTGTAATTGTCTGCCTTTAGGGCCAAGACAGAACCTACTGCACTGACAAAAGCTATACTCATCCATTATAATATACTCCCAAATCAAAATACAACAGCAAACTCCAATATACTCGACCACCTCGAAAACCCGAACAAAACTCAACCACGAAGATTCAGATGCAAAGCCAATACCTTTCGAGTTGTGACGGAAATCTGATGACCGAGAAGAACTTGAACACCAAACACAGCAAAATATCTCTGGAGAAATTCATAGACAGCGGAAGACGATTCCAGAGAGATTGAGAGTTTAGAGGGCTGAGTTTGTGTTCCAATAGAATGCCAATAGTCAGCTGGAAAATAGTACTAGTCCCGCATATCTGTTCATCACTCGCCACTAACTGTCCACGCGCGAACTAGGGCTTCATGTTGCAACATCAAAAACAGTCTGACCAGCAAACCCGCTCTCTAGGGTTTCATGTTGCAACATCGAAAATTTTCCCAGCACTTTCAGAGTTTCCACCCAGTACCAGTACCACTCACATATTTTTGTGTTTTGGGTTTATGTAAAAGCAAAACAATACCAAAATAACAACAAAACTTCAAAGCAACTATACAACAATGTAAGGTTTTTGGGATACCTTAAACTCGACAATTCAGAGAGGTTTTAGGCACCCACACCTTTCTTGTGAGCTTCTTTTGCTGCTCAGGTTCCATGTAGTAACATGAAGAAAATTGTTTTCCCTGCATGATATCTCTCAGCAACCTCATGCACTGATGCTCCTCATGTCCCTGCATCATGCAATATGAACAACACCTGGGAGGAACCTTCCTGGCCTTGAAGATTGTCTGAGTTTGAGTATCGACACTCCCAGTCATTACACGAGATTGCTTAAAATTGTTGAATTGTGAGCTGGATGCTTCCTGACTTCCTGTTGAAACAAAGATCGCTTTCTTGACCTGAGTTTTTGGGGCTAGTGGTGCTCTGTGGATAAAACCAAGACCTTGTCTGTTTCCAGAATTTTTTCCCATGATCAGCAAATCATTCAGTTGAGCAGTACCCTTGTTTAATTTCTGGAGAGTTGCTTCAGCCTCCTCAGCTCTAGTAGACATAGCCCTTAGCTTCTTTCCAATCATATCATAGTCAGCAGTGCTTTGGACAAGTTTTCCTTCAGCATCCAGAGCTCTCTTGGTCATGATTTCTAGCTTTCTTTCAAGAATTTCAGCAGCAACTTCAGAATTTTTAGCCCTCTTTGTCATGGTTTCCAATTTCTTCAGATCTGCTGCTTGGTCCACTGGTTTCTTTCCTTCAGAAATTTCAATCATTTTCATCATATCCTCTAGCTTTCTTTCTGCATCCACAGCCCTCTTAGTCATACCCTCCAGATTCCTGGTTAATTCATCCACAGCTTCTTCTTCCACTAGAGCAGCATTCATCATGGTATTGACTTTATTCTTCAGTTCTTCAACCTCTTCAACCATGTTCTTAGAGTTGTCATCATTCTTTCCTTGTTTGGTCAGACAATTGATTGTTTCAACACTTTTCTTCCAGGCCTCAAACAGCCTATCATAGGCAGCTTGTAGATCAACTTCTCCTCCAAAATCAAGGTCTTCATCATCCAGTTCAGCTGGTTCAGAATCTATGACTTTAGCACCAAAAGAAACATGCTTCTCAGGTTGAGTATCATCTTCATCATCACTCCAAGTTCCTCCAGTAGCAATCAAGGCCTTTGAGGGAGTTCTGAGATTTGCACAGTTTGCCTTGATATGTCCAAAACCACCACACTCCCTGCACTGTGGATTTCCTGCATATTTAGACCCTTCAGCACCTCTTCCATAATCCTCTGTATATCCTTCATTCCTGTACTGATTCATGTCTCTGCCTTGGTTCTGAGACCCTCTATTAAAATACCCTTTTCTGTCATTATTCCCTCGAAGAAACTTGCTGAAATTTCTTGTCAGTAGTGCAATCTCATCTGTATCTCCTGAGTCAGTTTCTTCCACTTTATTTTTTGCTTTTGATTGCCGAACTTGAAATGCCATGGTTTTCCTCTCTTTACTCTTCTCTTGGAGCATTTCTGTAGATTTCAGAAATCCCAGAAGGTCATCAACAGATATATCATCCAGCATATTATTATTTTCTAGATTTAACACAGTATTGTCAAATCTATCAGGGAGAGATCTGATAGTTTTATCCACTATCTGAGCATCAGTATATGTTTCACCAAACTGATGTGCTCTATGAGACAAGTCCTTAAGTCTGATGCTGAACTCATTCACACTCTCATGTTCCATCATCTGTAAACTTTCAAATTCTGACTTGATCATTCCACTGATCCTCTTCCTGACTGGTTTAGCACCTTCATGACGTTTCTGCAACGCATCCCATGCTGCCTTGGCTTGAGTACACCCTGAAATAAATCTGAACTGATCATCATCAACTCCTTGAAACAGTGCATTCATCACTTTGCTGTTCAGTCTTTTGCCTTTTTTCTCCTCCTCAGTCCAGGGAACAGGTTTAGGTATTGTAACCCCAGCCTCATTTACACTAGTTGGAGCCACCCAGCCAGTTTCAACAACATCCCAAGCATCATCATCCAACTGGGATATAAACATAGCCATCCTTGTCTTCCAGTAGGGATAATTCCCATCATTCAGCAGTGGTGGCCTAGAGATAGATCCTCCCTCCCTGGCCATGGTAGATAGTCGATCTCGCTCACCTCGCAAGAGGACAAAGAAGCGACTTAGCTCTGATACCAAATGAAATAACTATCTACCAGATTCAGATCAAATAAGTTGTCTAAAATACTGACTAGTTGTGTTTTAGGTTTTACTGCATAAACGATGTTGCAACATGAAAAAACCTAAATTGCAGAAAATAAAAGACACACAGATTTGATCACGCAGTTCGGTGCAATGCACCTACGTCTGCGGGGCCGTAGCCCTGTGTTGAAATCATTCCACTAAATTGTCAAAAGACAGATTACAGACTTATCTTTTACAATTTCTAAGTGGTTGCGATCCCTCGCTCCAATCGGACCACCAGTTCTCCTAGTCTTCAATGTTGCGATCCCTCGCTCCAATCGGACCACTAGTTCTCCCCAGTCTACGATCACTCCCACACCAGGAGCTTTATGGTGATTTCGAACACACCGGCTTCCACACGTCCAAATGGTTGTGATAAAGTAAAACGGACTGTGCTGCCTTTTGCTCAAGATTGAAAACAGATTCTGAAGACAGAATTGTTGCGTGTAAAATCCTTAATTTGAGCAGCGCAGCTGATGTCCCTTTATAGCTCAATGCCGTGGTTGAAGAGGTTACTTCACGGCATCAAATTCCTTCCTTCAATCATGGTTGATTTGATTCTCAAAATCTCTGAAGATAAGGAACAAAGAATATCTTCCAACTGAAAAATATGGAAAGATTTGGCTCCAACTCATTGATCAAATCTCCATAGTGTAAAACTGAGTTGTTGATATTCGCTGGACTGTATTTACCATAAATCCCATACGCACAATATTTCCTTGCCTTTTAAAGCTGCGTTGGAATTTCTGTCACTTTTCTGCTAAACCCTAATCGATGTTGCAACATCGAATCTGCCACAAATAAGCCAATAAAAAATGGACTCTACAAGAAGGAGGTGGTATGGTCATCAAATACTCCAAATGCTATGCTGAATTCCAGTGCTCAACTCCTGAGCAATGGTAACTTTGTTCTGAGAGACAACTCAAAAAATGGAGGTGGTAGTGTGTGGGAAAGCTTTCAGAATCCAACAAACACTTTATTGAGCAGGATGAAAATTGGTCAAAGTGAAAATAGATCCATTCAACTAACGTCATGGAGAAGTCAATCTGATCCATCCATCGGAGGTTTTAGTTTAGGTATTGACCCTCAGTGACGCCTCCCAGAAATGTTTGTTTGGAATGGAGGCGCACTTCATTGGCGCAGTGGTCCATGGAACGGTAATGTATTCATTGGAGTGCCTCAAATGACATCTATATTTCAATATCGACTTGATCTTGAATCACCTAATGCCGGAACAGAATATTTTACCTTTGACAACTCGCAGACTACCATCGCATCAATGCACTATGAATTGAGTTTCTCGGGAGATGTTGAACAGAAGGTTTTAAATAAAAAAGGAGAATGGGTAGTAATATATTCAAGTGTAAGTAGTGAATGTGATTTTTATGGGATATGTGCTGCTAAGGGTTCACCGGTATGTTCTTGCTTAGAAGGTTTCCAGCCCCAAGATGAGAAAGAATGGAGTAAAGGAAACATCTACAGTGTGAGTGGAACAATTCCTCTGGTCATCAAGGTGAAAAAGGTGGCTTTTTGAGGCTTACAAATGTGAAACTTCCACACTTATCCAACTTAATTCGAACTCCGGGAGAAGCTTGTGCTACTGAATGCTTAAACAATTGTTCTTGTACAGCCTTTGCATTTGTTGTAGGCATTGGGTGCTTTGCACTGGGCCAACGACAACTTGATGGATATCCAACAGTTCTCTTCCGGTGGGGAAGATCTATTCATACATGTACCTCATTCTGAACTCGGTAACAACTAACTTCTGCTGCTTATCCAGCTTGAATTATAGTTTATTAAAATTATTCTATGAATTTAAACCATATATGTTAATGTGATGTTGGCGTTTATTTCATGAATATTTTGATTGAATGTTCTACAAGGCTCTTTTTCCATAGGCTCTCACTAGCTTGAGTCTTCTGAAACGCAGATTATGGCAGGAGCAACCAGAGAAAGAAAGTACTTGTTGCAAGTACAATTAGTGTCGGATGCATATTCCTTGCTTTATCTTCATACTTTTTGTGGAATCGGCTGATGAAACATAGAGGTAATTGCCTGGATATTATCTGAAATGACTATTTTTATGCGTTAGGTTGCTTTAAATTTTGGTTTCTAAATCAGGGACGAAGCCAGAATCTGAGTTGTCATTATGTGAAGCTGGGAAAAATGAAATGGTGATCAGTGATATAATGGAAAAACCAAATCATGTAGATTTGCCACTGTGTAGTTATCAGACCATAGCTAATGCAACTGGTCATTTTCATCCCAATAATAAGCTAGGCCAAGGAGGTTTTTGGTCCAGTGTACAAGGTATTTGACATTAATGGATTATTGAAAGAAAGAGTAGATATAAAATCAGTTTGTTTTTTACCATGCATAATGTGCCTGCAGGGGAAGCTCTTAACTGGTCAGGAAATTGCAGTGAAGAGGCTCTCAAACTCTTCTAGTCAGAGTATTAAGGAGTTTATGAATGAAATCATGGTCATTTCTAAACTACAACATCGCAATCTTGTTAGACTCTTAGGTTGCTGTGTTGAAAGAGAAGAGAAAATGCTAGTCTATGAGTACCTGCCAAACAAAAGCCTCGATTCATATCTATTTGGTTAGTTAATGCTAGTTCTCTTACCGTATGAGTGTTTCTGGCCTCTTGAACTTGAGTTTTAGCATCCCTATCATGTTTGTGTTAGAAAATATATATAATATTGTATTTTACCAACAGATTCCCAAAAACAAGACGTGCTTGATTGGAAGATAAGGTATGCAATTATTGAAGGTATTGGTAGGGGTCTGCTTTACCTTCACAAAGATTCTAGACTGAGGATCATCCACCGAGATCTGAAAGCCAATAATATTCTTCTAGATGAAGAATTAAATCCTAAGATATCAGATTTTGGGTTGGCAAAAATTTTCGGAAGCAAGCAGGATCAAGACAGTACCAACAGGGTCGTTGGCACATAGTAAGGACACATTTTTTTCTTTCATTACTGGTTTCTCCTCAGTAATTAGACGTGATTGATTCTATCTTCTCATCCTACAGTCATTGATTTCGATTGTACTCTGAATGATGTTTTGCAGTGGCTACATGGCTCCAGAATACGCTTTGAGAGGGAGGTTTTCAGAGAAGTCAGATGTCTACAGCTATGGAGTTCTGCTTTTAGAAATTGTAAGTTGGAAAAAGAACACTAGCTTTTATCATGTTGAGGAGAGTCTAAGCCTCCTTGGATACGTAAGCTTCCTGAAACCCTAGCTATTACCATTTGCCAATTAGGTGAAAATTACAGAAATTTGATCACTTGTTTTACAAAAAAAATCAGGCCTGGAAATTGTGGAATGAGAATGACACTGGCATGGGAACATGGCTTATACAGAAATACTTGATCCAAGCATAATAATGGAAGTTCGTAGGTGTATCCAGGTTGGATTACTGTGTGTTCAAGACAGTGCAAATGATAGACCAAATATGTTTAATGTTCTTGTGATGCTGAATAGTGATATTAGAGACCTTCCATGTCCAAAATTACCAACTTACACTGCTGCATCTTCACTTTCTCAAGATCAACAATTTCAACCAAGTGAAGATTCAGTTAACGGAGTCACTTTGACAGATGTTCAAGAAAGATAGCTCACCCTAATAAGGTGTACTTGCATCTCTTTTTTATTTCTCACATAAATTGTAAACTTTTAAGAAGGCTACACCATATTCGAATCAGACACATTGTGATATCCATTCCTCGGACCTTGATGTATACTGCCTTTTACCCTTGTTGATATCCATGTATATTTTCTCTATGTATGGTTCAGGCAGTACTTGATTGATTAATGTACTGTAAATTATTCAGTGGACCAATAAAAGAGAATGTTGGAAAACATAAATGTTATTCTGTAGATCAATAAAAGAGAATGTTGGAAAACATAAATATGTTATGGATTGTGTTGTGTCAAACTGGGAGCGGTGTTTGACCATCAAGATTTGTAGTCCTAGTACCAATAATTAGTAACCTGGAGGAACCTTTTCAACATTTTGGTTGCGTTATCGTAAGATTTTATTCATGCAGTTTGGTTGTTCATGGAAATGACTGTTTTTTCCATCAGTGTATACATGAAAGGGAAGACATTGCTGCCACGCTTATTGCATCTTCTTTTGTTGATTATCTGCAATCTTTTTTCAACATTGCAGTGCCATAGACACAATTTCAGTTACACAGCCCCTTCAAGATCCTAACTTCATAGTTTCACTAGGTGGAACTTTCAAATTAGGATTTTTCAGTCCTCAAAACACCACCAACCGATATGTGGGACTCACATTCAATGTTGCTAAATCACCTGTTGTTTGGGTGGCTAACAGGGACACACCTTTGACAGATTCCTCCGGGGTTCTGACTATTTCAGAAGATGGGAATCTTGTGGTTTTGAATGGGAAAAAAGAGATCATGTGGTCATCCAATGTGAATAATTCTTCGCCAAATTCCAGTGCTCAACTCTTGGATGATGGTAACTTGATCCTGAGAAACAGCTCAAATGTAACAAGTGTTTGGGAAAGTTTTCAGAATCCTACAGACACTTTCCTGCATGGGATGAAAATTGGTGGAAATGGAAACACTAGCATCATTCAACTAACATCATGGAGAAGTCCCTCTGATCCATCTACAGAAAACTTCACTTTTGGTGTCAATCCTCAACGTTTCCCAGAAGCGTTTGTTTGGAACAGAGGTATACTTCAATGGCGTGCAGGTCCATGGACTGGAAATGTATTCATTGGAGTAACGGGAATGAGCACTGTTTACAAAAGTCGATTTGATCTGGTGGCTGGGCATTATTTTACCAATGACTATGTCAATACTAGCAGTTTAACAATCTACGTGATGAGTTTCTCAGGGAATGCCTTGGGTGGAAATGGAGACTGGGAGCCATTTTTTTCAAATATAGCAAGTGATTGTGATGTCTATGGAAAATGTGGACTTAATGGGATATGTGATCCTAAGGCTTCACCAGTTTGTTCTTGCTTGAAAGGTTTTGAGCCTGAAGATAAGCAAGAGTGTACTAATGGAAATTGGAGTAGTGGCTGCTTAAGAAAGGAACTTCTACAATGCCATAGAAACAATTCTGGTGGTCAGTAAGGTGAAGGAGATGGCTTTTTGAAGCTTGCGCTTGTGAAAGTTCCAGATTTGTCAAACGCTATAGCAACTTCAAGCAGTGAATGTGGTGATGAGTGCTCTAAGAATTGCTCCTGCTCAGCCTATACATTTGTGGTGGGAATCGGATGCTTGCACTGGGCTGAAAACTTCATAGATGGCTCAGACCTATACATACGCGTGGCACATTCCGAACTTACTTTCATTCCATTTGAACTTTGTAGGTTCTGTGATGTGCTGTAGTATAAACTATCATTAATTTATCTGAAGCTGCTTGGACCATCTGAAATGCAGACTATGCTAAGCTTGCTAGCAGCAATCTGAAAATCAAAGTGATCATTGCAACTTTTGTATGCCTGGGGTGTCTTGCTATTGCTGTATCCTCATACTTTTTGTGGATTCGCTGCTTAAAACATAGAGGTAAATTTTTTAAAATTGGTCAGAAATGACTATTGATATTCATTTTACATTTGATTAGTTCAGCTTTGAGCTCACAATTCAGGGACGTGGATGTGGATGTGGAAAACAAAAATGATGCTCAGGAACAGTACTGAAAATTTAAAATTTGAAGAGCTTCCGCTGTATAGTTATGAAACCCTAGCTAATGCAACTAGCAATTTTCATTTCAAAAATAAGCTAGGCCAAGGAGGTTTTGGCCCAGTGTACAAGGTACTATTGAATATTGATCGTCCAGTTTACAAGCTCTAGCAAATTGTTTGCATATATGGAAATCGAAACCAAAACCTTTACCATTCAAAATGTCTCTCCATGCAGGGAAAGCTCTCAGATGGTCTAGAAATTACAGTGAAAATGCTTTCAAACTGCTCTAGTCAAGGGACTAAGGAGTTTATGAATGAAGTCACAGTCATCTCTAAATTACAACACCGGAATCTTGTAAGGCTCGTTGGCTGCTGTGTTGAAAAGGCAGAATCATCCATAGAGATCTGAAACCTGGTAATATCCTCCTGGATAAAGACCTGAATCCCAAGATATCAGATTTCGGATTAGCAAAAATCGTTGAAGGCAACCAGGATCAAGCCAATACCTGCAGGGTTGTGGGCACATTGTAAGCTAATACACTTGTGCTGTTGTTTTTTTTTCATAGCTAAGCATATATGAAAGAACTCCTTTAAACTTGTTCGAATAATCTAATGCAGTGGCTACATGACTCCGGAATATTTGATGGGAGGGAACTTTTCGGAAAAATCAGATGTATACAGCTTTGGAGTTCTGCTATTGGAGATTGTAAGCGGAAAGAGGAACACCAGCTTTCATAACACTGAGCTGAATGTTGGCCTTCTAGGATATGTAAGTAATTCTCACATTCATTTGCTACTCAAATCAGTAATTTCATCTCACAGTGAAAACCATTTAGGCCTGGAAACTGTGGAATGAGGCTGAGGCAGTGAATTTGGCGTTCGCACAAAATCTCGATCCAAGTCTGAAAATGGAAGTGCAGAGATGTGTGCAAGTTGGACTACTGTGTGTTCAAGACTCCGTGGACGATAGACTTAATATGTTCAACGTGCTTGTGATGCTGAATGGCGACATTAGAGACCTTCCAAACCCAAAAACGCCAGCTCACACTGCTGCATTTTCCATGTTTCAAGTCCAGGACCAACTTTCTCCACAAAATGAACCTTCAGTTATGATTACTCTGACGGATGTTCATGGAAGATAGCTCGTCCATCAAACACAATAAACTTGCATATCAAAATGCTCCTTGAAGTTTTGAAATGCTGCAACTTTTTGGTTCCTGGTTTTGAAAAACTTATTATCCTATGAATTATGATGATCAGAAAACCTTTGCATAAACATGACTTTACAGTATGGTCAGTTATAGTGTTGTAGAGGGTTTTATGGTTTTTTCTTTTCAGAATGTTTTATTTTTAATTTTCCTATAATATTAACTTATTAAGATCCTGATTTCCCTCTGGTTTAGTTAAATAGGAGGAAATTCCATTTTTTACTATAATTTACTTTTACCAGCTAAAAATAGTGTACCTCTGGTTTAGTCATGTAAATTTGTTTTTGAAAAATGTAGAAACTCTTTAAAATTTAGTAGTAGAAGGCTAGAAGGTGGCAGAAAATGCTCATGAAATGCCTAATCAATAGGGAAAACAGACGGATATCTGCGCGTCTCTAAATTCATGCCACGATTACATGCACTATTTCCACGTGTCCTCTTTTCAAGACTTCATCTCCATACCTGTCTCCTTCATTTCTTCCTTTCTGCCTTTCTGGTCCCAAAAACAGAACACCTTCTGCAAACTCTCAAATCTTCTTCACCTATAATTTGCTCTGCATAGTTTTCTAGTGTGTGTGTGTATGTGTTTTTTTCTTCCCTTTTTTAAGAGAAGATCATAGATTTGTTATTAATATTTGAGGGATCATATAAGAAATGGGTTCAGAAACATTCATCGAAGTGATATTGGCAATACTGTTGCCACCAGTTGGTGTCTTCCTGCGCTATGGCTGTGGTGTAATGATCTTCTTCTCCTCCTTTATTTCATTTCCAGCTTTCTTGGTTTCATTTTCATGTTTATTTGATGGAAAATGTTATGTTCTTGCAGGTGGAATTCTGGATTTGCTTGCTGCTGACTCTGTTAGGGTACCTTCCGGGAATCATATACGCGATCTTCGTTTTGGTTGGGTAGTAATTTATATAGATAGGTAGATTTGGTGTGCAATGTCTTAGATGTTCTTGTTTCATGTTTGATGATCTGAAATAAAATTGTGTTTTCTGTATATATCTATGGAGAATTGATCTCAGATCAGCGTTATGTATCTGTTTTTCTATCTCATGTTTAATGTCCTTGTTGAATCTGTGTTGCTCATATATGATGAAGATCAAAAATGTTTCACCCAGAATCGGTGGAATGATACAAGTATAAAGCGCATTCATAAGAACAAGACAATCACATAGATTACAGAAAATTCTGCGGTTTGATAGAACAAAAACTCGTCTATGAGTCTTTAAGTAAATCTTAAGGTGCATAAAGCAGAGTATTCTCTTTATCTGTAAATGTGTGGATCAATGGCTTCTCAGGCACCTTCTCTTTTGATGAAGGTAGCTTCAATGGTCCACTAATGTTGGAGATGTTGGGTATCTTCTCTGAAAGTGGTGTTCTTGGACTCTGATTTGACAATGTCTTAGGTGCTTCATGCCTCTGATCAATAGCCTTCTCCTTGGTCAGATCCATGAGCTCGAAATACTTGCTTAGATCGTTAACTCGATCATCCGCTAGCAGATTCTTTGCATTAGATTCGGCGATTTTGACAGGTTTTGTCAGTGCTCTTGGGGTTATAGTGTCTTCATTAGGCCTTATGTCCCTTCTCAATCTGCTCTTGATCCTCCCTTTGCCCATCATTTCATCATCATCTTGCCTGCAGGCGGAAACTCTGGTAACCCTTTTCCGATCAAGAATCTCGGGGCCGGTTTTCCTGCATTTTGCACAAATCCACTCTCCTATGTCTCCAGACTGGGATTTCAAATCTGCAACTGACTTTGACACACTACTCCAAACTTTTGATCTTGAGTGCCCATCTGATTTTTTCTGCATATACCCATAAACTTCCATGAATAATGGTGATCAAATTTGCAAAAGATGCGGGAACTGAAGAGAAACAAACCAATTACCTCATCAAAGAAACCAATCTTTGGTGATGGTGCTCGAAGATTCGATGGTTTAAGTTCTTTCCTCGATTCTGTGGAGACATGAGCTGTATCAGGTGTAGAATATATGCTAAGTCGAGCAGGAGTAGTTTCTTCCTCCTTTTGTTGGGAACCGAATGCTGAGTTCATTTGGAGACTCTTCATCAGATAAGGCGATTCTGTTACTCCAGCAGGAGATGGAGATGCATAGGAAAGCCTGCATTTGTTCTCCATACCCGATTTCTTCCTTTGCTTCAAGTTGTCAACTGCATCAATTTTATCAAATGTTAGATAAACGGCATAACGCCTGGGTTGTGCCCGTGTGTGTGAAAAAAAGTGAATTCCTCAGGCTTGCATCCCTTACATACATTTATTTCTTAATTCATGCATCTATTACGTACATCGGATATTTTTTATCACACAATTTAGCACCTCTCAAAAAGTGATTAGGGATACAGATAAATTTGCATGCCTAAGCTGTTACGAATGAAAGTGTTTTAGGTCTTACCAGATCGTGTGGTGTGCACTCTATTTTCCTTCTTGGCATCTGTTGATGCACTTCTGTTTTTTCCTGGCAAGAGATTGGGGATCGGACTTGATGACACCTTTGGAGCCCTGAGAGACGAGGAATGTGACTCTTCTCCTTTGGATGCACTCTTCATCTGAGCATCAACAATGTTAGTAACCTATTCCTAGCATTCTAAGGATGTTACCAGGTTCCATGAGCATAAAAATAAATAACCTGTGTCTTATTGTTCTTAAGTGTTCTTGGAGTATTCATGCCTCCTCTGCCAAAAGCTGGTTTGTTTTTCTGGAAAGATGAACAACAAGACAGGAAATCCGTAAACACTTCATGACAAAGAAGCTTATTAAACTGCAGCATTATCAAAAATCAAATTTGACATACCCAATTCTGAGTGCCAATGTTAGCTTTCTTTGAACCTGAAAAGGCACCACCAAACATTAATCATGAATGTACTTTCAGTCTTAGACAAAATGCAGACTTGGTTGCAAGAAACAACATTAACGGTTTGGATATGCAGGTACAGAATTTTATTTGCCATCTCAACAGTATATCCAGAAAATAAAGAGGCTATAATAAATTAAACGAGCAAACAATGTAGTTTAGCTACACATGTTCCATATAGTCGAGACGCCTGGTGATACAATAATCAATCGAAATACCTGAGGAAACAGAATAATCTCTTGGACCAAGTCCAAGCTTGAACCTTACAGTGTTAACATCTTCAAATTGCATTTTAGCTATCTGAAATCCTTTATTTAGTGAAGTTAACTCATCCTCATCCAGTACACCTAGTAAAGAGACAGATTAACAGAAGCAATCAATACACAAACACTAAAACTGCATATGCAAATTCCACAAACTAATAAAGACAGCATCTTGTTGTGCACAGATAGACATAAAAGGGGCAAACCTTCATTAGTGAAAAAGGCACTGTCCCAAGCTAGACTCGGGCGTCCATAGCTTTGAAAAGAGGGATTCAGATTGCTGCCCTGATGATTCTTATCTACATCATCAAATCCAACTGCAAGATTCAAACAGTTTACAGGCTCAAATCAATCAGGGAAATGCCAAGAAATCCATCTTTTCAATGCTAAAACAACAAGAATAAAACAATCCCAGAAAATCCAGATGAAAAATCATCAAGAATCGTGAGGAACACACAACTAACTAGAACCAAGAACCATACCTGAGAGGCGGAAATCTGCAAGAGAAGGGGAATCACTAAGAAGATCATCGTCCTCCCGGGAAATGTCGATTAGCCCGAGGTTTTGATCATCTTCTTCGGTGTCTAAACTGGAAAAAATAAAACCCTGATTATCCATTTCGTTTTTTTTTTCTCTATTGCAGAAAAGGTTCCTTGACGATATCCTTTAGAATAACTGAGCGTTACGAGTAAGAGTAAATAAATGTTGAATTTGGGCACAGCGCGCAAATTTGAATTTTGGACAATCAGCTGTATCTTTGACGTTTAATACCGTAATAAATTGGTGAATATATGGAAAACCAATTAAGGCAGGAGGTATAGCAAGCACAAATTGTGGAAATTTAACTAATTTGAAATCTTTAATTTGCGTAATAAGAGCATCTCCAATGATACCCTCTATGTTAAAAAAATCAATTGCCATGTAAGATTGATAGTGAAAAAATGTAAAATTAATCTCCAATGCAAGCATCAATGTGAGGGTCAATCTTATGTGGAATATGAAGTGGATTGAAAGCCTCAATTAGACCCTCTATATATTGATGGTCACATTGAAACCTTCAATTTGATTACTTTACATATTTAGAACTATTTTCCTTTTTTCTCCAATTCCTAGTTGAATTTAAAACACTAATTTTGGTAGGAAAAAATTTACATGATAATTGACACTCTTGCATTAAAGCATACAATTTTAAATTGGACATCAACCAAAATTTCAATGTCTATGTCATAGTGATGCCCAATTAAAACTTGAAATATGTATCCTATTTTTGCTCTTGACAGTTGACACCCATAGCATTAGAGATGCTCTAATGGTTCTCATTTTTATTTCTTGCAAGTTGCGAATAAATCTTGACACCTGTGAAGATACAATTAAATTTGTTTCCTAATGGCTTCACATTACAAAAAAAATGTAATAGATTTCAAAGAAAATGGCTTCACATATAATTATTTATGAAATATACAGAGTTGCGGAAGTCAGGGTTACCTTACTATGGCAAGCACTGTTCAGAAGCTCAACCAAACAAGGATATCTGCTGGACAGCCTCTCAAACCGGAATTGTTGTTTAACTGATTCAGTGAAATGGAGCTTACGCTCATCCACACCACTTTTTGTATGTGTTTCAAGAGTGATTGCACTTTCAAGACTCTAATTCAAGAGTAGGAATTCCTGCATTTTTAGAGGAAGGGAAATACCAATAGTCCTAAGCCAAATTATTTCTATTCTTACTTTGAAATAGTGGGTGAAGCAAGAAAAAGGACCAATTTCTGCCATTGGCTGAATGGAACATTATAGAGATGCTCCAAGTGTTGGGAAGAAAAGGAAAGAGCATAATACAAATAGTACAACCATTTTATGGATCAGCGCATTCATAAAAACTTTACAAGAAAAAGGTTTCCTTGAAACATCAACCACAACCTAAACAAGAAAATGCATGTAACAGTCCCATGATGCCTGATTGGGGAGGTGGTTTCTATTCATCTAGTACAAAGATCACATTGTTCTCCGTGACAAAGTCGTGTGCAGTGTGATCCACCGCCTGAAATATAAAAACATCACATTTGAAATAAAATAAGCATATTCAACAAAACCAATCCTATGCAATTCAACAAAACCTCCAACATATTCATTAACTTTAACTTCAATACAAATCATATATCTACTGAGGCCGTTCCTGTTATTTAGATACCACCATCTTCAAAATAAATAAGCTCAAAACATAATAACGGTACCTTAAACCTTCTAAAAAGCCTAATTAGCAATGACAAACTGTTCTATCCTGTCAAATTAAGCCTATAATAACACAAACATGAACTCAGCACACATCCTTCCTACTAGACTTGTAAAAAATTACAATGAAATATCTACAACGAAAATAAGCATAGAAACTTAGTCTTCATGTGGAACAGAAAAATGATCCAACCAAGATTATTCTTATTTCTTAGGACCTTTTCAATACAGAAGATCATTCTCAGGACAGTATGCAAAATTATTGTAATACAAGAATATTGGGAGAGTAACAATCACTCAGTAACAATCAGGATTCCCCTCAAAGCCAAATCATAACATCCACTAAACAATCTTATCAATATCCAAGTAATCGAAACAAGAACTCACATTAGTGTTGGCAAGCTCAAGATTGTAGAAATCCATGGAACTATCCTTAAACAAGGGACCCGCATGCCAGGTACCGCGGTTCAACTTCACAAACTTGGCACCCGAGAATCGAAAAACGCGCACATCATCAACAGAGGGAGGCACATAGAAATGACCACAGCGCGATTTCACTACCTCAGCGGTGCCATCAACTTCACTCTGTTCAACAACAGACGGCTTCGCAACTCCAAGGTACCAAACATGGGCGCCAACGGAACCCAAACACTGAGTAACATTAGCATGATGGGTGATGTTTGAAAACTTGAATTCCCTGTCCTTGAGACGCATAATGTAAAACCTGATAGCAAATACAAAAAACCCAGTAAAAAGGTAATCACTTTACTGTAAATAATTACTGGTGGAGGTGAAAGAAACGAGCTTTAACCTAGGGACGCCATGGCTGAGGTCGAGCTGAGCATCAGCAGGGCCGAATCTGTCGCCATCAGGGCTGGACCCGATAACTTGTCCGAACTCTTGGAAGCTTTCTGGGGTGGCTTCAATAGGTTTCAGCTTCACCACCGCCACCGTATCACCGCTTGATTCCATTTCCCGGCTCTCCGACGACGGAAATGGGGGTCTATCTGGATGTGGTTTTTGTTTTATTTACAAGGCAACACAAATTCCATTCAATTTATACCATCTTTCAATTTACACCACTGCCCCCAAAGTATTGTTAATTTATGAATTGGCTCGATTACTCTCCCTTTCCCACCCTATCAATTAGGGGTGGTTATTGAGCCGAGCCGTTTGTGAGCAACTCGTTATCGAACTCAGTCAAAATCAGTTAAACCTCGATTCAAAATTGAACACAATTCGAAGTGTTAGTGAGTCGAGTTGAGTATTTATATTATGACTAATGTAACGCCCCAACTAAACCACCAATCCATTATGGTGAGTTCAGTCGGAAGTCTGCCTGGTTCGCACCAGGACTCACGAATAAACAGAGTGAGAAACACAAGCATAAGTAAACTAATATTATTACATGATTCTGAAAACTCAATCCAACTTTAATTTGAATTACAACTGCCACCTAAACTCCTAAGTTAATCTACATGTACAAGGGTCTCGCTTGGCACCTCTGTCTTGCGATATCAGATCGTCTCTCAACCATGACTTAGTATCTTTAATGTTTCCTAGGACTGTCATGCCACACAAAAACACATAAATGAGTTTTCGCCCAGTGATGTCTCGCGTAAAACATAAATATATAGTATACTATTTCAAATTAAGGTTAAAACCCGGTTCATAAAATGCAAGGTTTAGGAAATGGTTATAATTTCAGAAACAGAGCACATATCCACTAGTCAACTGTAATGCAGTAATATGACCTTAGCAAGTGACTACTATATAATCATGTTTTGATACCGTAACAACAAGAGTTTATACATTCAACAACCTTTCCATCATTCATCAATTCTTTACAGTTAGCAAGTCAGGCAGAAAAGCAATTCATGAAATTCTAATATTTATCTTTGTTTCATTTCTAATTCCGATCATCGTTCATAACCAACACAACAAATATTCAGTCAATACAATGAGCGAGCAAGTTATACCATGGATTCACAGAATTTACAAATAAGGTAACAGATGATGAACAAGTTCTGAATGCTCTTTGGATCCTTATATAAACATATATGATAATTACTCCATAAGAGGGACAACAAGAAGAGACGAAAATGTGAGGAATCATAAGAGCAGATTCATGTGGTATGAATAACAACAATATCCAAGATCATAGACAAGCAAGAACTTAGTCCCTAGAAGAATCACTATCTAGTGCACTGGAAGTAAATCTCTGGGTTATCCAAGACACAAAAGACAAATCTGCTAACTTCAATGTTAAAACTTTTAAAGTCCCGGCAGTGCCCAGTTAGGCATGCTGTCCTTTTTAAATTTCAGAGCACTATAAAATTCTCTATTCTTTTCTACATGCAAAAGGTAGCACAAAGTCAGGAAAATTCATAGAGCTAAGATATTTATACTTCCATAACCAACTCAGATTTTTCATTCCAACTACATAGAGTATCAATTCAGCTAATTCAAAAAACTGTGCAATTTATCATGATAAACCATGGATCACAGTGCCATAAATGTTGTATGATAAAAGTTCAATTTTTCTTTTCTTCCTTGATATTATTATCAATACTTTACAGTTCAATCAAAAGCATTGTTATATGTGAACCACATAATTCAATAATCAATACATATACATTTACATATTCTAATTAATCCAAAAGCCCTTCCTGGAAACTTGATATGACTATACAATTAAAATCAACTATTCCATATTGCAACACAACGCTATAACGAACAACTCAGAGTGCAACCATATCCACAATTGCCTTGTTAATTCAATTTATCACAATAAAGGGGATTCTAGAGGTGGCTTCATGTGGATAGCACTTAGGTCCCGACGTTAGATATAATATTTCCAAACAGTAATATTTCCAAATATTATGGGATTCTAGAGGTGACTACGTGCGTAGCACTTAGGTCCATTTGGATTCTAGAGGTGGATCACCCACACGTAGCACTTAGGTCCCAAAGGGATTCTAGAGGTGGCTCAACCGTGTGTAGCACTTAGGTCCATTTGGATTCTAGAGGTGGCTCACCCACACGTAGAACTTAGGTCCCAAACATTACTTGACAGGATACTAAAGGTGGCCTCCGTGTGTAGCACTTAGGTCCATCTGGATTCTAGAGGTGGCTCACCCACACGTAGCACTTAGGTCCCAAAGAGATTCTAGTGGTGGCTCTCTCGTGTGTAGCACTTAGGTCCATTTGGATTCTAGAGGTGGCTCACCCACACGTAGAACTTAGGTCCCAAACATTACTTGACAGGATACTAAAGGTGGCCTCCGTGTGTAGCACTTAGGTCCATCTGGATTCTAGAGGTGGCTCACCCACACGTAGCACTTAGGTCCCAAAGGGATTCTAGTGGTGGCTCTCCCGTGTGTAGCACTTAGGTCCATTTGGATTCTAGAGGTGGCTCGCCCACACGGCCTTTAGGTCCCGAATCACAACTGTATTTTGTATACTTCACATAATTTTCCCATATTGTATTTCATTCTTCACATATTTTAAATACACGACAATATAATCAGCAAACAACATCTATCCAGTACCTATCATATCCGCAAGATCACAATAATAATTTGAAATTTCACCAACTACGATCTTAGATAGCAAGAACTACAAGCCAAAGACATATCTTCAATACTAGTTAAATTATGCCAATATATTTCATTCAAATGGTAACTTCCACCCAGCTCATATCACAATAACCCAATCACACATTAAGAATTTGGCTTCTAACAATTACAACATCAAGTGTCAAGAACGAAAGATCAAGGGCAGCAACCACAACTAAATATCACCTTGTTTGCAAGTATAATTCACACAGTGGCATCACATTTTCATATAGCACATCTTGAGAAAACCATTCACTTCGATATCTTCATAAAATATATCCTTAATTTACAGCTTGTACATTTCTTTCAAATGAATGAGAACAGTATTTTAAGATACACATAAGGCATGACAGTTTAAAAATAAGGTTTTGAAAGTGAGAACACTCACCTTTCACGCGATTCAGATGATAGAAGTTTCAGAATCCTGCTGTTATAATGTATCACGGAGCTAATCAATACCTAATGGAGAGTTTACTGGCACAGGATGGCTACACAGCTGAACTGAAGTTGAAGTTTACTAGTGACCAGTTACGAATTGGAGTCCATTTTGAGGCTACAAAGTACGAGAGGGAGATGGAGACGTACGGCTGCCTCCAATTTCATGTCGCTGCCTCTGCCCGCCTCTACTGTACATAAGCCTTCTCTACACAACACTCCCCCACAGCTCCTATGCCATGTTACCCGAATTTTGACATCACGATGTTTGGAGTCGACCCGGACATTGATAGGGGATGCAGCGAATGGGAAAAAAAATGTAATTTCCGGAGAAATTGTAAAAGAGGGACGGTAAAGGTTAAGGGTAAAAGGGTTGGCCATGGTGATTAACAATGAGCAACCAAGCCAGTGCTCAATTGAGATGGATTAGAAACGTAGAGTTCTGGAATTGGGGAGAGTTCTCTTGAATTTTCCTTTTTGAAAACTTCAAGACTTTATTTATTTCATCACCTTTTCCAAATCATGACTAATTTCCATTTATCTCTAAGTTTTAGTTTTCTTTTCTTTTCTTGCAACGATTTCTTGTTAGGCTTGAAATTACAAGTTGTTTATTTATTTTTCAATATAATCCTTTTTGAACTTATATTTGTACTTTATGTTTTATCTAATTTTTCTGTTCTACCACCATTTATTTTCTCTAGTTTATAAGGAACATTAGAACTATATATTTTGTAACTTTCTTTGAATTGATACAAGCTTGTATATGGCCCTGTTTACTAGAGCTTATTTCTTGATGTACTGAACTGAACTGAACTGAACTGAATTGAATTGAATTGAACTGAATTGAACTGAACTGAAGTGAAAATTGATGTATTGAAAAATGGAATCAGCATGACTGAATTAACCTGAATTTCATCAAATTACATTTTCACTGAACTAAACTGAACTGAACTGAATTGAACTGAACTGAACTGAATTGAACTGAACTGAACTGATCTACAGATAAGCTCTGGTAAACAGGGCCTATATCTTAATATCAAAGATGTTTAGTTATATTCTAAATTACTATTCATGCCGTTCCACCGTCAAGTCTTTTCAATTTAATTTATCCTAGTTGAGATGATCTCATGTCATCTACAAGATAGGGTCTTCACAACTAATATTTCAAATTTAAAAATTATTAGGTTGTTCAAGTAGGGAGAGGCTCTCTCTCAAAATGATTAGGTTTCTCCTACTTTGTCTCACTCCAATATGTACATGAACTATTCATAAAGTCAAAATTGCTTAACTTTGACCTTGAAATTGGAGTGATAAATAATCTAGAAAGTTATCTTATTTGATCTTGTTAAAATTATAATGTCATGTATATTCATAATATCAGAATTTTACAACTTGTGTTTGCACATAATTAAAAATATTAATGATCAAATATTTTCTGAGTCAACTGATAAAAGTCAAAGTGTGCAGATTGGGTTGGGACGGATACTTTCTTTGTAAAATTCTTTCATACAGTTTGGCGGCAATTTTGTACCATCTAGCAACAAAGGCATTGTTGTTGCATACACATAATGTATAACATGAAGTGGTATTCCAAATTCTTTAGCTATCAACCGCTTGTATTCCATAGCATCAACATTATCATTCGTAGGACAGTCCATACAAAGAATGACTGATCCCTAATTGCGATTGTTCTTCAAAATGCATAGAAAACCACAGTAGATAGCAGGGTCATCCCCGACATTTTAGAGGTCATGTGCAAAAAATAATGAGACCCCTCATAAAAATATAAAGACTTTCTATAAAAAATAATAAGCACAATTTTTTTTGGAATGTATTTGTATAGATGATTGAGAGAGACAACTTGATATAAATAAGTAAAAATTAGAACCGTTTAAAAATGTACCGTTTATTTCATCCTTGGGCTGCTTGGGAATTATACAAATAATGAATGATTTAATTACAAACACATCATTGATAAATTTTAAAGACAAGTTTGTAAATTAATTAACTCGTAGTTTTGAGATGATGGGACTTGCGACGAGTAATATCGTCTTTTACTCCTAAATACAAGTTGTATTACTAGTAGGGGTGGGCAAAAAAAATCGAAATCCGAAAACCGAACCGAAACCAAATGACCCGAAACCAATTAACCCGAATCCGAATTCAATAAATGGGTTACGGGTATCCGAATTTTAAAAAACCGAATTACAAACATGGGTTTTGGTTCGGGTTTGGGTATTAAAACTCAACCCGAAAACCAACCCGAAAACCGAATTCAAAAATTAATATATAATAAAATAATTAATATACTATATATAATAATAGTAAAACTTAAAGTTAACCTTATTTCTAACTGTTATGAAGTTTGGAGTCCAGATTGGCAGATTGATAGTAATCTTCTAAATTGGTTAACAGAATATTGAATTTGTATTTCAACTAAACTCTCCCTCTTTTCTTATCTACTTTCTTCAGACTTAAATATCCAAAGTTTGAAACTCTCCCTCTTTTCTTATTTACTTTCTTCAGACTTAAATATCCAAAGTTTGAAGATTTGATTTCATTTATCGTGATATTTGTATGAATTGTATGAATGATTTAAGCATATCTATGTTTTAGTTGAATAATTTTGATTGAGATTTTTTAGAAATTTTAGATTGTCCAAAATTTTGAAATTGTAAATTGGGTTGTACGAGTTCAAACCGAAACAAATCGAAACCCAAATAACCCGAATCCGAATTTGGAATTCGGGTTTATAGCTAATATGGTTCGGGTTTGGGTTTGAGATTTTTTGAGGGTCAACCCTAACAATCCGAACCGAACAACCCAAAAACCGAATAACCCGACCCGATGCCCACCCCTAATTACTAGTGTTAGTGGCATTTTTTTCTTCAAAAGGAAATTTCCCTTTTCTTAACGAAATAATAAGAAATTTATTCCTTATTTAGTGTTTGGCATTTCACTCCACGAGATAAAAGTAAATTAAAATCTTTCCCCCTAATTCCAAAAGCCTAGGAATCCACCAGCGGCGGTGGCGACAACTGAATCAGAAAGAAATGAACCCTCTCCCGCCTCCGCTAAACCCCTCCTCCTTAAACCCTTCCCAACTCGCCGCCACCATCACCGCCATCCTCACCGCCGGTAAAACCACCACAACCACCAAGCGCATCACCGCCGCCCTTCACCCCTACCTGCCGCAGCTAACTCCACCTCTCCTCAATTCCATCTTCACCTCCCCGGAACTCCTCGCCGAGCACCCCAACTCACTCATCACCTTCTTCAACTGGGCCCAAACCCACATCCCCATCGCCGCCGCCGCCCCCCTCCCCCTCCCCTCCCTTCTCCACCTCCTCCGCCACCTCCTCCGCCGCAACAAGTTCTCTGACGCCAAGTCCCTCCTCCTCGCGCACATCCCCTCCGACCACCCCCACCACCGCCTCCACGGCCACCTCCTCCATCCCGACCGCCACCTCCCCCCGCCGTGCAAAGCTCTTCTCGACACCTCCATCGCCGCCTACTGCCAATGCGGCCGCGCCCACCTAGCCGCCCAGGTTTTCAAGAAGATGAAGCGCCTCCGCCTCCGCCCCAATCTGCTCACCTGCAACACTCTGTTGAACTCCATGGTAAAGTACCCTTCAACGCATTCTCTGCATACTTGTAAGGAATTGCTCAATGATGCTCTTATGCTCGGTGTTACTCCAAATGTGAATACTTTTAACATTTTGATCAGTGGGTATTGTTTAGAGTATAAAGTGCAAGAGGCCATTGATTTGTTGAGTAAGATGATGGATTTCGACTGTGTGCCGGATAATGTCAGTTATAATACTATACTGAGTGTCCTTTGCAAGAAGGGTAGGTTATTAGAGGTTCGTGATTTGTTGTTGGATATGAAGGACAAAGGTCTTGTTCCAAATAAGAATACCTATAACATTTTAGTTAATGGCTATTGTAAAAAGGGCTGGCTGAAGGATGCTGCCTCTGTGGCTGAATTGATGACACAGAATAATGTGTTGCCCGATATCTGGACCTACAATACCTTGATCAAGGGTTTTTGCAGTGAGGGGAAGATCGATGAGGCGCTTAAGCTTAGAAAAGATATGGAGGAGTTTAGATTGTTTCCTAACGTGGTTACATATAATACTCTTATTAGTGCTTGTTTTCAGAAGAGAAGAAGTTCTGAAGCATTTGACTTGCTCAATGAAATGAAGGAGAGAGGGCTGAAATCTGATGGGGTTACTCATAATGTGGTGATTAATTGGTTCAGTAATGCAGGGAAGATGGATGAAGCTAGTGATGCTTTACAGAAGATGGAAAAGGATGGATTTTCACCAGATCATGTGACCTATAATACATTGATAAGTGGCTACAGTAAAGCTGGAAATTTTGTGGAGGCCTTGGCGGTGATGAATAAAATGGGCAGTAAAGGTTTAAAGATGGACACGGTGACACTGAATACTGCCTTAAATACTCTGTGTCTACAAGGGATGCTTAGTGAGGGGTATGAATTACTTAAGGGTGCAATTAAACGAGGTTATATTGTCGATGAAGTAAGTTATGGAACTCTGCTTGTGGGATACTTCAAGGATAAAAATTTGGACAGAGCTCTGAAGATCTGGGATGAGATGAAAAGTAGATCTCTTTATCCCAGTATCGTCACTTATAATTCAATGATTGCAGGACTTTGCAGGATGAGTAAAACTGAGCTATCAAGGGAGATGCTTGATGAGCTTATGGAGAAAGGGCTGGTTCCTGATGAAATCACCTTTAACACAATCATCCAGGGGTACTGTATGGAAGGAAATGTTGAGAAAGCATTTCTCTTTCACAACAAAATGGTTGCCAATAAATTGACCCCTAGTATCTATACATGCAATATAATTCTTCGCGGGGTTTGCAAGTATATGATGCTCGACAAGGCTATGAGGCTTTTCAAGACTTGGAGGAAAAAGGATAAGGTCGATGCTGTCACGTACAACACATTGATAGCTGCCCTATGTAAAGCCGGGAGACTTGATGATGCATTGGACCTTGTTGTTGAAATGCATGAAAAGAATCTCGGTCCTGATGGTTATACATATAATGCAGTTCTTGGTGCATTTGCTGATCCTGAAAAAATAAAAGAGGCCGAGGAGCTAATATCAAGAATGGCCAAGGTGGGAATTTTATTGGAACAACCTACAGAGATAAAAGAGAAAGGTGACAGTGGAGAACTCCCCAAAGGCATTGATTCCTCTTCTATTGCGCAGAGTGAACAGATAAACGAGCTTTGTAGTAAAGGAAGATTCAAGGATGCGATGCTTATGTATAGAAAACTCACTGATGAGGGTGTTGCTCTTAATAAATCGACGCAGATCACCTTGATGAATGGACTTATCAGGAGGAGAAAAAGTATATCTAGGTCTCTTTGACGAAATTGTTTCGTTAAGTGGCTTATTTTTCTCTTGGCAAAATGGATATCGCGAGCGAATACAGTGAGTAAGTGTGCTGATAGTTTAGTTTAGAATTCTCCATGTACATATGCTCATCTGAATAGTTACATTCATAGGTGCAAACTAGTTAGTGGAATCAAAAGTTTGTTTTTGCTTGTTTACTGTGGAAATTTTGTTATTAGAGGCAATAATTGCTGGTGCTTTGGCCATCCATTTTTAGTAAATATAGATTTCCATGGTATCAATCTGGTGATTTTGCTTTCGAAAGAGTGTTAAACTCTTCAGTCGGAAACTTTACTTCACATAAGAGGTGGTCATTGAAGTTTAATGTCTTCAGATTTCACCCTCGAGACGAAAAATGATGAAGGTGTTGCTCAGGATGAATGAAATAGCAATTGATGATCATTGAAACAGTTTAATGACATCATCTTTCTAACTTTCTTGAGTAAAAGTACTGAAATCGAGTAACATTTTGGCTTTGTTTTTGTATATACTCTGTTAACATTTGGACGCCAAACTTGAAATTCTCTGAACTTGTTAATCAATGTTTGTTGACACTTGATTGGTTTTGAAACGGATATATACCATATACAGTGGGAAAAAAGAGAACGAAATAAAAAAATAAAATGGAGATGCGGGGTATCGATCCCCGTACCTCTCGCATGCTAAGCGAGCGCTCTACCATCTGAGCTACATCCCCAATTGATGTTTGATGTGGTCAATATAAAAAACTATATATTAATATATGAGTTAAGAGTCTAGGTGTTTATGATAATAATTTTATAAAGTATATTCCCAAATAAAAGTAGTATAAAAAAATCTTACAATGTTGACTAAATATAAAATTGGGTACATACTCATTTAATTAATTTTTGTCCTCAAATAAATACTTATAAATTAGTTGTTTGTTAAACACCCTTATTTCCCTAACTTAAGTTCATGGTGAAATAATTTTAATCTAGGGTGATTCTATATACACCCCTCAGTTTCTATTTACGCCCTTATTTTGACCCTACGTAAATGAAATTGGGAATTCTAATTCATTACATGATTTTTTTTAACAATATAATTATGTTCCAGAAATGATTTGCCGTTTGCACCCCAATTTTTGGTCAAGGGTGCAATTAGCAACACCCTTAAACTATTAGATTTGGATATGAAAGTCTCAACCTTGACCGCACTAGACTTCACTAACTTCTCACCTTTAATTTCTTTCATTTTGTTTTTTTTGTGTGTAGGGTTTTTGAGAAAGTCTCATATAAAGCAACCATATAATATCACCAAAAATCTATGAGTATAAACAAATTAGAATATATTCTTATAAAATTATGGGGTTAAATTATAAATATTTTTTTATGCTCGTCCCCCACTTTTTCTTCTTCTACCTAATTAACACATTACCTTGCTGGTGACCCAAACACTGCCTTTGCCAATCCAAAACCTTAACACCGAATACCGAGCCTCATTCTCGAGTGAATCCAGCTTTACCTCCAACAACTCATGCTTCAACGCCAACGACCCAAACCTCATCGACTCAAACCTCATCTTTGGAAAGACAAAACCTAATTACTATGACCCAAAACTCAACACAGACAATCCCAACTTCACCATGCACCCACTACCACACTGTATGGCCGGCCCTATATAGAAGCGGGTGCTATTCAGGCCCCAAAATGTTTTTGGAAAAAAGGGCCCAATTTTTAAAAATATATGTATTATTTTTATTAATTTGAATATATTGATTTTATCAAAATAGAGTTCTTATACATTATTAGAACTAAATATAAATAAGAAATTTTGATATTTATAGGCAATAATTCATAATATTTTTGTTATAACTTTAAAAATATTAAATTTTACTTTTAAAACCCAAAAAAAAAATCGTTTTTTCAAAATCGCAGGACCGGCCCTGCCACACCGTCGACAACATCAAAATCTCACCATCAGCAACCTAATGCGGTTACAATACTAGTAGAGTTTCCTATAAATTTTAATCGTAGAAACGTCGTATATCCAAAGTAGATTCAATTAACCTCTAGAGTAAGAGTCGTGAGTCATGAGTCATGATTGCATGCATGGGAACGTAATGTGTTTCACTGGTGATTGCGAAAGACGAGAGAGTATGAAAACGAGTAGTAGCAATTGCATTTCTGTCCAGAATTGATGATCATGAGCTTTTGTGCGCTCAATAATATATAATGCGTTACAGTAATGTAATCCATATGTATGTCTGCTTGAATATATTGGCCCTTTGCGCGTCCTCTCTACTTCCATTTCAATCTTCCTACAGTATTTCTTTTTTATACACCAATTATTTTTCCTACTTTTTATAGATATTTCCTATTTTAAATATAAACTCAATTACATCACGAATGAAAGATGTAACGTGAGCTACGAAAACCGTGTGGGCTGTGGAAACTGGAATTATAGGGGCCAGCCGTTTTTATGTTTTTGTCTCCTAATTTTTCCTAGCTAGGTAATAAGAGTAGTTTATATGTTCTTGGTGTAAAAATGTCCAGCAGCATGTTGACAAAAATAAAAATAAAGTGGTTGAGTACTTGAGTGATCGTTATTTACCGTATTAATTACTTCAATATCATGTAAAGACAAACTTTTTGAACAAAACATATCTCTTCTCTCGACATATGGCATGACACATAATATGTGGTGCACGCAGGACTACGAAGATGCAAATATGTCACATTTCCGAGTCATGGGAGCCATATACGTATTTTGGTTGGTTTAGTTGGATCTTTGGATTATTCTAAAGATAATCATTGAGGGATTTTTGGGCTTTCCTTATCAAGGTTTAGAGTTTTCCTGAAAAGGTTTTTTTAATCTTGGTAAGAAGGAATCGATCTCCTATTCAGAGTGGGAATCGGTATCCTGTAGGGTAATAGGATAGAGATTGATGGGTTATAAATATTGCCCTTTGCTTTGTAATTAGGAACCTTTGATTTTGATTTGAGATAATATAATTTAGTTTTCCAGTTTATTCTCTAATTTTCCGGGCATTCTCAGACTCAACGGGAAGTTGGATACTAATCAAGATTGAATTCAACTTCCGGGCATTCTCAGACTCAACGGACCTTGGAGGCAAATCTAGATATATCAAAATTACTAATCAAGATAGAGTTTAATTTCCGGAATTCTTAGAATCAACGGATTTTAAAGGCTAATCTAGATATATTGGTGAATCTTGTGAATTTGACGCTTCCGCCTATATCTTGCGCTGCATCAGTTGGTATCAAGAGCCGAATTGATCCGTGCTACATAAGGAGTGGAGTTTGACTTGTTTTGGGGAATAATACCACCACGACAACAACCTCTAAGGAAGATAAGTCTATGAGATGACACAATAATTGGGGCTGCATATCAAGCATATCATGAATCGGTGTTTGGAGCAGCACTTCACCGATCACAACAAAAGTTTTCAGGATTTTCAGCCGCGCACACTGTTTCCAAATTTGTTGATCCATCAATGTGATACCAGGGCGCAAGGGAACTTGTTTTCTCATGGGTACACTAGCGTGAATCAACAAAATTTGCAAGCTGAAATTCCAGTGTTTCAAGGAGGAATGAAGATAGAGGAATTCCTTGATTGGATATCCACGGTCGACGAAATCCTTGAATGCAACAAGGTTTCAGAAGATAGACAAGTAAAGCTGGTTGCAACTCATTTGCGAGGAAGGGCCATAACATGGTGGCAACAAAACAAATTAACTCGTGAAAGGAGGGGAAAACCGAAAGTGGTGACTTGGGAAAAAATGAAGAAGTTAATGAAAGATGCATTTTTGCCTTTCAATTATCGATCATTGATGTACCAGCGGTTACAAAATTTACGACAAGGAAGTCGTTCGGTTGAGGACTATACAACTGAATTTTTTCAAGTAATCGCTAGGAATGAGCTTTCGGAAACGGAAGAACAACTCGTAGCGAGATATATTGGGGGTTTGAGTCCTCAAGTTCAAAATGTAGTTAGCATGTTAAATTCGACTACTGTCATAGAAGCACATCAGCAAGCCTTCGTTGTGGAACGACAAAATCAGAATGGCAGAATATTTTCCACTAGTAGCAATCCACTATTTCGAAATAACGATAGTATTGTGTCAAAAGAAGACGTGGTTACTCCATAACCCAATGATGTCATAAATGCTCGCTTTTTAAAGTGTTTCAACTGCGGAGAAAATGGTCATCGATCAGTTCAATGTAAGAAACCTCGGAGAAGAATGTTGTTGGTAGGAGATTTTAAAGGTGTCGTTGATGATGAAGCAAAGTATCCAAAGGTGATAGAAAAATCTGAGTGGACTCGAACCAACATCTTTCGGTCTACTTGTACGATATTCGGGAGAATCTGCAAATTTGTCATTGATGTTGGAAGTTGTGATAACATCATCTCCACTGAGGCTGTTCAAAAGCTAGGGCTTCAAACGGAGAATCATTCCAGATCTTACAAACTTACTTGGCTGCCGAATGGCAGAGAGATATCAGTCACTAAACGTGTACTTGTTCCTTTCTCGATTGGACCTAAATACAAGGATGAAATATGGTGTGATGTTGTGGATATGGATGCGTGCCATTTGTTGTTGGGAAGATCTTGGCAGAATGATCGACGAGTTATCCATGAAGATCATTTGAACAGTTATAGTTTCAAGTTTGAAGGAGTAAAGATCACGTTGCTCCCTAAGAAACGTGGAATAAATGATGTTCTAAATGATGAAAGTGGAAAAACTACAAGCTTACCATCCACGAGAGAATTTGAGAAAGAGGTTAAGGCTGAAGATAAAATGACTTTGCTGATTGGGCTTGAGTCTACTGAGTGTGAGAAAATTTCCGAAATGGCGAAGCCTGCTTTAGAACAATTCACGGATGTGCTTTTCGAAGATCTACCTATTGGATTGCCTCTTCTCAGTGATATACAACACGTTTTAGAGATGAAACCTAGTTCTATTTTACCCCAAAGGCCTCATTCTATGACCAGTTTCACTCCCGCCAAACACAGTGATTTACGACGAGACATGGATGGGTTACCTGCTCATGGGATGAATGATTTTAATGTTGGTAAAAGGCAAGACTTTATTTTGAAGTTCAAAGAGGCTGGGAAACATACAATATGCTTCCGACTTGTTCATACAATATGCTTGTTGTTCGATAAGGGATCACTGCGAGGTAGAATTCGAGGGCGAATTCTGTCAAACCCCGGGAGAATGGTGCAGGCAGGACTAGGAAGATGCAAATATGTCACATTTCCGAGTCATGGGAGCCATATACGTATTTTGGTTGGTTTAGTTGGATCTTTGGATTATTCTAAAGATAATCATTGAGGGATTTTTGGGCTTTCCTTATCAAGGTTTAGAGTTTTCCTGAAAAGGTTTTTTTAATCTTGGTAAGAAGGAATTGATCTCCTATTCAGAGTGGGAATCGGTATCCTGTAGGGTAATAGGATAGAGATTGATGGGTTATAAATATTGCCCTTTGCTTTGTAATTAGGAACCTTTGATTTTGATTTGAGATAATATAATTTAGTTTTCCAGTTTATTCTCTAATTTTCCGGGCATTCTCAGACTCAACGGGAAGTTGGATACTAATCAAGATTGAATTCAACTTCCGGGCATTCTCAGACTCAACGGACCTTGGAGGCAAATCTAGATATATCAAAATTACTAATCAAGATAGAGTTTAATTTCCGGAATTCTTGGAATCAACGGATTTTAAAGGCTAATCTAGATATATTGGTGAATCTTGTGAATTTGACGCTTCCGCCTATATCTTGCGCTGCATCAATATGTCACATCATCATTTAGCCCACCCCTTTAATTTACAAACTTATTATTTATGCAAAGGTTTTTCCTAAACTCCCCACCTCTTCAATTTCATATTCATTATTCCATTCCTTACTACAATGCCATTAATCTTACCAATTTCTCCATGCAGGTCCATTTTTCTTTTGCAGGCCCGTATTTTAACCATAATGCCCCTGATGGAACCCTATGATTTCAAACACATTTTTTGTCTTAACAATATTAGGGGTATTATTGTAAAAATACGGATCTGCAAGAGAAAAATGGACCTGCATGGAGCAACCCCCTTAATCTTCCATTCATTCTTCTTTTTCTTTAATTTTCTTAATTATTTCATGAACTTAATTTTTCCTTGTGTGACCTTTCAATTTCTAAATCAGAAGCATCTTCTCCTCTTCCTCTTTCTCTTCTTTAATTAATTCATTAATTTCATTTAATTTTCAATTGATTACATTTCTCTCTCTTCATTTACTTATAAAATTAATTCTATCAACAACTCTTCATCTTCATGTATTGTTTTCTATATATAATGACATTTTATGTTCTTTTGATGACACGTTTTATAATGTTCTATCCACTGATTATCGATCGGGATTTCTCGGACGAGATCGACAAGTTGAATGAATGAGTCACTATTATAACAAAAGATGAATGAGTCAACAATACTCTCTCCTCCAATCTTCACATTGGTGACTGATACAGGAACCCCGAGAAGCACACTTTTACTCCCTCTCCGACTCAGGAACCACGACTCTTTCTGTGAAGCCAATGTTTTTATTCTAAATTTTTTATATTTAGAAAAGAATATGTTGAATTTATTTTGCAATTTGTTACTGAATGTGATGAACTTTTTTGTTTTGATTTTTACAGGGACACAACCCCATGAAATAGTACCACTCGGATATGGAAGTGAGAAACCAGAGCAGAGAACCCCATGAAATGAAGCTCACATGTAACTTTCTTGATTTTTGTTCAACTATTACATCTTTTATATCTGGGCAAGATGCAGAGAAACTCATCAACTTCACCACTGCACAACTAAAAGAAGCTGAAGATAATGTATGTGAATACGCAAACTTATCATACCGTTATAACATTTATCATTTATGTTCCTTAAATCTTACGAAACACCCTTATCTTGCAGGATATTTATGTTGCACGAAATAAATGAAAAATTAATGAGAGATCCAAAAGCAACACAGTATTTTAGGGCAATTATATTTTTGAACTTATTTGAATTCAACAATGAAACTGCTACGAACCAAATTAATGCATTATCAAATTATATTTTAATTAAAATAAATTAAACGGATATGAACTTAATTGAGTTCAAATAAATTCTGATAAGTTAACAGACCTTATTTATTTTGTGTTGCTAACTTGCTATAAGGGAGGTTACAAGATTGTGATGATTGTACTAATGCCACATTTAATAATTATTCAATTCATGAATTATGACAACAAATGAATAAAACGTCTTTACACCCACAACTTTTCCTCTTCAGACAATTACCCTCAAAAATTGACCTTTAATTTTGGGTCCATATGGCATATTAAATATAATAAAATATTCACTTTTTACACAAATTCCAGTTACACAATTTTTCACCTTCAAATAATTAATCTCCCTAGGTGACTTCAAGTTTTGTTTCTAAATAGTAACCTATGGAAAAATGATTTTTAGACCTTTCAAAACCGGCTAAATTTAATCCATGTAAAATAGCTTCACATTTATCAGATTGTATTACACATGCAACTTATTTTCTTCCGATTGCAGCACATATATCAATTACAAATTATTTATTACAAGTGTTCAAATTTTTTGTATCATGAATATTGGGCCATGGCCGCGTGGGCGCGACCTGCCAACTCTAGTCGTACCGATATAATCCCTTCGTCTCTCAATTACTTTTGACACGCTTTTTAAGAAAGCTGATGTGGCGCTGATCTGTGTGGTAAGATTGGTAAAGTGTGTGAGAGAAGGTTAATAGTTTATACTATAATTTTTTGCCAAAAAAGAAAATGGGTAAATTTCTTTGGGACGGACCAAAAGGGATACTCAATTTGATGATGTGGTAGTAAGTTATGATGATGTGGCAAAAATAAAATTTTCCTTATTTGATCTTGCCTCATTGGTGAGGCTGAGAATTACTCAATTTTTTATTGGAATGAGTTATAAATAATTTTTCTAACCTAGTTTTGTATTCATACTCCACCTTCGAGTACCTACGAACTTAATTATTGGATAATATCTCCCCGACGTAGTCTAGATAAGGCACTTGATCAATGATTTCAGATTCCAGAGAATATTCATCATCACAGGTTTGATTTAATTTTCGCATTTTTGGATGATTGATTAATTGTTTTTGGGTGGAAGTTTCTTCTTATTATTATTTTTTAAACAAGGTGGAGGTTTTTTTTATCTTGTTAGGCTTGATTGGAATAATCCTGTAACTTAGTAACTACTTATAAAACTTAAAATAATACAAAAAGAATACCACAAATACCAGACGTACCAAAATTTAGATAAGTTAATGATGCTTCTAAGAATGTTCAATTATATTAATAATTGCACGTTAATTCCCAGGTTTCGTATCATTTTAAAAATATCCTATCCAATCCAAATTTCATAAACAAAATACTTACAACGGTAGGTGATTTTAGAAGGAGAAAATCACAAATAAGGGCACCTTACGGTAAGGGCAACCCAAAAATAAACCATTTTCTACAAGATTGAATATACTAAACAATTATTTTAATTAGTTTTGTTTGAGCCTGATGTTTTTATACTTGAGTTTGATCTTTTTTTGGTTTGATTTTTTATTTGGTTTGATCTTTTATGTTTTAGGTCTGATGTTTTTTTTTTTTTTTGGGCAAAGCCATCTCAAGGATGGGAGGTTTATATTAGGCACCTCAAGCCTGTTAAAAACAATAACAGAGAAAAGAAAGGCCGAAGCCAGTATGTTAATATTACAAGATTAGAGCCATAGGCTCATGAAGCAATACATTTGCTTCCAAAAGAATGAAAAAATAGGCTAGCATTCTATAATGAACTCAAAAAATTAGCTAGTATCCTCCGAACAGATTAGAGAATCGTCGAAACAAAACTCAACTTAGTCAAGAGAACTAGCTAAAGGAGAGAAATATGTACAACATTCCTAGCCTATTCATAGTTCAAATCAGTTCCAGAGCAAAAGGAGACTTAATACTCCATTCCTCAGTAAAGGCACCATGAATCTGCTGGAGTTTTCCACCAGAAATAAAATGAGAGTCATTGATGATCATTGATCACCAATGATCTGTAATACCTGCATAAAAGAGACTTAGTTAGTAGAATCCATTCTAGAAATTCTTAGAGAAGGAGTCCCCATTTGGTCCAATCTAAGCATACCCTGTATCTCATTAGGAAGCAAACCAAAAGTAAATGAGGAATCCTGTTTAGATGAAAGACAGAGTTTTGCAATGGCATCAGCTGGTAAATTTGCTTCTCTATGAACATGGGTAAGGACATATGAAGAGATGCTAAGTCTGATAGAATCAGCAAGATTGAAAAGTCTCCAATGTGCAGTGATGGGGTTTAAGATGGAAGAAATTGCATTAAGACAGTCAGACTCTATATTGATAGCTTCTGAATATCCTGCAGCAAGAGAGATAGCAAATTGAATGGATTTGATTTCAGCTTCCAGTGGTGAGGAAGCAGAGGTAAAGGAAGAATGACCAGAAATAAAAGCACCTCTGCTATCTCTAATGACAGTGCTAATGCCAGCATGAAGAGTGGAGTTGCACCATGCAGCATCCACATTGAATTTAAGACCAGAAAGAGGTTTTGACCAAGCAATTTTGAAAATTTTGGGTTTAGGTGGTCTTTTACCAAGTGGAAGGAAACTGTGATTTGCTATTTCACAGTCAACAGGAGATGAAATAAAGAAAGGTTTAGCACAAAAGACCAGGAAAAATTGCTCTTTGATCTGTTTAAGAATGTGAGTTGAGGAGGCAAATTTAGGTCTGATGTTTTTGTTTGCTTTGATCTTTCAAATTTTGAACAATATCTTTTTACTTTACTCACTGATCTTTTATGTTTTATGACCTAAATAATTAAAATAATTGTGTATAGTCAACACCAATCTGGTAGAATGTTGTTTGTCTTTACCGTAAGGGAACAGTAGAGACCTTCTCGAAAAGTCTTTATTAAATTTAAAAGAAAATTTTATTTTATACATGTGCGGTCATTTTCAAAACATTAATCCACAACATAGAGATATATGTAGAGTGATATGTGGCTCACTGGGTTGTCAAATTGGGAAATTATTGGAATGGAGTGGTGAATGCAAATCAAGTGATCAATATATATCATGAGAAGTCAACTACTCCTTTTTGGATTTTTATTTTTTTAAAAAAAATTAGGTAATAATCCAAATGGACCCCAAATAAAATCCCCAAATGAACTTTTGGGTTATTGTACTAGCACTTAACCGCTAGAGCAATGATCAATTCCCGTCTCCTTTTTGAATTTATTAATTAAGTACCTGATGTTTTATTTCCTTAATATTATTCTTTTCTACCCATATGGCCATATCAACACTATATCAGGTGGTGACAAGCTAATGTTAAATTTAGTTTATTTTGTCTAGTTCATTTGGTTTAATAAATTTTCAATTATATTTTAATAATGAGAAAGTCTCCCAATAGTGATAGTGAGACAGAATTACATGTGTGAGATGAACCATAATTATAAGAAAGCATAGGACAAATATATTCCTACAAAAATTTAGGGACAAATTATTTTATTTTCAATTTCTCATTTCCATTTTACCCTCACCTCACCACCACGCATCTACCGGGGACCCAAATATCAAAGACTGCCCAAACCTCAACGCCGATGCCGGTAACTCAAATCACACGTCACTGACATCAACGTCACACGTCACGTCAGCGTAAGCAACCTCAACGACGCGAACAATGTTGGCACCTCCGACCCAACCTCACACCAACGACCAAACCTCATCACTAGTGTTCCACACCTCTATGCGGGCACATAACTTAATGTCGAGAACTCAAACCTTAGAACCGACCCACACTTTATATCACCGGTGTAACCTCGCCGATAGTCGCAACCTCATCACCAAATTACACATCATCACTAAAGGATACAATCTCACCTCTAGTGACCACAACCTCAAATTTGAGAAGCAACTATTACCATCGGTGACCATAAACTCAACTTTTGTTGGGTCCAACTCTTCATTACAAACTCAAATTTGCCACAATCTCATCGCCGGTAACCACAACCTCACCGTCAGCTTCCATGTCATCATCAAAGAGGCACAATCTCATTGCTACGTAATGCATGTCTCAAATTTCATAAATTTTGTTTTTGCATATACTATTGCAACCCCCATTGATTATATACATAATAATACCCGTTAATCCTCGTGAAAATCCATTAATAATATATACCCGTAGTACATAATTTAATTTGTAGCCCTCTTATCAATTAAATTAATTTTATTCTACATGATAGCATGTGTTCAATATTAATATTATGGTGTGGGCCGGGGAAGGGATATTTAAAGAAAATGAAAGTGAACTAAACGAGAGCAGGATTAATTAAAATGACGGTAGCAGAGAAATTAATCGAAACTGGATGAGTCATTAAAGTCAGTTATGATGGTCGTTATCTGGACGGAAATTTAGTCGGACTCTCGTTCCACACGAGCCACCGGTTTCTCACCAAAACTCAGTGACGTGTCCTCTGTACACTTATCTCATCCTATTCCACCAGTTATATTTACACAATTTGAATATTATCGGTTCATTTATAAAAATATAATGTATAAAAATATAAGATATACAATTTGATATGATGAACAATAATATTGTAAAATATTACCAATTTCATTTAAAATTTTAAGTTAAACAAGTTTGACTTAATAAATAGTTAAAAGTTGCATAAATACTTGAGGCAGCATGAGTATATTCATGTTGCACAAGTTATTATAAGTACTCATGTGATTTAGAACACTGTGAATGAAAATATCAACTTGTCCCTTGAAATGTTAGTTTTTCTTCTAAGAAATTTGAAATGCTTGCTCGCAAGTCACTATAGATAGAGAGGACTACTACTGAATTAACATCAAAATAGATTTAGGCCATCTTTACTGGAGCTTATAATTTTTTCTTGAATTGAAGTAAATTGTATTGAACTGAAGTGAAACTAAATGTATTATTAAGAAAATCATTGTAATTGAATGTTAACTTAAATTTTATCAAATTACATTTTCACTGAACTAAACTAACGTATAGAAAAATTAACTCAAGCAAACATAACCTGATTATTACTAGTCTTTTTTCTCCAATGACAAAACAACAGCAGCCCCTTTTTTCTTTTTTTTTCTCAAGAAAAATAATATTAGTCCTTTTAATAAGGTGACTAGTCGGTACCCAACCAGTTCATTTTTCAGTTTTATTCAATACACGTGTAATACTTTCTTTGTTTTGGTCCTTCTTGGACACCTAAACAAAATTTCAATTCCTTTTGAAATAATTTACATGATTATATTTAAAAGTGAGAATGTTAAAATAGAAAGTGAGAATGTTAAAATAGAACATGTAATAATTAGGCATGAAAATGAGAAGATTATGAAAAATAATTAACAAAATTACAACAGTAACCATTCAAAAAAATCTTAATGTATATTTATCAAATTGTTGTAATTGATACACAAGATTTTTTGAATAGATATCTGAATTAAGTAATCAATATTTGCAGTAATCTAATGATTTTGTTGCGTCAAAAGAAAAAGTAAGGCCCCATTCATTTCCGTTTTGGTTAAACTCCATCAATTACTCTTAACTAAAGCCATAATCCTAATTAAGCAAAAAATGTTAATTATAATTAATCATTATCTAGGTCGTAGTTTAAAGGAGTATGACTCGGTTTTCATTGTGGACGACAAGAAGAGTCAACAGTAATCGCGGAGCACATTTTTTGCCGAGGAAAAGAAAAACACTAAACTTGCATCATTTCAGGTAGACAAGGTAACAAGTTGCTCTGACCACCGGAGTTGGAGGTTATCGCCGACGCCGGCAATTATTCAGTAATCCGGCGGCCTGAGATGTGTGTAATACGATTAGAGGTCTAAAATTTTATTTAAATACGATTCAGGTGGATTCAATAATATAATTGATTTGATATCATTATAAAATTCTATCATATATAAGACAAAGTGTTTTTTTTTTTGAAGTGTTTGTATTTTAATTAATTAGTGAGGATAGTTTAAATTCACACAAGATATGGCTTAATTTGGTATGTCGAGAAGGTCCAATCTATTAGTATATAAACCAAGGTAAACTAATATTTAATAGTAGTGTTTAAATCAAACTAGTCTATATCTCCAAGATATAAAAGAACAATTGAAATAAATAATCCCTCACCAAGATTCTCATGAATATTACCTATAAATCTTATCCAAATATTTTACCTCAAAACGTAATGTTTGGATTGTGCGTACTTTATAATTCTATATATATTATTTTATTTATGATAATAAATAAATTAAAAAGACTCAAAAGACTTGAAAGAACTAAATAATATTCCAAGTGCAGAAAATAACACTACAAATTTAGAAATTTTGATAGCAACCTTTCTTAGAAAAAATTGACCCCAATAAATAAGTCAATGAAAGTATCGTTGCCATTTTTAAAACCATGATGAGATATTTGATAATGATTTTTCAGATCTGTGATATTTTTAATCCTCAGTAAATAATAATTAAAGAAACGCCCGACACATTTATGGGTCATCTCTGTGACAGTATATATACAGCCTGATTATCCAGTTCTTCCCATACAAGAAGATCACACAATTTACACATAGTCACCCAGTCGCCTGAAAATGGTTGCCGCCGCCGCGTCCTCGCCGCAGCAATGTTCTCCCTCCCATTCTTCTCCGACGGGACCTCTGTCTCCGGCCGGATCTCCGAATACCACCACCTCTTCTCCACCACCTCCGCCGCCGCCGGCGGTTGTTCTCAGCCCCTGCGCTGCATGCAAGATTCTCCGACGCAGATGCGCCGACAAATGCGTCCTGGCTCCCTACTTCCCTCCCACCGATCCGGTCAAATTCACCATCGCGCACAAAGTCTTCGGCGCCAGCAACATTATCAAGATGTTGCAGGTACAGTTTTTGATCACTTTTTCAATTCACTAATTACGTTTCTTCCATTACTTTCACCATTTAGGTTACAAAACTCAGTGTGAAATCAAATTAAATTGAGATTAATTATGAAATTTTCATGATTTTTGAAAATTACTGATTTTGTTTGACTTGAAGATGTGAAAGATATTTATTTAATCCCCTAATGAGTGTGGAATCTTGATTTTTGGTTGGTAATAGTACAATATCCATCATTTACTTTACACGTTCTTGTCTGGTTTATTGACCTATTAATTGACTAAACATGCTTTTAAACCCTTTAAGGTAGATTAATTTTCAAAAGCAGCTGACTTTAATAAGTCCGTTAGGTGTGCATAGCCAAATTTGATATCCCAATCCCATCCAATGATTCCACATTTTCTGTAGCACAATGTGACAAGAAGTTATAAAAACATGTCAAATCAGGATATTGTAACTTTATTTGATGAAAGGAGTTCTGTTTGCAATACGCGTTTTTTTTATATTATATACAGAGTCGTGTTTATAATACTGTTGACCTGACTCGGGGTGTCACGTGTACAGGAATTGCCAGAGGAGCAGAGAGCGGATGCGGTAAACAGCATGGTTTACGAGGCAAACTCGAGGATTAGGGATCCGGTGTATGGTAGCGCGGGAGCGATTTGTCAGCTGCAGAAGCAGATTAACGAGCTTCAAGCGGCATTAGCGAAATCGCAGGCTGAGATGCTGAACCTGCAATGCCAGAATGAGAACCTGAGGTCCCTGATTCTGTGCAGGGGAATGGAAAATCAGCCTATGTCATCAGATAACCATATGATCAATATTGAAGATAATCCAAACTTTTTTCTTGATGATGCAAATCTGTACTCTTCTTGGGGGCCAATTTGGACATGATGATGATGATGATAAGTGGTCTGAGCTAGCAGGCAGCAGATTATGGGGAGGGATGATTATATTCATACATTAATTATTATTCAGTTACTTCTGTATATTGGAAGTAGTCGAATTGCAAGTGTTGACATGAAGAATTTATGTCTTGGCATGCAATGAGATATATACGAAATAATTAAGATTTAAGAGTAGAGTTTAGTATAGATTAATTATGTATGAATCTTGGCACTTAAAATGTTTGATTACAATTAAAAGTTACGAGATTTTTGATATATAATTTTATAAAAGTAGAATTTAGTTATATACGCGTACATTCATTTTCCTTGGTTAGTAATATATGTATGTATGTCGGCTGCTACGTTCAAACAAGCCTGAAGCTTTTAGCATGTTGGGGTTGGATATTCAAGGTTTTTATAGGTGTAGGCAGTACGCGTATGAAATAATTGCCGTCAAATTATTTATCAATTTCATTTATAATCAGTTACAAATAATTATATTTTTTACAATTTTCAATCATACTTGAGTGACATTATACTGTTCATGTTTATACAAATCTCAACATTGAAATTTCAATGTCGGTTGCCCAATCTTAACAACAATCGAAATCTCAAAGTCAAAAACCAAAACTCAAAAACCAAAACTCAATACAAACGATACAAATTTCACTATTGGCAACTCAAATGTCAACGATGATATCATCATATGTTGTCACCTCGTTGTCGATGGCCCAACTTCATTGTCGAAATCACAACCCCGTTGCCTGCGTCGTCAACCTTACCATAGACAATCGTAAGCTCATCGCTGCCAGATTGACTAGAAACGCACCAGATCGGCCGAAACCAAACCAAATTGGCTATAATCACAACAAGCAATATGAATTTACAAATAAAATGCCATAAATTGAACATCATTTAACAAACCACCAGATGTTGTAGTTTCAACTGCCTCTGGCGAACCTTAACCTTCCCTTCATCGCTTTAGTGGCCGCGACTTCCTTTAACAAACCACCTTTAATAAAGTTGATCTGTTGCAACAATCTGACTTAGGGTGTACATATGTTTGCGAGAAACCTGTGAACAGTTTGATAAAAGGTTGGTTCGAGTTCGACGAACACGAGCCGAGCTCAAGTTGATCATTGACTATTGTTCGATACTTCGATAGACTTGTCGAGTTTAACGAGTCTATAATTACATTATATAAAAATTTATTAATATGTATAAATTAGAGAATATTAGTGTAATATAAAACCTTTTAATGCTTTAATTAAGGTAAATGAACCGATATGATTCATATGAGCTCGAACTAACGTGATAGTAAACCGAGATTGGGCTTATTTCAGATAACCGAGCTCGATGTCAAACTGATTTTTAATGATTTTTCATGTTCGAAAGAGCTTCACCTCTAGAGCTCGAATATGTTATTTTTTGCGAGTTCGAACTCAACGCTCGGATTATAGTAAACTGAAATCTAATCTAATTAAAATGATAACTAGACTTTGTAATATCACGGATTTAAAATCAGTAATCTTAAAATTTAGATATTAATTATTACATGAGATATGTTAGATTCATATTTAATTTTGTTCTATGTGTAACTTAAGTTATAAACACATTTTGGGCATATTTGTTAGAGATTATAACTGAACTAGATTGAACTAAACTGAACTTAAGTGAAAATCATCGTATTGAAGAATCAACATGATTGAATTAACCTAAATCAAATTTTTTTTTCAATTAATTGAACTGAACTGATCTACAGAAAAACTATGAGAAACCGGCCAAAATAATTTTCTGAATAAAAACATATTCATCTAACATTTATACATATACAGCAGAATGCAGATGATCGATCAAGGTACGCAGGGAAACAATATTACTTATTTTGCTAATTAACATCATGTAGATTAATTTTCTAAACAAAACTTATTCTAAAAACAAATATTTAAAATAAAAATAGAAGCATATCATGCAATCTATGTTTGGTGAAGAAAGCATTGAGCTCTAGAATTTTCAGATGGATGGTTTCTTGCCTTTCTTCCCTTTTGGTGCAGGTTTGGGTTTGGCTTTAGATTTCCCTTTGCCTTTAGGTTTGCCTTTTTTACCTCTGGCACTCTGCACGATAGAGTCGTTTGAATCTGCAGCCACCGGCGGCGGTTGTACAGTATCTAAGGGCACCATTACTGCAGGAGCTGCATCATCATCCGGTTGAGGCTGGGGACCTGGGGCTGCAACGACCACTGGATCCTCCTGGGGAACCAGGGGACCTATAGGAGGGGCTTCTACAGGCTGCAAGAAGGGCTTTTGAGAAAACAGAGGAGCTGTAGGAGCGGCACTCGGAATAGGGGCCACTATTCCGGCGTCATCATCAGTTACTACCAATGGCACTGCAGAAGAAGCACTGAACACGGTTGCATATGCGAAGACGAGTGGAACAAAGAAGGAAACCATTGCCTTTTTTTTTCTTTTTTTAATTAATGTTCTTCATAATATTTTATACGCACTCGATCGATACAAATGTGAGATTTGCAAATGCATGAAACCCGGGCTTGTGTAATTCAGTTGGTATGACTAGATCCATCATATTAGCTAGTGTACAAATATAATTTGATTTGAAAATGCATATGCATAAAACCAGGGCTTGCGTAATTCGTATGATCTTTTTATTTATTTTTTTAAAAAAATGCGTAATTCGTATGACTAGATCCAGTATCTAAGTCGGTCCCTGCTAGAGAACCGTACTTAATTTTTAAGAATAGAAATGAGGTTAGAGTTTTTTTTTTTTTAATATATAATTTCCCTAGCAAAGAAATACGCATTATTTTAATCATACGGCTAAATTCTACAAATCCAATAAAAAGAAGAGGCGTTGGGTACACACCGAGGATTACTCGTATTATTATTTTTTAAATTAAGCCACCAATGGTGGGAGGGATATATTAGGCTCCTCAAACCTTAAATGAGCCTATGAAAAGGCCAAATAGAATATTTATAGTATTACAATGAAACGAAATGGGTAGTGAAAAGACTAGAATAAAAAGACTTTGGATTTCCTCATAATCCTTGAAGTTGATATATGGAAGGGTTCCTAAAAAGTGATTCATTCCCCTAATACACCTACCCCTTGGTGCATCTTCATCCCCTAAATGAACCACTTGAAGGCCAACCTTCCACTATCAACTGAGAGGATTTAGAGGAAATAACCTCTAATTGCTAAAAGGAAATCATCCCTTATGCAAAAGGACCAGATCAGCAAAAGAAACAGTTCAGCAAAAAACTGTCTCATTGTAATACTAGTATTACTCGTATTAGCTAGTACCTAGCTAGTATTTCTTTTTACTTGATGATTGATGTTGCCAATATTATTATACCATGATTATTGGAGTTGCTAATATTACTAAGATTACTGGAGTTTGTCTATTACGGATTCTGATTGAAAACTTTGGAGATAAGGAAGAAGAGATACACTACACTCTTTTTCCCATTGAAAAAAAACAAAAATCAATGAGAAAAAGAGTATAGTGTAACTGCTCTTCATTAGATCCAAAGTCTTCAATCAAAGTAGAGAATATTGTATCAGCTCCAATATTGTTAGTAATATTGGCAACTCTAGTAATCATAGTAATATCGACAACCTCATCAAGCTAGTAATAAAAAAACTAGGTACCGGGAAATAAGGGTAATAATAGTAGGTGGTCCGTGTGTGTACGATAGAATCTTTGCACTGTCCATCAAGCCTTCGGAAGGGCAAGGTACTTGGACATAAAGGTAGGGTAAAAAATAAGTATATCAGTAGCAATCGATGACAATTGGAAGCGAGGCGTTAACTATAGGCGGTTGGACAAGAAGCATTCGGAAATCAGGTGCAGAAACGAAACAGGAACGAAACAACAACAATTCACCCGAGAGGATGATTACCGTGTATATAGGAATGCATAGGATGCTCTAACCTCCCATATTCCGATGTGGGATAAATACATAAAATATAGGAAAATGTATCTTTTCTATATTTTATTTTATATTCCTAATATAACAATATGATTCTTCTATTTTCTCCCCTAACCTCAACAACGCCTTTCATATTCTCTTTTTAAATCGTCCAAGTCTCCATCCCCTACATTAGGCGTGATCAAGTAAATGTTGGGCAAGATTATATTTGTATCCTTTCAAATGCATGTATCATGCAATTCCACTGTTCTACATGGGTCAGAATAGTTTGTCCAGAGTCGCTCTTTAATTAATTTGTTGTATGCAATTGGAATTAGAATGTTCCTTGGGCTGTTGACTACCACTAACGGAAACTAGTCAATCTCTATTGGTCCACCTTTTCAGCATTCTTGACTTGGTTCATTCTCACTGTAGTCTCTGTGTGAAAATCTGAATTCATCATCAACTTAAGAAATAGATAACGGTACGTGGAACCATGGCATTAAATATTTGTCCGCATCTTGAATCTGTGATGGATTTTGATCAATATAAATTATTGAGGGCAAATTGGTTGCAAAACTAATCATGCTGAGATTGATTATAACGCGTTCGTTGCTAATTACATCCCGCCTCATGTATGTATAATTGTATATCTACGTGCACATATGGGCTCTGTTTGCTAGAATTTTTTTTTTTTTGTTATACTGAACTAATTGAACTGAAGTGAAAATTAATGTATTGAAAAATGGAATCAACTTAATTAACCTGAATTTCATCGAATTACATTTTCACTGAACTGATATTTAGATCGTTCAAATGAAACATAATTAATTAAGTTTAATTTATTTGTTTTAGTACTCCCTTCCTCCCTTTAAGAAATAGCTATATCTGCACACTTTGACTTTTATACATTCACAAAATGTTTGATCATTCATATCTTTAATTATGTGTAAACACAATCCGTAGAAATTTATAAATCTAGCCAGATCTGCACACGATAATTTTCTAACCTATTTGTTATTTCAATTTTAAGGTCAAAGTCAAGAAATTTTGTTTATAAATAATTAAGTTGCGGAAAAAATTGGGATAGAGGAAGTACTATATTTCATTACACTACTTTAATTTTAGTTTAAATAAAAATAAAGTAAACGTCGGTTCAAGATAACATAGCACTTATCAAGAATTTAAGAATATATTGAACATTACAAAGATCTCAAGGGTATATAGGCAGTTTACTATTTAGATTAATTCATTATATTTTTCACATTAATTAATTGTATCAAAACTGTAATCATTGTTGATGGATCAATATAATATATTATTTCAATTGAATATAATAATTGATCGATTAAGCCGAGTGCATAATAAGAAGGATCGATCAAAATATACTGATGTAGTAAAAAATGTTAAGTGAAACAATATCACCATCTGGTCCATCTCCATCGGTGAGAACAGGAAGAAAATAGTGAGGAAGATAATGGCTGCTGTGGAAATCGTTTGACGCGTTTACAGAAATGGAAACTTTTGGTAATCTAATCTAGCATTTTCATCTCTTAAATTCTTTGTTGGTTTGCCAGTTCTATTTTCTTCTGCAGTCTTTTTGGGAAGCACTAAGCCAATTTGGTGAATTTATAAAGCTGCTGAATTAATAATGGATTTGGTGTTGAAAATCCATGCTTTTCCATTTGTTTATTGTTGTATTCTAATCCCATTTAGCTTTTGGAATCGATTCCATTTGCTCCTCCTTTTTGGTACTCTACATTTCGTCTCATTTGAATCCTTCTGACATAATAGACCAAAAAGATTGCTTTACACTTTGTGAATTTTAATTCAAACACATTATAATTTGTATTTAAAATGTGCGTAAATATCAATGTTCTAACTATCATGCATGTTCAAGTTCATTACAAATTTGACAAGATTATTGGCATCTCCCACCATTTAATTTGCCTAGGACACTTGAAATAACTAGAGCAAATTGCATCTAGTGATGGCCTTTCTAAAAAAAATTGGATACACTTCACTAGGACATCTTTGATGTCATGCCAATATTGCTTGTAGAAACCGGGACTTCCGTTAATGGTTTTTGCTATCCATGAACTGTCCGATTTTTGAGACATGCTTCGGGTTACGTGCACCATACACACATGTTTGAAGGAGGCAATCTGAGCACGTATCAGATAGTTCTTAAGTTGGTTTTCCGCCGTGCACAGTGCATGAAATTCGGGCAAATGAGAGTACGAGTCCTGATACGTGCACTGTGCACACACGCTGCCGGCGTGCACTGTGCACCATTTTTTTTTTTCAAGTGTAATGGTTGTCACATAAGTTATGAAATTAACCATTATTTTACAAACTAAGGCCCTGTTCAGTTTATAGCAATGTGGTTCAATTTATACACTATTAATTATGAGGAAAGAAATTGCATGCACATAGTTTGCACATTTCGCACTTACACATCATTACAAACTATCGCACATAATTTGCACGTACACATTCAATTAATTAACTTTAACAAAACTAATATCGTACGAACAACCTTTGTAAACTATCTGTAAACCTTCATATAAGAAGATGCAAGGTATCATTTCCTTTGAATTCGAAACAAGGTTATCTAAGAACTCTTCGGTTTGGACAAACATAATGGTATTAATTAAGTGTTAGAATTTTAATTGCTGAGTAGGCGTTTTCTTTTAACCTTTGTAAGGCCATGTTTGCCAGAGCTTATCTGTATATCAGTTCAATTCAGTGAAAATGTAATTTGATGAAATTCAGGTTAATTCAGTCATTCGGATTCCATTTTTCAATACAGTACATCAAGAAATAAGCTCTAGCAAACAGGGCCTAAGTAATATCTATAAATCATAAATCGTTAATATCTATAATATGAGTAGGTGGTGTCTTAACTTATATTCAATCTGAATGTTTACTGCACAATGTAATCATCAATACTAAAAAAAACCAATTGCCAACAAAACCCTTGTTTCAATTCGTTTAATCAAGTATGATAACTAACTAAACAGCACACAATTAGTATCAAACACGCACAAAACCAGGCAATATAATACAAAACATGCACAAATCTTGCCAGATACAAGCACACATAATATGCACAGAAGCTGCACATAAAATTTGGTTCATTATATGCACATAAGCTGCACAAAAAACTTCCAAAGTAAACGTGCTTTTACTATTCCACAGAGATTTCGACGAATAATCATGAAACATGCACCCTATATCTAGTCTGGAGGAACAGGGTCAAAATTTCCAGTGGCAAAAAACAGTGACAAAATTTCGGGACAGAGTTATGGGTGCTGCTTGCATGAACTAACCTACCCCTCCTTTTTGTCCATGGCCTTCCTGGCCAGCTCGTAGCCGGCAAAGTTCATAGCACCGAGGGGAGCTATCCAGAAAAAACGCGGAATTGCTCCCTTGAAAAGTCCAAGCGGGCCCTCGTGGCGGATTATGGAGACAGCCACAAACTGCAGGGAGATAGCTCTGCCCTGAGCAGTCATCATTCGAGTCTTTATGACATCAAATGGTGTAGTCAGGACTGCAGTTAACCCACCGGATAAAGCCCCGACTGCAATTGTCTCCCAAGGTTCCAGCTCCCGGCAGAGCAGCTTCTGGGCAAACTGTGAGTCAAAATGGAAGAGAATTGTTTTTAAAACGAATTCTTACAAAAGCTTAAAATGAAGAAGCAAATTGTATGAGGTTTACCTTTTTGGATTCAGCATAAAGGCCCATGCCTGCAACATAGAAGGGAACCTCCCTGCAGAGAGTGGCACCAGTGCCACGGAAAAATCCCTTCATACCATCCTGATGCCAGGTGCCGACAATTGCTTGGCCGACATTGTCGTATAACCCAGCCTGCAACCTTTGCTTCAGCACCTCACATGGTATCCTCACCGCTGTTCCAAGGACAGTGCTACAGAATGATGCGAGTGATTGGACCTGCATGCACATTGCACAGAAATCAATATAATCCAAATAAACGCTCCAATGGATCAGAGAATGAATTCTTGCAATTTCTCAGGTTTCCTACATTTAATTTAAATATTTTCAAATAATCCAAATGAATGTTGACCGCACCATAATTACTGAGGGTTTTTGAAAGGTATGAACTGCCAAAACACATAAAATGGGAGTCTCATAGTTTTGAGGCTTAAATTTTTGCAACGAATAATAACTGAAAACGGGTGTAAGAAACATTGATGATGTAAAAGGGTGCAAATGTATTAGGTATATGAATATTTACAATAAGGCACCATTGACTTTACCTGTAGATCTGGAAGGGTCGGTGCAACATTAATCAGCAGGAGCTTGCTAGCTTCAAAGATTCCCGTCCTCAAGCCATGGCTATAACACATAGAGATGTCACACATACTAACATGATAATGTGCTTGAATACATCATAAATGACATGAAATGAAGAGTATTGAACCTGGAAAACTGTCCAATAATTGCAGGCACTGAACCCCGGTACAGTCCACGGCGTCCAAGCTCTGGCAGCTTCGCCAAGATTTCAGGGAAGGTAAGTGTTGAAGCTTGCACTTGAGTCTGGCAGAATTAGCACAGCAAAGCGTGAAAAAAAGCACCCAAAAAGAAAATAACAGTGTTCAATATGATAAGTACCGTGTGCAGAGGCGAATCCAGGAATTTATTAATGGGGTAACCTCATTTAGTACAGGATCATGTTAAAGTATAAAAGAAACTTAATATAATTATATATAAAATCTTTACATATAGCCAGCAATGTTAAAAATTCATTAGTTACTAAGTAAAATAAATGCAGCAATATAGCGCAATCGAAAAATCATAATCCATGGTCAAATAAGCCTTTTGCATATTTAAATTTAACAAAACTGACAAAATCTTATAGTACATGTAAATATAAAATATTATCGTGTAATATCTTGTTAACTGTGTTACATCGATGTGTTTTTAAATTATTAATTGCGTACTTATACATTTTAGTGGATGTTAAAATCTAGAGTTATATTTGAATTTAAATATAATGTAACTATATTTACCAAAATAGAAAATTAAATATTGTAAAATAAAAATTAGAGAATGTAGCATATAAGAATTTAAGGCATTTAATGTTGAGTAGAAGCAATTAGCTAAATTTAAGAAAGATTGGTGGAACCTATTGTTTTTAATTTTATGTCCTCCAGCTCCAAGTCCGTTCCTCCATCCATTTTGATATTATTCAATACTAAGCCAAACGCACCGTATTGATAAGCAAACTCTTTTATTTTTTTAAACATTAAACAAATAAACGGGTAAACTATTCATCGTCTTCCTGGACTCAACCCCTGCAATTAACTGATCCCCAATTTAAAAACCCAGATTTCAAACTTCCAAATTCACAAACAAATCTTTTACAATTGTGCTCTCTAACGTCTAACGACTTATAAGGAGTATAGAGAATGAAATTCTGCCTTTATATACCGAATTCAACAGAAAAAGATGCATGTCAACTAATTATTGGGGTAACCTATGATATATACATGACCGATTTTTTCAGCTATGGGGTAACCTAGTTTACCCCAGGCTCCAAGCTAGATCCGCCCCTGACCGTGTGTGAAACAAATTTCACCAAAAACATACCTTTATTGTGTCTACAGGGTGCATCAACGATGTTGACAGTGCACATGAAAGCCCCCCTGCCAAAGCTGACTTCAAAACACTTCCAGCAGATATCTCAACTGGAAGGGGAACAGCCACAACAGTTGCGGCTTCAAACCAAATACTCCTGCAAATTAAAAATTATACATGTTATACCCTAAATGAAGCTAAACAGTTAAAGACTTTGCAAAATTCATGTGTTCTTTAGCATGTCATACTCATACTCAAAAAGGTAAATTTTCAAATAAGGGTGTGAACCCAAATCCAACTTCAAACAAGAAATAGAGTAAAATGCCAATAATGGCAGTGCCAAATGAAGTGTTCGGGTACAGCAAAACTATCAATCAATGCTAGAAATGCCCATAAGAAATTATCCTTCATGAAATGATGAGAGCCCACACTTGTCCAAAAAAATGAAAGGTAGAGCCCAAAAAAATCCCAAGTGCTCAACTCAAGAAGATTAGAAAGAGACAAATATAGGAAAGAAAATAATGAGGAATCCAAGATATTAAGCAGTATAGTTGCAGTGAATATGCCACAATAAAAACCAAAAACAACCAGGTCAAAGATACAAGTCAACCAAAGGTCATAATATTAATCATGCAAAGGGATAACACATCATACTAGGCATAATACTGAAAACCCAAACCCTATCAACCTAACTAGCAGCCATTGTTGGCAGGCAACCTGTTTGCAGCTAACAATAAATGTTTCATCCATATCAAGCCAGAAGCAAATTCTAAAAACACTTCCCATATCCAAAACAAATTATTAATGATAAATAAAGCCATCACACCTGGGATCCTCTTGAAGCTGATCAGATGGTAGCAAAAGCATAAAGTTGCGGAAGTGCCCATAAGAAATAGATTCTTCAGTGTTTACATTCAAAAAACGCATCATAGCCATAGCATTGTCCTCATTTGCTGGAAGTCCTGCGTTTTCCAACGATGCCAAAATTTCGCTTTTCTGTAGTGTCCCAGACTTGCTCAAACAGAGACTAGTAAACGCGCGGAGGATAGTAGGTTCTTTCTGTTCCATTAACGACAAAAATTGCCTCCAACCAAACGACCGTGAGAACAAGTGGCTTTTAGTGCGACTCATGAGCTCCCGAGCATATCTCTTAGGCAACTTTCTCTTTCTGATGGCAACTTCCAGATCTTCCAAAGTGACTTGGCCATCACCATCTCTATCCAGCTCCTCAAAGAACCTCCTTCCTGCAACAACATTAATTCAACATAATAACAGTGATCAGACTTGAGGTATCAAAACCCTGATTCCTCAAGTAAAATGATGGAGTATACATTTCCCATTACATTATTTTTCTTGTTATATGGCAGTAACTTTAGCTTTTTCCACATGTGCATAGATGATATAACATAACATCCAACGACAATAACAGCAATTAATTTGGTGTCTTCCGTACAAACAAAGCTAGTGTAACTCAACATACAATGACTATAATTTCAGTAACTTCAGTTTCTTCCACATATACCAAGCTAATGTAGCTCCTGATTGCCTAAAGTGCACATGCAAAAATTATTATTTGCAGCTAATGTAACTAAACATTTCTTAAGATGAGCAGGGTAAACATAAGAAAATAGGCAAAAGCACTTTAGGTAAAGCAATAATGACCATATATTACCTTCCGCTTCTGTGTATCTGAAGAAGTCCTGAACCGAGAACAACTTTTTCTTGTCAGGGTGGTCTTTGGATGGCCTCCTTAATTGAGGTAAAAGCTCAATCAGCTCAGTCAATGACACAGTTGACAGCGTAGATCTGAGCCGCTCAACATTTGATAAGGGAATACTGAATAACCCATTTGCTACTTTCTGCACAGAAATGCCTCCACTATCATCCTCATTTCCAGCATTACTTACTCCAACCTCACTCTCTTCTTTGTCTGAAGCGGCCATGCCCACCATGCCTGAAGGAACGCCTCCCACACGCGCAAATTGCAAGTTTCCAAGAAAACCATTGATGTCAGCCCTCCTACACTCAATAATACTAATGAGTGCCCCAAAATGATCAAACTGCTCACGAACTGGACCCGAGTCCACACTTGTAGTCTTGCACTCAACTTCCTTGTAACGCGAATCAAATTTCTGAACATTCAAAATGACCTGATCAACAATAAAACCAAGGAGACACTCGAAAGGCAACATTCTATCTTCCTCCTGCTTCGTACCCTTGTCAGAGAAACCCAAACCTAAAACACCATCAGACTCCAAACCCTTGGTTTGACATGAAACACGCAACTTCTGACCCTTTTTCCTCCCAAACCTCAGTTGACTAGGCAAAGCCTGAACAACCCCACTAATAAACGAAGACCACACCACGGAAAACTGCAAGCAACTAGAGCAACCAGTATCCTCCTTCTCACCATTTCCACCAGTCCTAGTGCCACCCTTTTCTTTTACCCTAATAAACTCCCCCTCACCCCCGTTCTTCTCAGTAAACATCCCCACAAAGAACTTAACCGGCAGCCTGACAGACAAAACTTTCCTCGTTTCATCTCCATCACAACCACCATGATCCTTCTTTTTCCTAGCATTCATCAACGCCCCCACATTATCATCACCGCACCTCAAACCAATACGCGGCAAACACCTCTCGAAATCCTTTGCCGCCTTCCTCATACTACACTCCAGAGGCGAAAACGCACCCTTTACAACCTCAATCGTATTCAAGAACGACTCCACCGGATCATTCCCCTTCACCACCATGTCTATATCTACAACAAACCTCAATATCTATACAGGAAACGCAAAACCCACACCGGAGAGCAAGAAAAAACGAGAGCCCAGATGGATAAACTCAAAGAAAACAAAAGGGGCAAATGCAAAGACTGATAAAAACGCAGTCTTGATCAAGTACCAGTACTGTACATATACAAAAAGGATTAGTGTTCTCTATACCGATACACACACTCACACAGTGACGTGGTCAACATTAGACATTGAAGAGAACCAGGAAGGAATTGGATAGAGATTGAGGACGATATCGTGTTCGTTATCTTGTTTGTTAAGTTTACCTGATGGATAAAATTGATTTAGTGGCGGCCATGTTTGGGATTGGGAGCATCAAAATTCAACATTTCTATAAATATATGAATCTGAGGATATTGATGATGAGTGACTGCCAAAGCGAACTGCCTGCCACCTGAAACCAGAAGCGGTTTCTCGCTTGTATTTCCCTTTTTTTTTTTTCTCCCCTTCTGCAAATTTCTATTTTCTTCTTTTGTGAGGTCAATTTTGTTTATGTTTTTATGGGAATAATATACAATTTCAAGGCTCCACATATTTGTTTCATTTATCTTTGATTTTATTTGTGGAGAAGCAAGGGCCATGGAGAGTAATACATAAAATGATTCAAATTAAACTACTCTTTACAAAATCAAAATGTGCAATTTTTTTTAATTGTTTTTTTGGAAATGTGTGCAATTTATTGTGAAAGAGAGAAAACATCCAATTTGCTTTATTATAAATTTGGATAAAAAATTTGCTTTCTAACAATGGTTTTTTGCTTTAATGATGTGACAATGAATGGAAATATATAGAGCATTCACGATGGTGTTTCTTAAGAACATCTCCATCGGTGTCATAGATGGAAGTGTCATAGATGGAATTACTTGTAATTTTTTAAAATTTGTAGCATCAATGTTTACCCTTGTTTCTCATTTCATGTGCGCTGCTTGGCAAGCAATACTGTCGAGTGGAGCTACGTGTTTGCTAGAGCTTTTGTGTAGATCAATTCAGTTTAGTCCAATTCAGTTCAATACTGTGAAAATAAAAAATAAATGTTTTAGGGCATATTTATATTATTTCAGGATGTGAATAAGTAAAATACAGGGTGTTCAATAGTAATTCATCAGATTTTAAATTGCTCGCCTCAACCTAACACATCTAATTAGGTATTCTACATTATTCGTTGCTATATACCTTTATTAACAAAGTTATTATATGTGAAAGAGATAATTCATGATAAGATGAGCCTGTTACAAGATACAATGAATGTAGACTAATTATATATATAATAATATTTACAGAATATATCTTGAATAAATAAATTGATCCAGATAATATTCTATTACCCCATCAAGCTAAGCGTAGGATTCGTAGACACACAAAGTTTGGAACGAAACATGGTGATGAGGGAACGAGACAGTCCCTTAGTGAAGATGTTAGCGATCTGCAGAGAAGAAGGTACATAACTAACACGGAGTTTGCCGAAACCCAAAAATTCACGAACAAAGTGATAGTCGATGTCAATATACTTGGCCCGTTTGTAAGCAACCGGATTCTGGGCAAGGGAGATAGCATTGTTGTTGTCACAAAATAGAAGGTGGAGTAATGTTTGGTTGGCATGTAATCTTTATTAACAAACGGTTATCTGCTCAGCTATGCAAGGACACGAGCAAGCTGTTTTTCGGACATTAATAGAAGCAAATCACAACGCATTTGGAGGTATTGTCGGCGTCTTAGTAAAAGCTAAACCATTCACCACCTCTGTTAACCAACGACGTCAATCTGTTGTGGAATATAGTAGGTCGCAAAACGTTTCAACTTTTAAGGAGTTTGTTCGAGAAGGATTTAAGTGTTTCGAGAAAATTGAGAAGTTGTTACTAAAGCGAGAAAGAAGAGAATAAAGATGTTTCAAGGATAATCATCTTATACTAATTTTTAATATTTTAAAAAAATCAAGAGTAACATTGTCTTTTCACGAGTCAATACCGTTGGCCGGCAGTATCACTTTTTCTGATCAGATCAGGGGTACATTAGCACTTTCTTAAATTTTGGGGCATATGAGCACTTACTTAAAAACTCAGGAGACCCAAACACTTTTTTTTCAAAAAAAAAAACTATAACGCATTCAAACGTTAAATGTTGAGTATAAAGTGTGATTTCACGGTATGACTAATCAATACTCTGGGGGTGTTTGGTGAAGAGCTTTTTGGAGCAAAATTAGCTGATTGAGGCCTATTAGTTGTTTGACCAACTTAAAAGGTTAATAAAAGTGTTTGGTGAAGAGCTGATTGAAAGAGCCTTTTGGGTCCAAAAAGCTCTTTTTAAAACGCTAATAAAAGGAGCGTTTTCAAATCATCTAACTTTACTTACCATGTTAAATGTCTTCCTCATCCTTTATTTCTATAATTCTTCTTTTGCTTTTTCTTTTTCTATTGCCGATCATACTTTTTCACATTTGCCGATCACTTACTTAATTCCTGGACTTACCATAATAATTTTGTTACCATTGCCGATCATAATTCTTTTATTGTGCTTACCAAATTTTCTTTATTTATGTAATTCTTCAATTTTACTTACCATATTTTCTCATATTTTTAAATTCTCACAATTCTTTCATTCTCCAAGTTTCTTTGCTTTTGTCATTAACTTCCATAATTTTTTTAAAAAAATAAAACTTCCAAAATTTCTTTAACTACTTTTATTGTTTTAGTAAACATTATCTAAGCGAAAACCTTCCACCATTTAATCACTTATCTTGCCATTTGAAATTTGAAACGATTTATTTATTTTTTGAAAAAAAGAAGACTTTGGAGTAATCTTTTTTGAGTTTTCAAACAAATAAATACTTAATAATCTTTGAAATAATTTTATATATATTAGATGGTAAAATATCCATGAACATGGAGATACGAATTTTGAAAATCTTAATTATTATATTCATAAATATTTCATTTATAATTTAAAATTAAGTGATATATAATCTAAAAATTATTAAGTGTTTAAGTAATAGATTGTATCCATGTCCTTATATGTCTTTTTACTAGATTAATTTTAACAAACAGATATTAAGAATCAGCTAATTTTACCAAACACTTTTACACAATCAGCTAATGTAATCAACTAATACAATCAGCTAGTCAAATCAGCTAAGAGCAAGTCCAACAGATTTGCTATAATAGAGATTTTGTTAATTTTTAGAGATTTTGTGTATTTTTCCACTCCAACAGATTTGCTATCCCATTTGCTATTATAGCAAAATTGATGAGAGAGAAGATTTGCTTTGCTAAATATGCAGAATGACAAATAAATTTTGAGGAACGGAATTCATGCGCATTGCAAAAGAAAAAAAGCTATTTTTGGCAAATTTCTTAATGCAAAAAAAAAAGAAAAAAGGAAAAAAGTTATTAATAAAATCTCTAAAGTAGAGATACTGCTGGATTTGAGTAAAAAATATTTGGAGAATATATGGTTCCATTCTCTATTTTAGAAAAACTTTTGGAGAATCTGTTGGACTTGCTCTAACAGCTATCAGCTAATCACCAAACACCCCATATATATAAAAGTGCTACATTGTGGGAGCGCATGTAGAAGCACCACATGACACTCTCATCAAATTTTCTCATTCTTAAAAAAAAAAAATATCTAAGAAAAAATCTCATGTCACCGCAAATAAATGCGCCTAAGCAAAAAAAAAAAAAAAACACTCTTTTCACAAGATTCTATGATATATTTCTTTTTTGTTCTTGGAGCAAAAGCTTCCTCTACAATCTTTTTCTTTCCTTAATTAGCCTATTAATACGTTTGACGTTTTTGAACAAGTTTTTTAATGCTAATTTATTTAAAATAAAAAATTTGTTACCTAATCCTATAAAAATAGATTTAATGGAATATACTCTATTAATCAAGATAAGAATTTGAGTTGGTCTCTTGGGTGACCGTCACTATATAGTGACCAGATTAAATTGCAAATAGGATATAAGTTAAAAAAACACGGAGGGACCAATTTGCAATTTCAGAAAATTTTAAAAAATCACGCGCTACAGTGTCAAACCACGCGCTACAGTACCGATTTGCTACAGTGCCGATTTGCTACAGTGTCGCTTTGCTACAGTAAAACATGAACACTTTAACTTAAAACATGGATATTTTAACTTAAAACATGGACACTTTAACTTAAAACATGGAAACTTTAAATTAAAACATGAACACTTTAACTTAAAATATGAACACTTTAACTTAAAACATGGACACTTTAACTTGAAACATAAACATAAATATTTTAACTTAAAACATGAAACATGGACGTTTTAACGTGAAACATGTACACTTTAACTTGAAACATAAAACATGGACGTTTTAACGACACTTTAACTTGAAATATAAAACATGAACATTTTAAATTAAAACACAAACATTTTAACTTAAAACATAAAACATGGACGTTTTAACGTGAAACATGAACACTTTAACTTGAAACATGAACATTTTAACTTGAAATATAAAACATAAACATTTTAACTTAAAACATAAAACATAAAACATGGACGTTAAAACATAAAACATGAACACTTTAACTTGAAACATTGAATTACACTGTAGCAAACACTGTAGCGCACAGTAGAAAATACTGTACGCGCGCGGAAACACTGTAGCGCGTGATTTTTTAAAAATTTTAAAAATTGTAAATTGGTCCCTCCTTGATTTTATTTATTGCACTATTTATAATTTAGTCCGGTCACTATATAGTGACGGTCACTCCCAAGACTTTTCCTAAGAATTTTATGGAGTATAATAAACCTTCCATTGGTCAATTTAAAAATTTATAATAATACTATTTAAAAATTAATTTTCGTACATATATATATATGAATTAACTGTTTTGTTGAAATCTTGAAGATTAAAATATGTAAAATTATCATTGTTAAAAATATAAATATGAATTCGGTCCCGGACCAGCTAAATGGCTTATGACTAATCACCTATAACAATATTACAACTCTGATTTCATGGTGTAATTACGTGGTGAATTTCTAGACACACGAACTCTAGACAAAAGACGAGATAACTAATCGACAAAAGACGGGATAGCAAACCTAAATCTGATGAGATCAGGATTAGTTTTGTTTACTAAGAGGCAACATAGTTACTCTGAACTCGGTTACTCAGAAATCTCTTGTGAAAACTCCATGAACTTCTCACACTTGAACTCCACAATGAGAAAGCAATAATCAATCTACACAAGCAAAATATATGTATCATGTGAATAAGTGAACTAGAAAAAATTGATAGAATGGCAATTTATACATGATGAAGAACAAAAGAAAACATGAGACCAAATAAATCAGTGATCCAAAACTAATCAGCTATCTGGTGCATTTCCTTCCACTTTGCGAAACCTCACCAAAATTGTGGTTATATGTAAAGAATTTGAAATGTGTTTCTAAATCACGTGTTGCCGACTCTATACCTAACCAGGGTTTAAATGTTTTTCCTAATCTAGATTTCCTTCATCTTTCCAACAACTTCTTGACTAGCAATGTTTCTACATTTGTTAGTGCACAAATATATCTTCTACTCTCAGGAATCAGTTCAGTGGCCTGAACATGTCCCCTGCCCCCTCCTTCCAAATAAATTTCAAGAAGATTGTTTGTTCAAGCGAGACAGAAAAAAAAAGTTTGAACATGTGTCCCCTGCCCCTCCTTCCAAATAAATTTCAATAAGTAGAATTTCCCGAACTGACAGTCTAATCAGCACTACATATGATATGACATTATTATCAAGGTAATCTAGCATCTTCATTTCCTACAACCCTGAATTGTGCTTAACTTATGAATCGGAAATATTAGTAGAAACATTAAGAATTAATGATTACAAATATGTTTGAAGATCAACAAAATTAGATAGGAGCCAATATCAAATCTGAAATAAAATAGCAACCAATATCCAACTATTTTACCCATTGTTTACAAGTGATAATTGTTCAAAAGATGACACATCGGCCATATCCAACGACAATGAAATTGTTCAAACATATTAGAAAGACAATGAAATTGTTCAAACAGATGAGAATTCCCAAGTTTATAGGCTTGAAATGTGGATTTCCATAGACCTGGTAGGAGTATGCATCATCCTCCTCCTCCTCATCGGCAGCAAACTTCACAGTACACTTTCATAAGGGATCCTAAAACAATAAAAAAACAATTAATATAAAATCCAAAAAAGGAGGAAAATAGATAAAAGTTTAGGAAACTAACATCATTGATGGTCGGGCGACCTCATCCATGAAAAGGATGGAAAGTCCCATGCCAGTGATGAGATAGTCATCAAACCAATCCTATAACACTTAATCAATCATCATGCAAAACTAGTGTCAACATGGAAACTGAATATGTGGTGGTGGTACCTTCTCATCCTCCTCCTTGGAGTCAATCTTCATAGCCTACATTTAAAGAACAAAAAAGAAAATTCTGAGATGGGGAATGTCGATATGTAAAGAAATTGTTGCACTCAGCAAAGATGTCACAAGTTTTCAACAGTAGTTAAACGTACATCAGTTCCCCCTCCCTAACTTTTCCCAAGAAATCGATCGGAAGTCACCACTCTTGGCCGCTGCCCCTTGTTCGCTCCTTGTGTTCGGGACGCTCGGCACGGTTGGGTTGTTGTGATCCTCTACTAAGCATATCTAAACCGATCAACTCTGTCGGTGAAGAACCAACTTCCGATCGTCTTTGTTATTTTTCCGGTCAATTTGTCCTATGGCAACCAATTCGCTTAGGTATGTCCCCAAATCATCAACTCACCAAATCTATGTATCCGGTAATCATAAGCCTATCAATTTCTATATTAAACTTACAGAACGACATCTCTGAAATCGGGATACAGTTCACATCCTTGCCTTGGGGTCGGCTATTCATAAGGCGATAATTATTGTAGAAATTTTGAAACAATATGGGTTTGTGGTGGAACATCGAGTTGCGATCTCGGTAGTGGAGCATAAAACAAGTGATGGTTATCTTGGAAAGAAGGTAAGAATTGAGATCTTAGTTCAAACCAATGAGCAAGATCGGTGCCATTCAACGGACTTCCCTAAGCAGGAAACAGAACTGGAAAAATTTAAGAAAGCAAAGAATCATCCGGCGAGCCCAAAATCTCAATCTTCTGAAATTCGTATGAAAAAAGTATCCAATCAAGATGGGAAAACATTGGAAGAGATTCCCCCAACCCCAGAGAATATTCCGGTGGAGGCGCGTGAGCCAAACGAAGAGGAATCGCGTGAAGCTATGAAGTCGGCAGAAAATGAGGCTTCGGAGTTACGAAAGTCAAAAAAGGCGGTGAAGACTCAAGCTTCTCAAGTACGCAATGACTCAACAAATTGTGGAGCTCCTAGAAGAAGACACGATGCAAGCATGAAACAAGTACCCATTAGCTCTAAAAGCAATCCAAAGTTTGATGTGAATTTTTTCAATGGGTTAGAAAACAAGTAAAGTCTGCTAAAATAAAAGATTTTGTTCTGAGCCGGCAACCCAATGTCCAAATGGAGGTTGAAGAGCAAAGGCAAGAAACTGGGTTACTACAGCAAAATGCCTCATCTGTTGTCAATGACATAAGTGGTTCGGAGAAAAGGCAACAGAAGCCCGTTGTCAATGATGTAAGTGGCTCGGAGAAGACACATAAAAAGGAAAATGGGAGATGTACAGAAGAAATAGAGTTGCAAGGCGGATATGATGGAGAACTGTGTAGCTTGAAGAAGCCAAGTATAGAGCTAGTGCTTGCAGGAAATGTAGCAAAAGATTCTTCGTTGTCTGTGGAAAATTATGTCGCCGAGGAATCCGTAAAGAGGATGTCCAGATTGAAGTCTCTCATAATAAGGAGACAGTTCAGAGGTGCAAAGGCAGAAAAAATGCAGGAAAGAGAAAATACAAGTCAATGTGGAGGAGTATTCACATAAATCAGAGGTAGGTGCATTTGGTTCTAAAAAGCAAAAGATAGTGGTAGAAGCTCAAGAAAGGCTGACCATTATGAATGACAGCAGCAATGTAGACAATCAGATGGAGCCAATGAAGCAATTTTGCACCAGAAAACACAAAGGAGAGTTGGAGAAGCCCTATTTCAGAGGTGGAAAAAGATTTGAGGAAACTTGATCGGTGGAAAGCGGAACAAGCTATGGAGCAATTTAATCAAGACAAGCAGCTTTTTTAGGAAAAGGATATTGGCCAATATTGTTTTGATAGCAACACAATTCTTGATTCAGTTGCGCTTCTGAGAAAGGGAACTACAAGACTGAGAGACTGCCATGTAGTTCACAAAGACAAATCTGTCAACACGGGGCTAGTGCTAGATCAAGACAAAGATATGTTGCTGATCAAACGGTGAAGACTGCTAGAAAATATGGGAGAAGTTCCAATTTTCACCTACATTAGAAGGAATGCGGTATCAAGTCAGATTGCTGAGGGTTTCACGCAGTTGTCCCAAAACAACTGCAGAAGCAGCCATGACATCCCTAGTGTGGAATTGTAGGGGTATTAAAAATGCCCCTACAAGGCAGGAGCTGAGTCGACTGCTAAAGGAACATAAGCCGCAAATCCTTTGCCTGTTCGAAACAAAATCATCAGTGCAAGATATGGAAAAATGGCAGGAAACAACCATTTTCCAACATGGATGGCATGAATTAGCAGTTGGCTTAGCAGGTGGAATCTCTCTTTTATGGACTAGTTTTATTCAGTTAGATGTATTATATACTAGTTTTAATTTCGTGCTAGTAAGGTGCCGAGGTCTAGATAATGTTAGTTGGCACCAAGTTTTTGTGTATGACGGCCCTATCGAGAACCTAAGAGCTAGAGTTTGGGATGATATTAGGGCAATATTACCAGCTTCGAACTACCCAATGGTGCTAGTAGGTGACTTTTACCAGATACTTTCTCATGAAGACAAGTATGGTGACTGCTTTTTCCAGGAATCTAATAGCAGCACTAAACTTCAAAACTTGTTGAATGACCATAGCTTCACTGAGTTGAACCAGCAAGGACTTTGGTAACCTGGACAAATAACAGAATGGAGCCAGATATAATGTGGGAGCGTCTAGACAGAGCTTTTGTTAATCCGGCATGGATGCATGCATTCCCAGGTTCAAAAATAGTAAGCCAGCCGCTCATTCATTTAGATCACAGTCCAATTCTACTGGAGATACTACCAAAGCAGAAGAAAACCAGGAGGTGGAGTAGATATGAGGCTCATTGGGTTCATAGTGATGCTCCAAGACAAATAGTGAAGAGAATCTGGACCAGACCTTATGAAGTTAATGGAGAAACACAGCTTTGGACATCTTGAAAAGAATTAAAGTGTCACTCAGGCACCTAGACAATTGGAACAAGTCTTCCTATGACTTGTTCCAATTGGAAGACTTGTTCCAATAAGTTCAAATAGATGTAATCAAGAAAGAGATTGCCAAATGTTACTCAAAAACCTTCTAGCCAGGCAAGCAGACTACTGGCAACAGCGATCACGAGTCCAATGGGGAAGGTTTGGAGACAAGAACACGGCATTTTTCCACAGATGGGCGACAAGGAGAAATGCCACGAATGAAATTTGTGTAATACAAGACAATGTAGGCGTCTGGCACAGAAATGAAGCTGACATTCGAGCAATCTTGTTAGACCATTTCAAGAATGTCTACGTGACTAATGCATCCTACCCGGCACATCCGTCACCGCAGCTAAATATGAATGAATTTTTGGAAAGAAATAATCTGAAGTTGGGTTCTAGAGAGCTGGAAAATTTGCAAAAGCCATTAACAGCTCAAGAAGTTCAGCAAGCTATCAATAACATGAAATCTTGGAAATCCCCAGGCTTAGATGGAATGCCTGCTGGTTTTTACAAACATCATTGGTCAGATGTTGGAAATCAAGTAACTAGGGGGATTCTAGGAATTCTGGCAGGCAGCCCAATACCTCCAGAGTGGAATCAAGCAATCATCACCCTAATACCCAAGAAAAGAATGCCCCAAAAGTCGGAAGATTACAGGCCGATCTCGCTTTGTAATGTTAAATACAAGATAGTTTCCAAAGTCTTAGCATCTCGGATGTCCAAGGTCATGGGAGTCATCATAGATTAATCTCATTCTGGATTCATTAAGGATCGAAATATTGGAGAAAATGTGTTGGTTGCACATGAGATGTTGGAATTCCTTAGGAAAAAGAAGAAAGGTAAAATTGGCTTAGCGGTAGTTAAGCTCGACATGAGTAAAGCCTTTGATAGGGTTTCTTGGTCATTTCTATTTGCGGCTTTAACTCACATGGGATTCCCGGAATCTTGGATGAGGCTTCTTCATCAGTGTGTCACAACCACAACTTTTTCTGTTAGAATCAATGGATGGAATTCAGAGTTTTTTCATCCGGTCAGGGGACTGCGACAAGGTTGTCCTCTCTCTCTCCGCTTCTATTAAACATTGGCCATCAATATCTATAAAGTCTCATAAAAGCCAACCTAGAAAATAACAAGCTCAGTGGATACAGTCCTGGTAGAGGAGTTCAGAAGATCTCTCATCTAATGTATGTCGACGACTGTCTGTTATTTCTAGAATGTACAAATAAATAAATTTCGAAGCTGGCTAGAGATATAGATTACTTTCCACGGTACTCTGGGCAAAGAATTAATTTTTCCAAGTCTGCTATATTGGTCAGGCCCAACACAACGAATCAAATGGAATCTCTGTTGAGGTATACACTGAACATACAAAGTAGAGGAATTGGTGGAAAATATCTTGGGATGCAAATGGATTTTTCTCAAAGGAAAACACACATCTACAAGGAACTGATTAACAAAATCAGAGCCAAGTATGACACATGGAAAAATAGGCTGCTTAATCTACCGGGAAGAATTACCTTAGCAAAGCATGTCATATCCTCACTCCCCATGTATCCCATGGGCATCTTCAAAATTCCAAAGACAACACTTGATGAAATCGAAAAGATTACTTCGAGGTTTATTTGGAAAGGGGAATTGATATGAAGAGGCGTACACTGGTGCTCATGGAGAAAAATGTGCATGTCTAAGCATAAAGGTGGTTTGGGGATGAGGAAAGCTTCACAGATGAATTAGGCATTGCTGGCCAAACACCCCTGGAATGTTCTTCAAAACAAAGACTCCTTGATGGTCAAAGTATTCAAGCAAAAATGCAGGAGAAGTTCTGTAAAGGCAGGGCCGGCCCTGAGATTTTAGAGGCCCTGTGCAAAATATTAAAATGTGGCCCTTTACCTAGTCGATTCACTGCTCTAAGTTTTAAAATTATTCACACTCTCTTAATATATATTATCAACTAATTATAACAATTCCAATGAGCTGAAAAGCACCGTTCATACAACATAAAGAGGAAAACTAAGTAATATAAAACATCCAAACGAGCTGTAAAGTTACAATTTATACTAACCTACAATGAACTTCAAAATCTTCTTGTCTCCAACAACGACCATACGAGTAATCGTGTACCTATATATGAAACACCCACTTCAAGATATTATTCACCAAAACAAGTTTCTATATCTACTCTAACATCTCTATCAAAAAGAAAAAGAGTATCGTAGATTACCTCAGTTGATGAAACACCATTTAATCTATTTGATGATAAATTGAAATTGCTACAAAATTATACCAAAGAATACACAACATCTAGTGCACTAGTTTTTCATAAACACTGATCTTCTAGCACATTTTGAAGAAAAATCATCCATCGTACTTTCATAATCAAGACTTTCTAAGAAATCATTGTCAATTGAAATTAAAGCCAACGTTTTGATTACTGATTAGGAAAAATATATGTCCTTGCAAGATTTGCAACACTAATTAGCACTATAACAGAGTGATTGAAACAAAAACCATTACCTTGCTTCATCGTATTTAAGCTTCAAATCCATATTCCCAAAATTTCAACCTTCAAACTTCAGTGGAACTTGAATTGGATTTGGATCCGAATCACGAATTCGATTCAGTTTAAATATCACGACGAGATGATTCGAATCACGAATTTGCAAAGATTGGCCCTAACCCTTGAGCGCCAAAAAGCCGACGAGTTTGACGCAGAACCCAGCCGACGAGTTTATGACCTGGAGAAATCAGAGAATCGAAAAATATCCTAATCTAAATTGGATAAGAATTGGAAAAGTCAAAATTTTGTTAAAGAAACCAAAGTCAGCCCAACAAGCTCATGCATTTAATAAATTAAACTTGTCAATTGTTTTGTTTTGTTTTATTAAAGCAAAATGGGCCGTAAGGCCTGAACACAAATATACATGCATAGGTAAAAAAAAATAAAAAATTGGGGCCCCTGATCAGCTGAGGCCCTGTGCCAAGGCACATTCGGCCCGCTGGCAGGCCCGGCCCTGTGTAAAGGCAAAGTCAAGTGACTCTTAGGGATGGAAAGGAATACTTTGGGGCAGAGATTTGTTGAAGTCGAGATGGAAATGGATAGTTGGCAACGGTCAGAATATTGATTTGCAAGACAACTAGATTCCAGGTTTGGACTAGCCAGTCCTGCCAAATCCAATTTTCACTCAAAACACTTCATTGCGAGTTTGTCATCTTATAGACGAGAATAGGCAATGTCGAATGTCACTTCTTCGTAACATGTATCCGGAAGCAATTGTTCAGCATATCACTACTCTGCATCTTCCTCAGAATGAGCAAGTTGATAAACTTATCTGGCCATGTTCGCATAATGGCTCTTATTCGGTTAAGACAGGCTACCGATCTTTGGATAATGTCTCAGCAGCTCAAGGTAGTCTCGATGTTCGGAAATGGAGCAAATTGTGGAAGATAAAGATTCCTGAGAAAATACTTATTTTCATGTGGAGGTCACTTATAAATGCATTGCCAACAACACCATTTTTTGCTGTTATGGCATCTCAAAAGCACTATTTTTATATTCCATGCATTCATTTCATAGCATTTCTTAAAATTTGTCTTTTTTAGTAGTTGTGTTTTAGTTATTAGTGAATTTAAATATATACTTTTATATTTTGACAAAATATTAACGACACATTTTATCAATATGAATATTTTCGTTTCAACCATTAAAATATAATATATTGAATCAAATATGAAATGGACATGAAAATTAGGTGGCCAAAGATGGGTAATAGGGGCGTTGATGAGTTTAAATTATACTAATTCTCAATTGAGACCTGTCTCCATTGAGACCAGGGACTATAAAACTTATTTAAGGTGCATGGGGTTTCTGCTAATATTAGGTGAAAGTCTAGGGACTAGAATGTAATAATTGTTTTAATTCAATAACCCGGCCCCAAATCAGAAATAAAGCGTCGAAATTGTCGCTCAGATCAAGCTTATGGGGTTTCTGCATTACTTAATTATTTGTGCTTATGAAAAGCTTTTTGATTCTGTTGCCAGCATGATTTGTTTATGTTGCTTGATTCTTACATGTGTTTTCTTGAGTTTTTATGTTCTTTGCATGATCTGTTATTTTGCCTGAGTTTTTATAATCTTTGCATGATGTTTTTTTATGTATGCCTGATTTTTTTTGTTTTTTGCCTGAGTTATGATCTTTGGATAATGTTTTATGTTGCCTGGTTTTTTTTTTTTTTTTTTTTTGCCTGGGTTTTTATGATCTTTGCATTATGTTTTAGGTTGCCTGATTTTCTTTTTATAATGTTGCATGATTTTTTATGCTGCTTGATTCATATATGTGTTTGCTTGAGTTGTTATGCTCTTTGCATGATCTGTTATTTTGCCTGATCTTTTTGTGTGTTTTGCCTGGGTTTTTATGATATTTGCATAATTTTTATGTTGCCTGATTTTGTTTGTGTTTTGCCTGAGTTTGTATATTCTTTGCATGATTTTTTATGTTGCCTGATTCTTTTATGTTTTTGCATGATATTTTATGCTGCTTAATCTTGAATTTGCAGAGCAGGTCCCTGAGCTCTGTTTAATTATGAAATGGCACCGAGTTTTTTGTAATTACATCTTGACCCCCATTTTTATGTTGCTAGTTTTGTAGGATGCCTTTGCCCCTTGGTCTCCACAAAGACAGGTCTCACCGAAGATTTTCTCTTTAAATTATACCCATCAATGGACCATATGGAGGGGATGAGTTTGAATCTTGTACCGATCATGCGTCCTGGGGAGGAGGTATAGAAATTTGAGGTAGGGATGAGCATGGGGTAGCTAGTCACCGCCAAAATATATTGTAACGGTCACTCCAGAGACTACAAAGTATATATAGCCTCTTTTAAAAACTACGTATTAATAAATTTATTAAAATTATAATAATGAAGATGTGAATATATTCGCACAACATTCAAAAAATATATAAATATGTTGTCTCTGTCAAAAGTATATAAAATTCGGTTATTTTGCATGGAAAAATAGATGCAACCTCATATACCATCATTTTTCGTCAAGCAAGAGATAGAATTGTTTATATTGTTGATAAAAAATACATGATCACCGGTACTTACATTGATTCTTTGGTGGCAGGAACAAAGGGGTCTAGTGCTCGTCTCAAGTGGAAATTGCGGAAAATTTGAAGAAATGGGAGAAACAGAAAGAAGGAACTGAAGATTATCACTAGTCTCTTGCTTTAGCGTAAAGAATTATCAGAGTTTTGAACTTAGATACATGGGACAACTTGTATTTTGTTTTATACGATTTGCTAACATGTTCTCTGCAATGCCTATCATTACGAGGCAAATTTACATTTTGATTTCTCGATTCGTCATTAACCGGCGATCTTAACTCTCCTTAGGCATCTCATGTTAATTGAGTTCTTTTGTAGCAAGTTTTTTCACCCACCATTGCAATAAGGGTGTGTTTGTTTTTTCTGGAATTGACCCATTCTTTTCTAATTCTATAGAATTGTCCAATTCTGCTGTTTGTTTTTACAAAAGTTTTGGGTTAGAATTGGTTTTTGAAAATTTTTGGGGCTTGAATTCTATGGATCTAATTCTTTTGTCTAAGCAAAGTTTTCAAATACCAATTCCATCCTTATAATTGAAAACTCGCGGGTCTAATCCGGGTCAAGATCGGGTTATAAGATAAAAACGGGTCATGTACATATATAATCTCTGCATCTGTCTCGCGGGTCTGAATCGAAGCTTCCGTCGGCGAAACTCGATCGCGCCGCCGTACCAGATTTATCGAGCACCGCTGTCGCCTTCACCATATATTCAGGTTAGTTCAATCTTAAAACCCGCTGCGATTCCAACTTTTTGTTCTCACCGTTCTTCTCGGTTTAGGGTTTATACAAATTCTCAAATCTTTAACCTTTGTTGTTAAATTTGGTTAAAATCACGAATGAATCTTGTGGGTATTACCGATTTAATACTTTTGTAGTGATTGTCATGTGGGTTATGAATTTCCTCTGAGCAGGAAATCTCTGAGCAATCTCTGAGCAGGGTGAGTTTGAGGAAGCAAATATTTCTGAGAATCATTGTTACTGCTCCAGCATTGATCTGGTTTTGATTTTAAAATCAGGTTTTGACCTCAGTGGATTTGAAGTCCTTGTGAACTTCCCTTGCTGAGTTACATTATCCCTTGCCTGAGCAGCTTTCCACTCATTGTGGCTTCTTTCCCAGTCATGCATAACATTGACACTTTTTAATGATTGTTTCTTCCTGCCTTTCCTTGATATATTCTTCTTCACTGGAAAAATGACGAAGAATGGAAAATTACTTAAGTTAGTTCGTGAGTGGTTGTTGTCTTCTTCCGTCTCCTCTGTTTAAGGTCATTTTCTGGTTTAAAATACAATACCAAACTAGGTGTCTTTTTTGAACAACCAAGGCTGGTGTCTTTTTTGAACAACCAAGGCTGCAGATTCTGTTTTTTTTTTTTTTGTGTGTAATATATTGGATCTCAAAGAAAGGTTTATGTGTGTGCTTGACTGATCAGGTCGGTAGAATGACTGTCATTTCATTGTGACTGAACTAGATTGCTGTAAATATTTCTGACTGATTTGTTTTCCTGGTGCCTGGTGGTTTTGTGTACCTATTTTTTGCTCTCTTGGTAATAATGACATTGAACAGAGTAATGACAGAGAAATTCTTGAAATTTTTGAGGAATAAAAAATCTAGTTTTGCTATATTCCTGTAGATATGATTGTTAGAGTCTGCATTATGATACCTTGAAATATTGTGGTGTTAGGATGGTGATGTTGATTGTGAAATATTAGCTTTTGTGACTATGAAAACGAAGGTTTAAACTGTTTTAGATATGAATTAAAAATATAGTTGGGTGATCTGTTAACAGTCGTAGTGATGTTCTGTTTAGAACTTACTTAGGGATAGTTAATAGATTGCTTGACATGTTCTGCTACCGTTCAAGAGATAGTTGTATTTATGATTTCTAAAATTATCATATTTTGATAAGTTGAGACATTGCTTTGCAGGTACCAGTTAAACTATGTATAGTTCTTTGGATACATTTGTTTTGGACTGTTAATTGCTATGATACTGATGACTGAAAACTTATGCTCTTGTGTCTTTTTCTGTTAATGCCAGTAGGTGAGAGATGTCGGAGATGGACAAAGGAAAAAAGCAAAAAAACCGAGGTCAAAAAGCAAAAAACATATTTTTGTTGGACATTGGAGATGGACAAAGTTTTGGCGGCTTGTTTCATCGAGGAAATGAATAAAGGAAACCGAAGAAAAATCTTTTGAGGCAAGTGTTGATATAGAAATTGAAGCATCCAGTGCACAAAAATCTTTTGAGGCAGCTGACGAGGATGATGCCATGAGCATGTTAATGGCTCGACAAGAACGCTTGAAGAAAAAAGAAAAGTCTATGCTTGAAACGTTTTCTGGAATGCGAGATGATTTGAGGCTTCCCTGGATTACAATGCATTTATCAAGGTATATATTCTTCTAACTTCATCTTATCTAGTAGTTTCCACTCAAATTTCTGTAGGTTCCATTTGTGTTTGAATAGTTGTATTATGAAGTGTTGTAGGAAGTCAGGTTCAAAAAGGTAGCCACTTGGCTTTCTTATGTGCTCAGTTAAATTCTAAATTTGATCAAATAAGTCTATGCTTTGGACTGTTTATAGCATCACTTCATTCTTTACTTATTTGAACAATTCTGATGCAACCATCACCTGGATTACTTATTTACTTATTTTAAATTGTGAAAATATTACGGAGGAATGTCGGTTGTAATCTAACTTTTCTTCTTTTGTTCTTTGTTTATTGGCTAATTTCAGGTTGCCATGGGATTAGATTGTATGGTCTGTGTTCCCGTGGAAAATCTGCTTCAGTTGGATAATAAAATGTATGCACTCAAAATTTAGAATCTTTGTACTATGGAGACCAAGGTTGTTGGGATGTTCTATCTTTTTAAATAAATGTACTTTAGAATGATTATATGTTTATATGATTTTTCTTGTTCTATTTTATTTTCGTGTAAGATTATGGCCCTGTTTACTAGAGCTTATTTCTTGATGTACTGAACTGAACTGAATTGAACTGAAGTGAAAATTGATGTATTGAAAAATGGAATCAGCATGACTGAATTAACCTGAATTTCATCAAATTGCATTTTCACTGAACTGAATTGAACTGATCTGAACTGAACTGATCTACGGATAAGCTCTGGTAAACAGGGCCTATGTTCATAATTCGAGCACATTAATCTTTGATTAAATTGTGTGCTAAAGCAAGTAGTAGAAAGTAGTAATAGACAATTCCAATTCTATGTAAAAATTTTAATCATCCAAACACAAGAATTGGCATTACAATTCAATTCTTAAGCAATTCTTTTGATTATCCAAACACTAGAATTCACTATGAATTGTAACATCAATTCTTAATTTCAATTCTCTTGAATTTGAATACCAATGCCAATGCCAATACTTGCAACCAAACGCACCCTAAGAGTTTTTCTTACATTTTAACTCTCGTATCGAGACATTTGGATAGCTTTTAGGCATTTTGTAGGGTTAATGGAACCCAATATAATCCCTCCACAACCATTGGTGGTTAAATTTTTTTTTTTTGAATTAAGACTTGTTATAAAAAAGAATTGCTACATGTATTTTTAAAATACATGTTCAATACATCATCATTTATCTCATTTTTGTAAGTATAACAAATGTGACGTTAATAATCTTCCTAATATACAATTTCAAAGAACTCTTGATGACGATCGATGATCATTTGGGAGTCTCAATCTTCCTCGGGACAGTGTAGGGATCAGGGCGAGAAGATTCCGGCTTATTGCCCTGAATATGACCGACTTTTCTGAGGAAAGAGTTGTTAATGAATTTGTCGGAAATGCCCTTGAGCTCATCCGGAGTGTACACTTCCGGCAGCGTCTCCCTCTTCTTCTTCTTGAGCTGCACCCCGGGGTGATATGCCAGCTGCTGCCACCCGCTATGTCCGGCCAACACCACCGCAATCGCAACGAAGCCGCCGATGATCATGATCGGAGCCCAGTCCCCCATGTTCATCTTGGGTTTCGCCGACTCCTGGCCGCCCTGCGCCGCCGCGCTTGTGGTGGCGCGCCTTCTGGACGTGGCGGAGGCGGCGGTGGAGGAGGAGTTTGCCAGCATTGATCTCCATTGCTTTGCTGCAACTGCTCTGAAAGCCATTTTTTTGGTTAATTGAGGAGATGGGATTAGTGACTGGTGGGGATTTATATGCATGGGGAAGATGCATGGTGGTTATTTGATCTTGACTGAGTGTTTTGTGGGAGTTAGTTTTTAGTCTATGGATAACTGAATCACCACTACTTTTAAGCATTGCCTTTCGTGTTAGAAAGACTAGTAGTTTTTGGCCATTTGTTGCAAGAATAAATACTACAAGATAGTGGCAATTTTATTTTGGCCATTTCTTGAGTTATAATGGTTTTTATTAAAAAATTTCATTCTTGAGTTGTTAAAATCATTATATACAGTGAGATTATGGGTCCGTGTAATTTTTAATTTTATTATTCAGGCATTAGCAAATACTATTTACTGTTTGTTATTGCAGGAAGAAGGATTTTATAACATATTTAGTGCCTACTTTCCCCACTTTATTTGATCTGATATACATCAACTTGCAAATGAAGTAAAAAAACTAATGTGAAAAATAGGTTATACTACAACTAAATTAAACCGGATTCCATCAAATATATTTCATCAAAACTGATCTGAACTGAAATGGGAAAAAATCAGACAAGTTGAATGGAAAAGCTCAAGTAAAAAAAAACTGCAGCTTGTCTTCTCAACAACATGGCCAAAGATGCACTATAAACACGTTACCGTACACTGGACATGGTAGTACAAAGATGGCCGTGTACTGAACAAGATGGCCTAGGATGCATTACAATTTATAAACACGTTTTCTTCAAAAACTCTGGTCCACTGCAGCTCCTAACATTTGCAGGAGCTTTCATTGAGTTAGCATGAATGAAGATCACAACTAGGCGCATCAAAAAGCTGATCCACTGTCTTTTCTTTTCCCGAGCATTACATCCTTTGCTTCGTTGATTTTAGATGCAAGATAGTGGCTGCCACCAGCATCAGGATGGTTGGCCATCATAACCTTCTTATGTGCTTCCTTAATCTTGTCAAGGGTTGCATTTTCTCTGTCAAAAGAACCATAACAAAGTCTAAGAAACTTCCCACAAACGGCCATATCAGTTCCCCAATATCACAAACTTTCATAACATGAAATTCACAAGTAGATATGTTCCTGACTGAATTCATGTACTGCTTAAAGACCACCAGTCAAGCTTTAATTTCATTTCATTACAATTCATTGACACCAATTGTACACCACCCGTATAAGGCACGTGCATATCTAAAATTTAAGCTAAAAAGTACCATTTCCATGATCCCTCTTAGTTTCTAGATATATGTGCTTAGATAAACAGTTGGAACACTTACAGTAGGACAAACAAGAGGAAAATTATCTTTAAAAAAAAAAAAAAAACAAGATGAAAATTATGCACAATCTTTCACTTGGTTTCAAACATGTTAAGATAACTTGATGAAAATGCCAGCCCACAAGAAATGCTGCAACAAAGGCAGTACTATTATAAAACCACTTAACTTGTATCACCAATGAGAAAATCACTTCTAAAGTTTAATAAAACCACAAAAGCAAAAACATTTCTTCTACAGTTTAAAGTTAGCCCTTTACATTTGATTAAAATGTTCCTCTGTGTACATATTAGCCCCCACAAAAACTTGTTCTGCCTCTACCCCTGCTGCTTTCATTTTGTAGCATAAAATGTGTTACTTAACGGTTGCAATATTATCACCAGACATCCTGAATTATGATGCAGCAATTCTAAACTAACTCAAAATTATAACCATAATTGTTAATAAGTGTAATCTCATCGCACATGCCTTATTCTCAAATATAATTTTAAATATAAGAGGGTGTGGCATTGACTTAATTACCTGACGCCGAGTATAAGAGCTGCTTCTCTTCTGGTCATTTTAGGCTGGAAACCTCCTTCATAGAATCGCCGGACCCTAGCCCTTGGTGGACGCGACTTAAATGTTTGCCAGGCCTGGATTCCATATCTGCCTGCTAGAGCTGCCGTAGCAACTGCAAGTCCAGCCAGAAAAGGACTAGCCTGATCAACACAAAGCCCCTTTGTGAAGTTCACACTAGCACAACTAGACAGGTACTCAATATCACAGACTAGTAATGACTAATGACAATAGTAGAAGAACTTTGTTACTGAACCACTAACAAAACAGCATGTTTCAAATTTTCAAGTTTTATGGGGTATAAATAAGCCTTAGAAGGTTTCCCAATTAAGGATTAAAGTCTGAAAAGAATAAGGCAGGAACAAACAAAAGGACATGTAACAAGGTCTTCTCAGATCATAGACAATATGGCATGTAAAAAAGTTGCAAAACTCTGCCTTGATCTTTCTTTTTCTTCTGTTTCGTTTTGCCACTACACAAAATAGATACAAATCAACAAAAGGAAGCATATAAGTACTGCAACTTAAATTTGTAATGATATCATTTTGCAAAGAAGTAGACACTGTAAAGGCAGTTTTATGACACAGTTAACACAAAAACTAAATAAGCTACCCGAAATCGATTATCCCAAGAGCTTATCACACAACTCGACAGGATTCAGCTATAAACTACCTTATTCATTAAACAAACATAACATAACTAGGGTCAAGTCTAACATAACCAATAACCTGCATTTCGATGATTACATAACATTGCAAGATTTCAATATGGGGAACATGCCCATTTTGTCTGATCAATCACTCATAAAACAAACATATATTGGAATCGATACTTCAACGTATATTAGAAATATCACAAAATTCTTCCATGGTCACAAAAACCCAGCTGATCAAATGATACGCAGTAGCACAAAATCCCCAACTTAACAAAAATCGACAATTTAATTTTACGTTCATTAATCATTTCACAAATGGAACATCAACTACTGCATATAAAAACTGAACATACTGAAATCTATAAGATAATACATGACTTACCATGTGGAGATGAGGAGATCGAAACAAGGATATGAGCTTGAGCAAGCTTTCGCTCCTTTTCAGTCTCTTTTTGCTGATTTTATTTCGATTTTCTTTTAGACTAAATTCAGTTTTTAATACGTTACAACTTACAAAATACTAGCTGACTTTTCACGGTTTTCATTGATCGTGTTTGACTATTATTAATATCTTTAAATATATATGGAAACAATATATAAAAATTTACTTTTCGGAAAATAGATGTTATAATAAATCTAATGATATCTCATATATAGTTTTATCATTTATAAATTGGCTTATAATTACAGTCAAAGTTTTTTAAGTTTCACTCTGGAAAGTCAACTGTGCAGGTTGAGGTGAGACAGAGGGAGTACTTGTTTTTAGAACTTCGACAAAATTTCTACTATCTACTTATTTCTGGAAAAATAAAATTCCAGAGCTATTGTAAAAATAATAATAGTCATCTACCGGTTAATGTCGTGTGATAGGGGCATTTCCATAGTTTTATCTTCGAGAAATGAACTCTAATCAGCTACATATCAAAACTACTATGTTACATTTTCAATGTACACACCAAAGATCATTTTTTACCGCTAATACAAGTAATCGCATATATTATTAACCAATAAAATTTACTTTTTAGAAAACATAAAGTCAGTCTGTCACATCATGTGATAGTTTTATTATCTACTATGAGGTCGTTTGGTTCGCGTAGGAAACACAGTAATTACAAAATCTGCGTATTTAACATTTTGGATGGTTGTTTGGTTAACGTATAATGGTTAAAACGATGGAAATGATAATTCCGCGGAAATTCAATTTCCCACATAACGTAGTAAATTTGTTACCGAGCTCTACCTAGGTCGAATTGAAATACGCGTTAATTTTATACGAGATTACCATTTTCTCCTAACCATAACGTTATTTTCCTACCTCATGCCGTAATAATGTAATAAATAAAGAATCACAAAGAAGTTAACCAAACAACATGTAGTAAATAAAATCCTAGGATTTACAAAATACGAAGGTGCAACCAAACAATTTTTCCAAATTCTGAGTATTTTGATAGAGAAATTTATTTCCGAGTAATTAACAAATCCGTGGGAATTTAATTCCCACATGAACCAAACGACTCCTATATCTATAAAGGGGGAATCTCTTCTTGTACAGTAACTTTTTTTGGTAGTTGTTATTATATTAATTTTTAACTCTTTCGAGCCGATTATGTCTACCTTTTTCCTTTTATGCTTTGGACCCATTACATTTTTCTTCTCTTGTATCTTCTTTCCTCTAGGCTTCTCGCACAGCCTTCGTTTCGTTCTACTCTTCCCACCGACGATCACCACCGACGGCCACCGATTATTTTCTTCTTCCTTCTGGCTTCTTCCCTCCATTCTACTATCTTCCCACCGACGCCCACCACCGACTCCCACCGACAACGCCCTTCATTTCCCTGTCCATGTGTAGCCCGTTCCATTGCCTTTCTTTTTTTGATCCACACGTCGATTACCGGGAGTAACATCTGTAATCTCTCCTTTCTATAAATTGATCTCTCCACAACGTAGCCCAGCAGTAATCATATCGCTCAAGGTATTATGCTATTGAATTCGGGTTTTCATTTTCAGTCCAGCCCGTATTTCCCTTAATTTGTTTATGATTTTTTTCTTCGCAAAAGTTATAGGGCATTGGGACTAAAGACATAGCGTGCATGTGTGCTGCTGTAATCTTCATATGCAGGCATTTCTCTCACTCTTAGTATATATTTATTACATTCGAATTTACTATGGTGTATGTGGTGACTGTGTGTTTATGCTTCATTCTGTTGTATTGTTTGTTCTAGAAAGTTTTTAGCATTCTAGGCATTCAAATTTGTATCTTAGTTGCTGCTTTTTAAGTGCTGATGGTGTACTTATAGCATGCAATTCATTGTTAAAATTTTTATCTTAGCCATTCAAGTTTGCAACTGATTACTTAGAGCATTGGAATCCATGGTTTGTGCCAAAACCAAAAATACTCTTTTTATGAAACAAAAGGACTACCAAATCTATAATCATGAATTAAATGCATAAAATGTTTTTAACAGAGTATACTCAACCTTGCAAGTAAATAGACAATTAACAGTAAAAAAGAAATGAGAGCAGATGGAGGACAAACCATGAATTTGATTGCCTGGATCCAAGGTTTCATCTAGAAGAGGTGTATATCCACGATGCTTTTCATTTTTTTAGAAGTTTCATCTTTTCTTCAAGTGATAAACTGAAAAACTTTAATATTAGATTTTAAACTCTCAATATTAGATTTTGTTGGAAAATATGAAGATATGTTTTAATCTTTTCATATTTTTGTTTGAAATGATTCTGTACTTGGAAAAAGTATTCCAATCTGATTATTTCATGTGGCCTTATTTGGCGAGGAATGGATATTATTGCCTGTATTAAAGAATAATATTTTATTGAGGGAAATTGATATTTTACTTGCTCCAATTCCATTTCAGGTACAAATGGAAATAAATATTGATAAGAACGGTAAGAACATGATTGATTGTCTTAATCTTCTGTTTTTTTAACTATGTAACATTTAATATTTTTCGACATTTTCTTTCTACATAAATAGAAGAAAGATGTCTTCCATTGAGAAGTTTAAATGAAATGAGCACTGAATGAATTGCCAAAGTCATGCTTCTATCCGTATCAAAAGGTCCAAATCCTGGAGAACCACATGTTCTTTTATTTGCAGATAATGAGGTGATCATTGTACATTTCCTGCCATTTGTCATTTTTCCCACTTTGAGCGTTTACTCATAGTTTTGAACTGAATTTCTGATTTCTTTTCTAACTTGCAGAAAACTATCATCCAAGCTGTGATGTTTAGTAGGGATTACAAGTCTATGGGGTCTAGGCTTAAGCCTTTGCAGACTGTTTATCTTGGTAATTCCAAAATAGCACTAATAGAGAACTCCAAGTACCAGTATGGGAATGTGCCATATCTGATATACATGAATATGAAGACCTTCTTTGAACCCGTTGATGAGGGGGCATAAACTTTCTGACTGCGTAGACATCACTCCATTTTGAGAAATTGATGCTCATCAAGAAAAGGAGGATGATCTTTACAGTAAGCATTCCATTCATCTGTCTTCTATTTGTTGACCGGGTAAAATGTCTGCATATCTGTGTACTATATTATGTGTGAATTTCCAGTTGACCTTCTTTATGATTCCTGTCTTTGCTGTCAGAGACTCGTGTATTTCTATGCTACTATAAAATCACATGTACTATAAAATCACATGTAGCTATGAACTATTATAAACAGTTAGATTTATACTCTTTTTCCCTATCTGTAGACATACTATTCTTATCTATCTACTATATCTATAAAGGGGGAATCCCCTCTTCTACTATAAAATCACATGTACTATGCATCCAGTAGCAGTTATTTGAGTTGTAGCAATGAGTTGTTATAAACAGTTAGACTTACACTTTTTTCCCCTATCTGCAGACATACTTAGTTCTATTGTCCATATGCTTCCTCCTAGGACTGTGAATTCACAAGGTGGTCTCACTAAAGTACAAGAGTTTGTTCTACTTAATCAAGAGTAAGTGTATTGGATACTTGTTTATAATATGGAGTCTATTACTATGTTTTTGTTTTTATTTTTTAAAACAGCTAACATTTTCAATTTTACTCAAAAATCAGATGCAGGCCTATGATATTAACATTTTGGGGGAAGCTACTCAGCTCCTGAGTTGTCAGAAATGATTAATCTTATGCACACTCGACCTGTGGTTCTTCTTGTCAGCTTGAATCTTGGAACATTTAATGGTAAATTTATCATTTGTATTTTTCGCTACAAAATTGACCATTAATTTGCTTGTCTTTATACTGATCTATGTTTCTTTTTACTTTGTATTCCTTCATAGGAACTTGTGTTGAAGCACATAATTACACCAAAATAATCCTGAATCCTCCATTATCACAAACAAATTCGTTGATCACTTGGTTGGTTTATTATGTTATGATTACATGGTATACTCATATACTGCCGTTGTACTAATAATATAATTTGAATTCCAGGGTCACAAAGCACAAAGATTATGTTCACCATGTGATCTCAAATGAACTGTACAAAAAGGAGAATCAAGAAGTTCGGAAACCTTCTGAAGATAATGTCTGGCAAATCCATCAAGTTCCGAATCTGCAAAAACCAGTAAGATTACTTATAATCGTTGAATTAGCTTTTTGCCTCTACACTTTTTTTACACTTTTTACATGATCACTTCTTACTCATTGGTTATTTTTCCAGACAAAGAACTGCTGGGTTAAACCTACAATAAGTATTGTTGAACTGTCCTAGAGTGTATCTAAATCTCTTTGCGGTAAATGTGGTAACTCATCGGGTGCTCTGCCTGGTATGAAATTCACTTGCAATTACTGTGGACAGTTTGGTCGTATACCTAAACTAAGGTAATTATTTTTTCTGCCATGATATTTTAAAACAATGTGACCTCTTTGTCATATTTTTGTTAATATGTTTTTCTTTCTGATAGTTTTAAGATAGGTGTTCACCTCTCTGGCACAAGTGGAGACATAGACGTGATTGTCCAAGACCAATGTGCACAAAAGCTCTTGGGAATTCCTGAAAAAATTCTCTGTGCGAGTCTCTCAACTGCTCCTCTTATTTTCCCATGTAAATTTTACTTACTAATAATGAGAACTGGCACTATTTTTTTTCTTATGAATAGAATAAGAAAGTTGACTTGACTGCCTCAAACAAGAAACTCCAGGATCGAGTGGTATACTATCGTCTCAAAAGCTTCAAGAAATCCAAAGACACTATAGGTATCGAAATGACATCATTTCTTGATGAGAAAACGGGGCAAGAATCCCACAATGGAGATGTTCTGTCACCCAAAACTGCTGCAGCAAATCCGAAAATTTCTATTCTTTGCGAATCCAACTTCAAGAGTTTGAGATTTTGATCTTTTCAACAACCCACCAATCTGGGCTCTGATACCATGTGGAAATCTAACATATTCATATGATTAGAAGATTAGAAATGAGGAAATTTGGGAGAAACCCATGTCTCCATTATGAATCAATAAGAAGAAGGTCTTGTGTTCTTACAATATATAGAAGACTAGGAAATGACAATAATACCCTTAAATTATATCTAATCTAATATATATATGCTAACATCTGGTTCTACCCGTATCTAAATGAAGAAACGAATAAATAGTAAAACTGAAGAAAACCACGTAGAATTTGTTGGATAAAATGGTAATAGCACGTCAAAATGTACGCGGAATTGTACTTGACCGAGTACTCCCGTAATTCTCACGTTAGTAAATCAAAAAAATTCAGAATTCTAAATTCCTACGTTTCTACGTATTTCCATCTACCAAACAACACGGTACATCCACAGAATTGTATATAATTACCTCATACTATTCGTGTACCAAACGACTCCTTTGTTACTGAAAATAAGGGGTATAACTTTAGGAATAATTTACGGAGACGTGATTAAATACATAAGGGGGTTTTCATAGGCATAAACTCTCACATGAGGTAGCCCAACTATTAGGCAAAAATGAATCTCTACAAAAGTAATAGGGATAAAAGAGATATTTTTTTAATATTTTTTAATTAATTTTGTGCAAACGTTGCTCTTCATAGTGTTTTTTAAAAAGAGAGTTTTCACCAAAACAGTTAGGTAGAAAAAACTCTTCACCAAACACAGTAAAAACCTGATTGCCTAGTCAACTGTCTATATTTAACCAAAAAAAACTAGACGCTTTTCAAACCTCTAGTCACCAAACGGGAGTTTTTTGCCTAAGTAACCTTATTTATGAAACTAATTCCCAAAATAACACTCTTTCGAAACAAATTCCATAAGTAATACTTCTATATACATGGTGGAGCTGTATTATAAATTACAAAAACTCTCCGACTAAAATTTAATTAGTATTACGCCCATAAATTTCCATACATTCCAATTCGACCCATAAATCTTGACTTGAACTGGATTCGTATTGACGTAGTTGAAATATCGTGAGGTTCGCCAGCACGAATCTGTAAGAAACAATCAAGGATTCGCCATCACGAATTCAAGGATTAGACTCCCCATTCAAAATCTAGAATCCACCATTAAGATGAGAAAAATCTCTAAAATAATTATAATTGGTTGATTAATTTATTGGCTTCTACAAGAGGTGTTTAAATACTAATCTCAAACCCTAAGATAAAAATAAATCAATTCAAAAATAGAAAATAAATACGAAAATAATAAAACTCGAATTTAAAGGCACTAAACGATCTCGGATGGCCGAAAAAGCAACAACATGGAGCTCAAAATACATAGCAGTGAGTTATGTTTATTGGCTTGTTATCCTTTCTGAAAAGGTATAATATGATAGCATTCATACGTTGATTTTCGAATCTGCTCCGACACTACATGTCCAACGATAGTTTTTTATCCTATTCTCGGATAGAATCTCCCCACATCAACATATAATCCTAGTAAGTTTGTACTGTGTCTGACGTCCAAATGTACTTCTATATGAGCTACAAAGCCGATGGTTATATATTTAAAGTTATTTCCACAAAAATACAGCCAACAATCACGGACTTTACAATTATCACCTCTAATATGTTTCTGAGTCATTTATAAGCCATTATTCACTTCAGTTTAATTTGGTTGTAGTTTAATTTAGTTCACTTCTATAAAATTATAATTTGATTAAAGTCAAGTTAACTCAACCATGTTAATTATTTTTTCAATACATTAATTTTTTTCTTTAACCCAGTTCAATTCATCTATGTTCAGTAAAAATAAATTCAAAAGAATGAGGCTTATTTATTTATTTTTAATTAAAGCATATGAATATGGCAGGAAATCTTTAAAAGGATCCAAAAATTTAAAGCCCAAGGAGAACAAGTGCTTATAACTTATAAGGTTAATCAAAAATTTAAAATAAAGTTGGTGGACTAAAACAAAGCCGTATTAAACGCTAGAAAAATCGATTTTTTGTAATTTTTCAAAGATTTAATGGTATTTTATGGCCCCTAAATATGTGAAAAAGAAGATTTATGTCCCCTAAAAATAAAGTGCAACATTTGTGGCTCTTATGTGGCCCCAAAATAAACTCCGTTAAAACAATAGATTTCCGTCGGGGATATTTTAGTAATTTCTATTTTATACTTTAAAGAATTTAAATAAATAAAAAAGACACAAATGGCAACTTTTGTTTGTCGCCTGAGCACCTCCAATGACCAGATCATCACCCCCACCATCAATCAACATCACCATATAAATATCTTGAAAAGACAGTGGTGGTCTGCTATCGACAGATTTTCCGCCGGACGTAACTACGGTGGCGCGATGGGAATGGCAATCATCGGCGGAGGGGATTCCGATGGCGACGGGGGATTCTTAAAGAAACGCCACCACCGTCGTGTATCATCGCCAATCGGAGAATGAAATCCGATCGCCGGAGAAGAATCCGGTCGGGATTTGCAGACACTATGGCGCCGCTGTCTCTGTCCATCTCCCCCGCCGCTCTCGCCGTCGATGAAGGTTGCCATATTCTCACCCGCCCCAGTGATAATACCGGCCCAATGCCCTGCTGGGCCAAGAAAGGGGCCAATGGCCCGGGATCAAGAAAGCAGTGCCTTTCCCGGGAAAAGCACGTCCGGACAAGAAGAACGACAGATGGTGACAAGGAGAAGTGGTCCTGAGCCTTATCCAAAGTTGGCAACCTCAACTATAAATAGTAGTCTCAAACAGTGAACAAGGTATGTGACTTATATCTCTCTACTTTATATTGAGAGCACCTTCCGTACGTTTTCCTTCTCCGCTATCCCCGTCTCATCATCACGCCGGAGCTTCTTCCCCGGGACGCCTCCCGGGGATTGTTTTGCAGGATTGTAGCGGGCCGATCAAGGAGGAGACCCGGATAGCGTCTAATCCCGGGAGACGGACGGATTTTGGCAGCATCAATTGGCACGCCCAGTGGGATCTTTCCACCTTCGCATGATGGAGTCGCCAAGGAGAGGGCGCGGGCGCCCGAAGAAGAACGCGGCACCTTCAGGGGGTGTTTCTCTTCCACCCCCGGGAGATGATGTGACCTTGAGGCAGTTGCAAGAGGAGCCTAGACACCAGCGGGAGCTAGGGGTACCGCAGGATGGCCACGTGGAAACTGCCTCTGACGAAGCCGACTCGGAAAGAGAGTACCAGGAGGAGCAAGGACCAAGGCTCGCCGGGGGAGGCAGTCCCCGGGCCCAGGGGCCTGAAGCCCGGGAGGAGGGGCAATCCTTAGCCGAGGCGGAGGAATTGGCGGCGTTGGAGTTCATGAGAGCCAACAAGGAGTTGTACCGCCAGTGGGTACTCTCTACCCGGGAAAGTCATAGGCGGAGGGAACCTGGGGGGAACCCGGCAGGCCCTTTACGGGGGTACCAAAGAGAGGTTATTGACCTGGACGGAATCGTTCAGCCGCCAAGGATACAGGGGCGTGTGAACTCTTCCACCGTCCCACCTTCTTTCCCTCCGAGTTTCGGGGTCGGAGGGGGAGTGGCTACGGGACAACAATCGAATTTGGTTCCACACGCTCCACCCTATTACCCGCGTTCCAGCTGGGGGGCGGGACAAATTGGGTATAACCTGCCAGTCATGCCGGCGGAGTCGCTGGGTTATCCGGTCCCTGGAACCCAGGGGAACCCGATCCAGTATTCCATGCCCATGCATGGATCAATGGGGATGAACTACGGTTACCCGGAGAGATACTATCGGGAGGACGATAGGACGCGGGGCTATCAGGTGGCGCAGCAGGACCCCAACTCTTTGGAGGCTCGACTAGACAAATTGGTGGGAAGAAATGGAGCTAAACCTACCTCCCCTTGGGTCCCTCGAGTGCTTGCGTACCCATGGCCGCCGGGCCTCCGGACCCCGGAGGGAATCCCAACGTACAATGGAGAGACAGACCCGGAAGAGTTTGTCAGGACGTACCAGAACCTAATGGTGTCAAGGGACTTCCCGGAGGAATTGAGATGCAAGTTGGTGGGCTGTTACCTGAGAGGAAACTGTCTTTCGTGGTTCGATTCCTTGCCCCCGAGAAAGCCTTCGAGATTATTACGATTTCTCTAAGCCTTTACTGTTCAGATACGCCGGGTTAAAGAAGGAAGGAAAGCAGCTGACTGAGCTTCTGGCCACCCGGCAGAAGGCTGCGGAAGGGTCAATGGAATACTATCGAAGGTACATGGACGACAGCATGAAGGTCGTCGACAGGCAGCAGCAGGAGAAGGCGGTGATTAGTGGGTTTATAAATGGCTTGAGGGATATGGCGTTGTTCCAGAAGTTGATAGAAAACATCCCGGAAACCTTTCACAACCTGCAGATGGCGGTGCAACTGTACTGTGCGGTTAATGATGCCACGCGGAAGAGAAAAGAAGAATCCGGGGGATTCCTCCCGGATAAGATGGAAAGAAGGAGGACGGTTGACCCAAGTAGAAGGGACCCTGCTCCCGCGCCGGTAAACCGGTCAAGAGCAGACAGTTTTACCCCGCTCAGCAAATCCCGAACGGAGATCCATGCTATCCACAAGGATTTGTTCCCGGATCCGTTGCCTATCCAAGGGACCCCGTCTAAGGAAAACGCGGACAAATGGTACGCCTATCACAAGTCTTATGGACATTCGACAGAGGGGTGTAGGATGCTGAGGAACGAGATAGAAAAATTGATAGAGCGGGGACAGCTGAGAGATTGTGTGGCGATGGAAGCAAAGAAGGAGAATCCCCGGGACCAGCCTCAAGAACAGCCCCGGAGGAGGTGGAGGCCTAACCCGGGGAGAGGAAACGGGAGAAACCAAGGCAACAGGGCCCCGGGAAGGCCTGCAATAGCTGCTGCACCAGTCCAAGCAGTGGAGCCTGCCCCAGTACCCAACAGGATGATCAACGTGATAAGTGGAGAAATTGGAGAAGCATGCCACTCGGTTTCCGCTATCCGGGCTCGGACGCGATATGTTCCCCCGTGGGAGATTCAGGGAAAAATATTTCGCCCCGAGGAGGCTCTCATTTTCTCTGAAGCGGATGCAGTCCCGCCTCAGATACCCCATTCTGACCCGATGGTGGTAACAGCGGAGATTGAAGGTTTCTTGATCAAGAGGGTGTTCGTAGATGACGGGAGCAGTGTGGAGATCATGTTCGCTTCCTGCTTTGATCAATTGGGAATTGGGAGACAGAACTTGAAACCCCCTTCATCTCCTCTGTCAGGATTCACTGGCAAACCTGAAGTCCCTCTAGGAGTTATTCCCCTCGCAGTATGTATGGTGGATGAGAAGGATCGGAGCAAGAGGGTCTCAGTGACGTGCAACTTTGCGGTTATTGATGCACCCTTGCCATATAACGTGATCGTAGGAAGACCATGGCTAACCCAAGCCCGGGCAGCGAGTTGTCCGTATCTACTGACGATGAAGTTCCCCACTGCGCAAGGTGTGGCGGTCGTACGGGGAAGTCAAGCCGTAGCAAGAAGTTGCATGATGACGGCGGTCCGGGACGCAAAGAAAGCAGTAGGGGCGGTACATGGAGAAGTTCCCCGGTAAGAATTGGAGGAAATGCAGGTGGCGGACAAAGGGACAGTCACGGTGGGAAAAGACCTCCCGGGTGAAGTAAAAGGTGCACTGAAGGAACTCTTGGCCAGGTATCAGGGAGTATTTTCATGGAGCTCGGAGGACATGGTGGGGGTGTTGCCAGAGTTGGAGGTACACAAGCTGAACATAAGCCCGGCAACAAAACCAATCAGGCAGAAGAAAAGACCTATAGCCCCGGAAAGAGCGGAATTTATAAAGAATGAAGTAAAGAAGTTGGAGAAAGCCGGGGTGGTCGAGGAAATCATCTACCCGGAATGGATAGCTAACCCGGTCTTAGTAAAGAAGCACGATGGAAGCTGGCGCATGTGTATCGACTTTACAGATTTGAATAAATGTTGCCCCAAAGACAGTTACCCCCTCCCAAATTTGGACCGACTGGCAGAGGCTATCGCGGGGTACTCAGGGCTGGCCTTCTTCGATGCACATAAAGGGTATCACCAAGTGCAGATGGATGAGGCGGACAAAGCGAAAACCTCCTTCATCACCGATTTCGGAACCTTCTGCTACAAGAAAATGCCCTTTGGGCTGAAGAACGCGGGGGCTACGTATCAGAGAATGGTGGACAAACTCTTCAAGGACCAAGTGGGAAGGAACATGGAGGTGTATGTCGACGACATGGTGGTTAAAAGCAGGGCTTACGGAGCTTTCCTGAATGACCTGGAAGAGATGTTCGAAAAGCTAGAACGGAGCAATCTAAAGCTGAACCCCTCCAAAAGTACCATTGGAGTGGGTGCGGGGAAGTTCTTGGGTTTCATGGTGTCAAGTCGGGGCATCGATGTTAACCCGGAGAAAGTAGAGGCCATAGCTAAGATGACCTCCCCCAGGTCGGTGAAAGAAGTACAGCGGTTGACAGGGTCCCTCGCGGCTCTCAGTCGATTCCTATCAAAGGGGGCAGATAGGCAGTTGCCTTTCTTCAACATTCTCAGGAGGGCCAATGCGTTTGAGTGGTCCGGAGAATGTGAGAAGGCGTTCCAAAATCTGAAAGAGCACCTTCAACAGTTACCAACTTTAAAGAAGCCACTCCCGGGGGAGGAGCTTTTTCTGTACATAGCAGCGTCCCGGGAAGCTGTAAGTGCCGTGCTAATCAAAGAAGAGGAGGGAAAGCAGCACCCAATCTATTTTGTTAGCCGGGCACTTCGGGGGGCAGAAACTCGGTACACTGACTTGGAGCAGTTGGTTCTGGCACTAGTGCATGCTTCAAGGAGGCTTAAACCCTACTTCCAGGGCCATCCCATAGTGGTCCTTACCAATTACCCGCTAAGACAAGTCATGTTCAAGCCGGAGGCATCAGGGAGAATGATGAAATGGGCTATAGAGCTGGGAGAGTATGAAATCCGGTATGAGCCAAGAAGGGCTATCAAGGGCCAGGCCCTAGCGGACTTCTTGTTGGAATCAGAAGCAAGGATAAACGAGGAACAGGAGACGCCTAACACTCCGGAGAACATGACTAAGGCTGAGACAGACCCGACCTGGAAGCTATATGTGGACGGATCGGCACACTCGGGGGGCAGCGGAGCGGGGGTACTGTTAGTCAGCCCGGAAGGGAAGGAGTATCCCTACGCAGTCCAATTCTCTTTCAAAACAACCAACAATGAAGCCGAGTACGAAGCTTTGATCGCGGGATTAAGGTTGGCAAAGGAGATAGAAATCAAAACTCTCACGGCACACAGTGATTCCCAGATTGTGGTGCAGCAGGTAAAGGGAGAATATGAAGCCCGGGAAAGGAGCCTGCAGAAGTACTTGGAAGCAGTGAAGCCTCTGATAGCCGGGTTTAAAACCTTCAACTTGGTCCAAGTTCCCCGGGAGAAGAACAGTAAAGCAGATGTTTTGAGCAAGTTAGCTTCCTCAGAATTGAAACCTGAGCCCGACCAAAAGTTGTACTTGGAGATACTAGGAAGAAGGAGCTACCAGGAGACTGATCAAGTAATGCTGGTGAGTGAGGAAGAATCTTGGATCACGCCCATGCGGGCGTACCTAGAGGAAGGAACCACCCCGGAGGATAAGGCTCAGGCCCGGAAGCTAAGAGTTAAGGCGCCTAAGTATGTGATCCAGGAAGGGGAGCAGTACAAAAGAGGGTATCTCCAGCCTTTGCTAAAGTGTGTAGAAAGGTCGGAAGGCCGACACCTCATCCGGGAGGTGCACGAGGGATCTAATGGGAGCCACCAAGGGGCTCGCACCTTGGCCAAAAAGATCTTAAGGCTGGGGTATTACTGGCCGACGTTGTTCAAAGATGCGGAAGAACATGTACAGAAGTGCTTGGCATGCCAGACATTTGCCCCACTAATCCATGTTCCCCGGGAGGAGTTAATCGGAGTCATAGGAGCTTGGCCGTTCAGTAGGTGGGGAATTGACTTGGTAGGACCATTCCCGACTGCCCCGGGAGGAGCCAAGTACTTGATTGTGGCAATCGATTACTTCAGCAAATGGGTGGAGGCAGAACCGCTCACCAACATACGGGGACTAACCTGTGTTAAGTTTTGCTGGAAGAACATCATTTGTCGATTCGGCATCCCGAAAATTGTAGTCACAGACAATGGGGCGCAATTTGAGAATGATCCTTTCAAATCATGGTGTGTCAAGTATGGTATAGAGCAGAGGTTGACATCTGTATACCACCCTCAGGCGAATGGGCAAGTGGAAGTTACCAACCGTATCATCATCAAAGGATTAAAAACTCGCTTGGAAGGCGCGCGGGGAAATTGAATTTGGGAGCTGCCCAGTGTTCTCTGGGCCCACCGGACTACAGAAAGCTCGGCTACTGGGGAATCACCATATGGCTTGGTGTACGGGTCGGAGGCAGTGATACCCGCGGAAATTGGGATCCCGAGCCCCCGGAATCAATACCAGCGCCCGGAAGAGGAAGACGATGGACGGCGCCTTGACTTGGACCTCCTGGAAGAAAAGCGAGAGAATGCGGTACTTCAGGAAGCCAAGGTGAAGGAGCGAGTAAAGAGGTATTATGACAGAAGGGTGCGGAAAGAAGCTTTCATCCCAGGAGACTGGGTAATGAGGAGAAACGATAAGAGCAGCCAAGCCCCGGAGGGCAAACTTGCACCCAACTGGGAAGGCCCATACAAGGTAAATGAAGCATACCCGGGAGGGAGTTATGTGCTGGAGGACAAGCAGGGGAAGGAGATCCCCAGAAGATGGAATGTAGCTAATTTAAGAAGGTTTTACGGGAAGTAGAGTACCCCGCATCGTACCTTAGCTACTAAGGCATGGATATGCCAGGCATGGATATGCCCCGCCCGGAAGCATGAATATGCCCGGAGAAATAACCCGACGTTTGGCCTCGTCCCGGGTTTAGAAAGGAAGATTTGTAAAAAGGGACCCAGGGGTAGCTCCCATTTGGATGCCCCGGTAGAGTGGACCCGGAGCTTGGATGAAGCCAGGGGATCAAAGAATGTAATGATTACAGGGAAGAGTTAATGAAAAAGGGTCTTTTCGAAAAACAATTTTATTCAATCCTTTAAATTACAAATCGCATGAATATGCGGTCATAGTCGTTGCAGGACGATTACATAAACATTTTACATACAAGTGTTCCTATCTATTTGCTACTATACCCACTTGGGACCTGATCCGGAAGCACCCTCAGGGTTACCCGGGCGAAAACCCCCTCCGAAGAATTGTGAGGACAAGAGATCTTCGGCAAAACGGGCATCCAGGGCTTGATTCCACGCAAGCTCCTCTTCCAATTGCGCGGCGTCTTCTTCGTTCAATTCGGGGATAGGCACAACCACGGATCCCTCTGGAAGTGGCTCCGCCAGGCGCATTCTTCTTACCCCGGCAGAAGTAACAAACCTGTACTTAGGAAACATGACTGCCGCACTTTTACCCTTCTCTTCCCGGCTAATACGAGTACCCTCGGCGGTCTTAACCCCCTTTGTGGTGACTCCAGAGTCGGCAATCTTCCGGATGCGCCTTATCCGACGTGCCACCTCTTCCGGGTCAATGGATACAGTCATGTCTTCGTACCTTTCGTACGCCACATCCACCTCCACTCGGGCCGGGACTCGGCGAAGGCTAGAGGGATAGGGCTCAGCTTCTTCCGCGGCTATCTTATTATGCCATTCAACGACGTCCAGATAGGCCTTATGATTAGGAGCTCCCTCACCAAACTTCTTCGGGTTAGCCTCCATGCGTTCCATCGTCCTGCGAACCCCGGCTGGAATATCGGTAAGAGGAGACACCCCAACTAAGCCATTCTTGAGACCCAAAAGGTAGTAGGATAGCCGGGTGATTAGTAGAGCATCCTGGAGGACCCTATTCCTATGAGTAAGGGACCGATTCTCCTTCTCAAAGTCGCAGAGAAGCCGGTTCTGAGCGGAGCGGGTCTCCAATGTCCTAAGTTTTTCCTGCGCCCGCTCTAGTTCGCCCCACACCATACCTAGCTCCTTGGCAGTACGATGACGAGAATCGTCCTGAAGGGCCTGCAACTCGGCGATGGTCTGATGGGAATTTAGGGCCTCCCGCATATGATCAGAGGCCAGGTCAAAGCAGTGATTCAGCGAGCCAAATTTGTTTTTAATAGCTTTAAGAAATTATACTAATGCCTGGACGGACCCGAACTCATGAACAAACGCACACAATCCAGCCTCAGACATGGCCCGGGTAGCTTGATCCCCTCCAAACCTCCAATGAGCCAGCTTCCTTTGAAGGAATGAGCATTGGAGGCACCCAGCGCGGGGGAGAGAGAAGTAAGTACCAGAAGAACAACTAGGATGAGGGAGAACAAAAGGCATGGATCCCCGCGGGAGATCTCCTTCCAAGTGGCGCTCAGACTACAAAAGATAGTGACTTCATTAAATTAAAAGGTAGAACTTATATTAATCAAAATGGGCACCAAGGCCAAGTTCTACATGTGCCTCTCGAGGAGGAAGATTACAAAAGACTTAAAAGCTACAAAAAAAAACTAGAGTCTAGAGGAATACATTATCCTCGGTAGGGCATCTTTCCCCCGGGGTAGCATGAACGCTCTTCCACATCCTCTCCAGTTCAGCTATGTCCGCGTTAGACCAGTTGGGACCGCAGTAAGCAGGGGCATCCACCTTTGGCTCGTCTTCCGGGCGCTCAGGGAATCCCACTTTCCGGATAGACTTCCGGGATTGATAGAGCAAGTCGTCCTGCCCCCTTGGAAGCCCCACAACGTATTCACCCGTCTTCTCCTCAACAGCCTGATACCCAAAATTGTCAGGTATAGTGCAGAACTCGTGGTAATTTTCAGCCCAGTGAGGCGTTTCTGGGACCACCCCATAGGCATTGAAGCATTCCGGTCCAGGGGACTCAGGGATAGCAGCCTCGTTGACCCCCGGAAGCTTGACCTTCTTGATGTCTGAGGCTGAAGGGGCCCGGGAACACATCTTCAGCGAATCCCACAACTGGGGTACCAGGTACTCCAGGCTGGCCTCCTGGAAAGATCTCCAGCGGTAGTTGAGCTCATCGCTTGCATTGGGGCGATAGTAGGATGCTTGTGCTTCAAGGCGAGCAGGTCCCGGAAGCCAACCCCGCAGATTGCGATACATCTCATGGAAGGCGTCAGCACTGGCTGCGGCGGCGATGCCCTCTAGCCTCTTGTCAAAATCGGCAGAGTGGAGAACTTTTCGAACCACAGCGTCCAAGGCTTCTTTTCCTTCTTAAGAGAAGAATATTTCTTCTCTACTTCCGCCAGCTTCTTTTCTTTCTCAGAGAGCTTTTTCTCCCTTTCGGCTAGCTTCTTCTGAGAAGCCTCCAGCCGGGCGGCCAGGTCATCCCGCTCGGCCAACTTCTCCCGGGCATCGAGGAGTTCCCTCTCCTTCTTAGCAAATAAACCCGCGCTATACTTAGAGTATGTCCGGTTGAGCGCTTCCGCCAGTTGAGAATCCGCCAGGAGAGAGTCGGCGAAAGTGGTGGTCTACAAAATTCAAACAAAGATAAGATTATCCGGAAGAATGGAGGATAAAAGTAGTAATAGGCTAGCGTACCTCTTCCCCCTGCTCAGGGATGGCTTGAGAGTTATCCCGTAAAGGAGAATTGGCAGGTGGAGGAGGAGGTGGCGGCGGGGTCGCACTTTCCAACCTCTGACGGGAAGACGGAGGAGTTTCCTTGTCATCGGTTAATGGCCGCTTGAAGCGGGAACCAGCCCCGCCGCTGTAAGTCGGGTGTTGGACGAAAGATTTCCTCCCCGGGGTAGGAGAGGACCCGGGGGCTTTCGGTTGGGAGGAAGGGCGTTGCTGACGGGTCCCTTGGGGAATGAACCCGGGGTTCTCGGCAGCCCCCACCCCGATCGAGGATGCCACTTGCTGCTCGGCTGGAGTGACCAGCCCCCGATGAGAATTCCCCTGCTGACTGTTATCCCCGGAAGGTATCTCTTCGAGTGGCGTAGCGTCCGCGTGCAAAGTAGGTTGAACTGAAGACAGGTAGAACAAAAAACAAATCAGAATGAAACACACATATATGTATATGAAAATAAAGAATAAAGCCTTTAATAGACACCTCCAGCCGGCCACACAGCGGAGACGGTTGGAAGGGAAAAGAGTTTTTCAGGGTATATCCCGCGGGCCCAATAATAGTCCGCGTTCCCAGTCTTAAAGAAAGCGTCCATGTCTAGGGGAGATAGACGGAGGAAGTTATGATCGTTGGTGAGGTCTGTTGGAAGGGAGGAAAGGGGTTTCTTGTCTTCAGGAACGAGGGAATCGTTCCAGGGGGGCATTGGGTACACCCGGGAATCGCAACGGAAGAAACCCTTCGCGAGGTACCCTTTGGCAGATCTGGGCTTACTCTTAATAAAGTCCTTCGTCCCGGAACGGATTACAAAAGAAAATACTCCCGGAAAGGACGCATGAGCGCGTCGAAGGGCATAAAAGGACCGGAAGAGAAGGAGAGAGGAGGTAACGTTGCATCTAGCGCAATTAAGTAAGAAGCCCAGTACCAGTACAACCCCATTGGGGTGTAGTTGGGCCGGGGCCATTCGATAGAAGTTGAAAATTTCTGAAAAAAGAGGAGGAAAAGGAAGGCTGAGCCCGTACTGGAAGTGAATCCGGGGAATGCAAGGCACTTCCCGCTCGGACATCCCCGGGGGAAGTTTTGATAATGATGCATCCAACAGAAAGAGGATAAAGCAACGCCTAACTAAATCTAGAACATCCCTATCTAAGGAAGGGGGAGGCCCGGGGAGATTAAAAAACCGATGGCCAGAAGGCTTTACTCCGTGGGTAGAACCCCGGGGAGCATCATTGCCGACTTCCTCATCGAAAGCTTCCCCATCTAGATCCTCTCGGGGGAGATGGGAACGCCGGGTGGGGGATGAGCCCGCCCCATCTAAGGTAGACGCACCCGGAGCGATTGGCTCCGGGGAGATGCTGAAGGTCTCAGAGGGGGTACTCGAAGAGGAACCCGGAGAAGGAATTGGGTGGGGGGTTCGGAAATGAATTTCAAATTGGCTTTGAACCCCCTCGGTATCTAGAGAGGAAGTGGTAATGTGTGGGGAACTCATGATGAAAGAGGAACGGAAGAAGCAGAGGAGGAGGATTAGAGCTTACTTGTTAAGGAAAAGCAGAGCGTCTGGAGAAAATTTGAAGAAAGTAAACTTATGAGAATGGGGGTTAGGTCCCTTATATAGGCGAGCGAATAGGAATCGTCACCTCAAAAGAAGGAAAAGCAATGATGACACGGTAAACGAGGCAGCATCAAATGCAGAATAGGGAGAGGCGGCGTCAGAAATTTATTCCAACACGGATGGGTCCTACTGAACTAGTAGCGAAAGAAGGGAAATGCGAAAGACCAATTCCCCGCGTAACGGAAACCCGGGAAACTGGTCTGGGGGGCTAGTGATAATACCGGCCCAATGCCCTGCTGGGCCAAGAAAGGGGCCCATGGCCCGGGATCAAGAAAGCAGTGCCTTTCCCGGGAAAAGCACGTCCGGACAAGAAGAACGACAGATGGTGACAAGGAGAAGTGGTCCTGAGCCTTATCCAAAGTTGGCAACCTCAACTATAAATAGTAGTCTCAAACAGTGAACAAGGTATGTGACTTATATCTCTCTACTTTATATTGAGAGCACCTTCCGTACGTTTTCCTTCTCCGCTATCCCCGTCTCATCATCACGCCGGAGCTTCTTCCCCGGGACGCCTCCCGGGGATTGTTTTGCAGGATTGTAGCGGGCCGATCAAGGAGGAGACCCGGATAGCGTCTAATCCCGGGAGACAGACGGATTTTGGCAGCATCACCCAGGTCTTAACGATTCTCACCCGCTTTCTCTATCCCACTCTCCTAGTCGTTGGGGCTAACTAAACCAGAAATTGGGCGATGGGAAACAGTGGTCGCGGGTACGGAAGCCAGTGGGACTTGGATTTGGCGTCGACAACGGCTGTCTGATTGGCGAAAAGTTAAGAAAGATGGTGATGACATCATGTTGATGTTAGCATGACCTCATCATCAGTGTTTCTTTTCTATTTAAATTTAAGTATAAAATACGAAATTACTAAAACATCCATAACGGAAATATGTTTTTTTAACGGAGTTTATTTGGGGCTACAAATACTGCATTTTAATTATTAGAGGTCACAAATACTGCACTTTATTTTTAGGGGCCATAAATCTTCCTTTTCACATATTTAGGGGTCATGAAATACCGTTAAATCTTTTTCAAACATATGTTACAAAATAAATTTAACCCTTATATTTTCATATATATGTAAATTCATTTGAATCATTCCTATATTATTTGCTTATATCATGATTTCTGTATTTGCGAAATATATTTAAACTCCCATCATATTTTCCTCCCAAAAATCGCGATCCCTAAAGATTCTTTTCCCCCAGTAATGCGGGAGTAAAATCGATGAAAATACAATGAATCCAATAAAATCGCATATGACCATATTTGGTTACAAAATTTAAATGTTGAAAATTATCAATTTTGACTAAATGAAGTGACTTGTACAAATTAAACCATGTGACATGACAAAGGGAGTATATTATTTGCTTATAAAATAATTTGTGTACTTACCAAATGTAATAATTATAAAATATTTATGTAGTCGTTTCATTAGTTATATTTTTTATATGGTAGTATTATTCTGTCCATCTTCATTAATTCTAATAAGAATATAATTAAAGATAATTAATCAAATGAGTAGCGACCACTCAGCTAGTCAATTAGTAATTTAATATTCATCCATTAGCATTTATATCTAATGATGATAAACTATGTGCAGCAAATTTTTTTTAAAAAAAAGTTAATCTTTACTCATTTTGATTGCACTTTTATATATAGTAAACGTATCAAACAAATTGATGAGCACGTCTGGAAACAATGCATGGTTTATCCACACCAGGCTGAAAAACTAGTATAAAAAGGCTTAGGGAGGAACAAAGATGCGTCCCCAAAACAAAAAAACCATGGGAAATCCTAAATCCCATATTCTGGTAGCCATCCTTTTGCCTCTGCTTTTGTTTGCAACTAAAAGTCATGCTGCTGAAACTCAAGCCGTCTCAGGCTCAAGAAAGCTTCTTGGAACAAACAGAATCGCTCCCACTGGTCCTAATCCGGCCGAACCACCGGAAGAATCTCCACCGATTCCAGAAGCCGATGTCAACAGACTAGTTTTGAGAGGTCCGGACCCGATAATTACCTCGCCGCCAACTCCATATTTTTCACCTTTACCGATATTCAATGCGGATAGACGGACTCCTACAGGTCCAAACCCGATACATAATCCGGGAGTTCCACCCAAGCCTGCAAACATTGATGTTGATAGACTGGTTCCCAAAAGTCCGGACCCGATAACCTCGCCGCCAACTCCACATTTTCCACCTTTACCGACATTCAATGCGGATAGACGGACTCCTACTGGTCCAAACCCGATACATAATCCAGGAGTTCCTCCAGCATTCAATGCGGATAGACGGACTCCTACCGGTCCAAACCCGATACATAATCCGGGAGTTCCTCCAGCATTCAATGCGGATAGACGGACTCCTACTGGTCCAAACCCAATACATAATCCGGGAGTTCCTCCAGCATTCAATGAGGATAGACGGACTCCTACTGGTTCCAACCCGATACATAATCCGGGAGTTCCTCCGGCATTGTAATTTGTTAATGTTTCTTCGATGTAGTGAATTTTTCACATTTCTATATATACCAGTTCGAAATAAGCACGTGTTAATTGCTCATCAAATATCAAGCACGTTAACATTTGACGGACTTTATCACATAGCCCGTTTAGACTCTCTCCATCCATCACTTGCTGGATTCTGTGGAAATCTAGAAATAGATGGTTTTTTGAAAATATTAAAATGCATGCTCCCTCTGTTATTCATAGCATCAAGGACCAACTTTTTTATATGTTTTCAGCTAAACCACTTTATATATCTTCTCAGTTTGATACTGATATTGCTAACCACACCTTTCTCCCACTTAGCATCAAACCCACTAAACCAAAAATCTCCAAAATTTGTTGGACAAAACCTGCTAGAGGTCTGAAATTTAATGTAGATGCTTCATGGTTTGCTACTTATGCTCTAGTTGGTATCTGCTATATGGTTAGAAACAACATGGGAGGACTTGTCCTACTAGGAGTTCATGTGTTCAATGTGCTTCAGCTTTAGAAGCTGAGATTTGTGCCATCAAATTTTCTCTCCAACATGCATGCATCTATGCTGATAGTATCATTATTGAGTCTGACTGTTTATATGCAATCTCATATGTCCTTAATCCTATAACTGCTCATTGGAAGCTTTTCCAACTAGCTGATGAGATACATTTATTAGTCAAAAACTGCCCCATTTTCCATATCCATAGAGAAGGTAACCAAGTGGCTGATGCTATTGCTAAATTGGCCTTGGTTGATAAAAGCAATACATATTTGCATTCCTTTTCTTCTCTCCCAGCAAAAGTACAAGGTCTTGTTAGGCTAGATCAGATGAGTGTACCCTCACTCAGAATAGCCAAGAATGGTTAATGCTGATGCTTTTTCCTCTGTATTTGCATGTACTGCTTCAAGGATGAATGCTCAGCTGGTTTTTACAATGGTGGTCTCTCAAATGGTGGTGGATGTTGGTGCATTTCTGTTCTAGTCCTTGCATCATCTCTCTAGCAGTCATTCCTCTTGAATTGTAACTCTTTTTAGACTAGCATCTGGACAAAATTGTGGTTCACCTTGAAAACGACCCACTAATGTGTAAGGAGGTTTTAGTTAGAGTTGCTCAATACATTGTCACTTAGATAACTAGGTTTTTTGCTACTTTGAACTGAGCTCTGTCTGTATTATATTATTATGTAGGTTTGAGGAAGCCAAATTGAATTCTCTCACTCATGATGGTTTCACCTTAAAAAAAAAATCACATAGCCCATAACTTTCATTTTTCTGAAAACTCAGAGAGCTCCACCTATCAATGTTTCTATCCTAAATATATTAAAATAAGATCTCCATTTAACGAAAAAGTGATACCAAACGCTCATTATTTACGATCTTCAAAAAAAAAACACTCATTATTTACGTGGAGGTGGAGGTGGAGGTGGAGGTGGAGGTGGAGGTTATGCCTTTTACGCTCATTCATACGTTAATAAAATTCTGATTGAAATGACTGGGGATGATTTAAAATTCATTGCATCCTCGATCATTCAGTTCATCACAAAAAGGCTTTCTTAAAATTTAAATCATTCGATTAAATCCAATCAAGTTCATGTTATATTTTGTTCGAATAAATTTAATTTAATTTAATTCAATTCAGTGTAATATAGTTCAGTTTAATTCTAAATAATTATCATTTTGTCTAAGTACTATATGTCATTAATTTTACCTTCACATGATCACATCCAACCCGAGCCCGACGAAACTCACAAACCAGACCATTATTTTAGAATAATTGACCGTATTAATTTATGGAGCATGCAGGTCGGTTACTACACTATCAAATTACATAACCAAAATTCTATTACATATATTGTGTGATTTTTTTTATTTTTTTGAAGGTATATATTGCGTGAATTCTAGGTATAATATTACATTAACAAAATAAAACATGAGATCTATAACTACTCCTTCCGTCCCCGTTAAAGCTGCACAACTTTTTCTGATTGACCAAATTTTTTTTGACCATCAATATCTTTAGTATGTGTAATTACATATGATGAAATTTTGATGTTATGAAAATACATGAAACAAAAAATCTAATAAAATATCATATGATCATATTTGGCTAGAGAAAATCTTGGGTGAGACTTGTTTTTTTGGAAACCAAGGGCCAGGGAATGACACAATAGCATGATATTAGAAAACGGGGTTAACTGGTAAATATTTCAAACTCGGTGCCATTTGGTAATTAAGCCAAACATCATGAATCATTTTGCAATTTTCAAAACTTCATGACATAAAACCCCCAATTTCTGCCACATTCGTTCATCCGCCATGATTCCGACTTGTACCGAAGAATTCGACATCAAACATGATTCCTCGGCCCTCATTCCTTCCAATCCATAGAAAACCGCTGATCTAAAACTTCAAGCTCTGCAACTTTTGATCTGAAAATTTCAGTCTAGAATCAATCGACGAGATTGCTTCAATCGGAATCAAAGACATTGTTTTCCATCGAAATCTATCAACGGCTTTGTTTTTTGTCAGAATCTAGAACCCGTTCGATTAACCTCCAGATTTGTTCCTGGAGGGTACTGAAATCTGCATCCTTGCTTGTGCTGAGCTAGCCAATATCCCTCGAGCCGAAAACGACAAGCAGGTTTTGATCTTTTAATCAGTCTGCTTGAGTTTTTACTGTTTTGTCTTCATATTTCACTCAATTTGCTTGAGCATTTTTTGTTTTGTCTTTTGATTTTTCAATCAATTTCCTTGAGCATTCTTTTTATGTCTTGATCTTTTTCTCAATGTGCTTAAGCATTTGTTTTGATGTCTTGACCTTTAAATCATTGTAATTGAGCATTTACTGTTTTTCCTTGATCTTTCAATCAATGTGCTTGAGCATTCATGTTTTGTCACGTTGGAGTTGCATATGGTTTCACCAAGTCGCCATGAGAGATGGGAAAGCCTGGTGTTGGAATCGCGGGGGTTGTCGACGTCCTTCATGAACCGGAACTTGTGGTTCTCCGCCGTAGTTGCAGAATCGCATGAGAAAATCAAGAGAAAGAAACAAAATAACACCTATTTACAGTTTAGTCCATATATTTAGGCATGTTTTTTTGTTTGCACCATAATTTCCGATAAACCTTTTTAGTCCTTGGTCTCTATAGAGACAGGTATCAAATGAGAATTTGTATTTGGGCTAATACTAGTTCAAAATAATGAATTTTGACTCAATGAAATGTGACCTGTGCGGAAAGAGGATCCGGAGTAACATAAAAGAGCACAGGAGGAAGAAAAATTAACCAAGCAAGAAGCAATAGGTAGCCAGCCATGGGAAGACCTAGATTCCATATGACGATCATCCTCGCTCTTCTGCATCTGTTTTTGTACGCTGCTCCGTCTCATGCTGCTGCAATTAAATTATCAAGTCTCCGGCTCGAGAAAGCTTTTCGTGATTAACAGACCGATTCCTACTGTCCGAATCCCCAAAAGTCTCCGGAAAGTCCACCGAGACTGGTGATGAATCAAGATCAAGGGGGCAACCAGCAAATCATGGGTTTGAGAAAGCGCCTCCAGCCTTCTGATTTTTTCTCTTTTCTTCTGGTGTAATGATTTTAATTCGCATGAAACAATAAAATGAGTAAATTAAGATGAATTGCTCATCAAATACAACTGTTTTTCAAGTCTTGTCCAACTTCTGCAGTAGTTTTACGGCCATCTTCTCCAAAAGCCAACCAATGTTTGGGTCTTTCCTCTAAAGGCCTGTTTGCCAGAACTTATCAGTATATCAGTTCAACTCAGTTCAGTTTAGTAAAAATGTAGTTTTATGAAATTTAGGTTAATTCAGTTATGCTAATTCTTTTTTTCAATACATTAATTTTCATTTCAGTTCAATCCAGTTTAGTTAATTTCAATGCAGTAAGAAATAAGTTCTGACAAACATGACCTAACTCCTTCGAGTGCAGATAGGGCAGCGTAATATAAGTTCCATGGAGAGAGCAGTGGGCTGTCGATACTGGGGTGTGTCGTGAAATGCCATGGTACACGCACTGTCGATGCTGGGGTGTGTCGTGAAATGCCATGGTACACTCTTGGAGATGAGGTATAGGTAACTCAACAAACACCACTTCAAACTCATCGCCCACATCCGTAAACTTATTGAACGGATTTGAACTGATCTAATGGGGAAAAAAAGTTTAAGAGCTGAATTGATCTGAAAAATAAAAAAGTTTACTGAATTGAAAAAATATTATCGGATTTGAACTAATAAACTCATTTAAACTAAAACTTTTGTCATTAGAAACTGAAATAATTTGAACTAAAAAAAAACTTAGACAAGTTGGGAAAAACGTTACCTCTTAATTTATCTTATATAAGAATTTGTTCTTCGTTTTAAGTAATTTATTAAAATTGAAGTTTTAGGAATTTATCATATTAAAATTAAAGTTTACTAAGGCCCTGTTTGCCAGAGCTTATATGTTCAGTTCAGTTCAGTGAAAATGTAATTTGATGAAATTCAGGTTAATTCACTCATGTTCATTCCATTTTTTAATACATCAATTTTACTTCAGTTCAGTTCAGTTCAATTCAGTTCAGTTCAGTACATCAAGAAATAAGCTCTAGCAAACAAATTAACCTGAATTAACATGACTGAATTAACATGTATTGAAAAATGGAATCAGCATGACTGAATTAACCTGAATTTCATCAAATTGCATTTTCACTGAACTGAACTGAATTGAACTTAGCTGAACTAAATTGAACTGAACTGAACTGATCTACAGATAAGTTCTGGTAAACAGGGCCTAAGTGATCTTCACCCATGGATAACTTAGTATTTATGTCCAAGAATCCTATAAAGAATTTTTTTAGAGCGTGACATGTATGACGGTCATAATTGAAACATTGGACAAATGTTGATTTTCTCACTTTCATATATGATCATTACCTATTATGTGTTGATCTTCTCACTTTTAAATTTGATCTTTTACATATTAAGTAAGATCATTCGGTGTATTACTTTTGATCTTCTCACTTTCATATCTGATCATTAATAACATGATTCATGTCGATCTTATCACTTCCAATTATGATCTTTTATGTTTTTTAAAGTAAGGATAATTGATGTACCAAATTTTGTAGTAAAGTCCTAAGTTTTTTTCTTCTAACAATGTTAGTTCAAAAAAAAGAAATTTACTTTCTTTTAACCGTTACCATTAAGATATTATTATTCCCATAAAATGTTAGAATGTTTTTTTTTGGTCCAACAAAATTCTTTTATTCTTATTTCGAGGATTCCGAGACAAGTCAAAAAAAAAAATCTTTGGATATCACGAACTCATTACATAGTAGGGATTGGAACTACTCCCTGGTGATTAATCTAATCCTTGGCACAAACTTGAGTTTTGTTTGACAATTTGCGGACCCGGGCCTAGGTTAATTGATGTGCACCAGCTAGCTAATCTTTTCTAAATCTTAAGTAGCTTCTTATTGTCCTTATCACTAATTTTTCACTAATATTTTGAGAGCTCACACCAAGCTCTGTTACAACTACCAATAGCTTATTATTTCTAACAAACCTTTACTCGGTTCATGGCAGACAGAGACGGATCTAGAATTATCTAAGTAGTTGGACAAATTTATAATTTTTTAAATATCACAAGGATGCTTGTTTGAAATAGAGGAATGAGAATCGGAATGAGAATAATAATGGGAAAATTAGGAATAAGCGCAATGGAACATTATTAATTCGTAAGTGGAGTGTAAGATTTACATAATTTCTGAAAAGGACAGTGAATAATTAACATAATTTTAAGTAATGTTATTATTAGTATAAAGACAACAATACCCTAATTTTTATTATTTTTTGTTTAGATCTCTTGTATTTAGTTAAATTAAATTTAAATTTATTTATTTACTCCAATTTAAATCAAATTTATTTGTAATCATTTCATTTCAATTCAAGTCAAAATAGTAAAATTATATGAACTTGATGAAACTCAATTGAATTAAATGCCAAGGAAGTGAACTAAATTGGATTTAAAAATCTGAAAAAAATTATGGAGCTTAATTAAATTGAATTTAGGCAAATATAAATGAATTAAGTCAACCAAATTGAATTGAATTGAACTAATTAATAAAAGTAAATATTTTTAGATGAATATGACTTGACATGGATTGAATTTTAACCAAAATTTTGGTTGATATTAATGAAGCAAAACTGAAATAAACTAAAGAAAGGTGAACTTGAATTAAATTCTTGATTTGAATTCAACTAAATTTGAGTGAATTAATAAAATTTAATGAAAATGAACTGAATAGAATGCTACTAAAGTGAACTAAATTGAACTGAACCAAAACTACATAAAATGACATAGGGCTAAATTGAACAAATTTGATCATAAATGCATTTATATTTAGTTATTGGAGTGAACTTATTGAAAGTTTAAACTTAATTTAACTAAGAACAACTGATCTAAATAATCCCAATTTTCTCAATAATAATAGAGTATTTTTTTTTTTTTTGAAATAACCACCGTTGGTGGGGGGAGTTATATTGGCTTCCCCTTGCCTTTTAAATAACCAAAAAAGAAGAATACATTTGGCTGCAATCAGATAAGGCTTAGAGCACAGTGCAGCAATAGAAGAAAACATAGAAACCTAAAACTAGGAGACTATGGTGTAGTCAAGCACTACACAAGGCAACAGTGGTTGCCTTCAAAAAGAATAGAGTAAGCATTGCTTCTCATTCTGAATAGCAGAATAAAAGAATGGTGTCAAATAAAAGCTAGGAGAGCTTCAGTCCACTTGCTTGTCAGTGATTTCATGAGCAAACACAAAATCACAAATCAGCCTATGGATGAAAATCTTCCCATTTTATTTGACCAGGTGGAAAGTGCAGCACCAGAGTTAAAATGTCCTTGGGGTGCATCTTTGTTGTGCAGCTTGGATTGGTGTAGGAGTAGTTTCCGCAATTCCTGCCAAAAAATGGAGTGCAGTTTGGAGTGCAGCTTGGAACCTTGAGTGCTATTTCTGCAAACAACAGCAAAAGGATCAGCAGTATCTAATTCTGGATGCGCAGTGAAGGGAGCTCAATTTTATCTAAAATTAAAGCTCCTCTCACTTTGACTGGAAGAGTATGAAAACTATATTCTGCATCTTGATGATTTTTCAAAGCATGTTTGGCTAGGAGATCAGCTACACAGTTTCCCTGCCTAAGAGTATGAGTGAGGACAGCAGGGTAGAGGTTACTGGATATGGATTCTACAAGAGAAAACATATTCCAGGGGGCCTTGTAAGAGTAATGATTATAATGTTGTTGTTTGGTTTGCACAAAGGAATGGATAAAAATAGTAAAGTATAAGGTTGGAGTGACTAAATATAGTAAACAACTAGGTAATGAAACTCATAGTTGTCAATTTTGGGGGGTTTGGGTGATTGACCAATTTGGTTAATGAAGGTGGGCCTCATATAATCATAACTTCCGACTAAACATTCATATTCTATAATCAAACTCATTACCCACCTCCAAACCCCTCAACCAAGCACCAAAGTAGAAGGACAAAATTTTAATTATTAAAAATTTGGCACATAAAAATATTAAAAATGATTTTTTTTGGTTAGCATTTGTCACCTTTGCCCAAATGCTAGATCCACCTATGATCGACGTAACGAAAAATTTGAAACAACTAAAATGAAAGGTCACCTAAAGATCTTCAGCAATCTCGTTGTCCATGGCTTCTCTCAATATCTCCGATACAAGAAATATGTACTCCCTCTGGACCAGCTGTTTCTGCACAGGAGACTTTTTTCAGTCAACTATGCTAAATTTTGACTGAATTTTTGAATGCATAGATAAATAAAAATACTGTCGTATCTAATATTGTTGGAATCGTCATAACATGTATTTTATTAATATCAAATTTTCATATTTTTATAATATACGTAGTTAAAGATATTAGCAGTCAAACACGTGTATTGAAGACCGTGAAAAGTCAGCTTTAGCTGTGCACATCCAGCTGGTACGGAGGGAGTATGCTGATTTTGGTGTTGTAAACGCGCGTAATGCACTATATAAACCTCAAAATGAATTTCACAAATAATGCTAATCTAGTACATGTGGTTAAAGAAATTTTACTACTAATATCAATAACTTGTAAGAGTTAAATTTAACTCATAAAAGGAATATTTATTGATAAGAAATCAGCTACTCATGATGATAGGAGTTTTCAAAACCATGCACGCAACATATACATTACACTGGGCGGAATTGGTTTTAGAATTGAGCGTAATTTAGTGAATTAGTTTTTAAAAAAATTATTTGGTTGTTATAAACTAGAAAAATTCTCAACTAAGGTCCGTCTTAATTAGTTTCACTGAATAATCATGATTAATATGAAAAAGATCAATGTTAAATATGAGAAGATCAGACATGAAAGTGGCGAGAAAATTAGCAATAATACGTGATTAATATGTAAAAGACCAAGATTAAATGTGAGAAGATTAACATTTGTCATAAGAGACCTTCTCGAAAGTGAGACTCAAAATTATTTTGAATCAGTGATTTGCTTACATAGCAATGAAATTAGTATTAGGGTTTTGGCATCAATATGCAATGGCCTTTGCGGAAATTACCATATATGATACTCCCTCTGTCCCAGCGATAGTTGCAGAGAGAGAAACTCCTTCTTTTTATTTCACACTAGCAAAATGACAATTTTGCCCCTTCCGATTTCATCTATTTACTGCAACTCTACCGCCGCAAACACATCCGCTCCACCACCACCCCTCTTCACCACCGGCGAATTCCCGACCAAAACCCATATCGAAAATTAATCTGAGAACTGAGAACACACGTTTGAATAAACCCATTCTTATTAATTTGAGAATAAACCCAACACAACAGATCGAAAACCCATTTAATTGAAGAAACTCTTCGATTATTCAGCGATTGAGCAAAACCCCAACAAAATCCAATTCGGTTGAACAAACCCAATCAAAATCCAATTCGAAAAACCCAATCAAAATCAAGAAAACCCATCGAAGAAGCGATCCGTTTGGATGAAATAGATGGATGAAATAAATTTTGATGATTTTCTTGATTTTGTCCCAAGCTAGTGCAGATAAAATGATTATGACAATGATAATAAACTACACCAGCTAGTACCCACACACATTTTCATGAAACTATACACAGGCAAATGGTCAGAAAGTAGGTCAGCAACTCTATACAAGCAAATGAACCAGCAAACAAGCAATGATTACATGAAGCAGACATTAAATACAATCAAATTCACTCGCAAGAACCTAAGTTCTCTGCTCTTCTTTATCAGACACATCCAAGTTCACTCTATAAGCAAGACACCGGTGCATGTGTTAATCTTTCCGTCCAAGTTCTTTCTGGCTCGTTGCCAGAAATGCTCCGCAATTGTATTATATACTTGCTCAGGTCCTAATGTTCTTCACAGAGCCTGAATCCATCTTAGGGGGACCAGAATGCCTTCTTGCAGAAGCAGGTGGTGTAGAGAAAGACAGCCTTTTCTTTGTAGAACTTACTGAACCCTTCTCTGGGGTTTCACCACCATTTTCTGCAGTCTGAGGGCTCTGCATCCTGGATCGTGCAGTAGTCGAACGTGTAGATGCCATGTAACCGGGAACAGAAGAAGAGCTTGCCAAACTTTCATCATCCCTCACAGAAGAGCCTGTAATACTATGCCTTCTCTGGAACTCCGACTTAGCACTGTTCAAGCTTCTTGAGTCTTCATCCACACTTAGTTTCCCTGCTCGTTTTGATGGCGTTGTGGCCTTGGAAACGGGCGTTGATGGTGATCTACGGTGAATAGGAGGACGGCTGATTTTCCTTGGAGAGGGAGTAGGCTTGGTTTCGTCTAAACTTTTCACAGAAGTGTGGTCATCATTGAGCTCTTTTTCAAGTGCAGTCTTTGATTCCCAAGGACGAGCAGCCATCCAGCGTTCTAACCAACTCCAGCCCCAATTGGGATTGTTTGGATCCATGAATGTCTGGTTTGAAGTTTCAGATTTAGAAGAGTTCCTCCATGTTTGCTGCAATAAGGAATATACTTGAGATGTGTTAATTCTGAATGTCATTTGCATAAAAGCTTTGTAAGTTGTAAGAGGTTATTATGAGTTATCGAGAACTAATGTTTTGCTTTTTGAATGACTTACTTTAGTAAGCCACTGCAAATGAGAGTATACAAGAGAAGTATACCTGATGGGAGTATGAATAAGCCAATGCCCTTTCTCTCCGAGTTGCAGCTTCCTGCTTGTGCTGCCTCCTTGCTTGTTGCTGCTCTTTTGATTGTGTGCTAAGATTCCAGTCATCTCCATCCTGTCCAAAATGTTCAAAACCATTTCAGAAACAAACATTAAAAAAAACAAGTACCATGGGGAAAAACCTTGGAATTAAATAAATACTAGTATGTCATAGTGATCACTTAAGAAATACCACCTGGAAATGGACATTCAGAGATTGAGGAACCAAGATAGAAAGAGAAACAAACGGATTTTAGGAGTCAAAACTGTTAAAATCAAACAGATTTTTTTATTTTTTTTGAAAAGGTATGAAATCATACAAGAATGCAAATTTTCTTTTAAAAAATTTTCTTTTAAAAATCATACAAGAAAAGTGTATACTCATATTCAAGCTTGAAACCTCGTGGAGAGTGATTTTTCCCTGTCAAGTAGCATACAAGTTACTCATTGCTTATTTTAAGCTTCCATGCTCTTTAAACTTGTCAGCACACTTAATGCCCTGACCATCACAGATCCAGAGTCTTACATTCTTTACGAGACAAGCTTCTACAGCCCAAACTGATTCATGTGCTAAATGTATAAGTGTTCTTCATCAAATGTTATGCACAAAGAACCCATGAAAAATAATACATGAGCAACGATGGCATCTTAATAGCCTTTAGATAGTGTAAAACCACTTAAGTTTGAATGAAGCCCTGGATAAAAAACAGATGAAAGAGGAAAACTTACAGATTTTGTCAGCTTCTCAAGCTCTTTCTCATGCTTCTGTTGAATCTGTCTCTGGAGAGCCTCATTCTCCTCTGACATTCTGATTCTCCTAGCACGAATCTGAGACTGCACATGAGCCAGTGTCTGCATGCATCTTAAGGTGCTTGCTGCTTGACGCTGCACAGATTGCCCTTGTACCATCTTCTTCAGCCTCACTAATCCTCTTATAGCCCGCAAAGCTCTTCTTGACTGAACAACAAAGCCACAAACCATAAATACAATCAAGTCCTCTTTAATCTATAACTATGACAATTTTCCTCTTGGGAGGCATAAGCATCTGTAGATACTATTTCACCACTCTAAAAGTACTATGGACTACAGACAACTTAAAACATATCCTTAACTTCTGTTTTAAATAATGGAGTTCACTACATGGATAGCAAGAAATGTCTTTTTTGCATCAGAAATCCCCCGCTAGACTTCTAGTCAAAAGACAGGAAATGATTAAAAAAAAAAAGTCAAGCTAATAATGCCTAGCACTATATGATAAAAAAACAGAAGAAAAAATATCTCAGAACAAGGGAAGGTAATACAGGATCTCACTTACCATGTAACCTCTGTAAGCACTTTGAATCTTGATAGCTGCAATCTCTTCCTTGGACTTTCCAAAATAACGAGCTGCAGATGTGAGCCGAACAACTTCTGCAGCAGCCTTTGCCGCTGCAACAGCTGCTTCTGCAGCCTTAGCAGATGCAACAGCAACTGAATAGGCTTGCTGCATATTCTGCTCATTCTCAGATCCACTCAACTCCACATGATCCTGGGGATTACCAGAGGCTGAAGGAGATATAAGTGCAGCATCCACCTCATGGCTCCTCTGCCTTCCAAACCATCTCTTCGATTTACGGTTTTTCTATTTTCAAAGCACAGGCCTTATCAGGCATATTCATAAAGAAACAAAGGTAAGGAAATTCGAATGAATCAACAATGACTACCTTATCTTTCTTCTCACTCGAAGACTCTGGAAGCAGAACCTTTTTCACCGCAGAAAACCAGCCCCCTTTCTTCCCCATTCCTTATCAATCAATCTTCTACATAACAAGATAGCAATAGCATCACAATCACATATTAGCAAATGGAGATTTATATCCCCTCTTCAACAACAAAATAAATATATTTCCAGAGTAAAAAACGCAATTCATGATATCTTACTGGACGATTACAACAAAGGATACATTCAACAAAAGAGACAAAAGTGGAAACAGGGAGGCACCAATAATCACATAATTTACGTAAACAAGCCAAAACATGGCCCCAAAATCACATGATGAAACTTCCACCGACAAAATCAAAAATGGCCAAAACCCATTCCACAAAATTACATTTATAAACCATCTTCAAACCCAAAATGCAAAATCATAACAAGAATTTAACCTCAAACACCATCAAAAACCGAAACTTTACCGCACCATGGGGCTCTGCTAACAAATTGTAGTTTTTGATCAAATTTAGGATAATGCGGGATAATGTCAATTGTCAAACGCACCTTAGAGAATCCGAACGTGTCTGCAGATCTCTCTCTCTCTCTGTCAAAGCACTGTCTCTGCAAAAGTCCTCTCTCGCACTGTTTGTAAGCAACCAAAAAGGGATAGAATGAAGATCATGTCACTGTCAACACAAACGTGACGGCATGAATATTATCATGAATAGAGAGAGGGGGAGAGAGAGAGAAATCCTCGAGAAGACGTTTCGGTTTTGACTGAATTTAAGGAATGGTGAAAATGAGATGGTGGCATCGTTGGGAAGACAAAAGGGATAACTGAAATAGGGGTAGTTTCGGAAACTGACATGCATAAGTTTAGAAACGTACTTTCACGGATATCTTTTGCCGTGGGCTCCATTTTAATATAAATTTCTGACCCACATTTTTAAATATTGTTGACTTTAGGTTTTTTAATAAGGATCAAATGCTGTGATTATTTTTTTTTGTTAAACTGAATATTCTGAAATGAAAATTAATGAAAAAAATAGTAAAACTGATTTAATGTAAATTTTATTAAATTAAATTATTATTTAATTGAACTGAACTGAATTGAACTGATATACAGAAAAGCTTTTCTGACAAACGGGACCTAAGTACATACAATATAATAATAAAATAATTACATAGTAACTCTTACAAAAATAAAATATATATTATATAAAACCACTGTTGTATGGTTATATTATGGTGATATTAGCATATTATTGAGCAATATCAAATTGTCTCATAATGAAAAAGTTTTGTATTACTTTTCCATCATAATAATTGTAATTACACATTTTCATTCAAATTTTTCCCAATTTTACATTTTTCAAAATTTTATAAAGCATAAAATATATCTTTGACGTTGAAACATGTTCTTCAAATTCAACATGGAAGAATGGTAAGTATTTTTTCTTATACTTTTAAGATAAATAAAAATAATATTTTTTTTACCAACCAAGATGCAAGAAAAAAATCTCAACGGGAAATTTTCTTTAATAAGGAAGTTAAAATACTGCATCTTGTTTAGAAATACATGAAATAAGCAAAATATTGGAAAACAAATTTTGTAAGGTAAATAATGGAATATTATCCAGTGCTAATTATCCAGAGAGAATATGATATTATTTCGGTTATTTTTATCTAGATTAATCGTGGGGCCTTGAAACTCGGTTGGACATATCTGTCCTCGCCATTCTTTAACTGCAGACAGACTAAACTGATCTCCCAGCAGGCAACAAAGCTTCGGCAGCGGCATCTGTAATTAATGAGCGTTAATTCAGATTGCATTAAGTGTCATGGGGTTTTCATGACCCTCCATTTATTGCCCAAAGCCAAGAGAGATGATAAATTGATATATCTTCTTCACCAAATTTATCCAACTACTCCGTATTTTCGTAAAATAAGAAGTTGAAAACCAGAAAATATTTGAAAAATTCGCTCATTATAAAATTTACCCGGTCAAAGACACAAAATTGTCACTGGTCAAGTGTTGGTGATTTTACTTTCTGAGAAGGTCTTGGCGGATACCGGTAGGACGAATGATATTTCGTTTAATGGATTTGTTCAGGTGTTTCACAGATTTGTTAGTTCATTATTAAATAAACATAGATTATAACAAACAAAATTTTGAAACACACGAACATATCTATCAAACACATGAACCCACCTTATAACAAACAAAGTTGTTAAACACACGAACAAATCTATTAAACATGAACTATCATTCGTCCTACCGTAAGACCTTGTATTACTTAAAAGATGGTGAGTCTGATACAATCTACATTAAATTCGTTGACTAAACGATAAAAAGGTTAAAAATATTTTGAGAATATTTTGTAAAAGTTGAAATGAAACTTGTAATGTTACTTAGCTAAACTGTCATTGATTAATTATAAGGTGGTATTGGTCATAAAGTTTGTGGGTATAGTTAGAGTGGTAGGTGATTTGTTTTAAGGTTTGATTTGATTCATGGGTTATGAGAGATTTGTATTATGGGTATTAGGGTGTGTTGTATTCTTTTCATTTGGATGCAAAAAGATAAAAGATAGTTACGATAATTGGTAAAATTGGCTCAAGTTGTTGCTCAAATGCTGGATAAGTTGAAGATAAAGATGCAGCAACTTCGTGATGACTTGTGGGATTGCTCGTTGATATCAACTTCAGGCAACAGACATAAAGTTGATTGCCCGTTGGATAAGTCTGTGATACTCTGAAAAAGAAGTTAATTCCTGTGGGAGAGAGGCAACAGAATGATTTTCTACTAAATCATGTTTCTTGTAGAGTAGGAATTTTATAGTAGCCAGCTCAGCACAAATTCTGGGTTCAATGCTAATATCTTCCATGACCTTTTTGTTTCTTTGAAGCCAAATTTCCCATCGGAAAAAGGCTAGGAGCCTTGTGTCATCTTCCAGGCTGCCACTGATAAGCCATTGGTGGAGCCATGATTTGGAGTGTGACTAACTGTGATTAGAGACTTTCATGCCAATTGGAGAGTGTGACCAGAAAGTGACACTTTCAGTGCATCCCACAAATAGATGATACTCATCCTCTTCTTCTAAGCTGCATCTTGGGCATAAAACTTGATCAAAAATCTTTCTTTTCCTACGGTTTATTTGTGTAGGGAGGGCTCTGGAAAGGATTCTCCATAAGAATACATTCAACTTGTATGGAACTTTAAGGTTCCACACTTTGTCCCAAAGCTTCTTCCTTCTGAGATCAACACACCCCCTTTCAGTCATCACAACATGGTATCCTTTTTTCACTGTGTATTTTCCATTCCTGTTATGAAGCCAAATTGGTACATCTTCTGAGTTGGGGTCAACATTCACTCGCAAAGCCAGGATATGAGGGATAGTCCTTATAGGAAAAATGGCTCTTAAAAGAGGTTCCCTCCAGCAGTTAGGTCCATGAATCCGATGCTCCACTCTCAAGTTAGTGTGTTGAGAGGCGACATTAAAAGCATCAAGAGGATTATTAACTGTGGGAATCCATTGTTCGTCTATCCTGACTTTTTTTTTTCCATTTGTGATCTTCCATCCCAAATTCTCTGTGATGACATCCTTGGCCCAAAGAATAGACTTCCATCCCCATAAGTCAATAGGCTTCTGTTGGACAATTCTGAAGTCCGAGTTTCTCAGGTATTTAGCTTTGAGCACTCTAACAAGTAGAATATCCTTATTCTTGAGTATATTCCAGGCATGCTTGGCTAAAAGTGCCTTGTTTATTCCAACAGATGACCTCAGCCCCAATCCACCTTCACTCTTGGACTTTGTGAGAGTTTTTCAAGATCTCCAGTGGATAGTTCTGCCTTCAAGTTCACCTTTCCATATGAAGCAGGCTGTCATCTTGTCAAGCTTCTGAAGTTTGCATTTAGGAATCTTGTATATGCTCAATGGGTATATGGAAAGTGCACTGAAGACGTGCTTAGCCAGCGTGATTCTGCCATTGAAGTTCAAAAGTCTAGACTTCCATGATCCAAACTTTTCTTTAGCTCTCTTGATCAGGCTTTGGTAAATCTCTCTTTTCTGTTCTCTGAAGTTGACTTGGATACCAAGGTATTTCTCCCCCAGTCCTTGATTATGAATATTCAATGTGAACATGAGATAGTGCTTCATCTCCGCAAGTGTGTTTGGACTGAATTGGACTGAACACTTTTCAAAGTTCAGCCTTTGGCCTGAGAATCTGGCATATATGTTTAGAGTTTTCACCAGAATGTTTACAGAATCATATGTTACTTTGGTGAAGAGTATGCAGTCATCAGCATACATCAGGTGACTCACCCTTGGGCCTCTTTTTGACACTTGGACTCCCAGTTTACCATTTTCCAAGGTTTTTTGTTCCAACCAGGCAGACATGAACTGTTGAGCTATGATAAATAAGTAGGGAGACAATGGACAGCATGATGCCTTTATTTGGGTAAAAAACAGATGAGGTATTCCCATTTACCACAACTTGATACGATACTGTCCTGATACACCACATAATAAGGTTAATCTAGGTGGAAATCCCATTGCTCCTAGTGCAAGTTCCATAAAATTCCAAGAGATTCTGTCATATGTCTTGCTCATGTCAAGCTTTATTGCTGCCATCCCAACTCTTCCTTGATTCCTATGAGAAAGACAATGAACAACTTCATGTGCCAGAAGGACATTTCCAGTTATATTTCTCCCAGGCACAAAACCATTCTGATTGACAGAGATGAGGCCTCCAATGCACTTTTTCAATCTTCTAGCCAAAACTTTGGCTATGATCTTATATTTTACATTGCACGGTGCAATGGGCCTGAAGTCGGCCGCTATTTGGGAAATTTTCTTCTTTGGAATCATTACTAGCTGGGTCTCAGGGGGGAAATGCTCACCATTCAGGATTTTGATTAAAGTCTCAAACATGTGTTTCTCCTATTATCCTCCAGTACCTTTTGTAGAAGCCAGCTGGAATTCCATCTTCCCCGTGAGAGGTCCATGGTTTCATTTCCCTAATGGATTGCCAAATTTCAGCAGCTGTAAAACTCTTTTCAAAGGAGGATACCTGATGACCTGTGAGTTTCTTATTGTTGCAATTCATGAATGTGGAGATTCCTATATCTCCGTCAATTCCAGGAGGGTACCACTCAGGAGTGATGAAAGTGGTCTTCACATGATCAGCAATGGCCCTAGTGATCTCACTGTCACTCTGTCAGTTGTCAACCAAGAGTCATCCATGTCTTGGATTCTTTGAACCAAGTTATTATTCTGTCTCCTGGTAGCCCACTTGTGAAAGAAGGAAGTGTTTCTTTCCCCTTGAACCATCCATGAAACCTTGGTTCTTTGTTGCCAGTAATCAGACTGTTTTTGGAGAAGATCATCCAACTCAACTTCAGTTATGTTTCAGTTTAAAAGCATATGGAAGCGTCACGTGGCGCTCTCATAGAATTTTCTTATTCTTTTAAAAAAAACTAAAAACACAATTTTCACAAGAGTCTCTAGAATATTCCTTTTTTGTTCTTGGAGCAGAAATTTCTCATGCAGTCTTTCTTTTTCCTTAATTAGCCAATTAATATGTTTGACTTTTCTAAGCAAGTTTTTAATGCTAATTTATTTAAAATAACAAATTTGCCACATAATTCTATAAAAAATAGAATTAATGAAATATACTCTACTAATCAAGATATGAAATTATTGAGTATAATAAATCTTCCATTTGTCGATTTGATGACTACTAATACTATTTAAAAGATTAATCGTCTTACATATCTATGTATTAACTTTTTTTGAAATCTTGAAGCTTAAAATATATAAAATTATCATGGTTAACAAAATTAATATGAATCGGGCATGATACCGGCATTATCTAGATACAATAAGGAGTGAATTATGCTTAATCTTTTCCCTTTTAATTGCATACTTCAAAAAATTCTTTATTAAATTATTTTTAAATACATATATGGAAAGCAAAACCTGCCTTCATCAAATCTGGCCTAAAACGATCGTTTTCAATCCCTTCCCTTTCTCCTTTTCTATTCGTATTATGGTTTGTCAAATCGTTTCCCTTCTGGTTTAAGTTTTATTGTGGTTTCAGATTTCAGGAAACCTGCATCCTGTATAAAAACATGCAGAAGGCAGCCAAAAACCGAAATCAGTTCAGATCAAATTAATCGATCAGTCTTAATATCATCAATATGGCTGAAGTCGCACCTCCGCCAAGTCGGTCAAAGGACCTCGAAAACCTCTTCCAGCGCGCGAGCCGTCTGGTGGCTCCCGGCTTCGAGCCATCGTCGGAGATGATCAACGATCTCAAGGAGTACGTCAAAGTGCTGGTGGTCGGTGCCGGCGGCCTCGGCTGCGAGCTGCTAAAGGACCTGGCTCTATCAGGCTTCTCCAACCTCGAAGTCATCGACATGGACACCATTGAAGTTACCAATCTCAACCGCCAGTTTCTCTTCCGGCTGGAAGACGTCGGAAAACCGAAGGCCGAGGTTGCCGCAAAGCGAGTCATGGAGAGAATCAGCGGTGTGAACATCACGCCGCACTTCTGCCGGATCGAGGAGAAGCCGATGGAGTTCTACAGTGACTTCAGCATCATCGTCCTCGGCCTCGATTCCATCGAGGCTCGCAGCTTCATAAACTCAGTCGCCTGCGGATTTCTCGAGTACGATTCCGACGACAAACCCAACATGGAAACAGTGAAACCGTTAGTCGACGGTGGAACCGAGGGCTTCAAGGGCCATGCCAGAGTTATCCTCCCCGGCGTCACGCCTTGCTTCGAATGCACCATCTGGCTTTTCCCCCCTCAGGTGAAGTTCCCGTTATGTACCCTTGCAGAAACACCGAGAACCGCCGCTCACTGTATCGAATACGCGCATCTAATCAAGTGGGACGAGGTTCATCGCGGCGAGAGCTTCGATGCAGACGACACTGATCATATGCAGTGGGTCTACTCAGAGGCTCTGAAACGAGCTGAGCTTTTCGGCATTCCTGGTGTTACATATTCGCTGACTCAGGGCGTGGTGAAGAACATCATACCAGCAATAGCATCCACCAACGCCATTGTTTCAGCTAGCTGTGCTCTGGAGACGCTGAAGATAGTCACTGGATTCAGCAAAACCTTGGAGAATTACTCGACGTATAACGGCCTCGATGGGCTCCACACCGAAGTTACTGAGTTTGAGAGGGATGGAGACTGCCCGGTTTGCGGGCCGGGGGTTCTTCTCGAGGTTGAACCGTCGGTTACGCTGAGAGAGTTCATCGACAGGCTCGGGGATCATCCGAGCCTGTTCTTGACTCGGGTTAGCGTGAGGTACCGGGGGACGAACCTGTACATGCAGGCACCTCCGGTGCTTGAGGAGCAGACGAGGCCGTTTCTGGACCGGCCTCTGTTCGAGCTGATGGGAGAAACCAGGAAGGATATTCTGAGCGTTACTGGTATGGCAGGAAGGGGTGACACTAAGCAATCTTGTTCGAGGAAATTAAGGGTTGTGTTTAAGGGAATTGATGATGGTGATCAGTAGATGTATGTTGCTGCTGTTGCTTAACTCTGTTACCATTGTTGGTACAGAGATAATTCTGTTTGTAATGGTGGCCCTTCATGATCATCGAATGGACCTATTTTTTATACATTTTTCCATGTTGTAATGACACAAATTATAGTAGTATTACTTCATTTAAACATTATATTTTTCTTTTTAGTTTTACTGTTGCATAGCATTATTGAATTCGAGATAAAAGAGAATGTCAACCACCTAAATGCGCACATATAAAATGAAGTCAGCCACAAAGATGAATGATTGTGGAGTATTCTGTAAAAAGGCCAGCTTAAAAAGAAAGACAATGTCCAACATCATTTTGGTCAACTAGTTATATATTCTTCCATTGTTTCTAGTTACCTTCCACCAGAGAATAGGTCTTATTGGCCTTTCAGTGTTTGTTTTCCATCTGAAAAATTGGATATGACAGAACAATTTGCTTAAAAACATCAATCAATTAGCATATATGGTATTTTGAGAGAATATAGGGAAGCAACAACATTTACATCCCTTTGGACAGTACTTCTCGATCCCATATGCTTTAAATGAAAGTTGGACGATACAGATAAAAACAAAACCTATGCTCTCATCCTACTTCGTGAGTTGATATATGAACAGAGAGAGTCATACTATCGTGATCGCTAGAGAAAGATGCATAGAGAACTTCTGCTACTGCAGATTGAACAATCATGACAAACAGTTATAACTTGAGGGTTGCCAAGCCAAAAGCATCCGCAGAACAATTCAGTCTTCATCCACCCTTGGCATGTCCATGAATCTAACTAAAACACTAATATGACTATGAGTTTGAAGTTGCACCTTCATCAGTTTTAGCTCGTTTTGCCCTGGGACTAGCAGCTTGGTCATCCTCCTCGGGTGCTTGTCTTTCTGGTGACTTTTGCTTCTTATTTGGAGCCTCGGCTTGTTCACCAGAAGCACCAGCCTCACTTGAGTTCAGTAATTTACAGGCTTCATCCTTCTCCAACGATTCTGGCTTCTCAACACTTGAGGGCAGTTGTGATGGTTTGGAGGATGATGGTTCTTCAGCACTAGCTGGTTTGGTCTTTGACCTTTCTTCTTCCATCTTCTTCTGCTGCTCAAGCATCATCTGAATGCACCGGCCCTGTTCTTCAATTCGCAGTTGCAAACTTCTCTGGATCTGCACAGACAACAAATCTTTCAGCCAAATTACATATTTCAAAGAATTTATCCTTCTAATATTATACCTTCTAGCAGTATTAATAGCAGGTAAAACAGAGGCATTAGAGTAACAACATTTCACTATAACCGTTCAACCCATCAACATACCTCAAGTTGTTCATGTAGCTGTTTCTGAACATCCATTTGCAGTCTTAAGGCTTCAGTAATTCCCACACTCCTGTAGTAAAATTTTAAAAAGAGAGATTGTGATATTATGATTCAAGATAAAGAATCAAGTGAAAAAAAGTTGGAAACTCATTTCTTTGAGCAAACAAGAAGTAGCCATCACATTATGTTCCATTTTCTTAATCCTACAAAAACGAAGCACCAACAGCTTTACTAGACTTCTCCATTAAGTTTTAATCTGATCTAAACGGCAAGCCTATAGCCGACCCCACATAGTGAATAAAGGCTTAAATGCAGTAAAGAGTAAGCCTGCAAAGCGATGGGCACACTAAATTTCACACAAGGTACAACCTATGAGTAACGGTGAACCCCTATTAACATACAAGTATTAGTTATTTAGTTAAGATTCACAAGAATGTAACAGACATTTTTTGTCCAAGAGTTCTAACTCCTATAACATAAGTTATCTCATATCACAAGTTCACAACTCTTTTCATCAATCAAAATAATATGATTGAACATAGGCATCTGATGCAACAGTAAGGAGTTAGCATAGAAAATCCTAACAGATTTTCCATGAAATGAATTAATGGGAAAATTTGCATTAGGGGCGGTGGAACTTTCTTTATTTGAAATTACGGTGTAATATTAGTAAAATTTCTAAAAAGGGCAATAGTTAATTAACTCAATTTTTCTTAATTACTCTATTTAACTAAAGACACTAATACCCTTATGTTTTTTATTTTTGTGAGTCTTCATCAAGACCATATAAATTTTTCAATTCAATTTAGTATGATCATTCAATATTTTAGATTCGCTTTTATTTAGTTTAATTCAGTTCAATTAAATTAAGTTTATTCAAATTTTCTCCATTAAGTTTGTCTGATTCTAATGAACATGAACTAAAATAAACTAAACTAAATTGAGTTGAATCTTAATAAAATCAATGGAATATTCTAATATCAAAAGGTGAACTAAATTTAAAAACTAGAACTAAATAATAGGGGTAAAAGTAAATTGAAAACTAAATTAAACTGATTTAATTTAATCAAATAAAAGTAAACTTAGTGAAAAAAAATTGAAAACTTAATTGAATACAAATGAATCTAAACTAAAATAATAAAAATAAGGGTATTAATGTCTTTAACTAAATAATTATATTAAGAAATAATGAACTAATTAATTACCGCTCTTTCTAGAAATTATGACAAATTTACACCCCACTTAAAAATAAAGAAAGTTCCACCGCCCTTAATACAAATTTTTCCATGATTTTAATTTATCAAACAGATAACTACATCCTTCTTATGAAGCCAATGAGTGCATTTGACATTAAAAGAAGAAAGAGATAACTTACGTTTGCAAATCCAGAGCTGTAACCTCAGTAGCAGCAGTGGACTTCTTTTCTGAAGTGCCTAAAATGAAAAAGGGAACCATTCATGTCTTTTCTACAGTGAGTATAAGATTATAACATTTACCTCATTTTAAATCAAAATAACCATAAGTAAAATGTTGGCAAGTAGCATTCACTAATAGTACGTATTACCCACTGAACGCTTTAAGAGGTTGACTTTACCAAATAATATCAGTTTAAACATTATAAGCTAGCATTGACATTCATTAATAGTACGCACTTTCCACTGAACTCTTTAAGAGGTTGACTACACCAAATAATTTCAATTTAACCTTTTACAAGTAAAATTATGCTAGCGATAGTTTGATCTTCCTTAACAGATTGAATATAGACCAACTGTCTAGACAAAAATCTACATTTCAAGCAAAGAATGATCAGCAAATTTACTACCAGGAAAGATAGAATTTTTGCTACCTTCTGATGACTCTGGTTTGTATCTGGCAGTTCTGTACTTCTGAGAAGAATAAGACACATAATTGAGTTATTGAGCAAACAACCAGCAACTTAGAGATGAAATGGAAAGTATGTAGATCTCTTATACCTGCAAGTGGCTTTTCACATGATAAATGGTTAATCCTTCTTTATTCATAAGCTTCAAGACACCTTTTGGAGTAGCTCCTATCAAATCGGGAAATTAAGTTTAGCGGGCAGCACGCATGGGATGAAGAAAGAGCTGCAACAGAAAACAACTCACTTTCACTACCACCAAGTTTATTGACAGCATCCACAAATATTTCATGAAGCTCTGGTGTCCAACGCATACGAGGCTTTGTCAGTTGAGCAGAAGATGGACTAGACAAGGGACCACTTTGTGCAGGACTTGGTGACGTGATTATTTGATTAGGAAGTGGGGAATCTCGCACAGGCACATCAGATGGCAAATCCAACAACTGAGATAATATAACACGTGCAGAGTAACAAAAATTAAACAATAATCTAAGTAGAACTAGTAACCTCATTCTAAAGGTTTAAGGAAACAGACACACCCCAAAATAAAAATGCAATTTTCAAGGTGACAAGGTTACAGTTGGATGAGTACATGTCTATTGTCTAGTGCAGGAATTTTAAATTGTAGTATACCAATGATTCGCAGCCTATAATAGAGTTCTTATGTGCTTACGAGTAAAAGCTAGAAATAAAGTTAACTAAACAACAACAAGAAACAAAAAAACCCAAAAAAAAGAAGAAAATGTTTTTCTGATTATTATATCAAAGGATTTTAAAGGTGATGAAACTACGCTTTATTCCCAATCGCTGGAAAATCATTTCTTCATGCCTATTAGACGAGGATTAAACATGCAAGCAAGCAAATAAAGGAAAAGCAAAGTGTTAAAATATTAAGCACAGAGTGTTGGCAGGATAGGAACAAATATGATAATTACCAATTAGAACCAATAGGAAGACTACTGAGTGGTTCAGACCCATTTTATAACAAAGTAAGTGAGTAATAATGATCCAGAAAACACCACGACAGTTGAAGAACAAACCTTAGCTTCTGGCTCAGGAACATTAACATCAACAAATAAATCACACCAGTTAGGCTCCAGAGAGTCATCGACAGCTATTAAGTCATCAGCCCATTCACTCCAATCAGTTTTCTTTACATGATCATCGGAGGCCATTACACCAGACAGGCTTTCGACTTGACCATTTTGAGCAGCTACTGTTCTAGAGAAATCTGGGAAGTCATGATTGGCATCTTTCCCCCAGGATGAACTGCTGTCTCCTAACTCATAGCTTTCCACTGGAGGAGATTGAACTCCCGAATAGGACGAATTACTAATTGCTAAAGATGTTTTACAACTCTCTGACTTGGACAAGAGGGGATAGCTTGATGACTGAACGCCTTGAGGTGAAGAGGGAGAAAATCCAGAACTCGATGAAAAATGATGCCCAGCTGCACCACTTCTAATAGCCAATGGAGCAGCACAGGAAGAATGAGTACTTGCTTTCAGTTCATGCTCAGAGGTAACTTGAAGAGAATCTGGCATTTTAGGGTACTTCTCAACAAAAGAAGCTGAATTAGCTCCAGAGGCAACCATGTTGCACAACTTTTCACTACTTCTACCAATGAATACTGAAGATCTTGCTTCCATCTCTGTTTCTCAAAGTACCCAAAATGCTTAACTTCAATACATAGAGCACCACTTCGTTGCTACCTCAGCGCAAAAACAATTTCCCTGCTGAAGCCAAACTTTAACTGTGTTAATATCATTGGAACAGTTACAAACAAATAAAAGATGATAAACAGTTAAGTAAAACTTGTTAACTATCGTGTATACTGGCGCAGCAACTAAAGGCGTGTAAGTACAAACGAAACAACTCAAAGTTTCTATTGTGCCTCATAATCACCAATTACAATATTACGTACTAAAGCAACAGTATCTTATCATTGAGTTCTATTTCAAAAATATATGCGCATAAATCTAATTAAGAGATTATGGCAGGCAAGTCTTAGATCACTAAAAGATTATCATATATATGAGAGTAACAAGGTTACTTTAAAAAGACAGCTAAAACGGAAAGTATACAGGACTAGTAGCATTGAACAAAGAACAAATTATAGTAATGGGGAAACTTCAACATTGTTTTAGGCCTCAAACAACTAGATGCAGCAATAGACAAACAACTATGTTCAGATTACTTTGTCTTCCCAAACTTATGAAGAATAAACACGTTGAATCTTGGCCTGAACACAGGAAAGCAAATTTAGAGCAGCAAATAAATTATTTCAGAACTTCAGCACAAAATTGTAGCTAGAAGTAAAATGAAGAATGCGAATGTATCTCACAAGAAATATTTTCAAGGAGAATGCGCAGATTCCAGTATCTTATCTTATACATCTATAACAGTTTGTTTGTTTAAAAACTTTTAGGAGTTATGGGAATGGAATTGAGCCCTTGCTGTAGAAATTTTACTGTTAGCCATCTCAATTCTTTTCCCACCATGGATTCCCGGCAAACAAACAGACACTGAGGAGAAATCTCGACGAAGAATCACTAAAGCTCTTCTCACACTAAACAGCATGTTAATACAGAACAATTACCACTACATTACCTATTTTCTTACATGATGACTTAGGATTCCAAAAAATAATGTAATCAGGGAAGAACAACCCCGGGATTCGACTAGATCAGGGTCAAAATCTCAGAAACAAAAGCACAAGAAAATGGCACCTACCGAGCTCAAGCCACAGCAACTTCGATCAATAAACAAGGAAAACAACCCAACATCGACATCATCAAAATAAAATTTAAAAAATAGAAACAAGGTGAATCAAACAACATTTCACGCGGGCCCCCACACACCCTAATCATCAATCCCTTCAACCACATCCACAAAAATAATCACAATAATGGAAAAACTCACATTTCCTACCCGTCGAAATCGCCCAAAAGATGTTTCATCAGAAAGTGCAAAAAAGAAAAACTCTATTTTCAGAAACCCACCTCGAATGAATTGAAAAATTAACCCATACTAATCAGACTACCGAGATGAACTCACAAACCAGCAAACAGCAAAAAACTCCAAGAAAGTTCGATTAAAACGACCGAAAAAGAGGAAGAAGAAGAAGAAGCAAACCTGAGGAAGGTCGAATGGCTGCTTTTTTTGGCGGCAGGACTAATTTGTTGGGGTACTAATAATGGATTCTGCCTGTAATTTGTGTGCCGTGAAAAATAGGAATTTTTTAGAAATAGATGAACAAAACAAAGATTGCTGACTTTTGCCATCGAAATGATTGATGACGTCGCTGTACAATTGATTCCAAGACCCTCCAAGTATTCTTAATTTTCACTATAGCCCCTGTACAATGCATATTCTCCGTATTACACACGTAATAACAAGAAAAGATACGTCATTTAAATACTGATGATTATGGCGATCGGCAACTTGCCGTACATAATTTGTTTAACTTGTCACCTCAAAAGAGAGAAAACATAACTCCAATTATAATTTCGAAATTAATGTTGTTTTGGACTCAGAAGAAAAACTGCAACGTTTTTTTAATAAGCTTTATATCAAAGCATTCTCCTAAACTAATGGTCATCATTAATAACGTTATTCCTAGATAATCAATCTCTACCATCCACACTTCTCCCTTAAACCCTCTCTCCCATCTTGTGGCCGCCGCTTCCTCTTTTCCCTTTGATTTTCTTCCCCATCTTCCTATCATGGAAAGATGGGGAAGCAATGGTTCTTCTCTTTATTGATTTACGGTGAAATAAGTGTGAATAATCCACAAATAAGAGTTTCTTCGATTAAATCTTGATTTATATCGAAGTTTTTTTCCGATCTGGTTATAAAGATCGTGTTTTTTATTTGTTTTATTGTTCCCGATCCGATTGTACGGGTCGTGTTTCCGTTTCGTGATTTGGGGGTTTCAAGGTGCTTGCAGTTTGAAGAACCTAGATCATGTTTTGGATCAAGTGGTGTTGCGGTTGTAGCGGATCCCTGATTGGCGCAGTAATTGATGCGGTAGTCGCTCTTCTCTGCCAAGCGGATGTGATTTTCACAGTTTCAAGATAATATCCCTGAGGGCGGTATTACATTTTTTATTGGATCTCTTAAGCTGTAATAGCAGACATAATTAGTCTGATTGCCATGTGGTTCGGTTATTCTGTAATAGACTAGTCGAATTGGATGTCAATTCCACTCATTGTAATCGCTTCTGGGCGTTTCCCAGGACCTTGAATGAATTTTCTTCAAAAAAAAAAAAAAATGGTCATCATTAATATATAAGATATTTTTACTTACTTTATTAATGTTAAAAAATGAGAAAAAACTTCTGAGAAGGGCCATAATACTCTTTACAATATTTTTATCTCCATTGCGCTAATTCTACGTTCTTATCATCACCATGTATGTACGAATAATGAATGTCTAACACTACTAAATATTTCATAATTTAAAATACAAATGTCACTTATTAAATAATATTGTGATAACTTTCTTTGCTAATCCTTTGACGAAAGCGTCCTAATCATCCCCATCACAACTCCCGCATATTGTAGTGGTTGCACGTAAGCCCTCATCGGGATCACTACTGACGAACATACCTAAATTGGAGCGTCTCAGAATTTCTATAAAACTAGTGTGATTTGTGTATTGAAACCATTACAACCTATCTTCTTATACAGATCCATATATTTATTTTCAAGTAATTTTTGATTATATGCTGGTAAAAAATATGACTTGGAAATGTACACTAATATGAAAATATTTTACGGTGGAGATGGTTTTATGTGTTTTTTCACCAACCTTCAATGCTAATTAATGATATCTTTGTATGTTTATGTGATTTGTAATTAACATGAAAATATAGGAAAGGTTTACAATTTTAAAGGGTACAAATCTAATTTCATAAAGTTTCATTAAGACTTGCGGTTGCTGTTCACCGTGGAGTACAACAGAGTGAATGTAGTACCATGACTTGAGTCTCCCCCACCACTAAACAAAAACAATTACTGTACATTAGGTACTGGGGTCGATGTATGCCCCATCCTTGTAATTATTCCGTTCATTTAATAAAATTTATGGCCGTTGATTTCATCAGCTTTGCTTTGGGATGCAATCATTACCGTGCGATTACGGGCATGAACTTATCTGCAAATCATTTCAGTTCAGTTCACTTCATTGAAAATAGGCAAATTCTCATTGACCAAAGATTATATGATACTGCTATTGATTGAATTTGTCGTTGGTGAAATTGACCAATGAAATGATCAAGAAAATTGACCGAAAGATTAAGCAAATTGAACGAAAGATCAAATTAACTGGAAAATCAAGGCAAAACAAAAATACTCAAGGACATTGATTGAAAGATCAAACAAACTGACTAAAAGATCAAGCAGAAACAGTAAATGCTCATTCCCCTGCTCTTGGTCTCCACAAGGACAGGTCTCACCCAAGACTTTCTCTTGAAAATATAAGTTGATGAAATTCAGGTTAATTCATTCATGCTGATTCTATTTTTCAGTATATTAATTTTCACTTCAGTTTAGTTCAGTTTAGTTCAATTTAGTTCAGTTCAGTTCAGTACAGCAAGAAATAAAGTCTAGCAAACCAGGCCCGAGTATTTGAGATTAAACAACTCCCTAAAATGCACTAATTATTGGTTAACAAATATAATAATGCTACTAATGACAAAACACGGTTCATGCTAACGGAGGAAATGAAGACTTGACCTAGTGAACCGGAGATAAATGCTTGAAAAATATGATTCTTAGAGGATTTGAGCTCTGATTTCCACGGATAAGTGTCTTGCCCACTTGAATTAGCCCAACTGGTTAAATCCATATTACTTACCAGTATAGTTAAGTATATGCTATATAAGAGTATAAATCATGCAAATGAATAGTCGCTGCCCATAATTGCCACAACAATGTACATAATAGCTAAATAGTTAAGCATGTTTGAACGAAAATATGAAGGGCGAAGTACACCATAGTTTCAAGTATATATGGCTCCGAGTCGTTCGCTTATCCCTAAAGAAAAGAAGACGTGACAACGAGGGCATGCGTTAAACTGGGCTCACAGGATACTTCATAATCTTTTAAGATTGAATTAAACATGAGATAATGATATTTATAGGAGTTATTACTATCAATCAAAATGGTAAAATAACACTTTATAATCATTCACCGAACCACCATATATAAAATTTATAATCATTACTAATCCTTGCGTTCTTTTATTCTTTTGAGTTTGTGTTTGATTGGATGATGGTAAAAGTGACAAGTGGAGCCATTGGCCATTGCAATTTGTGAGCAGCCAGTTTCTGATCGCCTCAAACACTTTGTCTACTGTATGTGTGAGTGTGACCCATTTTCTTTTTTGTTTTACATTTCTCCCTTTCAAACTTGTTCCTTTCCAATATGCCAATATCCTATTTTTGGACTGTTCATTTTTCATTTGGCCACTTTTAGCAATTTGATTAACACAAATTATGATCATCTTCTGGGCACTTGTTAACATGGTGTGCCGCACTTATCAGATATACATTTCGATTTCAACATTACATTTCGATTTCAACATTACATTCCTATTTGAACTGGAAAAATAGATGCATGAAATAATTTATGTACTCTATCCTATCTATTAATTTCAGCAATTTCATTATTCATTTGGTTAATTTTATTTAATTTTGATATTAAAATTAAATTGATGAATAACTTTCTTGAATATTAATGTATGTAAATTTGTTGGATTTGTATTATCATGTAATTTTAAAATATCAATTTTTTAAAACTTGTATTTGCACTTGCACATAATTTGAGATAATTACTAGCTCAATTTTTTAAAGTCAAATGATTAAAGTTAAAATGTGTAGAAATAAGTGAGATGGAGAGAGGCCCTGTTTACCAGAGCTTATCTGTAGATCAGTTCAGTTCAATTCAATTCAGTTCAGTTCAATTCAGTTCAGTTCAGTTCAGTTCAGTTTAGTGAAAATGTAATTGATGAAATTCAGGTTAATTCAGTTATGCTGATTCCATTTTTCAATACATCATTTTTACTTCAGTTCAGTTCAGTTCAATTCAGTTCAGTTCAGTTCAGTTCAGTTCAGTACATGGTGGAAATAACCTCTAGCAAACAGGGCCAGAGTAAGACATTTGTATTTGATAATTTTGTTAATTTTATAAAAGATACCCGGAAAAATTTGTTTTGGGGGAAAAGAGCGTCATGTACAAGACTGTCCAAATTGAGACAAAGGGCAAATCTTGATTTTCTCACTATCATTTTATATCTTCCTTTTTATTTGTTGGTAAATAGAATATTAGCAATATAGACTAAATATGGGTGAACCGTCGATGTGATGGAACTTGGAACACATTAGGTGCGCAAGTAGTAATCTGAAATAGTTCAGCCCAAGTGTGGTACTGTACCGTGAGGAGATCAAGAATGAGGGGAATTTGGTTGCGGATATTGGTGATAAATTGTGCATAATGGAAGTGTGGTTGTGGTGGTGGTGGTGGTGGTGGTGGTGGTGGTGGTGGTGGTGGTGGTGGTGGTGGTGGTGGTGGTGGTGGTGGTGGTGGTGGTGGTGGTGGTGGTGGTGGTGGTGGTGGTGGTGGTGGTGTTTGATCATGTGTGTGGTGGTGGTGTCTAATGCAGGCGGGGATAGAACCTGGGATCGGAAAAAATATAAAAATATTGATCAAGCTGTTATACCATGTTAACTAGAGTGCAAGATTGTTTGTATATATGCTCATTCATATAAATAGAGGTATGTACAACAGAATTACCTAATATGAGATAATTACAATAATAATATATATTAAATATTATAACATGAATTATCTCATATTTCCCGTTATAATAATCTCCGGGTTGCCAAAGACATTTTTCTTAACTATAATATAATACTTAGTTACTTGAATGTTGTGAATTCTTGGAATACTTGAAGAGAAAGTCTTGGGTGAGACCTGTCCTTGTGGAGACCAAGAGCAGGGGGAATGAGCATTTACTGTTTCTGCTTGATCTTTTAGTCAGTTTGTTTGATCTTTCAATCAATGTGCTTGAGTATTTTTGTTTTGCCTTAATTTTTCAGTTAATTTGATCTTTCGTTCAATTTGCTTGATCTTTCGGTCAATTTCCTTGATCATTTCCTTGGTCAATTTCACCAACGACAAATTCAATCAAGGAAATCGGCGGGTTTAAAGCTCACCAACGACAAATTCAATCAATAGCAGTCTCATATAATCTTTGGTCTCAATGGAGACAGGTCTCAATTGAGAATTAGTAATACTTGAAAATGTAAACTAAATGAAATGTATTAATTTTTCTTAACTTGTCTTCATAAATACTTCTGTATTAATTTTGTCACGCACATGATCATGATTCATGAGTCGACGCACAGCAAAGCTAAATGAAATGATTCCAAATTATGCATGCGTGCAGGAATAAGTCGAAACCAACACTGTAACACAATAAGCTGCAACTCAAAAACTCAACAGCACGAAAATGGCACGATAAATTTATCCCTTGCTCGATCAGAAAACAGACTTGGATTCTCACACATGAATCTCGAACGGCCTCTCGGGTATGAAATTCCGTTCCATTAATCCACGAAACCACACAAATTAAACACGCGATTCAGCGAAGGTTTTTGCAGGCAAATGATAGAGAGAGAGAGAGAACATATATATCGTATTCTGTGCATCATCAGCATCATTGCATGATAAGGTATCTTGACATAGCTATGATCTTCCTCCAACCAAGCGGCGCGAGCAGCAACAGCCTTGTCAAAATCCATGTCTGCCGCCGGAGAAGTGGGCATGGCTTCGAACCGATGAACGTGATGGATCTGGCGCATAGCTTGATCGACATGAGATGGAGAAGGGTGTTGCAGGAGACCTTGAAAAAGAAATGCTGGATTTTATGATCTGGAGATAACCGACATCAGTCATTCCGTTCTCTACTCACACACACCGACATCATTGATTCAAACTCTGTATATTTTGCATTTTAACGTGCATATATAACCTACGGGACAATAAAAAACAAATAATTGCAAGATATCTGTGGTTTGAATAACTTTATCCAGTCAGAGCTTAAACAATTTAATTTCCATGCAAATTAAGGATAACAGAGCAAGTCCGAACCAACCACGTTCTGCCTGCACGTATATATATATATATACAAACCACAGATATGAACAGACAGATTATGATTCATCTTCAGAAAATTCAGAAAATTCAGAAATTTGTCAATGTAAAATTCCAACAATTAATATGTTAAATAACACAAGAAATAGTAAAAAAGCATTATTAGAGATCATTGATAAATTAGGTGATTCTGATAATAAAGATGAATACATAAAAAAACTTAAAGATTTAGTAGAAGAAGAAGATAGACCTAGAATAGAAGAAGCTTTTAGTTTAAGCAAAATAATTAAAAAATATTCAGAAAAAGAAAAACAAAAGCCAATAAAATCAGATGATTTAAGAATAGAGATTAATAAACTAAAATCAGAAGTTAGCATAATTAAAAAAGAGTTAGATATGTTAAAAGAAAAAGACTTAGAATTAGAATTAAAATTTAATACAAAATTAGAAGATACACCTAGCACTAGCTCAAATATTATTCAAATAGCTAAAGATACTCCATCAGATAGTCAATTTTTTAATGTTATTAATAAAATAAATATGGAAAAATGGTATTCATTAGTTACTATAGGTGTAGAAGATTTTAGCACCACAATAATAGCATTACTAGATAGTGGGGCTGACCATTCCTGTATTAGAGCAGGGATTATTCCAAGTAAATATTTGGTAAAAACTAAAGAGAAATTATCAGCAGCAAATGGTACTCCAATGACAGTCAATAAAAAGTTACCTAATGGTTTTATATGTAATAATGATTATTGCATCAAACATTCATTTTTAATATTAGAAAACATATCATATGATGCTGTATTAGGAAATCCATTTTTATACCAAATAACCCCTTTCAAAAAGACTAAAGAAGGAATTAGTACTAAAATATTAGGTAAAAAATTATTATTCCCATTTATTGATCCACCTAGTCAAATAGAATTAAACTTATTACAGACTAATTCAATATATAAAAAAATATATTTATTAAATACAAAACAAAAAGACCTCTCATTCTTAAAAGAAGAATTAGAATATTCAAAGATAGAAGAACATATAAAGGGTAAAATAATACAACAGAAGATTTCAAAATTAGAACAAGAATTTAAAATTCAGGTATGTTCTAGTCACCCTAATGATTTTTGGAATCGTAAAATGCATATTGTTTCTTTGCCTTATGAAAAAGAATTTAACGAAAGTAATATTCCAACAAAAGCTAGACCTATACAAATGAATGCATAATTAGTAGAATTATGTATGAAAAAGAAATTCAAAGTCATCTGGATAAAAAATTAATTAGAGAAAGTAAGTCTCCATGGAGTTGTTCTGCATTTTATGTTAATAAGCAGGCTGAAAAAGAAAGAGGAGTACCTAGATTAGTTATAAACTACAAACCATTAAACAAAGTTTTGAAATGGATAAGATATCCTATTCCAAATAAAAGGGACTTATTAAATAGATTATATAATGCAAAAGTTTTTTCTAAATTTGATTTAAAATCAGGTTATTGGCAAATTCAAATAGATAAAAAAGATAAGTATAAAACAGCATTTGTAGTTCCATTTGGTCAATATGAATGGAATGTGATGCCATTTGGATTAAAAAATGCACCCTCAGAATTTCAAAAAATTATGAATGATATATTTAATCCATATTCAACATTTGTAATAGTATACATTGATGATATATTAGTATATTCAAATTCAATAGATAGCCATTTTAAACATTTAAATATATTACTAAATATTATTAAAAAGAATGGATTAGTAATATCAGAACCAAAAATGAAATTATTTCAAACAAAAATAAGATTTTTAGGACATGATATACATCTTGGGAAAATAAAACCAATTCAAAGAGCAATTGAATTTGCTGACAAATTCCCAGATGAAATAAAAGATAAAAACCAGTTACAAAGATTTCTAGGTTGTCTAAATTATATTGCAGATTTCTTTCCCAAATTAAGGATAATTTGTAAACCCTTATATGAAAGATTGAAACTTAATCCACCAGTATGGACAGAAAACCATACCAAAATAATTCAAGAAGTAAAAGAAAAGGCAAAAGCATTACCATGTTTAGGTATTCCACATCCATCAGCATTTATGATCATAGAAACAGATGCATCAGAATTAGGATATGGGGGGATATTAAAACAATTATATTTAGGAAAAGAATCAATAATAAGATACCATTCAGGATTATGGTCTGGAGCACAGACTAATTATTCAACAGTTAAAAAAGACGTTTTATCAATTGTTTTATGTATTTCAAAATTCCAAGATGATTTATATAATAAAAAGTTTTTATTAAAGATTGATTGTAAATCAGCAAAAGAGATTTTACAGAAAGATGTAAAAAATTTAGTTGCAAAACAAATTTTTGCAAGATGGCAAGCTATTTTATCAGTATTTGATTTTGATATTGAATACATTAAAGGAAAAGATAATTGTCTTCCAGATTTTTTGACTCGTGAATTCCTTACAGGGAAACATGAGTAAACAATCAAGTCCTGCAAGTTCTTCGAATTCAAAATCACCAAAAGATTATGAAATTCCAAAACCATTAGCACCAAGAACACCTACTTCAGATTTTCCACCACTTACTTATTCAACAATAGCACAAACACCATACTCAAGACTAATTCATACTCCCATCCTATCACCCAATTATACAGTTCTTACACCCAACAAACCTACTACTCAAACTACCACTCCTCCTTCCACTCCAGATTCAAAGAATCCCAGCCAATCTTATTTCAATAAACCAGATCTAGAATATATCTTATTAACCCAATTCCCAACCGAACCAGATATTCCTCAGTTAAAAATTTTTGTATCCAAGATATTCATGCCTACTTGCCAATGGATGGCAGAAGATATTCAAAAAACCCAAACCTTTTATGAACTCATACTAATAGATACTCAATCCATTGAGATTACTCATACACCAGCCCAGTATGATTCCACCAGAATTAGTCACTCCAAAGTACAGATTAAGCAGATTCTTCACCTTAACCAATTCAATGGTATCCATACTCCAAAGAGATTTTCAGTTAGATATATTCCCCAAGAATACAATTATGCAGATTACATACAAGCCTGGTATAGGACTTTTTACATCAGGTCCTTTGACCACTCATGGTTCATTAATTTTCATCAACAATTCAACACAAATGTTCCAATATGGTTCTACGATTGGTGGCTCAAATTTGGGCCGTCAAAGGAGATACTCCCTCAGCCAGTAGCAGAAGGATTTGAAACATTCATCAGACTCAGCAGGGCCAAGCCCTTTGAGAAGCCATTACTGTTCCATGCAATTTTCAGGGTTCCCTGGATATTTGCTTGGAGTTTCCAGATCAAACAGATTCATAAGGATATGCCGTGTTCCCTTACTAGACAGTATAAAATTAAATGGTGGGCTAATTATAAAGTCCAATTTTGTTCCACAGAAGCAGTAACTCATTATTTAAGAACTGGAGAAAAATTAAGAATAGTATTAAACAAGGAAGACGCCATCAGCCCTATGAAGATCAAGACCCCGATTCAGCAAGTTTTAAGTATTCAAAGAAACAACCAAAGTCCAATTCAGCAGACACTAAGCATTCAATCGTCAGAAACTCAAGCACTTCTGGAAGATGAAGAAGAATTCAGGAAGATGATGCATTTCTACAAAGAATTTAAGAAGAAGGAAATTAAGCAAGAAGAAAACCAAGAAGATGATCCATTTGGAGGTCCACTGGCCCAAGACCCATTTGAACTCTGAAAATTATGTAAGCAATGACGCCAGCCAGCATTAAGGAAAAGCAGGAAGAAAATGGAGGGTCCCAAACTCCATATTTTAGAACACTCATTCATGCTCAAAGTCAAAAAGCAGGGGGTAGTGGAGGCCAGACTTTACTATCATTCAGAGCACTCTTCACTATATTCAAAAGCAGAAGAAGATGGAGGGGTCCAAGCTCCACTCCGGATTTCACTCACTATATTCAAAGGCAGAAGAAGATGGAGGGGTCCAAGCTCCACTCCGGATTTCAAAATGTAACTCAAATTCAATGTAATAGAATAGCAAGCTCTCCTATAAATAGAGAGGCATTCATTCAGAAGGAGGCACGCTGGAATCACAGCCCCTTCTTACTCTCTACTCTTCACCCTCTAAGTTCCCAGAACTTCCCTAAGCCTTAAGCCTACCTTATGTATCCATTCTAAGCTTTATTCAATACAAGAAATTCATTCAAGGTAACTTTGTTCTTATGTTCTTAAATTAAAAAAAAAAAAAAATCTTTTTAATCACGTTTAAGATTAAATTATTTTGTTAGATTACCTTTATTTTATTTTATGAATTCTATTGTTGTGTTAAGTGTTCCTACTAAGTATCAATATTTTAATATTTTAACTATGTTTAAGCTAATTAATTATATTTTAATTACCATATTAATTAATATTTTAATTGTCATATATATATATATATATATATATATATATATATATATATATAGAAAGAGGATCATGTGTGACACCTTATGTTATGTGTGACACTTTTCTTATGTGTGACACTCATCTGGGCCATTCAAATATTCAATCCAGTGGCTAATATTGTAAGCCCATTTACTATTTTCGTGGGTTAAAATTTGGACCAAAAACCCATTTTCGAGTTATAACAATATATGATTTTTTTATGCAGATTTCGTGGCCAGCTTCACCTTTTGCACACCTTTTAACTCAAATACCTTATGTTGCAGATTATATGATTAACCTTTTGTATTATACATTTTAACTCAAATACCTCATGTTTGAGATTATATGCTTCACCTTTTGCATTACACCTTTTAACTCAAATACCTCATGTTTGAGATTATATGATTAACCTTTTGTATTACACCTTTTAAACTCAAATAACTCATGTTTGAGATTATATGCTTCATCTTTTGCATTACACCTTTTAACTCAAATAACTCATGTTTGAGATTATATGAATAATCTTTTGTATTACACCTTTTAACTCAAATAACTCATGTTTGACATGAGCATTTTAATGTGAAACATGAGCATTTTACCAAAACCGTCTCGGAAGTATATTCGCCAGAAAGTAAAATATTTAATTAATTAATATTTTATTTTTATAATTATTTTTATATTGCAGCGGTGTGCATATTCATTACATAGAGCATTTGATTAATTGTTTGTAGACTTGTAGGCTGCCACCAACAAAATTAATATGTTTTGGCGGGAAAAAAAAGATTAGGAGAGTGACCCGGAAACCCGTCCGCGAGAATTATTTATTTTGCAGAAATCCAGAACCGTCAAAATTGGAAGATCAATGGTTCAGATGGTGCCACACATGTATGTATTCTAATGTTGAAATTTGAAACATTAAACATGAAGATTTTAACTTGAAACATGAGTTTTTTAACTTGAAACATTAAACATGAAGATTTTAACTTGAAACATGAGTATTTGAACTTGAAACTTGAAACATGAGTATTTTAACTTGAAACATTAAACATGAAGATTTTAACTTGAAACTTTGAAACATGAGTATTTTAACTTGAAACATAAAGCATGAAGATTTTAACTTGAAACATGAGTATTTTAACTTGAAACATGAAACTTGAAACATTAAATATGAATATTTTAACTTGAAACATAAAACATGAACATTCACATTTTAATTTAAAACATATAACATGAACATTTTAATTTGAAACATGAACATTTTAATGTGAAATATGAGCATTTTAACAAAGACCATCTCGAAAGTATATTCACATGAAAGTACAATATTTAATTTATTAATTAGTATTGTATTTTTATCATTATTTTTGCATTACTACAGTGTGCATATTCATTAATTAAGTAGAGCATATGATCGATGTTTGTAGTATTTGCCGCCGTAATTTGTTGGCGGGAAAGAATGGATCACGAGAATTTGTTGGCGGGAAACACGGTCTTTTGCCTTTAATACGAGAAAGAATTTGGGTCATTAGATGAATATTTGAACGGATCAGATTCGTGCCACACATAAGAAACGTGTCACACATAAGATGGGGTGTCACACCGGATCCCTCCCCTATATATATATATATATATATATATATACACGTACACACACTGACCACTGAGTCAAAATCAATTGTAATCCATTACTTTTACATGACGATTAAGGCTCATATTTTCTCGGTGATCAGCAGGTTTTGGACCGGTTACACGACGACAGTGTCTCCGGACCACACGATGAACACCGCCGTTATGGTTGTTCTCTCCGTTCATCTCTGCTGCGCTCCTGGGGATGGCAACTTGTCTGCTGCTTTAACTAGATATTTATATATGCTACTTTTAAGTTCGATTATGGAATCAGAAAAGGCTAAGGTGATCGTTTTCTCTGCGTCAATCTTGTGTAATTACGCCTTGGCGTTGCGAAATCTGCCACCATTTTGGCTTCTGTTGTCCATGGGTGTATCTGGACTGTTTATTCTCTACATCACGGTGTTTAATGGCCGTGGGGTCCATCGGCGTTATCATGCATTGGTGGCGGAGTATACAAACAGCACGACTTGCAAAATCATCTCAAGTAGAAGTAGAACTCCAAGGAGATCAGTGTACATAGAGCCTATGTAAAGCTATTCTGAATAAATACAACAAGCTGAGATGAGTGATGAAGAAGGGCAAACAGAATAAAACCCCTTTCTTTCATACCCAGTTGCATAAATTAAAGATTAGATAATATTAAACCCGTTGCATAATCATCATCTTCTTGTATGTTATACTAGAGCTCGCTCTTGTATTCATACACAAAATCATCATCTGAAGTTTCATCATAAGTCTCCGCAACTGTTTGACTTTCTGCAGCCTCTGTCGTCATATTTTCATTCGTACCTGATTCTCCAACAGGCTCCGACTTTGCTGCTTCATCCTGTACACATACAAACAGCTGTCAGAGTACGGTTTCACCTATGTGGTATTTAACTCATGTGGATCACAGAGTTGGAGGAGAAGGAAATCATTCATGTTGTGAATCCACTCTACAAAGCAACATAATGAAACCTTTCCACCAACAGGTTATGAAACTATTGTCCAAAAGTCGATAGAATAAAAAAAGGTGGACCAGAAACGCTACCATGTTTACATCAGCTTCAAATAGCTCCTCCATTTCTTCCTCTTCTGTCAAGCTTACTGAATCATCTCTGCCCGTGCTTTGATCTTCCTCAGCTGCTTTTTGCTTCAAACGCTCTATCACCATGTTGAAATGGGAATAATCTGCAAGACAAACTCAGTTTTCAACAACAACTCTACAGAGTATTCATACTCAAAGCGACTACTATCCTATAAGTTGGCACATGTCCTAGGGCTAGGATTCTTCTTCCTAAGCAATTTTCACTAGCTAGAGTATCCAGATCTTCATCAAATAGTAGTATTTTCATAAACCACCAAATCACATTATAGAAAACAAAATAGGGTGTAAGAGCTACCGTTGGCTGGGTTGCTAAGAGCATCATTAAGTCTTTTTGGGTGCTGACGCTCTTCTTGCTTGTATTTCAACTTCATTTGGTGGCGTGTTTTACCCGGAAAAAGATGTAGGATCATTGAAAGGTCACTTCCAAACTGCCGAATACCCTACAAGTTTTTAGCCAGGTGTCAGTAAAAGTACCTGACCAATATGCATATAACAAATTACAAACTCTTAGATAGCAAGTCTTTTAATGAGTGATGCACAAAGAAAGTATGATCAGAACAGAATATTTTAAAAGTAGAGACAAAATATACCGCTTTAAAAAGATAAACGTAACATGTGGCCAGAAGTGACAACCTTCAGAAATTAAGTTGGAAAGAAAGAAGGGAAAAAAAACTCCAAATCCTAACAGAGCCTTAAGGGATATCAACTGGTTTATGGGGTGCATATCACAAGCAGTTTTACTTCTACCAAGGCTCAAGTTAAAAATACTAACTGGAAGCACCTGATAGAATAATTCTGTGTCCTGTGGCGACCATCTTAATCTGGGAGTTCTGTCCATGTGAGTGTGATAGTTGAAAAGGTTGAGGCTTTCTTTACTCCTAAAATTTTCTTCTTCGTCATCTACTTCACCCCGATCTGTGGTCTCATCGCCATCTTGCACGCCATCCTCATTGTGATTACCATTACTACAGAACAAAAAAGGCATTGTCAGATGCATAATTACTTATAAAGCTGCCAAACAAATGACTTGTACGAATTACATTCTCAACTAACAACTACATATTTTTCTTTTTGAAGAAACATACAACTACATCTTGACTTGGATAAGTCAGTTATCGTAACTGGTACATTGGGTATGGTATGAACTGATGATGACCTCAAAACTGATGACAAATAAGAATAAACAAAGCACAATCACTACACATTCTTTACCCACTTTAACTCTCAAATAGGATCGAAACAAATGAAACAGAAAATCAATAAAAGATGCAAAACTTTTAAATGAAAATTATTATTTAAAAGAACTTGAATCTATGTATTCTTGTATGTAAGTGAGTATTGCATAATTTGCATCTTTGAAAATACATTTTAACATTCAAAGTACTGATTCAGTGAACATATTAAAAAAACCATATTCCTAAAATGCATCAAACACAAAACATCTACCTACCGCTGATTCTGAAGCTGTGTCTGTGATGTTTTGACAGCTTTTTTCTGCATCAAACATTCAATAGCCACATGGAACAAAAATGAAGCAGGTCAAAAATGTGAAGAAATATAATATAGAGGAAGATCTACAGTTGCAAGCAAAACTATATGAACTATAAGTCCAAGTGTAAGACTAATTAACTGAAAATTGAAGTTTCGGGACACAAAAAATAGCAAGATCTGGGTATACAAAAAATGGGTGTGCTGTGAAGCCTGTGATAGGTAATGAAGGATATTATGGTTTGTGTGCGTCTTTCGCTAAGTCTCACCATATGAAGTTTATTACTCCTCTATCCTACAGCTTCTCCATCTATTATTATCATCGAATATCTTTCCTCACAGGGTGAAAATCACTCCCAATGCAGAAGTCTAGGTGCATAAAATTAAGATGGTGTCTAACATGCATCCACAATAATGGGTACCACCACTTGTCTTGGCAAGCTCATGTAACCAAAAAAAAATCCTACGTTTTTATTTATGCAGAAAATATGTCATTTCTTCACTATCTCAACCTATAATAAAGGAAAAACATACTAGATCATAACAGACTGAATAACAAATTCAAGATATAGCAAGAACAATACCACAGTCTGCTCCTTGTGCTCTGCAAGCAAAATAAGATCCCTAAGAGGTATCTGTGTGTAGTCTCTTTCATCTTCTGGGATTTCCAATAGAGCCTTGTCAACTGTCACAACAAGAGATGGAGATCAGCAAAGTTTTAAAGGAAAATTATGATGTTTTATTATAGGTTAATTAGTTCTAACAACCTTTTTTCCTGGATCGGTGAGGGAACTTCTTAGGTACTGCTTTAGCTGCTTGGTTTGACGATTCATTATTATTCTTTCGCTTTCTATTTGGTTTGTCTTTCTCAGCCTCAGATTTCTTGGATTTGCCCTTAACTTTTTTCTTCTGCAGTTCATCATCATTTTGAAGTACATCAGCAGCATTATCCTCTTCAATCGTAACTGGATTACTAACATCATCAGCTAGAGTAGTGTCATCTTCAATAACTTCATTCTCAGATTCATCTATGAGATTATGATCATTTATCGCCTTTCTCCTTTTCCTAAGTAATGTACCGGCTACTGGAGTCTCATTTGACGTGGAAGGCAGCTCCTTACAACGATTTAATGCAGGTCGAGTTTTACCTTTTCCAATACTAGCCCTACGAGAAACCTACACACAAAGACCAAAAAGGCATTAGCAACATTTAGTATAAGTTACACCATTAACAAATACGAGGGTAAATTTACAAGTTTTCCAGATACTTTGGAAGCAGGCTCTAAACGTTTTCCTGGAACATTAGCTTTCCGAGGGGCAATTCCCGCATCTGTTGGATCTTCAGCATCTAAAGCTTCCGATGTTGACTGTGAAGGAGCAGCATTACTTGGTCCCATAGATGAGAAGTCAATTTCGCCATCCTGTAAAAATGCAGAACCTATCCTTAAATCCACAACATCAACTCCAGCATTACTTGGTCCCAACATCATCATGGTTATAATTTACTACCTGGGTAACATTAATATTCAGACTATCTGCATCACTTCTCTGCCTGTGAGCATGAATCTTTAACTTGGGTTGAAATTTTCCAATTCGTTTACCTTCAATAAGCAAATTATAAATGTGTGAAACGAAACAGAAAATTACAAGGTTAAGCCACGTATAGAATCATAAAACGATGCGAACCAGAGCTGGATGTAAACTCAGACATATCTATATTTTCCAAGTGTGGTGGATAAGCCTGCAGTTAAAAGAAACTCAATTTCAGTTCAAGCTATTTACAAAGGTTTTAGAGTAAAAAGAGCCATAATCCCTGCCCCTTTTTCTGTTCTAAATAGTGAAGATAAAGCCTTATGTTTGCATGACTAAACCCAGAATTAGCAACATGTGCTGTTCAAACCTTAGATATAAAGTAGATATAAGTCTTTACCTCTGTTTCCAAGCTTTCAATATCTATTGTGTTGAGGTTAGTAGAAACAATAGGATCAGAGCCAGTTAATGGATCTTCAGGTGCTGGTGCTTCAGGTTGTGAGGACATGTGAATATTAGACATGCTGACAGGAAAATCATCGGAAGGATTGGAGTCATCAGCAAGCATGTGTTCTGCATCCTTACTGCTAGAAACATCAATATTTGCTGTCTCAGAAGAAGGAATATCGTTTTCTGCATTAATATTACTCGTCAAAAAATTTATATATAATTAGTCCTTTATGTTGTTCACAAACATTATACTAGTGAGCTGGATATGAGAAAAGCACTGAATACTTCTTACCTAAAACAGTTGCTGAATCAGGAAGAAATTCATCCAGTGTATCAAGACCAATATAAATGTCTGCACTCTGAAATTTAGAGGGTACAAACTTCAGCTAATATAATTATACACATACAATGCAACACTAGAAAAACAAAAGTTAGAGATTTATCTGTTTATGGTGTGTAGGAGGCTACAAGGAGGGCATATTTCCTTCTCGTGTTAATCATTCATGCGGATATTTATATAACTAATACTCCAGTATTCTCTTCATGTCTTCTCCTTAGTTTAATCATTTTATAATGCCTCACTTCCCTAATAAATGGCACACACTTACTAAGGAATTGTTCTTCATAAATTGCACATTTTACCATTATGCCAAAAGCAGCAAAAACAAGATTAATCTGAACCACTTAACTTACTTTACAATCATTGGGTTTAATCTCATATACTACTTTAGCATTTCCTAATTTAGAGAACACTTTTTATACGCATATTAGCTACATTCCTATACCTCCATTTACCTACCTAACCACCTTTGAGCAGGCTTCTCCCTTATTCTCATCCAGTAGGCTAACTACCACAAGAGATGAATTGTGAAACTTACCTCTCCTATATGCTTCTCAGAGCCAGACTGCCAGTTCTCAGTGCTATTGGGTACAAAATCATCACCAACTGGATCTAAGTCGGCAGCAGAAGAGCTAGGAAGCTGGTCCGGTGGGGCTGCATCTGTAATAAGCTTAGTCATTTGGAATAACGATCTACGATGTCTTTAAAGCAAAATACTGTATAATTTTAACTCGATGAAGTCATATCCTTGCTATCAAATGCTGATCAAAATAAATTCTTCTGACACAAAATTGAGTGTAACTTCTTCCAGCCAAACAAACATCAATAACAGCAAGGGTGCAAGTAAATTCAAAATGAATTATTAGAGTGATTGTTTTCTACCTACATCATCCATTCCTAAGTCTATGTGTGCACCTGGAGTAACACTTTTTCTTACTACATTCTTTCTAAGACAGAACAAATCAGACTTCGGCCGAAGATGTCTTACCAGATGATGCTGCCTTTTGCATCCCAGCAACCGTACTCGATAAACCCTGATTAACATCAGTAGGTGTTGTCTGAGTGTTAGTAGCCGACATGGTACCTACATTCTTTTTGACAGGCCGTGACTTGCCTTTGGGTTGAAACTTGGCACCAGCCCTCACTGTTTCAGCATCAAAGATATAAATTCCGAGGCATCACAATGGAAACAAAAAGATACACACACATAAAGAGGGTATTTTTACCATTTTTGGTGCCGTTTTCTCCCAGGATATCATCAAAAAGGTCTAAATCCATTGACACCTGCACCAAAAAACAATGAAACAACTGAAGTACATGACAGCCTACTGGATAAATTAACAAACTTTAAACCCCAACAAGTGCAAGTAGAGGTCTTTAATCAACAACAAAAAAGTAAGGGTCTTGAATTGTTTTCCAATGGCATCATAATCATAAGAAGAAATTTACCTATGATTTTCAGAACTAAGGATAGACAAGAAATTGATGGAAGAAGAGCTTACCGCGGAGAGTGAACGGAATATGGCGGCCGCGGGGAGTGCGGACGGTGGGGTGATGATGCCGCCGGTGGCGGAGGCGCGGGGTGAGGGACGCTGGTAGGACAAAACGGAAAGAATTAGGTTACTGTGGCTGCGTTTGGCTGGGCTTATTTGCCAATTTTGGTAAAGTAAAAATATTATTTTCAAAAAAAAACCGCTTTTAAAAACACAACCTTTAAAAATAGGAAAAGTCTTGAGAGTGACCGTCACTATATAGTGACCGGACTAAATTATAAATAGTGCAATAAATTTAAAATTTTAAAAAATCATGCGCTACAGTGTTTCCGCTCGTGTACAGTGTTTTTCTACTGTGCGCTACAGTGTTTGCTACAGTGTAATTCAATGTTTCAAGTTAAAATGTCCATGTTTTATGTTTCAAGTTAAAGTGTTCATGTTTCACGTTAAAACGTCCATGCTTTATGTTTTAACGTCCATGTTTTATGTTTTAAGTTAAAATGTTTATGTTTTATATATTTCAAATTAAAATGTTCATGTTTTAAGTTAAAGTGTCCATGTTTCACGTTAAAATGTCCATGTTTTATGTTTGAAGTTAAAATGTTTGTGTTTTAATTTAAAATGTTCATGTTTTATATTTCAAGTTAAAGTGTCGTTAAAACGTCCATGTTTTATGTTTTAAGTTAAAATATTTATGTTTTATGTTTCAAGTTAAAATGTTCATGTTTTATGTTTCAAGTTAAAGTGTTCATGTTTCACGTTAAAACGTCCATGTTTTATGTTTTAAGTTAAAATATTTATGTTTTATGTTTCAAGTTAAAGTGTCCATGTTTCAAGTTAAAGTGTCTATGTTTTAAGTTAAAGTGTCCATGTTTTAAGTTAAAGTGTCCATGTTTTAAGTTAAAATGTCCATGTTTTAAGTTAAAGTGTTCATACTTTACTGCAGCAACTCGACACTTTAGCAAATCGGTACTGTAGCAAATCGGCACTGTAGCGCGTGGCTTGACACTGTAGCGCGTGATTTTTTAAAATTTTCTAAAATTGCAAATTGGTCCCTCCGTGTTTTTTAACTTATATCCTATTTGCAATTTAATTTGGTCACTATATAGTGACGGTCACCCAAGAGACCAACTCTTAAAAATAGCAGAAGCTTTTTTTTGAAAATAAGCTTTATATAAAACATTAAAAACTGGGCATATTACACATGATACGGTTTAGCCTTATGGCTACATCATATTCCTTAACTAGTACACTTCTACTAACTTTCATGAATCTAGAAGAAAGAAAAGAATATCGAAGGAGCCATCTAATGTCTTCCACAATATTTCTAATCTCCCAAGGCGCTAACTCCACATCTCTGAGTGCCGCCAATAGTTCAGATGAATCCGTGAGCAGTCGGATGCTGTGAATTTTAGTTCTCTCCGCTGCTTTAATAGCCCTCCGGCATGCTTCAGCCTCTGCATGGAGTGGGGATGTGCTGATGAAGAAATATGAGCCAGTGGTGATCCTGTTTCCTGATCTAATAGACCAACCTGCAGTACCAATGTTTATTCTCTTCTGGAATGAGCCGTCCACCATCACTAAGGCTTCAAAACCTGGTTCAATGGTGAGAGGAGGATCGAAAGGATGATCTGTTGGCCTGTCAATAATTTCTACTAGTTCAGGAGGATCTGCTGGTTCTTCTCTTTCAGGTTCACTGACCACAGCCTGTTTTTTGAACATCGTGTATTTTGCCAGAGCTACTTGCGTGCAGGTTCTAGGTTCTAGGTGAATATCTTCCATTGCCTTCTTATTTCTCTGAATCCAGATCTCCCATAGAAGAAATGCCACCATGCTGAGGTTTTTCTTTGATGGATTTCTCTCTAGCCATCCTTGGAACCAGTCTACAAACTTTCATCTTTGTGAGCCATCATCTGTGGGTTTAACTGGGGAAGATTCCCAGAACTCCACTGACTCATTACAATGGATAAAGAGGTGCATTTCATCCTCTTCAGAACTGCCACATCTGGCACATAGAGAAGAGTCAATGATTTTCCTTCTACGTAGGTTTACTGCTGTAGGCAAAGCTTTGCTGCATAATCTCCACAAAAACACACAGAGCTTGTATGGCACTTTAAGGTTCCAGATCCTGTCCCATAATCTCTTTCTTCTTAGGTCAGGGCATCCTATAGTGGCCATAGCTAGGTGATAACCCTTCTTGACTGAGTAAATTCCATTCCTGTTCTCTCTCCAGACTGGTTCATCTAGGATTTCTGAGTTTCTGGGAATCCTCTGAGCTAAAATGTGATGCACAATTTGGGGTGGGAATATAGCTCTGACTAGAGGAGTTCTCCAGGTTCTATCATTCTGGATGAGATGTTCCACTCTTAAGTCAGTGTTCTGAGCTACATGATTGCCCTCACCCAAGGGGTTGTGCATAGAGGGAATCCATTGGTCCTCTAATCTGGTTCTCCTTCCATTGTTTATCTTCCATCCCAGATTATTCAAAATCAAGTCTCTAGAGCTCATTATTGATCTCCAGCCCCATGAGTCCCCAGATTTAACTGAAACTAGTGATCCCAAGGTTTTTTAAGTATTTGGCTTTGTAGACTTTGACCAGCAATGAGTTATTGTCTTTCATAATATTCCACACATGCTTAGCTAGCAGTGCTTTATTCATTCCCTGAGCTGATCTGATTCCAAGTCCACCTTCCTGTTTGGATTTTGTGATTGTCTTCCAAGATTTCCAGTGAATAGTTCTGCCTTCCAGCTCCCCTTTCCAGATGAAGGTTGCAGTCATTTGGTCCATTTTCTTTAGGATGAACTTAGGAATTCTGAAGATACTCGGTGGGTATATGGAGAGAGAACCAGGCACATGTTTAGCCAAGGTAATTCTTCCTGGGAGATTCAATAGTTTAGCTTTCCAGGATCCATACTTTTCCTTGAGTTTGTTGATTAATCCCTGAAAAATATCTCGTTTCTGTCCCTGATAATTAACCAGAACACCAAGGTATTTTCCTCCCAGACCAGACTTGTGTATATTCAGTGAGTAGTGCATATGTGTTTTGAGCTCATCTGGGGTATTAGGGCTAAAAAGGATGGAGCATTTCTCAAAATTGAGTCTCTGCCCAGAAAATCTTGCATACAGATCCAAAGTCTTGGCAATATCAATGGTGGCTTGATAGTTTACCTCTGTGAATAGTATGCAATCATCTGCATACATTAGATGACTGATCTTGGGACCACCTCTTGATAACTGTACTCCCAGATTTTTGTTTGATTCTACCTTGGCCTCTAACCAAACATACATAAACTGCTGAGCTATGATGAAGAGGTAAGGGGATAAAGGACATCCTTGTCTCAATCCTTTGTTTGGAGAGAAAGTGGGGGAAGTGCTTCCATTGACCATTACTTGATAACTTACAGACTGAACACATTCCATAATGAGATTGATCCAATTGTGAGGGAAATCCATCTGAGTTAAGGCTTTCTCTAAGAAGTTCCAAGATAGCCTGTCATAAACCTTAGACATGTCCAGTTTGATTGCAGGTATTCCTTTGTCACCTTTCTTCTTGTTTTTCAAACTGTGAACCACTTCATGAGCCAGGAGCACATTCTCAGTAATGCTTCTTTTGGGGACAAAGCCATTCTGAGATTCTGAAATTAAGCTACCAATACTCTCTTTCAATCTAGTAGATAAGATTTTGGCAATGATCTTATACTTGACCGTGCATAATGCAATAGGTCTGAAATCAGAAGCTATTTGAGGCAATTTCTTCTTAGGAATCATTACCAGATGGGTTCTATTCCAATGAAGTGGCATTCCATTTTCATTCAGGATATTTAAAATGCTGCCAGTGAGATCATTCCCAACAGTCCTCCAATATCTCTTATAGAATCCAGCTGGGATTCCATCTTCTCCTGGGGAGGTCCATGATTTCATCTTAAAAATAGCTTTTTTAACTTCCTCTCTGCTAAACTGTTTATTAGCAATGGACTATGTTGCTCAGATAGTTTTCTGACATTCATGTTCAGGAACTCAGATTCCTGAATGTCCCCAACCGGGCCCTGAGGGTACCACTCAGGGGTAGTGAAGACAGCTTTAAGGTGATCAGTGATGGTGTTAATAACTTCATCTTCCTTGACTGTCCAGTCACCATCCTCCTTTAGTATGCCTTGGATCATATTTGTGTTTTTCCTCCTGGTTGCCCATTTATGATAAAAGGTAGTGTTCTTTTCTCCTTGAATCATCCAGTTCACTTTAGCTCTCTGTTGCCAGTAGTCTGATTGCTTCAGAAGGAGATCCTCAAGCTCCACTTCAGTTTGTTTTAGCACATCAGAGTAACTGCTCATATTGCTGCTTCTTTGAAGGGCCTCTAGCTTACTGGTGAGTTGTTGATTCTTGACTCCATTTGTCCAAAGGTATTCCTATGCCAATTGGCAAGATGCAACATTGAGGTTTTTAAGCTATCATCCAGAAACTATGTGGGGGAGAGGGCTTGGTGAGCTGATTTTTGGTAGTTCCAAACTCTTCTGACTATTTGATCAGCTTGCTCCATTTTAGCCCAGAAGGATTCAAATCTGAGATTCTTTCTTCTCTGTCTTCTTGTAGGTTTAGTGTCAATTAGCAGAGGGCTGTGGTCAGAGCCAATTATTGGTAGATTATTGACCCTGGAGTTGAGGAATAACTCAAACCAGTCCTTATTGCCAAAAGCCCTGTCTAATCTTTCCACTATGGTATCTGGTTCATCTCTCTTATTAGACCAAGTGTACCATAAACCAATCTGCTCAACCTCTCTCAGTCCTTTCTCATCAATGAGAGTATGAAGTTCAGTATTGATGTCTTCTGGCACATGCAAACCTCCCACTTTATCTATCTGGCTAAGAACTTGGTTGAAATCTCCTAAGAGAACTAAAGGGAAATCTACGAAATACGACAAAAGCCTGATGTTATTCCAATTCAAAGCCCTATCAGATTTAAGTGGGGCACCATACACTAGACCTAAGCACCGTTTTTCATGTGGTGCGCTAGTGATAACAACAAAATTAAAATTATTATTAGAAACTAGAACTTCTAGGTCAACTTCATCATTCCACAATAAGGCCATTCCACCTGATCTCCCTTCTAATCCAACAGCAATCACCTTGCTAAATCCAGAGCTTTCCTTCCAGGCCACCATTCTCTCGGCTGACATCTTTGTTTCCAAGAGCCCTAGAAAACTTGGTTTATACTGCTTGGCCAAACGGAAGACCATCTGTTTTGTAGAATCCTTATTCAGGCCCTACAATTCCATGAAATGCCTATCATGGCCCCTGTTGGGGCTGATTTGGTTCAGCCTCCTGAGACCTCAGCTTGACAAAGAAACAAAACCTAAGAGTCCTTCTTCTTGCACTACCACCAGTACCATCTAACTCTTCCTCCTCTTCAATGATTCCAGCTCCATCTGCAGCTTCTTCAGCAACTCCAGCAGCAAATTCCTCCCTTTGGAGATTCTCACCAGGGTGGAGATTCTCACCAGGGGGAATCTCATTGTTGCTCTCTTCCTCCTGCTCTACCTGCTGATTCTGGGTTGCATTCCCTCCTGTGGTCTAGGAAACTGCAATCCTATCCACTTCAGACTGGCTGATCACATGTTTAATTACACTCTCAGCATCATCTTCAAGCTCAGAAGCTTTCGGGGACGAAACTTTCTTTTTCATATCATCGAATCCTTCTTCAAGCTCTTTGTCCATTCGCACCAAGAAAACGCATCAGTTAGCAGAGTTTGTTTTTATCGAATTTCAGTTTGAATTTATGATTTTCTGCTCATGGAATGCACGATGATTTTATAGATTATGCAATATGCTAGCTATGAGTTTGAAGGATAATATTATTAAAGTGAATTAATTACCCAATGGTCCCATAAAAAGTCACTTTGTTTTCCTTTGGTCCCATAAAAATATTTCGTTTCTATTTGGTCCTGCAAAAATGTTCTTCATTTCTATTTAGTCCTGAACTCAAAATATCCGTCAAATAAGAAACATATACTAGCTTTAAAGGCCAGGGACAATTTCGACATTTCATCTTATAGTCAAAATCCTCAATTCACTTCGGACCTAGGGTTTGCCGTTTTCAACGGTATGGACTCCACTCGGGTTCAACTAAAAATATCAACTTCCTATCCAAATTACCTCCTGAACAGCTATGTGGGTTTGACACCGTACCTCGGGCGTTTTTCAGTTTAGTTTGTCATGTCTCATCGTTTCTCAATCGGTTTGTAATTAACTTGTTGATCTATCAGTTTCTCCAAAAGTCCTCTAGATAAGTACATGTTTTTTATCTATTTTTAATCAAAGTCACTGCTGACTTTAAGATAAAATGTCGAAATTGCCCCTAATCTTTAACGTTATAGTTTCCTATTTTACGGATTTTGAGTTCAGGACTAAATAGAGACGAATAAAATTTTTGTAGGACCAAATAGAAACGATATATTTTTATGGGACCAAATGAAAACAAAGTGGCTTTTAATGGGACCATTGGGATAATTAATTCTGTTAAAGCTAATCAATTTCTCGTAACTCCTGGACTTCAAAACACCGGGATGAACATCTGAAACGCTAATCAGGAGGTGAAATTAATTGAATTGAATACATAAAAAATTCTAGTCTAATGAAAACAGGTTCTTTTAACCAAAAAACTGTTGTGTCAAATCATAATAAAAATACCCAATTGCTATATGCAGGACTGTTTTTATATACCTTAATGCAAGACCGAAATATACCATAATACTTTCAAATGTACCTTTGTATTTTGAGTTGTTTTTTTTTGCCTTTACAATAAAAGTGGTATTTTGGTAAAAAAAAATCGATCATGCATGAGAAAAATGATACTGCATGTAGCAAACCCCATAAATACGAATCTCGTTCACTCAATACGCTGAAGTGCAGGTTTATACAATGAAGGAGAACGCAAAAAAAAAATTTAAAAAATACAGTGTTAACTAAAATAATCTATGTTCATCGCACAAATACTGCACGTTTTTAAATGGATACTAAAGTGCATGCATTCGGTTCTTGTTGTAAGTTTCTGAAATGTGCAAAAACATTAGGCACGAAGACTAACTATTTAACAGAACATGCATATTTAACCGTGTGTCCATTTAAACATCGCACAAATAATGCACGTTTCTTTATGGGTGTTGATATTTGTAGCCCAAATTTCATTCATGCAGCCCAATAAAATTGTTAAAAAGACAAAAATATTCCCAAATTTTAGTTCATGGAAAACTATTCAGGGGCATTATTGTTATTTAACAACAATTTATTTTTTGGGCTACATGAGTAAAAACTTGGGTTACAAATAGCAATTCAGTTCTTTATCAACTAGATTAGGGCACAAAGACTTCATGCACATACGGTTTTGGGTTCAATAATCTTGTGCAGTGCAAAAATGAGTTCACAAACAAAGCAAAAAGATAAGGAAGAAACAGTTAATTAAAGCGCTTTTGAGCTGGTAAGAACTAAGAATACAATGCTCAATTTACAAGGATATTCAAAATATTTGTTTATGATTTTCTTCAACGGTACATTTATGTTCATTAGGGAAGGATGCTTCCATACATTGGTGGCCTGTTCAAAAGCATATGCAATCTCAATCACCTTTGGCTCACTGCCTTTAAAAAATACTATTACAATATAAACACTCTATATTATCAACCGCATGAACAATACACGATATATGGCTTAGTTCCTATATATCATCCAATTCCCTCACAACTAAGCTAATAAATGCACGTGCGGTAATCTATAATAAACTTATAATACCGCCGCACGAACATTGCACGTGCACGTTTTTGGTTTAAAAATATATGAGGTGCGGATGAATGATATTGGGCACAATGCAGCAAGTCCAACAGCTTTCTCCAAATAGTGTAAAACAGAATTCATGTTTTAAACAAATAACTAGGTGGGGCATGAATGGTAGATTTCATGCTAAATCTCTGATAAATATTTGTAAATTAGGGGGTTTTTATTTTATCATAGCTGGAAGCGCAATCAGCAACAAGTTAGTCCTATTAAATCAAGTAGTTCACATGAATCATGATACAAAGGGGGTAGTTCATTCAACTAACGATTCAAACATCTATAAAAGGAGATTCTCAAAATTATAAAGTCCAAATACGAAACTGTTTTTTGTGAAGTCATCATCAGAGGTCATTAGAACAAATCTTGCTAAAAAAACACAATTCAAAATGTTGTCTAACCATAGCTCTTGGCATATTGTTGATGTCGAAAGCAGTCTTTTAGCTACTATATTAGATGTAAAACTGACTATAACCAATAAAATATGATTAGAACATCATAAATGTCTCAACATAATGCAAGAGTGAGCATACTGGTACACCTTTTAGAAACCGATTGACCAACGACGAATATGCAATAGAGCAAATTCATTATTCCCCTGAAATGAATGAGACTCAGGATTTTGAATCTTATAAATTGCCAACAGCTTATCACATAAATTACTACTCAATACTCACTGTAAGTATGGAAGAGTCATGTTCTTGATTAGGGGAGGGAATCTTGCAACCAATATCTTCCATTCCCCAGGATCAATCCTTCCATCGCCTTTCAAATCTGCCTTCATTATTGCCTGTCAAAAAGTAACCCATGTTCTTAAGACTTGTATAAGGATTATTAGACCACGGCTATGAATTCCGAGTCTAACCTTATATACAAGTGCTTCTACTACATCATCTCGAAGTGTCAAATCCGATTATTGCAGAAAAAGCCGAAACTATTTCTTGCAACTGCATTTTCAGAAACATTGCATCAGCAATTTCACTTAAAGATCACAAATGTATAACTGAAATAGTTTCTATGCTCATAGTTCTTCGTGTTCTATATTTCCTGTTCGCCTCAAATCATACTATCTAAACGCAACTGAAAAGAGAAACAATGGATGGGTACATGACCTTTTGTTCAGATCTATCATCATGTTTCATCACCTGCAAATTTCCTTCAAAAGAAGAGGAAAACGTGAACGTTTATGCATATAATAGCAAAATCAAAATGATTATGCACATCCAACCAAACTACACAGAACACAGAAATTGAACTATAATGTAGTGTTTTCAAAAAAGAAAAAAACTATAATGTAGTGAAACCAGTAATTGAACTGAAAACAACACAACCAAAACCAGCTATTCAGAAGTATAGGAGCAGTTCATCACTTAAGTTAGCTGTCTCTATTGTCTACAATATGGCTTTCCCACTCTATTCTCTTCACTTTCACTAATAGTACTTCCGGTCTCAATGTGCTGCCCGTTTCCATTTCCTACCAGTATATGTTTAAGAAACCAAAAGTTACAAGTCTTTAATTGGGAAAAACTACACCATATAATCATAGTTTTCCACTATTTAACTACTATAGTTGTCAAGACAATAGTATCTAATAGAATGTAAAACCATTATTAAGTGTAGAAAATATTGAAAGGGGGAACGAAACAATACACCAAAAAAATCTGACAAAGAAATACACCTTTGTAAAATAAAAGGTCTCGTTTAATGAAATAGTATACGTACTACCATAGATGGTTTTTGTGCAATGCATACATAAGACCAAGTTATTTATATAGCTAAGATCAGAGCTCCCATTCATGCTCAGTACAAGACCATCTAACCTTCATAATAACTAATAAGTGAGACATCTTCTGCACAACAGTGGGGGTAATCATGATAGGACTTGACCCTAAACACAAGCTCTGCAAAACATCAAATCATTACCACAGTAATTATCAAAGACATATCGAATAGAGCAAGGGACAAGACACAAATACTCTTTATAGTTATCTAGACTTGTGCTTCATCCCAAACTGGGCATACATACAGAAGATCTACTGTGTACGATAGTAAACATTATTAGCTTCTTAATTTTGCATATAACTAAAACACCATGAAATACCAAAGTTGCAACCAATTTTGGCACCAAAATTGAAGTTTCTCAATGTCAGAATTGTTCATTTCTACGACTAAGTAGACTTCTTATGCACAATACATAAGCATTGCCGAAAACCGCCCTGGGAGGAGAGGTTAAAGTTATATTAAGAAGACAACAGTTGAAAACTGAAAACCTCAATCTAATAAAAATTACATAACTATCGAGATTCCCAATAAAAAGATCTATTTACGCTCTTCTTGTCTTGTGATGCCTAAGAACCAAACAAGGTAGAGAGTCAAATATATGAAAAAGTGCAAAACCATTAAAAGTAGCAGAAGTTTCTTACTAAAGGTAAAATAATTTGCAAAAAAGAGATTTGTGAAAATGAGTACCTTATTAACCCTGATTGGTTTCTCAGCTAATTTAATGATGTTAAGAACCTTTATAGCCTGAAAGTCAGTGAGAAAATCAGGATAAGTGGCTCATACTAATTCCTTACAGTTGCAAAACATTTTATTGTGTAAGAGGCCTAGGAATAATAACATAATTTATCAGCAAAAGAGAATCAACCAGTTATAGTGAATATTGGAAGGACATGCAGCTGGAATGCAAGGGTTTATGAGCATCTTGCTTCAAAAAGAAACAAAAACCTACCGGTGGATTAATTGGTATACAAAAATCAATGTTTGACATCTGCAAACCTAGCCTTGTAGATAAATTAAAAACCATCACAAAGAGATAAACATAGCCTTGTAAATATATACACACATAGAATACATGAAAAGTGGAATCGGATCATACCTGCAGGTTCCGGAACACGTACAACATCGAACATCCAACACATCATCTACTCGTTCATGCAATAATTCGACAGAATATATCCTCCTAACCCAAATCAATCCTGCCAAAATCCCTCAAATGAAAATAAAAACCAAATTAATAAGCAATCGAAGGGAAGTGGAAAACTAAAGAGAATAGTGGGAATACAATCGATGATGCGTACACATTCAGTGGATATTCAAGGAAATAATAAGGAAAACGATCGACATCGAGCAGTTCTGGATTCTGGTGAAGGGACGCGTGGAAGCAAGAGATACTGCATGAAGAAGGAGTGACGAAGGGATGACGCGTGGAAGAAAACAAACAATAAAAAAATAAAAATAAACGACGACCACGGTAGCACTGTAGAAAAGGGATCGACGCTTTTTAAGATGGAATGTTCAAGATGTTATACGGCGATTCTTCAACCGACCAAGCAGTCACCCTCAACCTTCCATGATATGCCCAACATCAGCCTTTAATCACCACCATACTCTATATATTCCATGTTAAAGATTAAGTGGTGGTTTAGAGGGTAGTTTAGTTTAGTTCGAGTCATATAATGAAATTAGACTCTCTTTTATTTTGTTTATTCTTGTCTTGTTCTATTTAGAGAAATGATACCCGGAGTGGTGGCAGTGGTGATGGTGTGTATAGTGGTGGCCAAAGTCGTAGTAATGATCGATGGTCCATAGGAACCGGAATAGACGGTCGGTGGTAGTCAAAGTGGTGGTGATGATTGATGATGCCTAGAGTGGCTATAGTGAATTATGACAAAGAGGCATATAGAGGAATTCGAGTCCCAATGTAAAAGTGAGGAATGTTGATAAGGACTTTCTAGGAGTCAATGATATTCTGTACCACTTTGTGAGCCACAGTTAGACCGTAACAAAAGGATTCCATCACTTGGTTCTATACCCAACTTAACTCTTCTATAATGGAATCTACAAATCACAATGATGACTCACAAAGTGGTGTACGAAAAATGGTTATGAAGATCCTAATATAGAGGTAAATGAATCATGGAAGTGGAGAAATAATTTTTATTTCGCTTGCCAAAACTTATCAGTATATCAGTTTAGTTCAGTATAATTCAATTTAGTAAAATGTAATTTTATTGAATTTAGGTTAATTCAGTTATGTGATTTTTTTTTTCAATACATTAATTTTTTACTTCACTTCAGTTCAATGCAACAAGAAATAAGATCCGGCAAACAGGCCTAAGTAATAAACCAAATAACCAAGGAAGCCATGATGTAATTCCATCTCCCTTTCTGCTTTTAAGTTTAATGATAAGGTTATTTTCAAAAAAAATAATTCCATCTCCCTTTCCTAAAACCCCAACCAAACGGCTCCTAAGTATGAAATGACATAAATGTACCTCGAAATAAAGAGAACAAAAATCTTAAACTAAAATTTACGTTAACCCCTAATCTCACAATGGCAGTTTAGGATGTGTTCTTACTTGTAAGATTATCGATAAGGTGACCAAACAAAATTACAATTATTTTTTTCAAAATAGAAATAGTTGAAACATAATTCTGATTTTAATCGGATCAAATTGATGTACATCATCAGCCTGTTCTGTGCAGATCACGACAGTAAGGACTCCCACAGCAGCAATTGAACGCTTCAATCGGATGCTCACGATCATTGAAATCAATTTTATAATCCTGAAATTAAATATTTATATTAAAAGGGGATATGCAAAATGGATTAAATAAAGAAGAAAAGTACTTAAGATAACAAATACCCAAAGACAATATTCTGAGGCATTCGTAATCGATACTCTTCATCATATAAGAAAACACAAAAATATGTAGTCAAAAATACATAATTGAGCTAAAATCAAATTGTGAATTTAATCAGAACTTGAAAGAGAATCCAATACATTTACTTAATCTCTGAGACAGAACCACCCATCAGAAAATCGAAATTGCAATTTTTTTGGCCTTTCAAGTGTTGGAAATCATACCACTAATTAACCTGACCAAACTGAAAGCAGAAACCTTCTCAAAATGACAGCTATTCAGGTGAGAATAGATATATACCAATTCAGCAAAATTGCAGGATCCTAAAAAGACACTACAAAGCCTTGTGACCTAGATAAACTACTACAGAGTCACAAACTTATCCCAGATGGAATCCAGAATGGGGAGACAAATGGAAGGGTCTCCTATGTTGTATCTATATATCTTATATATAGCTAGCAAGAAGACCTTATTTCATATTCCTTGGTCTAAAGAGAAAAAAAACAAAACATCAGCAAGGTAGAGATAGGAATTGACAACATGGCTCTGGTCAAGATGGTGAAATACCAACAGCTAGAAAGCACTGTAGACTTCACCCTAGAACTCGCTAGGGGCAAAAGAAAATGCAGTCTTTGCTAGATGCTACCGCATATTGCAAAAGCCAAAGGGCATAGATTAGTGATATCTTGCCAGTAAACTGGCTCTATGCTAATACTGCACCCAAAGGACCTTAGTTACATATCTTAGTCATACTATCTCTATGTTTCCATGAAACAAAGGTACAGCAACAGCGCTTCCACCTTTCCTAGAAAATTTGTCGGAGATACAAAAATCCCTTCACACGCATATGTTTGACTATAAACCTGGGATCATAGCTCTCTTTTAAGTACAAAGGATCCCTCATACTCCCATGTAACATTTTCAATGACAACATCTCCTTCAGGATCAAATAGATTCTATTTTGTGGAAACAGTTCCACGTCCTTACAAGATCATAAATGCCAAGTTAGAAGATTTCCAAAGAGCCATTTGGAATATATAGTGGAATTCTAATGCATACTATTAAGAAGCAACAGCAGAATACATGTAAGAAATGAATCCATAGTTTCTCCGTAATTTGGATCTATAGCATAAAAGGAAACAAGTACAGACAAGATAATGCAACAACAATTTTTAAATATGGCATACATACCCATGTTAGTTCTTCCATTGCATCCACTTTTCTTTTAGTAAAAAAGGCAAGCTGCGTCAGCATAAAATCAAGATCAGAATTTCTTTACAAAATTAAGATGACAATGTACATGAGAAGAATATATAAAACCCCTACATGATAGTAGTGATGATCGGGGCTCTCCACTTCTACAGGAATGTCAATCAAGTTTGCATCAAAGCATCTACACAAAACAATAATCAAGACAAATTAAAGAGAAAAAACAATCTTAAGTCCAGACACGATGTAAATTAGTTTAAGAAGAAATTAATAACCTGTGATTTACAAATCTTCCAATATTTCCACAATATGTTGCGTCTAAGCAAAGCGCATCTTCATCCTTTAGAACTCCTTCGACACCCCAATCCGCATCCAGAAGCACAGGATATGTGTGCCTTGCTTTGTTGTTGCTTTCTTTATTTCGTTCATACAGTTCCATGTTGGTCAGGATTTCACCAACATATTCAAAAACGAAAGCACCCTTAGGTAGCTCTTCAAGAGTTCGGACACCCCAACCTTTAACCCCAGTCGTCATGAACACCTAAAGTAGAAACACAATTAAACAAAGAACCATTAATCCTAACAAGAAAGCACATGTATGTGAAAGTGTCAATGAACTTTTACTAATTTACAAATTTTCTGATTAGTGACCTGTAATCCTTAATGATTAATTTGTAAGCATATACACATACATATTTTCTAAAAGTAACTTTAAGAATGCTCTTGGATTTTTAAATTAACTAAACATGAAGTTTCTGTAGAGGCAGCATGAAAAAAAAACCCTTGGGAAATGCTTACCTGTAATTTGCGGGTTATGCCTCTTTGTACCACTCTATTTCCACACTGCTGCATGTTGCATCCACATTTTATCCAGCATTCCTTCACAAATTTTCTAACTAGATGGCCATTGCATTTTCCTTGAATGGAAGCATTCTTCACCCTTTCTAAAGGACAATCTGTGCAGTAAAAATGATGGTGCTTTTGTGGCTCATCGCTCATAGAAATGCAAGAAGCTAAAAAATCTTCTTTAAGGACGCCTTCTGACGTATATGCAAATTCACCTCCTGTCTGACGAGCACATTCGCAGGGACATGAAGATAGGCAATCCCCTGAACATCTTGAACAGCAATCCTCATCTGAAATCCGAGCCATTGACCCTTGTACATATGCATATTGATAAACCATGTTTTTTTGGATATAAAAAAACTTTGGAACATCCTCTTTCCCGTATTCATCTACTAATGAAATGCTGACTTTTTCAGTACCATTTGATATATCATGGATTTTGCGGAAAACCTTCCGTGTTTCTGGTCTAATAGACTGCTGCTCAGTAACAATCAAACTAATTGAATCTGAGGATGCAGATCTCTTGATCCTTTTGTTCATCTCTACATCTCTTTCAGCATGCTCTCGATTACAATCTCCTGAAGGTTCTTCAATTTCAAGTTTAAGAGCAGAACTAGAGCCCAATTCAGAACAACTGTTACACAACTGCTTCAAAAACTGAGGAAGAGAGAAGTCAGGACCAACAATCTTAAAGGATTTCAAATACTGGTCCTCAGCATGCTTCATAACAGTGTCTAACTTTGGCATCCAAGATTTAAACTGTCCAGTGGCATCATTAAGTAATTGCAAAGCAACTTTCACCTCTCCACAGGTGGACGATGCAATGTCAATAGTAGTATTCGAACTAGCCCCAACTGGACTAGCTGGACCAATCACTCTTTTTCCCTTATCTGCAGTTACAAAGCATTTATTAATACTTCAAAGCTTAGAGTTAAGCAAGGTAAGCAATTCAATACCAAATAAAAAAAATCAACACAAGAGATTCAATTTTTTTATGATTACAGAGTTCACTCAGCCACATGTCTTTCATTTGTTCCGGTTCTTGTTTATTTTTTTATCTGAACAAAGGAGAGAATCTTGAAATTAAAGATTTCTATATATAAAACGGTTGGAAATGGTGGGTGATCTTCAGTTCTATGTTCTAGATATAAAAATGTTTCCCTGAAATAACTGGAAATCCAATATCTCAATGAAACAAAGCAATGGCAATTGCATTTGCAGAAGAAAGAGGCAATCTGAAGAAACTCTGAGGGTGTTTTATGACACTGTTTCTGAGGCCTAAGAACTACATATAAACTATTTGTTCCTAATATTTTTTATTCCAAAAACAATAATTTCAAATGTTAAACTGTAGACTGTCAAAATACACATAAAAAACAGAGTGATTAATGAAGTTACAACTACATGAAATACAATTTACAAGCAAGCATACCTGGATACTCATTAGAAGGAGCAGCAATACCATGCTGAATGAGGCTAACTTCTTTCATTTTATGCTGAGTCACTTTTCCATCTTGGTGATCGTCTTGAACAATTCCTTTTCCTTCTCTACGTTGATGATTTGATTCCTTGTCAGTGATTAAATTTTCATGATTATGGCCGCTAGCCATAATCGAAGCAGCATGAGCTTCCAGCTGAGCTCCCTCCTGTTTGTGTAATCGACAATCTGGACTACCAATTGATTCTGAGCCATTTGAATCGGTCTTCTTCTTGTCAAAACATAAGCATATGGAATAACCATATCAAAACATAAGCATATGGAGTAACCAGACTCATACAAGAGGCAAAACAATTTTAACAAATCAAACAACTAGTGTCAAGTATAGGAGAAAAAAATATAGCAACAAACCTTCTCATTCTCATACTCAAATATAGCATCCGCAAGTGTACTGTAATTATCCTCCTCGATGAGTTCCCAGTTTTGTCTACCATATACTTTCAACAGTCTCTTAAGCACCGGAAACACAGTTTTTGGAGATATCCCTATGCTCTGCATTGCTCTGTAAGCCTTTCTTAGTTTGTCTTCCTTACCTACATCATTCTCTTGGGCCATCTCAAAGGTATAAGATAGTGTTTAGCCTCAATCGCCCTATTACTGTTCTTGAACCCCAACCAATCGGAAAGGACAGTATCTGAAGCACATTATAAAACAGAATCAGGCAAAAACATTCCCTCAACAGTTTTATAATATAAAATGTGCATTGAAAGTGCAAAAAATGTGTTTCTTCAAGATAAAAACATAAAAAATAACATCAAAAAAACATGCAAAGTGTGTGCATCAAAAACGCCCAAATCATGACATTCAATAATTAAAAAGCACATTCATCAAAGACCCAAAATGGGGACCAGCTGAACTTCCTCATCTATCTGGTATGATATCCCTTTCTTCTACAACCTATTCCACCGGATAACAAATCAAAAGGGCTCCTGCTCTTTCACTGTCAAATTGTGGCTAATAATACTAATAATTTCAAAAAATGAATTAAAAATTGGATGAATTGTCCGCTCCTAAATGGAGGCGAACATTTCGAGTTTCTCTACAGAAATTCTGCATGCAGACGGAATGAATTACAGGCCTAAGAATTCCGGCATCGGAGAATTGAACAGCGGCAAGCGATTAATCAATCATACACATAAACCAACTTACCAGGGACGGAGTTGGCAGCGCGTAGAGCCCACGTAACGCGAGCCGCCAATCCACCGGCAAAGATTGGAGCTTTGAAAGCCCTTTCCGGCCAAGAGCGTAAGCGTGCGACTGTGTGCAGAAAGACTGAAAATACTAGAGGGCGAGATATGGGTGCAGTCAGCGAGTGACGCAATATGCGTGAGTACTGTGCTATACTACTTCTAGCATTACACCAGCTTTTCTTTATATACTTTCGCAGTTTCGCTGCCGTTATTTTGTTTTCTTTTGAACCATTGGGTAATAGCCAAGGCAAACGGTCCTATCTATTTAGTCAAAGTCTCAAAATCCCACCCCTCTTACTATCTTCTTACCTCGTAAAAAGAGTCAACTTTTATGATTTTATGTTGTTTCAAATTTTAAATGTAGTGACTGATAGTTATATTACATTGGGATGTAAAAGTGGTTGCTCATTTACTTCAACTAATTAAGATGTGGTGCAAGTAAACTAATAAGATTGGTTTACAATGGTCGTGTTTAAAAATCACTATTCTAAAAAATAATAAGTAGTACTTTGTTAATTGTTATATACAGTACTTAACAATAAAATAAAATTTATATTAATAATAATTTTGTTACACTTACATGACGAGTGCTTATTGCACTACCCAATTCAAAATCTATATGAATTACGTTGCTAACATTCAAAGTTATCAAATCAGAATGTCATACAATGCAATTAGTGTAATGTAACTATCACAAGATAAACACTAGTGGTGCTCTATAACTAATACTGATAGCACAAAATTAAAAACACTAAAATATATATCATGAAAACGCTAACTGAAATTTGTAACCAAGGGTTTGGAGACATGATGTATACTCTTACAACTTCAAAACAATGACATTAAAATCAACCATCATAAAATTATCTTATAAGATTTTTGTGTTTTTGAATTTACTTGCACCACATTTTAGTAGAAGTAAATGAGCAACCACTTAATTTCACGTCCAAATGTAGTGTATTCAGCAATGCCTTTTTGCTAAGTTTGAATAACATCATAAAAGTGGACTCTTTTAGTCTTTTTTACGAGAGTAAAAATAAGGGGATTTTCAATTTTGGCTAAATTAAGCCGGAGGCGCTTCTGCGTTTGCGTATTACCCAATGGCGGCGAAAATATAAATTGGAAAAGAAAAGCTAGTAAACGCTAGTACTAGTATAGTAGCACAGTGCTCACGCAGGTTGCGTCACTCGCTGGCTGCACCCATACCTTCTTCTTCCCTTGCTTTCTTTTCACTCTTTCTGCACACAGCCGCTTTCTTACGCTCTTGGCCGGAAAGGGCTTTCAAAGCTCCAATCTTTTCCGGTGGATTGGCGGCTTTGATCGTCGCGATTCGTGGACCCGCTGTCAATTCCGTCCCTGGTTAGTTTGTTTATGTGTATGATTGATTGATTGCCTGCTGTTGTTCAATTCACCGGTGCCGGAATTCTTAGGCCTGTAATTTGTTCCGCCTGCATGCAGAATTTCTGTAGAGAAACGTGCAATGTTCGCCTCCGTTTAGGTTTTTCTTGAGAAGAGGAGTGCAGAGTATTCATCCAATTTTTAATTCATATTTTGAGATTATCAGTGTTATTAGCCACAATTTGACAGTGATAGAACAGAGGCCCTTTTGATTTATTAGCCAGTGTATAGGTTGTAGAAGAAAGGGATAATCATGCCAGATAGCTGAGGCAGTTCAGCTGGTCCACATTTTGGGTCTTTGATGAACGTGCTTTTTAGTTATTGAATGTCATCATTTAGTTGTTTTTGATGCACAGACTTTGCATGTGTTTTTTGATGTTATTTTTGATACTTTTATCTTGATGAATTACATTTTTACACTTTCAATGTACATTTTATATTAGTACAAAATTGTTGAGGGAATGTGTTTGCCTGATTCTGTTTTATAATGTGCTTCAGATATGGTCCTTTCAGATTGATTTGGGAGGCTAAACACTATCTTATACTTTTGAGATGGCACATGAGACTGATGTAGATAAGGAAGAAAAATTTAGAAAGGCTTACATAGCAATGGAGAGCATAGGGATATCTGAGGAAACCGTGGTGGCTCCGGTGCTTAATAGACTGTGGAAAGTATATGGTAGAAAAAACTGGGGACTCATCGAGGCAAATAATTACAGTACACTTGCTGATGAAATATTTGAGTATGAGAATGAGAAGGTTCGTTGCTATATTTTTTAATCCTATATCTTGAAACTAGTTGTTTGATTTTGTAAAATTGTTTTGGCTCCTGTACTCGGTTATTCCATAGGCTTATGTTTTGATATGTTTATTCCATATGCTTATTTTTTGATATGTTTATTCCATATGCTTATGTTTTGACGAGAAGAAGACCGATGCAAATGGTTCAGAATTGATTGGTAGTCCAGATTCTAAATTACACAAACGGAAGGGAGCTCAGCTGGATGCTCATGCTTCTCCAATTATGGCAAGCGGCAGTACAACCCTTCCCTGTTCAACATCTCAGCCATCAAATCATAAAAATTTACTCACTCCTAGGGAATCAAATCATCAACGTAGAGAAGGAAAAGCAATTGTTCGACACGATCACCAAGATGGAAAACTGACTCAGCATAAAATGAAAAAAGTCGGTAGCCTCATTCAACATGGTATTGCTACTCCTAGGGAATCAAATCATCAACGTAGAGAAGGAAAAGCAATTGTTCGACACGATCACCAAGATGGAAAACTGACTCAGCATAAAATGAAAGAAGTCGGTAGCCTCATTCAACATGGTATTGCTGCTCCTTCCAATGAATATCCAGGTATGCTTGTATTAGTATAGTATTCTTTGTAGTTGTAACTTCATTAATAACACTGTTGTTCGTGTGCATTTTGAAAGTCTACAACAAATCATTAGAAATAGATGCTATCGTTTTTAAAATCAAATTAATAGGAAGAGAATACTAGAAGGATCCATTAAGCAAAAAGTATATAAGAAGTTTTTAGGCCTCAGAAGCAATGTCATAAATCGCTCTCAGAGTTTCTTTAGAAGGCCTTTTTCTTCTGCAAATGCAATAGCCATTGCTTTGTTTCACTGGGATATTGGATTTCCAGTTAGTTCAGAGAAACTTTTTTATTATAACTAGAAGATAGAACTGAAGATCATCCACCATTTCTAACCGTTTTATGGATATAGATATCTTAACTTTCAAGATTCACTCCTTTGCTTAGATCCTAAATTTATTAGCTCAAAAAAAGAAAGAAAACAAGAACCTGAGTAAATGGAAGCCGTGTACCTGAGTGGGCTCTGTAATCATCAAAAATTGAATCTCTTATGTGGATTGTTTACTAGGTATTGATTTGCTTACCTTGCCAAACTCTAAGCTTTGAAGGATTATCAAATGCTTTTTAACTGCAGAAAAGGGCAAACGAGTGAAAGGTCCAGCTAGTGAATTTGGGGCTAGTTTGAATAATACTATTAACATCGCATCGTCCACCTGTGGAAAGGTGAAAATTGCTTTGAAATTACTTAATAATGCCACTGGACAGTTTAAATCTCGGATGCCAAAGTTAGACGCTGTTATGAAGCATGCTGAGGACAAGTATTTGAAATCCTTTAAGATTGTTGGTCCGAACTTCTCAATGTCTCAGTTTTTAAAGCAGTTGTGTAACAGTTGTTCTGAATTGGGCTCTAGTTCTACTGTTAAATTTGAGATTGAAAAACGTTCTGCCGATGGCAATCGAGAGTGTGCTGAAAGAGATGTAGGGATGAACAAAAGGATCAAGAGGTCTGCATCCTCAGGTTCAACTAGTTTGATTGTTACTGAGCAGCAGTCTATTAGACCTGAAAAGCGGAAGGTTTTCCGCAAAATCCATGATATATCAAATGGTACTGAAAAAGTCAGCATTTCATTAGTAGATGAATATGGGAAAGAGGATGTTCCAAAGTTTTTTTATATCCAAAAAAACACGGTTTTTCAATATGCATATGTACAAGGGTCAATGGCTCGGATTTCAGATGAGGATTGCTGTTCAAGATGTTCGGGGGATTGTTTATCTTCGTGTCCCTGCGAATGTGCTCGTCAGACAGGAGGTGAATTTGCATATACGTCAGAAGGCTTCCTTAAAGAAGATTTTTTAGCTTCTTGCATTTCTATGAGTCATGAGCCACAAAAGCACCATCATTTTTACTGCATGGATTGTCCTTTAGAAAGGGTGAAGAATGCTTCCATTCAAGGAAAATGCAATGGCCATCTAGTTAGAAAATTTGTGAAGGAATGCTGGATAAAATGTGGATGCAACATGCAGCAGTGTGGAAATAGAGTAGTACAAAGAGGCATAACCCGCAAATTACAGGTAAACATTTCCCAAGGTTTTTTTTCATGCTGCCTCTACAGAAACTTCATGTTTAGTTAATTTAAAAATCCAAGAGCATTCTCAAAGTTACTTTTCCAAAATATGTATGTGTATGTGTTTACAAAGTCAGAATCGTTAAGGATTAAAGGTCACTAATTAGGATATTAGTGAAAGTTCATTGACACTTTCACATACATGTGATTTTCTTGTTAGGAAGTCATTTTTGGTTCACCTCTTGCCTCAGATTAATGGTCCTTTGTTAAATTGTGTTTCTACTTTAGGTGTTCATGACAGCTGGGGGTAAAGGTTGGGGTGTCCGAACTCTTGAAGAGCTACCTAAGGGTGCTTTTGTCTCTGAATATGTGGGTGAAATCCTGACCAACATGGAACTGTATGAACGAAATAAAGTAAGCAACAACAAAGCAAGGCATACATATCCTGTGCTTCTGGATGCGGATTGGGGTGTCGAAGGAGTTCTAAAGGATGAAGACGCCCTTTGCTTAGACGCAACATATTATGGAAACATAGGAAGATTTGTAAATCACAGGTTATCATCTTAAACTAATTTACATTGTGGCTGGACTTAAGATTGTTTTTTCTCATTAATTTGTCTCAACTATTGTTTGGTGCAGATGCTTTGATGCAAACTTGATTGACATTCCTGTAGAAGTGGAGAGCCCTGATCATCACTACTATCATGTAGGGGTTTTATAATTTCTTCCACGTCGTCATCTTTTAATTTTGTAAAGAAATTCTCTTGATTTTATGTGTCTGATGCAGCTTGCATTTTTTACTAAAAGAAAAGTGGATGCTTTGGAAGAACTAACATGGGTATGTATGCCATATTGAATAAATATTGTTGCGTTATGTTATCTGTACTTGTTTCCTTTCATGCTATAGAGAAATTATAGATTCATTTCTTGCATGTATTTCTGCTGTTGCTTCTATATGGTATATGTGGTGGTGGTACATTATTTGACTCAAATGCATCTTTGGAATCTTCTAAGTAACTTGTAAGATTGTGGAACTGTTTCCACAAAGTAGAATCTATTTGATTCTGAAAGGGTTGTTGTAATAGAAAATATTTTATGGGAGTATGAGGGGTCCTTTATAGTTGAAAGAGGGCTATGATCCCATGTTTATTGTCAACTGTATGTGTGTGGAGGGATTTTTGCATCTCCTACAAATTTCTAGGAAAGGTGGAACATATGTAACATAGAGATAGTATGACTATCATATGTAACTAAGAGGTCCTTTGGATGCATAATGAGCATAGAGCCAGTTGACTGAGAAGAAATAACTAACCCATTGCAATATTCGGTAGCATCTAGTAAAGACTGCATTTTCTTTCGCCCCTGGAGAGTTCTAGGGTTAAGGCTATAGATTGAAGGAATTTCATATCTTAGGAATGGTAGAAGAGGGTCCACAGTGCTCTCTAGATGTCAGTATTTTTTTTCACCATCTTGACTAGAGCCATGTTGTCGATTCCTACCTCTACCCTGCTGAGGTTGTTTTTTTTCTTTTGTGTAGTTCTCTTTAGACCAAGGAATATGAAATAAGGTTTTCTAGCTACACATACATAAGATATATGGATATAAGTATACAACATAGGAGACCCTGTAGTAATTTATCTATTCTCACCTGAATAGAGTTGATATTAAAATTAGAGGCATCTTGAGAAGGCCCCTGTAGCGGTATAATTCTAACGCATGGGAGGCCAAAATGCAGTAAGATTTCGGATTTTCAGACCTGTCTCAGAGATTAAAGAAATTAGTTAGACTTGTCTTTACAGTTCTGATAAATTCACCCTTTGATTTTAGCTCAATTAAGTCTTTTTGACTACATATTTTTGCGTTTTCTTATATGATGAAGAGTATCAAATATGAATGCCTTAGAATACTGTCTTTAGGTATATGTTATCTTAAGTACCTTTTCTTCTTTATTTAATCCAATTTGCCTATCCCCTTTTAATATATATTTATAATTTCAGGATTATAAAATTGATTTCAATGATCGTGAGCATCCGATTGAAGCGTTCAATTGCTGCTGTGGGAGTCCTTACTGTCGTGATCTGCACAGAACAGGCTGATGATGTACATCAATTTGATCCGATTAAACTTAGAATAATGTTTCAACTATTTCTATTTTGAAGAAAAAAAAAGTGTACTTTTGTTTGGTGACGTTATCGATAATCTTACAAATAAGAACACACTCTAAACTAAACAAAGTCTAGTGTTGGACTGTGTCACTGTGAGATTAGGGGTCAGAGTAAAATTTAGACTAAATTCATTATTTAGACCCTAACTCTGTTCAAATATCATTTTCTTGGCCCTAACTTTAAAATTGACCAAATTATAACCCCAACTATAACTTTATGTATTATTTAGGCCCTAACTCTGTTCAAAAATTATTTTCTTGGCTCTAACTTTAAAAGTGACCAATTTATAGCCCCAACTTTAACTTTATGTATTATTTACGCCCCAACTTTAACTTAATGTATTTTTAGGCCCCAAAATCCCATCCGTCAACCTTTACACCGACAATTGGCTCACTTGCAATATTAACCCATTTTTGCATGGTGGTTTTCAATATTCGGGAGAAAGAGTGAGGCGGTAAGCAGAATATTTTTCTAGAGATGAATAATAAAATGTAGCTAAGGAAAAATGATAAAAATACAATGTAAAAATTGTCTTAAAAGTGTAAATGAGCGAACAGTCGACATAAAGGTTGACAGAAGGAATTCTGGGGCCCAAAAAATACTTTAGTTTAGAGTTAGGGCTATAATTTGGTCACTTTTAGAGTTGGGGCCTAAAAAATACATTAAGTTAGAGTTGAGGCTATAATATGGTCATTTTTACAGCTGGGGCCGATAAAATGGTATTTCAGTACTGTTAGGGCCTAAATAATGAATTTTAAGATTTTTTTGCTTTTATTTTGAGGTACATTTATCTTATTTCGTACCTTAGGGACGTTTAAATGGGAGATTTTAGGCAAGGTAGATGGAATCAATATTATTGACTCCCTTTCATTTTCACCACTTGCATATTTCAATATAACCACTCTAGCCGTCACCAACCACTACCACAATCATCACACCACTAACCATCACTACCAGAGAAGTAACCACTCATTAACTAAGAAACAAGTTCTTATTAAGGAGTGATTCTTAAAACTCAACAATGGACATTATTAAATATAAAGAGTGATTCTTACTTAAAAGAATCACCATTGTGGATGCTATAACTTATCATGAATGAGCTATAACACAATATTCCATGCGTGAAAATAGATATATTCACATTAAAGTACAAAAAAAAAGAAAAAAAAAAGGAAAATACATCAGAATGACTACTTGAATGCAGGCATAAAACATCCACTTCCAAGTGAAACCCAGCTTGGTTTGAAGACAATCAAGTAATGAAGAAAGTCATCAACTTTGAATGTTCTCTTCCTGTTTTCTCCTTCTTCTTCCATGATAGACAAACTGACGAGTTCTCCGGTTGGTTTTAACTGAACTATGCTGGTATCATGACTCCAACATGCACCATAATAATGAGTTTTAGCAGAGTTTATAGAGAATTTCTTAATCCATGAGTTTCCATATTCCGACATTCCCCATACTTGAGTTACATTCTTCCACGTACGGGTTAAAAAAGCATACCGCTAAAGAATTATCCAACTCAGCTAGATGGTAGTATTTAGAGCCTACCGGAAAATCGATGAGGCCAAATCTCTCGGTTCGAAAATCAAAGGTAGCTAGCCTTTGGGCCATAAGATTCATAATATTGAATCATTGACCAGTAACTATAACCATTCACATATATCGATTCACGAGAGAAGCATAAACCTTGATTACGAGATCTACATCCAGTTTACTCCAACAGTTTGTGCTGAGTTTGTAAATAACAACCAGCTTCCGTCCTGAATAGATGCTGATTATCTTGTAATCGTTGCTGGTAGCATCGAAACCAAAACCACGGGTGTAGGGAAAACCATCTCTCGATCGCTGACCATTTAGAAAGAGGAAGTTTCCGATACTCGCGAGTGATAGGATTGTACAAATAAAAACGGTCATCGCGATCAGCAAAACAAATGATCCCATTACACGTTCCAATCTCGCCGCCGAGACATCTCATATAATCTCTTAAAGTTACATGATCAAAAGTGTGAGAATTACGGGTTCGTATACGGTACTTATCATCGAAAACCATGAATGGATCGTCGTTTTTGGTGCAGCAAGAAAGAACGTGGTTTGAAAGCTTATCACCGAAATCTCACCGAAATCACGATCCGTAATCCAACTCAATCTAGAATTTAGATACACAACTCAATCTCACTGCCGATTTCAAAGAGGGTAACTTCAGTAAGATTTCCCTCACCAAATCATTCGGCAGCTGACTCATCTCTCCCGATTAAGGCCCTGTTTACTAGAGCTTATTTCTTGATGTACTGAACTGAACTAAACTGAATTGAACTGAAAATTAATGTATTGAAAAATGGAATCAGCATGGCTGAATTAACCTGAATTTCATCAAATTGCATTTTCACTGAACTGAACTGAATTGAACTGATCTGAACTGAACTGAACTAAACTGAATTGATCTACGGATAAGCTCTGGTAAATAGGGCCTAAAAGCACAATTCGTATTAAAAGTATGTAAGTATAAAGTACAACCTCTGCTTTTTTTTATTTGGAAACAAGGAAGAGATTTAATTATTTATCTGGGATTTGAAAGAATCATATATAGTAGTTTGAAAGATTTGGCCGGTATATAAAGGAGATTTTATATTTCTTATCCTAGTTGGAACATGTTATCAATTTTTATGGAAAAATTCCTTGTTTCTATATTCATTAATTGTTCCCTTTTTTTTAAAATCAAATACCATTCATATGTTGCTGGGAAACGCCCAACATCGATTTACAGTGGAATTGACATACAATCAAATCAACCTATGAAAAGGGTAACCAAACTACATGTCAACCAAACTATCTGTTGTCTGTACTATTACATTAAAGAGATCCAATAAAATTGTAATATCGTCCTTGGGGAAATTAACTTGCTGCCACGAAAACTATATCTAGGGAAATTGTTTCTTTGTTTCAATTTTTATCAATTTTCATATATCTTTCGCAACAATAAAAAAATTTAAAATTAAATTAAGAACAACTGATTTTCTATGTTGACAGGAGAATATCTAGTATATACATATTATTTTAACTAAGGAATCATAATTGTATTATGGGGAGAAAAATTTATTTTTGAGGAATTGTAATTACAGAATAACTGATATATAAGTAAGGGGAGTAAAAAGTAATTTTACATTGGTGACCATGGTTATGGGAGAATGAACATGAAGTTTTGTTAATGCTACAGTCCAGTTTTATGTTTTTGACTGAAGGTTCAGTCAGTAAATCACAGCCATAGATTTACCTCACACTCCATCTCAACCATTCAATTTAAATAAGGAGTTAAATAAGGTGATGACCGGCTACCTCCAGCCTCTTTTGCCATTCCTCCTTTTTCTCTTTCACGGGAGGTAGCCTCTTTTGCCATTCCTCCTTTTTCTCTTTCACGGTGAAGACCTCCTCGACAGCAATACGACGGGGAATTCCGACAAAGCGTCATCGTCCTCCGCGCTCACCGTCGCCGACAGCTGCAATTCGCATGTCTCCGGCGGAGAAGGCCAGTTCAACTTCAAAAATTTTCAAATTCCCCAATCTGTCGGTGGCATGAAGAGCGATTGATTTGTGTTTATAGAGAGGAATTATACTTGGCGGATATGAATTGCAAAATTTCAATTGCTTACCATGCTTCTCTGGATTATTCAAGCCAGAGTACAAAACAGGAAATCCGCCGTCCTTGTAAATCTTGCGCACAACAACGCTCAATTCGTCTCGGGTGTGATGTCCTCCATTTTGAATTGGTTCGATCTGAAAGGCGGAGGAATAAGGCATCGGAGGAATTTCTCTTTCTCCCGTGAGTTAAACCTGCTGAGAATTAAAAACAAAATCAAAAAAACCGGCTACAGAAGGTTGAGTTTTAATTGGGAATGAAAACGTGTTAAGTTTTTATTGGATAAAAATTGACTGAATGTTCAGTCAAAATGCATAAACTGAACCGTAGAGATTTCCAAAACTAAAATAGTCAAAGAGACCGTAGCATCATTTGTAGTTCTTAAAAATGACAATTTTGTAGGCCAATTTTGTAAAGGCAAGCACCTATATTTTACAACATGGACGTCCCTTACAAATTTTTATCACTCAAAATGTATTTCAGGAGCATGAATGAAATATTCCCTTAAAAAAACCATCCAATGTAATATGAAAGTGCAAATATTACACTTTTTTAGTTTTGTAATGCAGTCCAAAATTAATAACAAATGCTGAATTAAGAAATAAGGGAATATAAAAGAAGAAACTAATTTAGAAATACAATGTTTGCACGGTTTGCCTGTGCTTATTTTACTTAACTGAAATAATTTTGAAATTTATCATATATCATTGTAATTTATTGAAAAAAGTAACTTTTAATATTTTACTTTTTTTTGGATTAAACCACCTATGAAAGGCGGGGGAAATTTTATTGGGCCTCCCAAGCCACTAAATGCGCAATGAAAATACAAATACTCCACAAGTGGAGGCGATTTGTGAGATTACAGATAGATTTCTAAAAAACCTTCTCCATATCCCAAGCCGGTAACAGCTCAACTAGACTAAAACTAAACTAAAATAGAGCAAATGGATAAAAAAGATAGTGGTCTCAAAACAACAGCACTTCCAACAAATCCGGGTCGAACTTTGCTGACTGCAAGTTGCTTGCAATGTTGGATTAACACCTCGAGCATGTGATTCCTCCCCATTAGGTCTCATGTAAGTCTCATTAAAGAAGTTATTCGATCACCCTTTGGAGCCAGTAAGAGACCGACAAGAGACTTTAAAGGTTAGTTTCACAGGCGCAAGGCATCGGAAGGACTGCCCAACCGCATCAGACCTGGACGCTACCACAGATCAGTACGGCCTACAACTCTAAACATAGGGGAATCGCCGAAGGAAAGTACTATGATGCAAACCTCGACTCGGATTTCTCCTGTCCCCTAATCATTATCAGAGCAGAAGTCAAAAAGGTTTTAACCGAGAATCGACCCGTCGGAAAAACCTTATTGACAGACAGTCCAACTTAACCAACATTTGGACAAAATTAACCAATTGAAGAGCATATCCAGTTACGCCTATTTTCTAACAAATCTAATGAAACCTAAAAAATAAAATAAAATAAAAACTAGAAAACATAAAAAACAAAGAAAAAGGCAAAAAGAAGTGAAACCCCCTCCAACGGCGGATGGCGGCAGGTGGCAGAGAAACTCCGGCACGGCGGCGTGGCGGCGCGTGACCGGCACGTGCGGGCGCGTCGGCGCGTGAAACCGCACGCATGAGAACCGCGCGTTGGCTAGCCGCGCGTTGTCAAGGCGCGGACTCAACCAGAAAGCGCGTGGGTGGAGAGGTGGCGCGTGACAGGCGGCTTACACCCCTCTCCCGTCTCTTCCCTGTTCGACGTCGGCCTCTCCCCAATATTTCCGGCGACAGAATCCTTGCGGCGATGGCGAGCTGTCGGAGCGTTGTGTCGAGGATCGGTGACGGGGCAGCTGCAGGCGTCTGATCCGATCGAGCAAGGCTCTTGACAGTGATCTGTGACCGGCGAGTGGAAGATCGGGCCCGATCCGACTCTCCGGCGCTTTGGTGTCGAGGATCTGTTCGCCGTTGTTGGTCGGGAGCTTTGGGGGTATCCGGTGAGAGGTAAGAAGAGGGGCGGTAAGATTAAACTAAGGTGGAGGGGTGGCGGGGGTGGCCAACACAGCGGAGTTCGCCGGCGGCCACCCCACCGGAGGCGATCTGGAAGAAAAAGGGGGGAAAGAAAGAGGGGCGGGGGAGGGGGTACTGTTAGAAACTGGAAAAAAAGCTAACAGTTGTGTTTCTCGTTCCTAGTTTTCAAGGTGTTTACAATTTAAAATAAAATGAGTAACTTTTAATAAAAAAATATTTAACGGAACCGAAATGAAAAAAATTTAATATATACTAAACTCAACTGAAAAAAAATTAAATATATTGAAATTGAACTGAACAAAAAACTCAAGCAACATTGCCATAATCAGTTTTTTTTTTTTTTTTAATATAAAAAAAGGGTGATGTGAAAATCAGAAAGCTAAGTGAAGTTCAAAGAAGTAGCCAACTGCCAATTACTCTTCACATTATGCAGTTTTCACGTCCCTTGAAAAGGCCGTGATATATACAATGCAGTTTCAGTTTGCAACACAAAACCTAACGGCAACACGTACGTACGGTTAGCAGTTAGCACGATCGATTTTTTCCTCTTTATATATCCCCCCTCCCCTATTGTAACAGCATTCAGCTCACGCTTTGTTTGAGAAAAAGAAAACGATGAAAACCGCCAGCGAGCTCAAGTCGGAATTGAAGAGTCTGGTTCAGAGCTTTGTGGATAAAGATGATTGCGCATCGGAAGATACTGATCGTGCCATGGAAGCCTTGCGCTCTCTCGAGGGATTGAAGCTGACGAGCTCGGAAAAGGTTTCGGTTGATGATGATGAGCAACCCCCCGCTGAATTCATATGCCCGCTTTCCGACGAGATCATGAAAGACCCTGTTCTCATCGCCTCCGGCCGGGTAATTCTTGATTCCTTTGAAGTTTGTAATTCTGGAGAAATCATTACCCTGCTTTCATGAATATCCTCCGTTTTCTTAATCTTCTGAATACTGTTACTGTACGGACGTGAAATTGGAGCTGATGAGACTGGTAATTGAAATTTAATCGGATTAAATGTAATGGGGCTGTATTATAACGTTTCCATTTGTGTATAGTATGATCAGAAGAAACGATTGGCCTGCCTGCATGCATAAGTTTTCCGTTCATATAGTAGGGAAGGTTTTAGTACTCATGTTGTGTTCTTGATGGTTTTCAGTGATCTTTTGGAGAAATTTCGTTATGATCGTTGTTTTGGTATTAAAGATTTGTTTATGGTAGTTCTATGTAGCTTTGATTGTTGCTGAAATTACTCAGTCAGTGGATATTATGACGCTTTTTGGTTTTGTTTTCATTACGATTGTGTGGAGAAATGTGTGGTTTTCAGTATTGGATTGTCTTTGTTGAGAACAGTTGTGTGAAATGGCATTGCTATCTGCAGACTTATGACCGTGGTGCCATTAAAAAATGGATGGAAAGTGGACGTCAAAGCTGTCCTATAACCAAGAAGCGCCTGAGTCATTTCCTTATGATTCCTAACCAGCTGGTTAAGGAGATGATATTGAAATGGATCAAAGAGACTGTAATTTCGCGGGCTGAGAAACAGATCCTACTTGATCTGCTTGCCAGTCTTTCTTCCTCAGATATCCATGTTCAGAAGACGGCTGCAAAGGAGATCAGACAGCGCAGCAAGAGTTCTGAGATTTTCAGGTCTCTTTTTGGGAGAATTCCAGAAGCAATTCACCAGATGATTGAGGCACTTACAGCTATCAAAGATCTTGATGTGGAGGATAACTGCGTTACTGCACTGTTGAACATCTCCGTACTTGAAGGAAATAAGAAGCTGCTTGCTCAAAACTCTGTAGCCATTCCTGTGATCATAAAGTCTCTCAAATCGGAGAATGATCAGACCAGAAGCAATTCTGCCAAGGCTCTCTTTTCTCTGTCAGCTCTCGACCCGATCAAGCGTGCAATTGGTGTACACGGTGCTATGAAGCCGTTGATCGAGCTTGTGGATGAAGCGCCTGCTGCAGTGATGAAGGATGCAGCTGAAGCCATTTTCAGCTTATGCCATTTGCCAGAAAACAGGCGTCGTGCTGTGGCTGACGGAGCTGTTTCGATCATAGTAGAGAAGATCAGAAAAGAGACTTTGGTGGGTCTGACTGTGCTTACACTGCTGTGCAGCCAAGGAGATGGCGTTAAGGAGATGGTTGAGGCTGATGCGGTGTCCCTTCTTCTGAGTATCATGAGGGCAGAGGAAAGCGAGCAGCTCAACAAGGAGAACGCTTTAGCCGCCATTTGTTCGATATGTTCAGTCGACGGTCAACAGCTGAAGAACGTTGACAAAAATGAGAGTAAACATGGAACCGTGCATCAGCTTGCTAAACATGGAACTCCAAGAGCCCAGAAAGATGCAAAGACTCTTATTGAGAAACTTTCTGCATGGGCCTTACCTTAGAAGATACTGACCTATAGCTACAACTTTGAACTTTCTCTGATATGTGTAAACAAGGCTTATGGATTGTGATTTTCTTTCAGATTGATAGAATGCATGTTTAGTATCAGTATTCACTTGTACATTTGGAGACTTATAATGGCAGTAATCTGATATTTCAGCTTGTCAGTATTGAATCATATATTGTTGGTCCACTTTTTGTTAGTGTTTTGCTTGTGACTTCTGAGGCTGCGTTTATATGCTCCTCTACATTATGCCTTGTTTTTAAACACTGCAATTTTCAAGAAGGTTATCTTCTGAGACTATGGACTTTGTACTTTGGTATGTTAATTATAGTGGTTTCCATTGTATAATTTGTATTCAAGGGAGGGAATAGAGCAAAGTGGGATCGTGGCTTGGTTGATAGCATGGAGCTGTACACAAGTTGAAGATGACTCTTGGGACTAGTGTGGAGAAAATAAAGCCACTGAACAAGATACACAGATGCTTTGATTCAACCATGCATGTGCCTGAGGATATTGCAGACATGAGAAAAAAAAATGCAGGCTTTGTAAGTGATGTTTATAAGTGATGTTCTATCATTCACAAATGATACAAATCATCTAATCATCCAAATACTCTATAAACTCATAAAATCATCTAATCGTACTTAAAATTTTCAATACGAGAGAGATTCTATAAAAATCATCCAAATCTAATACTCCATCTAATCAATATGTGTACTTATACAAAAAAACCGTTAGTCAACCACAAATGTCAGTGGCAAAATTGTCTTTCATTTTATTTTTTTAAGAAAACCCCTGAGTGGCAAATGTCAGTGACGATTTTACCCCTGAGTAAAACCCTTGTGACTATAGTGATGTACTGTAGTGATTAGAATGTATGAGCTCTTCTTCTTTGTTGGAGCTAACGACGACGGGGATAGTTAGAATGGCAATCGTTGCAATCCCACCGAGCACGTAAAGTAATGTGTATCCGCAGATGATAAACAAGATGGCGACGAAAAACACAGCTACGGTTGCGAGCAAGATGATGTTTAAAACCCAGAGACGATACGCAATTTGCGGCAGAAACCAATGCACGGAAAGGGCCAAATAAGATGCCACCGCCGTGGGTCCAGCAAAACAATAGAATGCCGGCGCTAAACTCTTCACTTTCTCAGTGACGGCGGTCGCCGGAGCAAATTCGCCAGTCTCTGCCCAAACAATAGATACGGTGATCGCCAGAACCACGTATGTCAAACAGAACAATGTCTTGTACCATTCGTATGGTACGTCTTTGATCGCATTCTTCCTCGTCGGCGCCTTTATCTTTTTCAACGTACCAGCACCATGATCCTTCTTGATCAACAATTGCTTCTCGGACAATTCTTTGGCAACCATGCATGTTGGAATTTTGAGATTGTTATGAAAATTGAGAATGGGCATAAAAAGATGAAACAGTTATTAAATAAAGAAATCAAATTAAAACATGAATAAATTCTAATTGGAATCGAATTAAAACATGAATAAATTCTAATTGGAATCGAATTAAAACATAAACAAATTCTAATTGAAATCGAATCACTAAGAGTTTCCAATTTTACATGCTTTTTACAGTAGTTTAAGGATTCGTCCTAGTATTTATAGGGCTCTCGTCTTCATTAGTTTATCCCTTTCAACCAATAAACAATTTCAAGAAGTTAACTCTTTCGGTGGAGGATCCCAACAATCAGGAAAAGGACACAGCGCTAGTGATTCCTTACAATCTCAAGATTCTTGTTTTCCGTCTCTGCCAACATGGTTGCCAAAGAATTGTCCGAGAAGCTGTTGCTTAACAAGGTGCCAAAGATAAAGGCGCCAACAAAGAAAAAGGCGATCGAGGACGTTATACCACCATACGAATGGTTCGAGACGTTGTTCGGATTGACATTCATTATTCTAATGATCACCGTATGTGTTGTCATGTTATCGGCCGAAGAAGGTGGATTGTCAGTGAAGAGTTTGGCTCCGTTATTCTATTGTTTTGCTGGACTTACAGCGGCGGCATCTTATTTGGGCCTTACCTTGTATTGGATTCGTCCGCAAATTGCCTTAAATCTCTGGTCTTTAAACATCATCTTGCTCCCAATCGTGGTTGTGTTTTTCATCGCCATCTTGTTTATCACGTGGGGATACACATTACTTTACGTGCTCGGTGGGATTGCAACGATTGTCATTTTAACTATCCCCGTCGTCGTTAGCGGCAACAGAGCACAAGAGTTTCAAAGAGGGTAGGTAGCTTCAGTAAATGTGGGATTTGAAAGATTTGGCCGGGATATATAGGAGATTTATATAAATTTATCTACGTTTCTAATATTATTCCTATTTTATAGTTTCGAAATTCTTTAGTTGATTCCTTGGTTGTAATAAAGAGGGTTGAAATTTTGAGTTCAGTTAAATTTATTTAAATTTATTTCAAATCATATAAAGAGGGTTGATCAATTTAGTTCTGCAAGAAATTAGCTAGTGCTCGTCGCTGACCAAAATTAACATTTTCCAACAATAAATACTTAACTAAAAAGAAGATGGATATAAAATAGAAACGTATTTAGAAACGTGGAAGTCAGATTTTTCTATCAAAAAGGATTGAGGTGAAAATAGCAAAGCAGCCGACTAACGGCAAATGTTGTTGACAAGTAAATGAGTGATGAGGGTGGATTTTATTTAAAGGATGATTAGTTAAGATTACTAAATGTTATATGTAATCTGTGGGTTTGATAGAGCCTCAGGCTCATCTATATTTTGTGCGATCCTATACATGAGTCTATAGAGAGCTTAGAGCACTTGGAATGGGGGTGTTTGAGAGCAACTTTATACTTCTCAAAGCCTTCCCAACTTCCACAACGGGGCAACTTTATCAAGGCTTTCATATATTTAAGGAAAATAAACCGATCAATGGCTGGAAAAATGCGTCCCGACTTTATACATTTTTATTGTTTGGTTATGCAAATTTGGCCCCACCCCATCATATAAACAAACTAGTTCACGCAGGTGGTTTTCAACTTATTCATGAATTAATAGGTTAGATATTTTAATTCTATTTTTTAATTATTATTAAAGTACCAAACATAAATTGTAAGATCTACTTTTAACTTATAATTTTTTTGAACTTCTTTTATCTAATAATTTGATTATATTATTCATATTATTTTTTGAAATAATATTATTCATACATTTAATATTATTTTTGAAAAATGCACATGTATATCTAATTTTTTTATGTCAAAAATTAGTAGTATTAATGTAAAATATGTTTACATGTTTTTGACTTCTATTATTAATTAATTTTTTTAAACAATGAAATTTGAATATTTAATTATATTAAAAATTAAATATATTTAATGATGCAATGGGCTCAATGATTGTGAGATAAAAGTTGTAAGGTAAGTCTTTATCAAAAAGAGAGTTTCAAAACCTTATCTTGGACCTTAAAATTGTAGGTGCTCTTATTGGTAAAGGTTGATAGGGCTTTATTAAGCGGTTAGGCATGCATGGTTTGTAATGTTAGACAGTGTTACAAAAGCTAGACTAGAAATAGCTATAGACCATGTGATACATATTAATCTCTATCTAATGTCTTTAAAACCCTCTCATATCTAATAAAACAAGTTTTACTATATAAAATAAAATGAAAGTGATTAATGTTTATCGCTTAATCCATTTTTATTGAAAAATAATATTTTAATGCAGATTGTAACTGGAATTTATTATTCAAGCACGAACTGATCATTTCACCCACTAAATCTCATTGGGGCTAGTATATTGATTAAGGTACTAGATCCGACTAGTATCCAGAGTTCTATCATCCACAAATGTAAATTTATAATTTCTCATCCTAATTAATAACCCCGCCTGGTCCCAATCTCTATTTTTCCATTTGTATTAGTCAAGTCAACTCCTCATTTTCTTTCTCCGTCCACATGGAGCATGCTCAAATAATGGATAATGGAGTTCTAACTAGTCTCTGTAATGTGTTAAAATAAAATATCAATGATAAATTTTAAATAAAAGGTTCTATCAAAATCATCAAAATCTAATACTCCATCCAATAAAAAAAAAAGGATGTAGCACTTCGTCGATGACCAAAATTAACAATAAATACTTAACTGAAAAAGAAGATGGAATACTAAAAGAATAGAAACGTATTTAGAAATACGGAAATCAGAAATTTGTACTCAGCTTGGAACGCAAGCCTAACGGCACGCGCGGTAGGCAGTTAGCAGTTAGCGCGCACAACTTATTATTCTCTCTTTATATATCTCCCCCCTTCTGTAACAGCATTCGGTTCAATCTTTGTTTGAGAAAAAGAAAATGGTGAAAACCGCCGGCCAACTCAAATCAGAATTGCAGACTCTGGTGGAGACCATTGTCAATGGAGATGGTTTCGCGTTGGAAGATAGTGATCGCGCTCTGCAAACCTTGCGTTCTCTCCGAGCATTGAAGCTGACGAACTCGGAAACTGGTGCGCCGGCCGACGAGCTCGGAAACCTCCCCCCTGAATTCAGATGCCCGATTTCCGGCAAGATCATGATCGATCCTGTTGTCGTCCACTTCGGCCAGGTATTTCCTCAATCCTTGGAAGCTCGCGCGGAATTCTGGAGATATGATTTTTCTGCTTGCTTAAATATATGCTCCGTTTTTCTTTATCTGTTGAAAACTGTTGTTTGATAGTTATACCGTATAACTTATACGGACGTGAATTTGGAACTTATGTGACTGCCGATGAAATTTGATCCGATACTCTGTTGAAAACGATTGGCTTGCTTGCATTGCATTACATTGTCATGGAAAATTCAATTTCTGTATGCAATGTAGTAGAGAAGATTAGTATCAATTCAATCCTTTGATATGAATATGTTGTGTTCTTGATGCTTCAGTATCCTTTTTCAGAAATTTTTTTATTGCCTTTCTTGAGAAATGTTTCGTTTTTCAAGATTTGATTGTAATATAGTTCTGTACAGCTTTGATTCTTGCTCAAATCGCTCTGTCATGGAATACCTCTGCATGTGATACAGTAGGGCTGGTTTTAGCTGTCAAAGTGTTGTGTTTTGAGCATTCTTGTTCACAGATTTGATTGACATTGAATTGCCTTTCTTGAGATTTGAAATGGTGCTGAAAAGGTGTTGTACGTTATTTGCAGACTTATGACCGGGCTGCCCTTGAAGAGTGGATAGAAAAGGGAAATGAAAGGTGTCCCAAGACCAAGCAGCCTCTCGCGTCTGGGGCTCATGTCGTTCTGATTCCTAACCTAATGGTCCAGGACATGATTCTGAAATGGCTCAAAGAGAAGGTCAATTCAGAGGCTTATGAGACGCACATCCTACTGATTCTGCTTGCCAAGCTCTCTTCCTCAGACATCGATCATCGGAAAAAGGCTGCAAAGGAGATTAGAGAGCGTGCCCGTGATTCGCATATTACCAAGACTGTTTTCGGGAAGATTCAAGACGCCATTCCCCAGATGATTAGGGCACTTTCATGGAACAACGATCTTAATGTGGAGGAGGACTCCATCTCTGCACTGTACCACATCTCAAGACTTGAAAGCAATAAGCAGCTGTTTGCTGACCACTCCGAAGCCATTCCTGTGATCATCAAGTCCCTCAAATCTATTAATGTTCAGACAAGACGCCAGACTATTGCCACTCTCCTTTCTCTGTCAAGTCTTGAGTCGAATAAGCTACCAATTGGTGAATCTGGTGGTCTGAAGCTGTTGGTCGAGCTTGTTCATGAGGCGCATATTGCAGTGACCAAGGGCGCAGTTTCAGTCATTTTCAACTTATGCAGCTTGCGGGAAAACAGGACTCGCGCTGTGGCTGATGGAGCTGCTCCGGCCATATTACAGAACATCAAAGATCATGGGAATTTTGTTGGTGATCTGCTGTCTCTGCTTGAGTTGCTGTGCAGCGAAGGAGATGGTGTTACGGAGATGGTAGAGGCTGATGCAGTGCCCATTCTTCTCGGCATCATGAGGGCCCGTAAAGGCGAGCAGCTGAACAAGGAGAAAGCTTTGTCCATCATTTGTTCGATATGTTCAGTTGACAGCCGACAGCTGAGGCCTGTTGACAGAAATGAGCTTAAGAACAAAACCTTGAAAGACCTTTTCCAACATGGAACTGCAACAGCCAAGGAAAAGGCGCATGCACTTCTTCAGAGACTGTTTCATGAACCAAGCGCTATTTGAAACAGTGTACAATATTCCTGGTTCCCAACTGTAAGTTTTAGTGCCTGATTCTAGAAATTACTGGTTTGATAGCATCTTTCCCAACTGTGGAAAGATGATACTGATTCTCTGATAACAGTAGGGATTGCGATTTTGTTTCCTGACTGATACAGTGCATATGTTTAGTATCAGTGTTCATTTGTACATTTGGAGACTTGTGGTTGTAATCTCATGTTTCATCTTGTTGGTTCACTTTTTGCAATTTTCAACTGTGTGGACATTGTTCTTTTGGTATGTTAATTGGTCAATAATCAGTGGTACATGCATCTTTAATGGTCAAAACTGTTGAAATCTATTCTAAGTGAGTGATGAAAGTGGATTTGTTTTTAAAGTTCCCCGATTAGTCATAATTGTTTTATAACTAGCAGGCACATATATATTGAAGAAGAAAAAAACCGATATACACTTTCATCCACATCCATTATTTGCAAAAATATTTTTGCTACATTCTAAAATCCACTTTATGTGAATGCAATTGTAGAATATTTTTGCTACGTTCTAAAATCCACTTTATGTGAATGCATTTGTTATTATTATTTGTGGTTTACCTCCCTCTTTTTCATTGGAAAAGATAATTAATCAACGTATGAATAAATGCATCAAACATTAAGTGATTAACCAAAGGGAAAACTAAAACAGTAAGCATAATGCTAATCAAAGTTTAAATATTTTTTAAACAGGCCACTCCAAATCTACTACAGTTACAATAGAAGTATTAAACTTATGAAATTTACAAAAAAAAGAAAAGAAATATACATAGAATATGAGATAAAATCAAGGAAAAAACTTTTACATTTGTGCATGCATGAGTTTCCCCGGACTTCATCATGACTCCAATCACTTCTCAATGTTTTTGGAATTCAAAATGTTCCAGTCTATTCACAAAGCTCCAGCAAACCCCATGCTCAAGGAATCATTTCCCAAAATCACTGTCTTTTTGCTCCATATCTTATCTACATTTTCCCTAACTTGCTCCATATAATTTTTTGAAGTTCCCCGGTTAGTGATAAGTCTAATAATGCTGAATTTAACTTGAGTAGGAATGATGTCTTTTTTTTTTTTTTTTTAAATTAAAGGGCCACCAAAAAGGTGGGGGGTTCATAGCTTCCCCAAGCATTATTAAATAGAATAAGAGTTTTACAAATCACTTGTTATACAACTAGTGAGAAAACTAATGATAACACTTTTCATTCCGTGAGATTGATTATTGGAAAACTTTCCTAGACCATAGTCACCACCCCTGGATCACCATACCCCTCGGTGTCCTGCCCCTTGTGGTGAAGTGATCATAGGCCGAGTATTTCATAATCAATCAGAAGGATAGAGGAGTGTCATTCTATTGATCAAAAAATGCCTATACAAAAGAATGCTTCCTATCAGAAGGAGCTTACTAGGCATTGAACCTCCTAAAGTGAGGTACTGATTGCTCAGTTAGTAGAATAGCTCTTAGCTCTTGTGGAAATGCAGATTGAGAAAAAATCCTTCTTTGATGAGAGTTTCTACCATTTCTTGCCAAAAAATCTGTTGCTGCATTGATCTCCCTGTAGACATGGGAAATGCTGATATCTTTTGTCTCCATTGCATTGATTAAATTCATCACTTGGTTCCTGATAGGCCATGGTGGTGGCTGCTCCTTCCTGATGATCTGAGTGAGCTGCAGTCTATCTGTCTTTATCTGCAGTGGTTGTAGTCCTTTCTGAATTGCTAAGGATAGACCTGCACTAACTGCAAGAAGTTCTGCATGCAATGGTGAGGTAGCAGTCATATCATAATCCTGCATTCCTATGATGAATGTGCCAGTATTATCTCTAACAATGCAACCTAAACCAGCCTTATTAGAGTCAGTGAAAGATGCATCACAATTAGCCTTATGACCTCTGTCAGAAGGGTTCCACTTAATAACTCTGATAATTCTAGTTCTCTTTTTCTGAAGGAAGGGAATTATCCCTTGTGCAATGTAATATTTGTCAGATTGAAGAGACAAACAAAATGGTTTGGCGGTGTAAATCAAGAAGGAAAGATTCAGAATCTTTTTCCAAATACTTTGTGGCCGTAAACTCTCATTTTCATGTAAGAATTTATTTCTACCCTTCCAAAGTTCCCAACAGAATCTTTTTCCAAATACTTTGTGGCCGTAAACTCTCATTTTCATGTAAGAATTTATTTCTACCCTTCCAAAGTTCCCAACAGATAATCATTGGAAAATTGACTAGAAGAGATTGAGTGACAGTTGATTTGGATTTGCAGGACCAATAATATGCTATCCTATCAAAAATTGTTGCAAAGGTTAACTTGGGCAGTCCTATATGAGCATGCATCTTTTTCCATAGATTTAAGCTTAAGGGGCATGAGTTGAAAAAATGTGACATATTATCAACATGGTTGCATGCTGGACATTTAGAGACAATGTTGAAACCACTTTTTCTCAAAACATTTGCAAAGGGCAGCCAAGTATTGAGCAATTTCCATATGAAAATAGAGATTTTAGAAGGAACCTGGTTGCTCCACAAAACTCTATTTTTTTTGTAGAGAAACCCAACTTTGGCTTGGACCTACGGATTAGTGTACACCGCTTGCCCCTACTCACTTGAAGGATTTTTTGTGAGTGTGAGGCTCGAACTCGAGACCTCTCCTCTGAAATACCGCCGTCATTACCACTAGGGCAAGAGGACTTTGGTACGAAATTATTTTGTTTTGACCAATATTATTGGTATTGTTTTGGGAATCGTTCAACCTATCTAAAATTATAAAGTATTTGTAGATTAAGGATGAATTGTGAAAATAAAAATTTCAGTAAATGAAGTTTAATGATTAAGTGAGATTTATGGATAAAAATGAATCATTGAGGCCAAGATTATACAGGTAATTTCTAATTAAGTTTTTATATTCGGTTTGGTACTTTTGGATTTGGTGTGTAAACTCTTCGGAGATATATTTTTGTGAGCTTTTTATTGGTTTATGAATTATGAAGAAGTGTAATTCTTTTTTGAAAAACACAAATTATTATACATTTTTATTTTTATTAAGTGGGATTTCCACTATTATATTAATAAGTATATAACCCATGGGCAATTCAGTTATTCGACATCACTGGTCCCGTTTGGTAACGAGAGGTTTGAAGAGCGTTTAGCTTTTTCATCTAAATATGGATAGTTGATTAGTCAAACAGCTAGTTACTGTGTTTGGTGAATACCTTTTTCTACGTAGCTATTTTGGTGAAACCTCTCGTTTCTGAAACGCTGAAAAGAGCAGCGTTTACAAAAACTTCATTAAAAAAATATTACAAAATATCTTTTTTATCCCTATTTCTCAAAAATTTCCTTTTTCTTTATTTCATCAAAACCTCAATATTTTTTATCTACGTGACTTTTTGTACGAAGGCAACCGTACAAAACATTAATTTTGTATTTATTTAAAAACCTCAATAAATAAAAATATTTTTTTTATGCAAGAGTATAAAAAATAATAAACCTCACATAAATAAATAAAATTAAAGGGGCCACACATTCATGTTTAATCTAAAAATAAATTTTAAACAAACTAAAAATAATAATAATATTATTATTATTATTATTATTATTCTTATTATTATTTAAACGAGATTATTATTTATGACTAAAATATTAGTATTACGTCATGATAAATAAACATCCACAGTTGAAGACAATTTGACGAAGTATAGAGAATTCTGTGAATATGATATTGAAGTACATTCTCTGCATTTCAAACTATAAAACTAAATTGTTCTAAACTAAATAAAGGGAACCATAATTTATAGTGAGGACAAACGTTGGCCTAACGCGTCAAAAAGCAACCACTTCTCAGTCAATCTACGTGGATCTTTTCAGTAAAAGATTTTCTGGGTAATTTTCACAACCTCAAAGTGATAAAAAAATTTATCCAACACGTAATAAGCCAGAAAATTCAAGATTATTCTATTATCACTTCCCCGTCTATGTCATTAGACGTTATTTGTATTTTCCTTAGAGTCAGTAGAAATATTCCAAGTTATTTTCATAATTAATCAAGGATTATACAACTTATGAGGTCTACAAATCTGATTTACAATATTGCCAGAGTAACTATAAACTACTTTGAATCAAATTTCTTACGTAGTATACGAAAATTTTCTAGTCAGTATGTGAAATCATACTCTCTGTCAGAAATATACTCAAACATGATGCTCGGAAATATACTCAAATGGTATGTTGAGCTATAAGTTGAAGTTTCGAACAAAGATAAATAAGTTGGCCAAAATACTGCTATCGGAAGATGCCCCTTCGACCTCAAAAATGCCGGGGTTATCAGCCAAAAACTTGTGGACAAGATCTTCGAGAAATAGGTTGTCCAAAGTATGGCAATCTACGTGTGGATTATATGGTGGTAAAAAGCACCTCGTACTCCAACTTCCTTATCGACCTAGATAACATGGTAGATAACATTGTAGATCAGTTCATCAATAAATTATAGAAAAAACTGCTTGTGTACCCTGAATGTTTGATTATGTGCTAATTTACACTCGAGTTTTTAAAAAGTGCTCATGTACCCTTGGATCAACATTGTAGAACTTGTACAGTTGTACCCCTGAATCGGATGCCGGCGTTAACTTTGAAATTCCGGCCAAATAATTATATAAAAATGTAAGAAACTCAGTATATTAATTTTTTCAAGCACTTTTTTCTTAAATGTATTTATATTTTTTCAGTTTAGATCAGTATATTAATTTTTTTGAATTTATACAAATATATTAAAAAAAATTCACTTTAATATTTTTTAAGATGAAGCAATATTCTGTGCAGAGACGTACACTCTAGTAAACGCAACCAGAACAAACTTGATTTAAAATATAAACACACAATTATCAAAACTCTAACATAAAATTAGTTGTAGAGAAATTCCAGAATACATCAAATTGTCATCTGAAAGTAAGATGACCCTGCATGTGGAATAAATTAATTGAGTAAAACCCTTGTGACTCTAGTGATTAGAATGTATGAGCTCTTCTTCTTTGTTGCAGCTAACGACGACGGGGATAGTTAGAATGGCAATCGCTGCAATCCCACCGAGCACGTAAAGTAATGTGTATCCGCACATGATAAACAAGATGGCGACGAAAAACACAACCACGATTGGGAGCAAGATGATGTTTAAAACCCAGAGACGATACGCAATTTTCGGCAGAATCCAATGCACGGCAAGTGCCAAATAAGATGCCGCCCCCGTGGGTCCAGCAAAACAATAGAATGCCGGCGCCAAACTCTTCACTTTCTCGGTGACGGCGGTCGCCGGAGCAAATTCGCTAGTCTCTGCCCAAACAATAGATACGGTGATCGCCAGAACCACGTATGTCATACAGAACAATGTCGTGTACCATTCGTATGGTACGTCCTTGATCGCCTTTATCTTTTCCAACGTATGACCCTTCTTGATCAACAACTGCTTCTCGGACAATTCTTTGGCAACCATGTTCTTAGACACAGACGGAAATTGTAAAAAAGATAGCGCAAACACGAATTTTGGGATTGTTATGAAAATTGAGAATGGACATAAAAATATAGAAATAGTTATTATAAATAATGAAATCAAATTAAAACATAAATAAATTCTAATTGGAATCGAATTAAAAACATAAACAAATTTTAATTGAAATCGAATCCTAATCTAATTATCTAAATCCTAATCCTACCGGTACCACACTCTTCTTTTTGTTTGGTTTTTATTGGTAAATAATTAATTGTATGTAAAATAATTTGTGATTCCCACACCGTCCCATTGAATAAGCAAATCTTGAGATAGATTAAAACTCTTATTCTGAACAAAAATAAGCAAACTCTTTTATATTCGGTTTGTTTACGCTTTTGGATTTGGTGTGTAAACTCTTCGGAGATATTTTGTGAGCTTTTTATTGGTTTATGAATTATGAAGAAGTGATTGTATGTTACTTTTTTGAAAATAATAATTTATGTACATTTTAATCTTGTGATAAGTGGGATTTTCCCCCTATTATATTAAGGCATAAGTACATATGTTAGCTAGGTTTGGGTTACTCAAGTATACTAGTTTGGGTATGGGTTAAAGTTAAATGACGCGAAATATTATTATGTTGTGTTTGTGTTTGTGTTTGAATTTTCCAAGTTACGAGGTATACAAATCCGATTTACAATATTTCCAGAGTAAGTATTGACTACTTTGAATCAAATTTCTCCTCACTGCATCCACCAGTATACGAAATTGCCAAAAAAAGGTATTAAACTACAGCTTTGACTCTGATTTATCCACTTCGCTTATAGTAACTATTTAGTTTGTACAACATACCATTTGGCAATCACTGTTACTCAATCTTCGCTGCATCACGGTGTTCTACTTGCAAGATGCCAGGAAGATAAAGTTCTAGATTTGATTATGGAGTTTCGGAACATAGAAAGAGCGATGCACCTTGCATCACGTTTCTATACTGATATTCTTCCTACAATAAAGAATCTTAGGAAATGGACTCTACTCAACTACATGTTCGCTATGCTCGGAAGATACACACTGACTCGTCTATTCCTTGAATGCAAATTTGAAAAACACTTACTAAAATGCCGAAGAGATTGTAGCAAGCTTATTATTATTATTATTATTATTATTATTATTATTATTATTTAAACGAGATTATTATTTATGACTCCTTCAACTGAAAAAATAACAATATTACATCGTGACAAATAAACCTCCCAGTTAGTGACAAATTGAGAAAGTATAGAGAATTCTATGAATACGATATTGAAGTACATTCTCGGCATTTCAAACTATAAAACTAAATAACTAAATAGAATTTTTAGGACCTTACTTTTTCACACAAAACATCTTTTTTAGGATTTTACATTGTTTTGTTCAATTCAGGTAGCCTTACTTTTGAAAAACATACTTTTTAAGACCTATCGATGGAAACGTTAAGTTAACTGACGGTCTGCTAATGCAGCATGGGCCTTTTCGTAATTGAAATCCCAAGCAGAGCATTTTGGCATCCCAAGCAGGGTCATTTTTGTAATTTTGAATACCAAGTGGGGGCATTTTGGTAAATTTGCATCACAAACATGGGGCATTTTTGTCACTTGAAAAAGATCAAATATGTGGTTGATCTCAATTATTTTCTTCATCTGGGAATCATAATTTATAGTGAGGACAAATATTGGCCTAACGCTTCAAAGAGCAACCACTTCTCAGTCAATCTCATTATGTGTTATTTGCATCTCCCCTCCCCTAAGAGCTAGTAAAAGATTTTCTGGGTAATTTTCACAACCTCAAAGTGATAAAAAAATTTATCTAACACGTAACAAGCCAGAAAATTCAAAATTATTCTATGGTCACTTTCCAGTCTATGTTATTAGACGCTACTTGTATTTCCCTTAGAGCTAGTAGAGATGTTCCAAGTTGTTTTCACTATTTATCAAGGATTATCCAAGTTACGAGGTATACAAATCCGATTTACAATATTTCCAGAGTAACTACTTTGAATCAAATTTCTCCTCACTGCATCCACGCAATATACGAAATTGCCAAAAAAGGTATTAAACTACAACTTTGACTCTGATTTATTCTCATCGCATCCACGAAATTGTTAAAAAATAAGTATCAAACTACGACTTTGACTCGGATTTTTCCTTACTGCTATAAAGCAAGAATCATATATGAATCCCACAAATTTTAATCTAATAATGTAGGAAAAACTAAAATAGACAAACATATAATCCAATATCTTAAACCAAACCAAATAAGATAACCCATTACCTTGTTTCGTTTGAGCCACATCTCTGCATTTTTCAAATGTCGTGGACCCTCTCCTAGGAGAAGCCTTGGCCATGGAAGAGGTCATCTGCTTGATACACGAGCTGCAGATCCCGAAAGCAGATTTGATTGGAGACGCACTAGCACCTTGTCCGGCAATTGCAGTTTCGACTTTCGACAATAGAGAGAATTAGATCAAAGTTAAAGAATAGACCCTTTTTGAATTCTGCGATCCTCTAATTTTGTAACTCGTTCTAAAGCTTATTTTGCGAAGATGAAAACTCTACTATTTTACACATGGGTGTCTCCTCCTAACTTTGTTCTTCCAATAATTACGAATGAAACAAAAATTTTACTTAAAAAATAGAATTAATGACCCTATTGGTCACATAAAATATCACTTTAGTCTTAGTTAGTCCTATAAAAATATTTTGGTCTTACTTGGTCCTATAAAAATCACGCATGGTCTTAATTGGTCCCTTGAATAATTTGCATCCAATTTCATTATATCAACCGTTAAATTTAACATTTTGAGGGGTAAATTTGACTTTTTCACTTCAAGTCAACCAAGAGTTTTTTAATTTCAGCCACATTCTTCTAGAAGTTTTTGCTAAGGGATTGTCTTCTTTTAAGACCAAATTAAAAATAGGAGCAAAGAGATTTGGTAATGAAAAGTCAAGGCGGGGAGATTCATCATCAAAAACGGAGCGGTGGTTCTTTGAGAATTTGGTCTAAGCAATATGAACAGAGCGGCGGGCGGGTTCTTTGAGATTTAGTACTGAAAATTATTCAGATCATAGGAATAGTTGGGGTGGGCAAGTGACACACGACGGTAGTGGTCTGGGCTCACTGGTGGCGGATCGGTGGCGGATCAGTGGTGGGTTGTGTTTACAGGTGTTCTTTTGGTGGTTTCTGGGAACGGGGCAATCTAAATCTAGGGTTCATGAAATTTGGGGTTTTTTTGGTTGATTAACCGACTTTGGGTATTATTGAAGACTTGGAAATGCTGAGAGTTGAGGTTGGAGGATTACCGGACATTGCTCCCGACGAGCCACCAATATATGGTTAGTTCACTCTTTAAACTGAAATATTTATTTAGTTAATTTAAAAATGCATAAGATCTTGGGTTTTGGCATGAAATTTGTTGTAATATGACGATGGCTATAATTTGGGAATGCAAAAATATCTCTAGTTTTTATTCGGAAGTATCTTGGGTTTTGGCCTGAAATTTGTTGTAATATGACGTTGACTATAGTGTTTCGTCCATTTGTGTTTTTTCAGAAACAATTCAAAGTTTGTAACTGTGAAGCTAAATCACGGGGGTACGTTTACCAGGGATCCGCTTCTATGGTACAAGGGGGGAGAGTTTGATATGTTTGATTTTTTTATCGCTAAAGAGTTGAGTATGGCTGACTTGAATCAGTTTTCTGACCGGATTGGGTATTGTGGGCCACATAAGCTATTTTTTAGCATTAATGGCAAGTCCATGGATGAAGGGCTGAGGCATTTGGAGGAAGATTGTGATGTCAAGGCTATGGTTGAGGCATTGGAGGAACACATGAAAATTGTGGAAGTTTTCAGAGTGGCAATGCATGACTACGATCCTTTACGAAATTGCTTAGGGCATTGTGACGAGGGGTGTGATGAGGATGCAGACAATAGTGACCGCGAGACCGTTGCTGACTCAGAATATGCCGATTCTGATGACGATAAGCTATATGATAGCTATGTTAACACTGAAGTAGAGGCTGGCGGATGGATGTTGCAAACCGCACAAAAACATGTAGAGTTACCTATAGTAAATGAAATGGAAATAAGCAGTGGAACAGATTGCAAGTCAGTTTCAGGTTTATCTAGTCATGGTTCGGATTCTGATGATTATGATGAAAACAGAAAAAACAGGGCTCATAAGGAGTTCGATGTTGATTCTGAACAAGTGAATCCTGAATTTTTTTTAGGTATGTTGTTTGCAAACAAAGCAGAACTAGTGAAAGCTTTGCGAAACCATTCAGTTGCAGAACGCAGAGATTTTAAGCTGGAGAAGAATGATAAAATCCGAGTTTATGCCAGGTGTTACCCACCATGTAGTTGGGAGCTTACTGCCCGAAAGTTGAAGGGTTACAACACTTTTAAAATCAATGCATACAATGGAGAACATACTTGTAGTAAGAAGTGGAGTACAAGGTTGTGCAATTCAAGCTTAGTGTCAGATTGGTATGTTAATGATTTTGCAAACAACCCAGATATTTCGGTCTCCCATCTCATGTTTCGGGTTCAGAATGAAAAAAAGTTAAAATAAGTAAGACTCAAGCATGGAAGGCAAGGAAAAAAGCTTTGGAAAAGGTGAGAGGGAAAGTGTCCGATCAATACTCTAGGTTACATGATTATGTTGAGGAATGTTTGAGGGCAAATCCAGGTTCAACTTTTGTGATTAAGACTGAGGATGATGAAGTTGACAGGTTTCGGAGAATTTATGTGTGTTGGGCTGGTTTGAGGCAAGGATTTATGGCTGGTTACAGAAAGCTTGTGGGGATAGATGGGTGTCATTTAAAGGGTAATTGTACAGGGATACTCCTAGCAGCAGTGGCCATGGATGCTAACAATTGTACGTACCTTGTTGCTTATGCCCTGGTTGAAATAGAAAATAAAGAGACGTGGTTATGGTTTATGAGTATTTTGATTGAAGATTTGCAAATCTGTAATCACCCTGATTGGGTCATAATTTCTGACAGACAAAAGGTTTGTTATGTATACAAATACAATGTTTGCTCATTCATTTTATAACATATACATATACATTATGAATATCTTATTATGGAATATTGTGTTTATTTTTATGAAGGGTTTGTTGCCGGCCATTGCTGAGCTGCTTCCATTGGCATCACATAGACATTGTGTGCAACATTTGTACAAGAATTTTAAAGTTGACAACCCAGGCTTGGATTTGAAACGAATGTTGTGGAAGCTTGCCAAGTCAACTTTTATCGAGAAACACAATGCATTGATGCGCAACTTGAGGGATGAACATGCGGTTGCCTATGAGTGGTTGCAGAACGAGAATCCAAAGCACTGGTGCAGATCCCACTTTGGGAAAGAGGTGAAGTGTGATCTACTAGTAAATAATATTTGTGAAGGATTCAATGCTGCAATTTTACCTGCTAGAAGTCTACTTATTATTGGCATGTTAGAATGGTTACGAATTTATCTAACAACTAGATTGTGCACTAAGAGAGAGTGGGCTGGGAAATCTGATTGGATAGTTTGTCCAAAAATTAGGAAAATGATAGATAAATATTCGGAGAGAGCGGCTGGATACTCATGTTATTATACTGGAGATGGCAAGTTTGAGATAAATTGTGTTGGTGGGGGACAGTTTGTAGTTAATTTACAGACTAGGACTTGCACATGCAGGAAATGGGATCTCACTGGAATCCCATGCTCCCATGCAATTAGAGCCATACTTGATAATAAGGAGAGTGTTGAGAATTATATTTCCCACTGGTACTTCAAGAACACCTACCTTGAAGCTTATGTGCCAATGATCAACCCCATCAATGGTCCTGAAATGTGGCCAAGATCCTCAAACATTCCATTACAGCCTCCTTACTACACCAAACATCCCCGGCGACCAAGGAAAGCACGAAGAAGGGGATTGGATTCTCCAGTCCGAAAAACAACCAAAAAGGGAGCGGTTCGGATTGCAAGGGCAAAGGTTGGGGAAAAATCTTACAAGTGCGGAAACTGCAACAAACCCGGTCACTATAAAACTACATGTCCTGAACTGAGAGATACCAAAATCCAGTCGCATGACAAGGTAACTTACTACTTCACTACTTGTTCTTCGTAAATTCCACGAAGTAGTAGCAACTAGCTTTGAATAACCATTTTTGTGTTTACGATTTTTACAGTCCCACCATCAACAACATTGTCATCCAGTTATTGGAAACAGGAAAAAAGGTTTTGGCCGGAAAAGTCATATCGAAAAAACAAACAAACAAGGTAATTGACGAAAAAGTTCTCTCCTTATGTTTACAACCATTATTCTATATTCCATATACATGTTCTACCTGCTAACAGTTTTGCTATAACAAGAAAATGATACCACGGAAACTATCATATCCTACTGGAGAAGGCACCTCAACTCATGTCCTTCCGAATTCTCATGTAAGAAAGCAGGTTTAGTTTCAACTCCATTATTGTTTGAGTAAATACTTGATTTTAAAGACTTGATGATATTTTCTCAATACCTCAGCCAAAAGTCACTCTACTGGATGAATGTGGTGATGATAATTGGCCAGCAAAATTTGAATTTCCGAGACTAACACAAGAAGAATTAGAAGGCATTGACAAGGCATGTGAATCGGCAAAATTTGGAGATAATGTAAGTACTTGATATGTTTTATTAGGTTTCAATGAACAACGGCCAACATGAAATCCTCACTAGTTTGGAACTAGTTTGAAGGATAAAACCTTGGGTATGTAGTGCATTTTGTGGTTTTAGGGGCAAAGTAGTTGGGACTCGGAATGTACAACTCTGTTATGTAGAACACAACCTCTTTTGGTGGAATTTGTGTGAGTTGTACAAGAATATAATATTAGTCTCTTTTGTGGAAAATATAATGTATCTTCTGTTTAATTCAGATATCCGTTCATGTTTTTTCAGTTCAGTTGATTTTAGTTCAATTTAGCATAAAATAAACTCGGGAAAACCGAGCTTATATAATTTTTCTACATGTATATGCAATTTTGTTTTTTTTGAGGAAAGTGCATGAAACTTGAGGATGGAAAGATGGAACAAAAATGATTCAGCAAGTATTAAAAGAAATAAGAATTGATGGAGGCGTATGAATTCCACCCCTACCCCTGCATATTTTTAAAAGGAAAACATAACTCCCCGTTAAGTTCCAACTTTTTTTGGACGGAATTAAAGCCAAGGACCAATTAAAACCAAAACTAAGTTTTATGGGACCAAGTAAGACCAGAAAATTTTTATGAGACCAACTGAGACCAAAGTGATATTTTATGGGACCAATAGGGTCATTAATTCTAAAAAAATAAAAGTAATCAAATTTTGTGATAGAGTAGAAACCATCTAGTTTGACCCGAGTCCAATGACCCGGACCCAACCCGCGTCCCGCACCATCGAAAAGTTGCTCCAGTCAGGATCTGTAAAAGCAAGTGAAGTGCCACAGAAGCAGCCAACTGTGCCAAGCAAGTGAGCGCAACGCAAATCCTAACGGCAACACAGTTATCAGTTAGCAGTTAGCTCGACCCATTTTCCCCTCTGTATATATCTTCACCCTACTGTAACAGTATTCAGTTCACTCTTCGTTTGAGAAAAAGAAAATGGTGAAAACCGCCGCCGAACTCAAATTAGAGGAATTTCATCTCAAGTCGGAATTGCAGAGTCTTGTGAAAGGCATCGTGGATGGAGATGATTTCGCATTGGAAGATACTGATCGCGCCATCCAGGCCTTGCGTGCTCTCGAAGAATTGAAGCTCACGAGTGATGATGATCACCTCCCCCTTCATTTCAGATGCTCGATTTCCGGCAAGCTCATGAAAGACCCTGTTATCATCGACTCCGGACTGGTATTTCTTGATTCCTTTAAAGTTCGAATCATTTCTCTCTTTTCACGAATATGCTCCGTTTCTTAATCTGTTGATATGGAGCTGATGTGACTGGTGATGAAATATAACCAGATAATCTGTATTATAACGTTTTCTATTTGTGTAGTAGATCAGATAAAACGATTGACCTGCATGTATAACTTTTCCGTTCTGACATTGTCATGAAAGATTCTACTTCCGTATCATGTACAATAGTAGGGCAGGTTTAGAATGTTGTGTTCTTGATGGTTTTCATTGTTCTTGTGGATAAATTTCGTTGTTATTGCCTTTCTTGAGTGATGTCGTTGTTTCGATATTCAAGATTTGTTTGTAGTAGTTCTTTGCAGCTTTATTTGTTGCCGAAATCACTGTCATTGGGTATAGTACTATTGCCTACTTCTGTTCTTGACGCTTTTTGGTTTTGTTTTCAGTACGATCATGTGGAGAAATGTGTTGTTTTCAGTATGATCCTGTGGAGAAATGTGTTTTTTTTCAGTATTGCATTGTCTGTGTTGAGAACAACTGTGGGGTTTTGCTGAAATAGCATTGTTATTTGCAGACTTATGACCAGAGTGCCTATAAAGACTGGTTGGTTGAGAGCAACCAGCAGCATCTGACTTATAACATTCTGACCCCTAACCTGCTGGTTAAGGAGATGATATTGAATTGGCTCAAAGAGAAACAGGTACTACTTGATCTGCTTGCCAGGCTTTCTTCCTCAGATATCCGCGATCAGAAGAGGGCTGCAAAGGAGATTAGACACCGCAGCAAGAGTTCTGAGATTATGAGGTGTCTTTTTGGGAAAATCCCCGGGGCCATTTCCCGGATGATTGAGGCACTTAAGTTTTCATGGAACAACGATCTAGTTGTGGAGGCAGACTCCATCACTGCATTGTACCATATCTCCATGCCTGAAAGCAATAAGAAGCTGTTGGCTGAACACTCTGAAGCCATTCCTGTGATCATTAGGTCCCTCAAATCTCAACTTGCTCAGACAAGATGCAATGCTGCCTCAACCCTCTTGTCTCTGTCATTCCTTGATCCGAATAAGCAAACAATTGCTGAATATGGTGCTCTGAAGCCGTTGATCGAGCTTGTGGATGAAGCACATCCTTTGGTGAGGAAGAATGCAGCTGAAGCCATTTTCAGCCTGTGCATTTTGCGGGAAAACAGGAGCCGCATTGTGGCTGATGGAGCTCTTCCGGTCATATTGCAGAAGATCAGGGAGGAGATTTTGGTGGATGAGCTTCTGTCTGTGCTTACATTGCTGTGCAGCCAAGGAGATGGTGTTTTGGAGATGATTAAGGCTGATGTGGTTTCCCTTCTCATCGATATCATGGGGGCTGAAGGAAGCAAGCAGGACAACAAGGACACAGCTTTGACCGCCATTTGGATGATATGCTTAGTTGACAGCCAACAGCTGAAGCATGTTAACAGAAATGAGTTGCATCAGCTTACCCAACATGGAACTCCAAGAGCCCAGAAAGTGGCGCTATCCCTTCTTGAGACACTTACTGCATGGGAGGGCTTAGCTTAGGATAGCCTGTGGAAAGACAATACTGACCTGCAATTTTCTCTGATCATGATATGTGTAAACCAGGCTTATGGAACTTGTCTAATAGCGTAGGGATTGCGATTTTGATTCAGACTGATACAATGTATGTTTACCTGATATTCATTTGTACATTTTAAGACTTATCAGTATTGAATCATATATTGTTGGTCCACTTTTTGTTGGTGTTTTGCTTCTGAATTCTGGGGGTGAATGAAGCAGGCTGAGTTTCTTTAACACTGCAATTTTCTGGGCTGTTATCTTCTGAGACTAAGGCCGGACATTGTTTTGGTATGACATAATTAATGATCAAAAATTATGGTAGGAATCATACTCTCTGCCAGAAACATATGATGCTCAGAAATATACTCAAATGGTATGTTGAGCTATAAGTTGAAGTTCAGATGACAAGTTGTCTTATTTCGAACAAAAAGAATGCTCAGTTTACACAAAGGTCATAAACATGCAAAGTCATTTTGGTGATGATGACTCTCTGGTAGGATTGTAGAAATGATGTCTCAGATATGATGTTTCAATTTTCCACCTTTTAGCATGATTTTTACACATATAAAAAAAATGCACTTTACTACAATTACATGATGTGTTTTAAAATATGGATATTCTCGTTTGATATTTTTATTTTTAGCATGTCTAATTTACGCTTTTATAAAATATGAACTTTTGGATGATTTATATGAGAAGATTTTGGGTGAGACCGTCCTACCATAAGCTTATCGTAGGACCGTACTTTAATTCACATATTTTCGAGGTTAGTTTATGTGTTTGGATTATTAAACTCTAATTATACTACTTTTTATATTATTATTACTTTTGAAATTTTTTATTTAAATAATGTAAATATGTATATATAGTTAGGCCAACTGTTTGTGTCATTAGTTCCACTTTATTGTAGTTTCCTTCGTTTACTAACTTATTTAATTATTTAAATATTATAAATAAATTAATTAAGTAAGAAATGCAAACAAAGCTTAATTATTTGAGTTATTTTTGTTTGTGTCTGATGTTTTTATATTTGATTTTGACCTTTATTTGGGTTGATATTTTATTTGATTTGATCTTTTAGGTTTTGTGCTTGATTTTTTTTTATTTGGTTTGATCTTTTAGGTTTTGGTCAGTATTTTTCACTTTATTTCATTACTCTTTTATGTTTATGGCCCAAGTAATTAAAATAATTTGTATTGTAACCTCAATCTTGAATAAGGTGATCTTCCGTTATGCCCTTACCATAAGAGGACCTTACATAAGACGTTCTTTTTTTTATTTTTGTAAAAGTAAATTGGCATTTTGGTCAAAAGAAAATTATTAGGCAAAATCTTGGAAGAGACCGTCTCTAAATAGAGACTGGATTAAACTGTAAATAGAAGTCTGGGTTTTCTATATTCATCATTATAAATATAAGTCTGTACAAATACATAACCTAATATAACAAATAATTACAGAAATAATGTATTCTAAATAGAGTAATTCTCCTGTGAGGCAGCCTCACCCATGAGGCAAGGCCAAATAAGAAAAAATTTCATTACTTCCACCTCATCATAACTCACTACCATCTCATCAAACATCGATGTCACCTCATCAAACCTCAATGCTAGTTCATCAAACATGTCATCTCATCAAAACTTTAGTATCAATTCATCAAACCTCATCAAAAAGAGTGTTTATTTGGTCCTGCCTCTTGGGTGAGGCTGACTCACCCAATAATTGGTCTTCTAAATATGCTAAATTAATATTCAGTAAATATTTACTCACGAAAATTACATAGGAAACTTGCTAATAATAGAGCAAGTAGACTTCATTGAGGTTGTTTATTTATATTATAGTATTTTTTTATCGAACTGAATTAAATTAATTGACTCTTTTTTTTTGAAAAGTAAAATCTCATTCAAGTTACTGGAAAACGTCCAGAATCGTTTGACAAAAGAAACCCTGGGGCAACATCCCAAGTTTTCCTGACGTATGCACCATTCTTTGCAAAGGACGCAAGAGAATGTGCAGCTATGTTTCTATCTCTAGGGATCCAGAATGGGTCTGCAAAGCTATCTCTGTACAACAGAGCTCGAATTTCATCTACTAACTCCACACAGCCCAATGCCACAGGCTCTAATACTCGGTTCATGCGCACAAGGGTCAGACAATCCCCTACGAGCGATGGTGATTCCAACTTGAGCTCCTCCGCTAGTGTTATTGCAGCTCGAAGTGCTAATCCCTCCGCAAATGTGGGGTCGGTAATACCCTGAAAGGATTCTGCCCTGGCTCGAATGAAAGTCCCATCTTCCTGTACAGCCATAACTCCTACACCGGCTGTGCCGTCTTTAATTCCTGCATCAAAGAGAATCCTTGGTCCGCTGGGAAGAGGCCGCAAAAGCGATTGTTCCTGTAGATCATCTGATGTTCTTTCAGGCCATTGGTTTGCATTCTGAAAAGAGCGAAGATTTGAACTGACTGAGACCGCAAGGTACTCCGGCCCCAGTTTGCGGTCTGTGAAGATTCTGCTGTTCCTTTGCATCCATATTCCATCACACAGCATCAAGATCAATTCTGCCATTTTCGCATCATCCTCCATAAGGAGTTTCTTGAACCATTGCTCACCTCGATTCATCCTTGCCGTCTCTATGATCTGCGATACTCCAGCAGTGTTCCATAGGCGCCTAGCAAACTGGCATTCAAAGAACAAATGGAGAGTGGTTCCACCTTCCTGTTGACAAAGTGGGCAGGTAAGCGGGACATCCATAGTTCGAGCCCTGAGATTAGCACTAGTGGGCAATGAGCCTGTGATCAGTCGCCAAGCAAAATGCTTCGCCCTCTGTGGTACCCTGAATCTCCATAAACGATTCCAGAATTTCTTGTCTTGTATTGCAGAAGCATCCTGGTGATGGTAACCCGAGGTGGGGGTTTCTAGGAGAAGATGGTACGCCGATTTGACAGAATACCGGCCTGATTTATTGTGATGCCACCACCACAAATCAGCTCCATTTCTGTTTCCGAGCTCCAGAGAAAGGATGCCTTGCATCTCATCTGTATCAAAAATCTGCGCCAGCAATTCCGTTTTCCACCAATTTGTATCCTCGTCTATTAGATCAGCAACCACAGAAATATATGGGGGTACTCGGTCTGGGTCGTGAATACGGAAATTTTCGGAAGATGGAATCCAAGGGTCGTAGCACACCCTTGTATTCATACCCGACCTAATCTGCTTCCGTGCACCCAACCGGAGTACATCGAGGCCCTTGATGATACTCCTCCAAGCCCACGATATATTGTTTCCTGGAACCGCCTCCATGATTGAAGAGCTCGGATAGTACTTATCTTTTAAGATTTTGGAGACCAATTTAACTTGAAAACGCTAATTTAATTCAAGTCAGTTAATTTTTCAAGTCAATTAATATTGATAATTATTCAGGAATTCTAATTTTCCAATTCAATCACAATTTAACCGACGGTAGTCTCCTCATGTGCAAAGATTCCAACTACGGTAGATTTAGTAGCTTTGGTCATTGACTTTTTTTACTCACGAGTCACGATGAATCGTTATGAAGTTGGTTTACTGTATATTTAATCCCTGTTTACTAGAGCTTATTTCTTGATGTACTAAACTGAATTGAACTAAGCTGAATTAAACTGAACTGAAGTAAAAATTGATGTATTGAAAAATGGAATCAGCATAACTGAATTTCATCAAATTACATCTTCACTGAACCGAACTGAACTGAACTGAACTGATCTAAAGATAAGTTCCGGTAAACAGGGATGGATTTAAATGGTGGTATCTCTCAGATAGATCTGAATTACGATGTTATATATAATATACAAATGGTATGTAATCTTGTTTTTTTTTATAAAAAATATTTATAATTATTTAATAATTTATTGATATCTGGATTTAAAAGAAAACAACAGGGATATAGTAATAGTAACCGCACGCGTGAAGAAAAGATGAGTAAAGATTCCATTAAATTCGGGTGCTGATAATGTCAGAGGTAATGTTAGCTTCCAGAGCAACTCTCGTTATATATTCCTAATATACCCTTTTCATTTAACACAAATTTCTTATTCTTTCAGATTCCCTTCCCAGAGCAGTGACCAGCGACAATGGTCCCAAGTCGGAAAAACAAACCAGACTGTTTCCGATTTGTTATGATCGACGAGACGACGACCCACTAATTTCAGACCGTTTTCCATGCAGGTTTTCGCCCAAGAAAAACTCATAAATTCCTCTACTCTTCACTTTGATGATGCATGTGACATCGGAAAAAATTGTTATTGGGATTCTCTAAATCAAGTCAGCCGTCATTGTTATTTCATGAACCAATTCTTTCGCCTCTATGTTCTTGAAAACCAAGAATGGATCTATTGAGCATTATAGACCCCGGCCAATTACATATTATGACCCATCTTGTCCAGGAAACCATGTTTATGTTCTTAATTAGTTGGCATCAATCTGTTATCAATCTTCAATCCCATTTTGTCCAAAAATCTGATGACCTCTGCATAGAAATTTGGCATCGGTGGTATTAGCCGGAGTTCTGATTAAGCGTCTCTCCGATGACATGAACCCAGAAATATCTCAAAGCAGAATAAAATATAATCCACAGCTCCAAGAATCTCAGAAAAAAACTATCAATGCTAGCCCACCACATTATAGACCACTGCTTTACTGCTCGCCGAATATTACAAGTTACAACCACCAACGACGTTCTGCCACATTGCCTAGAAAACAAGGCCGTGGCATCAATTCGTAGACATGGGTGCTCGAAGTCAAGTGAATTATAATTTATTCTAATGCTCAAATTCAACTTCCCGGTTCTATGAAGACAGTGCTGTGCCTGTAATTAAGAGAAGGGGATAATTGGTGAAGGAGGAAGGAGGAAGGAAGAATGGTATTTTAGGAATATATAAGAAAAGTTGCTCTGGAAGTTAATATTAGCTCTGGCAATATCAGCACCCTTAAATTCAGGCATTTTAATCATATCCAATAATGCATGTCTATTATAAGGGCAAACTAATTATGAACAATAATTGTAAAGCCAAAAAATAAACGTTAAAAAAATAGCTAATGGGATGATTCCAGAATCGTAGTTCATAATCTGCGCACTCATGTTTCGGATCCTAGTATTAATCAATCATATTGATATTGCTAATGTATGTAGGACAATTACTCACTTTAAGAATATTATTATGAATCAATAGCCGAAATTAAACTATAATTTGTTCGCTTTCCAGCTCGGAAGATCAAAGATTGCAGTAAAAGGTTAATATTTGGTGATTTATTTATTCGATGGATTTAGAAGAAAAAAAATATGTCTTATAGATGTTCATCGTTTAAAAAGTAAGATGATTAATTATAACATAATCACACACAAATACTATATGTTTTGCCTGAATTTGTGTTATTTTACTATCGTGCAAAATTAGTTTTTACTGCGGAGATAATAAATTTTAGTTGATTGGTTAATATGCACATCCCTAAACACCCTAAGATCACATTGCATGTAACTGAAGGGAAAAGACAAGGGAACCTTAGATATAATTTCCAAAGTATCAATCATGCTTTCTTCTATTCTTACACCACCAATGCTTCATCTCTCATATTCTGTATTGATTGATTTTTATACGAGTTGATGATTTGATTGATTTTAATTTATGTTATGAAGAATTTGTGGCCCTTGCTTCAGCATTTGATTCCAATATTACTAAGGTTTTTTTGAAAATTATTCTAAAGAGTCCCAAATTATCTTTTCCAGTTTGAAAACTTTATGGTCTTTAAGATTCAAATCTTAACCAGAAAGTATTGACACAGTATTCTACTTTCTCGAGAATGAGACATAATAGGCTTGGGGTAATATCCCAAGAACGAAAGTCATTCAAGATGGCTAGGAATTCTGTGTTTGTAAGTTGTTCTTTCCCATCTAGAGAAATTTTCAAGACTAGCGATTTGTATCCCATCTTGTGTATTTTTAGTTTTCTATTTTCTTGCTTATGCACCTTTAAGGTTATGGATCTTGCTGCTCATGTTGGAGGCCTGTTTCACATGTTGTTATATGGTATCACTATAACACTACAATGGTATTTCATGTCATTATTTATAAAAAAAAATGAAGGCACACAAGTTATTTAATATTGCCTTATACAATTCGTACATGCAAATTCAAGTATGTATCACTTTTGAGATGGGTGAGAATAGGGGTGCTTATCGAGCGAGTCGATCGCGAGCAGAGGCTTACTCAACTCGACTCGTTAATGTATAGTGTTGCTCGCGAGCTACTCGAGCTCGAACTCGTAGACCATTATTATCTATTATTCTTCAATTTTATTGAAAATTAATAAACAATTACTAAAAAATATTTATATATATAATAATTTATACGTAAATTTTAATATAAGGAATTGAATCCTCTAAAATAATGCCAATAAAATTATCAGTAACTAAATAAATTGCTAATAAATAAGGATCCTTTACAATAAATATAGATAATTCAAATATAAGGTAGTAATAAAACAAGAAATTATGTATAGTTGACGGAAAAATGTCATATTTTTAACATACATATATAATTAATAACTAAAAACTAAATTAATAAAGTAAATAATTACAATATGAATTAAATTTGGAATATTAGTTATAATATTTATATTTAAATAACAATATCTACCTATCGAGTTTGCTCGCGAGTTTTCGAGTCGAGTAATGCCTTGTTCAAACTCGACTCGTTAAATGTTCGAGTCGAGTCGAGCCAAATCGAGTCGAGTTTTGACCGAGCTCGAGCACGAGTTACTCACGATCGGCTCGACTCAACAAGCACCCCTAGGTGAGAATGGTTTGTGGAGGCCCTAGACAAGGAGAAGTTAAGTCTATAATAGTGTTTTAAGCAAAAGTTGAGATAATTGTCATCAACCAACTTTTGGTGCAAGCTTTCAAATTTTGTTTCAACAAAGTTCTAGTGTGAATGGACTCATGTATAGATCATGATTAAATCATTATAGTACACGGACGATAACAAAGCAGATGCAAAATCATATATTAATTTTATTATTTTACCATTTATATGTCATTTAATCGTCTGATGATATAAAGAATACAACAATTTACACCAATTTAATTTTTGTAAAGAATGACTATCATTAAAAATGTTTTAAAAGTTTTCAGACCACTACTAGTAGTAATAAACTTATATCTTTGTTAAAAATTAATTTATTATTAGTTAATTTTGTCAAAATAAGTTTTATGGTTTGGATAATTCATATATAAAATCTATTGAATTAATACTGATGGTCAACTAGAAGATGTAGACAAATATAATATATACAGCTTTTCAAAAAATATTCTTAGTTAATAATGCTATGAGTTCAATCAACTAGAAAAAAAGACATGGTGTTGAAATTCGGCATGTGATGAACTGAAAAGTTGTGTAAAGAATGTGAATTCATTCATTTTACCACTATTTAATCAAAAGAGAATTTATGCTTATGGATAGAAAAGTTTTTTGTTTCCTTAAAACAAGAGACTCAAATTTCACACTCTCGTACTAGATGATGGCCAAACATAGAGCACAAATCCTTTTGCTGATGGATGGACAATGTCCAAAGAATTTATGCTTTTGAATTCAACTAAGCATCCTTTTTTTCAGGTTTTAATTCCAAAATTTTCTTTGCTTTTAAGATTGACACTAGTATTTGGCAAAAGGAAAGGGTCCAATTAGTTGACTAGTTTCTTCTGGTTACGCATTGTTCAAAAATGTCATTTATGCCGAACTTAATTAGGGATTTTTAAAAAAATGTTTAAGTGTCAACTGCTCTTGATAATTAGTCGAACACTACTTAATAATAAGTGATAACAATAATACATCCAAATGTCATTCGATGATTTCAGGTATTTTATATGATCTTGGCTGATGGAAAATTATAAGGTATTTTAGAGCACATACGCTTAGGGATAAATTTGTGCATTTTTTTCTTCAATAATATATATCGTATCAATTGAATTTATTAAAAAGGAAATGATGATATAGTAACAGACTAACAGTAACCACAAGCGTGAAGAAAGATGACGTAGTTTTTTTTGTATAATCTTTTAAAAATTCACATATTCATGCAAGTAGTAACACATTATTGGATAGCAGCCACGTCACACGGGTCTTTCATGAAAATCTTCTACTTACTATGTGTACATATTACATAATGATCTCAGACCCTAACACCTGCATGCATAACTGTGCCTTATAGCTCTTCAAAAATTATAATGATTGTAACTGAAGGACAAATTATCAATTAAGACAGTCTTAGTTGGTCTCACTGAATGATCATATTTAATAGGTAAATTATGAGTATTAAAGTGAGAAAATCAGTAATAATACACTTGATGATTATGTTTAATAATTAAAAGACCAGGTTTCAAAGTAAGAAGATCAACATTTATCTCTAGTCTCAATCGACACTGGTCTCATAAGAGACATTTTCTACTTTTACTATTTCAATTTTCAGGAAGTACTACATACACTATCTTCTGCCATACACGAGATATTGCCAGAACTATAAATGAGATCGAATTTTAAAATTTAATTGAGTACAATTTTTATTTTTTTGAAAATAAGAGTACAAAATCAAACTCAAGACAACATGTATAAATTCCAAGTTATCTATAAAGATTAAGAAATATATGATTTATCACATCCATGCACATCAAATTCCTTCTTGTATGAGCAACTACCATCTTTTAGTGAATTTTTGCTCATGACCATAGTATCAAGGAAGTGACACCCACACCCACACCCACAAATTCATTGTTCTCCATTGATGACTAATCAAAGTGGACACATAATCCATCCAATCCAATTGAATTATTCTCCCTAAATTTCATTACGCAACTACCATAAATTAATATAATATTCCTGTCACTAATTAACTAATAATACCAGATTATAGTAAATTTAGGCCGAGGTTAACATATATAATACAACTATGGTAGTTGGTTTTTGTCACCGCTGCCGAAGCTCCATTCCGGCGAGGAAGTAGAAGACTGATCATACCGTTCAAATCCGACACACTATCTTGCAAGCTTAGCAGCAAATGAGAGGTGTTGAAGCTCAATGACGGTTTTACCCTCGGGACCACCGGAATCTCTACCTCCCTCACCCGCATCTGAAGTCTGAACCACACCCCTCATCGTTGGTCAGACCAGCGGGTCCGGGTGGGAGCAAGCCAACCCGCCGCATGTCCGCTTCTTCAAACTCCCCGCAAAGCTGCGCATCCGCAGCCGCCAGCAGTTTCCCATATATACCCACTCCACCAGATTGCCACTCTTCTCCGCCTCATTCTCAATCGGCGGCCGCCGTCCGCTCGCCACCTCAAGAACCACCGCGCCATAGCTGAAAACATCGGTCTTCTCCGAAGCCATACCGGTCAACAAATACTCCGGCGCCAGGTACCCCATCGTCACCGCCGCCACGGTGGCGTCCGGCGACTTGTCATACTCCACCTGTCTAGCCAATCCAACATCTCCTAATTTCGCATTAAACCCTCCATCTAACATAATATTGCTACTCTTGATATCCCTGTGAATGTGGTTTTCGCATTCAAAGCGGAACAACTGCAAATGTTCTAAAATACTTAACTGTCTCTAAATTCGTTAGAGAGTTCTTAGGCCAACTTGTCAGAATTCAATTAAGGAGCCAGGGGCATAATGGTAAATTCCACACAAGGTCAACAATGAAGTCTTCTGGCCGTTGGACAGCTGTGACCAAGCACGTGAGCCTTGTACTGGTTTTTTTGGCAGTATTCAAGTAGTGGAATTGTACCCTAGAAGAATTCCTGAGCTACATCGAAGAATTCCTGAGCTACTAAATTCCTGAGCTACTAAATGTAGCTCAAGATTTTGCTCCATGTAACCCAAAAAATGACTATATTGCCCCTGCATGAAGTAGCCTAGATTTTCCATAACTAAAAAAGAGGGATATTTTGGTATATTCAATCAAATTTTGGACTACATTTAGCAACCCCCAAGAATTATCACTTCATTGAGGAAGGATCATGATATTAGCTGTAGCTTAGATTGTAGCTTAATTATTGTAATTTCCCAGATTATCCATTCAATATTATTCAGATCTTGACACAAATGTTCAACCACAAATGTAACTTTATAAAACGACTATAGTTATAAATATATTTGTATAACTAATAAGTATATTTGTAGACTGATAAACGAAGTTACTCGAATGTCAAATTCTCCATATATGATATACCGAGTTTGAAACAAATTTTCTTGTAAACTTGAAACATCAAAAACTACAAGGACAAGTGGTTTTCATGTATAGCTGAATTTATATGTTGGTTAGTGACACATACGCAATATCTTTAAACAAAGTATAAACTATATCTTGTGATGAACTAAAATGTGAGTAAATAATTGGAATACATACTATCATTTTACCACTATTTAATCAAAAAAGAATTTATGCTTATAGATTGAAAAGTTTTTGTTTCCTTAACAAGAAACTCAAATTTCACACTCTCCTACTAGATTGGCCAAACATGGAGCACAAATCCTTCTACATATTGCATGGAAGAGATTAAAAACAAATATTCTTCTTTAAATATTCTTTTTTACCTATAAATTGGAGAACTCCATAGCGCTTTCCATGTATCCACCTTCAATTTTATATTTGAATCAAAGTTCTTTGCATCAAAAGTTTATTTTTGTTTTTATTTCCAAAATTAACATGAGTAACATTGGAGCCTCCGGAAGCCGGTCTAAATATGCTTATCCCACTGTAAGTAAACCATAGTAATTGTGCGTTTATTTTTGTTTTAATGACTATTAGTATTTTATTTTTTAATTACAGTAAAAATTTATAATGGCAGGCTATTCCATCAGCTTTACAATCATTCGCAGACATAACCTCTGCTTCACAAGGGAAGAACATTTTGATGTTCTTGGATTACGACGGGACACTGTCCCCGATAGTAAACGATCCATATAAGGCGTTCATGTCTGACGATGTAAGATTTACTATTTCATGCTCAACATACAGATGTTTAAAATAGAACAAAAAATTTCAGGACGCCCAAACTTTACAAAATATTCATCCCGGCCCCTTTAAAAAAATATATTATTCTACTTATAATTTTTTATTTTTACTTCAAAACGCGGCACTTAACTAGCTCCAACAATGACTCATAAAAAGCTCCGTGATATCACAGATGAGAGAAACTGTGGGAAGACTGAATAATATAATTCCAACTGCTATTGTTAGTGGGCGGGAACGAAACAAGGTTAGTGTATATTGGTCGGTGAATTTCCTGCAATTTTTTATTTTATTTTCGTACAATGTGAATTTTACCAAATTAAAACTAACGTGGTTTTGTTCATAAATTTGATAGGTTTATGAGTTCGTTCAATTAGATAATTTGTGCTATGCTGGAAGCCATGGCATGGACATCAAGTACTATCAGGCACGTTTATGTTAAAATGATGAAAATGACAAAAGACTCTTAACAAAATTTTAGAAAATATATTTTATGACTCTAATTACTCTTTGTTTGGCTTTGTTAGAGAGGTAAAGATGTCTTCTTCCAGCCAGAAGATGCACAGAAGTATCCTTCTATGATTGCGAAGGTCCGTCAATCTTTCCTTCTATTACTTCACTTTTACATAATTGAATTAATAATATTTAATTAATTTTGAATGATAATAATTAATCAGGTATATGAGGTTCTTTTCGAAAGAACAAAACACATTCCGGGAACCGTTTTGGAGACCAACACATTCTGTATGTCGGTTCATTATCGGAATGTGAATGAGCAGGTTTGTACCTATTCTTAGACATCTAAACCCTAAGCTCTATTTAATAATCAATTTTAACAGTTAAAATGGAGTAGCATGTAAAATACTCTAACTTACGTTCCATGTTTGTCATTTGACCAATTTATCTAGAAAAAAAAAAAAGTTGTAGAAATTTATAAATACAAGTTCATGAGATCCGGTCCTTATGTCTCATTATCCCTTCTATTTAGTAATCAATTTTAACAAATAAAATGACGTAGCACGTAAAACCACCGTTTCTCTTTTGGTTATTCTTTTCCTAAAAAACTATATTATTATGTATATTATTCTTCAACTATCCCAACTTGAATCATCAAATATGCTTTGACTTTGGTCTAAGGTTATGATTTTTCTTTTGGAATTGAAAATAGAAATTGAATGAACTCAGAGGGCTGGTCGAGGAAGTCTTGGCCACATATCCAAACCTTCGGTTAAGTCACGGGAAGAAGGTATTTGATGTGTGTGTTAAGTCTATTCGTATTTTATTGAAAAAGAATTTTCATCATATCTAAAACAATAATAACAACGCCATTTGATATTGATACATGTTTCTGGAGAGTCTAAACTTTCACTGTCAAATTCAAATTTGTTGCAGGTTTTCGAAGTTCGCCCAACCATCAAATGGGACAAGGGCGATGCAGTAAAGTTTTTGCTGAAATCACTGGGTGAGAATTTAGGTTTAGAATTTGGATTTCCAAGGTGCTAAAGTACAATTTAATTGTAGGTTAATGGAAAAAATGGCAAAGAAAACATTAAAACAAAGATAAATTTAGGAATAACTCCTAAACAAAGATAAAACGTATTTCCCAAACCAAAAACTGATCGGATTCCTAGTTCTAAAAGTCAATTTTAAGGGACGTTCTTAGATCAGGACCAGTGAAAATAGATGGTCATTAATTTTTTATCTTTAAATACTTAATCTGTCTCTAAACTTCTCTTCTGTGCACATCACAGGCTTCGGAAACAGTAAACATGTCTATCCTATATACATAGGTGACGATGTAACAGATGAAGACGCCTTCAGGGTATAAATGCAACAATAGTTTTACTCGCTTGTTCTTTCCTTCGATTTATATCAATCGTCATCATCTAACTAATAATTGACAATTAATTTCTTTTTGTTAATTTCTAGGTTCTGAAGGAAGGAGGACAGGGCATAGGCATCCTTGTCTCAAAGGAACCAAGAGACACAAGCGCCTCATTTCGATTGAAAGAACCCAGCGAGGCAAGCATATTTATTTGTGATCTTCTTAATAAAGTATATTTTGAGTGACTAACGTGCCATTTTTTCTCCCAAAAAATCTCCAGGTAAAGGATTTTATGAATTTATTGATAGCCTGGAAATTGGGTGGAGCAAAGGAAAAGGGAAGCTATTGAGATTAAAGAATATTTAGTTACGTCCTTATATTAGAAATAAAGATATTTAGCTATATCATTTTGTTAGAAAGTTATTGATGAGAATTTTTTCCCCTATTTATATTATATCACTATAAATATATTGTAACCATCATCTTTTATTAGACCCGACAAACCTGACACGACCGACCCAACCCGATCTAATATGTGACCCGATTGTAACCCGACAATTTTTAGGTTCAATCCGACCCAACACGACACGACCTCAACCCGAAGAATAATTTTGACCCGATAAATTCTGACCCGAACCCGACCTAACACTAGTGCACGAATATACCGTACGAGGCGGTTAAAACGTACCGTACGAGGCAGTTGTGAACCGCCTCTTCTGGTCCTGCCTCAAACGGAATTTCGTTTGAGGTGGTTCAGAACCGCCTCTAAATTATGTCATGTTACGAATTCGTAAGGTAAAATATTTTGTCACGAAGGCGTATGATTAGTGGTGTATACCATTATATTCAATAGGCCCAGCCATTATATTCAATGAGCCCAAAGTAAAATACAACAGGCCCAAAAGGTAAAAACTACCATCACGGGGTTAACGGCCCAGGTAACAAAGAGTAAGGATCAGGTCAGCATAATACCAAGAATAGAGCGGCACGATCATCCACGAATGGTGGAACGTGGAGTACTCGTGGAGAGCTAAAATCGGAGAAGAAGTAGTATAAAAAGGAGACACACCCATCATAGAAAAGGTACACACAAGAAACTGAGAATCTAGATTCATAAAAGGAAAGTACTAACTTCAGCATCGGAGTTTATTCCCGGGTTTAGCCGGGAATCTTTTGCAGATTTATCTCCGGTCGTCTTCGGGTGGTTATCATTGGAGTGAAAGAGAAGGAAACACATCAGTGGCGCCGTCTGTGGGGATCATTTTTTCTCTTCTCCGATGTTTTCCACCAGAAATGGTCGGGGAGAATCCCACCACAATACCAGGTCCACATCGCGGACCGTCAGCGAACGAAGAGGAAGGGATCGAGCTCTGAGCCAAGACAGAGATAACCAAGGTAGTCAAATGAATGGGCAAGGACGCGAACCGGTAAATGGCCAAGAAGAGACTTAGGCGAGTAGCCAGGACAGGGATTCTGATGATAGGGGTTCAGATGAAAACTATGGCGAAGAGGCAGAATCACCCTTAACTAATCGCCAAAAAGAACAAACAGAGTTCGAAGAGTTTCTAGAGAACCAGAAGGCAAGCCTATACGAACAGTTCAAAAGAACAAAAGACGATCGCGGCAGGAACAGAAGAATAATGCCAAGCGAAGTCAAAGCCCAGCATCCGAATGACTACCAGCAGCCGTTACAATACGAGGAAGAATTGAGTGACATCGTTGCAAGCGAATATAACGACGATTCGCCACTCTCCTGGGACATCCAGAACCTACAGATGTCAGATAACTTCAAGCTACCATTACATGTGAAGGTTTACGATGGCACGACGGATCCAAAGGATTTCTTGCACTCGTACGGGAGCAGCATGCGCTTCAGGAATGCCTCACAACAGCTGATATGCAAAGCTTTCCCGATTTTTCTGACCGGCCCAGCTATTACGTGGTACGAAGGCCTACCAAAAAGAAGTATTAAATCATGGGCACAATTGTCGGATATTTTCCTAGGAAGATTTTATAGGAATCAGAAATTCGAGCGCACCATCGCGGACTTAGTAAACATCAAACAAGGCAGCGATAGTGTGGGAGCATACCATGCAAAAATGGTGATCGAAAGCTTAAGTATCAAAGATCTAACGTATCAAATGTTCTTAGGTGCCTTCATGAGTGGCCTTAAACCCGGATACTTCTACAAAAAGCTACGAGAAGAAATGCCATCGAACGAACGCGAGTTACAGAAGCTAGTCGAGAAATATGTACGGTCAGAAGAAGCGAATGATCGAAAGATTGAGAACGAAAAAGGAGATAAACGACTCCTTGACGATGAATCCAAGTGGGGGGGAAAAAAGCTAAAAACAGTTTCTTCAACGAAAGCTAAGGAGACTGGTGGAAGAACATTCATCACCACCCCCCTTACCAAATCCAGGAAAGAGATTTGGCAGCTACATAAGGAACTTTTCAGTGACCCAAGGCCAATGTTAGCACCACCAGACAAACGTTCAAAGGAAACATACTGTGCGTTCCAAAGGGACCACGGTCACGACACAGAGGAGTGCGTTTCACTAAAGAGGCAAATAGAAGATAACCTACGACAAGGAAACCTCACCCAATACAAACGTGAAGGAGGACACGCAAGCAAGCAAGATATGGCTAACACTCCAAATGGGGGAAAAATCGCGGCAGCAGTAGAACGGGTAGAGGATCATTCATACCGAACGACCGATAGGGTAATCTTATCCATCCATGGGTCAACAGAACCCATTTCGAACAAAGGATGGAAACAGAGGACCAGATACCTGCCGCCACAGGAACCTTCTGACAAACGGCTGAAGTTATCAGAAGCTATAACGTTCGATGAGTCGGATGCGGTACCCAACGCTTTTCCACACAACGACCCGCTAGTAATCGTCGCAAAAATTGGGAATTCAACGGTACATAGAGTGTTTGTGGACGACGGAAGTGCAGTCGACATACTCTTCGCCGATTGTTTCGACAAATTAGGATTCAAAAGAGATGATCTTAAGAAACCAGCATCAGCTCTAGTCGGATTCACGGGAAGATCCGAGATGCCTCTAGGACAGATTCAATTGCCAGTCACTATAGGAGAGGAAGGCAAAATCGTGACGATTATGTGCGATTTTGTAGTTATGGAAGCACAGAGTCCCTTTAACGCGATCGTAGGACGACCATGGATGAACGCCGCAAGAGCAATCTGGTCACCGTATCATTTGGTTATGAAATTCCCCACACCAGCGGGTATAGCCTCAGTACGGGGAAATCAACAAGCATCAAGGCAATGTATGGCGGTTGCGATGAAACCTGCAACGAAGACAAAGGTATTTCCATCGGTCAATACAGTGGCAGTCTCAACCAACATTGACCTTGGTGAACAGGCCGAACCATTCCAAGTCATAGAAGGAGACCCATCATCGTTGGTTAGAGTGGGAGCAAATTTGCCTGCTCCGGTAAGATTGCAAGTCGAGAGCATACTCCGGAAATATGCGCCAGTGTTCGCATGGTCTATAATGGATATGGGAGGAGTTAGGTCGGACACCGCAACACATAAATTACACGTAGACAACACTGTTCGACCCATCAGGCAGAAGCAGCGAACGTCCGCTGCCGAGAGACAAGCAGCAATAGAAGAGGAGGTTCGAACATTAACAGAAGCTGGAATATTGCGAGAGGTGCAGTATCCAACATGGCTGGCGAACCCAGTAATGGTACGAAAGGCAGACGCTGGATGGAGAATGTGTGTTGATTACACAAACCTAAATCAACACTGCCCAAAAGACTGCTATCCATTACCAAAAATCGACAAATTGGTCGATGCAATAGCAGGGTACGAAGTACTTGCATTCCTGGATGCCTACAAGGGATATCACCAAATCCTGATGGATCCCCTGGATGCAGAGAAAACAGCTTTCATTACAAGTGTAGGAGCTTTCTGCTATACCAAAATGTCGTTCGGATTAAAAAACGCTGGAGCAACCTACCTACGAACAATGGATAGGGTGTTCGCATCACAGATCGGACGGAACATGGAAGTCTACATAGATGACATGGTCATCAAGAGCTCAAAGCTGAACGATTTCCCACGGGATTTGGAAGAAACGTTCGCATCACTTCTCCTCATAGGAATGAAACTAAATCCGAAAAAATGTGTTATCGGAGTAGGAGCAGGACGATTCTTAGGGATACAAGTTTCGGCCAAAGGACTGAATCCAAATCCAGAAAGAATCAAGGAAATTCTGGATTTACCGCCGCCCAGAAATATCAAAGGCGTCCAAATTTTAACAGGATACCTGGCATCCTTAAACCGCTTCATGGCGAAAGCGGCAGACAAGCATATGCCTTTTTTCAATGTCCTCAAAGGGGCAAAGAAATTTACGTGGAGTAAAGAATGTGAAGCGGCTTATACACTCCTCAAACAAGAGATTCAGAGCCTACCATCGCTATCCATTCCACTGGCAGGAGAACCTCTATTCTTGTACTTGGCCGCATCATATAAATCAATCTGTTCGGTATTGGTGAGAGAACACAGTGAGGTACAAAAGCCTGTTTACTACACAAGCAGAATGCTAACGGTAGCGGAAATGAATTATAAGCCCATCGAGAAAATAACTTTGGCGCTGGTACATTCGGTTCGAAGATTGAGAACATATTTTCAAAGCCATGCAGTAACCGTACTTACGGACCAACCGATCAAGCAGATACTACAAAAACCAGAAGCATCAGGGCGAATGATGAAATGGGCAATTGAGTTGAGTGAACACGACATAAAATTCACGCCTCGGAAAGCTATCAAAGGACAGGCTTTAGCAGACTTTATGGCAGAAATGTTTTCATTGGACAACGACATAGCAAGTCATATGTCTCCAACACCTGAAGACAGGAACAAGGCAAGATGTGAGGACATAGCATGGCTCCTGTATGTGGATGGCTCATCGAACAAAGAAGGTTGCGGAGCGGGCGTTCTGTTGATAAGCCCGGAAGGCGACGAATTAAAGCATGCACTGAGATTTGATTTCCACCTGTCAAATAACGAAGTAGAATACGAGGCAGTGATTAGCGGATTGGATCTTGCCAATAAGATGAAGATCACGAGCGTCAAAGTATTCAGCGACTCCCAAATCGTGATAAGTCAAATACTGGGAGACTTCGAAGTACGAGATAGCCAATTAGCAAAGTACCTGACAAAAGTACAGCAACTTATACCGTTGTTCGAATACATCAAGTTTATCAAAATCCCCCGAGAAGAAAATCAAAAAGCGGACGCTTTGAGTAGGCTATCGAACAGTAGGTTCAGCGACCTACACAGATCCACAGACGTACTTATTGACATAGTGCCGGTCAGAAGCACAGCTATCGTCACAGTGGCGGCAACAGCAATCGAAGAGCCAACTTGGATGACGCCTATTCGGTCCTTTCTCGAACAAGGAACGCTTCCGGAAGATATAAAAGAAGCGAGAGCCATACAACGAAAGGCATGCATGTATCAAGTAGAAGGCGGATTCCTGTACAAAAAAGGACACTTGGTGCCTTGGCTGCGCTGTGTTACTCCAAGTGAAGCGCTACAAATTGTAAAAGATATGCATGATGGAAGTTGCGGATCTCATCAAGGAGCAAGTACCTCGCTAAGAGAATTATACGCGCGGGATACTACTGGCCTAAAGTGTTCGCTGACACGAACGCATACGTCCAACAATGTCGTTCCTGTCAAATCAACGCAAATGACAGTCACATACCAAAAAACAGGTTAATCGGCATCCACGGAGCGTGGCCGTTCGATAAATGGGGAATTGACTTCGTCGGTCCATTTCCAAGAGGGACGGGAAATACCAAGTTCCTTATAGTCATGGTCGATTACTTCACCAAATGGGTCGAAGCGAAAGCTATCCCAAAAATAACAACGAGCGCAATGATAGCGTTCGTCTGGCAGAACGTAGTTTGCCGTTTCGGCCTACCAAGAACTATCGTTTCGGATAATGGTACACAGTTCACGAGTACCGCCTTCAAGGAATGGTGCGCATCGAAGAAAATTTCACAGAAATTCACCTCAGTCGCACATCCGCAAGCGAATGGGCAAGTGGAAGTTACGAACAGGACTCTGTTGCAAGGAATTCAGAAACGGCTCTGCGGGAAACTCACAGGATGGGTGGAGGAACTGCCAGAGGTACTATGGGCATATAGAACAACGCCTCGAACGCCACATGGAGAAACCCCCTATAGTTTAGTGTTCGGCCAAGAAGCATTGATACCTATTGAGGTAGAAGTACTAAGCGAAAGGGTACAGAATTTCGACAAAACGGCCAGCGACGAAGCAATCAAGGGGAACTTAGACCTTCTGGAAGAACGACGAGAGCAAGCACACCTCCGTGAAGCGAAATACAAGGAACAAATGGCAAAGGCTTACAACACGAGAGCAAGGGAAGTACGATTCAAGGTGAACAGCTTGGTACTAAGGAAGAACGAAGCAAGTTTGGCAGAAAAGACAGGGAAACTGACTCCTAGGTGGGAGGGACCATACAGAATCGTCGAAGCAAACCAGTCCAACTCATACAAACTAGAACGCCTGGATGGGACCACTATACCGAACACCTGGCATGTTTCTAACCTAAGGCAATACCACGCTTAGAAATATGATAGTCATTTGTATAGGAGCCTTGATATGATCAATGACGGCATTTGTTGAGCGATTCCTCGCTTTTTTGTTGATATATAAAAAGAAAAACGCCAAACTCTTCGGCACCAATCTCTTCTAACGATGAACGCTACTAAGCGACGCGAAATACTCAAGCCCTACATGCACAAAGCAGGTCACGACATCTACGGTCAGCTAGACTTGCACTAAGAATAAAGCGAATAAAGTAGGCAAATAAACCAAGTCACGACAATTACGTCAGCGAGACTTGTAAATCAAACAAACTCGAACAAATCAAGCGAAAAACCAAGTCACGACAATCTTGTCAGCAGGGCTTGTAACAAAACCAACCGCAACACACTGTATTAACCTAACAAAGTGTGTAGCACAATACAAGTAATACTAAAAAATAAAAATGAAAAATATATAATATATATATATATGTCTTATCTTACAAACCTAACGAGAACTACCCCTGCCAGCGGATTGCCACCTAGAGACACCACGAGCGCCACGAGAGGAAGACCCGCGACGTTCGCTGGTTCGACTAGGAGTAAATTCCTGATGACGACGAACGCGAGCACGTTCGGGGTCACCACCATTAAGGCGAACCAACTCATTCCGCATAAAGACCACCGCGGGATGCTCTTGAGTATACCTAATAGTCGACAGGTTCTCCAGCTGATGCTGGTAATAGTCCCGAAGATCGACAATAGGTCCAGTCCCGTACTGATTAAGTAGGAGCCGCATAATGGCACAAGTCTGTTCGTAAGCTTCAGCAGTCGCCTTAAGCTGCTGTATCTCTCGCCTCAAAGCCGCCATGTCATCCTCCATATCGAGGATATGTTCGGCCACCTTATCCTCGATACGATGAAAAAATGAACCATCCTTCAAAACAACTTCATGACGAACAGTTGCAGCAGTCCCACTACTCGACGCACCAGCCCGCAAACCTTCGTACTGAGCTTGTAAATTGCGCAATGTATCTTCCAATTGAGAACATCGCTCCAACGCTCCTCGGTGTTTTCGAGCAACGGTTTCCGCTATCGAACATTGTTCGTCGTACTTCTTTTGAAACTCACCTATGAACCCGTTGAGATTAGTAATTCTCTCCTTTAGGTGGCGTTCGACTCCTCGCAGGTTGGAGATGGTTTTGATGTGCTCTTCAGACCGACGCTTCTCGTCAAGATACGCACGTTTAAACTCTCGGCCTTGAGTAACAAGGGTACCGATTTGAACGCGATTATGATAAATGATATCGTTCTGCTGCGAACAAATCTTATGCCACCCAAGACGCATCACATCCACCTGTTTCAACAGAGCGGTCCAGTAATTCTCACGACGCCCGAATTGAGAAAGAACCTGATCAAGTTGTTTACCGAACCTCATAACCCAGTGGTAAGGACCGACAGGAAGTCTAAGGCTTGACACATAGGTACAAACACCTTCCAAATCCCGACGGCATTTTTCTATTTCATCACGAAGTTCGAACACTTCCTCTTCCTCGTAAGCAAACTCCTCATCATCGGCTGCAGGAGACGAACAACAGCCTTCGTCAGTGGAAGTTTCGTCAGAATCAGATAGAGCAGAAATCTGCTGCTGGGCGCTGATCAGTCTTTCCCGGTTTAAAACATCAAGTGCAATTCGTCGGTTCTTTTCAAGCCATCCTAAATCCGATATCTTGGAAAACACGTTTTCCAACCGATTTTGAAGCAAACCGATAGGAGTTGATTCCCTGAGTACAACAGTATCAGTACTACTCCTCAACTGGCAGACTTTAACACAGTCTTTCCTTCTTATAGAAAGTATTTTATCCTACAAAATGGGAATAGAACAACGAAATATAAAATATAAAATAGTAACAAAACTTCGAAATGCAAGAAACTGAATTCGTCCATTCATAAAGATAGAGATAAAATACACAGGAAGACTAACTAACATTGCTATTAGGAGTTTCTTCCTCTGGCCCCTCCGCCTGTAGCTGACTACTGATAGCACGGTCACCTGCCAAAGATTCCCCACCGGTCAGAGAGGCACCCGGACTAGCAGAATGAGTGATACTGGTAGGGACCGGAGGATCGACAGGGGCAGTAATTTCTTTATCCCTGAAAAGCTGATCGACAGGACATTTCCTGAGTTCGGGCAAGCTCAAAGGTTTACCCAAGCGCTTACAGTGTTCGACAAGGGGAAAGGAATGGCCACCCTTACGAACGCTCTCCTCAAACGCAGTCGAAACTCTGGTTTTAGCTTCAAAAACCAGTCTGTCAAGGGCCGCGTCATCTTGATACTGAAGAAGCGCAGGATCAGGAAAGGTTTCCTTCAGGTACTTCATATACTCGCACATGCCCACCTGCTTAACGGAGGCATATCCAGCGCGGACATGATCAGCATAGCCCTTCGTTCTGAACAAAACATCAACGAATTCACCCATATACGAAGGATTCAGAACACCCTCCGTCTTGTGAAAAGAAAGCTCGTCAGACAGAGCCTGTTCGCGAGCCATACAGGCTTCAAGTTGACTCTTCAAGCTCGCGTTTTCCTCCTCCAACTTGCTCATACCCATATAAGCTTCCAATTGACGTTTCAAGCTCTCGTTCTCCTCCTCCAGATTAATCATAGCTTCTCGGGTAGCAACAGTAGTACTCAGAGTACTAATATAGTCCGCGGCATAACGAAGGTGATCAGATACCTACACAAAATTAAAATCGACTTAAGAAGAAGAACCAAAGGATAAAAGAGAGTCGAACGGAATATCACTCACCACATTCAGCATCTCAGGAGCGGAATAACGGTCAAGAGTGGCAGCGGTCGACTCGGCTGCCACAGCCACAACAGCACCTGAAGAAACCTTCTTTTTCTTCTTAGGAGAATCAGGACCATCAACAGAACGCAGATCGCGCTTAGAACCACTTTTGCCACGAACAGGCTCACGGGGGGGGAGAGGAGCTTTTTCCCGTTCTGACCGAGGAACAGAGGAAGTAGACTTTCTCGTGACCTTTCGAGAGCTTGGCTGAACATCTGCCTGTTCAGGGATAAGCTTCTTCTCAAACTGGGGAAACTCAACTGGAATATCAGTCATGTCCATACCTGAATACAAACATATAAAATAATTCAGGAAAAGTTATACACACTCGAACGAAAACAGAGAAAATCAAGCGGAAAATCACGTAAAGGCATTAACATCGAGACATATAATCATATCTCATAGAACCTTTCGAGGAGGTTTTCCTTCGTTTTTCTCGAGGCTTATGAGTATGTTGAAGCAGCCGTTGGTATAAGACAGTATCACGAGTCAGTCGATCCTTCACATCGACAGCTCGATCTACCGACTAGGAAGTCGACCAACAAGGCATTGGATCATCCACTCCAGCTCTTCGTCGAACGAACACATATTCCCTTCGCCACCCAGCAAAACTATCAGAATATGATTTTACGAACGTCAGCTCTTTCAAATAACTATACACAGTAAATCGATCGCTTTCACCAGGCAGACTTTGCAGCCGGAAGACGGACCGAAACAACTGGAACGTAAAAGGAACATCAAGGGCGGAGCAAGCATCATGGAAAGCAATCATGACCATTATGCTCTTGGGATGGAATTAAGCAAGCGCCATATTATACCCCTTAGCAATCTCCATCATCCACGAAGGAATCGGCAACAAAACACCCCTTTTGAACCAATCACAATATACAGCAAAAAAATCACTTCCAGGATTTTTTACACTTTCACTAGGTAGAGGAGAATGTAAATCGATCTTCTCCAGACAAGGGTACCGGCGCCGGAAATAAGCCAAAGAACGGCCATGCATAAGACTGGCATCTTCAACCCGTTTAGCAGATTCAAGCAAGGCTAGCGTATCATCGGAATCAGGAGGGACACCGGTATCAAGGGATATCTCACCGGAATCACGAGAAGAATCAAATGACTTTTCGGAATCGCTCATCCTTAATTATCAGAACTAGGCTCCAAAATCAAACAGAGGCACAGATTCAAATAGCAATCAACACAAGCCTAAATATTTCCTGACCAAATATGAAATACAATCAAAAGAAGAAGTTGGAAGAATTACTTGATTACAGGAGAGAGATAGAAACTTCTGCGGGACTTATGGAGAGCCGAATTGATGACCAAATTGATGAAGAATGGGAAAGTGAGGATAAGTTCAAGGCATTTTCCCCTTTTTAAGAAGTACAAACGGCGGCGTCAGACCAAATGCATCTCAGCCGTTCAATTCAAATTAGAAGACACGATTAGGCACAGAATCCGGAAAAAGGCGATTACCTTTATGGATTTAAAAATTCAAAATTCGAAGATAAGTTGAAGAGTCAGGTACGGCGAAGATGAAGGAAGGTAAAACAGAAAATAAACAAGACAAACGAACACGATTCCCATACATCAGCCGCTAAAATTAGAGCAACTACTTGTTCGCCTCATCTAGTCAAAACAAACGAGAGAGTCGAACACTTAGCCTCAAACTTCAGCGACTGGGGGGGCTTATGGTGTATACCATTATATTCAATAGGCCCAGCCATTATATTCAATGAGCCCAAAGTAAAATACAACAGGCCCAAAAGGTAAAAACTACCATCACGGGGTTAACGGCCCAGGTAACAAAGAGTAAGGATCAGGTCAGCATAATACCAAGAATAGAGCGGCACGATCATCCACGAATGGTGGAACGTGGAGTACTTGTGGAGAGCTAAAATCGGAGAAGTAGTATAAAAAGGACACACCCATCATAGAAAAGGTACACACAAGAAACTGAGAATCTAGATTCATAAAAGGAAAGTACTAACTTCAGCATCGGAGTTTATTCCCGGGTTTAGCCGGGAATCTTTTGCATATTTATCTCCGGTCGTCTTCGGGTGGTTATCATTGGAGTGAAAGAGAAGGAAACACATCAATTAGCAAAATACATTAATGTAAGAAAATCTTACGAAATCGTAAAAAAAAAAAAATTAACCCGACAGAATGGTCTTACGCATTCGTAAGACATTTGTAAATCAACAGAAAGGTCTTACTCATTCGTAAGAGGTTACGGATCCTCCAAAAAAAATCTCAACTCGTGATACTACTTACGAATTCGTAGATAGTATCACGAGTGGGGAATAAATAAGCTCCCTAATTCTCAAAAAGCTCCGGCTTACATATTATATATATACAAGAGGTGCTTATTCCCATAATTCCACACAAATAAATGTATTTACAAGACTATTTATACTCTTTATGACAAACCTGAAAAATGAAACTAGAGAAGATTTGCAAGACCATATGTGAGAATCATAAACCAACTTGGCATCTGAAGTATGTAAATGCCAAAAAAACAGTATGAAAAATAGTATAAACTAAACTCTTTGATCCAGGTCACTTCCACGAGCCATGAACAACCTGAAACACAATAAACCAAATTAGTTAAGTGGTATAAATGAAAATACAAAGTAATTTAGATCATATTGACTACGTTATTACCTAATCCTACAAAGTGCTGATAAGGATAGTAATACTATTTTTGTATCATCATATAAACACTAACATATATATGCACATAAATTAAGATCTTGTACTTTAAACAGACACATATAAACGTGAAATGAAAAATTAATGTACCTCTACACAAGCAGTAAAAGAAGTGCTCCCAAGGTGGTGGTGATCACACTAGTGTCTTGTACAAGCCCGATGGTGAGCAGATCTCTCCAGTAACAGAAGGCGGTAACGGAGCAGAATTCTTCTTTTTCATCAGAAAGAAACAAAGAAAATAAAGAAAATCACACTTCAACGAAAATAGAAAATCATACTTCAACAAAACGAAACAAAGTAAATGAATAGAATCAAACTTTAATAAAATAGAGTATTCTTTCCAAGTTGAAAACGAGCATTCTGATTTTTGCATAATCCGTGACGGTAAGACCATTAGGATGCTACAAAGTGCAGCCTTGAGTTCATCCTCGCTATTTATTTTCATGGCTTTATCCTAAGCTTGTTTAAAATCAGTACCCCTGAAATATCAGATTCACAGCCATAAAAAATAATACATCAACAAACAATTGTTAACTACTTTCAAAGAGTCAAAACGTAGCTCTGGATGACAAAAATAAGTTGGCTAGTATTAAACAGAACTAGCAATTAAAGCACCTGCATGTTTAAAAAAATTAATCAAAATCTCACCACAATTTCTTCATCAGTGAGGTAAACAGAAGAAACCAAATTAAAAAAAATATCAACACAAGGCAGCTAAACAATATTTAACTCTATGTTAGATTCCACTCTAAGTAAAGAGACACAATAACAATAATAATGCATAATCTAAGACTAAGGCAGCATAATCAAAACTAGCAGAAGCAGAAGCGTCACCTCATTTATAAACAGCTACTCGCATTTAAAACTGCAACAAAACAAATACCATACTTCTTGCTTTAAGCAACAAAACTTCTTTCAAAGCTATCAAGACTAAAGCTAATACAAACTATTTGCCCAGTTGAGTTAAGAAAATAGATCAAATGTAAAGAATGGGATTAGAGGTGACATAACATGCTTCATTGATAGAGAGGGAGCCAATCATCCCGAGGAATATAGACCATAATCACCAAATTGAGGAGCAACCCCCCAGCAAAAAACACATCCTCCTTGCCACCGAAGAGCTTTCCTGCTCCTAAAACACAGTAAAAGAATAAAGTATAAAGAATCAAAAGAAAAAAACAGTAGCATGCAAAAGCTAAGTAATAATGGAACGAGGAACAATTACTAGACATAGCAACAAATTCTAGCTGAGCTGCAGTCGGGGCAGCAGTGATTGCAGCAGGCGCAATCGGGCGATGGCGACGGTCCAGAGCAAAATTCGGCCACGATCCAGGACGCAATCGGAGCTTGGCAGAGGTGGCGACGGGGAGAGGCGGAGAGGGCGACGGGGAGAGGCGGAGAGGGCGACGGTCGGAGTGAGTGGAGAGGCAGCGACGGGCACAATTGAGCGGCGGCGACGGTGACGGTCCAGAGAGCATTCGGCAGAGATGAGGGTTCTGATGTGCAATTGGGGGAAAAGGGATTGGGTTAATGGATAAGGAAACAAATAAATATTTTTTATTCCTAATTAAAAATCTTTTTCTCATATATTTCATATATTCCTAAGTAAGGCCTTGTTTGCGAGTTATTTCTTCCTATACTGAACTGAACTGAACTGAACTAAAATGAACTAAAATGAACTAAATTGAAAATTGACACATTGAAAAATGGAATTAGCACGACTGAATTAACCTGAATTGATCAAATTAAATTTGCACTGAACTGAAATGAACTGAACAAATCTACAAATAAGTTCTAGCAAACAAGGTCTAACTAGTTTCTTTTGGAAATTACTTTACATAATGTATTATTTACACAACTAATGTATTTGTATCAATAAATAAATTCTATTTTTTATAGTATTCTAATGGGATAAATATATATTTTTTCGTTGACTATAATAATAAGACATGATATTATAAATAAGTACTATAAATTTAAAAATATCAATAATTTGGTTACTAGTAGTTACCAAAGGTCAAATACGTTTGATAAGATAAAATGTCATTTTATTATTAGTATTAACATATAAAAATTTCAATTTAGATTTGAGTTCGTTACTTAGATGAACGACGGTTGCAAAATTTTGGGCAAAACTGTCGTACATTCGCGCATTACTTTAACTCGGTTTTGTTAATCGTAGTGATTATAGAAAGTGAAAATAAGCGTTACATCTAGTTAAACTCTATATAGTTAGTGTTTATAAAAAGTCATGTTTGTGCTAGCTATCAGTTATTTATACTCAATGTATGTAGAAGTATTACTTTTGATTCGTTAAACTTAATCAACGTTTCTAGAAAGTCAAGTAAAGTTTTATGCTCAATGTATGTAGAAGTATTACTTTGGATTCGTTAAACTTAATCAACGTTTCTAGAAAGTCAAGTAAAGTTTGACTGGTCATTAACTCAATTCGATTTAGTTAAGTATAACTTGACTAATCATTAGCCCAATATATATAAAAAGGCGTGACCGAGTCAACTTTGATTCAATATGTTAGGTGTTTATGTAATGTCAAATATGATTTGATATTTGATTCAACTAAATTTAGTATACTATTCGAAGACCCCCCTATAGGCACGTAGTTCATATTTAACTTATACTGCATGAGTCATTAGTAATTATGAAAAGTTAAGCAAGGGATGACCTTCATTTTAGATAACTCAATATAGGTAGTGTTTATAGAAAGTCAAGTAATGTTTAATCTTTGATTATTTAAACTCAATTTAGTTAGTAGATAGTTTTTTTTAAGTTATAAGATATAATATTACACTAGTTACACTAAATTTAGTTACTAGTGTTTATATTTATTAAGTTAGATTTGACCTTTCCTTACACTAATTCAATTTAGAATAAACAAAAATAATTATCTGTTAGTATTTGTAGAAAGTCAATCTCGACTAGACAATGAATGGTTTGTTAATGTTTGTTAGTGTTTGTAAAGAAAATTCAGTTTGATTAATTAAACCCTGTTTATTTAGTGTTTGTAGAAATATAAGTAACGTGTGTCTTTTGATTAGTTAAATTCAATTGAGTTATTCTACAAAAATCAATTTAATGACTTTTTTGATTAGTTCAACTCAATTAAGGTTTAACCTTTGATAAATTAAAGTCAATTTAGTTACCATGTTAGAAAGTTATGTAAGATATGATATTAGATTAGTTAAACTAAATTTTGTGTGGATTTAGCGTTTTAATGGGTTAAAGGTTTAGATTTTTGTGGGTTTAGGGTTTCTATGGTTGAAGGCAAAAACAAAACCCAATTCTCTCTTAAGTATTCGTAGATCTACATAAGCATCTTAAAAATTCGTAAGTCTGTATAAGTACTCTTTAGAATTCGTAAGTCTGCCCAATTTCCTCTTAAGAATGCGTAAGTTTGAATAAGTCCTCTTAAGAATTCGTAAGTCTGCTCAACTCCCTCTTAAAAATTCGTAAGTCTGCTCAACTACCTCTTAAGAATTCGTATGTCTGCTCAACTCCCTCTTAAGAATTCGTAAGTCTGCCCATCTCTCTCTCAAGAATTTGTAAGATTTTCAAAGTAATGTTAAGAATTCGTAAGGTTTTCTAAGTAATGTTACGAATTCGTAACACGGTGAATTTTAAGGCACTTTTCCAAAAACCGCCTCAAAATGACATCTTAACCGCCTTCTCTGGTCAACCACCATTATCCCCCTTACGAGTGGTCTTACGAATTCGTAAGACACTCATTTTGAGGCGGTTTTCAAAAATACGCGGAACCGCCTCAAAAAAGTGCCTCGTATGGTCCTCTTTGCACTAGTGTAAACCTGAACCCGAAGATGACCCCAACCCAAACCCAACTAAAATTTTATGTTTGATTATTAAAGGTTAGTTGTTAATTATAGGAAGTTAGGTAATTAAACTATATTTAGTTACTATTTATAAAAGAGAATGTCTCCTGTGAGTAGGGCTGTGCAACCGGTCCGACCCGGACCGGACCGGACCGGGACCGGTTTGGACCGGGACCGGAATGTCCATAAATCTTGGACCGAAGACCGGACCGGAAAGGGGATATTCTGGACCGGGATCGGTCCGGAATTATTCCGGGTTTAGACCGGACCGGACCGGTTAGACCGGACCGGACCGGTTAGACCGGAATTTTAATATATTATTTTTTTAACTTTATTTTTATGTTAAATATTAAATTTTTTTTACTACAAAAAAATTTAGTAATATGAAAATTATAATAAAAATGAGTTATATTAAATTAGAGTGTGTGAAACATGATTGCATGATTTTTAAATATTAAAAGAAGATGCAATGGTCTCCCAAAAGATTAATATTGTTCAAAAAAATGAGAGTAAAAAATTTATAACAACTAAAAACCACCTTTATAAATCTATAAATTTCAATAAATATAATTTGAATTGATAGAATAATATTAATATTAATGACCAAAAATAAAATAACACATAAATTAATTAATAAATATTTAAAAATATAAATTATATTAAATACCGGTCCATCCGGTCCGGACCGGAAAATACCCGGTTTTGGACCGGACCGGACCGGACCCGGAATTCCTAAAAAACTTGGACCGGAGACCGGACCGGAATCTCTTATATCCGGTTCCGGTCCGTTACTTTCCGGTCCGGTCCGGTCCATTTTTCCGGTCCGGACCGGTTCATGCACACCCCTACCTGTGAGACTCGTCTCATTTGAGACTAGGACAAATATTGATCTTCTCACTTTCAAACATGATCTTTTACGTATTAAGTGTAGTCATTTAGTGTATTATTGATGGTCTTCTCGCTTTCATAAATCAACACTGATCTTTTACATTAACCATTACTATTCTTTTGAGACTAGGACAAATGTTGATCTTCTCACTTTCAAACATGATCTTTTACATATTAAGTGTGATTATTTAGTGTATTATTGTTGATTTTCTCTCTTTCATATATCAACACTAAACTTTTACGTATTAAACATGACTACTCAGTGAGACCGGTTGAGAATTTGTCTTCATAAAAGTTTAATTAATGTTTAATTTTTTTTACTTATTTTAGTTAGTATATGTAAAAATATGAGTTATTGTCAACTTAGCAGGTTCAATCCTTAGTTTTCTCATAAAATTAACTCGTTAATAATTTATTATATATTTTTAACAATAAGATAATAGTGATAATGACTGAAATTTTAACCCGAACTTAAATTTTGAAATCAACTCAATATGAATTAACACAGCTAATAATAATGATCCAGCATCAAAATTTTGTTCTTTCCATGTCAGTTTTGCGGATTATATATAGTTTTACTTAATACGACTTAACCTGACAAATGAGTCTAACCCGACCCGACTGCTGACACGAATTACGAACTTAACCCGACCCGACACGACCCGATAAAAAAGTTATAACCCGAAGAAATTCAACGCGTATCAGCCCGAACCTATCTGACCCGAACACGTAACCCGACACTCCAACCCGAATTGACACCATTGTCTTTTATGAATTGCCCTTTAATGATACGAGAAGTGCCATTTTATGATATTTGTATCATATTTTATATTTCATCAAAAGGAAACTCAATCAAGCCAAGTACATAATGTATTAACTATATAACACCAATATTTATATTTATATATATATAGTTACTATTATATTCTCATTCTCTCATTAATAAAGTGCTTGAAGTTACTTTGATGAAATAACATGCACAACATTCTAGTCCTTGAGTATTTTTAATGAAATTCTTCTATGTAGATTTTGAATTTAGCTTGATATACTATGTGGTAAATTCGATAAAAAGATGTACTAAGATAGTTAGATTCGGGAGATGTACCTGTATTCTCAGGAAAACCCTTGACTAATATAGTTTTCAACGTCAGATGTGCTTGATTAACTTCTGAATCCTGATAGGCCTAATTCTTGACACACCAAGGCCTAACGGTGTTCGCGGGAATGAAAGAAAACTCAATATTCGGCGGGCCAGACTCGTGAAGTAAGGACCAACTCCCATTTCTAGGCCCAGCACTTATATGTCACTTGAACTCGGGTCGGATCGGGTCGGGTCGGGTAGTTTCAAATTTCTGGGCCCCCAAAAGCCAGCCCGGACCAGAGAAAGGCTCTATATTCCTACCATTGAAGATCTGCACACTAGTTAGGTAGTACTACTCCATTGGAGTATAAAGGGGTTGTTTGGTGAATAGTTTTTTGAGCTCAAATTAGCTGATTTGACCGTCAAACAGTTAATTGGGAGTGTTTGGTAAATAGCTGTTTGGAAAAAGCTCTTTTTCAAAACGCTGAAAAAAATGAGCGTTTCTGAAAAAGCTAATTTTCCTCCTCACTTTCTTTCCTTATTTACCCTTTCCGTGTACATTAATTACATGCCTTATTTCGAATTAACTGTGCGTCCCTTATTCATGTAAGTAGCTTCACATTGCTTTTACATTGAATTTTTTAATGTTTAGAAAATATTTTTTTAATATATTTCATGGAGTTCTTAAATTCCTTTTATGCGTAGATTTTTTTAGTTAAAGATAAAAATTGTAATCTTACCTAATTCTGTTGGTTTTTATGAATTACTTTTTCTAAATACTACAAAATTTATAGTATTTCAAATAAAATTTTAGTTTTATTTAATTTAGTTAATACTTAATATATATAAGCTTTTGTGTAATTAAAGTGAATTTCCTTATTTTTTTTACTTTAAAGTTAAGAATTTTGAATTAGTGATGCTCAATGGATTTTTATTTATTTTAAAAAATAAATATATATTAATATTTTCGAAAAACATTAATATCTACCTTTATAATTCACTTAGTATAATATTTTTAAGTAGGTTAAAATTTTATTAAAAATATAATTGCTATTTATAAAATGATTAATTAATAAAATATAAGTAGGCTTTTAAATGTCATTTTACCTTGTTAGTTAAACAAACAGCTATTCACTATCAGCTAATTTTACCAAACACTTTTATACAATCAGCTAGTCAAAACAACTAATCAAATCAGCTAATACAATCAGTTAGTCAAATCAGCTAATGCAATCAGCTAACAGCTAACAGTTATCAGCTAATCACCAAACACCCCATAAACTTTCTACATATATTAGTCACATTTGCTACCTGCTAGCCATAGGCCGTAGGTACTTAGCCTATTATCCTTGTCCTATTTAGCCATTATCTTTCTATTCTATTTACCACACAATTTTTCTCTTCAATAATAGAGTTTCTCTTCCAGTAACCCTCATATAGCATACTCCCTCCGTCCCCATTTAAATGTCTCACTGAAACAGTCAAATTTTTTCACACCATGTTTGACCATTAATAACTTATAATATATAAATAATATATTTTCATATAAGATATCGTTAGAATCCTCGTATGACGTACTTTTAAAAAATCAAAATTATTTACTTTAATATTAAGCATAATTAAAGTTATTAATGGTCAAACATGGTGTGAAAAAAATTGACTATTCCAGTAAGACATTTAAATGGGGACGGAGGGAGTATGCATTTTGAAATTCGGAACCACAAAAAATAGAGCTCAACAGTGTTCCTTAAAATAATGTTATGATAAAATCAAATTCATTCATCTAAGCTTATAATCAAGCAAAATACCTACCAATATTAGAAAAACATACATTCGACAGAAGCAGTATAATGAACTCCAACCTTAGAAAAACATCGACAGAATTCGAAAGGATAAATTTAAGATAATGATCTAAGTTACCTCCGGCTAAATTTCTACCAGGCTTAAAACACTTTCCAAGAATTTTAAAAGCCAGAAAGTATTGACAAGACTTATTTCGTTTGACCTCGTTGTAACAGAGAGACTAGGTTCAAGTATAAATACGAATCGGAAATGTTCCCTCACCAATGAATACATCCATTCAAGTCCTATGCTATTAAACAAAACTTGTCAATGATGAGGTTTCAAAAACTTTCATACTATGGAACTGGAAAAAACGTACTACCTTGTATGGCTGTAGTACAAAGGGCAGCAGGCGGTGCGGGTATGGCTGACCGGAACTGACGAATGAATTCGAATTTAGGGAATTTCCGTGCGGCAGCATGCCTTTGTAAACCACGAGAGTCTTCTTCATGTCGACCAAATCACCCGGTCGTCCGGCGGCGGCAATCAAGGTCAAAACTGATTCAACTTGTTTATAAGTACTACGTAGAGAAGTTAATCAACAATACTGGTCAAACAACCACGGTAAGTGAAGACAAGTGCGGTCCACCGCTGACTGGAGCCCGCCCACTGTACACCCCACCCATCCATCTTTTCAAAAAAACATATTTTATTCTGTCATTTTTGGCTATCTGCAACTGCAAGTAAAGTACCCATCCATCTTTTAAAAAAGCAAAGTATTTTGAATTGGGCGTCCGTTTTCTCAGGAAAGTGAAAGCTGCTATTGCTGCGGTGACGATGGAGATCAACGAGCCTGCTGCAGAGGAGCCTTTATCTCCCCGAGCTCGCGTGATGAAGGTAGGTATTTTGATTACCCCTTGCTGTCGTAGAATTCGTATTTTAGAAAATATTGGATGGATTATTGATTAGCTCGGAGCTCACGAAATGATTCATTAACATCGTGAAATTTGACCTTGAAGTGAGAATAATAGTAAAGTAAATATCCCCCTGAAGGTTTAGCTTGTAAACATTTTTTTTGCTGATAGGGAGATCAAAATGGTACATATTGCTTTGCTGTTACAGTAAAGCTATGGCTCTTGTTTTCGAATAGGCTGTTTTTGCATTGCTTTCTACTTCATTTATCCTCACGGTTGGTCAAGTAATAAAAATGAACTAGACATTTGATTTCTATGTTAATCTGCCCTCATTTGTTGTTCACTTCATCAGAGGCTTGTAGGGCTTGGAGTCCCACAAGATTATGTGGACCGTCAGCAGTCTGGTTTAGTCGAATATGTGAAGGATAACACGGTTGACCTGTCACAACTAATCGCTGCAATATTTCCTTCGCATGAAGATGCAGTAGAGACTATAACACAGCTGGGGTGGGGGGATCAATTCAGAGGGCCTAGTTTTCCACAATTATTGCGAGAAAGTATGGTATGGGTAGAATGGTTGATGTTCAACGGTAATCCAGAAACAGCTTTTAAGGAATTATCTCGATTGAATTCTGAACGAGGTGTATGCACGACCGTTTGGGAGCTCAGTGATATTGCGTACATCTGCCATACATGTGAGGAACATCCTGGATGTGCAATATGTGTTCCTTGTTTCCATAATGGAGATCACGAGGGTCATGACTACTTCTCCGTAACTATGACTGCTGGCTGTTGTGATTGCGGACGTGTCACAGAATGGAAGCGCAGTGGATTCTGTTTGAAGCATGGTGCTGAACATATACCGTCCCTTCCGAGCAAATTTGCCAGCTCCACAGGGCCTATATTGGATGCCCTGTTTTGTTTCTGGAATAATTGGCTTGTACCCTCCCAAAATGTGCCTTGGTATAGTCCTACTCATACACACGATCGTATTTCTCTACAGGTCCGAGAATGGATAACACGTGAAGTGGCTACGCTACTTATAGAATTATGCGACCACAGTGAATGCCTTCTTTCAGTTATTTCTGAGAAAATGTTCTCTTTGCATGGCTTCATGGAAATTCTGGTCAAAGCGGAGCAGCTATTCTTCTCTGATATCTATGTTCAAGAACTTCATGAGTTATTTTTGAAATTGCTAGCCGAACCTCAATTCAAGTATAAGTTCGCAAAAGTATTTTCAGGATACTATCCAACCATTGTTGATGAAGCCTTTTCAAAGAGCAGTGATAGAGTACTCGAGCGGTACCCCCTAATACGCCTATTCTCGGTGCAAATCTTTACGGTGCCTACTTTGACTCTACAGCTTGTGAAGGAAATGAATATCCTTCCCATGCTTTTCGCATGTTTAGAGAAAATGCTCAGATCATGTACTGGGGATGATGGCAGGCTGAAGGTACGGTTAATCCCAGTGTTTTCTTTCTCCTGCAATTTAATTACATGGTTTGGTTTGGATGTGTGTTTATGTGCAATGTACCACCTATGCGGAAATTATTGTTTTTATGTTAGTTGTCTATTGAATTTGTAGTTCCAATGTTGCTCAAGACGCTGCACATAGTTTAGGTGGTCCTTTGGTGTTCCATTTATCCGCTTTGAACTTTTCTTGGGATTACTGCAAAGCCTTGTCAGTAGAAAACTTTGATTATGAGTTAAAAGTAGTAATCATTGTTTTGAACTATCATTTGCGCACCATTTTATGAATTTGGTTGTTTGTAGTCATCTAATGCATGTCTGTCTTTATTGATTCCTCTTTTTCAGGTTGTGAATCGGGGAGGCTTATTTAAAAGAATTATTCGAGTGGTTGAAGACATCAAATTTGTTATGAGCCACTCTGCTGTGCTCATTTTTATTAACCATGAACGGCAAGACATAACAAGAACATGGATGCGAATCTTGAGTTTTGTGCAGGGGATGAATTCGCAAAAGAGAGAAACAAACATGCACACCGAGGAGGAAAATGAAAATGTCAAGGGACTCTTGGGACTTTTTATTGTGGGTATTCATTCATGTTTAGTACGTGGAGCATTTTTGGACTGCAGTTCTGACGAGGTCAAGATTGACTGCGGCCGCACCACTTATAGGCTAGAAAATGAAGACCCAGATTTTGATATTGGTAGAACATCACAGGAATGCTCTGTTCCCAATCTGACTGGTGGGAACTTGATAGATCATACGTCCAAAGTTGTTGAGATAAAGAGGGACTCTTCTGTTTTCTGGTTAATATTTGAGTGTTTAAGGGCCATTGACAGTTGTTTGGTTCTTGATAACTCTGTTTGTCGATTTAGCTCCTCAGCATCTAGTGGTGGGATACTTGGTAGGCAAAGTTCTATAACCTCACGACACAGTATAGTGAACTTGGATTCAGGGCAATATCTGGGACAAGAAGCTGGTGCTAGTGGTTCTGATGAGATTTCCATGGAGACACAATGTAGCACTGCACTTGAGTCCCTAATGCTTTTGAGTTCGTCTGATTGGCCTGATATAGTAGATGACGTTAGTTTGCAGGAAGTATCTGCCCACATTCCATTACACCGACTACTGTCCATGCTTTTACAGAGATACTTAAGCAAATGCTATGGCGAATCTGCATCTTTAAATGCCTGTGCTGCCACTTCTGGAGAGCTTTCATCAATTGCCTCAGACGATTTATTTTCCTACATTTTTAGGGGTTGTTGTCCTCAAGGGTTCTGTGCCTTTCTTATGGAGCACCCTCTGCGTATTAGGGCGTTCTGTGCACAGGTTCAAGCTGGCTTGTGGCGTGCAAATGGAGATGCTGCCATTTCATCTTCTGCTTGTTATAAATCAGCTCGCTGGTATGAACTGATGTATTTTTTTTTTTTTCCTTGTGTTCCATTTTATTAAGTATTTGTTGCACCTGATGGACCAATATGCTTTTTGGACCTCATCTTGGATGTCTTGTTTGATTCAGGTCTGAGAATGTTTTGGAGCTTGATTTATTTCTCCTGCAATGTTGTGCTGCATTTGCTCCTCCCGACCTTTATGTGAAGAGAATATTGGAGTGCTATGGCCTATCTGAATATCTAATATTAAATCTTGAACGATCTAGCGAGTATGTATACTTCCTTTCCATCTTCTCAACACGTGACTTTGTTATTCTATTTGTTTTTCGTTTGCTTTTTTGTGTTTGTACAAGAGTTTTGGATTGCCAGTCCTTTTTATAAATAGAGTTGTTAATGCCTACTCATCTATTCGACAACAGTCAAAAAGGAAAGTTGTAGAGCTGATTCAATTGAATTATTTTGGCATTTTTGTGTGTAAGTTAAGAGGGGAAGTGAGGTTATTTGCACACTGTTTAAATCTGAATTCTGATTTATTCCCTTTGTTTCACTAAGAGTGCCACGTTACTTTTGAGCACTATAATATGTTTGAATGAAATTTGGTGGGAATGGAAAGAAAATAATATAAAGCAAAATGGGTGTTGAGAATGACCCAAATCTTGCCACTATTGGAAATGATACACTGATCAATGTCATTAGTGAAACAAGCCAAAAAGGAAAAATAGGCAACTCTTAGTGAAACATGTATTACTCTCTCCCTGCCACTATTTTAGTCTTCGGCTCTTTAGCATTAATGGCTACAGAGATTAAGAAATGCATGGTGGAAAGGCTTGGAATAAATTATGAAGATGTGTATGCGGAGATTAAGCAGAAAGTGAATGTGTGTAGGAAAGGTAGGGGAGAGAATTTCAAGAAATGATTATAAAAATTTTAATTGAAATATAGGTGGATGAAGATCATTTGAATAGTTTCCAATATATGAATAATGTAATGTAAAAAAAGGGGGAAGGGGGAACGATGATTATTGTGAATTGGAAGATGGAGGAAGTATTTCTTAAAAGAAAATGAAATAATTTTATTAAAAGCTTGGATCTGCAGGTCTTTGACTTTGCATTAGTTATTGGCTTGTGAGGGGTAACTGTTAAACTCTTAAAGCAGTGATAGTAAGGTCTCGTAAATAATACTTTTGACTGAAATTAATTAGATTTAATACGTATTGCTTATTTTCTTTCTGTGCAAGTACTCTTTTACTTATTTCTTCTTGTTATGGGAAATACTCCCTCCATCCTCATTTAAGGTTTACTTTATACTTTCCACACAAGTTTTCCCATTAACATTGTTCATATGTGTATGGCAAAAGTTACTCCCTAGAATCAACTTCACGCAAATTAATTTTAAAATATGAGAAGCGATGTGTGTTGTTGATAAAGTAGAATGAGTTGATGGAATTGAATATTTTTTTGTTCAAAGGAAGAATTTAAGAAAGTGGGAAATTGATTTTATATGGACAAATAAGGAAAATGGGATGTTGTGGGGCTGAGAGTGTGAAAAATTAATAACTTTAAATATGCATGTTACAGTGAATTTAACTAAATTTAACAACAGCTCAATGAATAGTAATGTACAATATTTAGCTAGTTTTGGCCAAATAAATGGTAAGGGGAACCTTAAGTTGGGAAAGAGAGTAGTTTTTGTTGCGCATCATTTTGGCGATATTGACTACTTGTCCTCGATCACCCAGCACTATATAGTGCCTATGGAAACCATTTGATTTTCAGTTTCCGTGGTTCATTTAATAATTTGTAAGCACTAAGCAGTTGAACATATGCTAAAAACTTCTTGATGGGACTATCTTTGTTTGACTTAATTTGGGGCCCTCTATGATAAAGCAAATACAATATAAGAGCATGAATATTGTTTCTTAACAGCATATTTGTAGATATCTGTTTCTAGAAGTTCGTTTAGCCAATCTTACCCTAGTTGATTGAGAAATAAAATTGATTATGACAAGTTCAATTGCAGTATAAACACTAAATTGAAGGAATATCCCTTTTGTATTGGAACCTTTGCTTGTGACATAACACTTTGTAATCCAAGAAAGTTGTTTCCAGTTAAATTTACATTGGGTACTCATTTTAATCTTTTCTCGACCCTCTTAGGTATGAACCATTTCTAGTTCAGGAAATGCTCACACTCATAATTCAGATAGTGAAAGAAAGGCGATTTTGTGGACTAACAATTGCAGAATGTTTACGAAGAGAAATGATACATAAGCTATCTGCTGGGGACACTACTCACAGTCAATTGGTAGAATCTGTTCCTCAAGATCTATTAGAAAATGGCGATCTCCAAAATATATTGGATTCTGTTGCAGAATATTCCGTCCCATCTGCCTCGAATCAGGTTCGGATATCACCTTATATCTTATGATCGCCCCTCCCTCTCTCTCGCTTTTTGGAAAGAGTTTGTATTTTCCCTCTATTTAGATGTGATAGCTCCAGTTTCCTTTTATAGGGAATTTATAAACTGCGATTGGAATGTTGGAAGGAACTGGATTTGTATTATCCTCGTTATAATTTGAGGGACTTGCAGATAGTAAAAGAAAGATATTTGCACTTCTGTAATGTTTCTGCTGTGACTGCCCAGCTACCCAATTGGTCAAAAGTCTATCAACCTCTCAGTGGTATCGCTCGGATAGCTACATGCAAGACAATTCTACACATTGTTCGAACGGTTCTCTTTGATGCTGTTTTCTTGGATGAGTCAATGGTATCTCGCAATCCTGAAGGTGTGCTTTTGACTGCGGTGCATTTGCTCTCACTGGCGCTGAATATATGTTCTCTGCAGCGTGCATCAGTTCAGAGCTTGTATAACGTTGGTGAGGTGATCCCGATTTTGGAATTTGCTAATGAAGAAATTTCTTCAACCGGGCATGCTGACCAGAGCTTATTATCCCTTCTTGTTATTCTGATGAGGCTGCATGAAAAGGAGAAGAATGAATGTTTTGCTGAAGCTGTGCATTCTAACATCTCTTCTCTGTGTGCCAACATATTGAAGAAGTTTGCAGAGCTTGAATCAAAATGTTTTATCGAATTGCAGAAGATAGCACCTGAAGTTGTTAATCAACTATCGGAATGCAACTCAAGTCTTGATTGCAATATGATTGGTCTGGCTTCTGATAGTGAAAAACGCAAGGCAAAAGCTCGAGAGAGACAAGCAGCAGTGTCGGTGAGGCCACATATTGCATCACTCATAAAGTTATTTGAGTATACGAGTTAACTTTTAACTGTCAGTTAAACTACCCCCACCCCAAATTTAGGATGTTAGGCGGAATCTCCCCTTTTCCTTCTGAATTTGTGTTCTTAATATGTCCCGAATCTGCACCTTTACACGATTATGTTTCCTTCAATTCTTGCTTAAGATCCTCCTACACAATGCCATCCTTCTGGGGTTCAATTGATTGCCTGATTTAATTTCGCAGGAAAAGATGAAAGCCCAACAGTCTAAGTTTCTGGAGAGCATCAAGCCTACTGTAAGACAGGAGACTGATGTTTCAGAATTTGTTGAAGATTTGGATGATAACGATGTTAGGGACCTGGAAGAAGTCTGCTGTCTCTGCCATGATACCAACTCCAAAAGTCCAGCGTGTTTCTTAATTCTGCTTCAGGTTTGTGAATTAAAGAGGCTGATCTTGGTTTATCACGACTAGCAAATTATTTATGGCGGTGATTTGCTTGAATGTATTTTAAATTGACTTTTGAATAAATTGTTGAAACCAGAAATCCAAGCTGCTCAGTTTCTTAGATAGCCCCCCCGTCTCATTGGAACACAGTTCACAGTCCAAAGATGATCATTTCTCTCCCAGAGAAAGTGTAATTAGCAATCCATTGCTGATGAGCAACGTCCCAGAATCTTCACATCCGGAGCTAGCGCAATTGGTTCAGAGTGCGGTGGATAATTTTGCATCAGATAGTCAACCCTGTGAGATAAATGCATTTCTTGACTTCATTATCATCCACTTTCCTTGGGTTAGGAGCATTAATTGCCCTTTGATTTCTGAGAATGTTTTGGTAAAGACATCTTCAATTGACAATCTGGAAGAGCATATGTACTCTCTTGTTCTAGAAAATCTGCATAGTAAAGTCTTGCAAAAGGATATCCAGAAGTATGGTGATGACTTCTCTACTGCTGAGGGAACCCAAGAAAGAAGCAGCCAATCTCTCTTACTTTATAAATATATAGCCTCCATATCCAGACAGATAACCAATTGCCTATCTGGATCAGAAAATGTACATGAAGCACAGACCAGCAAAAGTATATCTCACACATATGATGGGTTCGGCCCTGCAGACTGTGATGGGATATACATCTCTTCCTGTGGACATGCTATGCACCAGGAATGCATTGGACGCTATCTGTCGTCCTTGAAGGATAGGTATGTTCATTTATCATTTTCCTTTAGAAAATATATGGGGAAAAAACACCAAAAAGAAGCAGAATTTGTAGGATTGTATCTGTGTCTGTTCTCATTTTCCGTATCTTGAGGTCATGTCCCTACCACTATGCTTGGTGAGAAGATCATTATAGTTGACAATGAAATTGAAACGACCCCACCTTTGCGCACTTATGTTAGACGGAAGAAATAAGTTTGCTGGTCTATTCTTAATAAATGTGTTTTATTTCCTACTTATGTTCCTTGTTTTCAGATTACTATTGTTTGCAGTCATGTTAGTGGTTAGGGGGTCAACGTTAGTTCCTAATTTATCTCGGTAGTGGGTTAGTGCTGCTTAGACCACTACTCAGTCTATTGCAGTATAAAGTCCTAGTTCAAGACAGATTGTAGGCTTATTTATTTGAATGAAATAAAGCAGAAAACGTTGGGGAGTTTTTTTTTTCTCCGACACAAATCCTGGTGTGAGATACAACCAGTGGTGATAGATTCTATCTTTTTCTGGGTAGTATCTATCAGAAATATAGTTAAATGCTTAAAAAAATAATCCTAAGAGTTTAATTGGTTGTTCATTGTACAGTGTCATTGACTCTAGTAACAACTTTGTTTGAAATTAGATCATTTGCAAATACACAAAATTATTCAACTATATGAAAGATGGTTATAATTTTTTTTGTTTGGAGCAGATATGCCAGCGGAGGCACATTTGAAGGAAGCCATATTGTAGACCCTGACAAGGTAATTCTATTTTATTTACTACACATCATTATTCTGTAAAATTGATCATTTAACTTTCAGGGAGAATTTCTCTGTCCCAAGTGCCGTACGCTTGCAAACTCTGCTCTCCCCACACCACCAAAAGATTCAGAAAAGGTTTGTGGAACTGCATCAGCCTTATCAAGCAGAGAAGTAGGTTCTCTTCGAATCCATTATGCAGCTTGTCTGGTGCAAAGTGCATCTTTTATCACTCAAAATAAGAAGTTTCTCAAGTCCATACCCTTGCAGCAAATAGAGAGGTCTAACATCGACTCTTTATTTCAAGACGCATGTAGCATGTATTTTCCAAGTATGGGCCAAATATATGAATATGGCAAGTCTTGCTACTCATTGCTTTTATGGGACATGCTAAAGTATTTGATAGCATCCACTGAAATTTCTGCTCGATCTGGAAAACGGTCTTCAAGTTCAGCCTATGGATCTGCTTCCTTACTCAATGAGCTCAAGTCCTCTGATGCATTTATGCTGTCCATGTTGCTAAATACTGTTCAAGGCTCAAGAACTGAAAATACACCTACCAAATTTCTAAGATTTAGAGGAATCCAGATGTTTGCAGAATCTCTTTGCTTGGGGCCATCCAATGTTGAGCAAAATCTGCAAGAAGGTACAACTACTATGTATTTAAATTTCAACAGAGTAAACTAATCTTGGGTTTTCCTTTCTCTTGACAACATGCCAATGTTATAGAGAGTTATTTAAAGGCATATAAGGCGCTGTTTGTGACACCGGTAAAAAAATAAACATTTAAATAAATAATTGTAGTTAAAATTTAAGAATTGTTTGATAAAATAAAGGTTTTTGTACGGTTTGATTCAGAAGTAGCAATTGTGTAGAGACTAAAATATAAAAATGAGAAAGAGGTAAATTGGGAAATTATATATTTTACTGAGGCTGAACTGTAGACATCATAAATAATATAGTAATAAATTAGAAATTTTATTAAAATTAGGAGATATGCATGAAGTGGGACGTGTCACTCTACTAGACACTACCCACCACCTAAGCATTGCTATTCTTAAAATAAGTCAACTTTCTATGTGACCTAGTTCCTAATTCTACTCACCAGAACAAAACCTCACAAACTTCAGAAAGCAAAATTACACTGTCCAACCCTCTACAGAATCACTGCAGTAGCAGATGCTTTCTCACTCTCCCTATAGATGCTGCCAGATTCTCTTTCCCTTTCCACACAACTCACAAAATAAAGTTCATTAGAAAATAAACAATTCCAATTCTTGAGGAAGTACTGAGAGGGATGGACCAATGGATTAGGCCTTAAAAATCATCTAATGTTAATTCAGTATAATCAACACCCTCAAGATGGGAAAGGTAAAACCCTGCTTCTTTAAGATTGGGGATTATATTATGTATAAGTAGGCTTCGTAGTATTGATAAAATCTTATGCATAGGGTAATATATACATGCATGAGTTTAAAATTGGTAGGTTTGGGGTCAATGAAAAGACCTTGCTAGAAAAGAGAATAGATTAGAAAGAATATTTTGAAATCTGGGAGTTCTTGGTTTAATTGGAGTACTGAACTTTAAAAGCATTTAGCTCTGAATTTAGAGCTAAATGCATGTTTGAATACCTCCATTTAGGGTAATAGATACATGTTTGAAGACCTGGGATTTAGATCTATATTTGAGATCAAAATCAATAAATTTGGATAAGAAACGAGTGATGAAAAGAGTTTTGAAGTTGTGCCCGATTCACGTCTTGTTACAAAATAATAAATGGAAACCTGAACAAGCCAATATATAACTTTGCATAACTCCAATTTTGTTAGATCTTTTACCTTTGTAATCCTTGTGAGATGAGCTATAGTATAGTACCTTGAATAATCAAAATACTCCAGCAAATGAGAGAGATAATGTACTTCAAACTCTGCTGTTTTTAGCCCTACTGCAGATAAAACTCTCTAGCGAACTTAACATTAAACAACCATATCATGCTAACCGTTACCCCGTTTTATTGGTTTTTGTTTTGTTGGGATCTTGAAGTATTGAACTACATTTTAAAATCATAAACCATTTGATTTGGCTGTTAAATAGTAACAGAATTGACTGTAAAGTACTGCTGCAGAATCCAGTTTGCCGAACTGATCTTAAACATACTTTCTGATTCCAAATTTCATGACGTTTACATTTTTATGATCTCTGAGAACTGAACTATAGTTTTGAGTCAAGTATTGATTGTTTTTATTACCTAAAACAATGAGAAAAAACTTAACTTTAAGTCTGCTGTACTTTGCCTACTGCAGAACATGTTTTTTGATTACACTTCATTTGAATTTTTTTGCATAAGTGATCATATGTACGGCTATTGTACTTTATACTTGGACTGCATGTTAATTTTGTGGCTACGTGATAAGCTAGGATGATACTAACTTCCTGAACCTGTGCAACTTGTTTTATGCATACAATGATAATATATCTGGTTAAGTATATTATGTATGTAATGTCGTGTGAGACGTTTGAAATTCTGAAATTTGTTATGAAGAAGTTATAAGGGGTTAATAAAGTGGCATGAGGCTATAAGGGATTATATTGTGGAATGAAGATTAAGAGATTTATACAATGACATTACGAGGGAGTTATAAGGGGTTTATACAGTGACGTTTAGGAGGGAGTTATAAGGGGTTAATGCAGTGGCGTTGTAGCAGTTATAAGGGGTTTATACAGTGGTGATGAAGAAGTTATAAGGGTTTGAAAATTCCTAAATTGCCTTGAAGGCGTAATGTTGCATGATGATTTGAAAATGTGATTTGGAAATGTGATGGTGTGGCAGATGGATCGAAAATCCTGCATGGCATGTTTAGATCTAAACATGATCTTTCCTGCTTGATAACCTTGATATACTGAACTAAGTGCTTCATGTGGGAGCTATGTGCCACACACGGGAGCCACCGCTAGAATCCCGTTCCTCGTGCTTGAACAATTCTGCTTGACTTGAATTTATACTTGTCTAATCTGTATTTTTTACATCTTATTCACTCATGATCTTACTATGTTGGCATAAAGTTGTGTAGTATGGATTTGGGATCTTGCGTTGTATTCTTGTATGAAGTGCTGCATACCTTGCATAACTAGTTGCCTGGATGCCCTGTCTTGATGTTTTTAGAAGGAAAATAATATTAAAGGAGATGCCGTTCATATAGGATTTTTGAATGTTATAAGGATAAAAGGATTACTGAACTTTGAAAGGCTGCTAAATTAATAATGTTTCTCCATGCTCTCAAAATGCAATGACATGGTAACTTATAGGGAAAATTTTGATTAAGGGCAGTGGAACTTTCTATATTAATAAGAAAGGTGTAATTTTTCCATAATCTTTAAAAAGGGCAGTGAATTACTTATTAAAAAATACGAAATCTAATTATACTTATAAAGACACAATTACCCTCTCATACAAATTCTAATTATTCTAATTCTAATCCATATAATCTGAATCTGAATCTCTCAAGAATCTGTCGTAAAACATACCAGAACTTGTATACGGCCCGGCGAGATTCATTAACCCTCCCCGGCTCGGGATTTTCAGAGCCCCAGACCATGCCTTTGAATCAACCAGGAATCAACATATATACGGCAAATCAGACCTTTCTAATTATACTTGTAGTAGTAGCAGTTCTATGAGCTGGAAAAAGATACCGGCGGCGGCTCTGATATCACTGTCGAAGAAGCTTCTGTGGCTGCTCTACCAGAGACTTCTGTGGATGCTTTTGGAGATGCCAAGGCTGGTGATTATGAACGACGGGCACACTCCAAGAAACAGCAACAGTTGCATCTAGATTTAAGTTCTGAAGCTACAGAAAAAGAGGAAGATCATTAGGAATTAGGATCCCTGCTAATAGCCCAAACATCTAACAATGGCAATGCTTAAAACGTCCGGTGATGTCGGTTTGAAGATTGTGGCTGTCGGGTTGCCGATGGATCGAATTGAGGATGTTCCGGTATGTTTTACGGCGGTAGTTAGAGACAGATAGGGAAAGATGGGTTTTTATTTGACTGAGTTTATAATAATCAAAGGGTAATTGTGTCTTTATAAGTACAATTAGATTTTGTATTTTTTAATAAGTAATTCACTGTCCTTTTTAAAGATTATGGAAAAATTACACCCTTCTTATGAATATATAAAGTTCCACTGCCCAATCAAAATTTTCCCTAACTTATTTGCTGTGATTTTATGTGCTTCCATTTTGGGAATCATCACAAGGTCCACTACTGGCTTATTATATCTGAGCTTAACTTTATGTTGAAATATTGTTTCAATTTTTTTAAGCACTATATATTTTATGGGAGATATCACTGGGTGAAAGCTCATTTACGTGTGGCATGATAGTCCTGTGCGGAGTTTAGGAGTAATATTACCGAATCAAGACGACCAGTTGCAAGTCTGATGAAGTAACCCTACGATGCTATGGTAGTTGTTGGTTGAGTCAATGGCCTGCATGCCATCTTTAGATTGATTTAATGTATTGGTATTATAATACTTATGGTTAGTTTTGCCTACTCGTTTTTTAGCCCTGGTGTGAAATAGGCAGAAGTTCGACTAAGCCACCGTAATGGATAGGAGGCTTAGTTGGGGTGTTATACTGTTGATATTTATGAACAACATCTCTACTAGTATTAAGTTTTAAGTATTATATGTGAAGGACTTGAGGATTAATCTCTAATATTGATGCAAACTTTTCAGGTAATTTGCTTTGCTTATTGGAAACATCAGAGTTTGGAGGTAATCTGGATATTCAATTCTGGAAAAGGGCTTCTAATCCCGTCCTTGCACATGATTCTTTTTCATCATTGATGTGGGTACTCTTCTGTCTTCCCACCCCATTCTTGTCATGCAAGGAATCATTTTTCTGCCTTGTACACATCTTCTATCTTGTGACAATAACTCGGGCAATAGTAACTTACTGTCGGAAGTGGCAGTGTAGTTTGACCAAGTTGGGACTGAAGGATTGTTTGATTACAGACATTTGCAAAGTCATCAAGGATAATGAGGTCCATTTTCAGTGTTTTGAATCAAACTATATGGATTCCTCTTATGATATTAAGGATGCTATTCGCAGCCTGAGCTTTCCTTTTTTACGAAGATGTTCATTACTTTGGGGACTAGTGAATACTTCTGCATCTTCTCCAATCAGTCAAGGGAATCCAGTTTCTCATGGATCATCATATTCGGTGAAACATGAGAGCAATATAGTGGATATTGTTGAGGTCGAAAGGCTGGAATTGATGTTCAAAATTCCACCAATAGATATGGTTATTTATGATGATAGGTCGCGTTCAATGGCAAGAGGATGGCTGCATCACTTCACAAAGGAATTCAAACCTCAAGTACAGAACGTGCTTTATTGTACACCATCGGTTCCATTTAGTTTGATGGTTCTGCCCAAACTGTATGGGGATTTGTTCATAAGGTGAGTAGGTCAAACATATAATGAAGTGAATATTATTTGCTCTTTGCTAAGGCTGGCCTTTTTGGGTTTTATGTTTCAGGTATATTAAACAACAATGCCCTGCATGTGGAGCTGAATTAAAGGAGCCTGCTTTATGCTTGCTTTGCGGTAAACTGTGTGCTCCGAACTGGAAACCTTGCTGCAGGTTCGCTGCAAATTTTCCATATACTGGCTGCAATCTTTTCAAGTAGTTACTTCTCGTGTAGTTACTTACTGTGATGTTTTTGTGTAATTGGAAAGAGAGAGTAGATGCAAAACTCATGCAATGGCCTGTGGTGCTGGCATTGGAGTGTTCCTGCTGATTAAAGTATGCATTCTCTCACTTTTTTCTTGAGTGTTTTCTGGACTTTTAATTGCCTTTCTATTTAATTTCCTTCATTTGATACTTTTTTGGGTTTTTGTGTTGCTGATTACTGTTTATCTTCATTGTCGTAGAAAACTTCAATTTTGCTTCAAAGAGCTGCTCGGCAGGCTCTGTGGCCTCCCCTGTACTTGGATGCCTTTGGAGAAGAGGTAATTTGCATCATCCACACAGCACAGCAGTAATGACACGCTCACTGCATCCAGTTGACATATCCATGATTTGTTTCAGGATACTAATATGTACCGGGGATGTCCATTGTATTTGAATGAAGAGCGCTATGCAGTTCTAAATAGCATGGTAAGAAAATTTCCAACCCGCAAACATTGAGAAGAATTTGTATTTCTATTACAGGAGAAGAAGAAAATAGTTGACTGGGATATTTCTTTCTATTAAACTAATGTTATGTATTTCTTTTTGTATTTTAGGTTGGTTCCCATGATCTCGATAGAAGTTCAAGGGTGCTTGATCGAACAACTATCAATATCTAAGTTTTCTAACTATCATAATTGATATATTCAAGGGCTGCAAATATTCCAAGAATAATTCCGAATTGGAGATGGATATGGACTGTATTTATTCCATAAATAATGTTGGACATGGATTGTATTTATTCCATAAATAATACACGCAGTAATATTCCGCCATATCCATATACCATAATTAAACCCTGTATTGTTATCAATCTGTCCGCAACTTCTGTTCTGTGCTGATACAAATCGATGTTCCAAACATGACTCCGACTGTTGATGTTGGAACATCACTTTCCACAAATTAGCCAATTAAGTCTACGGACTTTACAGAGACGAAGCTATGGAAGTTTGCGCTTCAGCTAGGCATGGGGTTTCGCCGTTCAGTTCAATTCAATTCAATTCAGTTCAATTCAGTTCAGTGAAAATGTAATTGATGAAATTCAGGTTAATTCAGTTATGCTGATTCCATTTTTCAATCCATCCTTTTTACTTCAGTTCAATTCAGTTCAGTTTAGTTCAGTTCAATTCAGTTCAGTTCAGTTCAGTACATGGTGGAAATAACCTCTAGCAAACAGGGCCTAAATGTATCCAAAATCCATCCATTGACTTATTCATTATATTCTAAACTAAAATTTACCCAAATATCATTTAATCACATTTTATTTTCGTATCGATCACTTGCCACCCATTTGCAGTTAACTATATTTAATGTATACATAGAAATGTAAAAGACTCATATTTTAATATACATGGTTGGAGTTAGTTGGATGTTAGTGGAAGGTTTGGGATTATCATACTGTTCAGTCAATTTATACATAGGTACTGGGTTTATTTGAAACTTTTCTAAAATTTGTATGAATTATAAGTAATATATTTAGAAAATAATGGACCAAAATTACATTTAAAACAATTAACACTGAAAAAAATAACGAGTTGCGCTGGCCAACCCTTGTTCCCGTTCCACATCCGATATCGGTCATAATCATTCATTAATAATTGTAATACATTGGCCCTGTTTACTAGAGCTTATTTCTTGATGTACTGAAAACTGAACTGAACTGAACTAAATTGAACTGAATTGAAGTGAAAATTGATGTATTGAAAAATGGAATCAGCATGACTGAATTAACCTGAATTTCATCAAATTACATTTTCACTGAAATGAACTGAATTGAACTGAACTGAACTGAATTGAACTGAACTGAACTGAACTGATCTACAGATAAGCTCTGGTAAACAGGGCCATTGTATATCATTGATAATAGAAATGTATGACCTATCAACTTAACTTAGGAAAACAAATAAACGAAACATGTTGCTAAAATACAACGCACAACCATACAGATTAATCATGTCTTAATGAGGATTACATAATTTTCATGGCTCTAAACCATCAGAAGATGATATTGTTATAGTTTCTTTGTATACATGTCCTTCAGGAGGACAAAGGCACGCTGGAAGACATCTTTGGATACATCCCCCTTGATCAGGATGATCCGAAAACAAAACTGGTACATTTTGTTGGTTGGATACAATTGCTCGAGCATCAACACTTGAAGTCAAGTTACTTTGTAAGAGTAAAAGGACTGCAAAAATATATATGACTTTACTTTGGGAAACCATTGTAAATTTACTTGATGTATGAATGATGAAGTACAAACAGAATTGAGATTTATATATCTTCAAACAGTCCATTTAATCACGTGATATATATCCATCCAACAACTACCACCCATATATTCATTAATTATATTCCAAAACTTTCATTTTATCACATTTTATTTCTACATCTATCAACTGTCACCCATACACTATAGTAATAATTATATTCTAAATTGAAATTTACAAAAAAATCAATTTAATCATAGTTTATTTCTACATCCATCCAACGTCCAAAATACTGTACCAAAAAAACCATACCAATTATATACTACCAAATTATTGCTATGTTATTGGTATTAAATTTTCAATACCATTGTATTAATGTACCATACCGAAATAATAATTTAAATCAAAAGAAATAATATTGGTCAATTTAATTAAGTAGTTACCTTAAAAAAATTCAATCGAGTGTTTTTTTGGTCTTTAAAACTTTTTACAAGTCTTATAATATTCTTCATAAATGTTCATTATCTCACAATACTCTGTCATTGTTGCTTGTAAAAGTTGATACACACTATTTGCCACTTTATCAACTAGGCTCCAAGTTATTTCCATTTCATTTTTGTTTATGTTGAACTTTTAAGATTAATTTTAAGTTTTTAATCTTATCATAATTTTCTTGCTATAATAAAACGAATAAGAAAATTAGATATTATTTTCAATAACATGTGACATGACTGATTCATTTGTTATTTAGGTGAATTTTTTGAATCTCTTATTTTACATGTATTTATATTTTATTAAATAATAATAATATTTTAATTTAAAATTTAAAATTATTTCATTTAATCACTTTTAACTCCTCCCATCTATCATCAACCACCCATATACTAATAATTGTATTCAACAAAAGAATATTTTTATTTCTTCACATTTACGGTCAACAATTTCAAATTGAAATTACAAAAGATTATATTTAATCACGTTTTATTTTCCCATCCTTCTAGGGAAAATATCTATTAAGGACGTGTATAAATGTAAATTATTATAAAGGGCGTGAAACTTGTATATTTATTGTTAAGGGCGTTTTGATATTTCTACCGTTTATCCCTAAAGGGAACTAGAATAGTTATTCGCTTCAAAATGTGTGTGGAATAAACGACGTCGTATTTGATTCAATATATTTATTTTAGGTATTTTGTTAAATTATGGTATAAAATATTTATGTATTTTCTTATGAAATTATGGTATTAAATATTGCACTCTTTTAATTAAGCCTCAATTCAATATTCTCTTCTGAGATCTTGCGTGATTAGTTTTTTGAGGAGCTCCTCTTTTTTCCTTTTACATGTCAACGAAATCCTTTTTGATGTATTCATAATATATATTTTCCATATTCATATTTTGCAACTTTATATATATGTATTTGATCTCTAATACTCTTCAATCACAATTTTTTTCTTCTATCATGCCGTAAATCTGTGGAAGTTTGAGGTATGTCTGAAGATTTATATTGTTTTATTTTATTTTATTTCTAATATTATGCATTTGGTGATTGTCCATTGCTTGATTTCATGTGGAGACGACTATAAACTCACAAAAATGAGTTTAAACATCATCTTTCAAAATCCGTAGGTAGAGTTTTTTTCTCAATTATGCCTATATATTAAATTTTGATAATAGTGTATCAAAGTTTTTGATTATTATTTTGATGATTTTTGTGCTATCCTTTAATGATTAGAATGCAACATATCCCTGGTTTTTGTTAAGATTATAATATTATTTTATTTTAAGTCATTTTGCTTAATGTGTACCTTTGTATACATGAATAAACAAAGATTAGAAACTGCAAACTCCAATTCTTATGCGTTTATATTTATTTATAATGAGATGATTTCTTTTCATTTTTATTGTTTCTTGAGGTCAGCGAATTAGTTAGTTTTGATTTCGTTATAGATTGATCGGCATTCAATATTCATTAGTTGATATATTTATTTTATTCTTATCGTTTTGTGCAATTTTGTGTTTTGTTTTTCTTGAATGTAAAGCATGTAATCAATTTTCAATCACATCAATGAGTACATGTAGTATTTTTAAACATCCTATTTTAGTACATTTTTATTTGATTGGACGGGTAAATTTATCCAATTTGTTATATTTGTATCTCTTTACCCACGATAATGATCATTATAATCGATTACTTGATACACTCATGATTCTTAAAATACTAAACATTAAACTCAATTTAGGTGATTTAGTTGATTCCTTACTATATTTTAGAACAAAGTGAATATTACATATCTCAGGAAAAAAAAACAAAGGGATTTATATATTTTTAGATAGATGAAATCAAGTATTTCCTTACCTTACCTTTTACAATATAATTTATTTTGTACCTTTTATTAAATTTTTGGCACATATAACATAATTGATAGACACTATAATAATATTGTTTAAATCATCGGGAAAATTGGGAATAAGGGCCGTGGAACATTAGAAATTAGTAATTAGGGTGTATGTTTTACATAATTTCTGAAAAAAGACAGTGAATATTAACTTATTTTTAATCAATATGATTATTAATACAAAAAGATAACAAAACCCTTATTTTTATTTTTATTTTTAAATTCCTTAAATTTAGTTACATTCAGTTTAGCTTTATTTATTTAGCTCCAATTTAAATAAAATTTATTTCTGATCAAATCATTTCAATTCAGTTCAAAAAAGTCAAATTCATATGAACTTGATGAAATTTTATTCAATTAAATACCAAGGAAGTGAACTAAATTGGATTTCAAAATTTGGAAAAATGATGGAGCTAAATTAAATTGAATTTAGGAAAATATAAATGAACTTAGTCAACCAAATTGAATCGAATTGACCTAAAAAAAAGTAAATTTAATTTTTTAGTTGGATATGAACTGACCTGTATTGAATTTTTGCCAAGATTTTGATTGCTTTTAGTGAAGCGGTACTAAATTAAACTAACAAAAAGGTGAACTTGAATCGAATTGAATGCGTCCAATTTTGAATGATCTGAATAAATTTATATTAAATTGAACCAAAGGAATTGGTTTGAATTCAACTAAATTTGAATGAATAAAAAAATTTGATGAAAATGAACTGAATTGCATACTACTAAAATGAACTAAACTGAACTGAACTGAACCAAAACTATGTAAAATGACATAGGGCTAACTTGAACTAATTTTATTATAAATACATTTACTTAAAGTGAACTTATTGAACTAAACTTAATTTAACTAAGCACAAAGATCTAAATAAAAATAATAAAAATAGGGGTATTAGTGTCTTTATATTAATAATCATATCAATTAAAATTAAGTTAATTATTCACTACCCTTTTTAAAAATTATGTGTATCTTACACCCCACTTTCCAATTTCTAATTCCACTACCCTTAATCCCAATTTTCCCTCAATCTTTTATTAAATACTTCATTAAACTGTATTTAACCTATTAAAATACTTCATACTATAATAGTATGCCTTTTTAAACTCTATTTAACCTACGTCATATCATTATCTTCACATCTTTTATCTTTTACCCGCTAGCTAATATATATAGAATTCATAATGATAAAAATATATCAAATATTATTTTAAATTAGGCATGTGCTGATTATATTGTATAGTTAGGTGTTGTTAAGCCCTGTTTACTAGAACTTATTTATTGATGTACTGAACTGAACTGAACTGAACTGAATTGAATTGAACTGAACTGAAGTGAAAATTGATGTATTGGAAAATGGAATCAGCATGACTGAATTAACCTGAATTTCATCAAATTGCATTTTCACTGAACTGAACTGAACTGAATTGAATTGAATTGAACTGAATTGAACTGAACTGAACTGATCTACAGATAAGCTCTGGTAAACATGGCCTTAGTATGTTATATTAGTAAATTTGTACATATATGTTTTTGTAATTATAATAGTAAATTTGTTAATATAAAATTCTACTGATTGTTAAAATATATAATTTTGAAAAATACCTAAACCTCTCAAATAAGCTAACCTTATTTGAGACTTTGTGTTGGTATTTATTTTTTATTCAATTTTGTTGGTTCAGTTCTTTTGAATATGAATATTTTGTCTATTTGGCTTGGGAGGAATGGTTCATTATTACATTTAAAAGAGTTTTTAATTAATTTTTTAAATTTCGTTTCTTCAATAATATAAAACAAATACATATATTATCATATTTTTAATATTTGGTTTGATTTCACCTAATATTTCATATTACTATGTTAGTACAAATACTACAAGAGTCCGTCTCTTGAGTGACCGTCACTATATAGTGACCAGACTCAATTATAAAATAAAGGACACGCAGGTCCTTAATTGCAATTTCAGAAAAATTGGAAAAATCACGCGCTAGCTACAAATGGAGAACCGATGCTTTCTTTTATCTAATTTTGTCATTTTCCTAGAAAAAGGCTTCCAGGCGCCATCTTGCCCCTTTTTTGCTACCCTTTTCCCATTTGCCCTTTTTGCTTTCATTTTCCCATCTTGCCACCATTTTTCTACCGAATCATCTTCGTCAAAACCTTGACAAAATAAAATAAAATGTACAGTTAAGCCTAAAACGTTAACAAAATAATTCGAAATATTATACATCTTAAATACTAGAAAGACTAGTTTTTTAATTGATTCTAAAAGGTGGGATGTTTACCTAAAAACCGTTATAAAAAAACACCAACATAAAAATACACTATAAAACATGGGGTTTACTACTTAAAAGATGGTGTTGTTAAGCTAAAACATGGATATATACATGCTGATTAAAACATTGGACTTATAAAACATGGACATTATAATCTAAAACATTAGACTTACAAAACATGGATATTAAAATCTAAAACATTGGTATTATGAAAACATGGACATTATAATCTAAAACATGATACTTTTAGTCCACAACCTGGAAATTTGAAAGGTATAGTTTAAAACATGGGGTTTATAAATTAAAACATGTGCTGATAAGTAGAACCTGGATCATATGCCTTAAAACATGATGTTAATCTAAAATCTAAAATGGTTTAAATTAACACTTAAAAAAGATAGAGCCATAAAAGCATGGACATGGGGTTTATAAGTTAAAACATGGGGATTTTAATCTAATACATGGATATAGGCATGTAAATTATGATGCTACCGAAATCCGTCCGTTCCTCCGGGGTTAACGCTATCCGGGTCTCTTTGTTAATCAGCCCGCTACAATCCTGCAAAACAATCCCCGGGAGGCGTCCCGGGGAAGAAGCTCCGACGTGATGATGAGATGGGGATAGCGGAGAAGGAAAACGTACGGAAGGTGCTCTCAATATAAAGTAGAGAGATATAAGTCACCTACCTTGCTCACTGTTTGAGACCACTATTTATAGTTGAGGTTGCCTCCTTTGGATAAGGTTCAGGACCACTCCTCCTTGTCGCTATCTGCCGTTCTTCTTGTCCGGACGTGCTCTTCCCCGGAAAGGCACTCCTTTCTTGATCCCGGGCCATGGGCCCCTTTCCTGGCCCAAAGCCCCGTTGGGCCGGTATTATCACTAGCCCCCCAGACCAGTTTCCCGGGTTTTCGTTCCGCGGGGAATTGGGCTTTCGCACTTCCCTTCTTTTACTACTAGTCCAGTAGGACCCATCCGTGTTGGAATAAATTTCTGACGCCGCCTCTCCCTATTCTGCATTTGATGCTGCCTCGTTCACCGTGTCATCATTGCTTTTCCTTCTTTTGAGGTGACGATTCCTATTCACTCGCCTATATAAGGGACCTAACCCCCATTCTCATAAGTTTACTTCCTTCAAACTCTCTCCAGACGCTCTGCTTTTCCTTAACAAGTAAGCTCTAATCCTCCTCCTCTGCTTCTTCCGCTCCTCTTTCATCATGAGTTCCCCGCACCTTGCCACTTCCTCCCTAGATACCGAGGGGGTTCAAAGCCAATTTGAAATTCAGTTTCGAGCCCCCCACCCTATTTCTTCTCCCGCCTCCTCCTCGAGTACCCCTTCTGGGACCTTCAGCACATCCCCGGAGCCAATCGGACCGAGTACGTCCGCCTTAGACAGGGCGGGTTCATCCCCCACACAGCGTTCCCATCTTCCCCGGGAGGATCCGGATGGGGAAGCCTTTGATGAGGAAGTTGGCAATGATGCTCCCCGGGGTCCTACCCACGGAGCGAAGCCTTCTGCCCATCGGTTTTTTAATCTCCCCGGGCCTCCCCCCTCCTTAGATAGGGACGTTCTAGATTTGGTTAGACGTTGTTTTATCCCTTTTCCGTTGGATGCATCGCTATCAAAACTTCCCCCGGGGATGTCCGAGCGGGAAGTACCTTGCATCCCCCGGATTCACTTCCAGTACGGGCTCAGCCTTCCTTTCCCTCTTCTTTTTTCAGAAATTTTCAACTTTTATCGAATGGCCCCGGCCCAGCTACACCCCAACGGGATTGTACTGGTACTGGGCTTCTTACTTAATTGCGCTAGATGCAATGTTTCCCCCTCTCTCCTTCTCTTCCAGTCCTTCTATGCCCTCCGACGCGCTCACGCGTCCTTTCCGAGGGTATTTTCTTTCGTAATCCGTTCCGGGACGAAGGACTTTATGAGGGGTAAGCCCAGATCCGCCAAAGGGTACCTTGCGAAGGGTTTCTTCCGCTGCGATTCCCGGGTGTATCCAATGCCCCCCTGGAACGATTCCCTCGTTCCTGAAGACAAGAAACCCCTTTCCTCTCTTCCAACAGACCTCACCCATGATCATAACTTCCTCCGTCTATCTCCCCTAGACATGGACGCTTTCTTTAAGACTGGGAACGCGGGCTATTATTGGCCCCGCGGGATATACCTTGAGAAACTCTTTTCCCTTCCAACCGTCTCCGCTGTGTGGCCGGCTGGAGGTGCCTATTAAAGGCTTTATTCTTTATTTTCGTATTCATATATGTGTGTTTTATTCTGATCTTTATTTTTGTTCTTCCTGACTTCAGTTCAGCCTACTTTGCACGCGGACGCTACCCTATTCGAAGAGATGCCTTCCGGGGATAATAGTCAGCAGGGAAATCCTCACCGGGGGCTGGTCTCTCCAGCCGAGCAGCAAGCAGCATCCCCAGTCGGGGTGGGGGCTGCCGAGGATCCCGGGTTCATCCCCCAAGGGACCCGTCTGCAGCGCCCTTCTTCCCAACCGAAAGCCCCCGGGTCCTCTCCTACCCCCGGGAGGAAATCTTTCATCCAGCACCCGACATACAGCGGCGGGGCTGGTTCCAGGTTTAAGCGGCCTTTAGCCGATGACAAGGAAACTCCTCCATCTTCCCGTCAGAGGTTGGAAAGTGCGACCCCGCCGCCTCCTCCTCCTCCCCCTGCGAGTTCTCCTTCAAGGGATAACTCTCAAGCCATCCCCGAGCAGAGGGAAGAGGTGCGCTAACCATGTTGCTTATTACTACTTTTGTCCTCCATCCTTCCGGATAATCTTATCTTTGTTTGAATTTTGTAGACCACTACTTTCGCCGACTCTCTCCTGGCGGATTCACAGCTGACGGACGCGCTCAACCGGTCATACTCGAAGTATAGCGCGGGTTTGTTTGCTAAGAAGGAGAGGGAACTCCTTAATGCCCGGGAGAAGTTGGCCGAGCGGGATGACCTGGCCGCCCGACTGAAGGCTTCTCAGAAGAAGCTAGCCGAGAGGGAGAAAAAGCTCTCCGAGAAAGAAAAGAAGCTGGCGGAAGTAGAGAAGAAATATTCTTCTCTTAAGAAGGAGAAGAAGGAGGCCCAGCTCGAAGCCTTGGACGCTGTGGTTCGAAAAGTCCTCCACTCTGCCGATTTTGACAAGAGACTAGAGGGCATCACCGCTGCTGCCAGTGCTGATGCATGCCACGAGATGTATCGCAGTCTGCGGGGTTGGCTCCCGGGACCTGCTCGCCTTGAAGCACAAGCATCCTATTATCGTCCCAAGGCGAGCGATCAGCTCAACTATCGCTGGAGGTCTCTTCAGGAGGCCAACCTGGAGAATCTGGTACCCCAGTTGTGGGATTCCCTGAAGATGTGTTCCCGGGCCCCTTCAGCCTCGGACATTAAGAGGGTCAAGCTTCCGGGGGTCACCGAGGCTGCTATCCCTGAATCCCCTGGCCCGGAGTGCTTCAACGCCTACGGGGTGGTCCCGGAGACGCCTCACTGGTCCGAAAGTTACCATGAGTTCTGCACTATACCTGACAACTTTGGATATCAGGCCGTTGAGGAGAGGACGGGTGAATATGTTGTGGGGCTTCCCAGGGGGCAGGACGACTTGCTCTATCAATCCCGGAAGTCTACCCGGAAAGTGGGATTTCCTGAGCGCCCGGAAGACGAGCCAAAGGTGGATGCCCCTGCCTACTGTGGTCCCAACTGGTCTGACGCGGATGTGGCCGAGCTGGAAAGGAGGTGGAAGGGCGCTCATACTACCCCGGGGGAAAGAGGCCCGACCGAGGATAATGTATTCCCCTAGACTCTAGTATATTTTCTTTGTAGTTTTAAGTTTTTTTGTAATCTTCCTCCTCGGGAGGCATATGTAGAACTTGGCCTTGGCGCCCATTTTGATTAATATAAGTTCTACCTTTTAATTTGATGAAGTTATTATTTTTTGTAGTCTGAGCACCACTTGGAAGGAGATCTCCCGCGGGGATCCGTACCTTTTGTTTTCCCTCACCCTAGTTGTTCTTCCGGGACCTACTTCTCTCTCCCCCGCGCTGGGTGCCTCCAATGTTCATTCCTTCAAAGGAAGCTCGCTCATTGGAGGTTTGGAGGCGATCAAGCTATCCGGGCCATGTCTGAGGCTGGATTGTGCGCGTTTGTTCACGAGTTCGGGTCCATCCAGGCATTGGTTTCATTTCTTAAAGCCATCAAAAACAAATTTGGCTCGCTGAATCACTGCTTTGACCTGGCTTCTGATCATATGCGGGAGGCCTTAAATTCCCACCAGACCATCGCCGAGCTGCAGGCCCTTCAGGACGATTATCGCCATCGTACTGCCAAGGAGTTAGGTATGGTGTGGGGCGAACTAGAGCGTGCGCAGGAAAAACTTAGGACCTTGGAGACCCGCTCCGCCCAGAACCGACTCCTCTGCGACTTTGAGAAGGAGAATCGGTCCCTTACTCATAGGAATAGGGTCCTTCAGGATGCTCTACTAGTTACCCGGCTATCCTATCACCTGTTGGGTCTCAAGAACGGCCTAGTTGGGGTGTGTCCTCTTACCGACATTCCCGCCGGGGTTCGTAGGACGATGGAACGCATGGAGGCTAACCCGCAGAAGTTTGGTGAGGGAGCTCCTAATCATAAGGCCTATCTGGATGTCGTTGAATGGCATAATAAGATTGCTGCGGGAGAAGCTGAGCCCTATCCCTCTAGCCTTCGCCGAGTCCCTGCCCGGGGTGGAGGTGGATGTGGCGTACGAAAGGTACGAGGACATGACTGTATCCATTGACCCGGTCGAGGTGGCCCGTCGGATAAGACGCATCCGGGAGATTGCCGACTCTGGAGTCACCACAAAGGGTGCTAAAACCGCCGAGGGCACTCGTATTAGCCGGGAAGAAAAGGGTAAAAGTGCAGCGGTCATGTTTCCTAAGTACAGGTTCGTCACCTCTGTCGGGGTGAGAAGAATGCGCCTGGCGGAGCCGCTTCCCGAGGGATCTGTGGTTGTGCCTATCCCTGAACTGAACGAAGAGGACGATGCGCAACTGGAAGAGGAGCTTGCGTGGAATCAAGCCCCGGATGCCCGTTTTACCGAAGATCTCCTGTCCTCTCAATTCTTCGGAGGGGGTTTCCGCCCGGGTAACCCTGAGGGTGCTTCCGGGTCAGGTCCCAAGTGGGTCTAGTAGCAAATAGATAGGAATACTTGTATGTAAAATGCTTATGTAATTGTCCTACCATGACTATGACCACGTATTCATGCGATTTGTAATTTAAAGAGGATTGAATAAAAATTGTTTCTCTGAAAGACCCTTTTCATTAACTCTTTCCTGTAATCATTACATTCTTTGATCCCCGGGCTTCATCCAAGCTCCGGGTCCATTCTAGCGGGGCACCCAAATGGGAGCTACCCATGGGTCCCTTTTAAGCAGATATTCCTCTAAACCCGGAACGAGGCCAAGCGTCGGGTTCTCTCTCTCTCCGGGCATATTCATGCTTCCGGGAGGGGTATATCCATACCTGGCATATTCATGCCTAGCATATTCATGCTTAGCGTATTCACGCTTCCGGGAGGGGTATATCCATACCTGGCATATTCATGCCTAGCATATTCATGCTTAGCGTATTCACGCTTCCGGGAGGGGCATACCTATGCCTAGCATATCCATGCCCGGCATATTCATGCTTTAGTAGCTGTGGTATGATGCGGGGTGCTCTACTTCCCGTAAAACCTTCTCAGGTTAGCTACGTTCCATCTCCTGGGGATCTCCTTTCCCTGCTTGTCCTCCAGTACATAGCTCCCTCCCGGGTGTGCTTCCTTGATCTTGTATGGCCCTTCCCAGTTGGGTGCAAGTTTGCCCTCCGGGGCTTGGCGGCTCTTATCGTTCCTCCTCATTACCCAATCTTCTGGGGTGAAGACTTTTTTCCGCACCCTTCTGTCATGGTACCTCTTTACTTTCTCTTTCACCTTGGCTTCCTGAAGTGCCGCATTCTCTCGCTTCTCTTCCAGGAGATCCAAGTCAAGGCGTCGTCCATCGTCTTCTTCTTCCGGGCGCTGATATTGAGTTCGAGGGCTTGGGATCCCAATCTCTGCGGGTATTACTGCCTCTGACCCGTACACCAAGCCATACGGAGATTCCCCAGTAGCTGAGCTTTCTGTAGTCCTATGGACCCAAAGAACACTGGGTAGCTCCCAGATCCAATTTCCCCGCGCGCCTTCCAAGCGGGTTTTTAGTCCTTTGATTATGGTGCGGTTGGTGACCTCTACTTGCCCGTTCGCCTGGGGGTGGTACACCGACGTCAACTTCTGTTCTATACCATACTTGACACACCATGATTTGAAAGGATCGTTCTCGAACTGCGCCCCGTTATCCGTGATTATGACCTTCGGGATGCCGAATCGACAAATGATGTTCTTCCAGCAAAACTTGACACAAGTTAGTCCCCGTATGTTGGTGAGCGGCTCTGCCTCCACCCATTTGCTGAAGTAATCGATCGCTACGATCAGGTACTTGGCTCCTCCCGGGGCAGTCGGGAATGGTCCGACCAGGTCAATTCCCCATCTGCTGAACGGCCAAGCTCCTGTGACTCCGACTAACTCTTCCCGGGGAACATGGATTAGCGGGGCAAATGCCTGGCATTCCAGGCACTTCTGTACATGCTCTTCCGTATCTTTGAACAACGTTGGCCAATAATACCCCCGCCTTAAGATCCTTTTGGCCAAGGTGCGTGCTCCCTGGTGGCTCCCGTTAGATCCCTCGTGCATCTCCCGGATGAGGTATCGGCCTTCCAACCTCTCTACACACTTTAGCAGAGGCTGGAGGTACCCTCTTTTGTACAGCTCCCCTCCCTGGATCACATACCTAGGCGCCTTAACTCTTAGCTTCCGGGCCTGGGCCCTATCCTCCGGGATGGTTCCTTCTTCTAGGTATGCCCGCATGGGCCTGATCCAGGATTCTTCCTCGTTCACCAGCATTACTTGATTGCTCTCCTGGTAGCTCCTCCTCCCTAATACTTCCAAGTATAACTTTTGGTCGGGCTCAGGTTTCAACTCTGAGGAGGCCAATTTGCTCAAAACGTCTGCTTTGCTGTTCTTCTCCCGGGGAACTTGAACCAAGTCGAAGGTTTTAAACCCGGCTATCAAAGGTTTTACCACTTCCAGATATTTTTGCAGGCTCCTCTCCCGGGCTTCATACTCTCCCTTTACCTGTTGCACCACAATTTGGGAATCACTGTGTGCCGTGAGAGTTTTGATGTCCATCTCCTTTGCCAACCTTAACCCTGCGATCAAAGCTTCGTACTCGGCTTCATTGTTGGTTGTTCTGAAAGTGAATTGGACTGCATAAGGATACTCCTTCCCTTCCGGGCTGATTAACAATATTCCTGCTCCACTGCCCCCGGCGTGCGCCGATCCATCCACATATAGCTTCCAAGCCGGGTCTGTCTCAGCCTTAGCCGTATCCTCCGGAGTGTTAGGCGTCTTCTGTTCCTCATTTATCCTTGCTTCTGATTCCAACAGGAAGTCCGCTAGGGCCTGGCCCTTGATAGCCCTCCTTGGCTCATACCGGATTTCATACTCTCCTAGCTCTATGGCCCATTTCATCATTCTCCCTGATGCCTCCGGCTTGAACATGACTTGTCTTAGCGGGTAATTGGTAAGAACCACTATGGGATGGCCCTGGAAGTAGGGCTTAAGCCTCCTTGAAGCATGCACCAGCGCCAGAACCAACTGCTCCAACTCAGTATACCGGGTTTCTGCCCCCCGAAGTGCCCGGCTAACAAAATAGATTGGGTGCTGCTTTCCATCCTCTTCTTTGATTAGTACGGCACTTACCGCCTCCCGGGACGCCGCTATGTACAGAAAAAGCTCCTCCCCCGGGAGGGGCTTCTTTAAAGTTGGCAACTGTTGGAGGTGCTCTTTCAGATTTTGGAATGCCTTCTCACATTCTCCAGACCACTCAAACGCCTTGGCCTTCCTGAGAATGTTGAAGAAAGGCAACTGCCTGTCTGCTCCCTTTGACAGGAACCGACTGAGGGCCGCGAGGGACCCTGTTAACCGCTGTACTTCTTTCACCGACCTAGGGGAGGTCATCTTAGCTAAGGCTTCCACCTTCTCCGGGTTGACGTCGATGCCCCGGCTTGACACCATAAAACCCAAGAATTTCCCCGCACCCACTCCAATGGTACTTTTGGAGGGGTTTAGCTTTAGATTGCTCCGTTCCAGCTTTTCGAACATCTCCTCCAGGTCATTCAAGAAAGCCCCGTAAGCCCTGCTTTTAACCACCATGTCGTCAACATACACCTCCATGTTTCTTCCCACTTGATCCTTGAAGAGTTTGTCCACCATTCTCTGGTACGTAGCCCCCGCGTTCTTTAGCCCGAAGGGCATCTTCTTGTAGCAAAAGGTTCCAAAATCGGTGATGAATGAGGTTTTCGCCTTGTCCGCCTCATCCATCTGCACCTGGTGATACCCTTTATGTGCGTCGAAGAAGGCCAGCACCGAATACCCCGCAATAGCCTCTGCCAGCCGGTCCAGATTTGGGAGAGGATAGCTGTCTTTGGGGCAGCACTTATTCAAATTCGTAAAGTCAATACACATGCGCCAGCTTCCATCGTGCTTCTTTACTAAGACCGGGTTAGCTATCCATTCCGGGTAGATGATTTCCTCGACCACCCCGGCTCTCTCCAGCTTCTTTACTTCATTCTTTATAAATTCTGCTCTTTCCGGTGCTACAGGCCTTTTCTTCTGCCTGATTGGTTTAGTTGCAGGGCTTATGTTCAACTTGTGTACCCCCAACTCTGGTAACACCCCCACCATGTCCTCCGGGCTCCACGAGAATACTCCCTGATACTTGGCCAAAAGTTCCTTCAGTGCGCCTTTTACTTCCTCCGGGAGGTCTTTTCCCACCGTGACCGTCCCTTTGTCCGCCACCTGCATCTCCTCCAACTCCTGGCGGGGAACTTCCCCGTGTACCACCCCTAATGCTTTCTTTGCGTCCAGCACCGCCGTCATCATGCAACTTCTTGCGACTGCTTGACTACCCCGCACGACCGCCACACCTTGCGCAGTGGGGAACTTCATCGTCAACAGATACGGACAACTCGCTGCCCGGGCTTGAGTTAGCCATGGCCTTCCTATGATCACGTTGTACGGCGAGGGTGCATCAATAACCGCAAAGTTGCATGTCACCGAGATCCTCTTGCTCCGGTCCTTCATCCACCATACACACTGCGAGGGGAATAACACCTAGTGGAACTTCGGGTTTGCCCGTGAACCCTGACAGGGGAGATAAGGGAGGTTTAAGGTTCTGTCTCCCAATTCCCAACTGATCGAAACAAGAAGCGAACATGATCTCCACGCTGCTCCCATCGTCCACAAACACCCTTTTGACCAAGAAGCCTTCAATCTCCGCTGTTACCACCATCGGGTCAGAATGGTTCCTTCTACTTGGGTCTGCCATTCTCCTTCTTTCTATCTTATCCGGGAGGAATCCCCCAGATTCTTCCTTTCTCTTCCGTGTGGCATCATTAATCGCGCAGTATAGTTGTACCGCCATTTGCAAGTTGTGAAAGGTTTCCGGGATATTTTCCATCAACTTCTGGAACAGCACCATATCCCTCAAGCCATTTATAAATCCGCTAATCACTGCCTTTTCCTGCTGCTGCCTGTCGACAACCTTCATGCTATCGTCCATGTACCTTCGATAGTATTCCATTGACCCTTCTGCAGCCTTCTGCCGGGTAGCCAAAAGCTCAGTCAACTGCTTTCCTTCCTTCTTTAATCCGGCGTATCTAAACAGCAGGGCCTTAGAGAAATCGTAATAGTCTCTGAGACTTTCTCGAGGCAACGAATCGAACCATGAGAGACAGTTTCCTCTCAGGTAACAGCCTACCAGCTTGCATCTTAATTCCTCCGGGAAGTCCCTTGACACCATTAGGTTCTGGTACGTCCTGACAAACTCCTCCGGGTCTGTCTCTCCATTATATGTTGGGATTCCCTCCGGGGTCCGTAGGCCCGCGGCCACGGGTACGCGAGCACTCGAGGTACCCAAGGGGAGGTAGGTTTAGCTCCGTTTCTTCCCACCAGTTTGTCTAGCCGAGCCTCCAAGGAGTTGGGGTCCTGCTGTGCCACCTGATAGCCCCGCATCCTATCGTCCTCCCGATAGTATCTCTCCGGGTAACCGAAGTTCATCCCCATTGATCCATACATGGGTCCGGAATACTGGATCGGGTTTCCCTGAGTTCCAGGGGCCTGATACCCAAACGGCTCTGTAGGCATGACTGGCAGGTCATACCTTATTTGTCCCGCCCCCCAACTGGAACGCGGGTAATAGGGTGGAGCATGTGGAACCAAATTCGATTGTTGTCCCGTAGCCGCTCCTCCTCCAACCCCGAAATTCTGAGGGAAAGAGGGTGGGATGGTGGAGGAATTTACACGCCCCTGTAGCTTTGGCGGCTGAACGGCTCCGTCCAAGTCAATAACACTACAAGAAAAAGGGTCTTTGTAAACGCCTAAAAAGTGTTGGGAAATTATATATATAGTGACACTTTGTATTATCCCAACACTTTCTTAATGTGTGGTGTTTGCCGGTGTTATAATAAGTCTAAAGTGTTACGACAGGTAATTTTGAATATTAATTCATTAGTAAGGAAAATATATGACAGTGTTGGGAATGATACAATGTTCACACACATTATATTGTATTTATATTATAGTTTACCACATTAACTAGTGTTGTATTTGAACAATGTTAGAACAACAATTTAATGTCAATAGATCCCACTATTCCTACACATTTACACATGTCACGAAAAATTAGGAAATGTCAAATAAAAGTGTCACAATATGATATATAATGAACAATATTATGTGTTATATTAGAAATATTTTAACACATTAATGTCATGTCTAATAAGAGTATAAAAGACAACACATGCACTTGTGACAATAGTACAAGCAAAGCACAAATATGTAGTGTAATTTTATATGACCGATAAAAACACTTTCAAATGTGATTTTAAAAAATTAAAATGTTTTAAAAATAAATTAATATAATAAACATGTGATCACACATATTTATATCATTAATATGCTATATATAATAAAAATAAAATAATAAACATAAATGAAACAATAAAGTAATCATTAATTGCATAAGCTATAAATTGAATATTAAATACTATTGATAAATTATTCAAAACATCAACATTTGGAATATTTTGATATAAATCCAAATAAACATAGCAATACTAATTGATAAAAATAAAGGGAATGCTAGTCTAATGCATCCAATCCCGCGAATCTGTCAATATACTTCTTAAATCCATTGAGTGAGTAAGTGTCACCTGTAAACAAAATCACCTAAACATTTAGTCAAATGTCATTTGGTATAAATTTTATCATAATAATTAAAATATTACCAGAGTTTTAGAAACATTAGCAAATGATCGCTTTCCAGTTGCTTGATTCGTTCGCCTCTTTGATCTTGTTGATTTGTTTTTCAAACTCATTTCTGGTAATAACTCGAATTTGTATAGTGAAAATATAATTTGAATGAAATTCATCTTAATTGAAAAATGTATAAGTATGATATGCAAAAGACCCACCTTTGATTCTTCTGAGTTCCATTGTTCTAAAAGTGGTAGGCCACTGTTCTCTAGAAACTTTCTTATCATCGCCTTGAAGATTATATTCCATGCCACCAGCTTCCTAATATTTGGATTTAAGATGACATAGAATATCACTAAGCCCAAAACTATTACTACTTGAAAAAAATAATATATTCATCCATCCACCATCTCAAACAAATCAAAAAACAAAAACTATTGGATATTACCTCGTTAATTGATGAACCAATGCTTTCTTCAACACTTATTTGCCCAACAAAGGTATTGTTGCCTCTGAACTATGTACTCTATGCAATGGAAAAATAAAAGATATATATTCCATCGACCTTAAGATTTGTTACAGATATGATGCTGAGTCCCATTGGGTTCGGAGATGATTGAGCGCCAAAAAAAATTTGGCATGCGTAAAATAGATCGGGAACAAGATGTTGGGCGATGCAATTTTTTTACAAGGTGCGATATTTTTCAGTGCGAAAAGAAGAGGGGAAGGCTGATTTGTTAGGAAAACATAACTCGTCTATCTCGCACAGGGGAAGGCTGATTTGTTTGGAAAACAGAAAATCTATTTTCAAGGAAGCAGAAAGAAAATGGAGACTTTTACGCCTTTGACTAAGATTCTAATTCTAATTAAAAGTAATTAACTATAGAAGTTATGTATAGGATGTATATGTAAGGCAAGTCAATAATATATGCAAGGCAAGTTAATATTCCATACTCCTTCGTTTAATTATTTCTTCATCATCAAATAATAAATGTGTACGCAAGTGAATATTATGTATTTAATTTACACGGAGGTTTTTTTGTTTGAAAGTCACGGAGGTTTTGTTTATTCTCGTTAAATTAACTTTTGTTCAGCTTAGTTTATTATATTTAGAATTATTTAGCTTAAATTCAATATATTTAAACCTAATTCAGTTCAGCTCAAAAAAAAAAATAGATTAAATAGTAATCCTTTTCCAAAATTAAGTTATTATTTTTAACTCTATATAAAGTGTTAATACATGTATAAAAACATACAGTATATTTCACATAAATTCTTTTTGAGAACACATGATTTTAGTCAAAATTAAATTAAATATAGCTGATTAGTTCAGTATACAATATAGCTGATTATCTTAGTTTATTTCAGTCTAGTTCAACTAATTCATTAAAAAGAGTAATTCTCCCATGAGGCAGCCTCACCCATAAGGCAAGGCCGAATAATGAAAATTTCATTAGTGTCACCTCATTATAACTCACTACCACATCATAAAACCTCGACGCAACCTCATCAAATCTCGGTGTCACTTCATCAAAACATTTGTGTCATTTCATCAAATCTCATGAAAAAAAGGTTTAATTGGTCTTGCCTCTTGGGTGAGGTTGCCTCACCCAAGAATTGGTCCATTAAAAATATAACTTGGTGAAAAAAAGGTTAATTTAGTTCAATAATTTCAACGATTTCCCGCTCTATTTATTCATGCAATTTAGGTTAATTTGTACTTCATTTCAATTCTTTTAATCTTTATGTTATTAATTTACCTAGTTTAACAATTTATATTCAATTTAGTTTATTTTAGCAAAATATTAAGGTTTTGTGTTTCATGTTTATGGTCTATGGTTTAGGGTCTAGGTTTAGTATTTAAGGTTGGGTTTAGGGTCTAGGTTTAGTATTTAAGGTTGGGTTTAGGGTTTGGGTGTAGGGTTTAGGGTTTAGACTTCAGGGTTCTAATGATTATTCTAGTAAAAGAATACTAGTGATTATTCAATTATATGCTAAGCCTAGACCCTAAACCCAACCTTAAATACTAATATAAAAATATGAGATATAAAAAATATCACATATGGAGAAACTATTTATTAGCAATAATACAGTTTATTTTGTTGATTAGTGATGTTAAACAGTAAATACAATGGAAATATGAAAAGATACATTCAAGAAGTATAAAACATATATGCTTGATTCTGTATATTAAGATTGAATTAAATTGAAATAAACTGAACTGATATGCAGAAAACAGCTGGTAAATAGGGCCTTAGACTACTCTCTACACAAATGGTTAGTTAAACTTAAGTTCCATCACTAACTAAGGATAACAATAAAATCAAAAGGATTTAGGTATGATCAAGGTACTATTTTTTGAGCTCTATTAATTAAAAATTATACTATATTAAAAATATAAACAATATTATTTGGTTAAGTGAAATTTTGACAAATTATTTTTATAAATTGAATTAAGTGCATTGAACTGAACTAATTTAAAATAATATTAATAAACCTATTTTTTAGAAAATAATATTAAGAAACCTATTGTTTAGAAATAATATTAAGAAACCTATTTTTTTAAAAGAGGAAATAAATGTATAAATGAACTAATTGTACAAATCTTAACAAAAATTGATGGTTCTAATATTATTATTTGAGAAATAATCAGCCACTATAGAACAGGTAAGGATCAATAACAATTTCAATCAAAGGAATCAAAGATTGCAGAAGTTATGTTTTCTATAAACAAAGATTAGTGAACTTTATTTAAAAAGAGAATAAAAAGGAATATTTTGGAAAGAAAATAAAATAGATATATAATATAGAGCGGGAGACAAAAGGAAATATAGCGCGAAGTCGCTAAATTATCAAGCGGGAATACAAAAACGAAGAAAAGCCTAAATATATTAGAGTAATCTTTTAAGCAGTAATTGTGTCACCATCTTTCAGTTAAGCCGTGGATTAATAGGCTGAAAATCAAATTGGGGATTGAGAAAACAGTCCCAAGACAGGCACTTCAGAGGGAAAGAACCACTATTCCTTCAATCTGAAAAATTAAAAACTCTCGGGCATCAATTGTAGCCTCAAGTTCTGGGGTTTTAAGGTACCAGATTCTCTAGGAGGCTATTGAATGGTAAAGGTTCATTATTTTCTCATTCAAATGGTGTAAGAATTATTTATTATTCAATTTGTTTGTTGTAATTTCTTTAATGGGTTATTGCAAAGGAAAAGTGGATGAAGAAGAAGAGAGCAATGTGCTGCTATTTTGGATCAGTAGACATAATTAATCTAAATGTTACGTACGCTAAATTTGTGTGGTGGTGTTCTGCTTTTATGTTGTTCAATGTGTTGTGTATTGAGTTTGTGCTTGTGCTCTGCAACATTTATAACTGAAAATTTTGTGTTCGGTTCTTCCTCTCTGATTTTTGTTATTATTAGGTTTCTTAATTTGGTTGTACTTCTGGAAATTTTGATGCTCAATTTTATTTCTTTTTTGTCATGGGGCGTTTGGGAGTTGATGTGATTGAATTAATCTAATACATTGTTGATATGTATTTGTTCTGCAAAGAGTCATGTTCGGCTTAATTCTATTGCAGAACATAGAAGGGAAATGATGTTATAGTGTTGTCTGTTGGATACAGGTTGGCGTCTGAGAATCGATATCCGGCTGCGTTTGAGGATGGGCTAAAGGTGCTGCATTGGCTCGTATCTATCTAGGTAAGTTCAGTGTGAGTTTTTCTATTCTTGAAGATATGGTCATATTGATAGTCCTATATTGTTTTAACTTTCTTTAGCTACTTTTTTATTTTCATTATTTTAAAAATTGTCATTTTGATGATTGTGTGATTCTTCTTTATCAACTGCAAAAATCATTTTAAGTGCTTATGTTACATCTTTAAATGTATTTCTATTCGTGTTAGTGGTCTATGTTACCCAAACAGTGTATTACAAATATATTTATTTCTATTTCTATTTGTGTGAGTTCATCTTTAAATGTATTTGAGTTCTTATACATCTTCTGTTATATGCATCTAACTGCAGTGTATCCTTTGATATTTCTTTGGAAACAGTGTATTTTTGTTTGCTTATCCATGTCTTTTTAAAGTTTTTTCTTATGATGTTATTCCATGTTTGTATCATGAATTTTGGAGGTATTACTTCTGTTTAGTTTCAGTTGCTTGATTGTACCAGATTTTAACTAGTGATTAGATTTAGGAACTTGAAGTGCTCATATCTATGAGATACCAGAGCTCTATGTTGCCTCTATTTCACATCTTTAAATGATATTTGTTTGTGTGAAAGAAGTAGCATTGATGTTTGGAAGTTTTGGTCATTTTTTTGTTTGAATCCTTTTATACTTTTTCAAATGTAGTTCCATTTGTGTGAATGCAGTATTTTTTCTGTTCAGTTTCATCAGATTAAGTATGGATGATTTCCCAAGTCATTCCTAGGTGTGCAACTAATTTTTTTTTCTAAGAAACTAAATTTATGTTCATAACAACACTCTAATTTTTCTAGAAATAATTATGCACATGTTACAAAGATGTCGTGATTATGTTTTTTTTTACCACATTATCAACTTCTGCACATCTTACGATATAATGTTAATTGGAATTTAACCGTGCTACATAAATGATTGTCATTATAGTGTAAATATCCATACACAAATATATATTGTTGGTATATGATTTTTATGTAGTGTCCCAACATGATTTTTTGTGGACATAATATTTATATTGTCTTCATATGTACCTATACTAACACAATATTGTGGAACTCAACTCTAGTAATAAACATAGTGTCCTAATATCCCTTTATTATTACACTGATTAAAAAGTGTCCTTAAAAATATGTTGGTAAAAACCATTTTTTTAGTAGTGTAACCTCTCTTTGGTACCCCCCTAGAGGACCTGCCTGGTTCCTCCTGGGTTCCCTTCGCCTCAGGCTTTCCCGGGTGGAGAGTACCCACTGGCGGTACAACTCCTTGTTGGCTCTCATGAATTCCAAGGCCGCCACTTCCTCCGTACTAACTAAGGGCTGCTCTTCCTCCCGGGCTTCAGGTCCCTGGTCCCGGGTGGTGCCATCCCCGGCGAGCCCAAGCCCTTCCTGCTCATCCTGGTACTCTCCTTCCGAGTAGGCTTCGTCGGAGGCAGTTTCAACGTGGCCGTCTTGCGGTACCCCTAGCTCTCGCTGGTGTCTAGCCTCCTCCTGCAACTGCCTTAAGGTCACCTCGTCTCCCGGGGGTGGAAGAGAATCTCCCCCTGAAGGTGCCGCGTTCTTCTTAGGGCGCCCGCGCCCTCTCCTTGGCGACTCCATCCTGCGAAGGTGGAAATGTCCCACTGGGCGTGCCAATTGATGCTACCGAAATCCGTCCGTTCCTCCGGGGTTAACGTTATCCGGGTCTCTTTGTTAATCAGCCCGCTACAATCCTGCAAAACAATCCTCGGGAGGCGTCCCGGGGAAGAAGCTCCGGCGTGATGATGAGATGGGGATAGCGGAGAAGGAAAACGTACGGAAGGTGCTCTCAATATAAAGTAGAGAGATATAAGTCACCTACCTTGCTCACTGTTTGAGACCACTATTTATAGTTGAGGTTGCCTCCTTTGGATAAGGTTCAGGACCACTCCTCCTTGTCGCTATCTGCCGTTCTTCTTGTCCGGACGTGCTCTTCCCCGGAAAGGCACTCCTTTCTTGATCCCGGGCCATGGGCCCCTTTCCTGGCCCAAAGCCCCGTTGGGCCGGTATTATCAAATTAAAAGGTGGTACTTTTAAATTAACACTTCAAAAAAAAAACACCAATATAAAACAGACACTATAAAACATGGGATTTATTACTTAAAAGATGGTGTTGTTAAGATAAAACATGAAAATATACACGCTGATTAAAAGATGTCTTGAAACATGGTTCTTATGAACAAAAATCTAGGGCATATAACTTTAAAGATGATGCTATGATTTAAATCAACATTTTTTAAAATCCGGCTCCTGAGTGACCCTTTTTGGAACAGACCAAACACACCTTTTACATTTAAATATCAACATTTTATGACTAAACATAAACCTTTTAGTATCAGATCAAGCACACATTTTACATTTAAATATCAACCTTTCATGACCAAACATAAACCTTTTAAGATCAGACCAAACACACCTTTTACATTTAAATATCAATATTTCATGACTAAACATAAACCTTTTAGGATCAGACCAAACACATATTTTACATTTAAATATCAACATTTCATGACTAAACATAAATCTTTTAGGATCAGACCAAACACATCTTTTGCATTTAAATACCAACCTTTCATAACTAAACATAAACCTTTTAGAATCAGACCAAACACACATTTTACATTTAAATATCAACCTTTCATGGCTAAACATAAACCTTTTAGGAACAAACCAAAAACAACAACAAATCACAAAGAATCAATTCAAATAGACAAAACAACAATAAAATCAGTGCGGAAACTACAGGTTTCACCATTAAACATCCACTTTCCAGAGTAAAACCCTAATGTTGTTCAATTCAACTAAACTTAAAGCAACGGTGGTCTAAAATACCTATCTGTGCCACATAAAAGGCTCGTAGACAACAAAAGCATGAATAAATACCAAAAACAGTTAAACCTCACCTTGGGATCCATTGAAGCTTCATCAGAATCAGTTGACCGTGGATTTTTCCGATTGCTCACCATAACTTCTTCAAAACCTAAGTGAAATTGCAGAGAACCGAATGAATACTGAAACACAAAACTAAAATAAAAAATTAAACGAATAAAAAATTTATTGAACTAATTCAAGCAATCGATCAAACAGACACAGAAAATCGACTAACATCGCCGATTTGAAGCTGCGAACGAACTAAAAAACTCGCCGGAATAACAACAAAACCCCGATTGAACTAGAAAAAAACTCACCGGTTGAATCTACAACCGATTGGAGCTGCGCTGCATTGAAACCGCAAAGGATTGGAGCTGGAAAACACCGATTGATCGCGAATGAAATCGATTGAAACGAAAATGGGAACGAATTGAAACGCTAGGGTTTTGGAAAAAAAGAGGCTGCGGAAAATGAAGAAGAACTGAAATGGGAAAAAAAGAAAGAAAATGGGTTTGATAAGGGAGAGGGCCGTGTGTTTAATTTCCGGAAATTGCAAAACGGGGCCCGTTTGTTAAATTTGCATAATGGACCCTGGTCACTATATAGTGACGGTCACTTCCAAGACTTATCCATACTACAATCATTAAATTTATTATATAAATTAAAATATTTAGAATTTAAAATATACCGCACAACGTGCGGGTGAGCCCAACTAGTTTTATTAAGAAAAGTCATTTATAACCCTCTACTCCCTAAAAAAAATTTAGATTTCTAAATTAATAGATTTTGTTCTCTTGAGCATATTTGTAGATCAGTTCAGTATAATTTAGTTCAATTCAGTTCATTAAAAATTAAATTTGATGAAATTTAGTTAAATTCAGTCATGCTGATTTTTCATACCGTGATGAAATTTAGTCATGCCATGATGGCGGGGACATCTCCGCCTTCGCTACCTAAATTTTCTCATATCGTATCACCTCATTCTCATACTGAAAGCTCTCACTTCAATCCAAAGACCCGATGTGATCATCTAGAGGAGTCGGGCCTCAAATTTTCTGATGAGGAGTGCGAAATACTTGAAGAGCCTCCCAAAATGACCTTGGTAGTTAAATTCTCCAGGGGTCGGCCGACATCAATTTGCTAGATCGACGCCAGGTACTGATATCTTTCTTCAATCAAGAGGACTACGTCCGATGTTGGCTTCACAAAGTCTGGAATTTTGGGGAGTACTCTATACGAATCACAAAATGGACCCCTTTATTCAATCACATAAGTAACTTGGTTGGAGTGCCGATCAAGGTTGACGTAGCGGAAGGTTTCACGAACAAGGATTTTCTTTGATATATCTAGATTAACCTACAAACTCTGTTAATTCTTGGAATAGCCGGAAATCGGAAGCAATCTTGATTAGTATTCAAACTCCGTTGATTCTTGGAATACCCGGAAATTGAAGAATAAAATCTCATTAACTCAAAAACTCATAAAACTAAAACTCAAAAAAACTATCTATTACAATATAGGAGGGCTAATATTTATAGCCAAATTCTAAAGGTAAATAAGGTAAAATAACTCATAAATCTAATTGGAATAAAGAACATGGAAATCATTAACCAAACCCAAACCCCAAATCAATTAGGTTTCGTCTAAGTGTCCATTCTTGGAATATTCCATAGCATGCAAGAATGCTTATGCATATTCTTGATCCAGCCTGCATCATTCTCCCCGGGTTGGACATAATTCGCCCTCAAATTCGACCTCGTAGCGATCCTTCATCAAAAAATAAATATACTTTCTGAATTGGTCGAAAACATGAAGTTAAATGATATGCTCCAACCTCCTCGAACCTCAAAACATACGGAACAATATAACTCAAAGATGATTTTCCACCATTGATCCACTCATCTTTGGGAACTTCAGTTTTGATTTCCACCACATGGGAATGGCTAACTTTTTCATCAGCAACATATTTCTGATTGTCAATCTCAGATGTAGAAGACTCAAAACTATCTTCAATGATATCTATCAAACACAGATTTTCCAAAATAACCACCAATGTCGTCATCGTATTTTGGAGGATCGGAATAGATACATCCAACATCAACTTAATCATTAATGCCAACATGAAATACTGATGATCCAAAATAATCGTTTTCTTCATAAACATCAAATTTTGGAGGACCGGAATTGACATCACCAACATCATCACCATGAAGAACTAGCGGTGAATAGTCTTTCTTGAAATTTTCTTGAAAAACTGGTGGATCAATATGCTTGTGATCGGTTTTCTTGGGTATAAAATTTGGACTAGAAGTATCCATGTTATTGTTCTTCAAATCAAGGACTCTTCTTGCCAATTGCGTAATGAGGCCACTCTATGTCATCGCATGACTCACTGTTTCTGTCACTTGTAACACGGCTTGAGACATGGATTGAGACACTTGCTCATTTATTCGAACCACCATGTCTTCTTCGTTGTAGACATCCTCTAGCGATCGGTCTCTGCCGTAGAGTTGTTTCGACGGCATGCCTGGAACAAACATGTCTCAGGTACCAACTGACGTAGCGGAAGCTTTCACGTACAAGAATACCAGGAAATCGAAAGCAATCTTGATTAGTATTCAAACTCCGTTGATTCTTGAAATACCCGGAATTTGAAGAATAAAATCTCATTAATTCAAAAACTCATAAAACTAAAACTCAAAAAATCTATCTATTACAATATAGGAGGGCTAATATTTATAACCAAATTCTAAAGGTAAATAAGGTAAAATAACTCATAAATCTAATTGGAATAAAGAAAACATGGAAATCATTAACCAAACCCAAACCCCAAATCAATTAGGTTTCGTTTAGGTGTCCATTCTTGGAATATTCCATAGCATGCAAGAATGCTTATGCATATTATTGATCCAGTCTGCACCAAAGGAATCGCACAAGACCCCAAGTTGGCAAGGTCTGTGTCGACCTCGATATCACCAAGCCCAGACCATCGCAAGTCTGGCTGGAATTCCGAGCTAGGAGTGGGATTCTGGCAGACTCCAAACAAACCAAAACATATTTGATTTTATTTTTCTCAATAAATTACGTAAAAATTCCCACCCAAATGTAATTCCGAAGTTCCAGTCAAACCTAACGACGGTATACTCAACATACTTATGAATAACGCGAACAAGACCAAGTATTAGATGATATTAGGAAGGAAATTCATTAGTTTATAATTATTTTTCCCTGACAAAAATTCAACAATTTATTTTAACATCGAAATGATTTCTGCATAAACAGAAACATAATATGCAGTGCAAAACAAAGCAGGATTAGAATTCAGAACCAGTTAATGGGTTCATTCACAGCTCCCAAGAATCTTCATAAATTTTGCCCATTCCAACCAACTGTTTTTGTTCTTACAATTTGTTGCCTTTTGATACTCCCAACTAATGTTTTCGCCTCCAGAATATTAGACAAACATAATCACAACCAGCTGCTACTATTCAACAAATGTGAAAATCAAACATCAATTTCCAGTGCTAATGATTCTGTATCATCAATTCTGTCACAGCTTTTTCATGAACTTGAGGACAAATCCTCCAGGTCCAGGTTCTTCCAAACCAGCGCTGGAAATGACGAAACATCGATTTCAGGCCTGTTTCAATGCAAGGGTGATCTGAGCAACAAGGATTGCTCTAAATGCGTGAATAAACTTTCCGACCTTTCTAGAAGCTTGTGTGGTTCGAGTTTGCCGGCCCGAGTACAGCTCGCGGGCTGCAAGATACACTATCAGGCTGATCTGGCAACGGTTCATGCGAATAACAGACTTGGATTGCTTCACAAAATATGCAGTGCTGTCCTTGGAGAAGGGTTTTCTGGATTCCAGTCAAAGAGGGATGCTGCATTTGCAGCTGTTCAGGAATGTATCTTGCACAGCGAGCTGGGATACTGTGATCAGATATGGGAATCTGTGCATGTCAAGGCTCAGTGTGATGAGAATTTGGGAAAGTGTTTTTGCGGTGAATGCGTGGATTCTGCGGTCGAGATTGCTCGGGAAGAATGCGGTTATTCTGAAGCCGGAGAGATCTACCTGGAGGGCTGCTTCCTCAGCTATGCCTATGAGAAGAAGGGTTTATATGCAGGCTTCTATGATGAAGGTAACTGGAAATTTTCTAGCACTCTTTTTCCTTTTTCCTTTTTCTTTTATTTGTTATATGTTTATATATTTAGTAACTGGTTTTTTGTGCTTGAACTTGTGGTCAGATCATGGATTTCGGAAAGGCACTTCGAAGAAATTGATAGCTATTATCATTGGTGGAATTGTTGCTGTCCTTGTAGGAGTTGGCCTCTGCTTGTTGTGCCGAAGGAAGAAGGATGGTAAGCCGGTTTATGAATAACTCTGTCTAAAATTTTGACAGACATAATTTACTTAGTTTTTGAAATGGAAATGATTTCCAAATGATTAAGATTGATGGATAGAGTATAAGCCAAAATTGTTTACAGAAGGAACCTTAAACATAACTTATGGTTCTTAACTAGTTTTTCCTGCTTTGAAAAAAGGTTTTTGCAGCTTTTGCTTAATGATTTGGTTTTGTGCAGATTACTGAAACTGTGGTTCTAAAAAAATGGAGATCATCTCAAACGCGTTAGCATTTTAGTGCTTTTAATGAGAGGCTGATTAGGCTTTGGATGGTCAAAAACTGAAGAACTTTCTTCTAATGTTATTAGGCTTTTGATCACTTCATAAGCAGAAGTACTATTCTTGTTTCAGTTTCCAGCTTCACATGTACATAAATGTAACTGTCAAAGGATTGGAATCATCAAAAGAAATGTGGTGGAAAAAAAACACCCAAAATTTATACATCAGACTGAGAGGCTGTACAATACAAAAAAATGGTGATCAAAACAATGTTTACAAGATCAAGAGAAACTATTAAGCTGCTGGAACTTCTTCCTATTCTTGGCAGTTTTGGTTCCGTATGCAAAGGTGAACTCAAAACCTTTGCCGAAACACGAAAACAAACCTCCACCTGCACTCTTACTCCTTTTGTGTCTTGATTTATGGACCTTTCTCTCCAGGAGAGCATTACCTAAGTTCAGGGGAACCTTTTCCTCCGTTTTCCATTTCTTGATGGCTGAATTCGATTCATTTCCAAGCTCCATCTTCCATGAATCTGCATTCATCTCGCTCGGATCGCTCCAATTCTCAAACACTGAGCTCCCATACTCTTCCTCCCCTTCTGGTGCATAGAATCCTTTCTTCAGGTGATACGCCACCTCGGACGGCAAAGGATGCATGATGGTCACCATTGACAGGTTTGTTGAGGCACTCTTGGTTTTCATGATAGTTTTCGGTTGGTTTTTCGATTCTACTACCAAATCATCCTCATCATTATCCACATAAGACAACAGTATATCTCTGGGAATGGAAAGCTGCTTTTGAACCACTATTGCATCATTTGCACTCTTTTTCTCATCATCCTCTCCTTCATCTTTCTTGCTATTGGCCCGGTTTTCGTACGAGAACGCGCTCAATTCATCCCTCAACGGACTACCTGAAGCCGAAACGTTGTTGTTTACGAGACTGACACCGACATGGAGAATTCCCTGGAGATGTCCTGTTGGACGGCGAATGTACAGCGCCACGGGCCTCATGGCCGGGCTGTTCTGCACCAGAGGCGGCGAGATGTGGTTGATGAAAAGATAGGCCGTTCCGATGGGGAGATCGCGCAGCCAGGCAACATTGTAGATTTCAAACGTTATGGCAGCCATTTCATTGTTGAGGAATTTATCGTCCACTCGGAAATTCAGCTTGTAGCTCCATACAGGGTTGTTGTGACCGTGGTAATCAATTTTCGTGCTCAGTTTCTGATCGGGATGAATCCAGGCAACCGCGAATGTCCTCAGCATTTTCGAAACCGGCGCCAAATCGTGCGCTGATGCAATCGTGACCTCCAGGGTCTTGAAGGGATTACCATAATTTAGAGCCATTTTTCTTGAAAGATTTCCAATGGAGAAATCAACAACACAGAAAAATGGCTGAAAATTCAGCTAACCCCCAATGGAGATGCTGATGCAGCAATCTTCCCTATCTGCTAAGAACGTTTATCATAAGATCCCAGTTTTTATGCATTACCACTTATTCAACGAGTCATATGTACTCGGCTTGACTCATTTACGCCCCTAAATTCATTCAGACGACTTGACTCATTTACACCCCTTGTTGCGTACATTTGTACAGGTATACACACGCCATATATAATTTTCTTTATAAAAGGCATAAAAAAAGAATAAAAAAAAAAAACTGGTGGTTGAGAAAAATCAGGTGCAACAAACTTTCATAACATCTTTCAAACCAAACGCAGCTAGCTACCAAGAAAAAACACACACCTCTATATCTCTCCACCTCCTCGTTGAAGTCCGGTTCTGGCACGGCGAGCCTCACGGTGGTGGACGGCAGAATGGAGAGTACGTCGGCACCCTCATCCACCGTCACCACCTCGGAGGTCACCGCAGCTCCGGCGGCGTCTTACGTCCTCGACATCAGCCTCATCTCCGCCCAGGACCTGGTTCCTGTTTCCAAATCCATGAAAACCTACGCAGTCGCCTGGATTCATCCTTCCCGGAAGCTGACGTCACGGGTCGACCAACACGGCAACAACAACCCGTTATGGAACGATAGATTCGCATTCCGGGTTGACTCGGAATTCCTCTCATCGGAAAAATCCCTTGTCGCCATTGAGATTTACTCTTCGTGTTGGTTCAAGGATGTTCTTGTCGGCACGGTTAAGGTTCACGTTAGCGACCTGGTTAGCCCCTTCGTCGTAAACAGTAGCCGTTACGTGGCGCTTCAGATTCGCCGGCCCTCTGGCAACCCTCAGGGAATACTCAACATGGGCGTTGGCCTGATTCACGATTCCGATAAAAGCTTGCACGTGAATAAGGCCCCGAGTCCGACACAAAAACAAGGTTCCGCCGAGGATATTAAGGTTGGCGAAATATTGCCTCATGGAGAAAATGAGTTTCACGAGTTTATTGCAGAGTCTCCGGACAAAGGAGGCTCAGTTTACAATGGTTCGGAGTTGTGTTCGGATGTCGGCCCATCGGCCTCGCTAGTGGCGGCTGAAATGTCCCGAAAGAGCGCTCTTCCACCGAAGAGGTCAGAAAATGACGATGCCGACGATGATTTCAGCCACTCCATTGTGGGAGAGCTGACAATAGAGGAAGCAACAGAAAAGGGGTTCAAACCGAGTGCGAGGAAGTTAAGGAAAGAGGTTTCGCTCCCGACAAACCGCGACGACAGCCGGAGTTCTTTGTCGGAAGAAGGAGCGATTGTACGGCGGCATTCCGATGGCGGCGCGTTTTCTTGCTTTGGAGGGGCGATGGGGATTGAGATCAGCGTTGTATGTGGAGCCAGCAAGGGGAAAGGTGGCAAAGGGAAATCTCATTCAAGAAGAAGGTACATTGGTAGTGAGACAAATTCTTATTAATTAACCTTATATGTATTCATATTCTATAAATATGTGTAGGATGGATCAACTGGCCATTGTGTCAATCACAATGTCTAATTTGTTGAATCTAAGTTAATTAATTTAGCCGACAAGTGTTGTTGGATTTTTAGTTCAAATTAATGTACAATAGCTCCAGGTTCATGATCTCACATGTCTGCACTTTGGTATTGTCTGTCCTCGGGACAAGGATGTAAATCTAGTTTGGACTTAGCTAGATAGCTTTTTATTACTTATCGCTTCAGACCAGAGAAGGTTTAGATTTGATGTAATTCTCTGTTGTCTTACAAATTGACTCCATTATTGTACTTTATTCTATGCCGCTTCAAGGTTTGGGGTGCCTAATAAATTACCTTCCACCATTGGTGGTTTACATGTCTTGACTGATGTGGGGGTAATGATACACATACATCAAACTAAGCATACATTACTTGGATAACAAAGAGAAATAAATGAAGCATGGATTAGTTTGCATTATTGGCGGGATTGTGAAGTGAATCTTTGATGAAACACAGTTCTCTTGTCACTTGTTTCATGTTCATCCGATCTTTGGCGGCTGCTTGAGAGCATCCAAGACCGAGCTTAAGAGTAGAGATGATGCAGCATTCTTGAGCTTTCAACTTGGTTTCAACTTGACCGGATAGTCCCGCCTTGACATAGTTATGCAAATCCAAGCCCTCCATAAATTCGTCGTCTGTAGGTCTTTTTCCCGTGAACATCTCCAGCAACATTATTCCATAGCTGTACACATCAGCTTGAGTTGAAACCTCCATCCCCATAGCGTACTCTGAACAAGTAGCTCTTAATAAACTTAATGCATACATATGATATTTCATTCTTCGATATGTGTAAAATAGTAGTTACCTGGAGCTGCATATCCAATTGTTCCTTTGATTGCAATAGTGCTGCTGCTTGAAGCTCCTGGTTGAAGATGAGGAAGAAGAAGCCTGGCTAGTCCAAAATCGCCCACATACGCCGTAAAATCTTTGTCAAGAAGAATGTTGCTTGGTTTTACATCGCAATGAACTATCGCTATGTGTGAGTGATTATGCAAATGCTCCAATGCCGAGGCTACGTCCATTGCAACATTGATCATCTGGAGAAGATTCAGTCATCTTGGTGGTTCAAGCAGCTGTTCAGGATGCACCCATGTGTCGAGACTGCCATTATCCATGTATTTGTAGACTAGAGCCTTGAATTCGTCACCCTTATGATCAATGCTGGAGCAATAAGTTAGCAAAGGAAGTAGGTTTCTGTGACGAAGGTTGGACAAAGCCTTGCACTCTGCCTTAAAGCTCTTTGAAGCCCCTCTTTTTCCAAGGTCAAAAGCCTTCACCGCTACAACCTTAATCCCTCCATGGTCAACGACTAAGCTGCCTTTGTACACAAGCCCGAAACTTCCCGATCCAATCAAGTTGGCTGGAGAAAACTCATCAGTTGCTTGATACAGTTGATGATAAGAAACTCTTAACATCTCTTCACCTGGAATCGAGGGCATTCTTGTTCGAACCGTATCACTCTTTTTTCGAAGAAAACAATAAAGTAACATTGGGATGGAAATAACAAGAGCAGAAATGAGGGGAATAAGAATGATTTTCAAATGTTTTTTCCTCTTCATCTTTCCGTGAACAACTGGACAAGCTGGTAATCCCAATTCAACAATGCCGCCACAGAGTTTAGTGTTTCCCTGTAACATTATTTGGCTTGCATTCGAGAAAACTCCATCAGTGGGTACATTTCCTTCAAGATTATTGTAGGACAGATTCAGATACTTGAGATAAACTAGTTGACTCATACCAACCGGGATAGGGCCAGTTAAAGTATTATCTGAAAGGTCTAAAAACTCGATTCCCTTCAAAGAAGCCAAATTTGGAGGTAATGATCCACTAAAATTGTTGCCGCTCACATCAAGGTACTCAATGACTGAAAAACCACCAATCGTTGAAGGAATTGGTCCAGAGAGCTTGTTGTGTGAGACATCTAATAACCCAAGGTTGGCCAGGTTTCCGACTTCAACAGGAAGGGTGCCATTGAACAAGTTATATGACAAAACAATTTCAGTTGGAGAGATGTATGATCCAAACATTTGCGACGGAATACTTCCACTAAACTCGTTTCCGAAAATCCAAAGCTTTTGTAAACTTGGACATTGGCCGATACCACTGAGATCACCTCCCAAGTTGTTCTCACTCAGGCGAAGAGAATATAGGTTGGTCATGTTGTTGCAGAGTGCTGTCGGAATCTGTCCTACAAACTCATTGTCCTCTAGACGTAACATGTTTAAGTTTTGAAGCTTTGCTAGATTTTCCGGTATAACACCTGTCAAAGAGTTGCCTACAAGTTCAAGATTCTCCAACCCAACCAGAAATCCAAGTTCCCTAGGTAAAGCACCTGATATCATGTTATAGCCTAAGGTTAGTTGCCTTAACTGAGATGATAGATTACCTACGGTATCCGGTAATTCCCCCGAAAAGTTGTTTTGTGACAGAGACAATCCTATTAAACCAGTGCAGTTCATCACAGGAGCTAGAACATCCTGAACATTTCCATGCAAGAAATTTTCTTGAAGATTCAAAAACCGAAGATACCGAAGTTCTCCAACTCCAGGTGGAACCATTCCTTCCAAATGATTCTGGCCAAGCTCAAATATTTCAAGATTAGTGCAATTGGTAATTGAAACAGGAATTTCTCCAGAGAAATTGTTTCCATTAAATTCCAATCTCCTGAGAATTGGTAGGCTGAGGCCAATATTGGTTGGAAGTTTTCCAGAAAGAAAGGAATAAGATGCTACAAATGTGGTGAGTGTGGATATGTTGAACAAAGACGAAGGTATTTCTCCTCTCAACGCATTCGGTCCCAATGACAGGAAACTCAATCTATACAAGGATCCTAAAGCATTTGGTATGTATCCCTCCAAATTGTTAACGCCTAACGATAATCCGAGAAGAGATGAGAGATTTCCTAATGAAGCAGGTATATTCCCTGTCAAATTGTTTGCACCAACAAAAAGTGCCTTAAGGTGTGTTAAACTACCCAACTCATCTGGAATTTTCCCTGTTAATCGGTTTCTGGTCAGGAGAATGTATCTAAGCTCTAAGCATTTACTGAGATCAGATGGAATTTCACCACTCAGTAAATTATTTGTCAGATTAACAAACCTAAGCCTTCTTAGGTGACCTAATTTGTGAGGTATTTCACCGTGCAGACTATTACCGCCTACGTCAATAACCGCCATGAAACTGAGGTTTCCTATGGAAGGAGAAATGGTTCCGGACAAGCTCTTACCTTGTAAAGTTAAGGTGGCTACCCTTTGGTGGCGCGTGTTGCAGCTGACTCCCGGCCATTGGCAGTGATGCTGTGAGTCATTCCATGGATTCAGGAAGCCATCTGGATCGTTCATGTGAACCTTGATATCGAGCAAGGCCGTTCGATCCGTCTCGTTCCCCGGAATCGTCGCAGCCGATGATGAGTGAGACTGCATCGTTACTAGAAGCAGGAGAAGAATGCATGATGGCCACCATAATCCCCAGGATTGTGTTTGTGTAAGATTTAGATGTTCCATTTCTGCAGTATAGTTCTGGGGCTAATAATTAATAAGGAACAACACAAATCTTAGGTTTTTTCAAATATATGCATGTGTGATTGTATTCTAGATTCAGTTTCTGAAAGCAATAATTCATTTACGCGTGCAATAAATACAAACAAACAAGAGAAGATTAGAGGGATAAATCTCATATATATTTATAATTATCAACATCAGCATATTCAGCAAACTGCTGACTTTAATTTTGTTGGTATTGTTAAGGCTGTAGGATTTATTTCGAAGTCAAACTTAAACATTCGGTGATTTTCTTTGACCTTTTCTGAAGAAGAAGATATCGTATATATAGCACTGGAAGAAAGGGATTTTTCTTTGACTTATAGAACATCGATCAATGCAGCCATGCTAGAAATGATTAAGCAACTTGCAGAAAACAATTTTCTTTTTAATTATTAGATCTTTCATAGAGAGCATATATTTTATTTTATTTTATCGTTTTAGATTCATGAAATCTGCACTTGAATGGTACAGATTTTAGTCCAAAGCTGCTGTTTACTTTAAGTCAACGGTCAACTATTACAAACAAATAAAAACAACTTGTTCACACTCAACGTACTTCGGTCCTAGTATCTTTTAAACTGTTCACACGGGGATTTTCGTAATAATGCATAATAATACTATTTTTATTATTAAGTACGTAAAAATAATATTTCATACAACTATAGTGGCCTAGTGGGATACGGATGGACGGATTTTAAAAAAAATAAAACGATCGTGGTTGTAATTTCATTCATATATATCTGCTCAAACGTTGATTAACTTTTTTCATTCCTACCGACACTTTTTTTTTTGAACGGGCACACGCACTTTACAAAGACCGAATCTGATATAAGAATCCTACTCTATTCTAATCTAATCCTACTCTAGCTCCTACTCAATTCTAACCTAATCCTACACTAGCATATTTCTACTGATCTCGTATGTCGAGTGGTCTCCGTCCTCACCTTGATTTGAGTGGTAAGGAACCCACTTACACCCGCCGATGCACTCCGTACTCAGTTGAGCACGCCTCTTGCAGATGGAGGGGATGGAGACTTGAGAGACTAGGAAAGAATCTCATCCAGCCCAAATTGGGGGAGTGAGAGTTTGAACCCTGGACCTTTCCTAGCCCAGGCAAAACCTTTGGCCACTGAGCTAATGATATAATTGGATAAATATTAGAAAAATGTTCATTAGTTAGGTCCGGTTTGCCAGAGTTTATCAGTAGATTAGTTCAGTTCAATTCAGTTCAGTTTATTAAAAATGTAATTTGTTGAAATTTAGGTTAATTCAGTCATGCTGATTCTTTTTTCAATAAGTTAATTTTCACTTCACTTCAGTTTAATCCAGTTTAATTCAGTTCAATTCAGCAAAAAATAACCTCGAACAAACAATGCCTTAATGTCTAGTAGAACTTTGGGCTTAAGTCAAATTCGAGTCTTTAAATAATTATGTTAAATATAGGTCCTTTTATTTTATTAAATAAATTGGATAGATAACATTAATAAGACCCTGTTTACTAGAGCTTATTTCTTGATGTACTGAACTGAACTGAACTGAATTGAACTGAACTGAAGTAAAAAATGATGTATTGAAAATTGGAATCCGCATGACTGAATTAACCTGAATTTCATCAAATTACATTTTCACTGAACTGAACTGAACTGATCTACAGATAAGCTCGGGTAAACAGGGCCTAAAATCTAGTAAAAATTAAGTAGAATAATTTTGAGCCTTTAATTTGGACATTGTTAGCCTTTGGATAATCATGTCTAATCCCATGGGTTTAAATTATTGATGCTCCAAGACCACTAGCTACTGTACATATAGCAAATCAGATCTATATTTGTAGGGATAAGAGAGAGAATGCTGTGATCCATGCATGAACTTGCACAGTAAAAAGTTGAAACAAAACGGTAAAGCAAGCAACATGCACGTGTACTGTAAAAGAAGCAAAAAACAACTAAGCTGGTGAAATGGGAAACAACACAAGCGCGCCATTCAAATTTAAACGCACAGAACATGGCTCAGTTGGTTGATGGAAGGCACACAAAGTTGTTCCATATCAGCTTCAAGCTGCTTCTGAGCGTTTCCATGAAACCGTCATCTTGCAAAGGCTGCATCTGCATATACATAAGAATTAGGAGCAATAAATAACCTTGTGAAAAATGCATCAAATCCATCAAAATGAGGAACATAAATTCTTACTTGGAGCTGAGACATGACATCATAAATTCTCATGGACACTTCTCTTGAAACCTCCCCGCGTGAAGACCGAAAATTGAACCGATCTGCACTTCGAACCTCAAGCCTCATGGATGAGTTCTTAACTATTTTAGCCCTCACATGCCAAGCAGCAATCACAGCGTATCGATTTCCCAAAGAATTTCTCCCCAATGGCCATCTTAAACCGCCTTTAACTTCAGGGTCGATCACCGCAGAACCAATCACAGATTTTATACATTTCATCTCATCATCCTGTAAACACCAAGAGATTCCAAGCTGTAGCCATTTACAAAAGCTTGTCTCTTAAAGAATGTCAGTTTTATAAAGATTACTTACAGTAAAAGTGTTTGATTTTTTCTTGCTGAGCAGCATGAGCCTTAAGTCTAGGCTCTTCCCAAGGCAAGAAATGTCTGAAACAAAATGCCGTTCTTTATTCAACTCAACCTTCATGTGCAGAATGCATACATGTCAATACAAGCATGCATTCATTAGACTAAGAAGCATCAAAAACTAAAACATTAATTATTACCTTGTAAAGCTCAATATGTTCACCATCCCTGGCTGGGATACACTTGCATGAGATGGTCGATTTGCGTTCCATGCTATCAGAGAGCTAGAGAGAATAGGAACATAATCTAAAAATGGATATCATACTAAACAGAATTGGGAAGGAACTAAGGATTTGTATAGATATATACCCCTACAACAAATAACTCCTTTTCAAGCTCAACATCAGCTCTAAGTTTTGGAAAGACTTCATCGACTATGCGATCCACAAACGATGGGGAGATAGTTGTGTGAAATGACTGATTCAAATCGCTTAAGTCAGTGGATACCCTGAAAAATGCATTTTAAATGGTCTAAATGAAAAGCCGCATTCATCATCTGATCTCCACCAATTGAAACTCATTATAAAATGCAAAAATACTTTTGATTAAACAATCATATATATATATATATAGCTTTGATAGATGCAAGACTCAGCAAAAAAGAAGTAGGGACTAGGGAACAAACCCCCTAAAGATGACCCTCCCAAATCGCGCCACCAGAGTTGGCTTGATTAGTTCACAGTCACTATATTTCACTTTTTCTTGAACTCTTTGAATAGCATAAACCAAATCCTCCTTAACATTTTCAGCAATGAAGTCCCATGGATTCTCCAAAACCTTCCCTCTTTCTCCATTATACTCTGTACAGGAAAAAAGACCATTAAAATATATATGCACCAATCTCTAATATTTTAGCTGCTACAGTTAAACCTGGCAATTGCATTATATAATTTGTTAAAATGAAGATACCATTTACGAGATCATGGTCCAAGACTAAAGCCTGAGGAGGGCTGGCACCAAAATTTGTTTCACTGGATTCAGCAGAAAAGGGCTCAAGCTTTGTGAAGGATTTGAACTTATCGGCATCGGCATCGCTATAACCAAAACAGGAACCCAGCCCCACTGGGAGCCATTTCGTGGTTGCTTCCGGAGCATACACTATACGAGAGACTCCGGCGGGATGTGACCAGATCTTCAGAGTTCGCCGGAAAAGTGGAGCCATAGATTCCGGCGTCAGGGCTTCCCTTTTCCCTGAGTGCCTCTTGTGGGGTGGAACATAGGCCATTGCACTACTGAATCTACTGTGTTTCTTCAGTATAAGAATTAAGAAGAGAGTGATAAAATGTAGCGAAAATATTGCACGTTTTTATGGTGAAATTAAGTCCATTTGTATTCTCAACAAGTCTTGAGAGACTTGTGTTTTCATTTACTTTGGAACAAAAAAAGTGAAATCCATTCGTATTCTCAGAATCTCAAGTAATTAAGTTGTGTTGAGATCGAGATGTGCTAGTATTTTTTTCAAGAGGCATTTATAAATGGACCAACCGAGAAATCGGATTTACAAAATCAATCCGCGCCATTGCAAGAATTCAAAATATCGCCAAATGATTTTTTTCTTCTTCCAAAAAAAAAATGAAGGTCATTTACTTTGTTTTTTTTTTTGAAGGAAATTTAATTTGTACGATCTCTGAATAAATAAATAAAAATGTTACTAAATCGCGCGCCTGAAATCTTTTGTGCAAATAATGTGAAGTTGAAAAAAAATCATATAAAATTAGGTAAATGATTCATTCTCCCAAATATATTAATAAATCGTAATATATGGGAATATGTTCAAATTTCAGTGTCAGTCCAAATTTCAGTGCCCCTACAAGATTTTACATGGAGTGTGTTCTTAAAAAACAAACTACTAATTCGTGCCAAGACCAGACTGGTTTCATAGCGAGATATGCACTCAATTGATAAATTGAGGTGTCTCGTTTGTGGGTGCCATCCGTCAAACCAAAATACATGAGTTTCTTTCTTGGACTATTTAGTGAAATATTTTTATAATACATTATTATTCCAAATTGTGTTTTGTTGTGTAAAATTTAATCTCTAGTTTTGTAGTTTCATGAACTATGCCTTAAGCATTTTTGTTAATTATGTTTTGACATTTGTTAAATAATTTGATGAACTTTAGAAACACCTAAATAAATATGACTGAGTATAGGATCTAAAAAGACATACTCTTGTTTTATCTAGCCACATAGTGAGACCGTAGACATGAAAATTAATTGGAAACCAATTCTGTATGTTTTAGGGTAAAAATATGTATTTTTTGCTCGGCGCCTTGTACATGTGTAATGTAATATAGGAACTTGTTTGCAGGTACCAAATACATAAAAAAACTAAATATTCACCAAATTACAAACCTTCTATGCATGGCTGTCGAACAATTTCTCCTCTAATTGCCTTCGTCGTCAACGTTTTGAATTTCGATCGCGATCTACGAATGCTTCAATTTCATGATCCCTTCGCGATTTGATGTGTATAGTCTCGTGGTTACTCGGCGTGTAGAATCTTGACATCTCCCTTATGCGGTTATCAAATCACAACAGCGGTCCTCTCAATTACCAGCAAATATATAGGACGGTGATGACAATGATGAATATGAGTGGCAATGAAGAGTAAGGGTGAAGTAGTGTCGGCGATGGTGCAAGTTTTGTAGATATACTCCATAAATTTATGTTATTTTACAATCATCTCCTTAAAACTAAGGTGCAGTATTGAAATGTAAACATACGCATCCTCTAAAATATGCTCTCAAAATGCTCTCACCTCTCTCCTCCCTTATTCTCTCTAGGCTTCATGCCTAGTATCCTGAAGATTTTTTAAAATCTTCATCCTAATCTGTGTGAGCAGATTATTCTCTATTGAATTTTCATTTTTTCGAAATTCAAACGGAGTTACTACCGTTTGAATTTATCATGCAAGAATCTAAGGTCATTCAAATAAAAAAAACGAAAACCTCTCTAATTGCATATTTCTCTCACAATGCACAATTTAGAGCATCGCAACGGTTGTATTTTGGAGTAGCTGTGCAATTTAGTATAATTTGGAACGTTGTAACTTGCCGTTGTTGCAGAATCCACGTATATATGTAACTTTTAAACATTAAACATCGCTTGCCGTCTGAAGCATTAAATACTTGTTTAGATTGTGTTTTTCATGTTCAGGGGTGTGTATATATTCTTTTACCTCTTTGTATCATATATATATATAAAGTCGTATATATATTGTGTTTTTCAGATCCAAATGCGATATATGTACTGCAGATACGTTATATATGTTCTATGTATTTCACATCTTCGTACGTATATATTCACTACGCAAGAAATTAATTTTACCCCTTAATTCAAATATATTCATTATAAATTATTATAAATATAGTTATATTTTGTTGTTGTAAAATATTTACGTTTATCATGCTTACTGAAATTACTAAAAATAGAGTTCAAAATTAAAAATAATTCAGACTCATATCCTACCGCTTAATTTAAATATATTCATTATAAATTATTATAAATATAGTTATATTTTGTTGTTGTAAAATATTTACGTTTATCATACTTACTGAAATTACTAAAAATAGAGTTCAAAATAATAAAAAAATTCAGACTCATATCCAACTCGAAAGTTAAATTAATTTTATTAACATTACTAAAGTATCATTACACTTTTTAAAAATGTATAGCTAATTAAATAATTATTATATATTATTAAAATATTTTGATATACAACTATCCTATTTTAACTAAAATTTTATTATATTGATTTTTTGATGTAAAATTTAGTTTTTATTAAATAAAAAATATTAAATAGAATAATTGTTAATAATATGTAATTACGTGCTTAAAATTATTTTAAACCAATAAAGATAAAACTCATTTGAATATTATTTTTGTACAAACTTTCTATTCACGTACACTTTGAAAATTTAATTTGTTATCGAGAAAATAATTATTGTAAAATTATCATTATACATTTAGGGGGTGCTTGGTTGAAATAGAGGAATGAGAATCGGAATGGGAATGATAATAGGGTATAATGATTATAGGGGTAATGATTATAATGTTGTTGTTTGGTTTGCATTAGGGAATGGCTAAAATTAGTAAACTAAAATGACGGAGTGGCTAAATATAGTAAACAACTAGGTAATGAAACCCATAGTTGTCAATTTTGGAACCCATAGGTAATGAAACCCACGTATATATGTGGAACCTATCAAGCTACCCACTATTGTAGCTTATCATTAAGGATGAGTGTAGCTTGACAACTCAATATAGTTTGGAAAATTGATGTGGCATGTCAAGCTACAATGGGATGTGGTTTACCATTGTAGATGCTCTTACTCCAGAATCAAGTTTTACAATCATCAAAAAATCAATCGGTGCTTGATTGATGGATCAACATTTACACATAATCAGCCTTCCATTCATATATAGTACTATAATGCTCATCCTCCAGATCATAACAATCTCAGTAAACAAAAGCATTTATCTTTTCCTCTAAGTACAAGCCTGGTTATCCTTTTAGCAACAATGGGCGAAGAACATGTCGCACAATATTAGAAGATCAACCTAAAAGAAGTGAAGGTCTTTCGCCTCGTTGTTCTTGGTTTGTTTTAATGTGCGGAAAAGATCCCTCAATCCTATCCCTCAATCCTTCTTCCTTGTTGTTAAGATCATTAGTCTGAGGAAGAAACGCGTTGATTTTATGATCGACGCCATGAAGTTGGTGGGGTCCAGGGACCGTGTAACTAGAGACATCATCGAGGAGAGCAAAATGGGTGACAACTTAGCCATGTTTCAGTTCAACGAGTTAGGTCATGATAAGAGTGGTGGAGTCCCCCCTAGTCGTTCGAGAATTGCTTGGTGGTACTGTGGAGACAGATGGTGGGGAGTCAATCTGCCATCTTATCTTCAATGAAGCTCCCTTCTGGATTCATGTCGTGGATATGCATGCCCTCAATATTGATGGTTGAAGACATGACGAGTATGATTGGAGACCACTTGGGAACTTTTGTCAAGGTGTGTCGGAACAAGTACGTTTCATGTATGGGACCAACCCTCAAAATCAGAGTCATGCTGGAGGTTTACAAGCCTTTGGGGATGGTAGTAACCGTGGAAGATCATGGGATAGACTACTAATTCTATTTCCAATATGAAAGGCTTCTCTGTTTTGCCAACTTCGTGTTCATCATGTTCAACTATTCTGAGTATGGCAAATTGTAGCTCTTCATCTTCATATAACACCGACGTAATTCTAGTAAATTTTGAAGGTTATGATGTATTTATGCATGCTCAATCTTAGTTTCATGAATTCAATAAGAGTTACTCGTATTCATCTTGTTTTTTTTCTTAAAATTAAAAGAGAGTTAATAATCTATCTATTTTGGTGTAGTTGGTTCTTATGAATTAATGTAGGTGCATTCATTGTAGTATTTTTCATGATCAACCTATGTCATTCTTAAATTTGAATTTCACTTGTTTTCCCCCTAAATTCAAATTACTTTCAATAGTTGAAAAATTATTTACTTAATACGCCTTGAAAATCTATGGAAGTTGGAACACAATTTCTATTAATTAATTACCATCACCACCAAAAATTACTAATGAAACAACAATATCCACGAGATGAAGAAATGCAGTTGAGTTTTTTGGAGGGCCCGTAGGCGAAGAAATCAACATTAATACGTGCCCCTAAAATCCGTTGCCACTTCGGGAACGATGATCAAGACTGATCACCATGGCCACCTTGCACTTGTTGAATACCAATTAAGACCAAATTCACTTCATGCATGGAATTTTCACATAAATCCCTTATGTTTCTCTACCTCATGCATGCTCATTATTTTCTATGTAGCCATTTCAATTCTTCAATTATTACTTAAACATTAACAAAACTCATAAATATTTTATGTTTCTATAGATTATGCATGCTCACTATCCCACATTTAGGCATACTACAATTTCAAAATGTTACTTAAACATGCATAACCATAAACATAAACTCCTATGTTACCATTTTATCTTCTCCCACCACCACCAAATGGAAGGTGATATGTCTGTTGTGTTGTCGGAGGATTCCGTTGCGTTGGAGGAGGATTCAGTTTCTCCGGTTGAAGAGGACTATGCCACACCCGAGCTGGGGATTTCGGAGATCTAGATTTCGGAGGTGGAGTCTTCCACTATTGCACCTGCGTCTCAGATGTTTCTTCATGGGATTTTTCACCAATGGTGAAGGTAAATCAAGAAAAAATTTAGAATGTTATTACATTTAAGTTCATAATATTCGTGTATAAGTGTTTGTTGTGTAGATAGAATACATTTGATTTTCAGTGTGCAGATTTACGGATGCAATCAAGATCTAATCAATTTCGTGCGAGTTTGAGACAATTTGAGATGGACAATATTAGTGGAAGCTTGGAGATTCAAAATCTTGGCACCGACTTTTCAAGCCAAATAGTAGGGAAACTCTTCAAGTTTACCGAGTCCTTGATAGAATTTTGAAAGCTCTCCAAAATGAACCGAGCTGTGAGAATTTAAATGTTACAAAACTATCAGCGATTGGAAGGGGATTTAGAGAGTTATGATTCCTATGCAATCGCTCGTTGGAGGATATGCCTAAGATTTTGAGTTTGAACCAATTTGAATGCCTCAAATGGGAGGTTATGGTAGTCAATGCAAAGAAGAGTGAAGCTTTCTACTTCCCAATCGGAAAGATTATAGTTTATGGAGGTTGCTCACGAGGTATGTAACATAAACACTAATTACTTATAATAATAATCATTAAATGATTTGTACTAATTATTATCTGTATTTTATAAATTATAGGTAGCTCATGGATTGGCCGCCATACACATTTTTTGTGTTTCAATTTCGAGGCGAGAGAGTTGGAAGCAGATATACTTGGCATGAAATTGATGGCAGCCGCGGGATACGATATCCTAGTCGTGCCCCGACTTACCATGATATGACTCAATATGATTGTAGTTTGAAGACCATGTTATGCTATCCAAGTAGAAAGAAGAGAGCGATGACGTTGAGACGGGAGGATGTGATGGTTGATGCTAACGCGATTTATCAGCGATCTCTACTTGATTTGCCAATTGATCCTATTGGTTTTGGATATGCTTCTTGAATCGTCGGAAAAGAAATAGAAGAGCAGTGAATTTTTAATTCGGAATAAAGTTTATTTACTTGTTAGAAGTAAAGCTTGTTATTTGTGGCTATGAGATTATCACTTGACACTTGTCTATTATGTTTGGTGATTGGTTGAATTTTACTCTTTCACTTGGCAATTGGAAATCAACCTTATTTTTCAGAATAGTTTAAGCTATTTCAAAAAAAAAAAGAATAGTTTAAGCATAAGATTGATCATGTTGCTACGTCATCTTATGAACAAGCAATGATGATGCATGGATATCAAGCTTGGACCTAAGAGCACTTCCAAAAACATTTCTTCCACAAACCACTTTTTCACTTTAAATAATATCCCCTCCGTCTCAAAGTGTTGTGTCCAATTGTTTTTGGCACAATGTTTAAGGAAGCTAATGTGGCACTGATGTAGATGGTAGGGTAAGTAAAGTATGTGAGAGGAAGTTAATAGTTTATATTATAATTTTTTTGCCAAAAAAAGAAATAGGTAAATCTCTTTGAGACGTACCCAAAAAAGAAATTTGATACATCTCTTTGGAACGGAGGGAGTATATCTCTCTCATCCTCAACTCATCACTCATACACTCATTATGTAGATTATAACCATTGCAAAAATCAGATTATAGCATCTCTTTCAAATTTAGATTTTTTTCTAACTCTTTTTTTTTTATTAAAAAAAAAGACAAGTGACCCATTACTGGGACGTGAAAAAGAGGAACTCTTTTATGGGCATGCTCCTGCGAGTTTCTATTATTTGGGCAGCTCATACACTCCTCATATGGGCTGCAAAAATAATGGGATCCGTAGGAACATGCTCATACAAGAGCTCCTTTTTTTAATTATTGCATAGGAACACGTGTTGTCCCAGTAATGGGCCACTTGTCCTTTTAAAAAAAGTGACGTTAGAAAAAATTTGAACTTTGAAGGGATGTTATAATCTGATTTCTGCAACAGTTATAATCAGATTTTGCAGTCCAACGGCACATTTCAATTTTTTTAAATAATTTATTTTTCTCAACCTTTTCTAACTCTATAAATACATTAATAAAATCACAATGCTTCACACCACTAGATCAATATATGTCATTTTAGTCGTTGTTTAATTATTGAATCAAAAATTTAATGGTAAAATTGATGAGTAAAATAGAGAAAATCAAGTGGGTCTATGAATAAAAGAGAAAGTTGCATGAGATAATTGGAGAATGAATAAAATAATTGTATGAGTAATGAGTTGGGAAGGAGTAAGATGTATTATTTAAAAGTGGTACGGAGAAAAAAAAATATGTCATTGAAAGTGCTCTAATCTATTGGGTCTGACAATTTCCCTCCCCGCCCCAAGCCCAGATAACCATTGGATGTGCTCCTTCCAGAAGAGATCCTTGTTTCCTTCCAGAAGAGATCGATGCATGCCATCTTTCCATTTCATCTGATTTTCGTTTTATTTTATATTTTATTTCATCCTGATTCAAAATTCGTTGGAGCCAAAAACACTAATAGGCTAGAGTTTCATCTTCGTTCTGGAATTAATGCTTACAATGATAATGCAATATTCCACGGTTCTGGAGATGGATGTTTACGGTTTTGCTATTATTGTCAGAACTTTCATGGGTTTATGCTAATCATATTGTACCTCAGATTCCCATCTTTAGACTACGATTCAGTTGGTTGAATATTCAGTCACTTAATCCACAATCCACAACCGTAGGATACATTCAAATTTAAGGTAAACTTAAATTTAAATCTAATTTTTTTATAAATATATAATTTTACTGGGTAAAGAATAATTCTAAGTGATTGAATGTTCAGCCAACAGAACCATATATATAATTTTCCACAAAAAAAAAATAATAAAAATATTGTTGATGTGTGTGATTAAGAAAGAGATGAGAAACGAAGGAACAAGTATGCGGGTTTCGTGAGATGCTCTTTGGGTGTCCTCTTGTCTGCAAATGTTCATGACGAACTAGGAAACTTCTGCAAATATGTGCCAATACTAAGCACTAACGAATAATGTAACACCATATCCGTACAATCTAAGCTTAAACAAAATGCTTCAATAGTATTATTTATTTCTACGTACGCTTTTTTTATAAAATATTTGATGTAATAGTACTGTTTGCAACTTTGACCTCATTTATTCAACTAATTTTTACTATCGTTTAAAATATATAGGAAATCTCTAATCCTTTATTAACTTGCATCCAATGATATTATCTAGTGACCAACCAAAACTTCAAACTGTTTAACAATGATCTATATCAAACATAATTCATCGTGTTAACTAACAAACACTCCTAATACTTTAACAAATATTTAATTTGTAAAAAAATTTTAAGCCATTAAAATTGATATTTTCTAAAAATGAAAAATAAGACACAAAAATGGCTTGTCAAATAAACAACTTATTCTTTTTGTGGTCTAGCAGAAAATGCTACAAAATCATGCTGATTGAAAAAGCGCACAAGAAATAGAATATGCCTCTATCATTGGGTTGCATAAAAATCAAGAATCCCCAAACAAATGAAAATTCTCAGCTCCATCTTTATCAGATGTCATCAAAGTCCATTGAAGAAATAATTAATGAAGTTGACGGACCTAATAATTAATAAGCTCTTCTCTTTCTTTTTTGGAGTCAATGATTGTTTTTTGATGGATATTTTGTGGATATACTAGTTGCATACAAGATATTCATTAAAAGCTTCTATTACACCACTTTGATTCTATTTACATATGTGTAAGCTTTACGGGAATAATTAGTATTTTATTATTATCATCTAATGATTAGTCAAACACAATTATCAATACAACTAGTATTTTATATTTTTTAATTTATAATAGAGGTGATTATTTATTTACACATACAAACATTTTCATGTTGGGATCATATTAAATTCAATAATTTTCTGTATTAAATTTTTTATTTTTTATTTCATGTATTTTATATATTTTATTATTGGGTTGCAATATTTGTTAAGGGTATATATGGTAGATTATGTATAAATATGGACTGCAAAAAGTAAATTTGGACTGCTATAAATTTAATTAATGATATGTAAATTATTACTTGACCTTTTATAAAGTCAAATTTTACTTCACATTTTATAAATACTGGTAACAAAATTAAGTTTAACCAGTCAAATATTACTTAATTTTCTATAAACACAAGTAGTTAAATTGTGTTTACCTAATTAAAAGTAAAATATCAAATTTACTTGACCTCTTATAACGAATAGTATTCTGATACATTATAATTGCAGTATACGGAATATAGAAAAGTATGGTATTATGTTCATATATTTTATTTAATATTTTAGGAATATGTGTATAATATTTTATGTCGTAGTATGTTTTATTTATTTTTATGAAAACAAATTGACAAATTTTCATAAAGATCTTTATTTAGGAAAAATTCAAACCATGTGAAAATTTTCATATTTAAGTTGAAAGATTAGCTTTTATTTTCTTGAAATGTAAATTTATTTTAAAATGTATTTTTTCCAAAGTTTTTATTCTATTTTTATGAGTGAATATGATTACACGTACTAAATTTAGATTTAAAGTATGGATGTTTGTATAAAAGGTTATGAGTTTATAATCATTTTAGTTCCTGATTTATATTTTATTAAAATATACACAGTTTGTCAAGATACATTCTCTAAACAATTTATAAAAAAATAAATATCAAACATTAATTTATGTATTAATTTTTTTTTCCGCTAATGAAAATGTATTGATATATATATATATATATATATATATATATATATATATATATGTTTCCCTAGTACGGACTTTTTATGTAATTAAAGTTTTATGGTATTTCAATTTTTTCATTGAAACTACCTTTTAAGTTGACTTTTCAAATAAGGATCATTAAAGCCTTTTCATTTTCAAGTAATAAATATTGGTCCATTAATGTTACGTAAAAACAACAAACTTCAATGCTGCTAATTAATTAGTGGATATTAAGAAAGTAAAGTCAAAATTTTGAAAACCAATATCTAAATATCTCATCTTGACATTTTCAAAATTTGAGAAACAATGAAGTTTAAAAGTTTGTTATATCCAATATTTTAAATTTATTCAAACTGACCCGAGTTGAATTGAAATAAAATTAATTTCAGCAAAAATATTATGACTTAATTAATATTGAATATTAATCATAATTCATTTGAACTATACTAAACTGAACTTAATTAATCTAATATAATTTTAACTACGCTAATCAAAATTGAAAAAGAACAATTAAATCTTTTGAAATTGATTAATTTGAAGGAAAAAGGGCGGATGATGAATTGATGATCCTTTTTATTTGAATTGATGAAAGAGGACGAACAAGAGAAAGATGGTGAATTAATTGGCCAAGATGATGAACTTGCGGGAGAGGAGGAGAAAGAAACAGGAGATACCAACTATGATAAATATGAAATTAACGTGAATACAATGGATTGATTTGCAATTGAATATAGTTAAACTAATTAAGGGCATATGTGGTACATAAGTACAAATATGGACTGCAAAAAGTAAATTTGGACTGCATATAGTAAAAGCCTATGTATACTGTATACTCAACTCAAAATTACTTGCACCAGATTCAGAGGCATCTTGTAACCGCAACCGCGTCAACGTCGGGGCATGGGACCAAATTGAGTCAGGTAGCATAATGTCGTATGGCATGTGACCATTTATCCAAGCAGGTCTCCCTCATGGATTAGATAGGTCATTCTGGGAGGCTCACCCCTTGTGTGAGTCCAGTAGTTTCCTCGTATTTTAGAGTGTTAGCTTAGGCTAGGTAGACAACCGCATGTGCGGCATTTTCCTAGTGATCAAGCATGTAACGCCACAATATTTTATTAATGAGAATGAGGAATACTGTTTGCAAAAAAAAAAAAAAAACTCAAAATTGATGTCACAAACGTTTCCGTCTTGAACTCAAGATTAAGAATTATTTTTTATTATAAAATTAATAAAATAATTTCTATATTGTTATAATTTATTTAAAAATGCAAATAACCATTAATATTAAATATAAAAGAAAATTTCATTTATTTAACTCAAATATTTCATTCCAATACCGTTGAAGTGAAGTATTTATCTGACTCACATGGATTAATCATGTATATAAAGAATATTTTTTGGAAAACACAAATTTTACCATTTTTGGATACAGAATACTTCATCCTAACAAGCTCTAAATTTTTACATATTTCATGAATATGTTCTGGTGTATATTTGGTTGGATTGAATTAGTAAATATAAATTTGAATCATGTTATTTGTATTCAAATAAATACGTAGATAATTGATTCTAAACCATAATCCATCAAAATATAAACCAGCACATAGTTCTATGTTTACCTAAAGAGTGTAAAAGGTGAAAAGTGAAATGGTATTCCAACAAACTTTATTATGTTTTTATTATTACGAGATTGTTTACGCTCCTATTTTTAGTAGGTTAAGAGTGTAAATAACACCACTCATTCATTTAAATTTTTATGTATGCGACTCTATTTATGTAGTTCGTTTAACTTCATTATGGTAAACAACTTTATAGTTTATACCTCTAAACTTGAGTATGTGTTTACTTTCATTTTTATATGTGAATCTTTACTTTCTTTATATCACTATTGACCACTCATCAACAAAAAAAAGCTATATGTATTCCTCTATTTAATCAATCCGTTAAGCTTTTTGGTTGCGTCTGCGTGTCTTCGAGGTAGATTATAAAATTTCCTGGTTTAACCATATTTATAAATTAGAGATTATGGATACGATTCCTACATGGAATAGAGGGATAGAATTTTATTTGGGTTTCATTATAAATTGGGTTCGAATCCTCCATTAGGATGTTTTACTAAAAAATTTAAGTAATCTAATCCTAATTAGATTTAAGAAGAGCTTTCTTATAGGCTGGAATTTACAAGAAGGACAATATATAATTCCAAGCAGCATTAATAAATATTAAATTAGCATACTGTTAGGTAGGAAGACAAAGAAGGAAAATCACATTGCAATTTGCAAAAACAAGGACAATAATTCCGTTTCAACTTTCAACTTCAGCAAGTTAGCAGAAATATTATAAACTGCCTTCCTACCATTTCAAGCAAAGCATTTCTCACTTGTCTCTCTCTCTTTCTTCGTTTCTTTCTGTTCTGGCCTCTGTCAAATCAAGGTCCTTCAGAACAGAGAGGATTTCAGCTACTTCCGACCAAATCCTTGACTTCCTTCATATTTCCTGGGCAGTGTTCTTGAATATTGCAGTTTGGAGAGATCCCAGGTAGCAGATATTAAGAATATTTTCTGGGATTTCTGAAGAAGGAAGGATGTTTGGGCGCAAGTGTTGTGGTAGCTGCTTTGATGCGGAGGAGTATGAGGAAATGGTCTCCTGGGTACCAAAGCCATATGCTTTGCCTGCGCCGCTTCCCCAATGGCCTCAAGGTAGGTATTTCTTGTATCAGAATCTGATCTTGATGTCTATTTTTCACTTCTATTGTTGGTTTTAGCAAACCTTTGATGTTTCCAAGTCTGCTCTGATCATATTGCCTTCAATTGGTCAACGCTCATCAAATATGACCAAGTAGTGTTTACTGTTGAACAGTCAAATTCATTCCCATGAGGCCAAAGGAAATTACAATGATATATGAGCTTTGAGTGTTGAGGTTGTGATCACAAAGTTTTGGTTAGAGTCTGATATGATGGAATTTACATGCTTCAAATGCTGAAATTTTCCTATCCTGACTTACTTCTATGAGTTTATGTGATCTGTTTGAGGATTTCTCTTCGAAAAGCAAATGTGTGAAATGATAGTTTCCATTTTCTTTCTCAAGTCAATTCACCTAGTACTGAGATATAGCTTTACTTCAGTTCAGTTCAGCTCTTATTAGCAATAAATTGTGGTATACCGAGTTCAGTTCAGTTTAGTTGGTCCAGTTCAGTCTAAATAACATGGAACGTGTCTTAATTTGCTTCTAGTTGCTTGGATGAAGTATTCTAGAGTAGTTAAAAGTTGGTTTCGTAATCCTTCTTTATTGCTCCTACCTGAGTGAAGAGTTTGTAATATAATTGTGTGTAACTGGGCAGTTATTCTTGTTTAGTTAATGTTATGTTATCTTTGCAGGAAGAGGTTTTGGTACAGGGAAAATATGCTTAGGAGAGATTGAGGTGGTTCAAATTACCAATTTTGAGACGATTTATAGTTGCAAGTCATCATGGATAAAATCAAAGGGCATCACATTTTATAGGCCAGTGATTCCAGCTGGTTACTTCTGCCTGGGTCATTACTGTCAGCCTGATGATGAGTATGTAAAGGGTTATGTTCTGGTAGCCAAATATGTGGACGGTTTGACACAATCTAAGTCTCCGCCTCTTGCAAAACCGTTTGACTATACTTTGGTTTGGAGCACGGGTTCTCGTTTTGATGGCCACAGTGGTTTCATTTGGCTGCCAAATCCTCCAGCCGGCTACAAATCCATGGGTTTTGTAGTAACTAATGATGCAAACCAACCTGATCTTCCCGAAGTTCGGTGTGTTCGAGCTGATCTCACCGAACCTTGTGAAGCTGGTGAATCAATATTCGGTGCAGATAAACTTAGTGTCTGGACCACAAGACCCTGCAAACGAGGCATGTTTGGCAAAGGTGTTGCAGTTGGGACATTCTTCTGCAGTACAGTTGGATGGACATCCTTTTGTCATTCATTCTTCGGTAACATGGATGAATTGAACATTGCTTGTTTGAAAAACCTGGATACAGATTCAAAGGCAATGCCGAATCTTGATCAGATCCATGCCCTCATTAAGCATTATGGTCCTACAGTTTTCTTCCATCCAGACGAGCTATACCTGCCTTCATCAGTTGCATGGTTCTTCCAGAATGGTGCCCTTCTTTACAAAGATGGGAAGGATGCTGGACTGACCATCGATTCCATTGGATCTAACTTACCCTCTGGTGGAGAAAATGATGGACAATTCTGGCTCGACTTGGGCATCAAGTATGCCCAAAGAAATTATATCATGAGTGGGAACATGGAGAGTGCAGAGCTCTATGTCCATGTGAAACCAGCTCTTGGAGGAAGCTTCACCGACATAGCAATGTGGATCTTTTGTCCTTTCAACGGACCAGCAACACTAAAGGCTGGCCTGATGACCATCCCTTTGAGCAGAGTTGGCGAGCATGTGGGCGATTGGGAGCATTTCACTCTTAGAATAAGCAACTTCTCAGGAGAGCTATACAGTGTGTTCTTCTCTGAACACAGTGGTGGAGGATGGGTGCATGTCAGTGAGCTGGAGTTTGTCAAGGAGGCTGAGAACAAGCTTGTCGTGTACTCATCGAAAAACGGGCATGCTAGTTTCCCACATGCCGGCTGCTACATCCAGGGATCTTCAAAGCTTGGAGTGGGAGCTAGGAATGATTGTGACCGAAGCAAGTATTCTTTGGACTCGAGTGTTAAGTATGAACTCGTTGCAGCCGAGTACTTAGGAGAGGCGGTCGTTGCAGAACCACCTTGGTTACAGTATATGCGAGAATGGGGTCCGAGGGTTGTGTATGATTCTAGGTCTGAAGTCGATAAGATCATCAGTCATCTGCCCTTCTTTGTAAGGTTCACTGTGGAAAGCCTCATTGAACTATTCCCAACTGAGCTCTATGGGGAGGAAGGCCCTACAGGGCCTAAGGAGAAAGATAACTGGCTTGGTGATGAAAGATGTTAGTAGCGTTATTAGTCACACTTGCCACAATTGGTTTGGTGACTAAAGATGCTACTAGTGTTATTATTCACATTACTGTTATTACCTCTGTCCTGAAAATAAGCTTGGGTTTCTGAAACTGAAAACAGTAATCCAAATCATGCTTCTTTAGGGATTGAGGAGCTGTCAGTATTGGTATTCTTGTTGTTGTGTTGCAAAGTGATGCTTTGCAGATGATAGATGGGAGAGTTTTGTACCACATATTGTAATATAATTCATTGTAATCATATATATATATAGTTGTCTGTGATTTGATGAAACAAAATAATAAAAGTATTGTTAATAAATATATGTAATTTATAAAACAGAATAAACTATTTTCTTTCTCATGGCTCTTCTAGTTTACACAAAAATGATCAAAGTGAAATGTTTTTTTTAGATGCATGTAGGAACAATATACTCCTTTGTTCTAAATGATATTTCTGTTCGGAAGCCAATATTATATCACTCACTTAGGTGAAATTTACATTTAAAAATAAATAAAAAAGATGGTCTATAATGGGAATATTTGACAAACTAACCCTTTTATTTATAATTAGGTAAGTAAGCTCAGTGTTGGTATTCTTGTTGTGTTGTAACTAGTGATGCTTTGCAAATGATAGATGGGAGAGATTTTTAGTGCATTGTGAGATGTTATTTTTGTACTGTTGTACCATATATTGTCAGATAATTCAATGTAATCTTGTATATAGTTGTTTGTGATTTGAGGAAACAACTTAATAAAAGTATTGTTAATAAATATATGTACTTTATAAAACAAAATAAACTCTTTTCTTTATCGGATAATTGTATGTTTTTAAAAATAAAAAAATTAGAAGATAATTTGTGGTTCCTCCTACCCAAGAAGTAACAAGTACACCATAACTCCTAAAAAATGAGGCAATCATAACCACTTGTCCTAGCTCAAGTGGCCAAGACACTCAGCCCCCGTAAAGCGGAGACCGGGGTTCAAATGAATCAAATCTCCCAATGACCATAGTTTCAAGATTTTCTCCCTGGTTCCTGGGTCAAGTCTCCAGATGCGTACTTATTCGAGAGGCGGGAGTTGCATCGAGGGTGTCAATCGCAGGGGAGCATCTGTCGGTGTAAGAGTGAGATCTTCAACCCACTCTAAGAAGTATGATCATTGGTCGTTGTAGTGAACCCTTAAAAAAAATGAGGGAATCATAACTTCTTAAAGGAGATAACAAGTAGACTATAACTCCTAAAAAATGAGGCAATTTGATGGATCACAAAAAAAAATTCAAAATCCATAGCAATGCAAACCTTCTTGCTTATGTAGACCTCACCACCCCTTCTTTCTTTATAGTAAAAACGTCACATGCCTATTATAGAGCTCCAAAAAATTCAACCTCTCACAATTTCTTAACCAAAACTTTATCAATTGAAGATCCCAAATTGGTCATATACCTTACTAAGTAACATCAAAACTTTATTTCTGCATAATTTATGATTAATTATGTACATATTTCACTAATTACCTATCTGATATATCTTGACTCTTTTTATGAAAATATTTTTCTAATAATAATCAAAGATTACATGCAACGTTCTTGGGCATCACTCTAACCTAACATAAATTTGGGCATCACTGAAAATCGACTAATCTCTTGTCTAACATTTGACATAGAGATAAAACAGAAACTTTCAAACATATAACTAGTCATAACAAAACAAAAAAAAAGTTTTTAGACATTTAATTCAATAGCAACGTTGGGTCATCAATATTGACCCATTTATTTGTGGAGATGGCCAGTGTCTCATTGTTGAAGGGAATATTTGTTAATGATCGGGCTGGGTATTTGAAAACATACTATCGATATCTTTCTTGAATATATTCAAAATAATTGGGTTCGCAACTCAGTTTTCTCACAGTTGCATTATACATTGCGGTACAGTAGCAAAGGCCACATAAAATGATTTACATCTACAGCCAAACATTAGCTGTAATTAATCAAGCTACCCCAAAAACCTACAATGAAATTATAGTATTACTGGTTTACATTCCTCTTGCTGTTAATATTCTCCCAGCTGATTTCTTGCGCACATTCCCCACACACGGTGCTGCACCCCATCTTTGTGCCCTGACTTCTGAGCGTAAGCAAATGAGAAAGGTTTGTACACTTTCTCACAACAACACGATCTCTTGCACGTGCGATGTATGGCACCTTCTTCTTACCCATAACGGATGGAACAGCGGTCCTCGAAGAGACAGGTTTCTGACTCGGCTCAAATGTGGACTCGTCTGGGGCAACTCGTGCCACTTCTTCCCACTCAAATGTTTTTCTATATACTTCCCAAGCCATAGCCTCCTCTTCTTTTGACAACTTCTCATCTTCGTTCTCTTGCAACAGAGTTTCGTGTTCGTGATGATGTGCAATCCATCTGTACAAGCAAGTACAAATTTAAAATCACAAATAGATCATTTCAGGTTATTTGGTACATGTTACCTACTTATTATGTTCTACCTCCACCACGCAACAAGAGACTTTTTTCTAAACCAAGACACAAGTTCTTGTTTTAACATGCATCAAAAAAATACAGTCAAACATGTGTATGTCATGAAAAGGTTCAATACAAGGAGAATTTAAGGAAATAGCAGGAAGTTGAGACTCATAGCCTAGATAACAAAGCACGGCGGGCAATAAAACATTGGATTCATAAATATGTAAAAGTATACCTTTCTTGATGCCTGGCAATTAAGCTTTGCATAACCTTGTCTGAAGACGTACATCCGGAAGAAGGAACTTTTGGTTTTGCAAAAGTTCCAACATCACTGCTTATGCTTAAAGCAGCTGGATTTGAATCCTCTTGTCTCAAATTAAGCAGCGGATTGGCATTTTCATCATCACCAAAGTCGAACAAATGCAGCATTTCCTCTTTTGATATGGTTCTATATACTTGCTGCCTATCAACCACCCTTGCTGCAAGTCCTTCCTTGGTCACCTGTTATGATCGCATGTGCACTCACTCAGGCAGGCCTTTAAGAAAGTAAAGAGAGGATTCTGATGTAACTTGATTCAACGTTACCTGTCGCTTGTAGATTTTTTCCTCCATTGTTCCATAACCTAGTAAGCGGTAAGCGAAAACAGGCTTTGTCTGCCCGTACCTGCAAGTTCAATAAATTCTTTAACATAACAGTTAGTATATTTCAAGATTTGCTTCACACCCAAGTTCCTAATACTTACCTCCAAACCCGAAAAATTGCTTGAAGATCATATGTTGGGTTCCACGAGCCATCAACTATAATTACACGATTAGCAGCATGAAGATTGATACCCAATGATCCAGCTCTCGTTGAGATCAATGTGCATTTGACCCTTCTATTCGAGGGCTCATTAAACCTGTCCACCAATCTCTGCCTTTCAGAAGCAACTGTTCGACCATCTAGCCTGTTTCAAGCAGAGATCATAGAAGGGACGCTTTCATTTTCCCGCAAAACAAATATATTAATGGGAATTAAGATATCATTTATCAAATGTAAGAAGGCCTCAGGCATAGAATCAACCAAAAAAATCTTCCCCACACAAGTTGTTAGTTTCCTTTGTTACAGCTATTAATGTACTTAATAATGTGATCAACAAAATAATAGCAGAGAATAAGAAACAAAAGAATTACATAAACAAAGAAAGAAAAGGATGGAAAGAATCTGTTCAAAGATAATGGAACTTCAGTGGTAAAATTAACCAAGACACACGTATGAGGCTCTGAGCCTCTGAGATCCTCAAAAACAATGTATCAACTTTGGTTGAGAGGATGAACTAAGAAAGCAATCAAGTAACACACAACATAAGTTATCATCATGAATTAGATGCATTACCTATACCAGTCTTTCCCTCGCTTCCAACATTTTCCAGATTTCCCTGAACGAGATAATCTTGACAGATAAATCTCAATTAGATCCAGGGTTGACAAGCTCTGACTAAACACCAAGGCCTTGTCCCCCATATCAGAGCACATTTTTAATATATCAATTAGTAGAACCATTTTACCACCCGAGTCAATCTCATCATAACTCTTCTCCTGAAGCAGATCTCCCCACCAATCCTGGTGCAAATATGTTCAACAAATTTAACATTGCATATTTTAATTAAAAGCTAGCAGTGAAAAGATGGAAGAATACCTCATGGAGATAGCTAGTTCCATTCTTCCTCTCTCCAAAAACAGAGCTGTTTCCTAGCTTTTCTGAAATCAATATTGCTTTTATATAAAGTCACAAATGATAATAATGCTCGAAAACCAAGTGAAGACAAACAGTCAATCCAAAGTTGCATAAAATGTACCGGATAATTTTAAACTAAAAAACCCCCAAGTTATGCTACGTTTCTCTTACTTTGAATACATAAAATTACAAATTATATCACAAAGAACTAAACATATACATAATTGAAGAGTGCTTACATCATCAACTTTAAATCCTATAGGAAACTAAAAACAAAGCTACTTCCAAGGGCAAAAAGAAAATAACAAGATTAAATTGGAACGGCAAGAAGTAAGGATAATCTGGCCTCCAGAAACAACATACCTCCTGGAACAACATTGTAATCCACGTTCTCATCACTTGAGCTGTCATCGCCGACAACATGTTCCATGTTCTCTTCCCGCTTAACAGAGTCTTTGTTTTCTTTCACTAGTTGCAGAATTCCGGGATGGTTCCATATCTGTAAGTGTACAGGGTAAGATTTATAAAAAGTCAGCAACAAACAAGTAGAACAACCGAACAAGTATATATGCAGCCAGAAGTCTGTCAATAATGCAAGGGTGAAATTTACTGTCTTCCAGAAATATTCAAATGGCGGAAATTTCAAATAAATTATGTCACTCAATCGACCCTATTGAAGTTACTTTTAAGAACTAACAACCATAAAAGTGTCTTATTCACAAACACAAATATTAGCCATAAAAATATTTCCATAACCTAAATAATAGAAGAAAACTGCAAATTAACCTGAGCCAAGGCCTGGTACCCCGCAAAAAAGCATCTCTTTTTCATCCTTTCATCAAAGGCCTTGTCCTTCGTGAAACCGTGAACATCAAGAAATCTTTTATACAACTTTCTCTGCAAAGGGGAGAGCTTCACGGCAACAACAAAAACCGTTTTGGGTGGTAAGTCATCTTTGACAACACTCATGTCCATTCGCTGAACAAATCCCTTCAGTTGCTCATAAAGAATATGAGATCTATGGTTCATAATCTTGACATCACCAGCAGTAGAGTTGGTAAGTTGGCCGTTTTCAATGGGATTCTGAAAGCTGCATTAAAAAATAAAAACAATTAGAATAAAGAAGGGGGAAACCACAAAAAAAAGTTAAGTTCAACAGAGATACTAAGAAAACTTGCCGATTTCTAAATTCATGGCTGCTACCAAGGAATCCTTCTCTAACAAAATCAACCATCTATCAAGATAGAATTAACATGATCAAAAAAACTGAGAGGGTATGCAAATATAATACAAAAAATTGTAAGTACACCATGCCCTTACACAATAGTACTCCATTAGGTTATTCTGAAGTGGTGATCCAGTCAATGCAATCCTTCTTTGGCATCTCACTTGTTTCAAGGCTTGGGTAACATCAGCCTTGGTGTTTTTTATTATGTGGGCTTCATCACAAACAAGTATATCAGGTCCATCCTGGTATTTAGAAAAAAAGTTCAGGATGATGCAACAATTTAATAAAATACATTTAGAAACAATAGATGAATACATAACACTACAACACATTATACCTTATTCGAAACAAATCAGTGTGCACATTGATATAATTAGAGCCACTATTGATGTAATGTAATCAAGATGTCTATGTCCACTTATTGCCAACTAGTTAAGCATGCTTAAATTCAATCAGTGAACAGATAAGTGACTCTTAGTAGAAAGTTATAGATGTGAGAGACCAGATTCTAGAAAGTGATACACTCTACTGTACACAGATAATTGCATCCTTCAGTATTCAAAATGGACGAACACATCATTATTGAGTTAAGGACTTCTACATGAATCATTTTTATAGAAATGAAAATGTGACTTGGGCTCTAAATAAAGACTCGTGCCAATACTTGCAGAAGTGACTCATTACAAGAATAATCTCAATGGTATGTGCTTTCTTAAGTTTTAAAAATAAACTGACACCCAAAGGGATAAACAAGTAAGATAATATGTAAAAGAAAATGTAAGAATACTTAGCTTTCAACTCATCAAAAAAAACTACAAATAAATGCGTATCCAAAAAGACTCAGTTACACTGTGATCCAATTCCATCTTACAGTAAATGTAAGGGTTTATCTAATGTGACTTCATCCAAGGGATTTCCAGAAAAAATAATAGTGATACCTGAAGATAGGTACAAATTTGCCTAGCTGTTTCACGATCTTTTATATGCTTTCCTAGAGACAAATTTCTAAATGCTGAATAACCGATTAAGAAAACACCCCCTTTCGATCTCCACTTCAATAGCAACTCAGCTCTTTTTTCCCTATACATTGTGAAAATACGAAGCAAAAGATTTCATCAAATACAAAAAGACTGATAATAATAATTGGCAATGCAAGTCATTTGCATGAAGTGTTTCATATAGAAGCATATGGACAAGAAGCCAGCGGTCTATAACAAACCTTGGAACATCCTCAAGCATATAGACCCGAAGAGGCTTCACTTCTGAAGGTTTCCACTTGTTGAACTCATGACGCCAATTATGCAGGACACTTACAGGTGCCACAATGAGGGCAGTTTGCAACCCTAGATCAATACTTTTTATTGCAGTATACAAGAAAGCAATGACCTACAGAATGTGGGAAAATTTTAATTAATATAGGGCTGAAAATCAATGGAGATAACCAACGTAAGCACCTAACCTATGGAGATGGATGTAAGGATACTTTCATAGATACATATAGGCCAGTTAAAGATAAGCAAAACACAACTAATAAATACTTACATACTTCAGCCAGCAAATTCTTTTAGAGGTTAATAATTAGTCTCATATGAATAATGTGCCAGCCTTGGTAAGGCAATGTTCAATAATATCACTTTCCATTTTTATACAGATGGAAATTGCCGATAAACTAAAGTCCAACTTCCCAAGTCTTGAGTGTCTCAACTATTTTAATATTTTGAAAAGTAGGAATCAATAGTCAGATTATTGTTGAGAGCACCCCACTAAGCAATAGTGCTCCTCAATGGCACAAAAACTATTGTTTCAGATTATTAATTGATTACCAGCAACCAGCCCATAAAATCCATCAAAACTATCTGTACAACATGCAAAGAATCAAATTATAAAGTTGATTCAGGATAACCACTAGTTGGATTTTGTACCTGAAGTGTTTTGCCAAGACCCATGGTATGTGCTAGAATACAACCAAGACCTTTATCTCCGGCCTTTACTTTTTTAACAGATTCTATGACATTCTGCCACATAAAACGAATCCCAGCAATCTGCATGAACATATATAAAATCTGAGATTATCAAAATGCAACAAGGAGAAGACAGCACAAACAAAACTATCCTGGTGAGAGCACTAGAACTAGTCTATGACTTTCTACAGCATGAAATGACTCGTAGCAACCTTGCATGAGCAAATATAGTATGAAAAATCTGAGAACATCAACTTTCAAGAGGCAACGAGGAGAAGACAAACAAGCAAGAGAACTATCCTGGTGAGAGCACTAGAACTAGTCTATGACTTTCTACAGCACGAAATGACTCGCAGCAACCTTGCATGAGCAAATATAGTAGGAAAAATCTGAGAACATCAACTTTCAAGAGGCAACGAGGAGAAGACAAACAAGCAGGAGAACTATCCTAATGAGAACACTAGAGTAAGTAAACATGAGGTTGAAAATGTAAGGAAACAACTTGAGAATATAACATACAGTATTATTTTCACTTGAGACACAACATTTTGTCTGTAACAATAAATTCAGTAACGCTAGTTTTATTTTTTTAAGTATAGAGATGATATGGTAAAGCGGCATCTAATAAAGCTTAACCTGGTGAGATTTCAGTTTAGCTGAGATGCTGGGAGGCATTCTGACAGGATCTTCACCTTCATCCCTGACAACATTAACTATGTAACCAGTTGAAGTATCACCCAACGTTTCATTACTGAATCCTTCAAATGAATCCCAATTACAGATGGTAGAGTTTGCTATGGAAGACTTCTTTGAGAATCGTGCCTCTAATGACTTAAGGCGTTCTTGACGTTCCTGAGCATTTCAAAAACATGAATAAGAACTGATTGCCATTGCTGTGTTTTTCTCATACATATAAAATCCACTAAACCTACAAGGATGATTTCATCTGTTCTTGGGACCTACCTTTTCAATTGCAATTTTCCTCTTAGTCTCTTCTCCCAATTCAGTATCGTCAAGAATTCGCCTAATTCTCTTCTTACATCTTCTCTTAGTCCTGATAAAAGAGAATCAAAGTAAACATTCAAGTCAAATTCTATAGCTAAACTAGGAGTAGGTTCCCATATAATAAGTATGGCCTGTCATGGGAAGGGGGTGGAGTTAGGAGATAAATCAGCAACGATGACAAAGAACCCCACTACCCCAAAAATATATATTCAGATTCAGCTCCTTGCCTTAAAGGCTAGGATTTCCCAAAGAATTATCATACTGAAGACAAACCTTTCAGTTAACATCTTTTAACATCGATTTAAAAGTCTTCCAATGTCCCTACTCAGAAAATATGGCTCAAGCATCGATTTTCAACCCATATATGTTACAATGGAGAAAAGAACACAAAACTAGCAAACTGAAACATACCTGACACCAGAAGCAACGTCTGAATCTGAATCATCTGAGTCCGAGTCTGAACTGGAGTCAGGCAAAATACCAGCTTCAACTACTTTTTCAGATAGTGAAATTAAATCTTGCAGCATATTTGGACAACAACGGCAACACTGCCAGCCAAATTTCTGGATTTCCAACAACAGGTTCTCTCCAAGGTTTCTCTTTATACAAAGGGTGCAAAAAAAGGTTCTGCACGATTTACAACTTCTCAAGTTACTGTTCTGGCCACACCATCCACAATATAGCTCAGAGCAGTCAATATCCTGTCAACATCATAAGCCATTATATAATGTCATTTTCTGCAGTGCATAGAGGTGATGCTTCTGTATTCACATGGACTTTACACCTCAAAAATTAGCACAATATCTTTAATACCAGAATGTACATGACATGCAAACTACTCATATATATTACTTTTTTTATTCATCACTCTTTGCGTAAGTGATTTCAAAAATATTTCCAGAAGATTAGATTGTAGGAAGTGGATCATCACCATTAAAAAATACAGATCATACTTAAATGCAATTAACACAACTTTTGATTTCGGTTAGTACATAAACATTATATTATTACACAAGCCTTCAATGGTAAAAACAAGTAGCCCACACTTAATCCGTGAACCGAAAGCAACTAGTAAGTCTACAATGTTTCAAATTATATTGGGTTAAGTTTTTCTCCAAAGAACCACATAAAACATGGTTATAAACTTAAGATGATTATCAACTCATCATCGATGTAGCAATTGAATCAATATCAAACAGTGATATTTTCCTCAGAGCACAAATTAATCAAAACAGAACTTCCCCTATAACCCTATAACCTTGTGACTGTGGAGATGCCATTTTCCAGTACTAAGTTTGAATTCTCAGAAGTTCGAATTCTCGGACTTTTTGGATGATATAGAATTTTAATATCAGCACTTCTGTTATATACCATCCTAAGTTTTTTTTCCCACTAAACTCGAAAAAGATAGAAAAAATATGGTCTTGTTTGATATCAATAGCCTAAAAATATATATCTATATAGCTTATTTATTGACGTTTCTATCATGATAAAATTATGAAGGAAACGGAAAGGAGATACAGAAAAGACAAACGAAAAAATAGCCAAATAGAACCCACCTTCTCCTGCATCTTCGATTCTAAAATTGTTTTGCAATCCAAACATATAATGACTTTCAAAATGGGATGCAAGTGAGGTTCCTGGGTTAATTTATCACAAGCAGTACAGTGAATATCTTTGTCCAACATTGCAATTCCATTCTGTCTGAGGCCAGAGGTATCCGTGGAAGCAAGGGTATCTGGTTCATCACAATCATTAGATAAATTTGAGTCGCTTGAGACGACTAAGACCTTGGAAGCAGACGCATCCCCGTTGCAATTTTTCTTATCTTGAACACCATCATTTTGCAATCCATCAATTTTGCGGGAGATACTATCACGAGGAGCACCATTTTCAGGTCTACTTTCCTTCAAAGGATGGTCAGAAGAAAGATATGAACTACCTTGCACTGCTGAGAAGTTTTCACTCTGAAGAGCCTCCTGAGACGAACTCAAAGAAGGTCAGAGTCGCATCACTCAATTTAAGTTGGAATCAATATTTTAATTTGTGTCCCATACCAAGAAGAAATGTGTTATTCCCGATTCAAAAGAAAATCAAACACAATGAATGATACTAAAAAAGAATAGAATAGGACAGCAAACTTTAGTTTGCAAATCAAATACTTCAGGTCTAAAAATGCTTCATTCGATTTGCAGAAGAGGAAGGAATAATTGTCAATAGACACCATTTTCCCATATAGATGAGATATATACACATACAAATAGTCTAGAGATGAGAATTTATCCTTTACTAGTATGAAAAAATTATTATTATTTAGTGGTTATAATGTTGTGTAACATTTTCTGGGAAGAAAATCAGTTGTTAGACATATCCAATCAATAAGTGTTAACAATGCATGCAATTGCATCTCCAAAACATCACAAAAAAATACTTACAGCAATGAGAAATCTAAACACATTGTTCAAAATTTTAAAATTTCCATAATATTTTCAACTTTTTTTCATAACAAGGAGGAAACCAACAGGTTGGATGCCATGGCCTGCTTTAGAAGATTAGAAAGTTATTGTAAGGCGAAATGTTCAGAAACTGCATTAATGGAAACCTCTGTGACAAGTTACATCAAATTTCCCTAGCAGTCACAAGCACATTTAAGTACCTGCAGAAGTGTAATTTAAAAGGACCAGTAATGTGAAAGCTAGTATACCTTTTTGTGTTTCTTCATCTGTCTCCTTCGTTTCAAATGAATTTGAAGTTTCCTATTTATATTCGCATCATCTTCCTCCTTGACCTGTCAATTTATATATAAAGGGAAAGTAAGTAACAGCAAAGTCATGGGCACTTCTGTACATCAGTGTGACTTCTAGTACCACAGTAGTGCGTCATAAAAGTTGATGCAAATGTCAAATTAAAGTAGAGACTGAAGAGCAAGTCAATAAAAGTTTCTACCAGATCAGTCGTCTGAGAATGGAGCAATTTGAGAAAAAGGAGAATTTGAGTAACAACAGGGGCCAGGGCCAAAAGGTCATATTCTACTGTATTTACAAAATCAAACTTCCACTAGAATGATAGTAGGAATTACTGTGATAAATGAATCACAATAAGCAAAGGAATTGAAATTTTATAGGCCATCACCATTATTAAACTAACAGATTATAGGGAAGAGAAAACTACAACTTGAGAATTAACTTAAAGGCAAACGAGGAAGAAAATACCCTTGACAAACCTTCCTAAATATTCTCTTTTGTTCTCCAGTGAGGTTTATATCTTCTTCATTGGCTAAAGCATCTGCAACTAATGGATCAAATGAACTGCTTTCAACGTCATCAATCTCCTCAACCTGTGCAATAAAATGTTTACGCACCTTAACAACAAGAGACTGGAAACAAGAATTCCAAAAAGCCTAAACAAGATTTGCAGCCTAACCCACCACCACCAGTTGATAAGTGAACTTAGCTTTACAATATAGTTCAATAACAGTTAGAGCACAAAGCCAACTCACCTCATCAACTCCGGGGAATTTAAGGCCCAACTCAGCAGCTTGCTGTGGAGTATTGGCCAGATAAACAGAAGCCCATTCCTTGCTCCCAAATGATGTTCCACCCAAAGTAGATTTATCAGCGCAAAGTTGGTTAAAGGAGGACCAGTCCACGTGTATATTATCAGTAGTAGCATTACTTCCAACATTTTCAGCAAGTTTTCTTTCCAGGTAACCACTAGCACCTTCCTCCAGCACTTTGCCACGGTGTCTGTAACATAAAGAACTTAATAAACAAAATTTCAAATGATAAGATTATATCAACAACTGGGGGGAATAAAAGTTGCAGAATCGTGCCTTTTGACAGGTCTGTTAATCTGAAGAAACTTTTCAGCATCAGCAATTGATTCAGTAGCATTGCTGGTAGGCTCAGATCCGACCCAATGGGTCCTCATTTTCCATGCTTCAGTACAGCAACCATGGGGAACCTGACTTTCAATCCATTTGTACAGACTAGGGAGTTCAATGCCAGCACCATCAAGTTGTTCCTGCAGTTCAAAATAATAATTAATGGCGGAGATTATAGAATTCATTGCTAGGAAAAGGATATTAAAATCAAAAGTATACAGACGATAATTTATTGTAGAAAAAATCACTATTTGCACAGGTAGTATATATTTATGAACATGTCCCGTCCTATAATTTCATTGCAAGCTCTCATAACCTGCCTGATAAGCAAAACAGTTGAGGTCCACATATTCACTGACTCCACATCAAACTCACATATAATTGCAAAGCTAATAATAGTAGTAATGCAATAATGTCACAAATCAAAACCCTATTCCCTTAATCACTTCCAATTAAAAATTTTAAGAGCATGCATCCATATGTATTCTGAGAAATCAAAGTCATACCAATAAATTAGAGCTTTCTATTTCAAGATCGTCGAGGACATTCTCCCAATCTTCCTTAAAAGCTTGCATTTCACGCGCCACAGCCTCCTCCAGCTACTCATTAGGAAGACAAGGCAGACAATTAGTTCTGCCAGATTGTATAGCACTAAAAAATAGAATGAAAAAACAAAACACACATACTTCATCTCCATCAAGGGTTTGCCCTAATTCCTCTCTAACTTCCGCCTCCACTTCAGTTAAAGCCTCCTCCTCCAACGCCTCTTGCGCTTGAGCAGCCTGTCACATGCCGGCGTACGAACCTAATTAACCAATTACTTCACAAAGTAAACCTAAACTTTAACCTCTGGTAGCAACATGGTAAAATACCTTGCCCTCAACTTCTACAAGCTCGTCTATGAGGTCCTCGATTTCCTGCTCAGTCAAGGGTTCCTGTACTACAACCATCACAACCGTTACATAAAAAAAGAACTAAACTTTTCACAGGATAAGTAACGAGTGGAGCTACATTGACTTGCCTCGGATTGCGGAGCCTCGCCGTCGATGTCGCCGGAATCATCATCGATGAATGAATCTGAGGAATCGCGGTCGTTGTCGATTTCATCCAAATCTTCGTCGTTGGGGTGATTTTCCTTGTCGTCATCCATTTTCCGGCCGATTAAATAGTCCGAATAACTTCAATTGCGTGCAAGATAGATAGTTTGAGTAGAATTTGAAAGTTTAGTGAATTGAAGAAAGAAAGCAGGAAAGCACAGAGCTTTTGCTTCTTTGAATTCTGGGACGATATAATATGGGGATGGGGGATTTATATGGGCTCTTCCGACGTCGTTTCAAATGAATCAAGGTGATTTATGAAACGAATTTTCCGAAAACATTTCCTTCTTCGAGACGTTTTGAATTTTAGAGTTCCTCAACTCAGTGGCGGGAAATGGAGCTATATTTGGCATCGATCTGTTGAATCATGGTACGATTCTTCTGAAACAATTCCATGTGGGATCCAAGTAGAATGCGAATGGAAAGATTGTTGATTTGGTATGTTTATACCATTCTTACTACGGCATTTCAAGGTCTCATATTTATGATAATTTAGCAATAAATAAATAAAAAAATTGTATGAGACAACCACATAGAGTGGTAGGGTGTAAACGAGCCTATCCAAGCCGAGTTTTGCCCTTATCGAACTCGAGTTTGCGAAAAAATAGCATATTTGAACTCAAGTTCTAGCTCGTTCGAACATAAAAAATCAGTTTGAGCTCGAGCTCGGTTGTCTGAGATGGGCTCAAGATCGGATCGTTAGCTCGAGTTAATTCGATCTCGTTCGAACAAGTTTGGTTTGTTTACCTTAATTAAAGTCTTAAAATCTTTTATATTACGCTAGTATCTTCTAAATTATACATAATAATAAATTTTTATATAATATAATTATAGACTCGTTAAACTCGACAACGCTATCGAAAAATAGTCAAAGAGCTCGAACTCGAGCTCGCCTCGTGTTCGTTTAATTCGAGTTTGAACCAAACTTTTGTCGAACCGTTCACGAATATCTCGCGAACGGCTTGGTTCATTTACACCGTTATATAAGGGTCATTGCTCACCCTTCTTTTATAAAGGAGAAAAGTGCAATGGTACCCCCTTAGATGGAGTTGCTTGCAATTTTCCAAAATTGTTTCTCATCCCACGTGCACCGCTTGAAAAGCAATACCGCCGAGTAGAGATACACTACTCATCATCAATGCTACCAATTCCAAAATTCAATATTTTATTTCTAACTTCGTTGGTGTGAACACTAGTAACGTAATCAAAAATCAACGAAAAAGATAAAATTATAACAATGAAAATTTCTCTATTTGCACCGATCATTTTAAATTTTTTCAAGTAGTTAAATAATCTACTTTTCATTGTTCGTTTATTATATAGTGGTAGTCATATCAAATGTCAACAAAGTTTTAAATGTTGCAGATAGATGAAATATTTAATGACATTGATTGAATTTGATGCCTTATAAAAATCTAGAACATGTAAGTAAGAAATTAAAATATCATAGTATCAAATCATTTTACCAATAAAGTAAAATAAACTCAAACTTAGAAAAAAATATTTATAAACTTTTAGACAAATTTTTAATTGAGACTTGGTCTCACTGAATAACCATGTTTAATATGTAAGAGATCAATGTTGAAAGTGAAAAAATCGTACATAAAGGTGAGAAGATCAACAATAGTACACTGAATGATAATGATTAATATGTAAAAGTTCAGATTTAAAAGTGAGAGGATCAACATTTGTCTTTGGTCATCTCACAACAGACCTCAAACTTTTAAGGATAGTTTGTATTCATATTCATTGATTTTATTTCAACTATTCTACGTCCCGTTCTCTTCCTTCTCTCCCTTAAACCCTCTCTCCGTGGCCGCCGCCGTTCCTCTTTTTCTCTTTGATTTTCTTCCCCATCTTCCCATAATGGGGAGATGGGGAAGCAATTGTTCTTCTCTTTTTTGATTTACGGTGAAATAAGTGTGTCTAATCCACAAAATAAGAGTTCTTCGATTAGATCTCGATTTATATCGAAGTTTTTTTTCTCGATCTGGTTTTAAAGGTCGTGTTTTTTTATTTGTTTTATTGTTCTCGATCCGATTGTGCGGGTCGTGCTTCCGCTTCGTGATTTGGGGGTTTCAAGGTGCTTGCGGTTTGAAGAACCTAGATCATGTTTTGGATCAAGTGGTGTTGCGGTTGTAGCAGATCCCTGATTGGCGCAGTAATTGATGCGGTAGGCGCTCTTCTCTGCCAAGCGGATGTGATTTTCACAGTTTCAAGATAATATCCCTGAGGGCGGTATTACATTTTTAAGCTGTAAGCTGTAATAGTACAGCTTAATATCTCTTAAGCTGTAATAGTACAGACATAATTAGTCTGGTTACCATATAGTTCGGTTATTCTGTAATAGACTAGTCGAATTGGATGTCAATTCCACTCATTGTAATCGCTTCGGGGCGTTTCCCAGGACCTTGAATGATTTTCTTCAAAAAAAAATATTCATTGATTTTGGTATATTAATTTAACTTTATTTTTATTATTAAAAACTAGCGTGGTCTCTCCACGCATTGCGTGGAGGACTTGACACACATATCTCTAGAATATATCAAAATTGTCTTTACATAAACATGATTATCTATTCAGTTTTTCACATCTTTACACAAAGTTGGAAACATTTTTCAAAAGTTGTATAGGTAACTTTTGCAGATTTTTGTGCATTTCCAACAACTTTGTGCATTTCAATCAAGGGAGATATAGAAAAAACTGTTTCGACAGTATGCTGAAACCAAATAATATTTTGAGAAAGTAGAAGATAAAACCAAAGAAAAGTAGAAGCCGAACAAAAGATCATTGAAATTCACTTTTATAATTTTTTAAAAGCTCCTGGAATGCAAAATGCAAATTTGATCAGTGAAGAAATAAGAGCAGCAAACCAAATTCTTCCCCGAACCCCCCTAACATTTTGTATTGATAATTCATCTAAAAATTTCAACATACTCATGTATATGATAATCACTAAGTAAAGGCCAGAGTGAGCATCAACAAACTAAATAATTAACATTTAGCCTAAATCAAAGTAGGAACACAAAATACTGAGAAGAAAATAGAATGAAAGTTATACTTTTAGGTAGAGAGGATGTTCTAGATGTGTCAATTTATAGATGCATTGTCTAATGGTAATCAATGTGTGTTTTGGTTTATGTTACTGAAAAGACACAACTTTACATTTATAAATGATGTGACTTTTCAATAAGTTAAGAATTTCATACCCTATGGGTATGTGCTTATCCTACATTGGCTTATGATAACCGGTGGAAGTGCTTGCAGTCCCCTATTAGTTAATACTTGAGTCCAAACTTTTTGTCACCCATATCAGAATATCTTTTTAGTACTCTAAAATACAAGATTTATTTTTTATTTTTTTAATAACTACAAGCATTTTTTAAAATTATAATTAAAAAATAATAAGAGATTAATAAAATAAACTAATCATATAAACATGATATAAAAAACTATTCTACTACGGCCGTATTACCTTACATGAAAATTTCTCACCTTTAAAAAGACTATAATAATTCTCTTTATTATGATTAAAATAAATAAAGTGTAATACAAATGATCTCCAACAAAAATGGTGAATTATATTAAGGTTTGTTAGTTGTAGCTGAACATAAATACAATCGCAAAATGTCAGATATAGGGGGGCCCAATCGGATATAGCCTAGTGTGGAGCATAATCAGAAAATTGACATGTCAGAACGTCCACACAAAATGTTTACTTTTTATATAGCTTCGATCATCAGCTCGTCCATATAATAATTTAATCATGAGAAACTAATAATTAAGCGATTAAATTGGATGAACCGAGCTGGACGAAGCAACGGACTTACTTTTTATTTTTTTTTAAAACAACAAATTCTCCTTTCATTCATTTCATGGATTTGAAAAATATCCAAAATTTGAAAAAATATCCAGAATTGTTTGACAAATAATAAGGAAAAAAATATAAATTAGAGAGCTATATGACTACATGTAATCAGAAAATTGACCCTCAAAAAATTAAATTTATGACCAAAACCTGCAAGAGTAAGTGAGAATATTGACTTCTGTTTTAGCTAGGTGTACATTCCAAGTTCCAATTACCTTCCTATAATTAATGAAAAAGGTTGAGTTATCTTGGTTTTGATTTATGAATTGGTATAATTATATGCAGAAGGATTTTTTTTTTTGAAAAGACACATTTTTTTGTTTCTTATATTTATTGAAAATGTATGGGGTGTAGAATTACCAAATTACCCTTGATGGAAGATAAGGAGAAACTTTTATCAAAGTATTCTCATTATAGTTTTGGTCTAGGAAAAATTAAAATTATGACCAAAACCTGCAAGAGTAAGTGAGAATATTGACTTCTGTTTTAGCTAAGTGTACCTTCCAAGTTCTAATTACCTTCATATAATTAATGAAAAAGGTTGGGTTATCTTGGTTTTGATTTATGAATTGGTATTTATATGCAGAAAGTTTTTTTTTTTTTTTGAAAAGACACATCTTTTTGTTTCTTATATTTTTTGAAAAGGTATGGGGTGTAGAATTACCAAATTACCCTTGCTGGAAGATAAGAACAAACTTTTATCAAAATATTCTCATTATAGTTTTGGTCTAGGATGAATAAATCACAATTATTATGTATAATCCAATTTTATATTATCACATACTAGATGTGGGAGGATCCACCTAGATTTATGGTAGAAAATATGGTATTTTTGAGATGACTAAACATTTGAAGGAATACATTAGATTTTTTGCCGAAGTCCATACAATAAACCATTTCATTCGATCAATGTCATGATCTAACCATGCAAAATATTACAAAAGCACATTGATCAAAGTCCATACAACAAACCATATGAACCATATTTATTGATGTATGTAATCTATATATGATTTGTTTTCTTGTAAGCACAAAAAGTTTTTTACGACATCATCGGAAAAGGGATAAGTAAAATATATATTCAAGCAGACTTTTTTTTTTGTGATAGGAGACATACTAATGATTAATTTCAATTAGTACGATTTTATTGATTAATTTTAATTAGTTTTCAAACAAAAATTCCTTTGTACGTCCTTGTACGAATTTGGATTTCTAAACTAAGGTTTAGTTCTACAAACAAAGAATGAAAGCTTCCTCCAAAGTTTTATTTGATGCAATTGGTTGATCACGTCCCAGTGCAAGCTATCTAGTGTCATCTCTTAGAGCTGCTATGAATGTAGACTGATAGAATGAAAACCAGTTGTTTCCCAATTTCGAACACCTTCAAGCAAATTTCGACATAATGAGCCACATCTGAAGGAAGAGAGTGTAATATGTACACCACCAAGCAAACCACCTCAAACATTAGCAAAGTTTGTTTAGTTCATTGTGGAAGTAGGATTACCGCACCGACAGACAGCCCTGCAAACAGAGCAAGCTTAGAAATGTTAAACCATTCAAGAAAATACAATAAAATAACATCCATTGACTCACTGTTTTGCAGCAATGTGCCTCTAAACAATATCTTTAACTCTGAGTCCTCTGAAACCTAAAGTTCCCTTCCATTGCAGTTTCTATTCTTTGTGTAGCAAGAAAAAAACCAAGGTATTATAAATAGAACGAGAAATTTGAGTAATGGGAGAACTGAAAAATGCATAAATGGTTGACTAAGAATTGTAAATACATTTCATTTCCAGAAAACAGCAAAAGAATTGTGTGTGCCTTCCTCTTAGTATGTTTTCGTTAACAAGTATCTATAAAGGTACATAAAATAAAATCTAAGCTTATTAACAAAGGCAACTCATAGATGAATAATTTGAGCACATAGTGGTAAGTTTTCTTAAAGAACGGAAGCAATCATGTGAATGCTTCCCTTTTCCTATGGTTGAAGATACAGGTGATACATGATTGAGCAAACTCATTTAGAACAGAAAATTAAACACTTAGACTGCACGATTTCATGTATAGCTAATTATACTTTGAACGTGTTTAAGCAGGAAAGAGCAAACCAAAGCTCCAATAATAAACAAATGGAGTTTAAGTTGTTTAACCAGGCCGTAAGGGATACGAACAACAAGCATTTGGTTCATATAATTAAGGAAAGAGAAAGAAAAGCAAACGTATAAGTATAATATAAAAAAAATCCCATAAAAACCATAAGAAGAACAGAGAAGATAGGTAGAATGAGAAGGCTCCTGTATAATAGTGATTAATGTATGGTGTTAGGTTGTAAATAAAAAAAAGACATATTCGTAATAGTAAACAAAAATTCAAGGTAAATGCAGAAATGTAGATTATGGCCATAGCAATGTTGTGGATCAACATGTTCAAAGTAAAATTTCGAGCCATCAATAATAAACCCCTAAGACAAAGAAGATAGGTTAATTTTTTATACGTAAAAAAGAGCTCATCTTCGGACGGACCTTTCCGACATGTATAAAGTTTAATCAGATTTAAAAAAATAGGGGACCAAGAAAGAAAAGCACTACAAAGTAGTGTCTATATCAAGTTGTATATACGTATATACCTGGCTGTTGATCTTCTTGCTTTTGACCTTAGAGAAGAGTCATCTTCTAGTTTCTCATTATCAAAGAATGAGAGAGAAGTGGCTTAAGTTCAGAAAATGCACCAACTTCCTCCTGAAAAGAAACACTATTCAGTTGAAAATCCATTTCTACAAAACCTTAAATTTAAAGAATGTCAACAGTATATGGAAGTTAACTCATCACTGTTGATATTTTTTTAATGAGCTGTAATAGGCTCAAACCAATCTCATGGATTCAAAGCACACCCACACACTAAACATAATAGCAAGGAACTCATAGGTTAAATATAACTGAAATGAATACATAGCATCTTTGTTGTGCAAGAACGGCAGCGTATGACAACTGCCTTCAGGTCCAGAAACTTTGATATGTTTTCAAGCTTCAAGGCAGCATACGTAACACTTCCAGTTTGGAAGGTGAAATAAAAGGGAGAAAGCAAGACACATACATATATGGTGTTCTTTGTGGTTCACTAAACCTAACCTGATTGAACCACTCATCTGCTTAAACCCATGGTCAGCAAGCCATAAACCTTTGGCGTCAAAGCTAACCATTCATTAGCATTCATATTATTTTCTAACCACTACATAGAATCATAAAAAATGATGAAATTCATATCTATTATAAACTGGGATCCATTAACACACATAATATATGACTGAATCTACTTCTTCCGACTGTGACTTTTTCCAGCATATGTTCCAACTGGGCTAATCTCTCTAGAAATGCTGCAAAAGAAGATTTGTTGAAGAAAAAAGAATTTGAGCTTTGGTAGAGCACCTTGTTAGAGGTGTTAACTACACCAGTAACAGTAAATCGCCTCTAACTTTAATGTTTGATGAGTTTGGCAAGGAAGACATTAATGGTTAAAGAATTATTAGAGATGCAGAGTCAGAACTAACACGTAACTAATTATGATCAAAAGGCAGAAACATCTATTTGTAAAACAAAAAGTATTTGAAAGGATTATAGAAACATTACACTAATGAAGCTCATATCTTGAAGCAAGATTTAACTCAGTACTTACAAATCTATTTGGGTGATAGTAGGCATTCTCACGAGTCAAGCATCAAACAGTCAACACCTGGCATGCAACTAAAAAAAATTGAATTAATAGAGCATAAACCATCACTCAATCAACCAATACAACAATCTATAAGATTCACATCATATTAAACACCTGCAATGCAATTGGAAAATTAAACATAACAGAACAAAAAAGAAAATTTGAGCGAACTAATTAATCAAAGAATACAACACTCATCAGCAATCACTTTACACAATTAAGAGTTTAGCCTAAGTAGAATCTCCATTCTATACTTCAGTCAAAAAATCTAAACCAACCCAAAAATAATGTAATGAAGGATTATCAGCGCAAGTCTAAACAGAAAAATACTTATTCTTTGAGATTGATTATGTAGCATCAAAACTGCATAATGTTAAAATTAAAAACAGGCACCAACAATTCAACCAAATGGAAAATAGAAGGATAGAAAAGAACTATATATAATGAAGACCATCTCCAAGGGGCTAGCAAGACAACGTATGCTCCTTAGCTTAAATAGCTGGTGAGGAGTAAAAACTCAACTCCAACCAATGACTATAGAGATTAGCTAAAATAGATGGTGGAGGGCTGGCTAGCTAAATTTAAGATCTGCATTTATCAACAAGAAGACAAGGTGGCAGACTCACAAGTGACCCCAAAATGTACACGTACAGAAACATGAAACATTAGAAGTCAAAGTAAACACCTTCAAGTTGATTCAGAAAGAGATGGACCTTCACTGAGCTGCTCACTGGTGGCATTTTCCTTCATGCACATTTTTATCAGCTGAAAAGTTCGGGATGAAACACTGAAAAGACAAAATTAATTTCATCAGGCATTTGAAGGAGCAAACAGGAGTCCTTGTAACTCTTGATAATCAGACTGTCAGCTTCAGCTTCATACATTACTAAAAATAAATAGCTTCAGGTTGCTCTGAAGGTGAACTAACCTTGAACATCTCTATTAAATTCACGCCTAAGTAGCTTGGAGCTATCGACAATATGTTTGCTTGCAATAATTAATTCAGGAAATAGCTCATGTTTTGGTACCGGCTTGAACGGTCTTAATTGGCAAAGAGGATCTGAAATCACTGAATTTTCATATAACTCCCGTGCTGGGTGGACGTGATTCCACCAAAAATCAGATAGAGCTCTCTTAAGACCATTCCAGTATACTTTATTTCGATACATCCGAAAGAGACTATTGCCATTAGGGGTCCACATATACATGTCCATCCAATCCCGATCAAGTATCTCCAATAAACCTTGAGCCTGTGGAACATAGTATATAGGTATTCGCTTCCAAGGGGGTTTTATCTCAATCTTTTTATTGCCAGGGTATTTCTTTGTCGCATCCTCTTCAATAATGTAAGGGTAAGGGCATTTGATCTCTAGAACCCCTCCAAAAGGTAAACCGTGAATATAGCCATCAAACAATCCATCCGCGGAAGCACCAAGCCAATCATCCTCACGATTTGATTTTTCATAAACCTGAAAATCAGGAAAGGATAAACTGTATCCAGTTAAGAGCTTATATTCCTCAAGTGCAACCTCTTCTTTGCCATTACTATAATACGTCGACCAGTTACCCGAGAATGGTTCAATGGCCCCAATCTTCTCCAACCAAAGCTGGACTCTCCTTTTCGGCCAAAAACCAACCGCACTGCTGAAAGTACTAGCAGTCAACTTATGCCTCCTCAAATGCTGCCAATTCTTGTACCAGTGCTCGAGATGTGATGAGTTAATGTAAGGATAATCTTCAGGTGATACCACATTTTGAGTAAGAACTTTTCGAGCCGAGCTGTAATTTCTTGTTTGCAATAAAAGGCTACTGCAACTGTGGCACAATAGGCTTGTTAGACAGCATGCAGCAGAATGTGGATTCCTTGCTTCATAAATAAATTTCAGATTAACCATATCCACCTAGCAGCCTGAAACAGCACTTTTACACATAAATGAAAGACCTTAAGAATACAGAAATTAACATCAAATTTTGAACTTTTTCATTCTTTCAGGAAAGAGTGAATTGTCCGTGAAAAAAAAAGTGAAAGAATATGCCCAATTGACGGAAGATTACAGTAAGAGTTGAAAAGAGAGTGATAATGGCTAAAGTATAAAGTACCTGAATCGGAATTCCGGCTAGCCGACGAAGACGGCAGACCTAGAAGCCTGAGAAGACGGCTGGAATGCGAGTGAATTGGCCTATTTTATCGACGAAGGGTTTAAGGCCCAAGATCAGGGGTTTTAGAATTTTTCCTTCTTTATGTATATTTTCTTAAAAATATTAGTACTAATTAAGAAAATGGAGAAAAAACTGTTGCGAACTTGGGACTTGGGAGGTGGGAACTTTGCCAAATTTGCAATACACAAATGGTTATAATTGCTTTTGATTCTAAAGTAAAGTCGAAATGTATGTTAATGAAAACTGAGGTTGAGCATATATTTTCAAGTAAAGTCGAAATGTATGTTAATGAAAACTGAGGTAAAGTATAGAATTTTAACATATATTCTCCTTCAAATATTTATCCTCATTTTTCGAAATATCCTACCTTAACCTTTTGTTTTTTTTGTGAGCAAATTCAGAATTAATTTATAAGTTCTCTACTTTCAAAGTTTAAAATTTAAGCTTGGTTGGGGTTTGGGTGGTGGAGAATCAGTTTAATTACATGCATTCAAGTTCAATATGTACTTTTATCAAATACTCAACAAATTTTACTTAATTTTGATGGTAGCTTGTAAAAAATAGTATCTTCACCCCACTAGGCAGATATCCACCTAAATTATTATTTTTTGTTACTTTTATGTGTAAATTTTTTAAAATTGTAATATTACCCCTACTTCTGCAAAAAATTATAATTTTGGTCTTTTACACTCGTAATTCTGGATTCGACTCTTAATCTCCATATTAATAATCATCTTCTTCTTATCACAGTAGAAACAGTATCAAGGTTACAAGGAGAAACCAGAGGATCTGCAACACAAATATCTACATAAGCAAGATCATCCTTACGCTCTTAAGGTGAAAGTGTGGGAAAAGCTTTACATTTTACTGTGAGTAGAACAGAAAGTGGTATAGGCTATAGAGTTCTTCCTGAAACTGAGGTTTTGCACAAGAAACCACAGTTTTTGTAGAATGAGTTCCAGTAAATCGCGGTTTTGGTCTGTACCTTATATGCTTGGAGGTGTTCAAGAAACTAAAAGAGTTCATCATGAACTGAACTCCAAAAAGAGATTATGATCATAAGAGGCCTATAACTGGTGAATGTGCAAATATCAACTTTTCTTTGTTGGCTGGGTATCCCATTCCCCAAGCTTGAGAAATGCTTTTCCTTCTTGGCTTTGCCTCTCCAAGCATTGTTATGATGTCCCTCATAGATGGCCTCTCCTTCGGCAGCTTGGCAGTGCAGAGAAGTGCAATTCTGAGCACCAAAAGCATTTCTTCTTGGACGTATTTACACTCACCACACACTTCTGCATCCAATGCACAACCTGCACTCTTGCTATTCACTTTCTGTCTAACCCATTCTACAATATCCACAGCTTCCCCGAATGAGGAATCCAGCGGCTTTTTACCCGTCACCAGCTCCAGAAGCACCACTCCATAGCTGTATATGTCACTCTTCTCATCAACCTTCAGCGTGTACCCATATTCTGCAATGACAAGTTTGATACGCGATTAGTACTGCTTTGTTCGATCTGAAGTGGACTGAAATATGAATATTGAAAAACAGTAACAATGTGACAAAAAATTATGCTCAGTTTAGCTGAGGAATCAATATAAGTACTTACCAGGAGCAATGTATCCATAGGAGCCAGCCACCATTGAAACTGTCTGATTCTTGTGGAGCATTGTCCTGGCCAGCCCAAAGTCAGCTATCCTCGCCTCGAAATCTGAGTCCAGCAGAATGTTGTTGGACTTGATATCACGGTGAATCACTGGTGGCCGGCAGTCGTGGTGGAGATAGGCCAAGCCGTGTGCAACGCCAAGAGCTACATTGTACCTCGACACCCAATCTATCAGCATTTTCCCTGACTTCTTTTCATGCAAAGCTTCTCCAAGGCTGCCATTTGGCATGAATTCAGACACCATCATTACATCGTTTGCATTGTGCAGATACCCGAGAAGCCTTACTATGTTCCTGTGCCTTAGTTTCCCTAACAGATTCACTTCCATAAACAGATCATCTCCAGCTTCAACATCTGCCTCTGATCTCCAGAGTTTCTTGACTGCTACAATACTATGAGGCCTTTGTACTTCAGCCTTATACACTATCCCGGTCCCACCAATTCCGATCACATTGGATTCCTTCAAGCAAGCTAGGATATCGTCGCTTGTGAAGTTCAGCCTCTGGAATGCAACAAGCCGCCACGGCCATTCTGTGCTCTCTCTCCTGAACAAGTCCTTGAACAAATGTCTGTAAATGTACCATCGTTTATATATCAGTCTTCCCACCAATATTATGACCACAACGGCTAGTAGAGCCGAGATTCCAACAACAAATCCGACAACAATGTGATGAACGTGAGCTTTCTCCCGAGTTATAGGTCTCAAGGAGTGGGAACATGGAGCAAGAACACCACCACAAAGACCAGCATTGCCAACAAGCTCATTTGGATTTATGGTGGCTAAAATGCCATTGTTTGGAACAGGCCCTTCAAGCCTGTTGTAGGACAGATTCAGCATCTCTAGAGCAGGAGAGCTGCCAAAACTAGGCGGAATATGTCCAACGAGAGAATTGTTCGACAAATCAAGAATGGATAGAGTTGAAATGGATGCAATTGGACTAGGGATTTCTCCAGCCAGCCAGTTGCTACAAAGGTTCAACTTCACTAGTTTCTTACATGAAGCAATGCTTTGAGGGATTTTACCAGAGAAATGGTTGCCTGAGAGATCAATAACTGAAAGAGAAGGGCAGTCCTGAAGCTGATCAGGAATGCTGCCACCTAGCATGTTATTAGAAGCCATGAAAGTTTCAAGGCTAGGTAAAGAAAGAATGATCGGAGGAAGCGATGATCCGAGGCTGTTTGAAGAGACATCAATGAAGGAAAGCGAAGCGGATGAAGACAAGTCCTGAGGGAATTCTCCAGTGAGATTATTATGAGCTAATTCCAGCCTTTGGAGGTTTGGAAGAGTGCCAAATCCAAAGGGAATTGCACCAGACAAATGATTGTTCTGGATTCTAACACGAACTAAAGAAGAACAGATTGAAAGGCCTAATGGAATTGCACCAGAGAAGGTGTTATTGAACAGGATGAGTTTAGTGAAGTTACCATAATCACACAAGCCCGGCGGAATCTCGCCCGAGAGCGAGTTTGAGGAGACATCAAGCCACATGAGAGGCGAGTTTCTCCCGAGATTCGCAGGCAATTTTCCTGTCAAAGAGTTCTGCCATAGCTCAAGCACTTGAAGCTGAGCTAGCTCTCCAATTTTTTCAGGAATGCTTCCGTTCAGCTTATTGCACATGAGATTCAGCAGCTGCAAGTTCTTCAAATTCGCAATCTCAGCCGGAATCTCCCCTGATATTGCATTATCAGAAAGATCCAGATACAGGAGAGATGACAAGTTCCCTATTTCAGGAGGTATTTTCCCTCCAAAACTGTTCTGAAACAGATAGACTGTGCACAGATTCTTCAGGTTTCCCAGCTCAGCTGGAATCTGACCACTCAGAGTCCCCACAGCTAAATCCAAATACTGAAGGCTGCTGAGATTACCAAACTCTGCCGGAATTGAGCCTTCAAACTGATTGTATCCGATGATGATCGTCTCCAAGGACGATAATTCGCCGAGCTCTGACGGGATTTTTCCGGTGAGATTATTCCCTGAAAGGCCAAGAAACTTGAGCTTCTGCAAGTGCTTGAAAGAGACAGGAATTGAGCCTTCGAAGAAGCTTCCCCTCAAGTCCATGACTTCAAGTGAAGATGCATTGCTAAGATCCTCGGGAAGCAGGCCGACGAAATTGTTGCTGGATGAGTTGACAACTCTCAGCCTCGGAGCTCTTCCAAAACCGGCAGGGAATTCGCCGACGAAGTTGTTTTCGCTGACGTCAAGAATCTCCAGCGCAGTGAGGCTGCCTAATGAGGCAGGAAGTGAAGATGACAAGTCATTACAGCTTATGTTGAGGAAAGAAAGACTGGTCAGCATTTGAATCTTGTCTGAAACATGGCCACTCAGGTTCATGCTGGAGATATCGAGCCTCTCGACAAAGCCGTTCGAGTTGCAGGAAACTCCGGTCCAGTTGCAGTGAGCTCCGGTCCATTCGTCAGTGGCTTTCCAGTCCTTGAGCATATCCAGTGGATCAGTGATGTTGGATTTCAATGAAAGCAAGGCTGAAAGCTCAACATTTGGAGCTCCCTCAACAAAAACCAGAGAGAGGCCAATGCAACAGTAAAGCAAAGCAGCAAGCTGAGTTTTCATCTTTATCTTTGTTTTCTAATTTGCTTTGATCAATATTGGCTCATCATTACAGGCTCTTTTGAACAAAGTTGGAAGATGCAGAAAGATCAACTTTATATGATTTTGAAGAAATATATGATTGGCTAATGAAACAGTTGCACTGATTGATGAAATGGGACCTCAGTCTATCTGTCAGAAAGTGTTCTTGAATGATGAAGAGGAAATCAGTTAAATTAACCAAATTCGTGAGTTCTTGGAATCTGAAACAGCTACTTATTCCTCATCTAATCACTCAAACATTTGAATCATTGAACAATTATACCGACACTCTAACATGGATGGAATGGAATGAGTTTATCAAACAAAGCACACTGTAAGAAAAATGATCATAGGTCAACCTTAGTAAATGATTTAGATGCTATTTAAGCCTTTTCATTGCACTCTGTGTGTGTGTGTGTGTTTTGCAGAGTTAACAACTTGAGTCAAACTAAGTAGTAATAGTTTATACCTCGTTTTACTTTAGTTAGTTACACTGCACGGTTATCTAGTGGTATTTTATCTCACTAGTAACATCACACTTTTTTAACACGATTTTCGACCCAACATGTTTGATCCCTGATAACGTTTGTTACATTATAAATCCTTACACAAACATTGATATTTAAAAATTAACTAATTGATACTGATAACACCGTATCTATTTAACAATTTCAATTTTATGATCAAAATGTGTGTTGAAAAACTGATAATAGTTTCATGGGGACAAAGTCATAAACTGTTACTATCAGAACTGACATTCTTACATCAGAATTTGCCTTGTCAATTCATCAACAAAGTATATACTTACATACCAAAGAGGACAGCAAAACTCTGTACCTTTATGAAGATTTGCAGATATTGCTTTACCTACTCCATTATACTTAGCTTCAGCATTATTATTGGTGCCCTAAATATAGCAAAATTGACATAGTTTACAACTTGTTTTCCAGGGCAGATCATTGTTCATTCATACTGTAAGTGTAACAACCTTTGATTGCCAAGAAAAGCTATTTGATCCCAAATAATGTCATAGGAAACAAAGGGTTGTCAAATTTCAATCAACCCTACAAAAACAAGATACTTGAGAATCTCAACATGTTCAGAAGGATGACAAAAAATATATTACAACAAGGGCCTTAATTTCTTCATGAATCGGAAAAAGAAAAAGAAAAAGAAAACACATACACACACACAGAGTGAGAGCAATGATTTGTCTGTGTTTACCAAACCCTGCTCTGCTTTGTAAGCCACATGCAAGCAACATGCTCAGATGAATAATATAATCAAGAAAATTAACTGACATAATTAAAAATTGCAAATAGGGATTTCCAAAGTGGGATTGAATTGTGTGCTTTTGCTATTCCATGATAAAGTTAATAATGCAACAATTTTTTTGAAAAAGTTTGAGGACCTGGAGCCCATGTGAAGAAACTTCCATGGAGCCATTTGCAGGACACCCTACAGATTGGCCATTCCAACCTGCTTAGATTATCTTCATCTTAATTCTCTTACATGCACCTCCAACAATACATATGACTCTGTCCTTCCATTTCACTATTATCCTCACACTTTTTACTACTATTGTTTTTGTTTTTTTGTTCCAATTATGACAGAATTTGGGCTATTTTTATCTGCTTATTCAAAATTCTTTTAAACAATTGCATAAATTGGACTGTTGTTTTACTTCATCTGGTTTCCTAATAATGACATTGTTGCTTTTGGCTCTAATAAGAAGGAGATAATAAGTAGTAGAGAATTAATAGTTAAAAGATGCAAATAAGTAATTTATGTAGAAGGAATCTTATAAAAAATAGAGAAAATGTCTCAAATGATTTCGGGAAAAAAAAAGTATCAAATAAGAAACAATGACAATGTTTAGAAACCGGGGAGTAGTAAGACTCTACAATAGTTCAGAGTTGTAAGAAAAAACTTTGATAAATAAATTTAGAAATACTCCGTACACGATAAGAGTGCCCGGTATACTCCCGAAGACATACTCCATACACGATAGAGAACAGTTCTAGCCTTTGCATCAAAACTGACGACAGCAACTACCATGAACCCACTGCGCCAGCTGATGGATTCTCAAAGGCAGATAAGTTCCAGTTTGTCTTCAAAGCATATGGCACGAAAGATATAGCTCCCTCTTCTGTGATGATTTTTACTATCTGCAAATTTCCAGGACGATATAAGTGTCATTCACTTGCAAATTGATCTATTCGGAGAAATGAAACTGAAAAAAAAATGCCTATTACTGTTGGTGAAATCCAAACTAATAATTTTGCTCATACATAATGTAACACATATACTCAATTAACATTAACTAACTGTTTACAGAAAAATTGATCACAGAAATTTGCCACGTCACCCTAAAACCTAACCAATTCCAAGTCAACACTCTAAGAACTCTGATAATACACGTCCATGCCTACTTAACTCATCCCACTTCTGAAAAACCAGAGTCAGTCACAACCTCAAATTTTTTCTTCTAAGCATGCAAGTTTCGCATCTCTACACCTTACGAGACTTTTAAAAAACTACTAAACAGAGTATATTAGTAGTACTACTGGTATGACGCCACTTCATCCTAGTAGAAGAGGCATCAATGATTTATCATATGAACTCAATAAAGAAAGAGCTTTACCTACAGTTTTATTCATGGCTGATCTGTCACAATAGAGAAGAACAAGCATGCACTTCTCCAACTATTTTGCACCATCTTCAAGACTCAAGTCTTTGTGCCATTCCTCGCGGAGGATAGGTTGCGCTAGGTGATTGATTCCCAAACCCAGTAGCGACATGATCGTCCTCGTACTGGACTCCAATCATATTAACCTGAAAGATATAAGATAACAAAAGACTCCAAGGAACTTTTTCCCATTATTTACTCCACCAACCACGAGAGCATTCCACAGATGGTTAAACTTGTTGGGCATCCACATATTATCATCTAGTCTGTAACATATGCATAAGCACTACAGTCAGAACCAGCAGTGAAAATTTAAAAAGAAAAGCAATTCAACTGGAAGAGTTATCCAATCAGAGTTGCAGCTATTTTTTTTTTTTAAATCTGAATCATGAATACCTACATGAGATCATGAAGATAGGGCATAATCTCTCGGAAATCACTGATGTCTCCACTTGCACCAGTGAGAGAATGTTTTCCTACGGACTTAGTCGGCTGTAACGGATGGTGGACCCATATGCACCTAAGGGTGGACAACGGTTTCATGGAACATTAAAACGACCACTCTATTGTACGGATTGTTTTACAAGAATAAACTACAACGGCTGAATATTCATCATCAAGGAGAATAAAAGAGCAAAATTTAACTTTATTGTTGCTACAGATTTTTTTTTTTGAAAACTACAGAAAGTTTTTAGTTGTGGTATCTTTCATTTTAATTAGCTTCCTTTTACAAGTGGGGCCCTAACTATAATTGTCTAACCATGTCTATCATAACATAAACCATTTGCATATTTGTCAATTTAGAAACCTGTTTTAGGCAAATATATTCATGGCCGACTTAATTTAAATATGTATCAAACAAAATCAATAGATTTATACTTTCACTAGACACAGATCATTTTAGCCTTATAAGAGCTCAGAAGTCACCAAAAAATAGTCTTGTATTTAGCAATAGAAAATTTCATAAATCGCCATTGCTACCCAACAAGGCATATTGATTTTAAGTTTGCATTTAATACTCAATTTCTACCATCTAATAGTATTATAACTTGTGCAATCAACTTCGGCATGACAGCATCAGAACATTAAAATGACATCAACGATATAAGCTCTGGTTAACTTATTTCAAAAGGATCTGCACATTTTATATTCCTTTCAAAAGGAAAAATAATATATAGCATTATCAAGAGAGAATATATCTGACTGACCTCCCATATCAGCAGCCATAAGAAAACCCCATCCTTGGTTTTAATAACAATCACAGAAGTTCCCGTCACAACAGGACTCCTGTTATATGAGATAAATTAAGGTAAGATTTAAAACATGAAGATAACAATTAAAAATAGTAAAACTTGTCACATTGAAAAGCCATCTAACACAAATTTAAATGAAAAGCACAAGAATTTCTTGAAAATGAAAACACATTAAAGCTACAAGCTCAGGATACTCAAAGTAACCAATCACTCTACAACCAGAACCTGTAAAAATGGCTGTATTGTAAACCCTAGCATACAAAGTTCTTCAAATTCACAGCAAAAATCTTGCTTTTCCAACAAAATTTCTAATTTGCAACACATGAGGGGCTGATTAAAAATTATAAAACAAAGTAGAATAAAAGTGCCACCGTGATGTATGTTAAGCTGCACGTTGTCGTTTTCTAGGCATGTAGTTTTTTATGTAGTTCTTGCAATCACCATGCACATGCCAGATAAATATTTCCTCCCGGACACAGTGATGTTACCTTCAGGATCGTTTATACTTGACTCTGGTGACCACTTCGTAGCATTATTGGTAATTCCAAACTTGATATTTGCTGCTTCTGGTTATCATGGTCAGCTCTTACAGTTGACAGCTTCACTGGCCTTGGACCAAGCACCGACAAAGCACTGACAGTTTGCAATATGACTTCCAGTTGCTTTCCAGCTATTAGGCTATAAACTTACCTTTAACCTATAATAAACATGAATAAGTACTTGAAACAGTTTATAACGGAAAATACTGATATAATCTTAAATCTTGTAAGAGATACCACCAGTGAAGGGGGTTTAGAATGTGTTTAAAAATGACCGTCACATTAATATTGAGCATGAATTGAAAATCTTTGGCAATGTATATAGCTTGAGCACACTGAAATAACATGTTAAAAATCTTAATGATTGATTTGCACTTGATAAATTTATCCACACAAATCTAAACAAAAGTGCAGTTCCACAACAAGTCCAACAAACAAAATGGAAAGCATGCATTCAGTGCTAGGGAGCCAAGAATTTTATTACTGACAGCCTTGTAAAAGTAACACTAACAACAAAGATTACCTTTTACAGAAAGCAAATACAGAATTGGATTCAATGGAAGAAAATGATAAACACATGTTGCCATGAGTACAGGGAAAAAGAGCTACAAAACACTTATGAAGAATGCCTATGACAAAACATCAGGAACCTGATCAATAATCCTCTTACGGATATGGGATTCAGTGCCGGAATGAGGTTTTAATTCCAATTCCATTGTCAAACCAAACACCTTTTATGTCTATGTTTTAAATTAAGGCAGAGAGGGACATGAATCAAGAACAAATGTAACAGAGTAATGTAAAACAGACCTGGGGAAGCAATAGATGAAATTGCAGATGGCGGAAATGTCGTGGGAAGCGTGAATCACCCACCCCCTGGCGTCTAGAATGGAACTTTGCGTTTTTCAAAAGTACAAACATCTGTCTAAAATTTCTTATCCGATCAAACTATTTGAATTTTAAGAAAATTTTCTGTTGTAAAATAAGAATTCCCCAATCCGCATCCACGGTCAGGAAAATCCAGAATCTCCTATATGTTGAGGGGAGAATTACAATAGTACTAAGGGGTCGTTTGGTTCATGTGGGAATTAAATTCCCACAGAATTTATAATTACTCGGATTATAATTCCTTAACAAAATACGCAGAAATAAATAAAATTGTTTGATTGTACATGTAGGAATTTGTAATTACGTGAATATACTACGTAGTTTTGAAAAACTAACGATTAATAGAATAGTAAACGCGGAATTGTAAATTACCTAGATGGAGCAAGGTAAGAATTCTCCCACGTTTTGCAGAATTGTAACATCCGCGTACTTTTAAATTACTCCGTTTTTCTTATAATACGCAAACCAAACAACCACATCAAATCCAAAATCCGAGAATTTGTAATTTACCGCATACAATACGCGTACCAAACGACCCCTAAGAGCAAGTCCAACTGCTTCCATACAACATTCTCCAAGATAGTAATACATCCCCTTTTTTTTTTCTTCAACTCCAACAGCTTCCCTAGTGTAGGGATTAGAATTTAATGCATGTGCATTAAATTTCAGTATTTTATCTATTGTTTTTTCACCATTCAAGTATATATTGGAATCTTAATATTTTAAATTACGTATGATAAAAAAATGTGAAAAATATATATTATTAAAATATGCATTGAAACGAACATAACAAGATCTCACATGACAATATTCAAATTTTTATAAACATGTAAACATAGTCATGTATGATCTTGTTTTGTTCTTCAAAATATGAAATTTAATAATATGTATATTTTTTATAATTCTTTATTATATACAATTAAAGATAATCACATTTGAAATATATGTATTTGAATTATCAAATGTATTTGAACTATAAAACTAATAAAGAGGGGTAAAGGATCAACATAAATGCAGTAAGCATTAAATTTTGCTTCCTCAAGTTTTTTCTCTCTACAGATTTGGGGAAGCAACATGTAGATTTCTTCAAAATCCCCAAGTTGGGGAATGAGATAGGGAATCTGTTGGAGCTGAAAAATGGCTCATATTCCCTAAATTTATTAAAATCCCCCAACTTGGTGAAGCTGTTGGACTTGCTCTAACACCTCATGGAAATTTTGATAAAGTAATCAAAAGATTTCTATATTGCAAAAAAGAGAAGAAATGAACTTTACATAAAAAAAAAAAGGAAATGAAGGATAAATTCTATAGCTCAAGAAAATGGCTGATGTATCTTTTCATCTCTAAATCCATCCTTTCTTATTAATAGTAAAACTAGATACTCCGAATTTTAGAATCCGAGAAAACGGGGCATGGTATTTTTCTCTCTCCTCGTACGCTAGGGTTTAGAGCAGTACAGGTTCCTTGCCGCAATCTTCATTGCGCAAGGTTTATTTTGACCAGCGATCACCGGCGGCAAGCAACAGGCGATCACCGGCGAAAGGGTTAGAGCAGTACAGGTCCATTATTGCAGCAATTTTCACCTACGCAAGGGCTTTTTTCATCCAGCGATCACGGGCGGCAAGAAACAGGCGGTCACTAGCGTAAAGTAGGCGAGGATTATGGAAGATATGGCGCTGAAGTACGGAGATCTTCGGCTGACGGCAAAGGATGAGGAGGATCTGATTGAAACGGATCAGATCCGTCATGAGCATTCGGACGCGGCGAGGATCACGCTGATCGGAAAGGTCCTAGTGCAGCGACGAATCCCTCACGAGCAGCTGGAGAAGATTTTCAGGGGTGTTTGGGGAGTCCCTACGTTGGAATGCAAAACGTTAGGGCACAATATTTTCTCGTTCGATTTTTCCGAAATCGGAGAGAAAGCCAGGGTTTTACAGACACATCCATGGATCTTTGATGAGTTTTTGATTGTGCTTCGCGATCCAAGGCTAGGAATGATACCGAGTCAGATTGCTTTCGACAACGACCCTTTCTGGGTACATGTGCACGATGTGCCGCACGACCTGCTCAACGTGCCGATGGCGGAGGTGATCGGAAACAAGATAGGGAAATTTGTGGAGGTAGAGAAAGATGGAGACGGGAAGCTCAGAGGCAAGTACATTAGGGTTCGTTGCGAAATCAATGTGCTTAAGCCTTTGAAAAGGAATATTTTGATTCGAGATTTAGGGTTAATTGTGAGGTTACCGTTGAAGTTTGAGAAATTACCGACGTTCTGCAAATATTGTGGCATCATAGGGCATGGGCAAGGAGCGTTCAATGCCTACCATGCAGCAGTGAAGGAGACCAGAGATCAAAATCTATACCCCGATGACTTCCGGCAGCGGCCATTTACGTCGCCTTTTCCTTGGGATGCGTCTGCGAGCTTCCGAGGCTGGAAGGTCAACAGGACATCGAGCAGGGATGCAGGAAAATAGGCCGTGAAACCCCATGGGGCGTGGTGAAGGGACTTGGAAAACACAGGCGGTTCGAAGTCTTTGGCTAGGCCGAGGGAACCACCACAGGAAGAGGTTACACCGAGCCGTGAAAGTCTATTCCAGGCTTTTGCTTACGTCGGAGAGAAGTGTGTGGAGGTCAGGGAAATATTTGAGCAAAGGCTGCTAGACTATTTTGAAAAGGGGAATGTCATAAGGTGCATAAAGTTCTCCCATATGGTGGGGAGACCAGTGAGTGAAAGATTGGCATTAGAGGCGCATCGTCGTAACATAGGAAAAAAGTTTGATCCAGAACAGTTGAAAAGGGTTAAGCATGCTCTAGTTCAACTGGGAATCAAAGAAACCTATACTAATGGAGATGGAGAGGCCGGCGCCGGTGAGGGGCCCGAGCAGTGAGGACTGGATGAAGGAGGAAAAAGGGCCCTGATGTCGGGCCAGGGCTGGGACAAGAGAGCTCGTTAGGCGCTGCAGGGGACGGGCGCACGAACGAGCCAGTGAATGATAAGGACAGGACCAGATCCGTACCGGTGACAACCGGGGACAATGCAGGGGCATGGGGGCCTGCGCCAAAGAGCAGCGGTCTGGTCGTTCAGCCAGGCCAGGGACCAGTTCCAAATGATAATAGGGGCTGGAGGGATGAGGTTGAGGAGATTATGGTTGTTGAGATGCCTAGGGAGGAAAGGAAGGCAATACCGATGGAGGAACTTCAGCGGCGCGATGGGATTGAGGTTGTGCATGTCTCCGAAGTCGGTGGAAAGGTGGAGATAGGAGATCATGGTATAGTTTTCACAGCTGAAAAACGGGCGATTTCACCACAGGGCAGCCACGAAGTTATGTTGGAGGTTCCTCTAAGCCCTTTCCTGGTATCTGTACCAGTTAATCTTGATACACCGGGAAAGCTTTTGGAGAAACAGTACGCGAGGAAAACCAAGGCGGTCTCGATGAAAGGAGGCCGAGAAAGAGGATGTGGACGCGAACGAGGGGGTCTTACGACGAGATGAGGTGAAGAGACAGTGGGAGCACGTGATGGGGATCAGGGTATGGAAGCTAGATCAGCAAAGAGGAAAGTGAAGTTGCTGGATCAGACATAAGAAGTGGGCGGAAGCTTGGGAACAAAGAAACCCGGGGTTAGCGAATCAGACGTTTCCATGGCTAGTAATGCTCTCAATATTCAGGCGGAGACTGGCGAGGAGACCCAGTCCCGCCAGGGGCCATGAGTATCATCAACTGGAACTGCCGTGGTGGCCTGAGGACTCTGACACTGCGACAGTTCAGGAACTGCGCGCTCTGGTGCGCTTGAAATCTCCTTTAATTTTATTTCTTTGTGAGACAAAATGTTCTAGTTTAGATATTGATATTTTAAAATTCCAGTTAAATTATGAGGGGTAGCAGTAGATACCCAAGGTCAGTCTGGGGGCTTAGCTATGCTTTGGAAAAAACAAATAAAAATAGAGTGGTTGTCTTCTTCTTATTACTTTATAGATGTTATGGCTTTTATTTCTAATGTAAAGGTGCGAATTACTGGGGTGTATTGTGAACCGAATCCAGCTCTACGCCAGCAAGCTTGGATCCGGTTTTGTGAGTTGGAGAGAGGGGGTAATGTTCATTGGCTATGCATGGGGGACTTCAACGAAGTACTGAAGCATGAGGAGTTTGTGGGGGCCGCACCGAGGTCGAACAACCTCATCGAAAGCTTCAGAGAAGCCCTGAGGTACTATGGTTTGATGGAGGTTCAGGACGAAGGATATAGTAGTTATTGCTTCACTTGGTTTCGGGTCCGGAGGGGGGAACCAACTGTGAAGGCAAGACTGGACATGGCAACAGGGAATCAGGCCCTGATGGATGCTTTTCAAGTGGTCCTCATCTATGTCCACATCTATGCCATCCTCGGATCATATGGAAGTGCTGATCCAGCTGAGGCAGAGAGATCCATCATCCAATCAGGTTAGGAAGAAAAGAAGATACAGGTTTGAGGCTTTTTGGGTGAAGGTAGAGGACTGCGAGATTTGGATCAGGGAGTCGTGGAGTGATGAAAATATTCACCTGGCGGATAAGCTGGAGTAGTGTGCAGTTGTTCTAATGGATTAGAGCCGGCGATCCTTCCCAGCTAGCACCAAGCGTATAGAGGAGTTGAAGAAGCTTATACACGACAGGGAGGATGGCTCGGGACTGGTGGACCACGAGGAGCTTTTCTCGTTGAGGAAGGAGTACAGCTTCTTGCAGGAGGTGGAAGGAATCAAATGGAGACAACGAGCAAAGCAACACTGGTATCGGGAAGGGGATCGAAATACCAGGTTCTTTCACAGGTTTGCAACAAACAGGAGGTCGCGGAACCAGATTGTGGGACTCCGAGATTCATCACAGGTTATGCGCATGGATGTGGATAGCATGGAGAAAATTATCGTGGACTATTTTGGGGGGCTATTCTCCTCTTCTGATCTGGATAAGGGGAGGATGACTCAGGTGCTGGATAGAATGCCCAGGAAGGTTACGTCGGAGATGGTTGCCAGGCTTGCGAGACCGTATGTAGAGGCAGAGGTGTCCAAGGTGGTGAAGCAGATGCATCCACTCAAGGCCCCTGGACCAGATGGTATGAGCCCTATCTTTTTTTAGAAATTCTAGCATATTGTTAAAAATGATATAGTTGCTTGTGTGCTGGACTTTCTGAATAAGGGGGATTGGAATCCGAGGATGAATTACACACACATAGTCATCTTGCCGAAAGTACAACGGCCTGAGCTCATCACTCAGTTCAGGCCTGTAAGTTTGTGCAATGTGGTATACAGGTTGTCCTCGAAGGTGGTGGCGAGCAAGGTGAGGTTGATCATTGACAGTATTATCTTGCCATCACAATTAGCTTTTATCCCAGGAAGGCTGATAACGCATAACGTGTTGGTGGCTCATGAGATTCACCATACTATGAAGGTGAAAACGAGAGGGAATGGATGAGAGATGAGCATCAAGCTGGATATGAGCAAGGCCTTTAACTGGATCAAATGAATATTCGTGACAAAGACACTAGAGAAGATGGGGAGGAGTTTGGGCAGCTATCACCGAAGACGGGTATCAGGCAGGGGGATCCCCTTTCCCCATACCTGTTCATAACATGCTCGTAGGTGTTCTCTATGATGCTATCTGATTTGGCGGCTGCATGAAGGATCAAAGGGGCGTGTGCTTCGCCTAACGGACCAAGGATATCTCATCTGTTTTTTGCAGATGACACTCTCCTATTTGGGGAAGCATCAGTGGAGGAAGCACGCAGGATATAGTGGGCATTAACTCTCTATGAGTCAGTTTCAGGACAAAAGATCAATGTGGATAAATCGGGAGTACTTTTCAGCCCGAACACGGGCGTGGAACTCAGAACCAGAATATGTGAGGTACTGAAGATTCCAGAGGTGGAGGTATATGAGAAGTACATGGGGTTGCCTACAGTCATTGGCCAGAAAAGGGGAGAGATCTTCCAGGGCATTAAGGATCGCATTCGCCAGAAGATTGATGGGTGGAATGAACAGCACCTATCGAAGGTAGGGAAAGAGATCATGATCAAATCAGTGTTGCAGGATATACCCAGCTACACGATGAGTTGCTTCCAGCTGCCAGGTTATGTGGTGGGTGAGATTCATGGCTTGTTGAGCAACTTCTGGTGGGGAGGCACATCCTCGGAAAGGAAGATCCCATGGGTGGGATGGAGGAAGATGTCCAGATCGAAGAGTAAGGGGGGCATAGGATTTCGGGACATAGGGGATTTCAACCAGGCCCTATTGGGAAAGCAAGCATGAAGACTACTTACACAGCCGGAGTCTCTACTGGCCAGAGTGATGAGGGCTAAGTATTACAGGAGCGGGGATCTATTTTCTTCGGATTTAGGGTCACGGACGTCGTGGGCATGGCGCAGCATCCACAGGGCTTTGGAACTGGTTCGAAAGGGGTATAGGAGGTCGATTGGGTCGGGACGTCAGACTTCGGTTTGCAACGATCCCTGGATCCCGAGAGTAGGGGCTTTATGGTTCAGGACCCACAGCGGGTGCCAGGCCACATTGCGAGAGTGACAGACCTTATTGACGTGGATACTAGATGATGGAAGCCGGGCATTCTGGAGGCCGTATTTACGGAAGAGGAGGTGAGGTTAATCAAGGAGCTGCCACTTCGTAATCTGAACTCCCCGGACAGGTGGACATGGCATTTCACGAACCCGGGTAAGTAAACGGTGCGATCGGCTTATCACGTTGCGGTGGAGGCAAGGATCCAGCAGCTGGAGACAGATGTAGGGTCACCAGCGTTCTGGAATCGTTTTTGGAAGTTCAAGATTCTGAAGAGGGATTTGCACTTCGCATGGAGGCTTTGCAAATACTCTCTTCCGACGGTGGCTAACCTGAGGCATCGAGGGGTGAAGGTTGACTCGGCGTGCCCTTTCTGTTTGCAGGAGGAGGACTCAACGGCTCACTTGTTCTTCGACTGTGATTATGCCAAGACGGCGTGGGGGAAATATATGGTCGAAGATTGAGTTGGCTAGGAGGCAGCGAGGGGATGCTTGGTTCCGGGAGATCCTGAAGGATGGAGATGAAGAGTTTTGTGCATTGGCGATTATGGTCTGTGACGGATTATGGTTCCAAAGAAACAAGAGGGTCTTCGAGCATGCTCAGCGGGCGGCGGGAGTGGTAGCGGCGAGTGTGATGGCCAACCTAAGGAACTACAGGGCAACCCGTAATTGGAGGGAGGAATCGTCGAATGCATTGCTGCCGCAGACGCTGCTGAGACCGCCAGACCTTCGTATCCAGATTAACTTTGACGCTGGCATACTGAATGGGGATGCGGGCGTTGGTGTGGTGGTTTTGGACCAAACAGGCCAGTTTCTGAGAGCGGCGGCTAGGAGGTTTCAGCACGTCAGTGATCCGGCTTTGGCTGAATGCTTAGCTTTGAAGGAGGCGTTCATATTGGCCAGAGATTTGAACCGGCCGGGGATGAAGCTGGTGGGGGATGCACTCCAGGTTGTTCAGATGGTGAATCAGGAGATAGATTGTTGGACAACTGTAGGGAGACGGTTTTGAGGATTCGGAGTTTGCTGGAGAATAGTACTTGGTTAGGGCCTTTTTGGGTTCCACGTAGTTAGAATTTTATAGCTCATTCTCTAGCTAACTATGCTAAGTCGAACCCCCTGATGTATGATACTTGGAATTCACCCCCGAGTTTCATGTCATTCGTTTCTGGACGATTTCCAGAACCCTGAAGTTGAATGGAATTATTACATTTTTCAAAAAAAAAGATACTCCTTATTTTTATGAATTAATTATTTTTAATTTTTTATTCAAATTTAAAATAGAAATAAAATATACGCAACATGTTGAACTGCGAAATTATATGTAAGAAAATGATTAAAATATAAAATAATACTAAATCTTGGTTAGTATTAAATATTAATTATTGAAAATAATTATAAAGTAATATAAAAATGATAAAATATTTCAGAAGAAAGAAGAAAGTAAGAAGAGTACTATATGTGAGAAGGATAAAAGTAGAAGAAGAATAATCTAGAATATTGAAGTTATGAAACTAATTAAATATGGTTTATTTAATAACTATTTTTAGTTATTTTAAAATTGATGTGGATTATTGTGGAAGCACCACGTGGAAAATTGATTGTGAAAGTGCCACGTGTATTCAAAATATCTCCTTTTATATTTAGTACTAGATAATACTCGTACAAAAGCACAGAGGTAAACAAATATCATTAGGATATTATATATAAATATTATTTTAACATTTGTCCAAAACTTTGCCATATAGAAAATAAATAAATAAGTAGGCTAATATCGTGTACGATCACCTGTGCATAGTGAATATTGCAAGTTCCGTTCAAAACGGCGAATTTAGCCAACTCATCAACCACACCTACCACAATCTATCTATAAAAAGTCTATCAATTTCGTTGGAGCATACTATTCACAAATTATGATAGTTCGATTAAAAGTCAATTTAGTTCAATTTTTTAAGATCTAGTTCAATTCTTATTCGACTCACTTTTGAAATATTCAATTGAATCGGTTTCATTAAATTTCATGACACGTCTATTTTGATTCTTTGGTAATTTCAGCTGAATTCAATTCAACTCCACTCTTCATTTCAATCTTCACAAATTCACTCGTTTGAAAGTCAATTAATTTCCATCCTTTTTTTTTAAAAAAAATTGTAGTTATGCTCCATTTTATTTAGTTCAATTTAATCAAGTTTACTAATTCTCGTTAAGTTAATTAAATATAAATATTTTAATTCAGTTCATTTAATCTCCATTCTTTTTTTAGCTTGTTATGTTTCAATTCATCGTCGATGTACTTAGTTTAGAAAATTTTGTTTTACATGTTCAATACAAATGTGTTAGTGTGTGTCGATCATATAATATTTTTAACAAGAAATTTTAAATAAATATTCACTACTTGATTGGGTTTGGTCTAAACCCTCTGCGGGAGACAGAAAGCCCAAAGACGTGTGAGCCGATTTACAAACGTTCCGCAAGGCTGAGAAAAGAAGCGGGTTAAAGATCATGAGAAGCATGCATCTGAAGATGTCCCCGACCAAACCATTACCTACACGTTGATCCCTCGAAACGAAAAGTTGCTACGCCCTCTTCTCCCAACAAAACGGAAGAACCAAAACCAAAAGGGAGCTGCATCTTGAGGAGTCAACGTCGGGGTCTAAAAAGGCCATCTCTTAGTCCACGGTCTTAATGGGCAAGAAGAAGTAGTCGGTCTTAGGGAATTTTTTGAAGTAAGTCGGTCTTTGGAATTGGTTCACCTTAAACCTTGGGGCTGTAAAAACGAAAGAAGAAAAACTCTTCAAGACAAGTAATACTCAAGTCAATATTCTCCCACTTACTCTGGCATCAGAGCATATTTGACCAAGTGCATACCAACATGAGTATTTTTTTAGACCAAAAGATGATAAGCAACAACACTACATTATTAAAACTTACACAAATCTTATATCTAAGTAAACAAGAGAAGTGGACGCCAAGAGAAATAACATAAGGGGCGCTTCATAAAGTCAATAAGTACAAATAAACCAAAATGGAAATCATCATCTAGGATCTGCTGAAACTCTCAAAAGCATAATCCACCTTTCCAAGTGCCAAGAATGCATTCCTTTGAGAGTTCAAGGAAATGGTCTTATAGTCATCGTCATCAGCATGTTCAAAAGCGGCTTCCGCATTAGCCAATGCTCCTAAAGCATCTCCTAACTTCAGCTTATAAGATGAGCCAGTTGAAAGCATCTTAGCCCAAAACATCCTTATGTTCGCTGAATCTTCTTCATACATTCAGTATGCCTCATGATGAGCCCTATTTGTACCCTAATTTTAGCACATTTTAAGACTTGTTTTTGAGCAACTTTTGGTATTAAATAGCTCATTGTACATTAGATTCGTAATTGCAAGATTCTATGATAATGTACATGTTTTAGAGTATTTGGATTGATATTCTTGAGACCTTCTATGACTATGCTATAGAGTTGATGATTTGATGCTCGGAACTTGAAGAATTGGTCATAGAAGTGGCGAGAAGACAACCTTGTTGAAGGTGGTAGAAGTTGCCCAGAAAAGTGTCGCTCCTTCCCAGAAAGTGTCGCTAGAGCTTGAAGAAAGTGTCGCTGGAGCTTGAAGGAAGTGTCACTGGAGATAAAGAAAGTGTCGCTGCTGCCCAGAAGCGTCACTAGCTACCCAGAAGTGTCGCTGTGAAGAACAACGACCAAAGAAAGCGTCTCTAAAGTTGCGGCCCACTTGCCTCCTTGAGCTGAATTTTGAGGTTATAAATACCCCCTTATCTCTCCCTTTTTTGGACGAGCTCCGTCGTATCAAAACCTCATTTTCTCTAGTTTTTCTTCCATTTCTTCCCTTTTCTTTCATTTGATTTGATGAACATGTTTGCATTAATTAGTTTTTATTGTTGTAGGCTAAAAACTCATCTTGGGGGCATGTGATTAGACTTCTATTATGGGTTGAAAACTTGTTTGTGTAGCTTATGAATGTATGATTTTCAAGTGAATGATTGTGTTGTAATTGTGTGTTTTGATGCATGATATGGTTAGGAACGATTTCCTAGTTATAGAAATGTGTTGAATCTTGTTAGAAACATGGTTGAAATGCTAACATTTTCTCTATTGTTGAGTAGTAGATTTATGAGTTAATTACATTATGCTATCATTTGTGTTTGCTCTTAAATCCATCACTAGTGTTATATCTATGTTAATTTCGCTATCGAATATCATGGGCAATGTTTATTGAGTCTCCAATTGGTAATGCCATCGACGAATTGGTTTAAATGCTATCATTTAGGTCATTTGTGGATGAGAGTTGTGGTGATGCTTTCGTCATCCACACTATAATAGTGAGATTGAGAAATATGTCTCTACGATTAAAGGTATTTTCTTATGATAAACAATCATCATTCTCAAAGCAACACGTCATAGTTTGAGGAAGAACCCATGGTAGAAAGTCGAAGTCACATGCACCCAAGACTTGCATTCTCAATAGTTAGTCTTTACTTAGATAATTGCATGATAATTTAGTTGATAATTTAGGTTTCCATTTGTTTTGTATCGTAGTGTTTCTTATAAAACCAACTCAAACCCCCCATTGTTTACCTTACTTTCTATATAATATATAGTTGTATTTATAATCTTCGCTAAAACACTAAACAAACTCATTCTCCTTGTGGTTCGATCCCTACTTCCCACTATCTACTATATAGTAGTTAGAAGTTGTAGGTGAATATAAATGTGTTTTGATTGAGTGTGATTCTCTTTTACGGCGTGGGGAAAACGCTTGTCACCTCAAATGAACGAACAACTTTCTCAATGTGTTCAAGAGCCTTGGAGTATTAATGGAACATCAAGTAAGTGTCTGACAGACAATAATGATTCGTAGCAGCTTGTATCAACCAATATCCGCTTCCATTATCAGGCATTTCACTACAACGTTCAATCTGCACGCCAACCGCGGTAGAATTTACAAAACCCTTAGGAACATTAGCCATCTTATCCAGCACTTCCAATCCCTCCACGATCTGACCAATCGCGATATGCTTGTCCTCAAACACAAACTCCGGGGCGATGACGATTAAAAATCGGGAGTTGTTGATGTTTGGCCCGGATCGATTCTAGAGGAGCATCCCTTTCACCGCAATCTTGGAACCAGAGATCTCATTGTCAAAATTAGATCCATAGATAGATTCACCACCCTCCATAATGATATCTCCGCCGGTGACGACGTGTCTATAAACCCGGTGAATCCGATTTCCCTGCCCACAATAAAAAGAAAAGAAAAACAAAAATCCCAACATGAGTTTTTAGTGATGCATGACTACTCTTTATTAGAGATTGTGTAGGTTACACCACACTTCTAAATGTTGATGTAATATAATTTTTTTACAGATTGTAAGACCATATTCAACAAAACCCAATTTTTGAAGTCTAATTTGATTACCAACAACTTGTAATTACACATCCGTTTATTATCCAAAACTATGTTTATAAAGAAGAACGTAACGACATCTCATATTGAAATACTTTTACTCATATACTATTTGATATTTATTATAAATATATATAGAAAATATTTACTTGAAATTTAAAAAGTGTGCAAATACTAAGTGGGTATTTTTTATGGGGAGAAAGTTTTGGATGAGACTTGTCCTTGTGGAGATCAAGAGCAGGGGAATGAGCATTTACTGTTTCTCCTTGATCTTTTAGTTAGTTTGTTTGATCTTTCAATCAATGTCCTTGAGTATTTTTGTTTTGCCTTGAAATTTCAGTTAATTTGATCTTTCGTTCAATTTGCTTGATCTTTCGGTCAATTTTCTTGATCATTTCCTTGGTCAATTTCACCAACGACAAATTCAATCAAGGAAATCGGCGGGTTTAAAGCGCACCAACGACAAATTCAATCAATAGCAGTCACATATAATCTTTGGTCTCATTTGAGAATTTTGCTTTTATGGGACCTGTTGGTCGCATTGTTCATCAGAATCTGTTATATTTCATTCTCTAGCATTGCTCACAAAGAAGAGCATCCTGCTAGTTAACGCATGAGGGGCTCTTCTTAACCTTGTTTTATCGCTTCTGGACGTATTCTAGTAATCGAGATTGCAATAAATATTTTATTTAAAAAAAAAAAGTCAGTATTTTTTTGTGGAATTTTTCGTTTGTGACTATCTTCAACATAATTACCGGTTACTAGTAGTCTAGCACTGTACAGTATTTTGCTTCCTTTTTAATTTTTTTCAAAATAATTAAATAAAATCTCATTCTCCCCGTCTTCTTCCATTCCAAAACTGAAAACTTGCAGAGTTTCACCTTCCAAAACTCCCACCGTCCGTCCCACCGTCCGTCCCACCTTCCTCTTCGGCGTGAATTTGATATCGGATTTCTTCGGAACCGCGGAACCGGAACGCCTCAATTCGCCTCGGACATCTCGATTTTTCCTCTCTCAGATATCGACAGTTTTCCGATCCGCCCAATTCCGACACAGATTGCTCCCAGATCGGATGTGACGTGTCGGAGCTACATATTCACATGGAATCACCCGGTGAGCTTATTTTTCACTGTAATTTCCATTTACATGTAGAAGTTAAGAGACGAGCGTGTTAAGAAAAATGTAGAGAAATCGATTGGATTTATCAGTTATAATAATGTGCACGATTTGAGTACTGTGGGGGGGCCTAAAAAGAGGATTCCAAAATAGCACTAAGATAATTTTTTCTGAGAATTTGGCGGAGTTGTTGTGTACATAAAATTTGATAAGTTGGAATAATGGGGAAGTATCCTCTATAGTTTTTGATAACCATCGAATTGGGAATGTGTTATTTTGTAGTATAAAATTTTTTTGGATGAGCCATAGAATTAGAGGAATGGAAAAACATAAGCACAACTTATGGGTAATAGTCACAGGCAATGGGAAAACATAAGAACAATGAATGGGTGTACACAAGTTTACATTTGATAAATTATTATGCACTAAACAGGGGAACTTGCCTTAAATATGATTAGGCTAATGAGTTGAATTTAGTAAAGCTATAATACAGATTGAATTGGTTCACTGAAGACTTAAAAAGGAATTGGAACGTGCTTGTAGAACCGAATGACGAGATATTACCTTATCGGCTGAGCCCACATTGTGATATAATGGTTTAATTGCTTTAGTCTTTATTGTTATGAATTACAGGTGCTCGTGTTTGTTACTCAATGGCATTGCCATCATACACATGCTGTATGACTATTACCCATAAGTTGTGTTAATTTCTACTGTGCATGTTTATCATTAGTGCTAGCCTTTGGAAATCAAATTGAAATTGTGACGTGGCTACAGCTACCACTAAAGTTTTGCATTTTCTTATGCTATGCTTAATGTTAAGAAATTTATATTTTTGAGATTTTAATATGTTCAATTTCCAAATTACAGCTTTGTATAACTATTGAATTTCTTTAGTTTGCTTTATTTTAAAACTGGCAGGTAATCTACAGCGGGACACATCTGTTGCAGTGGTCACATTGGATTCTAGTGAAGTATATATCATTGTTAGTCTGTCTTCCAGAGTAGATACTCAGGTGATCTATGTTGATCCTACAACAGGGACTCTATGCCATGTTGGAAAGTTAGGTTATGATGTATTTAGTTCCCAAAATGAAGCGTTAGGTTATATAACTAATGGCTCAAAATGGTTGTGTAAAAACATAACATATGGCAAGGCCTTATTGGGTTATGCGGCCCTCGGCAACTTCAGTTTGTTGTGTGTTGGGACAAAAATAATTGCTAGCATTCCAAATTTACCTGGTGGAGGGTCTGTATATACTGTTACTGAGAACCAATGGATCAAAATACCCCTTCAAAATAGTCAACCCCAAGGGAAAGGGGAAATAAAAAATATTCAAGAGTTGACTGATCTTGACATTGATGGGAAGTATTATTTCTGTGAAACAAGAGATCTTACACGGCCTTTTCCAAGCCACATGTCAATACAAGACCCAGACGAAGAATTTGTTTGGAATAAATGGCTCTCAATCCCCTTTAAGAACATTGGACTTGATCGGCATTGTGTCACACTGTTACAGGTTTGTCCCACTTAATGTAGCCACTCATAACATGTTTCTTCATAATATTAAGAACTGTACATATAGCATTGGTAGAGTGCATGTGATTTTGTCATTGGTTCTTTTGTATAAAATATCTATGGTCAACCTGTGAAGTTTAGTCCATCTCCATCCCTTCCAATAGATTTTACTTTTCTATTTAGTCTCGAAATGTCTTACATGGTGTTATTAGTTTAATGCCACATTTTGAGCATAAAAATCAAGCATAAAACTTTGTGCTTGTTTCTCAGGGCATATGCTGAGTCGTAGATCTATTTTCTAATTGTGTTTCCTGCCTTGATTATTCATCTCTGCCTTTCTGTTGGGCTAACTGTGTCTGCATAGGCTCAAGTTCTTTGCTGTTTGAATATATGTAACATGAGAGTAATATATTTTTTGATTGATACCAATCAATAGGGCTTTGCAGATTGCCGGAACTTTGGAAGTTCGGGCCAGCAAGAAGGAATTTTGGCACTTATTGCTCGTCGCAGTAGGTTGCATCCGGGTACTCGCTATTTGGCAAGGGGTATAAATTCTTGTTATGGAACAGGTAAAATTTCCTGAAAGGCTGCAAGTAAAATTCTCTTTGACTGGAAGGATTGAATTTACCATGTTTAGAAGTGGAGAGAAATTTTCATGATATCAGCATACTTCTTCATTGTTTGGAACAATCTTTATTTAATTTAATACTTGTGTCCATGTACAGTCTTCTGTATGTTTGCATTCTATCATCTCAAGTTGATCTGTTCTAGATTTAGTTGAAGGGATTGTATTTATACGTTTTGTTGGGCCTCTTTACTTTAGCTAATTGGTTCAAGTTGGGTACTTTCTCTTACTTTAGCATGGTCGTATCGGGTTGGTATTTGGAAGTGTTGGTTTGGGTTCTTAACGATTTTGTTAGTTGAGCCTCCTTGCAAACATGATATGGTGTGGTGCCAAGTTATGTTTGAAGTGTAGTATTGTAGGAGTCTCACATTGGTTTGCTGAACTCTGTTGTTCCTTGGGCCTCTCCACTCATTTCCAGTTGGTTTAGAGTCGGGTTCTCTAGGATCTTAAACAATTTTTTCTCATACTTTGTCTAGTTTCATGTCCAAGCCGTTTTCTTGCGTTCAACTTCTTGCTTATCTTTGGTTGTGAGTACTATTCTATGAGCTTGATAGTTGTCCTGTACTTATGGGGTTAATTCAGTAGGCTTTATTGGTTTTTTTACTTCTCTTGCATGTTCATTAGATTTCACCATCTTTATCTACTACTTTTGTAGGGAATGAGGTGGAGTGTGAGCAACTTGTTTGGATACCTCGAAGAGCTGGACAAAGCATTCCTTTTAACACATATGTCTGGCGTAGAGGTACTATTCCTATTTGGTGGGGTGCAGAACTGAAAATTACTGCTGCTGAAGCAGAAATTTATGTTTCACAGCGCCATCCTTATAAAGGAAGCACTGAATACTTCCAAAGGTTGAGTAACAGATATGATAAAAGAAGTCTAGATATAGTTGTCAATGAGAATCAAAAAAGAAACGTGGTTCCTATCATTTGTGTCAACTTGTTGCGGAATGCGGAAGGAAAATCAGAATCAGTTCTTGTCCAGCATTTCGAGGAAGCTTTAAATCATATTAGATCAACTGGCAAACTTCCATATACCCGAGTGCATTTGATCAATTATGATTGGCACGCAAGTACTAAATTGAAAGGCGAACAGCAGACAATTGAGGGACTGTGGTACCTTCTAAAAGCACCCACTTGTTCTATTGGCATTTCTGAAGGAGATTATCTTCCCACGCGACAGAGGATTCAATATTGCAAAGGTGAAATAATCGTTAATGATGATTTTGATGGGGCTTTCTGTTTGCGGTCTCATCAGAATGGAGTTATACGCTTCAATTGTGCGGATTCATTGGATAGAACAAATGCTGCTAGTTACTTTGGGTCTCTTCAGGTTTTTGTGGAGCAGTGTAGACGGTTGGGTATATCCCTTGATAGTGACATAGCATATGGTTATCAATCGACTAATAACCTTGGTGGATACACTGCCCCATTACCTACTGGCTGGGAAAAAAGATCTGATGCTGTGACAGGGAAAACATATTTTATTGATCACAATACAAGAACGACCACCTGGAATCATCCCTGTCCAGATAAGCCTTGGAAAAGATTTGATATGACTTTTGACGAGTTTAAGAGATCAACCATCTTGTCGCCAATATCACAATTAGCTGACCTTTTTCTAATAGCTGGTGATATTCACGCTACATTGTACACGGGGTCTAAGGCTATGCATAGTCAGATTCTTAGCATTTTCAATGAAGAAGCAGGCAAGTTTAAACAGTTCTCTGCTGCCCAGAATATGAAAATCACTCTACAACGAAGATATAAAAATGCGGTTGTCGATAGCTCTCGTCAGAAGCAGTTGGAGGTTTTCCTTGGACTGAGGCTCTTTAAACATCTCCCTTCCCTAGTGATGCATCCAATACATGTATGTCAGTCACACTTCATAGGATCCTATTTAATATTTCTCTCTCCCATAGTTGTTTCTCTTGGAGCATATTTATATATGGTCACTTAAACTTACTGAGTACCTCTATTGATCTTTTGAGTTCTGAAAATAAATGTTCGATTTTCTGGCAATAGGTATCTTCTCGTCCATTTGGTTGCTTTCTTAAGCCAGTTGCAAGTGTGATTCCACGCTCTGATGGTGGAGCTGGTCTTCTCAGTTTCAGAACGAAAGACATTATCTGGGTACTTGTTCAATTTTCTATCAAAATTCCTTTTGATGATTCTTACTTTTTGAACACAGAAGGGTTCCCACTGATTTTGTTCTTTTGCTTGGTTAATTTTTACATGCTAGGAACTTGTTTATAGTGTTTTTTTTCTTCTACAGATCTGTCCCCAGGCTGATGTGGTTGAGCTATTTATTTATCTTAGTGAGCCTTGTCATGTCAGCCAGCTTCTGCTTACAGTATCACATGGTGCTGATGATTCAACTATTCCCTCAACGGTTGATGTGAGAACAGGGCGTTATCTAGATGGACTTAAGCTCGTTGTTGAGGTTTGATAATTTTGTAGTACTATCTTTATGATTCTTGAACTTTGTAACGATCAATTCGACTCTTATGTGCATTTGTCTTTGGACGTGAGTCTACCCTCTTGTTTTGGTATGTACATAGTATTATATGAATTATGATGCATAGGAGCAATATGGCATGCCCACGATACAAAGTAAATGGAATCATAAAGGAAGGAACTCTATTTGCAGAGGAAGAATTTCTGATTATCCACAAAGCCCTTTGCTAATATACCGTCCTTGTATCTTTCTACTTCTTTGGGAGGTTATATGCCTGAGAATATGTGATGTAATGCTGATGACCCACCTTACCTAAGTTAGTATATTATCATATAGACATTTAAAAAGATCATGGTTTCAGACAGTTGGATGCAGCCCTACATTCATAGGGATTTATATGGTCTTCTGTTTTGTTTGATGAACTTGATATTGTCTTCCCAAGATTATATAATTTAATTTTAATTTGTTGATCTACGTATAATTCTCTATTTCGAGTCGATGTTTGTGTTAGTGATCTTACTAGCCCTAAGAGCTGTACTTCCTCCAGATTCATCTCTGTAATCTTTTACCATAATATCATTATTTTGGGAGTCGGTTATGTTGTCTTTACTCTTATATTGTCGCTTGTCTATAGGGAGCATTTATTCCTCAATGTGCAAGTGGAACAAACATATTGATTCCTGTACCAGGACCAATTAGTGCAGAGGACACAGCTATTACGGGAGCTGGTACCCGTCTACATGAACAAGATACCTCCTTTCTTTCTTCGTTGTATGACTTTGAAGAACTTGAAGGGGAATTGGATTTCCTCACACGTATTGTTGCACTTACATTCTATCCTGCATTGGCGGGAAGCAGCCCAATGACCTTTGGTGAGGTAATATTTTTCTCCTTCTATTCCTCATCATGCTATGTTCACTACCAGCAGTATAAATTGTTATTTACGTAGCTAAATGTCTGTCATGATGATGGCTACTTACCAATAAATTTGGATGCCCTATTGTCAATGTGGGGAGGCTCTAATTAGTGAGAGTTTATAGTCAAGTTTAGATACTCTAAATCGAGTTATTGTTTCTTATAAATTTGTTGAAAATGGAAGCCAGTCAGATACTTCAATTTATTACTTGTATTGTAACACTCTGGTTATCTTGCATGCTTGTTACCAAGGAGAGGTTTTTCCCTCAGTTTCATAGTTTCTTCTGTAAATTCCATTGGAGAATCATGTTTTTTTACATTTTCTTCTTTGCAGATAGAAGTACTCGGAGTATGCCTTCCATGGAGGTCCATATTAACTCGGGAACACCCTTGTCCAAGTTTTGTTAGCCGCGCCAATACTCATCAGAAGGAAACTGTTCTGTCTGTATCAGACACAAATCCCTTTGGCGATCCTATATCTGATGATAAAGTGTTGCAAGCCAAACAAAACCCATCTCCCAACTCATGGATTGACCTTCTAACTGGAGAAGAAAGGAACTCAGACTCCATTTTGGAACCTGTGATACAAAATTCAATGCACCAGGGAGGGGACCTGCTTGATTTCTTGGATGATGGTGTTATACATCCCCAAAATGGTGGAAACAATGGTGCAAAAGTCATATCTGCTGCACAAGCGTCGGATAGTAACACTCAACAATATATTGACAATCTGAAATTACTTTCAGGTCCTCGTATGGTAAGCTTGTATATTCATCTTACCTATCAGAGTTTGTCTTATCCTTTCTTTGGGAAAGATTTTTGAGTTTTGACGGTTCAGCTTTTCTGTGGTTATGCAACTTAATACTTCACATATGTCTATCATCTCAAATTGCAGAACTCTGATGTCTTGTCAGTGAGAGTGGAAGGAATTAGTATCTGATCTTTGGTAGTTTCTTAGATTTGTAGTTGCGCATTGTGTATGTGGTTGTTAATCTTATATCTGTGGTTGTCAGACTTTATCGTAAGCGGGGTTAGATGTACAACTAGGAAGGTTTGCTCCAATTTTGAATTCTATTTAAAGTGTTGGGCATGTATTGGAAATGTAGAGGGGTTGATAGCGTATTTCTTTGTTGAGGATCCCAAACATGACATCTTGAGAAATGGTTAATCTTAGGCAAGCGTCTTAGCCTTTAATGATGACTTTTTACCAGTTGAATATATATATTTTTTAATTTACAGGAACGGAAACTAGATTTCATGGAGTCCATGAAACTTGAAATTGAAAGGCTTCGCTTAAATCTTTCTGCTGCTCAGAGAGATAGAGCATTACTAGAAGTTGGAGTGGATCCTGCCAGTATAAATCCTAATCTTTTGCTTGACGATTCCTCTACAGCAAGGTTATGCAGGGCAGCACACACTCTTGCATTGCTTGCCCATGCTTCTCTGGAAGACAAAGCTATTGCTTCCTTTGGTCTTGATAGGGTTGATGATGGAATTATAGATTTTTGGAATATATCAGGGATTGGAGTGAGCTGTTTGGGTGAGGTGTGTCAGGTTCGTGCCGAACGGGGATCTCCTGTGCCAGCTTTCTCTGCCTATAAATCTTCCGAAGGTTCTAATATTACCTTTCAGTGTTCTGAATGTAAGAGAAAGGTTTGCAAAGTCTGTTGCGCTGGAAAAGGCGCTCTGCTACTTTCAAGCTCTAATTCTAGAGAGGTCTCAGACGTGGGTACTATAAATGGCCTGGGAGGATCAGGCCATGGGGTAGTTTGTAAACAATGCTGCCATGATATTGTGCTGAACGTCTTGATTCTGGATTATGTCAGAGTCTTGCTTAGTCAGAGGAGAGGATGGCGAGCTGATGAGGCAGTAAATAAAGCTCTGAACCATGTCATAGGATTTTCGGCACTTAATTATCTACCAGGAAAAAATCAATATTCTCATACTGTGAATACTAGAGAAGTTTTGAAATTAAACAATGGAGAGGACTCAATTGCTGAGTTTCCACATGCAAGCTTTCTGCATCCGGTACAGTTCTGAACCTGCACCAGTGATTTTTACTCACAACAATCCCAAGTAGTCATAATTCTTCTTAATCATTTTTTAAAAATTCACTTATTTCCATGCATGATGAGTAAATTGATTGACATATTGAGAGACTTTCAGGATATGAACTAATTACAGAAGCCATTCAATTTTGAAATGAATACATCCAACATTTTTAGAGATATTTGCTGATTTCTGGATTGATATGGCTGCAGATTTTGATTCTTACCTGACTCGCATAGGATTTTTTTAAAGTTTTTGGTTAATCTCTGATGCAGGTGGAAACAGCAGGAGGCTCAGAACCCTTTTTATCATTACTGGCACCTTTGGATTCGTCACACCATTCATATTGGAAAGCTCCAGCGAGTGTTTCGTCAGTTGATTTTGTCACTGTTCTTGGCAATCTTTCTGATGTTTCAGGTGTTATTCTTGTTGTTAGTCCTTGTGGTTACTCAACATCTGATGCTCCCATTGTAAGTCTACTTACTTATTAGTTTTTCCTTAATGAAATAAACTTGAGCCAAGATTTAATATTTATTTAATGAGTCAAGCTTGAGCTGGGTTTTGTTTGAGCTCTACATTTACAGCTCTAATTAGTAGAGTCTAAATATAATAAAAAATTGTCATGATGATAGTATTGAGCTTCTTTCCTCAAATACCAAGCATTTACCTCTTGAGTTTGAGCCCCTAATAGTCACGTGGCTACCTGATTTGTTTCCTGTGTGAAATCTGCTTAACATACCGGGAAATGTAGACTTTCAAATAAGACCATAGAAAATTGATCAATTAATGATGGAGTAAAAATGGGATCCCTCTTGAGTTTGTGCCAATAGTCACATGGCTGCCTGATTTGTTTCTTGTGTGAAGTCTGCTTGACATAAAGAGAAATGTAGACTTCAAATAAGAAGATAGAAAAAGGATCTATTAATGATGGAGTAAATGGGATCAGGGTAAAGGATATGTTCGGATAGTAGAAAATATATACTACAGTTTATTTTCAAGTTTTCAACTTCTTGTCTATGCATCTTTGTTCTATAGAGACGGAGCATTTTTAAAGTTCTGTTAGTTTGGTAATGAATGTACAAATTGTATTACCTTGCTGACCTATAAAATTTGCTATACATTCTGTGATAAGTGGTATATGTCTTCCAAAGTTTACAAGGAGAGACTGACTCCGAATATTAAGTCTATGTTTATTCGTTGTACTAATGATGCATCTACCTTTCAGCATATTTGGACTCCTCACCTATCCCATAATTATGTTGATAATAATTTTTGTGCAACATTTCCAGGTACAAATATGGGCTGGCAATAATTTAAACAAAGAAGAAAGAACATGTGTTGGGAAATGGGATGTGAATTCTGTAATTGCATCTTCCTCTGAACTTTGTGGACCAGAAAAGTCCAGTGAAGGGAAAGTGCCTAGACATGTAAAATTTGCTTTCAAGAATCCTGTTCGTTGTCGCTTTATTTGGATAACTTTACGTCTCCAGAAGTTTGGATCAAGCTCCATTAGTTTTGTAAAGGATTTTAATCTGTTGTCTCTTGATGAAAACCCCTTCGGGGAATTAACAAGACGTGCCTCTTTTGGTGGGCCTGATGAAAGTGACCCTTGTCTTCATGCAAAAAGAATATTAGTTGTTGGAAAACCTTTGAGAAAGGACAGTATGGTGTCATCTGGATTTATAGACCAGCCAAGTGTTCGGAATTGGTTGGAAAAGCCCCCATCCTTGAACAGATTCAAGGTAAAACAACTACTTGATTTACTTCTAGTGATACAAAAAGATAAAAAGTTTCAATATCAGTATAATGAACGTTCGTATTTTACCTTTTCAGGTTCCAGTTGAGGCTGAAAGGATGACCAACTCCGACCTCGTTTTGGAACAATATCTTACGCCTACTTCACCTCCTCTAGCAGGATTTCGTTTGGATGGATTCAGTGCAATAAAGCCTCGAGTAACGCATTCCCCATCTTCAGGTGCCACAGGGCATACAGCTTCAGGTTTCATGGATGACAGATTAATCAACCCCCCAATATTATACATTCAAGTGTCGGCATTCCAGGTAATACTTTGATAATAAATGCTCATCTATGTCTCTTATTCCCTCACTTTAGCACTTTTATTTACTCTTCCGAATGTTGTCTTTCCTCTACAGGAACCCCATAACATGGTCATTGTTGCTGAGTATCGACTTCCAGAAGTCAGAGCTGGGACTCCAATGTACTTTGATTTTCCTCGACAGGTGAATTCTCGCCGGATTTCATTTCGACTTCTTGGAGATATAGCTGCATTTAGTGATGAAGGAGAACAAGATGATGCAGACTATAGAGGTCCACAGTTGGCATCAGGGCTCTCTTTTTCAGGTAGAGTCAAGCTTTACTACTATGCTGACCCCAATGAATTGGGGAAGTGGGCAAGCCTTTCCGCAATATGATGATTAAACACCACCATATCAAATTTTTGTTGTTTGTAAAGGTATCTCAAAATTTGTTAAGTTTTGTGTTAGATTTGGAGCTTTGTAATAGCAGTTCTCAGTTTAAAGCTTATTGGATGTTCATAGTGTGTATAGGAATTATATACCAAAGCCCTCGGAGATTTATTTCAGTGGTATACATTATACCAAAGAAACTCTTAAATACATAAAATGGTGTTGAAAAATTAGAATAGCTTATAACATGCTGTTTTTGTGTAGTTGTAAACGTAAACTTGCTAGTAGTTTTTTTTTTTGAAAAATTGTAGTTTGAGCGATATTGTCATAAACCAGGTAAGCACTAGTTAACACCTAAGATGGTGTTCCATGATAAGAATTAAAAAAATCGTCTAGCTAAACATAATCCGGCTAGTCTAAATACCATGTAAAATGTAGTATTGGCTGGCCCTATAAGTTGCTCAGGTTTCAAATGAATAAAACAATGAAAAATATTTTTGCACATTCATGCAGTACTTTGGATTTCATGATCAAAACTATAGACAACATTTAACAATACCATGTTTTAGTCCAACTAATCACTTTGAAAGAACTCACGATTTGTTCGGATAATTATTTTTATATCAATCCTGGCTCAACCTCAAGTCCTCAAGGACCAGGGGTGTTCATAACCGGGTACCCGAAAGTGCGGGTACCCGCACTACCGGGTACCCGCACCTTCGGGTATTTGAAAATGCAACCCGGAGTCCGACCCGGAAGTGCGGGTACCCGCACTATCGGGTACCCGAATAGTTCGGGTTATACATGTTTATGTAAATTTTACACAAAAAATATTGAGATTTTTAACCAATTTAAAAACCAAATTGTTGTCATAAAGTGCATAAAACCCAAAAAATATAAAAGTTACAAACTAAAATCACAGTCAAACCATATCCGCCTTAAATTTGTATAAATTTGTAGACTTTTTAGGAATATTTTAGGAAAATATTATTTTATATTTTAATAATTTTATTAATTTATTAAAAATAAATAATATTTTATCGGGTACCGGGTACCCGGAAAAACCTATTTTTTAGACCCGTACCCGTACCCGGTTGAATGCATAATAATCGGGTCGGGTACCCGACCCGAATTTATTACTAAATACCCGGATATTAACGTTCGGGTTTCTCGGGTATCGGGTCGGGTAGTGCGGGTCGGGTATTTTTGAACACCCCTATCAAGGACCTCAACCATGCAAGAATGATCCAGACGATTCAAATTGGGTCAAATTAATTTTTTTATAAATTTTTGATTAGGGGTGGTGAACTTTCTAAAATTTTATGTGGCATCTAACTTTTAAGATAAATTCTGATAATAGACTATTTAATCACAAGTATCATCAAAATTTAATTTTTACACAAAATCAACATAAAAAATACATCAATTAATAACTATTAAAAATAAAGGTGAATCTCAACAAATAAATAAACAATATCATTAAATCAACATCAACATATTATTAATGAACATCAATATAAGATCATAAAAAATCAGCTAAAGTAAATTGTTTACTATTTAAAAATTGAGAAAGTCTCATGTATTTTTTTTTTTTTTTTGATAATAGAAAGTCTCATGTTGAATACTCCTTTGTCCAAACAAAAACTTCTTACTTGGATTTTCAAAGTAATTTTGACCACAAAAACAATGGAACTCCTTTGTACCATTTTTTATTTTATTTTGGAGCGGTTCAGACAAAATAAACCCGACCCGTTCTTTTGATTTCTTGAACAAAGGGGCACTCACAGTCCGTAGAATCTATTCATCATATTCCAGATACAAATCGGAACACTACAGATCAAAACCCAACTTCACTAGGATAATCAACTCAAAACAAGGTAGGATTTTCTTCTTTGTACGTCTATATATAATTTGGAATTTGTTCTGTAATCCCAAATTTGAGTTTTGTTAATATTTTCTTCAGAGATGGAGTTTTTGGCTATTGATCCCTCCGCAAATAACAAAAGCCTAATCGGCTCCGCTGAATCGAATTTTCAGAGGACCCAGTAAGTTTTCTTCTTCTTTTCTGATTAATGGGTTGCAATCAATTTGGCTCAGTTTTTCGATCTCAAAGAAAATCTATATCGTCAGAAATCAGTTATGTGCAGCATCTTGTTTGTTTCTAGATTTTGAGAGCTGGATTGATGATGGTGTTGATCTTGTTTGTTTGTTTGTTGTTAGGTCTAGCACGCTTTTATGCTTATCGGTCTGTGGTTTCTTTTAGTAAGATTTATGCTTAAATTTGAGAGATTTTTGAGATGTATATTTCTGTGTCGCAACTTTGGTGGCTACTAGCTGAATTTTTCTGAATGTTAGGTTGAATATATGCTAGATTGGTTTTGCTTAGACTTCTTCCTGTGGAGCTGTGGTGCTTTTATTTTGCTTTGTTTTATGATTTCTTATCAATCTCAACCCATATGTTGTAAATTAGAAATTATGCTGGAAAAGCAAGAGTTTAGCTGTGAATTTCACAGAAATTGGTATGCTAGGGTTTAAAATATGGCTATTTTTACAGGTTTTGGTTGTAGAGTGGATCATTAGTTACTTTGAGTTTCTCTGAGCTTGTAGCTTTAATGAGTTTTCATTTTCAAGAAATTCTTGTACTTTTCATTTAAATTTGTGTTAGATGTCTTTTCATTGTTATCCTGATCTTTTAAATCTTACCTTAATTTATCTCATATGATAGGAGTCCTATTGTGACGGGAGCTTCTGTGATTGCTATTAAAATCAAGGATGGTATTCTTATGGCTGCTGATATGGGAGGTCTGTCTGATATATTCTCTCTTGTTAATTCTATATTTATTTTTTCCTTTTGAAAGATATAAAATGTGCAAATTCTTTTAAAATAAGTTAAACTATAGCCTATACATTGATGGAGCATTAAATCAGTATGCCTTGTTGGTAGGGTAGCAATGGTGATTTTTGAAATTTTCGCTGCTAGATAAAAAACTAAATCTTGTTGACTTCTGAGCTCTTACATGAAACCGTTGTCTACCTTCAGGTTCATATGGGTCCACCATCCGTTACAAGAGTATTGAGAGGATTAAGTCCGTAGGAAAACATTCTCTCATTGGTGCAAGTGGAGAAATCAGTGATTTCCAGGAGATTATACACTATCTTGATGATCTCACGTAAGTATTTACGATTCAGATCTAAAATGGCTGCAACTCTGATTGGAGAACTCTTCCAGTTTTGAATTGCTTTTCTTTTTATTTGTAAATTCTGACTGGGGTGCTTATGCATATCTGTTGTAGGCTAAATGATAATATGTGGGATGACGGCAACTCTTTGGGACCTAAGGAAATTCATAATTATTTAGTCCGCATGATGTATAATCGCCGCAACAAGTTTAACCCTCTGTGGAATGCTCTTGTGCTTGGTGGAGTGAAAAATGGGCAAAAATTCCTTGGAACGGTAATCTTGGTTGAGTTTACTTGTAAATAGTGTGATCTCTAATAACTCTTGCTCCCTTACAAGCAGTCTTGAATCTTATGTTATATTTTATCTTTCAGGTTAATATGATTGGAGTCCACTATGAGGATGATCATGTTGCTACAGGGTTCGGGAATCACCTAGCACGACCTATCCTCCGCGAGAAATGGCATCAAGACTTGAGTTTTGAAGATGGTGTAAGATTGTTGGAGAAGTGCATGCGCGTTCTTCTCTATCGTGACAGATCAGCTGTGAATAAAATTCAGGTAAAGCTCTTTCTTTATTGAGTTCATTTTATAAATGATTGGTGACTCTTTCTACCTGGCTCGAATAGATTCCATATTTTTTAATCTGAGCTGGGTTGCTTACCACATACTGTTTAGCACGGGTAGTTTTTTAAATTCTCGTACGGTGTAGAGTTATGAAACTTGCATGCTAATCAGAATATCTTCGAGGTTGCGACTGGCTCTTGTTTTCTGAAGTGGGATGAGTTAAGTAATCATGGGTGTCATTAAGATGGATAATGGATAGTTAGTCTGAGAGTTCTTAGACTCTTGACTTGGAATTGGTTAGTTGTTATGAACATAGATCATTTTTCCTGTTAACGGTTAGTTAAGGGAGTAATAGGCATCTGAACTCATCAGGGATCAATCAATAATAAAAGCCATAGTCTTCTCTTATGTGCTACAAGCACAGTTTGTTCCCTTTTCAACTTGTATGGATCAATTCGCAACTGAATGACATTTATCGTCCTGAAACTTTGCAGATAGTGAAAATCACAGAAGAGGGAGCTATATCTTTCCCGCCATATGCTTTGAAGACAAACTGGAACCTGCCTGCCTTTCAGAATCCATCAGCTGGTGCAGTGGGTTCATGGTAGTTGCTGTCTTAAGTTTAGAACTGATTTCTACCGTGTACTTGGATGTACTCGTGACTCATGAGTCGTGACTGGCATATTTGAAATTTATTACTTTTTCTAAATCTTTGTTTAGCAGAGTTATTTTTACAAGTTGCAGAGTCGTACTCTTATCTATATTTCCATGCGGTTACATTGTCTATTTCTTACTATTTTTGCACATGGACCCCCATTTTTTTTTGTAAGGGTCCAAATTATAAATTACTTATTTTACCTTTTCAACTCTCAACTCTCAACTCTCAACTCTCAACTCTCCACTACTAATTATCTCCTCCTTAAGAATAGAGCCAAAAGCAACAATGTCATAATTAGCAAACTTATAAATTAATTATTTAAATTTGTCATAAACATGCATGTATTGTATGCAGTCCAATTTATCTCATAAATTTGTTTTTGAAGTCAATATATATCATAATTGGAACAAAACAAAAGCAACATTAAGTCTCTGTTTACTAGAGTTTATTTATTGATATACTAAACTGAATTGAACTGAACTTAAGTAAAAAATAATGTATTGAAAAATGGAATCAGCATGACCTGAATTTCATCAAATTACATTTTCACTGAATTGAACTGAACTGAACTGATCTACAGATAAGCTCCGGCAAACAGGGCTCAAGAAGGTGAAGATACTAGGAAAATGGAAGGACAAAGACGTATGTTTTGGTAAACTCTCATTTTGGCTTCCTCAATCTAAGCATCCCGCGTCACTTATGATAGAAACTCACTATATAATGTCTATCGATCGAAAACAAAATATTTATATAATTTTATGGTCCCAGTTATGTTTTCCTTTTTTTTCATTCAAACCCCAATTCACATAGTATTTAATTTGATTTTCAGTGGAATTGGACCCATTTTAAGAGTGCTTCCTATTTTCAGGAGCTATACAACAGTTCCTGGTCTTGCTCTAATTCACGATTTTAGGAAATTTTGTAAAGAAACTACCCATAGTTAGGAAGTAATATATCTTTTTCCGTAATTTTTGATGGAGTAACAAATAGTCTATTAGGTGCATGTAAGAGCATTAGATAAAGATATAATATAGTGATGTTTTTTTTTCCCTTTTTTTCCCAATCCTCCCTCACAATCCCTACCGGAATCGCACATGTGGTTCCGGTCGGGCTTTCGGCGGTAAATAGATGTAATTCGTTATGTTTCCGAGGAGGATGCGATGGTGGTCATTCTGCCACCGTTCGTCCGTTGCTCGGCACACGCAGTCCGCCCGCCGCACACAAAGCACAGGTCTAGATAAATATATCCACCAGATAAATATATTTATATTTATTTTAGTCTAGTTTTCAATTCAGTTAAATATATTTTAATTTATTTTAGTTCAGTTTGGTTCAATTTAATTTAATTCCGGAAGAATAAAGTCTAGCAAACTAGACCTAAATATGATGATTTGTTTTCCCTTTTAAAGCAAGCAAAATTTCCTAATAAAACACGCGGATTTACGAACATTGCTCATATATACAAAAGTAAAGCAGAAGCAAGTTAGAAAAGCTACTGAGCCAAAAGGAAAGTGTCACCATTTCTCTCTTTCAATTGTAGTTAAATATTTTTTTAGATATACATTCTCATTACCATCATAATCTATTACAACAATCTAGACTATAGGTATACCAGGCTTACCATACCAGCTATGTAAGTCAGTCCATGCAGCTCACGTCACTCACTCGACTACGCCTCTTGCAGTGGAGAGAATGGAGATTTGGAGACTAGAACAGAATCACATGGCTAGGGGATTCGAACATGAGACCTCTCCTAACAAAGGCAATGCCTTTAACCAATTGCAGTTAAATATATAATCCATGCTTAATCATTATATATAAACATGAAAATAATTTAAAACTCAACAAATGCACAAATATATAACCACCTCTTACGATTGAAAAGGTGGTGAAATAAATAATTAGTTGGTGAAATTGAAAGGGAAAGGATTGTAAACAAATGCGAAACCGTAGGCATCACGATTCGCAAAGAAACCAAGGCATTGACGTGTGAGACCTTGGAATCATGCACGGTGTACATAAATTAGACTCCATATACATGTGTTAGTATGGGGTAGCTTTCATAAACTCAAAAACTAAAAGAGATTATAGTAAGTAGGGTGTCAAATCGGGTTGAACTGGTTTGAGATTAGTATCCCCTCCTTCATTCTTCAAGTACATCAAAGATAATTTTCCGTCTAATGCTCTAATTTTATTGAAATGAGTATCATTATTTCTTTCGGAGAGAAAAACGAATTTGGTGGGACAGTATAACGACATCCTTTTAGCTCCTATCTATCAGTTTTATCGATTTTGTATGTGGTGATTGATTTTTTTATTTATTTATAAATATCATGAAATTGAGTAGGATTAGTGTGTCAGTTTTCTTCCTTCAATTTAAGGAGATTTTTGATACTTTATATTTTTGTTTTGTTTTGGGTCAACTTAAAATTGAAAATAGCAAATAGCAAATGATCGTTTTCAAATACCGGCGGTCCCAAGATAGGGATTCACATGAGTTCTTAGCAAATGAGATGATTTCTAAAACTTGCCCTTCCTTTCTTGTTCCCTTGTTTATCCAATTTCCCATAGTTTCCTAATACTAAGATACTTGTTTGTTTGTCCAATGCTCATTTGTTCTTAGAGCAAGTCCAAGAGATACTATATTTTGTAGATTTTGGAGCAAGTATGGAGATTTTATCCCATTATTGAGCTCCAAGAGATACTACATGTGCTACTACTTGTAGATTTGGAGTAGTAAGAGAAACTCATCCTCCATATGTGTAGAGAGAGAAACAAAATTTAGAGGATTGAAAATTTAATGCCTACACATTGATTAATGCATTCTTTCCTTTTTTTTAAAACCCAAACTCCTTTCTCTCTCCTCTCATCTTCAATGCAAGTCCCAAAACAATGTATTGCTTTAAATAAAAAGGTAGAAAATAAATTAAAAACGGTTTTTCTAACCAGTGCCCATGGGCACTCGTTAACATGGATGAGATTCCATAGATTATTGTGCAGTTAATCTTGATAAGTGCAGAATTAATTATTACGAACATCTATACATTAATTGGGTGTGAATGCATTGAATTTACGTGGTAAATACATCTGTTTGTCTTAATTACGTGGTAAATATCTATCTTTCTCAATTACTGTATACTTACCATTGGATTCTATTTACGGATAATTATCTCAACGATAATGATTATTTATCGTACACATATTTAAAATTTACAGTGTCAGGTAATAAATATATTCATACAATTTAGTGGTTATATTTTAGTTATAAACCCACCAACTATTACTATAACAAAGTTGTATTTAGATAGCTTTATAAATTTTATAAATAATGTATATGAATTTTTTTTTGAAATAATACATGTAATAAACATATTAAATATTAATTAAACAATAATGAATTCAAACATTTAAAATATTGTTATCTTGAAAATTTTATCAAATGATATATTATTTTAATACCATAAACACAATTTATTTTTTGAATTCAAATATATTGTGATTTCAAATGGAATAATATCAAGTAAAGATAATTAATATGTTTATTAGACAGATTTTTTTTCCAGATATATGTGTACCATGAATAATCATCGTCAGAAGAAACCAAGTAGATGGTAAATATAAAGTAATTAAGACAAATGGATGTATTTACCACGTAAATTCAATGCATTCACACCCAATTAATGTATAAATGTTCGTAATAATTAATTCTGCACTTATCAACATTAACTACACAATAATCCATGGAATTTCATCCATGTTAACGAGTGCCCATGGGCACTCGTTAGAAAAACCGAATTAAAAATGTTGCTAATATTAATGATAATCAATGCAAGAGCTACAAAATGTAGTAACTCTTGAAGATGACCAAAAATTTCATACTACATTTTAGCATTTCATACTAAATCTTGGAGATTTTTATGTAGTAACTGTTGGACTTGCTATTATTCATCTCTAATTCAATGCCAAATGGTTGTGTTTTAAGTTGTAGCTGTCAGAGTTTAAACAAAGGATGAAATTCATAATCTTCCTATTGGATTTTGGATTTTTCATGATCATCTAATTCGCTTTCTTCCATTACTAGTTGTGCTCCACCGCGCGATGCACGGTGTGCTTGACCAATATTGTTTTGGTAAATGAATGTAAAAGTTTCATAATATATTGAGATAAGATAATAAATTTAAAAGAAGTAAAGTAAAATAATACAAATATAATTAAGTATATTGTTTGTATTATTGAATAAAAAGAATCCTAAATTTAAAATTGAAACAATTACAAATGAAATAATAAAGTATTCCACCCAAATGAAACAAACAAAATAATCTAAACTTATTACAAATGAAATGACCACCGAAATAAAAACAAAATCCTCAAATTTATTGTACTAAAATAAAAGTGAGAAAGCACTAAAAATTGTTGACCACCAAGACTTCATCCAAATTTGACCTTTTTGTTGGGATTGTGGTGTTTTCCTTGAGTTCCTGATGATAAATCCAAACATTAGTAATGAATAATGAGATTGATAAAAATTTAAAGAGTTGATTGATTGGAATATCATCATCAGAATTTGATTCAATGTCTTCCACATCTTTTGTGTTTGATAGGCCTGCTTCATCGACATTTGATTTGGTATTCCATATCTGGTTGATTAGAATATCGTCTTCAGAATCTTCTTCCAAAGACATGACTGCATATTTCTATTTGTTTCGTTTGTCCTTCAATTTTGTGGCTCTTAATTGAACTACGCAAGTTGTAGTTTCAACAACTGTATTGATCCATGATATATTCCTGAAAAGTTTGTAATTGTTAGAATGATATGAATTGTAAAATTATAAGAGTGCGTAAAAATAGAATTGAAAATGATGTACCTGAGTAACTCCATCAATTGCCTCTTCAGCCGTGATGCCTAGTATTTTTTTGGCATTTCCCTAAAAAAGGAAGCAGTTATCATTCCGTTGTCGTCCTTCAAAGTTGCTTCAAAACGACACCTTGGTGTTGCAGATTGTTTCTCGTAACCGTATGGTGCAGTTGTTGCATAGAAACACTTTGTACGGGTCATGTAATGATATTTTTGTGAAATATCACCAAAAGATATCGTCACCTTTGCAGTTAAAACCTATTCAAAATACATAAAATTTGTAAGAATTACTTATAATATGAATTCACTCAATTGGATTATCTAATATGAGATATAATAAATATTGATAATATTTTAAGTGTAATAATAATAAGATTATAAAAACAGTAATTAAAACTTAGGCCCGGTTTACCAGAGCTTATCTGTAGACCAGTTCAATTCAGTTCAGTTCAGTTCAGTGAAAATGTAATTTGATGAAATTCAGGTTAATTCAGTCATGCTGATTCCATTTTTCAATAAATCATTTTTTACTTCAGTTCAGCTCAATTCAGTTCAGTTCAATTCAATTCAGTTCAGTTCATCAAAAAATAAGCTCTAGTAAACAAGGCCTTAGTATTAGTAAACCATAGATATGATAGAGAATAAATATAATAAATCGTACGCACATTGATTTGAGTAACCCTCTTAATTTCATTAAAGCACATTAATAATTAATTTATGCTATTTATATATGGATATTAACATAATAGTCCCTTACGTACCTTTAACATATTTACCAATACATGCTACCAACAAATCATATTGAATATTCTAAATCCGTGGCTTTACTAATATAAAGATGATGAATATATTTTGCATTTTTGTCTCGCTTTACAGCTTGTGGAAGGAGTTTTTTTTAGTATATATTTAGTATATATTACAGCCTATTAATTAACATATTTATGTAAATAATTGCAGAAATTATTTAGTTATATTACATAAATATTTATTAACATATTTATGTAAATATTAAAATAGTATATATTTAGTTATATTACAGCCTATTAATTAACACATGAATATATTTTTGTTGAAATATCACGTAAGAAATATATGATGCTACCAAAATCCGTCCGTCTCTTTGGGAGTAAGTGCTATCCGGGTCTCCTCGTCGATCAGCCCGCTTCAGTCCTGCAAAACAATCACCGGGAGGCGTCCCGGGGAAGAAGCTCCGGCGTGATGATGAGATGGGATCTATTTTATAACCATTAGTTTATTAATTGTAATTGAGCTTGCTAATACATGTTAAATTTATAAATTGAAAATTGAGCAATGTTGTGAGACCTGACCATTAATTCTTTTTTTTTTTTTTTTTTTTTTTTTTAAATCCCTGCACCATTGATGCACAAAAGGAATGTTTTGAATCTACAAAAATAAAAATGGATACAAAACCAGAAACTGATAAAATGGAACTAGAATCATATTACTCATTCAACATATCAAATTCGAAACAGGTGATTTTGAATACACCAACAAATTTTTATTTTTATTTTGATAGAATCTAAATATTAATGGCTGGTGGCAAACCACAATCTTCATGGCAAACCTCGAGAGTACCCCAACATCTCTTTGTGATGAGACAGCACCATGGGTAGTTAATTGGGTCTTTGTGTTTCAGCTTAGTGTTGCTGCAAAAATCTATATTTATCAAGCTCCTACTCCCATCAACACATTGTTGAAGATTGAAAACGTTGACTACTAGAACAACGAACAAAAGGCATTTGATCTTTGAGTTAATCATAATTAATTCTAGTTATGCTATTAATTAAAATAATCCATTTAATACGGTTGTGTTGTTCATCAACTAAAATACTCCTTTTAGTTTTATTGATTTGGAAAGTTGCTTGTTTTATTTGATCAATCTTGAAGATGCATGTATATAGTGGATGGCATTTTTTTGTTTATGTAATTAATTAGTAGAATTTCCTCATGCGCAAATAATGGATCATATATATGTTCAATTTTGCTGAAGTTTTTTCATAAGTATCTTGTCCAATAATTTGTAGTCGAATTGGTTATGTATGAATGAACCAATGCTCAAATGCAAATTATATTGATAAAACCGTGTCTCCCCTACAAAACAAAAGTTGGGAGCAATTTCAACCTGCAATCGGAAGACTGAAGTCTGATGTAGACCAAAACAAATTGAAATAACCATAAACAATCTCTTTTCCACTAAACAATGGTAATATTGCATATGCATATTTACATAAACAAATGATAAGAAGATCTCTAGCTATACACTCACAGGAAATTAGCTATCTTCACACGTGGATTTAATCCCTGCTCATAATAAAGAAGTAAATTTAGTTTATGGACTACTCATTTAGATCTCATTTTAGACAGAACTCAAAAGCACTCAAGAACACCTAAAATTTAATTAGCATCACCAATCCATACTATATATATTACCAAGTCTTCTTGTTCTAAGTGGAGTACCAGGTACGGAAACTGAACCATTTTCTAAGGAACAAAAGTCAGTGCCATGACAATGGTATCCTGCTCTTGAATACACAGCTGCAACAAGCTTTTCCTAATTCAATTTCCCACATCAAAATGAATTAGGTGGATGCGTGAATTACTTTGGCATGCTGCAAGAAAGAGCACAAGTTCTCCGCCCATCCACCACGTCACCCAAATAGGTGATTAGATTTTGCACACCTGGATTTAGTGATGATCATTCCAGTTCAGAAAACCTTCAAAAACAAGAACCCATCACAAATCTTCAATATCATTATGTAAAAGTAAACAATACGAACAAATTATATTCAAAATCTAAAAAAAACTGAAAGCTTTAAGAAAACAAATAAGTAAGAATCTTGCACACAAAAGAAACGATAAAGGTTATGGTACCAAAGGATGCAAAGAAAGTCGTTGCTGCTTTCCGCCAGTGGACGAACCGGACGCACGTTACAGGGGATGGCGAGATGGGGCTATGGTTCGCCATCAATAACTGCAAATCACACACCTGCACAAATCAAGCCGCAAGGCGCAAGCCAACACACCTGATCATCAAAAGCTCAAAATCACACCACACATATTAATTACAAAACCATTTTTAGAGCAATCAAAAAGAAAAAGAAAATCCTAGAAAAAAAATGTCTGATGCAAATGCAGATCAAACCCCAAAGACCATCTTTTTTACAAAAAAAAAATGAACCTCCAAAGTTTAAATAATGCGAAAAACTGTAATGAGAGTACCGTTACTTTTCCAATCAGGAGGAAGAAATTAAAGTAGACCGAAGAAGAAGAATCGATAGCGATTAATAGCATTTATGAATGACGGGAAGGTTTGATGCAAACTGAAGATATTGAAGAGAATGGGAAAGGAAGAGGGGGAGGTTATGCCGTTTTAGAAACTTTTCAGAGTTATGGTAAAAATCATTAAAAGCTGAATTGAAGAAGAAGAGCATGAGCCGAGGAAGATTAAAGGTAATTTGGAAATAAATAAGGTTTGGAAATAAATGGGGTGGGCCAAAAGATGAGGTGGATTTGAGGTGGCAGATGAACTGGCATGACACGTGTCAAAAGGAGAGGTAAGTTTTGTTAAAAATGGTTGTCTACTATATCTTATATATAGTTAGATATATTAATTACGGAAAAGAAAATAATTCTAAATGTACAAAAAATATATATGTTAAATTGGGATATTAAATATATTAATTAGAATATTTCAACCAAGACATACTTTTGAGTCATTGCTGATGGCTTCTTCGGACTCGATCGGTATGGGGGTTAACTTCTCTTTTCACCCAATGCTCGTCGGAACTCCGACGCTGATCTATTTGTTTTTGTATGTCCCGTAGTTGTTGCTTACCCTTCTTTGAGAACATTACCTTCTTTGAAATTGTCATTTATGCATTTCATCACAATTTTGAATATGTGAGAGTTTTGCTAAAACAACTTACCCGTGAAATCTTGTTCTTGTTCTCTTCTTCTCTCCTTCAATAATAAATTGCTTGATTGTGCTTGTGTGGTATCCAATGTTTACGATCGATATAGAGTTTTTATATAATTGTAATCATATAAGGCTATGATTATTACAATTTAGTAATGAAAGGTTATGATTGATTACAGTTTTGGTAAGAATATAAATTTTTGGTACGTTAAATATTTTTATATATATTTTTAGTATATTTTCTGCTATGAAAATGTAGAAATAAAGGATTAACAGTTTGATGTAACACAATTTGTTTCGATAGTAAAATATGAATGGAAAATATAAGTAGGTATTTAGGATAGAAAATATTTTTATAGACATTCAGTTCAATAAATTATGGAATTAACCAAAAGTCCAATTGTAAATATGATATATTTTAAAAAATTATACAATTTAGTAGTGAAAGGTTATGATTGATTACATTTTTGGTAAGAAAAATGTTCCTTTATACGAAACTAAACGACGTCGTTTATTCCACACACTTTTTGAAGCGAATAACTTTTCAAGTTCCCCTTAGGGATAATTGATGAATACAATATAACCAATAATATATCCTTAGTCCTATTTGATTGACCGATTTATGTTTCAAAATTAATGACCAAAATGTAAGTTTAATTATACTACTTATATGATTTGAGTAATTCTCATATGAGGCAACCTCACCCATGAGGCAGGGCCAAATAAGGAAAATTTCATTACTACCACCTCATCAAACCTCGACGCCACCTCATCAAACTTCGGTGCCAGTTCATCAAACATGTCACCTCATCAAAACCTTTGTGCTAATTCATCAAACCTCACCAAAAAGAATGTTTATTTGGTCATGCCTATTGGTGAGGCTGCCTCACTCAAGAATTGATCATTTGATTTTTGATATTAAATTTTGATTGTATTAATAATTTGAATAAAGAAATTTTTCTATGATTCAGCCATATGGTGGTGTGCATAAATGGTCTCAATAGATTCATAACTACAAATAAGTATAAAGCAAAATAAATTCATACAAAATTTTGGGATCAAAATATAAATACTCTATTTCTGGTGCCCACTCCTCCAATGTTCTAAAATCTTCTCCCATGCACCTCACCATCGGAAATCTGATCCTCAAATCGCAAAATCTTAATACTGGTGACCTGAATTTCAACATCAACCTAAAATCGACTAACCTCAACGACAACTAACTGATGTCCACTCCTCCGATGTTCTAAAATCTTCTCCATGCACCTTAAAGATCACCACTAGACTCAAACCTCAAAATCGGCAATCTGATTCTCAAATCGCAAAATCTTAACACTATTAACCGAATTTCAACATTAACCTGAAATCGACTAACCTCAACGAACAGCTAACTAAGCCATAACATGTATTTAGCTAGTTAGCTACCCCGTCTCATTCATTCTTCATTACTATCCACTTGTCCAAGAATGAGTCGTTAAGAATAAAGCTCCTCACTAATAAATTATTACTACTTTAATTGAAATGATTCACAATGGAGTGGTATACACCTGTACATAATTGGAGCATTATCAATAATTATTATCCCCCTTCTTAAAAAATCTATAAATTATGATCTTGAATCTTGTTTTTTTTTTCTGGTGTGGCCATAATTCTCTTGTCCTTTTCTATTTCGGTTGACGAAAAATAACCAAAATAACCAAACTGATCAACTTGAAGACCACAGAGTCAGACAGATCACCTATGTACGTCAGCACGTACGTACGTATCCATTTCTGCAACACACACACGCAGTAAACTATTCATTTGGAGTATATATTGTATCAGCATGAATCATGAAAGCTGTGCAAATTTTGGGAAAAGCAAAGCAGAGATACAAAAAAGTTTCATTCAAAAGGAGAATCAAGAACACAGTACAACAAAGAGAAGCAAGCTAGAAATACTACAAACGACGAACAAATGGATCGGCGGTGATCGGAGAGAAAAACCATCTTATATTATTCCGATGTTGATGTTGATGTTGGAGATGAAAGACGAAGAATTTGCAGAGACAGTAAAAAGCCAAGCATCAGACTTGCCTACACAGCAAAGGAACGCATCACCGGTTCACCGCGTCGGTGGCTCGATAGGATTATTTGGCAGAGGTTGACCGCTATTTGGATGCACCCAAAATCCATGGCGGTTTTCGGTTATTGGCTGCATGATGATCGACGAATCAGAGAGAAACTGGGAGATGAGAAAAATGGTGTCGATGAGAGTTTGGTTGAGGTTGGATATATGTAGGAGTACTCTATTTTATATTATTGTTTGTCGATAGCTACAATGTTTAATTGACTACTATACGAACTACCTCTTGAGTTGTAGTGCCCCACGTTAATTAATTTAAAATATTTTTTTTAAAAAAATTAAACCACAAAGTTTGCTAATATTTTCGAAAATAATTTAGAGCTCCTATTCTTCTCTCGGTCAACAACTCTGTCAGCTTTACTCAATTGTCTCAGATCAGTATTCTTTCTGTTAATTGGTGATTTGGTTGTTTATGGGCTGATTTTTAGTACAGTAAAACCTCTATATAAAAATTAATAATGTTGGGATCGGAATATTTTATTAATTTAACGAAATATTATTATATCGATAAATTAATTATTTATTAATTTAAAGAGATTTTACAAGTGACATTTAAATTTTCAAGTCCAATATACTAATTACAATGTAATAGAAATGAAAAATAAATTAAAAAACACGTTCAAGGCACATTATGAATGTACAATCACAAATTAATTGAGTTTATTAGGTTCATTGTTTTTTGAATAAGTAAAAAAGTTAGTTCATGGTACCAAAAAGTTGGTCCATGGTACAAACACACTACATTAAACATGGTAAGAAATTAATCAGTGTAGAATGTCCATAGATTTGAAGTACAAAAAAAAACAAGCTAATCTAAATTATTTTTTACTAGAGAATCTTAGAATTTTATATGAAATTTTTTTGTACTAATTATTAATTTATAGTTTCATTGGGACTAATATATATACAATGGGGTTTTAAAAAAATTATTATCTTATTATTTAATCAATTGAGGTCCGATTTAATACTGGGCCCGAGTTGAGACCGGACAAATTATTAATTTTATCGAGATTATTAATTTATTGAGTGTTAATTTATAGATGTTTGAATTCACTGTAGGTACTAGGCTCGACACTGGTCAACCTTAGTGGTTTAATCGTAGGAAACATGGATTATACACACGGTGTAAAACATTTTCTGACTATATATTGATAAAAGTTCAAGAATGTAATAAACTCAAAATAAATGATTCAAAAACGTTTTAGGCCGTGTGTACAGTCCACGTTTCCTAGGATTAAACCACTAAGGCTAACCCGTGTCGAGCCTAGCACTAGCGACCAGCCCGTAAGCTAGCAACCAAAGCACCAATTAACCGAAAGAACACTGACTTGAGACAATCGACTAGATCTGACAGAGTTGTCAACCGAGAGAAGAGTAGAGGAAGAGATGCGTGAGCCTTTATTGAATGAGTTAGTAAACTTTTCTCCTAACGATCCTATATATACAGCTCTAGACTTGTCTTTAAGTATGGAAGGTGAAAGTCTGATTGTTTTCGAAAATATTGATCAACCATAATTAAGAATATATTTTACTATATTTAACATCTCCATGATCTAATTTAGATTGATTGCTTGTTATATACTCTATTAATTTTGAAATTAACAATTCAGCAATTTCCACAAACAAACTGATTTGCTTATTGTCCAAGTATTCCGAATTTATACTCTCTAGAAGAATTCCGAATTTATACTAAGCAGTATATTTCCGAAAATATATTGTCAAGAACATGATTTTTTTGAAGAGCAAGTTTCAATGACCAATTTTAAATATCAATATATTATTCACCGTTGGTCTGATTTAAGTGATTCGAAAACCTATCTTGTAGTACTCCCGGAGGAGAATCCAAAGATACCAAACACTTGACCCGAATCAATTCGGATCAAACTCAAATCGCAGCTCAAAGTTGATGAAGAAAATTGCATTTAAGTTCCTCAACTTTTCCATTTTCCAACTGTTTATTTAATACAATACCATACATGTATAAATAACTGTTTGAGAGAGTGAGGCCAATACAAGGCTATGAGTTATATCAAAAGTTTGAATGGAGTATCAAACAAGGAGCTTGTTGGAGAATTTAAAAAGAGAAAAAGTATCAATGAAGTTGTTTGGTGATTAGCTGATAGCTGTTACCTGTTAGCTGATTGCATTAGCTGATTTGACCAGCTGATTGCATTAGCTGATTTGACCAGCTGATTGCATTAGCTGATTTGACTAACTGTTTACATTAGCTGATTGTATTTAAGTGTTTGGTAAAATTAGTTGATAGTTAATAGCTGTTTGTGTAACATACAAGGAAAAAGACATTTAAGGACCTACTTATATTTTATTACTTAATCATTTTATAAATATCAATAATATCTTTTTGTATAATTTTAAATTATTAGAAATATTATGTTTGATTATAAAGGTAAATATTATAATATTTTACAAATGTATTTGTATATTTATGGTCTTCCGAGCTAATTAAAATAAATAAAAGTTAATTGGTATCACTAGTTTAACTTAAAAAATATATATAAGAAAATCCATTATACCTACACAAAATCTTATATATTAACTAAATTAAATAAAAATAATTTTTTAATAGAAATACTTAGTTGACAAAAATATTTTGTACATTATAAATTAATTCATAAAAGCATAAAATTCTAGTAATATTAAAATTTATCTTTAACCAAACATATATATGGCCATGAAAACAATAGAATCTATATTAAAATATAAATTTTATCCATTGAAAAAACTAACTTAAGAAAAAATGCAAGCTACGTACTCCCTCCGTCTCACCCAAAATCGCACAGTGGACTTTTCACGGTCTTCAATGATCATGTTTGACCGTTAATATCTTTAGCTAAAAAAACACAAAATATATACAAATTTTCTTTTTGAAAAATAGACGTTATAATGAATCTAATGAAATCTCTTATGATAGTTTTATCATTTATATATTAACATTTAATTACAGTCAAAGTTTTCTAAGTTTGACTCTAAAAAGTCAACTGTGCAGCTTGAGATGAGACAGAGGGAGTACTAGATTTGGTAAAGTATAGTTGTGTGCGTACAAGTGAATAATCAAGGAGGGTATTAAAGGAAGTGAATGCTTGAGAGTAATTAGCTGTTTCAGAAACGCTCCTTTTATCAGCTGTTTTGAAAAAGAGATTTTTGGACCAAAAAACTATTCCAATCAGCTCATCACCAAACACTTTCAATTAGCTGTTTGACGGTCAAATCAGCTAATATTGGTCAAATCAGCTGTTTGGAGCCCAAAAAGCTCTTCATCTCTAAGTTCTTTATTAAGTGTTTATTCACTACTAAGTTGTTGAAAAATACTCTACTACCCCTGAGTACTTTAGTACTCCTAAAATTTTACTAGTGCCATGCACTTTTGTCATTTAAAAAATATAAATCAAAACTCAAATCAGATTCGACAAATCGAAACACAAAGATTGAATTTAAGACATTGATGTCACAAAGATGCATACTTCGTGAGTTTTAAATTAAAATCCTGAATCCGATTTTACCATGCCCTTGTACTCCAAAATTCCATATGCACTTTTGTTTTGACACCAATTTAACGTGAATTATGTAGGTTGGTTTCAAGAAAAGTGAACATTACGAGAAGAAAACAACGATTTTATCATGTAGAAAGACTTGATAGATAGAAACAAAAATTAGTCAATTAATTCATATTTGAGTGAGATTCGTTAGTTTTTCAAACAATTTTTACAATAACTTTAATTTTTCAAGAAGTTTCAAACAGACAAATGTTCTTGTTTATGCTAGTCCCTTTAGAAAACATGCGAAGATGAAGTACCTTCATTTTTCAGCCACGCTTTGACACCTCTACTTCTTCGTCACTGTAATGATTTTACTCACCCACCCACCAAACACAATACCGTATAAGCAGCAAAACTTTTCAAAGGTGCAAACAGCATAATCACTTGGCCAATTCTAAGCCTGAAGGGGAAATAATACTTTCTTTCCTTTATGGCATTTTACTCTTCTAGCTAGATGAAATGAGAGCATGCAATAAGTACGAAAAGGAAAGCCAACCAGAATTTCAAGAAATGGGAGCAACCAAATGGAATATAAGTGCAGTTCTGCGAGAAGAGTAATATGCCAAAAGAATACATTTACATTCTTGAACAGAAGGCCCTGCAGAAAAAAAGAACACAAGGGAACAACAAGATAGCTGCTCATCTGTGGCCTACCATAAAATTGAGCCACCGAACCTCTGTCAATCAAATGCCATCATATCTTGTAAAGTAAAGTAATGTACTATTAACACTTCCTTGAATACTCTACACTAACAAAGACCTTCAAGTATATCCATCCCGATGAGAATACTGCTACTTCCCAAGAATAAGAGCATTTACCTCCGCCCAACTAGAGACTGTGTAAAGAGTCCCCGAAAGCCCTTTCCACACCGATGGGTTCCCATCACAGCCGCGTAACTTCTGTTTCTCAATCACCCCAGGATACAGCGGAACAAATGAGACCCCAAAATGACCTCCCACTCTCCTAAGGCTAGAGCTAGTACCAAGAACAATCCCAACATCCGCCTTGAGTAAGCAAAGCAAGTCACCCACTGAGTCTCCTATGTATACAGTGAGGTTCCCTCCCTTGTTTTCAGAGCTTTTAAGTAGGATGTTACTGAAGGCTTCAACTTTGTCAATGGGAGTCTCAACCTTCATAGCAAGTTCACCTGTCGACAATGAATTTTCATAGCTAAATTCATTTGCATGAACATTCTGGATATCTATGCCACCTGCACAACATCAAGACATATGAGTTAAAAAAAAAAGTAGATAGGTCATTCTCCCCCTCATGACAATAATTATGTTTTTCATTAACTACCATTTGGGGGTACACTGAGATGAGTTAATCACTACAAAACACAACACAATCAATTTAATCAACAACCATCTTAACAACCAATTGGGGGAACACTGAGATAAAGTTAATTACTATAAAACACATAACAGTCGAGTCAATCAACAACCATCACTATGGTTGTCTATTATCTGTCACTCTTAGGCCAACTTTCGTACCAACATGGAAAATCAAAGTTGATTTCCCTCAGAACCTTTTATAAAAACAACTGTATTTTAATAACCTTATAATTTTACCATCAACTAACAATCCTACTAGCGTTCCAGTATCAACTTGCCACATACTCCGTACTTTAACGCAAGCTTGCAACACTAATCTTTCAGCACTCATCAACTCAGCCGACACTCAACAGGTGATTAGGTGAAATGTCACCTAAAAAGAAATTCCACAGCCCAAACAACTAGAAGTAATTATCATTCTCACAGCACTGGAGCTGGTATTGGTCAGTGTTTGAATTACTGCACTTATCCCCGGGCGAAAATCGAACGAGAACAACCAAAGAGTAAAGGGAAAAAATCCCAATCGAAATACCACATAATAATTATATTTTAGGATGAAATACCCTCTAAATATCCAAAAAATATTAAGTGTCACTTCCCCACAGAAGGAAACTATAATGAGAAGGTCTCTTGAGAGACGTCTATATTTTGTTTATAGACCAATGGCTAAGAAGCTAATAAAATAGTAAACCTTTATAATAAACATAGACCCTTAAAATCTAAAACTAATAGTATAATAAAAATCACTAATAAAAAATATATAAAACATGTTTGAAACAAAACAAAAATTTATACTAAAAAAACACCATTCAAGGGAAAACCATAACCTTTCGACTTAAATGTGAAACCTTTAATTTGGTCTATTTTTTGGTAAAATATAGAAAGTTTCTTATGAGGCTTTGCCAACTATAAAATAAAACATCAGTCTATTATCAGTCTCAGCAGCATATTTTAGCAGCACTAGGAACCGAAGAACATACCTGCAGAGAACACAGATCTAATAAGATCAGCACACCAACAATATGAGAGAACATGAACATCTACATTAAGACTATCGTCTGTTGTGATGCATTTAAAGAAGTTGGCACAGCCATCTTGGAGAATCAGACGTTCCCCAGCACGCCTTATATCCTCAAGATTCAGTCCCTTGAGCACCCCAGATTCAATTACCCTTTTATTTGCCCTTCTTTCAAAATCTGCCAGTTGCTCGGTAGCTTTATGTAAATGTTCATAATCAAATTTATCAGCTGCACAAGAGAGATTCAATTATTAGGCAAAATCTCATCTAATGCACATAAATGTCAATTATAGCTATAATCAAAGAATTATTATTTAGCTGGGAAACACATTTAAATCACCTTTGTCCACTGCCAAAATGCTCTCAATGCACTGCTCATATTCTTCAGTGTACTGCTTTGACAGAAGTCCCCAGGTATTCCTCAGATCAGCTGATGACATCCGAGCAATTTGACTTTCTGGCTGATTTTGATCAGATTTTGGAGCTGTTATAATGGCTATTTCTGCTAGGATAGCAGATGAATCAACCACAGAACAGGTCAGGTCAAAATCAGAAAACAACATAAGATGACTCTCTGTTGCTTTTTGTTCTTTTGACAAAGGGACAACTGTTTGCTGCACAAGTGGCTGAGCTAGGAAGAAGTCAAGCTCAAGCTTCAACGCTTGATGGTAGAGCTTTTCAATAATGTCAAGTTCTTCCCCAGTCAGAGAGACGCTCAATTTATCCAACAAGTCTTCAGCCTGAAGTGCCGAAGCCTAGAATGGGAGGACCAATAATTGATGTTAAATGTGCTGATGTATTCAAACAATATGACAAAAAAATAATGTAAGTCCAAAAAAGACAACATCACAACAGACCTGAAAGCTTTCAGAATTATAATTGTCAATCCATTTCTTGTAAGGATGAGTGCTTTCACTGCTATCAAGTACTGCAGTTATCTCCTTGCCTATAACAGCATAAAGCCTCATGCAGGGTGTCATAGCACCTAAAGTATAAGCTGCAACTTTGGTTTTCTCAAATGGAGTCGCTAGCTTTCCAGGGGCTTTAACACCTTCAACCTTCCCTGAGGCCGTGGCCAGCAAAAACTCAGTGTATTTCACTGTTGCGGGATTAGGAGAGATGTCTTTAGGTTCAGTTCCCCATTCCTGTTTATCATGATATCAAACACAAATATGTTTAACCATGGTCTATAAAGGACCAACAAATATAGATTCCATCCATCTAACTGGCAGGTAAGAACACATCTTAGGAGGATTTCCTTCAATATTTAAATAGGTAGAAAACAGCAAGGACACTTAGAAATCCATTTCCCACATATTTATAAACAATTTTCATCTTCTGAAAGCTCTATCACTAGCAAATTAATGTATGGAACGTCTGATTTTGAATATAGCTCATAATAATTTCAACTAATATCTCAAAATGTGGAAGTTGTTTTGCTTCTGATGAGGAGGTTTTGCTAGTTTTTAGAATTCAATCTATTAGTTGAAATTATTTTATAGATTGGATCCTAAAAAACTAGCAAAACCTCCTCATCAGAAGCAAAACAACTTCCACATTTTGCTAATATACTCTAGAAAAGCCTTTATGGTAAGGCTACTAGCAGGTACATCAGAATATAAAGAGCAGTTAAACTAGCCATCTAAGCATCCCCAGGCAAGCTAGTTCAATTAAAAACCAATATGAATGGTTTTAAAATTAAAACATCAGAGAAGAATCAACATCTTTGTACAGAAGACATCACAATTAGAAGTAGTCTCTCTGTTTAGTGAAAAAACGAGATAAATGACTTGCGTAAAGCCTGATATACATCAAACTTTAAGAATGGAACTGAGAGCAAGACTTACTTGAGCAAATGAATCATGCATTTTGAGCTCCTCGAGGACACTCTTTCGCAACTCACTGATCCCAACCTTTGCATCGTCATCGTCTGCACACTCCTCTGCCAATTCATACCTATAATTATCATCAACACCAAGTCATCAGACACATCTTACATCTACAGTATAGTCATCTCCGTTCCCTACTTACTGAGCACATTCTAATCCATAACCTAAATCGACAATTTCTAACGATAAAAAGTATGGCAAAGACAAACAAATCCACACATGAAAAAGACATAGAACTACCAGCAGCGAGATTGCAAGAAATCTACGCCCAAGAAACAAATTTAAAAAAAAAAAAAAAAAAAAAAAATCTAAGGAAAAGCCTGCCTCTCCATTTCCTAAATACGGAGCACATTCTAAACCAAACCTAAATCTGCAAATTCTCACCATAAACACGTGTATCTGGAACGGAAAAGCTACCGACATAGACACAGAGTAGACGAAATTCACACATGGAAAGCAACAAAAATCAAACTTCCAAGAAAAACACAAATCAGCTTAAAATAATCTATGCACGAGTGAAGAAATCCGCGATTCAGTAAAGAGGAAAGGAGGAGGAGGAGAATTGCGAGCCGTACGCTTGAGCAAAGGCCTTGAGAAAATAAAGGTCCTGAGAAATGTAATGGCGGAAAGTCTGGATGTTCAAATTGCCAGCAGCGAGGGAGACGACAAAGGGGGAGTAGAGCGAGAGGGTAGGCTCCTTCATGTACTTGATCCAGCACTTGGTGGCTATGCCGGAGCCGTCGTCAATCGGCGGCGGCGGCTTTGAAATTGCCGTCGCCATCGGAGAAGCGGGAACAACGCGCGGCGGGGAAAACGAGGGGGTTTTGAAGTGGTGGGTGGAGAGATTGAGGAAATTGATCAAAATTGGGTTCTTCGGCTTTTGGAATAATAGTCGCATCTATAGAGCAAGTAGAACTAGTACTACTCCGTAGTAATACTCCCCCACTCCACCTTCCTCCTCTCTTCTGCAACTTGCGCTGTGTTTGCCTCTTTACTTTTCTTTTTTTATTTCCGTTTTTTTCTAGTATTTGTTTTTGGAAAAGTCTTGGAAGAGACCGTCTCTATATAGAGACCGGATTAAATTGTAAATAGTTATATAAGTCAAAAACACGGAGGGACCAATTTGCAATTTCAGAAAATTTTTAAAAATCACGCGCTACAGTGTCAAGCTGTGCTACAGTGCCGAGTCGCTACAGTACCAATTTGCTACAGTGCCGAGTTGCTACAGTAAAACATAAAACATGGACAGTTTAACTTAAAACATGAACATTTTGACTTAAAACATGAACATGAACATTTTAACTTGAAACATAAAACATAAATATTTTAAATTAAAACATAAAACATGGACGTTTTAACGTGAAACATGAACACTTTAACTTGAAATAAAATACATGAACATTTTAACTTGAAACATAAAACATAAATATTTTAACTTAAAACATAAAACATGGACGTTTTAACGTGAAACATGAACATTTTAACTTGAAACATAAACATTTTAAATTAAAACATAAAATATGGACGTTTTAACATAAAACATGGACGTTTTAACATTAAACATGGACGTTTTAACATAAAACATGGACGTTTTAATGTGAAACATGAACACTTTAGCTTGAAACATAAACACTTTAACTTGAAACATAAAACATGGACATTTTAACTTGAAACATTGAAGTACACTGTAGCAAACACTGTAGCGCACTGTAGAAAATACTGTACACGCGCGGAAACATTGTAGCGCGTGATTTTTTTAAATTTTTAAAAATTGCAAATTGGTCCCTCCTTGATTTTCTTGATTGCACTATTTATAATTTAGTCCGGTCTCTATATAGAGACGGTCTCCTCAGAGACCATTTAATACTAATGTATTGCCCGATCCTCAAACTAATCCTTTCGCTTTTTTTTTTTTTATAAACTTTCGCATATTTCGAAAGAAAAGAATAATGTCCAATTTTTAATGAACAAGTTAAGATTCCAATTTTTTTAAAGATTTAATAAGAGATAAAAGTAGGTTGAATTTGGGTCTGGGTCAAAATGATTCGTATTGAAACGGGTGGGGTTAAAACAGATCAAATTTGTCTAATCGAGTTGTGTGGGTTGAGTTTCTAACGAGTCAGATTGGTCAGATCGAATTGTGTTTGGGTAAGTGTACTTCACATCAGATCTTTATCAAATTAAATTAATTGTGAGTTTTATATAATTTAATACTAATTACTCTTGGTTACAGTAAATAATTTAGTTCGAGTCATATTTGGGCTTGGGTCATATTGGGTTCAGGTTTGGTTGGGTCCAAAATTATCAGGTTGGTTTTGAGTCGGATCGGGTTCAACCTTTTATTTCTTGGGTACGAGATCACTAAACTCCTTAGTGTAAATAGCTGTTGTGATTTCAAATATATGTAAGGGCTTTATGGTAATTAGAGGTTTCGGTTGAACCATAGCTAGCTGGATATAGGAAAGGAAAGTGTACCCAATTAGGGATTATCCAATTTTCAATACAAATCTTATACTGAATTCGTTGCGATCCAGCTACTCCGTTGGGCTAGCAATTACCGATTAACCGGAGTTGCGACGCCGGTCACAACATTTGGTATCAGAGCTCGTCGGCTCTCGGACTGTTCGATGACGGAAACCCGGCACAAACTGCTGGAGAACAAGCTCCAGGAGTTGGAAGGTTCACTCGCGAGCCTTCGCCAGGAAGCGATGGACAATCGAGCGGAGTTTGGCGAATGGATGACGGAGATCCGAGCTGACAACGCAGCGATCAGAGTAGATCAAGCGGCAATGGAGCGAAGGTTGCAGGAGAGTCAGATGGTGGTTGAACGGAGATTTCAGGAAAGTCAGATCGCGGCGGAGAGGAGATTTCAGGAAGTTCAATCGGCGAATGAGCGGAGCCACGGGGAGCTTAAGGATCTGCTAGCAAAAGTGTTGAGAGAGAAATCGCCGGCAACGAAGGAACAAGGAGAGCCGAGCAGAATTGAGCTCAGATCGGACTTGAATCACAGCAGGGATAAGCATCTTCTGCGATCTCCAGTTGAGGTGAGTTCTGGATTCTCTGAGGATCATTTTCAAAATTCTATTCCAGTTGTGCATAACAATCGTGTCATAAATGGGGATGAGAATAGAGTTAGAGGAAATTGGATGGATATGGGCATAGGGGATGAACTGATCATTGGCAGTAGGAGAATTCCATTCCCTAGAATGCACCCTAAGCTGGAGATGTCAATGTTTAATGGAGAAAATCCTCTGGAATGGCTTAGAAGATGTGAGAAATTTTATAGGTACTTTAACCTGTCTGACCAGGAGAAGGTAGACATGGCTGAGTTATATCTAGAAGGGAAAGCAGAAATATGGTACAGCTCTCAGTATAGTGTTAAAACTGTGGATAGCTGGGGTGAGTTTAAAGCTGCAGTGCTGAAAAGGTTTGGGGTAAAGGGTGGAGATGATCTCATTGAAGAGTTCAACAAATTGTACCAGAAGAATGGGGTAGAGGAGTATATTGAGCAATTTGAAGTGTTGAAAGCTATGGTGATGAGTCTGAACCCTTATCAAGAGGAATCCTACTATGTTTCTAGTTTTCTGAGTGGACTGAAGTATGACCTTAAGATGGCAGTCAAGTCTTTCAAGCCTAGGAGCATCAATGAAACCTTGGAGTTGGCTGTACTACAGGAGAAACACTTAGAGGCTATCTACAAGAAACAGAAGATGGTGGAACAGAAACCATGTGGTAATCCAGTGGTAAGAAAAGATGCTCTGCAGCCTTGGAGAGGGAATGTGGTTGAGAGAAGACCCCAACCTGGACCAGCCTTTAAGAAGATAACACCACAAGAGCAACAACGCAGAAGAGAAAATCAGTTGTGCTACAAATGTGGAGAGAAGTACCACCCAGGGCATATCTGCAAATTTAGGCAGATACATTACATAGCTGATGTGGAAAAAGGAGAACCTCAGGACATTATTGTGGTGGAAGATGATTGTGAAACTCTGAAACAGTTGGAAGGTTTGGAGGAAACGGTGGAGGAATTGAAAGAGGAAGCAGAGTTGATGACACTGAACTGTCTGGGAAAAGTGCAGGAAGCAGATGAGGTATAAGCCTTACACTTAACTGGTTTTATGAAGAATGAATCAATCAATATGCTATTAGATACTGGAAGTACTCACAGTTACATCAGTCCCAGAGTAGCCAAGAAACTGGGGTTAAGGGAAGAGTTCACCAGACCTTTCCATGTCAAGATTGCTGATGGTAGTATGATAGGAGGAGTATCCAGATGCACAGGGGTGAGATGGTCTGTACAGGAGCATGAATTTGTTTTTACTTTGAGGGTGATAGACCTGGGTGGATTAGATATAATACTAGGGGTGGATTGGATGAAATGGTACAGCCCAATTTCATTTGATTTCATAAACAATGAGGTCAACCTCACTAGTCAATATACCGGTGAGAGGTGGTGGTTAAAAGGTAATGGAGACCAGAGGATGAGGTTCAATTTGTTAAGGGGAGCTGAAGCAAAGGAGCTATCTGTGTACAGAAAGAAGAGGTATTATGAGCAGCTTATGGGGGAACATTTTGTGCACAAGGAGGAGTCAGGAGAGTTGAGAAGTGGCAGATTAGTGGAACTAGATGAAGGGTTCCAGCAGTCACAGGTCTTTCAGAATGCACCAAGAGAGATTCAGTGACTGATAGTTCGTTTCCCTGAAGTTTTCCAGGAACCTCAGACCTTACCACCTGCCAGGAAAATTGATCACCAGATAAACCTCAAGCCAGATGCAGTGCCTTTCAAAGTAAGGCCATACAGGTACCCACATTTTCTCAAGGCAGAAATTGAGAAACAAGTGCAGGGGTTACTGAGCAATGGGGTAGTACAGCCTAGCACTAGCCCCTATTCCTCACCAGTACTCCTTGTCAAGAAGAATGATGGGACTTGGAGGTTGTGTATTGATTACAGAAGATTGAATGATCTCACAGTGAAAGATAAGTTTCCCATTCCTGTGATTGATGAACTTTTGGATGAGTTGCATGGAGCCACATGTTTTTCGAAGTTGGACTTAAGGTCAGGGTACCACCAGATCAGGGTGAAGTATGAGGACATCCCAAAGACTGCCTTTCAAACCCACCATAGCCATTATGAATTCCTGGTCATGCCCTTTGGCCTTACCAATGCACCAGCAACCTTTCAAGCCCTTATGAACCATGTATTTGAAAAGTACCTGAGGAAATTCGTACTGGTGTTCTTTGATGACATACTGGTCTACAGTAGGACAGCTGAGGAGCATGTTAAGCATCTGGAAGTGGTGTTGCAGGTGATGAAGGATAATCAGTTAATGGCTAAGTTATCAAAGTGTGCATTTGCTGAGACAAGGGTGGAATACTTGGGGCATGTGGTGTCTGATCAGGGAGTAGGAATGGATGAAAGCAAGGCCAGTTGCATCAAGAAATGGCCTGAACCACAGAATGTCAAGGAATTAAGGTCCTTTTTGGGGTTGACAGGATACTAGAGAAGGTTTATTAAGGGCTATGGGGTAATTTGTAGACCCCTGAATGATCTTTTGAAGAAGGATGGTTTCAGTTGGAACAGTCATGTTGCTAGTGCTTTTCAAGCTCTAAAGAAAGCTATCACTGAGGCTCCAATTCTGAGAATGCCAGATTTTAGCCTTCCTTTTGTGGTTGAAACAGATGCATGTGAATTGGGTATGGGAGCTGTCATCATGCAGGAGGGTAGACCAATTGCATTTCTCAGCAAAACATTTTGTCCAAGAAATAGAGGCCTCTCTACTTATGAAAAAGAATTGCTAGCTCTGGTTATGGCTGTTGACAAGTGGAGACACTATCTGGTGGGAAACAGGTTCATAATAAAAACTGATCATCAGAGTTTGAAATTGTTACTGGAACAGAAGCTTCACACTGCTATCCAGCATAAATGGATCACCAAGCTCCTGGGAATGGATTTTGAGATTCAATACAAGTCTGGGAAGACAAACATGGTGGCTGATGCTCTTTCCAGATACCCAGGCGTGGAGGAGATACAGTGGGATGAGTCTCAGGAGGAAGGGGATCTTCAGAGTACTATCTTACTCAGTCAGGAGTTGTTGGGAGTGGAGAAATCAGAGAAGACAAGTGAGAAACCAGCCAGATGTGGAGTAATGACTTCTTCAGTTTTGGTTCCTTCTTGGGTAACACAGCTGGAGGCTAGTTATGATGGAGATGCAGAAGCTCAGGTTTTGATTGCTCAGGCCATTCTTGCTGGGAACTTAAATCAGGAGTTAACTTACACAAATGGTATTTTGAAGCAAAAACAGAAGATTTATGTGGGGAATCAGGGGACACTCAGACAAGTTATACTCTCATCTATGCACTCTTCTGCCATTGGTGGCCATTCAGGGCAGAGTGCTACTATACAGAGGGTATTAACTACTTTTATATGGCCAAATCTTAGAGCTGAAGTGATTCAGTTTGTCAGGAATTGTGTGGTGTGTCAGAGGAGCAAAAGTGAGCATTGTCATCCCCCTGGCCTCCTTCAGCCACTCCCCATACCTGAAGGAGCATGGAAACACATCACTATGGATTTCATTGAACAACTACCAAATTCTAAAGGGTATAACACTGTCTTGGTGGTAGTGGACAGATTCACAAAGTATAGCCACTTTATTGCTTTGGCTCATCCCTTCACTACTCAGCAAGTTGCACAGGTGTTACACAGGTTACATGGACTACCTGAGTCTATAGTATCAGACAGAGACAAGATCTTTACTAGTAACTTCTGGAATTCTGTGTTTGGCAAGCTGGGAGTGAAGTTGAATTTCAGCACTGCATTTCACCCTGAATCCGACGGTCAAACAGAAAGGGTTAACCAAATTCTGGGGAACTACTTGAGGTGCTTCTGTAGTGAATATCCAGGGAGATGGAAGGAGTGGCTTGGTGCAACAGAATGGTGGTATAACACCAGTCATCTTTCTAGGCTGGGGATGTCACCATTTGAGGCTCTCTATGGGGTGAAACCTCTCACTTGGCTATTGGGAATTTTAACTAAAACCATCTTCCCAGCTGCTTAGGACCTTTTACAGCAGAGGAATGAAGTCCAGCAGAAACTTCAGGTACATTTAAAGGCAGCGCAGGATAGAATGAAGGCGTATGCAGACACCAAGAGGACTGATAGATCTTTTTCTGTTGGAGATTGGGTGTTGCTGAAAGTGAACAAGTACAGACAGGCTACTTTGAAAACTCTGGACACCCAAAATCCCAAGATCAGCGCCAGGTACCAGGGTCCTTTTCAGATAACTAAAAAGGTTGGTACTGTTGCTTATGAGCTTAAATTACCTGTTGGAAGTAGAGTTTATCATGTCTTTCATGTGTCTCTGTTGAAAGCCTTTGTGGGGGACCCTTCTGCATATGTGAGCAACTGCCCTAATATTAGCTATGAGGAACTGGAGATTTTGCAGCCTGAGAGAGTTTTACAGAGAAAAATGACCACTAAAAATGGGATTTTGTGGTGCAATGGCTTATTAAGTGGAAGAATTTGTTGCCAGAAGATGCTTCTTGGGAGGATGCTACGTTCATACAAAATCAGTTTCCACAGTTTTCAGCTTGAGGACAAGTTTTATCTTAGGGGGAGGGAATGTTGTGATATTTCAAATATATGTAAGGGCTTTATGGTAATTAGAGGTTTCGGTTAAACCAAGCGGTTGAACCATAGCTAGCTGGATATAGGAAAGGAAAGTGTACCCAATTAGGGATTATCCAATTTTCAATACAAATCTTATTCTGAATTCGTTGCGATCCAGCTACTCCGTTGAGCTAGCAATTACCGATTAACCGGAGTTGAGACGCCGGTCACAACAATAGCCCTTTGCAGTGGTTTCGTAAGAGCAAGTCCAACAACTAAGGGTAAAAGGGTAAATAGCCCTTTACATATTTTGACCCTTTTTGAGCTCCATCAGTTATGGTAAAAGTTACTCTATTTTAGAGTATGTGAGGAGAGAGAGTATTTGAATAGGTAAATGTAAAGGTCCAAATTGATCCCCTATAATTTAATACTATTTCTCAATTGAGACCCGTCTCCATTGAGACCAAAGATTATATGAGACTGCTATTGATTGAATTTGTCGTTGGTGAGCTTTAAACCCGCCAATTTCCTTGATTGAATTTGTCGTTGGTGAAATTGACCAAGGAAATTGACCGAAAGATCAAGCAAATTGAACGAAAGATCAAATTAACTGAAAAATCAAGGCAAAACAAAAATACTCAAGCACATTGATTGAAAGATCAAACAAACTGACTAAAAGATCAAGCAGAAACAGTAAATGCTTATTCCCCTGCTCTTGGTCTCCACAAGGACAGGTCTCACCCAAGACTTTCTCATAATTTAATGCTACCATAATTTCCTAATTAATTTTCCTCTTTTATCCCAAAAAATTATTTCTCTTTCTTTCAAGATACAAAGATAACGCTGGCCGGTACAATCCTCCACGGCCTATACCCCGCATGAGCTTTGTTGTAGGAGCCACCGGGATTGTATGTATCGCCTTTCACATCCCCTTTCTATGTAAATACGCACATGTCATGCCCAGATCGATTTTCCACTTTAGTGTAGAAACCCAATTATAGATTGGTAATTGTTAGAATCTGGGCACTTCAAAATTTAGACGGACCCATATCAGAAATGGTGGTCAACCTAATTAGGAGATCCTAATCATATGGTTCGTCTTTTCCTTCTCTTGAGTTCCGAATGAATGTGATTGGTTTTTAGAACCACCACTCTCTGAATCTTATTCTCTCTGCGGAATATTCAAAAGCGCTAAGTTATCCAAATATTTCTGTCCTAGGATTTTGCTAATTTGATTTCGCGATTTTAATTACAGGCGGCGAGGAAGTCTGCGCCGACCACCGGTGGAGTGAAGCATTTGTGTCGCTCACTTTGCCGTCACCGCCCTGATCATCAGACCCAAAAAGTAGGGGTGAGCAAAAATGACCCACCCCGCGGATCGATCCAGAAACCCGCCCCGCCCCATCATAAATACCCCACGGGACGGGGCAGATTATATTATCCGCAGGATGGGGCGGGCCGGGTTGGATCAGAGCGGATATTGGATAATTATCCACGAAATTAAAAGTTTATTCAACTATTAACTTACTCCTTCCGTCCCAAATTGTTGTGACCAAATGCTTTTGGCACAATATTTAAGAAATTTGATGTGGCAATGATGTGGATGGTAGAATAGGTGAAGTATGTGAGAGAGGGTTAATAGTTTATATTATAATTTGTTGCCAAAAAAGTAAATGGGTAAATCTCTTTGGGACGGACCAAAAGGGAAATTTGATACATCTCTTTGGGATGGAGAGAGTAGTAGTAATGAAACAATCTAGTATCAATCGAATATCATCTGATACTTATATGTTATAGTGATATCATTAACATGGTATCAAACAAACAACTTAGTACAAAACAAATAACCTAGTACCAAACAAAAGTGCATCAAATATTTTAATTGATCAATCAAAGTGCATCGAATATTTTAATTGATGACATTATCAACAATATTTTTCAAATTTTGTTAAATTTTCTTTTCATTTTTAACATAAAATGTTATCTAACAACCGAGTACCAAACAAAAGTAACACAGTATCAATCAAACCGATCAATTATGTTATAGGAGTACTTCGTGGTGGTACCATTTTCAACACTAATTTTTTTGAGTTCATTTTTATTTTTAACGTAACATGGTACTAAACAAATTTATCTAGTACCAATCAAATCAACCTAATTTTATTTATTTTCCCAAAATATTGGTATTTGATGGGCTCCCAACCACGGATAATCCAATCCGCCCCGCGAATATTGACCCGTCACGCCCCGCTCCATGGATGATTTGACCTGTCCCGCCCCGCCCCACAGATAATTGTCACAATGGGGCAGGTTGAGGCGAGGCGGGGCAGATATCTACATATGAGCACCCCTACCAAAAAGGGAAAAAATAAAGTTTTCTTTTTATTTAATGTGATAATAAATACCTAGATAGCTAAAATAACTTAGCTGTTGGAGTTAGGCTCAAAAAATATAAAGGATCTCCAATTTGGACCTCTATTTTAGCTATTTTTTCCCCTTAGCTGTTGGACTTGCTCTAACATCATCTTGCAGGGAATTCTCATGAACTTCCCAACTAGGGATCCACCCGCATTAGATTGCACATCTCAAAACACAACTTTCCAAGACCATTTCCCCATCCATTGACCATTATCTGCATTCATGTAGTATATTGGCAATGAACTAGAACCCAAAAAGGAATCGTATTAAATTCCATCTTGGATGACAGCATCTAGAGACGGAGCTACGTGTGTCCGTGGGCGGCAATTGCCACCCACTTTTTTTGTCTTTTGTTGTAAAATTTTATAAATTATATTTTTGCCCCACCACTTTTTCGAAATTATTCCATGAAGTATGCACAACACTTTTCAAAATTTCAAATAAACCTACATATATACAATTTAGGTATAAATTGTCCCCTCACTTCAAATTTCCTAGTTCCGCCACTGGTTGCATCCTAGGATACGACTCTTGGAGAACCAGAAAATGCTTATTAATGAGTCATGACTCTCTCTCAAATACCCGGTGCTTATTCGCCTTTAAATCGAGCTGAAACAAAAACGTATTATCCATTAGAATTTTGCTCTTCAGATCCGATCTTGGGTTCCAAAAATCATGCATGGAACAAAATCAGATCAACCTTATGAATAAATAAGATTAATAAGATCATGTAAAAATATTAATGATACTTAAATAAGATCAGCCTTATAAATTTATGATCACAAAACACAATTAGGTTGAAATAGCAAGGTCGAAAGATCTTAACAAACACCCTTTTAAAACACTCTCAAACTTACATTGTACAAAAATAAATATCAAACTCACACACTTCTCATACCACAACAACAAAATCAGCCATGCATCTCTCGATTTGGACCAGCTCTCTCAGTGACATTTCATCGAACACCCAATGTTCATCGGATTGTTCACTGCTGCTTTGGACAAAACCCACAAGATTTAGCCACGGGACTGAAAGAAAATCCAAACCAAATGAAATTCAGCACTTTCAAATATTGGATTACAATAGAATTAAGCAATTTCTCCACGCAGGTCCATTTTTCTCTTGCAGGTCCGTATTTTTACCATAATGCCCCCTGATGGAACCCTATGATTTCAAGCCCATTTTTTGCCTTAACAATATTAGGGGTATTATGGTAAAAATACGGACCTGCAAGAGAAAAATGGACCTGCGTGGAGCAACCCCCTAGAATTACCATTAAAATGCTTCAAACTAAGTTTGTACAGATTTATGAAAGAAAAAAATCCATACCTTTTTAAAGGATTCCATGCTAATCTGCAAGCTTCGGAACATTAAGAGAGTAACCATGAAATTTGATTCCTCGACGAACAAATTCTCAAATTCTACCACATTAGTAAGAAAACAGCTTTTTGATAGGAATTAGTGATTTTTTTTGAGAAGACATGGTTTCACAAGATTTTATGCAGAATGAGGGGGAAGAACATACATGTATTAACGGAAAAGATTACTTCCCCAAGAATTAGAATTATTAACAGAGAAGAAGATTACCTTCATTGTATATGGAGATTAACTTCGCATCACTTTTAAAATAACATTACCGGAAGAAACATATTACATGATCAATCAAATTAAAATGATCTTTTTTTTGTTTTAATAATGTATTGCCCGATCCTCAAACTAATCCTTTCGCATTTTTATTAATTTTTTTTTATAAACTTTCGCATTTTTCAAAAGAATGGAATAATGTCCATTTTTTTTATGAACATATTAAGTTTCCAAAATTTTTAAAAGTTTTAATAAGAGTTAAAAGAAGGTTGAACTTGGGATTGGGTGACAAATGATTCATATTGAAATGGGTGGGGTTGAAACAGATCAAACTTGTTGGTGGGGACCAACCCCATGTGACCACTACTCAGGGCACTAAAACCATGATATCATTATCACACTCACTATCTCATCAAATGAGGAAAAATTGGAACCATTAACTTAGTGGGTCTCCATGATTCCAAGAGAACTCTATAAATAGAAGGTAAAACACATATTATGATTTGGTCTCTCTACACTCATGATAAATACAATACTAACTTAAGCATCAGAGATTCTCCCCGGGGTCCGCCCCGGGCTCTTTCTTGCAGGTTGATCGCCGCTCAAGACAACGAATATCATGATGCGATTGGGATCTTCGGGTGCCGACCGCAACACTTGTCTTATAGGGTCGTGTTGGGTTGAGTTTTTAACGGGTCGGGTTGGTCATATTGAATTGTGTTTGGGTAAGTGTACTTCACATCAGATCTTTATCAGATTAAATTAATTATGAGTTTGATAGAATTTAATACTAATTACTCTTGGTTACAGTAAATAATTTAGTTCGAGTCATATTTCGGTTTGGGTCATATTGGGTTTATGTTTAGTTGGGTCCATAATTATCATGTTGGTTTCGAGTTGGGTCTGGTTCAACCTTTTATATCTTGGGTTATGGGATCACTAAACTCCTAGTGTAAATAGCCATTTGCAGTGGTTTCATAACATCAATCTAATCCTCAAAATGAACTAGAACCCAATGAATTAGAACCCAAAAAGGAATCATATTGAAATTCATCTTTTTTTTTGTTTCTTATAGGGTAAAATTCTATAAACTTATATTTTTGCCCCACTATTCTTTCGAAATTATTACATTAAGTATTCACAAAACTTTTCAAAATTTCAAATAAACCCACATATAATATAGGTTTAAATTGCCCCTTAACTTCAAATTTCATGGCTCCGCCACTGGTTGCATCCTAGGATACGGCTCTTGGAGAACCGGAAATTACTTATCAAAGAGTCATGGCTCTCTCTCAAATACCCTATGCTTATTCTCCTTTGAATCGAATTTAAACTAAAATGTATTCTCCATTAGAGTTTTGCTCTTCAGATCTGATCTCGGGTTCCAAAGATCATGCATGGAACAAAATCACTGCCTCTAAACGTGGGATCTTCGTAGGAACAAGGATTCCCTAGCAACTACGAACGAAAGTCTTCCTCCAATCGACATTGGTGGCCTAGCAACGTGGGTCAACTTCTTGCAAAACTTCACAAGGTCCTCCATGGCTTTGAAAAAAACCGTTACACGTTAAGATCGCCAGTTACATTGAGCTTAAGTATTACATGACTTTTTATAAAATATAATGACTAAATTGAGTTTATCTAATGAAATGTCAAGTTAGGTCAAACTGTACTTGACTTTCTACATGGACTAAAATCAAAGGTCAACTTTTTCATGACTTTGTATAAACACTAATAATTGCAAGTCTAGTCAACTTAACCCTATCGCTCTCCCCAAATTCCCACCTAGGAGTTGGCAGCCTCATCTCATCTGAATCAAAGACAGAAACAGAAAGCGAGTCTATCTCGGAAATGGAGTTCAACCCAAAGAGCAAGTTTGAAATAGGAGAGTCCAGCAGAGTCAGAGAAAATGAATTCAGAAGTTTATTCTCTTCAGGAAGTTAGGGAAATAGTAGTAGCTCTGAGAAATGTCTCAGTGGTCAAAAAAGAAAAAGGAACAGAAGAATGCCTCCGATGAAGAAGATACAACCACCACAGGTCAGAGTGAACAGAGTCCCGATGAAGAAAAGAATGACAGCGATCCAGTACAAAAAGCTGTTTAGGCCACAAAATTGGAGCATGGAGGAAGAAATGCAAAGGAGGAAAAAGGCCAAGATGCTGATGGATGCGGATAGCGTGGATCAGCAGAGGAGTGGCTCAGAGGGAGCTAACTGGAAGAGAGTCCATGTTTTATGGAGACAACCAATCATGAGAAATGCTTTCTCAGAGCCTTTATTGGAGATAGCCAAAGGAAAAGCAAGGAAGAGAGACTTTTCGGAAGATCCCTTAGCCGAGCACATAGTAGGAGATTCTGGTGCAGGAGCAAGGAAAAAAGCTAAGTTCTCCATCTCTCTTATTGAAAGATTTGATATTGCAGATCAGGAGAAAGAAAACAATGAGGCCTATGACTCAAGAAATGATGATGAATCTGTTAGTGTCATAAAAGAGGTCACTCACAGCACAAACACAGGAGATACTGGGAATGCAGCACAGGCAGAAAATGAGATTCATATACCAGTAGCAGCAAGTGTTATGGATGCTCCACCTGTAGAAAACCCAGCAGTGGAGGAGGCTGGAGGCTCAGAGATCAGAATCACTGCAGAGGACACAGATGGAGCTGGGATAATAGAAGAAGAAGAAAAGGAAGGGGAGGGCACTGATTGTAGTGCAAGAAGAAGGAGACTGAGATTCTGCTTCTTCATCAAGCTGAGGTCTGAGGGGTCTGGACCAAATCAGGCCCCGGAAAGGCCATGATAGGTCTTATCTGGAACTGTAGGGGCCTGAATAAGGCCTCTACAAAAAAGATGGTCTCCCGCCTGGTGAAACAACACAAGCCTTGTCTGTTAGGTCTAATGGAAACAAAAATGACCAGAGAAAAGATACTGGACTGGAAAGAATCTTCAGGCTTCAACAAGGTGGAATGTGTAGCAGCAGAGAGGAGATCAGAAGGCTTAGCTCTTTTGTGGAATGAAGGAATAGTAGTAGAAATTTAATTTTCAAATAAAAATTGCACCTTTGCTTTTGTAACTAGTGCACCACAGGAAAAATGGTGCTTAGGACTAGTTTATGGTTCTCCAGTGGTTTTGGAGAGAGCCTCAGTATGGAATAATATCAGTCTCTTGTCATACTTCTCAGAGCATCCTCTAGTCTTAGCTGGGGATTTCAACCAAGTACTCAGTTAGACAGATAAATAAGGAGGCAATCCTGTAAGTAATGAGTTGCACACTGAGCTGCATGATCTGATAGAACAGAAATGATTGTGTGAGATAGGTAATAAAGGACTCTGGTTCACATGGTCCAACAAGAGAAGTGAACCAGATTTAGTGGTGGAAAGATTGGATAGAGGATTTGGAAACAGAGAATGGTTTGAGTTGTTCTCAAACTCCATCATTAATAACCTCTCCATGGTTGGATCTGATCACATTCCTTTGATCCTTGACACAACACCAAGAAGACACGTGGTGAAGAAAAGTCAGAGATATGAATCATTTTGGGCTAAAGTGGAACAGTCAGAACAGATTGTGAGTAGAGTATGGAAACATCAACAATCCAAGGGGGGAACCTCACCTTTCAACTAATGTTTTTGATGAGAGCCTTAGAATCTCTCTCAGACATCTCTCTAATTGGCATAAGAACACCTTTGGTCACATAGAGGGAAGAATAAAAGATCTAATTAAAGAGTTGGAAAGACTGCAACAAAGGAATCAGATGAGAAGAAATTCGGAAGCAATCAGACAAGTTGAACTGGAACTTGAAGATATGATGCAGAAACAATCTGATTACTGGCAACAGAGAGCAAAGGTGAACTGGATGATCCAAGGGGAGAGAAATACCTCTTTCTATCATAAGTGGGCTACCAAAAGAAAGAACACTAACCTAATCCAAGGAATACAGGACAACAATGGAAACTGGTTAGTGGAAGAAGAAGAAATAGTAAGAAATATCACAGAACATGTAAAAGATATCTTTATCACACCAGAATGGTTCCCACCAGGACCTGAAGGGGACACGCTGGAGTCTGAATTCCTTCAAATAAACCAAAGGAAACTAAATCATTATCAACAACACTGGCTTTCAAAATCTTTTTCTGAGGTTGAAATATGGAATGCACTGAAGGACATGAAATCATGGTTATCTCCTGGAGAGGATGGCATCCCAGCAGGTTTCTACAAAAGGTATTGGAAAATAGTAGGCACAGACCTTACTCAAAACATCTTAGGCATGTTAAACAGCTGGTTATGATTTCTAAGAAAAAGATACCACAGACTGCTTCAGACTTCAGGCCTATAGCATTATGCAATGTCAAGTACAAATTGATTGCAAAGATTCTGGCAAAAAGACTCAAAGGATGCATCAGTAATATAATCTCTGAAGCACATAATGGATTTATACCAGACAGGAGCATCACAGAAAACGTACTCCTTACTCATGAGGTTGTACACCATCTCATGAAAAAGAAGACATGAAGGGAAGGAATTGCAGCTATCAAACTGGACATGAGCAAGGCCTATGATAGACTTTCCTGGAAATTTTTGGAACAAGCCCTTATACAAATGGAGTTCTCACAACACTGGTAAATCTCATAATGTGGTGTGTTCAATCAGTTAGTTATCAGGTCAGTGTAAATGGAGTTACATCAAACTCTTTTGCTCCAAACAAAGGACTCAGACAAGGATGCCCCTTGTCACCCTACTTGTTCATAATAGCCCAACAATTCATGTCAGCTTGGTTGGAGAACATGGTAGAGAGAAACAGCCAGTTGGGAATCCAATTATCAAGAGGGGGTCCAGATGACTGTATACTCTTCACAAGAGTAAATTTTCAGTCCATTGGAGAAATAGCCAAAACTCTGGACTTATATGCCAGATTTTCAGGTCAAAGGTTAAACTTTGATAAATGCTCTATTCTGTTCAGTCCCAATACTCCTGAAGAAATGAGAACATTCATGCACTATACCCTCAACATACATAGCACTGGACTAGGGGGAAATACCTAGGGATGCAAATCAACTTTCAGGAGCAGAGGCATGAAATCTTTCAGGGGCTGATTAACAAGGTAAAAGAAAAATATGGCTCATGGAAAACAAGGCTGCTGAACTTAACAGGAAGGATCACCATGGCAAAACATGTCTTAGGATCACTGATACTATATCCACTGAGTATTTTTAGGATCCCTAAAGGAATCCTAAAAAAACTAGACCAAATGACAGCTACCTTCATATGGAAATGGGAACTAGATGGCAGAACCATCCATTGGAAGTCATCGAAAGTTATCACCGAATCAAAAGAGGAAGGGGGCCTAAGAATTAGATCTGCTCAAGGCATGAACACAACATTACTGGCCAAGCATGCCTGGAATATCATTAAGGACTCTGATTCACTATTATTTAAAGTGTACAAGGCTAAGTACCTCAAAAACACTGAATTTCTTCAAGCCAGAGCTAAAGTAGGGGATTCATCGGGATGGAGATCAATCATTGGAGCTAAGGAACTGATATCCCAGAATATAGGATGGAAGATCAATGATGGGAAGAAGGCTAAGCTAACTGATCAATGGATCCCTACTACACACAATAGCTTGAATGCAGACAATGTGGCAGTACAAGGCACAATCTAAGAGTGGAGCATCTAATACAAAGAGATGGAACATGGAGAGCTCCTCTTATAAGATCAATATACCCCTCCAATATAGTCCCTCATATTTTGGCACTTAGAATCCCCAGGCAACCAACCAAATTAGACACACCAATATGGATGGGAAACAGGAATGGCAATACTCAGTTAAAAAGGGTATCACTTGGCCATGACATCCATTGGCTGTGTGGACCTAAGAAGGAAAAAGCTGTGGAACAAGATTTGGAATCTGAAAGTGCCCTACAAGCTATGTGTGTTCCTGTGGAGAATATTAAGCATAACTCTTCCCACAACGGTAAACCTGCACAGAAGGAAAATTTTGGACTCCCCAACAAACTCCAGATGTGGCAGGTTTGAAGAAAATGAAATGCACCTTTTCTTTCACTGCAGAGAATCAAAAATATTCTGGGAAGACACTCTTACCAGAATAAATGAAAATAATAGCCAGGAGACAAACTTCACGACCTGGTTTCAAAAATGGATTGATAAAATCAATTCAATGGAAGAAATCAACATGGTGGCTTTTTTGCTTTGGGAACTCTAGAATCAGAGAAACAAGAGGGTAATGGAAGGCATTCAAATTGATCCAAGGTCAGCAAATCAAACGGCGATGGCAAAATATATGATGTTTAAGAGGTAGCTCTTAGTCAGCAGCAACACAGATTCCACTGCTACAACATCTCCCCAAATGGAGGAAGTCATCATCAGACCAGACTTATCAGGCCACAGAGAAAATTTGAATCATCAAGAGGCAATGATTATGGTGGATGGATCGTTTCAGGGAAAGAAGAATATTGGAATAGCAGCATGGAGCATCAAAACTTAAGATGGAAGAACCTCTGGATCGGATTTCTTCATATGCTCTTCACCATTACAGGCAGAAGCTGAAGCCTGTTGGAGAGAACTCAAAGCAGCGGAGAGGAAAAATGTCCATGGTATTCGACTGCTAACAGACTCATCGGAATTAGTGGCGGCACTCAAAGATGCAGAGTCAGCGCCATGGAAAATTAAGAGTACCGTGGAAGACATTAGAAGACTTCTCCAATACTCATTTCTATCATCTAAATTTATGAAAGTTTGCAGAACATTCTTAGTTAAGGAACATAATATGGCTCTAAATCTGAATAGAGTCATGTGTAATTTCTCTGGTTTTTAATTTAATGAAAGTTGAAATTTTTTTAAAAAAAACTTAACCCTATCATTTTTCTACAATATATATTAAAATGATATTAAATAATATCCAAAAATACGGGGTCTCACACCGTCTGAAGCGACTCCCACAGCTAAGGCACTATGCTTTTTAAATCCGCCTCCTGGAGCGCGAAGAAGCTGTAGTTCAGTAAGTCCGAAGCCTTGGGCCGGTAGTAGGAGGCTTGAGCATCCAGACGCGCGGGCCCTGGCAGCCAGCCTCGCAGGTGACAATACATCTCATGGCAAGCATCATCACTTGCTGCAGCGGCGATACCATCCACCCTCCTCTCAAACTCCACCGAGCGGATGAGCCTTTTAGTCGCATCATTCATCGTCTCGAGCTGGGAGCTTTTCTTCTCCTTCTTAATGGAGTTGTACTTCTTCTCCGCCTCAGCAAGCTTCTTCTGAGAAGTCTTCAGCTGGGCTTCAGATCATTATACCCAACTAGCTTTTCCTTGGCCTCGCGGAGATCCTTCTCCACTTGAGTGAATAGCACGGCACTGTATTTCATTTAGAACTGGTTCAGCGCCTCTATGAAGCGGGGGTTCCCCATGAGGAAGTCAGCAAAGGAGGTACTCTGACGAAAAGATACGGGTTAGGTATATATATATATACATATTAAAAAACGATACAAAGAGTGTGAAGAAATTTACCACATCCTCCTCCTTAGGAGGAGTAGTTTGAGGAGGAAGAGGAGGAGCATCCTCTGACCGCTGCCGGGAGCGCAGAGGAGAAGCCCCAAGGTCATCCGAAGAAGGTCGCTTGAACCGAGTGCTGGCCCCGGCACTATAGTCTGGATGATTGATGAAAGATTTATGCCCCGGGGCAGGAGAAGACCCGGAGGGAGTAGATTGGGATGAAGGAGCCACCAGAGAAGAAGAAGGCCAGGGAGGCTTCTGTCGGTGAAGTCTTTGTTGTTGGCGGGGCTTCTGCTGATTGACCGAGGGGTTCTCAACAGAAGACTGTCCGGGGTTAGGCCCCACTTGTTGCTGTGGCGGGATCGTTGGCCCTGTGCATGAAAAATTCCGCCGATTGTCCTCTCCGGAGCGTCTCTCCTCATGAGTCATTACGTCTATGTATTGGGAAGGTTGAACTGAAACTAATAAATAAAAACATAAAGACAGTTAAAATTCCGAACTATGGGAAACATAAGGAAAAAGATAAGAACAAAAGCCCTTAAATAGGCACCTCCAGCAGGCCATACAGCAGAGACCCGGGGGAGAAGAATAGGTCGGAAGGGTATATTCCGTGAGGCCAGTAGTAGCTCGCGTTCCCAGTCATAAAAAAATCATCTATGTTGAGAGGGGTGAGGCAGAGTAGCCCGTGATCATTGGCTATGACCGCTGGAAGAGAAAACAGCTGCTTCTTATCCTCCAAGGAGAGGGTATTGTTCCAGGAGGCCATGGGATACAAACTAGAGTTACAACTAAAGAACCCCTTTTGGGGGTATCCCTTTGCGGACCGGGGCTTACCTATGAGGAAATCCTTAACCCCGGTCCGGACAGAAAAAGAAAAAATCCCGGGGAAGGAAGAATGAGAACGTTGCAAAGCATAAAAAGACTGAAAAAGAAGGAGACAAGGAGGGACGGTGCAACGAGCGCAATTAAGAAGGAAGGCCATAATTAGTACTACCCTGTTGGGATGCAGTTGGGTTGGGGGCATCTTATAAAAATTAAAAATTTATGTAAATAGAGGGGGGAAGGAAAAACTAAGGCCATGCTGAAAATGGACCTTGGGAATACAGGCGACCTCCCTCTCAGAGGCCCCCAGAGCGATTTTAGAAAGAGAAGCATTTAGAGGAAACGGAATGAAAGAACGCTGACTAGTTCCAGGACGGCTTTATCTAAAAAAGGAGGACCCTCGGAGACGCCCGAGAACCGGATGCCCGAGGGCTTCACCCCATGGTTAGGACCCCGGGGAACCTCCTCGCCGCCATCTTCCTCGAACACTTTCTCGGGGGCTTCTCCCGAGTAAGACTCGAATACCCGGCTGGGGCCGAACCTGCCTCTTCAGAGGCACCTGAGCCCGGAATATTAAGTTCCTGGGAAGTGCTGAGGACCTCTGAATCGGAACTCGGGGGAGCTTGGAGAAGAACGAACCAAGACTGAAGGGATCCTGTATCGAACCTCATACTGATCTGAACCCCATCGGTGTCTAAGGAAGAATTGGTGAGATGCTGAGAGCTCATAGTGGAAAAGGAAGGGAGTGACGGAGGAAGAGAAGAAAATGAGAGGCTAAAACTTACTTGGAGAGGAAATAGGGCGTTTGGAAAGTGTGAAGGAAGATTATGAGGGGGGCATCCACTCGTTTATATGGGCATCAAGAAATGCAAAGGTCATCTCAAAAAACAGAAAAGTAACTGCTGGACGGGAAATGAGGTAATAATTGAATGAGAGTAGGTAAGGAGCCGCCAAAATTGGGAAACTGCGCACCTGGGCCCTACCTGTTGGAAAAAGGGATTTAAAGACCAATCCCCTGCTGCACAAAAGCCTGGGTCACTGGTTTGGGGGGCTAGTGATAATACCGGCCCAACACCAAGCTGGACCGAAAGGTTTGCTCCCGGCCCAAACCGGAAGATAATGGATCCCCGGCCAAGCGGACACGTCCGTCCAGGGGATGAGACAAAGAAAGCGACAAGAAGGAAGTGGTCCTCACCCTTACCTTGTGCAGGGAGCCTCCACTGTAAATACTAACCCCAAATAGTGGATCAGATATGTGACTTTTATCTCTCTATTTCTTATTGATAGTTCTTCCGTACGATTTCCAATTTGCACTTCCCCCATCTTATCATCACACCGGAGCAGCTACCCCTGGGTAGGCCCGGGGTCTGTTTTGTAGGTCCTCCAAAGACTTCCCCTAGAGGTGCCCCGGATCGTGTAGAGGACCTGCGAAGTTGAGTAGCATCAGAGTGGTTCTTAAAACTCAACAATGGACCTTCTTAAATAAGGAGTGCTCCTTATTAAGAAAAGTGCACTTAAGGAGAGTAGAGTATAGTAGGATTAGATTAGAGTAGAGTAGAGTAAGATTCTTGTATCAGATTCGGTCGTTGTAGTGTTACCTTCAAAAAAAAAGTGCACTTAAGGAGCACTATTGTGGATGCTCTTATATTAGCTTCCCCTTGCCTTGTAAATGACAAAAAGAAAAAGGGATTACAAAGAAAACGCTTCTTAAGCAATAGAAGTGGCGGTTTTATAAACAATAGCAACCTAAACTAAGGAAACTGTTGGTGTAATCTAATAAAGTAAGAGCTACACAAGGCAAAACAATTGCCTTCGAAAAGAATTAAATGATGTTTTTTTTAGCAAACCACCGTGGATGAGGGATGTATATTGGCTATCCCAAACCATGAATTAACAATGAAAAGACGTGAAAGAAATTAATTACAGACCAAGTCCCAAAATAGTTCTATTGGGGACAAGAATTAAGAAAAGAAAGAACCTCCTAGTAAGGAACTTCTTGGTGTAGTAGGTAAACTACACTGGCTCAAAAATTAGCCAACAAAAAGAAAGAGCTAAGACTATAACTCATTCTGTGTCAAAAAGAAGGAGAATCTGGGACTTGGTCTTAATCTCACTAGTCTTAATCTCACAGAAAAAGGAACCCAAGTTCCAAGAGAATCCGGATTCTTCAGTGTGGTGCAGCTCAGTGTGGTGTTGGTTTTTAATGTCATTTGTTCATTTAAACTCCAGTCGATTTGTTTGTGATTCCAGCAGCTGATGACTTGGAGTGTACCTGTCATGAGAGAACATATCAGTACAATATTTACAGATTATTCAAAATTCTCAAGTTTGGAGGGTCATTTAGATCCATTTCAATAAGAGCTTTAATTGCTAAGCATGATGTGGATCTCATCAACAGTAGAATCTGGAATCCTGAAACAGCTCATAGTATAGCTCGGTATTGTCCGAAGAACCGATTTTATCAAAATCTCTTTGCCATCCTTCGATAAGCTCTGTTCGCTCCAACCATCATTCTTCTAACAATTTTTATCCTTTAAATCTTGAAACACCTCCTTCTTCTTAGTTCTTACTCCCTATAGCCGACGGTAATCCCAGATATTTCCCGTGCGAGTCAACCACAGGTTTTTCATTGCTAGGCAATTATCTGAGAAACAATATTGGTTTTTCATTGCTTCGAACAATTTTTTGTCTATGGATGCGTTAACTTCATGATCAATATATTATTTGTAATGGATTTCTGACTAAAAGGGTGAGGTTGTTGTGGTTTTGTTTTCTTACTAAACAATGAGAGAATTTAATTTGTGCCTTCATTTTCCCAAGGCTTCAGAATTGACACATCGATCAGTTAGATGAGGGTGAGTATATTCTGGTGCTCAATGATTTAATGGATGTAGGAAAGAATCAGTTCATGGAATTCAACTCTGACGAATGGTACAGAATTTTTTAGATGTGATCAAACTATACCAGTAGCACCATTGGTGAAATCTTGTTAATACTTGACAATTCATGAAATTCATATCTATGCTTGAAACTCATATGCTCATTACATTAGTTGATTTTTCGAATATGATGATCAGTTGTTTCTTTTTTGCCTTTCCTAACAGAATAGATGGGAGCATTTGGAGTATAATAGGGTTGCCGTATTTTTCGATTCTCTTGAACATATAAACCATAATGGTCAGAAAGATTGAAGGTCTAGGTGAAGCATTTGGTCACCGGCTCACACAAAATCAAATGTCTGGAAGCAAAAGCTATGATTGATATTCATCAACTGTGGCTAGAAAGTAGCAGAGAACTCTTCCAAAAGAAATTACTTGAGGAGTCTGTTTCAAATGGCACAGTTTATGCAGTAGCAAGTGTTTCACAGCTTACATGTCTTGAGTATTTCAATTTTCTCATCTCGGATGATGCATCGGATTTTCAGCTGGTTCGATGTCCTGTATGCGATCTTAAGGCCTGCACTGGTAAGCCGATTGTGCCTTCTATTCCGGAATACCATATTCTGGAAATTTATAATGCATTTTTTAGGATGATTCAAACACATTAAAGTTTAATTTTTGAAGTTTATGATTCTTCATTTTTATCTGTAGGAACAATGCAGATATTGGATGTAAGGCATTTTGAGCTGCTGCCATGAGGGAAATTGCCAGAATGCCAGTATAAGATATAAGGGAACTTTTGATACCTTGAGGCCTTTAAATACAACCTCGAGAGTAATTTTTGACATCAAAGATCTCAAGTAATTGGATTATATTGAGTTTATGTGCTTGTTTTATATTGTAAGTCCAGATTTTGTTGGCTGCTTTGTGGAAGGTCATGTTGCAACATGACTGTTTTGGGCAGAAAAAGATAGAAATATTCCAGAAACTCAGCGCATGTTTTTTATAGAGGAAAGGAAATATTGTGCGCGTTTAATATGGAATGAATATATTTGTTTCGAGATAATACAGTCCAAATCCATCTCCAATTCAGATTTATTCGTGGGATATTGCAGAGATTTAATTGGAAAAGGATATTCTGCATTATTTTAGGAATTGGAGATTTTCTGAATTCCTTATTCCAAAGAGTTTCTGTTTTAAACGTGGTTTAATTGGAATGGAATTCTACAGCCGTGGAGATGAATTAATTCACACGGCATTGAGCTATAAAAGGGACAATAAGCTGAGAGCCTGATTTGCCGATCTTACGAGAAAAAAAATCCCCTTCGGGGTTTACCTTAGGCCAGGCCAGAGCAGCGTCGTCGTCCACGGTTTTCAACAACCACAAACACTAGGGACGTGTGTTAAAGCTCGGGTGGAAGAGATCTTGCCGCACCTTCGTGGAAAAGAAGGTAATCACTGTAACAGCTATCAGAAAGAAATGGTAGTGTGATAGGCTTGCTAGAGTAGCCATTAGTTTGTAATAGACCGGACATATTTATTGCAACTAGTGAAGGATCTTTACACGGGCTACGGCCCCGCAGACGTAGGTGCGATGCACTGAACTGCGTGATCAGATTGTGTGTCGTTTTATGTTTTCTGCATTTACTGTTTTCACGTTGCAACGTCACTTTTCTGCAGTAAAACTAAAACGTGTATAGAAAATAGTAAATTGGTAGAATGGTGGAACTTTCATATATCACTTGACAGAATAGTGGAGTTTTGCGGATTCAGGAATATCTGATACCAAATTATGGGTTGGGAAAGCAAAACACTGGCAAGCAAATTTTCAGATTGTGGAGTTCAGTATGTTTCAGATTGGAAGTTTTATTTGACGAAAAACCAATATTCAAGAGATACAATATCAGTATTCTTGTTGTTCTCCTTGGTGTTGGGGTCTATTCAGTCACAGATGTGTTAACACTATGTAGAGTGATGAGAAAGAAAAAATATAGGAAGAGAATTATTCACAAATCTCTGAAGAGTCATTTTGTACAGCTCAGGAATTAATCACAAGAGAGACAACTCAATATTGTGCACAAAGCCACAAACTCAGGAATACAATGCTTACTGCAACACATATGGGCTTAACACATTTACTGCAACAAATATTTGACTGTTAATTTATTGTGATTTGACCATGTTTCAATATACCAAAATGTGAATTAATTGACCCATGCTTCCTCTGTATAGCCTAGCTGCCCAGGTCAAGAATGATCAAAAGAGGAAAGTTTGGGAGAAACAAAATGCAAGGAAAAAGGATTTAAAAGAAATGCATCAATACGCAATCAACCCAAAAATCTGGGCTTGCATGAAAATGGCATAGTGTGTCTAGTGTAAGTCCAGATTTTGTTGGCTGCTTTGTGGAATGTCATGTTGCAACATGACTTCAGTTGGCAGAAAAAGATAGAATATTTTCCAGGTTCCAGCGCAGGTTTTTGAAGATGGAAGGAAAATATTGTGCGATGGAGTTAATGGAAACTACAGTCCTAATGGGTGTCTACAATGTGATTTGCAGCTGTATTAGAATGGAAATATTCGTGGTGATCGGATTTCCGTCTATCAGATGATTAGACACACATTAATTCCTTTTCTTCAAGGTTTGAGATTTGGAATAGAAGTTTATTGAAGGAAGGAATCAAGAGCCGTGCAAAAGGAAGTTTTTCCACGGCAATGAGCTATAAAAGAAGGACGACAGTTGCGTGCTCAAATCATCGATCTTCACAGCAAAAATTCTGTAAATCAGGGTTTTATATTTTGAGCAAGAAGGCAACGCAGTCCTCGGTTTTACAACCATAACCAAAACACTAGGGACGTGTGTTAAGCTCGGGTGGTTCAAGACCTTGCCGCACCTTTGTGGAAAAGAAGGTAATCACTGTAACAGCCATCTGAAAGAAAAGGTGGTGTGATAGGCTTGCTAGAGTAGCCATTAGATTGTAATAGATTAGGAAACATTTATTACAACTAGTGAAGGGTTCTTACCACGGGCTACGGCCCCCCAGACGTAGGTGCGATGCACTGAACTGGGTGATCATATCGTGTCTCATTTATATTCCGCACTTAGTTTTATTTTGCTGTTTTTGCTTTTAAAACTTGACACGGTAGAATTGATCTTAGTAAGCAAGCGCTTTCAATTGGTATCAGAGCTTAATCACTCTTTTAATCCTCTTGCGAGGTGAGTGAACGATCTGCTTACTATGGCCAAAGAAGGAGGATCCATCACACGAGCTCCTCTACTGGTTGATGGAGGATACCCGGACTGGAAGACGCGCATGCGTATATTTATTGATCAGCTTGATGATGATGCTTGGAATATGATTGAGATTGGCTACAGTCCACCTACCACAATAAATCCGGCTGGTCAAACTATTCCTAAACCTCTTCCATGGACTGATGCAGAGAAGGCTATGAAGAGGCTCAACAGTAAGGTGTTAGGGGCTCTGTACAATGGAGTAAAAGATGACCAATTCAGAATCATCTCGGGGTGTACTACTGCCAAAGCTGCTTGGGAAGCTCTTGAGAAGGAGCATGAAGGCTCCAGGGCAGTCAGAAAAATCAAACTGGGAATGATCAAATCTGAATTTGAAAGCCTGGAGATGTTGGAACACGAGTCAGTTGATGAATTCAACACTAGACTAAAAGATTTAATTCATAGAGCACACCAGTTTGGAGAAAGATATACTGAGGCTCAAGTTTTGGACAAGGTGAAGAGGTCACTACCTGAGAAATTCTCGGTTTTAGTCATGAACTTGGAGATTAATTCTCAGCTGGATGTTGTGACTCTAGATGAGCTGATAGGGTTTATGAAGACATCAGAGATGTGCACTGAGAAAAGTAAGGACAAAAAGGCCCTGTCGTTTCATGTTGCAACATCAAAAGGGAAAGGAAAGTTGGAGGAAATAGAAAATGCTGGTTCAGATGAAATGGCCTTGCTGGCTAGAAACTTTGGGAGATTCATGAGGGGAAATCAAGGCAGAGGTTTCTCTGGAAATCAAGGAAGAGGAAATCAAGGTACTCAGGGTCAAGTCAGAGGGTTTCCAAGTCCACAAGGTGTTCAAACTCAAGTGAATCAAGGCCAGGGAACTCAGGCCTATCAGGGTCAAGGAACTCAGACTTTTCAGAATCAGGGAACTCAGTCTTATCAGGGTCAAGGAGCTCAACCTACAGATCCACAGAACAATTTCAAAAATTATCAAGGGAGTGATACTTCTCAGAATAGACTCAGATCTGTTGATGATTTACCTAGAGGTCCTGAAGGTACAAAACATGCTGGAAAACCTCAGTGTAAGGAATGTGGGGGATATGGACATCTTGCCTATCAGTGTGGAAACTTCCTGAATCAACCAAAGGCATTTGTAGCATCTGGTGAAACCTGGAGTGATGATGAAGACGAGATTCAGCCAGAGAAACATGTATCCTTTGGTGTTAGAGTTGTAGAGTCAGGACCAGTTCCAGATGACTCTGGAAGTTCTGATATCCAGTGTGCCTATGATGAGCTTTACAAGGAATGGGAAAAATCTGTTGAATTAGTCCAAAATTTGAAGGATGGTCAAAGTGAAGGTACTGAAGTCTTAAGACTCTCAGAAGAAGTTGAGTCTCTGAAGGTAAAAGTCAACACCTTAGTAAACGATTCACTGGTTGAGGAGCAGGAAATTGAGGAGTTAACTTTGAAACTTAAATCCATGACAAAAAGGGCTGAGAAAGCTGAGGAGTCTCTTGCTGATCAGTTGAAGAAAAGTGAGATATCTGAGGGAAAGAAACCTATGGATGATATGGAGAAATCCATAAAGCTTGAAGTAATGACCAAGAGAGCTAAAGATGCTGAAGTAACTTCTGAAATTCTAGTAAAGAAACTTGAAATTATGACCTCTAGAGCAGTGAGTGCTGAAGAAAAGGCTAAGGCCAGAACCATTGACTGTGACAATCTGGGGAAGAAGTTGAGGTCTGTAATTGCTAGGGCTGAAGAAGCTGAAGCAACCATTCAGAAATTGAACAAGGGTACTGCCAAATTGAATGATCTTCTGATAATGGGAAAAACTGACGGTAATAAGCATGGTCTGGGATTCAACAGCAAGGTATCAAACTCTCAGATGAAGAAGACTGTGTTTGTATCTGCTGGAAATCATCTATCTACCAGTCAGAAGAAAAACAGAAGTAATCATCCCAACTATGGAATTGTAGAGAGAAAAACCCCTCCCAGATGTTGTGAGTACTGTATGATGCAGGGGCATAATGAATCTCGATGTATGAAATTACTTAGAGATATCATGAGAGGCAAGCAATTTATCTCATGTTGCAACATGGAACCTGAACTGCAGAAGAGATTGACCAAGAAGGTATGGATTCCTAAAACCTCTCTTAATTGTTATGTAGTTCATACCTGCTATAGTGTTTATGCCAGGGACACGTGGTACTTTGATAGTGGATGCTCCAGACACATGACTGGTTCTCCAGACCTTCTCAAAAATGTGGTACCTTGGATTGGCACTGTTCAATTTGGAGATGGAAAAATCAGCAAGGTTATCGGGAAAGGCGAGCTACATATTCAGAACTTCCCAGTATTCTATGATGTATTGCTAGTAGAGGATCTCAAGGCCAATCTTATAAGCATCAGTCATCTCTGTGATCATCATATGACAGTCCATTTTGATGAATCTATCTGTACGGTCAAGCAAGGCTCGAACGGAATACTCACAGGGAGAAGATCTTCTGATAATTGCTATATCTTGGAACCATCAATTACATGCTTGAGTGCAAAGAGTGACAACTCAACTCTGTGGCATCGAAGACTGGGCCACGCAAACACCAAAGCACTAAGTAGAGCATCTCGGATTGAAGCTATCAGGGGGCTCCCTCAAATCACTTATCAGAAGGATATGATCTGTGGTCCATGCAAGGAAGGAAAACAGACAAAGGCACCGCACTCAGCCATTAATGACATCACCACTTCTCAGAACTTGGAATTACTTCACATGGACTTAATGGGGCCAGTTAATATCTCTAGTGTGTCTGGAAAGAGATTCATCTTTGTGTGTGTTGATGACTTCTCTAGATTCTCTTGGGTTGAGCTATTGGCAGAGAAATCTGAGGCAGTGAACTTTATCAGAGATCTTGTACTTCGTCTAAACACTGAAAAGGCAAGTGCAAATCAGAGAGTTGTTAGCATTCAAACAGACAATGGAGGAGAATTCAAGAACGCAGCCATGGGTGAATTTTGTTCTACATATGGGATCAATCACATCTTTTCACCCCCCTTCTCTCCACCGATGAATGAGATTGTTGAACGCAAAAATAGAACCATACAAGAGATGGCTCGGACCATGCTAGCTGAGTATGATGTGCAAAAACGCTGGTGGGGCGAAGCTGTTAAGACTGCATGCTATGTTATAAATCGGGTATACCTAAGACCGTGCAGAATGTTATATTCTCAGGGATAGAGAAAAACTTGGTAAGTTTGAGTCAAAATCAGACAAAGGAGTGTTTCTTGGCTATGCATTGAACAGCAGAGCTTACAGGGTGTTTAACAAACGCACGGGTACTATTATGGAATCGATTAATGTGATAGTTAAGGATGTGCCTGATAGGATCTCAGAAGATATTTATGACATAGAGTTACTTCAGCTCAATTCAAACCAAAGCAGTGCAAGTCTGAAAAACCCATCTTCTGAACCATGTACCAGTTCTCATGTTGCAACACCAACTGCTACTCCTGGAGAGAATCAAGTTTCGAAACTTGCTGAAGATGAGCAAACCAATGCAGCAGGGCTGGATTTGTCAAAAACACCTGCCTCTGATGCACCTATTCAACCAATGACTGAAGGTGAGTCAGATACATCCGATGAATCTGATGGAGAAGCAACACGAGTAGACACTGAAATTACTCCAAGACAGAAAAATCCCCGAGGAAAGCCTCCTGTGAACTATGCTCAGATGCACCATGGAAGCCGTCATGTGCTGCAATGTTTTCTGTCTTTGATCGAACCAAAGAACCATAAAGAAGCCCTATTGGATGAATACTGGATCTCAGCTATGCAGGAAGAACTGAGTCAATTTGAACGGAAGGATGTATGGGAGTTAGTTGCACGTCCGCAAGGAATTAATGTCATTGGTACGAAATGGATTTTCAAGAATAAATCTGATGGAGATGGAACAGTTACCAGAAACAAAGCAAGGCTCGTGGCTCAGGGATATACTCAGGTAGAAGGAGTGGATTTTGATGAAACATTTGCCCCTGTTGCAAGACTTGAATCTGTTCGAATACTATTGGCTATGTCATGTGTGCTGAACTTCAAGCTACATCAGATGGACGTTAAGAGTGCTTTTCTAAATGGCATTGTTAATGAAGAGGTATATGTTGAGCAGCCTAAGGGTTTTGAAGATCCTCACTTTCCAAACCATGTGTTTAAACTCAAGAAAGCTCTATATGGCCTCAAACAAGCACCAAGAGCCTGGTATGACAGACTGACTCATTTTCTGCTCAACAAGGGCTATATTCGAGGAGGAGTTGATCGAACCCTATTTATGTATTCACAAGGGACAGACATCTTAATAGCTCAAATTTATGTGGATGATATTGTATTTGGGTCAACTTCCACAGATCTGGTAAATGAATTTGTCTCCTTGATGACATCTGAGTTTGAGATGAGCATGGTGGGTGAACTCTCGTACTTTCTGGGATTACAAGTCAAACAAGGTGATGATGGCTTGTTTATCAACCAAACAAAATATGCCTTAAACTTGGTCAAGAAGTTTGGCCTTGGAGATGCAAAAGCTGTACGAACTCCCATGTCCACAACTGAGAAGTTAACTAAGGATGAAAAAGGTGTGCCTGTTGATACTAAGTTATATCGAAGCATGATTGGTAGCCTATTATATCTAACAGCAAGCAGGCCTGATATTTCTCTAAGTGTTGGAATATGTGCTCGTTTTCAAGCTGCACCTAAGGAATCTCATGTATCTGCAGTTAAGAGAATCATTAGATACATTTCTGGCACTGCTGATTATGGTATCTGGTACTCTAAAGGAACTAGTTGTCAGGTGTATGGTTACAGTGACTCTGACTGGGCTGGAAACGCAAATGATCGAAAAAGTACAACTGGAGGCTGTTTTTTTATTGGGGAGAACTTAGTATCTTGGTATAGTAAGAAGTAGAACTCAATCTCTTTATCTACTGCTGAGGCTGAATACTTAGCTGCAGGGAGCTGTTGTACTCAGTTGATATGGATGAAACAGATGCTCCGAGACTATGGTATTAAGCTTGGAAGTCTTACAATTCTATGTGACAATAAATCTGCTATTGATATCTCTAAGAACCCAGTTTAGCATAATAGAACCAAACACATTGATATCAGACACCATTTTATCAGAGACTTAGTTGAAAGAAAGGAAGTGGAACTTAAGCATGTGCCTACTGAGAGCCAATTTGCTGATATTTTCACTAAGCCTTTGGATGCCTCAACATTTGAAACCCTGAGACAACATCTTGGGGTGTGTACTATCTAAAGTACTAAGGATTGCCTATTTGTATAGTTGTTATTTTGAATTTCGTTTTTCATTTTACAAAAACCAGAAAATACCAAAAATATGGTTAAGGTTGAAGTTGCATGTCATGTTGCAACATGAAGAGATGAGGTGCAAGTAATAAAGATGTCGCATGTATGTGTGGGGGACAGCTGGGACCCACTAGTTTATGTGTTATTTTTCCGTTGGGCAGCCTTCAATTCTCGCGTAAAAAGGCAGAAAAATTGGTCTTTCCCCTGTATTGTTCGCGCCCAAGCCAAAACCTTTCCCTATTCCTATTGCAACACCAACATCGCTCTCAGTCCATCGTGAAATTGCTCGCAATCGGCTATCGGCTTCTTGGCATCATCGGAATCCGCAGCTCAGTATTAAGGTATATTCTTGGTTTCTCGAATCTCTTCGCTGCCATTGGATTCTTGAGTTGCATGTTAGGGTTTCTCTGTTATTAATCTCCAATTTGCTGAGTTATTTGGGCGTTTAGAATCATGTATTTTCGCGAGAGTGATCGGTTTGGTGTGGGATTTGAAGGGCAAGTATTGACAGATTTAGGGGGAGTGTTTGATACTCGCTGGGCCAAGGGTTTATGGGATCCATGCGTTGATTTGATTGAGTCTGAGACTTATGTTGTTGGATTTGTGAAACCCATGCCTGAATCACCCCCATCGCCTGCACTGGATACGATTCCAGAAAATTTTATCCCTGCCCCCGGTATTATAACATCTGATCTTTATAAACCCACTTTTGTGAGACCTGAACCTAAAGTTAACCCTTACCTGAGGCCATCTTCCTCTTCCAGGTATTCTACTAGAGGTACATCTATGGCAGGAAGTCAGCACAGGGATGGCAGCTCTGAGCCTCCTAAGCGGACTCCAAACACAAAGATTCCCTGTGTGAGGAGTGATAGCCCCTAGATATACTCTTATTTTGTAGCATTTGAGAGTTGTTTTATATAGTATTTTGTGTAATTATATTAGACTTTTGGACCGAATCATTCATAGTGGTTTGAAATTGAAGACGTGCATTTCGATCTTGAATTGCACTTGCGATGGATTTGAATGATTTGAAGACCTTCTATGACCGTCCTGACCGCGTTTGATACATTGAAGAACCGGTCGTAGAAGTGGCGTGAAGGCACACTCTCGCGGGCCGCGAACCCTAGGTCGCGAACCGCGAGGGTGTGTGTTGCTGTTTTGACCATGCCAAGTTTCGCGCGGGCCGCGAAACTCCGGTCGCGAGCCGCGAAGACCGAGGCGCGCGGACCATGCCGAGACCGAGGCGCGCGGACCACGCCGAGACACGGGCGCGGACTACGCCGAGACACGGGCGCGGACTACGCCGAGACACGGGCGCGGACTACGCCGAGACACGGGCGCGGACTACGCCGAGACACGGGCGCGGACTACGCCGAGACACGGGCGCGCGGGCGCGAGACTCCGGTCGCGGACTACGCCGAGACACGGGCGCGCGGGGCGCGAATCCTCGGCCGCGAACCGCGAGAACCAGGCTCGCGGTCCGCGAAGGATCCCGCGCGACCCGCGAAGCTGCCTGCAACTTGCATTTTGTTTAGCTTTAATTTTAATTATTTTGGACTATAAATAGAACTTATCCTCATTGTTTGAGGGATCGGATTTTTACAGAGGAAACTCCATTTTCCTTCACTTTTCTTCCCATTTTGATCTTTGAATTCACTATGGTTTGTTGTATTAATTATGGTTATGATTATCTAATTATGGTTGTAGGCTAAAACCCTTCTTGGATATATGTGATTGGACTTCTTGTTATGGATTGAGAACATGATTTATGAAACTTAGGAATGGTGATTTGCTCTTGAATGATCATAATTTATATGTGTGTTTGATGCTTGAAATGATTAGGAATGATTTCCTAGTGATAGATAGGTGTTGGATATGTGTTAGATATTGCTTTTCCATGGTTAGAATGTTATCATTCTTTCTATGTAGGAGTAGTAAATTAGGGATTGAATGCATGTTGTTATCAATTGTATTTGTTCTTAAGATCATTCATTAGCATTGTACCTATGTCAAGTTTGTTATCAAATTGCATGGGTAGGATTGAGAAACATCTAATTAGAATTAATATTGATTCAATTGAACTAGTTGTTATCATCTAGTAAAGTTGTCAATTGAAGTTGTGAAGATGCTTTCATTTCTCATAACTATGGTTAAAGATAGTTTCTCACTAATGTTCACCATTCTCAAAGCATCATGATAAAGTTTGAGGAAAATCTCATAATAAGAAGTCACCAATCTCATATGTCCAAGTTTCTTATTCTCTTAGTTAAATCTCTAGTTAGGATAATCTTATAGTAAAGTAGTTGTGGCTTGAACGTTCTAGTAGTTTTAATTAGTAGTGTCTTAAACAAAAACTCAACTCAAACCCCCCCTTGTTTACATTGCTTTTATATATGTATATTTATATATACACTACAAAATATACATAGAAATAACCTTTTCCCTGTGGAACGAACCTTACTTGCCATTGTACACTTAATAGTGTAGAAAGGTAGTAAGTGATCTAAAAATTGTATATTTGAGAGGTACGGCGACGACCTCCCAAATTTTGGCGCCGCTGCCGGGGACAAGGCGTATTTTTATGTGTATATTGTAGTTTTATTTCTAATCTATCTTTCTTAGTAGGTTCTATTTTGGTTTGGAACCCTATTGCTCTAGCTCTTGGTGCATGGTTCTTACACGATCCTCAAACCAAGACCCTTTGCAATACGATTCCGAGCTAGTAAGAAATCTCTGCCAACTTAGGAGGCAAGTGCAAGAGTCACTAGCATCTAATCCTCTATCCCTTGAAAGTGAATCACTACCTTTCAACATGGCGGACGATGAAGAGGATACCGGCCAAAACCCCCCCGAAACCAATTCTACAACCCTTTCCAAAACCATAACACTTCTCCTACCAACATTTCTATGAGAGAGTTCATGTCTCCCAACTATGAGCAACAACAATCGAGCATTGTTTACCCGAACTCTCAATACGAAATCAAGACGGGAGTGATAAATTTGCTTCCAACTTTCCATGGTAGAGAAGTGGATGATCCGAATGACTTCCTTGAGGCTTTTCATAGGGTGTGTAGTAGTTTGAAACCTTCCGAGATGAGTGTGGATGAGTTCAAGTTGAAAACCTTCACTTTCACCTTGAAAGACAAGGCCGCTAAATGGTTAAGCCGTTTACCTTCATCATCAATCACTACATGGCCACAATTGAAGAAAAAGTTCCTTGACAAGTACTTTCCTCCCTCTAAATCCTCGGTCTTGATACAAGCCATTAGCAACATCACTCAAGACGATGATGAGACCTTGTATGAGTATTGGGAAAGGTTCCAAACTCTCCTTTCAAGTTGCCCGTACCATAGCTTCACCGAACCTCAATTGGTGTGTTTCTATTACAATGGTTTGAATGATAGAGAAACCGAGTCGATGAATAGGACTTGTTATGGTTCCATTGGTAACCTTGGTTCATCCGATGCCATGATGCTATTTGAGCAACTAGCCGAGGGGTGCAAACCAAAGAGGGACCGGAGACTACGAGTGGGTAACTCCGGTGGAAGCAATGACGGAACTCATCAAGAGATCAAGGAGCTTACGGCATTAATGAAGGGTTTCATGATGGGAAATAGCTCCGGAGGGAACACGGGGAACCAACCACGGCAACAAGTGATGACGTGTGGGATTTGTGCTTCGAACCATCTCACCGAATCTTGTCCTCAAGCAAACGAGGATTATAACGAAGAAGTCAATGCCATGGGGGTCTATGGAGGAAACCAAGGTTTTAGAGGCGATCAAGGAGGAAACCAAGGTTTTAGGGGCTACCAAGGAGGACGAGGCTACCAAAGTGGTAGGGGTTTTCAAGGTGGACAAGGCCAAGGTGGTGATAGGGGTAACCAAAGGAAGTATGATCCTTTTGCTCAACACTACAACCCCGGAACTAGAGATCACCCCAACTTTCGGTGGAGAGATGAACCGACGGGACAACAAGGCCAACAAGGTGGCTACCAAGGGGGTTATCAAGGTCAAGGTGGTCAATCTTTTGATAAACAAAGGGGGCAAAATGATCAAGGGTACCAAGGGGACCAAGGTTACCAAAACCAAGGGTACCAAGATTATGGCTATCAAGGGTACCAAGATCATCAAAACCCTCAATATCACCCTCAACCACAACAATACCAAAGAAACCAAGGTCAAGGCCGTTTCAATAACCGTGCTCCTCAGAATGCTCATCCGAGGTTGGAAGATAAATCCCACAATCAAGGTGAAAGCTCGGACCAATTCCCCCAAGATGCTCGACTCAAAAGCATTGAGGTGCAAATGAGTCAAATGGCCACGGTTTTGGGAAAGTTAGAAGCACAAAACTCCGGGAAACTACCCGCACAAACGGAGTTGAATCCAAGGCCTCATGCGAGTGCCATGACTTTGAGAAGTGGTAAACAAGCTCTTGAACCCGAGGTGGTTGTGAAAAAGGCACCCAAGAGAGGCCTTGTGAAGAAGAGCTTAGCCAATGACGAAATTGAGGCGACCTTGGCCGACGAAGAAGTTATTCTTGAGGAGCTAGCCAAAGAAAAAGGTGAGGCCGAGGTTGAGAATGAAAAAGAACCTATTGATGAGGAACATGTAGAGACATCCTCTCATGTTGAACCAATGTCACCTCCATTCTCACCTCTTCACAAGAAAACTAGGGTGGACACTACCTTTGATGTGGAAGCACCATTTCCCGAAGCCTTGAAGCATACTCGAAAAAAGGAGATGGACAAAGAAGCTTTCGAAGTCCTTCGAAAGTGTGAGGTAAACATTCCTTTGCTCGATGCTATTGATCAAGTTCCTAGATATTCTAAGTTCTTGAAGGAATTATGTGTGAACCATCGTCAACAAAGATCTAAGCATGTTAAAAATGAAAAAATCAATGAACATGTGTCAGCTTTGTTTCAAGATAAAATGCCTACTAAATGTAGTGATCCGGGCATGTTTACAATTCCTTGTATCTTAGGGAACACTTACTTTCCTAGAGCCATGCTAGATCTAGGTGCATCCATAAATGTCATTCCATATGCATTGTATGAATCGTTGAATCTTGGCACTTTGCATAAAACCGGCGTGGTGATCCAACTTGCCGACCGCTCTAATGCATACCCTAAGGGTATTGTTGAAGATGTCTTGGTGAAAGTCGACAAGTTGGTGTTCCCGGCCGATTTTTACGTTCTTGACATGGAACATGATAAATTTGCTACCCCTATCTTGTTAGGGCGTCCATTTTTGAAAACGTCAAGAACTATCATAGATGTGCATAGTGGTAGACTTACCATGGAATTCGATGGGGATAAAATAGAATTCAACATTTATGGTGCAATGAAATACAATGATGAAGAAACTTCTTGCAATGCTATTGATGTGATTGAGCCTTATGTGCAAAAAGTTTATGAAAATGATATTGATGATCCCTTGTTAAATGCCTTAGCCAATAGTTTACACACAAGTAATGTTCATACATATGCTTTGAGTGCTAACTTGAAGGAAAGCATTTTTGAGCTAGATACTTTTGAGGAACTTTCTCTTGATGCACCAATTTTAGACCTCGAGGTATTGAAGAGCTCGGGCAACCGACCATCTTTCAATAAACCTCTGGTAGTGGAGTTGAAACCACTACCCGAGAATCTAAAATATGCATTCCTTGGTGGTGGCGAGAAATTGCCGGTGATCATCTCCAACAAGCTCACCAAGGAACAAGAGGAAAGGTTGATGAAAGTGCTCCAAGATCATAAGGAGGCCATTGGGTGGACCATTGCCGACATCAAAGGTATGAGTCCAAGTACTTGCATGCACCGTATACTATTGGAGGATGATGCTAAACCCGTCCGACAACCTCAAAGGCGGTTGAACCCTCCAATGATGGAGGTAGTAAAAGCCGAGGTGCTTAAATTGTTGGACGCGGGAATGATCTATCCAATCTCTGATAGTAAGTGGGTAAGCCCAACGCAAGTAGTGCCAAAGAAAACCGGAGTGACCGTAGTGGAGAATAGCCATGGCGAATTGATTCCCACTCGTGTCCAAAATGGATGGCGTGTTTGCATTGATTACCGAAGGTTAAATGCGGTAACAAGGAAAGACCATTTCCCTTTGCCATTTATTGATCAAATGCTTAACCGGCTTGCAGGCCACTCTTTCTATTGTTTTCTTGATGGCTATTCAGGGTACTTTCAGGTTGCCATTGCACCAGAGGATCAAGAAAAGACAACCTTCACATGTCCCTTTGGCACCTTTGCATATCGACGCATGCCTTTTGGCCTTTGCAATGCGCCGGCCACATTCCAAAGGTGTATGGTTAGCATTTTTTCAGAATATCTTGAGAAGTTTGTAGAGGTTTTCATGGATGACTTTACTGTTCATGGAAACTCTTTTGACAATTGCTTAATTCATTTGTCATTAGTCCTAAAAACTTGCATTGATAAAAACCTTGTGCTTAATTCTGAAAAATGTCATTTTATGGTAGAAAAAGGCATTGTGTTAGGTCATGAAGTGTCATCTAAGGGTATTGAAGTAGACAAAGCAAAAATTGATATCATCCAATCTCTCCCTTACCCTACTTGTGTGCGTGATGTAAGATCCTTCCTTGGCCACGCGGGTTTCTACCGCCGTTTCATAAAAGACTTTTCAAAAATTTCTTCCCCTTTGTGTAAATTGTTGCAAAAGGATGTGGAATTTGTGGTAGATGAAGGTTGTAAAAGGGCATTTGATTGTTTAAAGTCCATGCTAGTGTCGGCCCCTATTATACAACCTCCAAATTGGTCCCTTCCATTTGAGATCATGTGTGATGCAAGTGACTACGCCGTTGGTGCGGTGCTAGGTCAAAGGGTGGGGAAAATTCCCCATGCCATCTATTATGCATCCATGACTCTCAATGATGCTCAAAGGAACTATACCACAACTGAAAAGGAATTGCTAGCGGTAGTCTTTTCTTTAGAAAAGTTTAGGCCATATTTGCTTGGTACAAAGATCATTGTTTTCACTGACCATGCAGCTCTTCGTTACTTGATGACGAAGAAAGAAGCAAAGCCTAGGTTACTCCGATGGATCTTACTCTTGAGCGAGTTCGACTTGGAGGTCAAGGACAAGAAAGGAGCTGAAAATCTAGTGGCCGACCATTTGAGCCGATTGGTGCCCAATGAGGAGTTTGGGGCCAAAGCGTTGAAGGAGCATCTTCACGAAGAGTTCCCCGACGAGCAATTATTTGCTCTTGGTGTTTCTCTTCCATGGTATGCCAACATTGTGAATTTCCTTGTCACAAGTAAGTACCCTTCTCACTTCACAAAAGCACAAAAGGATAAGCTAAAGCATGATGCTAGGTTTTATGTGTGGGATGATCCCTATGTATGGAAACACTGTGCCGACCAAGTGATTAGGAGATGCATTCCTAATAATGAAACAAACTCAATCCTTGCTTTTTGCCATTCATATGCATGCGGTGGTCACTTTGGTGCTAGGCGAACCGCTAGGAAAGTGCTAGATTGTGGTTTCTATTGGCCTAGCTTAAATAAAGATGCATACACCTTTTGCAAGTCTTGTGATAAATGCCAAAGAGTAGGAAATATCTCTTCTAGGAATGAAATGCCCCAACATTGCCCTCTATATTGTGAACTCTTTGATGTGTGGGGAATCGATTTTATGGGACCTTTCCCTACTTCATTTGGTTTTAAATACATCTTACTTGCGGTTGACTATGTTTCTAAGTGGGTTGAAGCAATCCCCACTCGTACTGATGATTCTAAAGTGGTTGCAGAGTTCATCAAATCTCACATCTTCTCTAGGTTCGGGGTACCCCGAGCTTTGATCAGTGATCGAGGCACTCACTTTTGCAATAGAACCATTGCCGCATTGTTGAAGAAATATGGGGTAAATCACAAAACTTCCACCGCCTATCACCCACAAACGAATGGACAAGCCGAAGTTTCCAATAGGGAAATCAAGTCCATCCTTGAGAAAACGGTTAGGCCGACTCGCAAGGATTGGAGTACTCGGTTGGATGATGGATTGTGGGCATATAGGACGGCTTATAAGACTCCAATTGGTATGTCTCCATACCGATTAGTCTTTGGAAAGCCGTGTCATTTACCGGTGGAGTTAGCACACAAAGCCTATTGGGCAATCACAAGGTTCAACTTGAACTTGGACGAGGCCGGGAATGAAAGGAAGCTTCAATTGCAAGAGCTTGAGGAAATCCGGAATGAATCCTATGAGAACGCGGCCATTTACAAGGAGAAGACGAAGGCATGGCATGACAAGATGATAATTAGGAAAACTTTTGAGGTAGGTCAAAAAGTTCTTCTATTTCAATCACGTTTTCGGTTGTTTCCAGGTAAACTACGTTCTCGGTGGACTGGACCATTTGTAGTTGTGAAGGTTTTCCCTCATGAAGCAGTGGAGATCCAAAGCGGCGAGGATGCCAAAATCATCAAGGTCAACGGCCAAAGGTTGAAACCGTATTACGAGGGTTTCAAATCGGAGATCCTAGAGGACATGTCTCTAGGCAACCCGGCCTACGAGTGATCTTTACCATGGCGGTACATCGTGCCGACGATGTTAAATAAACGAGTTTTAAGCTTTAAATGCATTTCGTCGAACAATTTCAACATTTGGAACATTACTTTCTTTATATTTATTTGCTATGTACATTTCATTAAGCTTGTAATTCGAACATTATGCTAGTTTTTATGTTGTTTTTGTAGAAATAGGTTTGAAGTGGTGCAAAACGAAAAACGCCAAGGGGCCATTCCTCGCGGTCCGCGAATTCATCGCGCGGACCGCGACCGAAGGTTTCGCGGACCGCGGCCGAGAACGAGCGAGCCGCGACCAAGCTCTCGCGGTCCGCGACCGAGCTCTCGCGGCCCGCGAGCTAAACGTGCATTTCTGGAAATCCCTGCCACGAAAACGTCGGTTTTCGCGGTCCGCGGCTTGATCGCGCGGACCCCGACACTATGCACGCGAGTCGCGACCGGGATCGCGCGGACCGCGACGGGAAAACCTCGCGCGCCGCGAACGGAACGCGCGCGCCGCGACGGTGTCTCGCGGTCCGCGAAGAAGACCGCGCGACCCGCGAGAAAACAGGGGATTCTAGGAAATCCCTGGAACGAATATGACCATTTTCGCGGTCCGCGACTTGATCGCGCGGACCGCGAAACTGTGCTCGCGGTCCGCGGTTTCATCGCGCGGACCGCGAAGGTTTGCCGAGGATTTGCGCGCGGTGCGCGATTTCATCGCGCGCACCGCGCCGAGGTTTTGCGCGCGCACCGCGCCGAGTTCCAGCGCGCGCGAGCCGCGACGAGACACTGCGCGCACCGCGACGAGGATTCGCGCGCACCTCAACGATCTTCAGCGCGCGGTCCGCGAATTCATCGCGCGGACCGCGACGAACTTGCGCGCGGCCCGCGACGAAGGGCGCGCGACCCGCGACGAGGACCGAGATTTCTCGGAAATCGCTGGAACGAAACGGGCCATTTTCGCGGCCCGCGACGGGGTCTCGCGACCCGCGACCGAGGCTCGCGGTCCGCCACAGAAAACTCGCGATCCGCGAGATTTCGAACCCTTCTTCTTCACAAATTCTTCTATCTTTTTCTCCTCCTTCCCAAACTATTCCCACCCGACCCCAAAGCTCCTTTTCCGGCCACCATACTCAATCCTCCATTCCGGCGAGTTTTGAACCGATTTCTTCCACCCAAATCAATCCCCCAAGCTTTCCCAACAAAACCCACCAAAAATCCCAATCCAAAACACCATCTTTAACCCACATTGCCGAATTCCCACCGGAAAGTTCTTCACTCCGATTCGCCGGCCTCCGGCGACTTTTGTTCCAAACCAACTACCCAAAAACCTTCCCTCCACCACCCTTAACCTTTTCCCAATCCCAAATTCCAAATTCCAACTCTCAATCAAATACCCCCAAATCTTATGAACCCTAATTTTTGGATTCTTTGATTTGGTGGTGTTTTGATCAAATTGGTAATCTCCTCAAGCTACATTGCTACCAAAGGCTTCAATTGACGGTACCCTACTAAATTTATTTAAATTTTGGGTGATTTAGGGCTTGCTGCCAATAGGTTTTCATTGAAATTTCAAAGGCTTGCCGCCTTTAGTTATAAACTGAGCTTTATTAGTAGAGGCTTGCCGCCTTGTAGCTAGTATAGTTGTGCTGGACTGTTGTTGAGTAGAATTTGATAATGGCACCGAGAAAAAGGTCTCGCCGAGGGGAAGCCTCTAGTTCCCATGAACCTGTGATCCCCGAATCACCCCATCGCCAACCTAGTCCTCCCCCTGCAGAAAACCTGCCTCCTATAGACCTTATGGGACTGCAAGGTTTAGATGAGGATGCCCAACAACGGTGGAGAAAGTTGATTGGGAATGGGAAGCGAACAATCATGGAGACGAAGTTCTTGTCCTCTGAGCTACTTCAGGAGCTGGGTTTGCAGCAACCAGTTCTATTTTTATTGGATCGCGTTGGCATGAGAGGATTCATTGATCGGTCGGCACCGACCTATACCCGCTATACATTTGAATTCCTATCCACTCTAGCCAAGCACTATGACGAGGACCATGACATGCATTACATCACCTTCAGGTTGAATGATGTGGACCGCCGGATGACCTATGATGAGATCCAAGATGCTTTTGGGTTCCAATATGCAGGGGGATACAAGAATCCAAAAGAAGCTAACCCGGACGGATTTGATCTAACTTACTTTTGGAATTGCTTGTCTGGATTTCCCAACATCACAGGCACTACGAAGAATAACCACATCATACATCCAGCTGTTCGTATGGTGCACAAGCTCCTAGTGATGACGATCTTCTGCCAAGGAGAGTTGACGCACATTACTAGGGAGCAGGTCCAATGCCTTTGGACCATGTGCTGGGGACCAGAACACCCTTGTTGGGTGGACCTTTTTGTGCAGAAATGTCTGGAGGCCTCTGAGAAGACCAAGGGAAAGATACCACAGGGGGGTATGATTTCACTTCTAGCAGCTTATCTGAACATCCACCTACCTCCAGACATTCAGGCAATAGGCAAGACAGCCGAGAGAGCTCACTAGTTTTACTCCATTGCTTCTTTGGAGTTCACTAATGTCTTGGCCATGCACAAATATCCTCCTCCTAGATTCATTTGGCTAGTAGCCAAGAATCAGCACATGTACCTGCCGAATCCAGAGGCTGTACAACTGACTGGGCGCACCCGCATAGAGGATCTCACCTTGCCAACCCAGATCACAGTTCCTGCACCTACCATTGCCCTTGCCAGGCTAGAGGCACCTCCGGAGCATGGAGAGCAGTACGCTCCTCCACATCATGAGGCTCAGTATGTCACTCAGCAGCAGTTTCAAGCATATACTGAGAGGTACGAGGATGATATGGCAGTGATGTTCGCCATGATGGCATCCATGCACCCACAGGGACCAGGAGCATTTGACTATGAGGGCCATCGCAGATCGCGAGCTCAGCGCCGTCGCGACGGCTCCGGCCCCTCGCAGTGAGTCTACCCTATACCTTTTCCTTTCACTATGGTATTCATTCATATATTTAAACATTGAGGGCAATGTTTAGACTAAGTGTGGGGGAGAGGTGTAGGAATTTTGTTATTACTTTTGTTGCTGCTTTTGTTGCTGTTTTTGCTGCTATTTTTATTACTGTATTCTTTAAAAAAAAAAAAAAAAAAAAAAAAACAGCCCGGATGGTCCCAAAAATACTAGAGGATCAGGTAAAAATGAGAGGCATGCCCGGATGGTTCCAAAAATACGAGAGAATCAGGCAAAAATGAGAGGCAAAAAAAAAAAAAAAAAAAAAAACATTTTCTTTTATCTTGTTTAAATATGTAAGCTCTCAAATGTTATGTGCTTAATTATTTAGAATATACACTTGGATCTTAATCGTTCTTTCTCGAGGACGAGAAAGGTTCAAGTGTGGGGGATTTTGATAGCCCCTAGATATACTCTTATTTTGTAGCATTTGAGAGTTGTTTTATATAGTATTTTGTGTAATTATATTAGACTTTTGGACCGAATCATTCATAGTGGTTTGAAATTGAAGACGTGCATTTCGATCTTGAATTGCACTTGCGATGGATTTGAATGATTTGAAGACCTTCTATGACCGTCCTGACCGCGTTTGATACATTGAAGAACCGGTCGTAGAAGTGGCGTGAAGGCACACTCTCGCGGGCCGCGAACCCTAGGTCGCGAACCGCGAGGGTGTGTGTTGCTGTTTTGACCATGCCAAGTTTCGCGCGGGCCGCGAAACTCCGGTCGCGAGCCGCGAAGACCGAGGCGCGCGGACCATGCCGAGACCGAGGCGCGCGGACCACGCCGAGACACGGGCGCGGACTACGCCGAGACACGGGCGCGGACTACGCCGAGACACGGGCGCGGACTACGCCGAGACACGGGCGCGGACTACGCCGAGACACGGGCGCGGACTACGCCGAGACACGGTCGCGGACTACGCCGAGACACGGGCGCGCGGGCGCGAGACTCCGGTCGCGGACTACGCCGAGACACGGGCGCGCGGGGCGCGAATCCTCGGCCGCGAACCGCGAGAACCAGGCTCGCGGTCCGCGAAGGATCCCGCGCGACCCGCGAAGCTGCCTGCAACTTGCATTTTGTTTAGCTTTAATTTTAATTATTTTGGACTATAAATAGAACTTATCCTCATTGTTTGAGGGATCGGATTTTTACAGAGGAAACTCCATTTTCCTTCACTTTTCTTCCCATTTTGATCTTTGAATTCACTATGGTTTGTTGTATTAATTATGGTTATGATTATCTAATTATGGTTGTAGGCTAAAACCCTTCTTGGATATATGTGATTGGACTTCTTGTTATGGATTGAGAACATGATTTATGAAACTTAGGAATGGTGATTTGCTCTTGAATGATCATAATTTATATGTGTGTTTGATGCTTGAAATGATTAGGAATGATTTCCTAGTGATAGATAGGTGTTGGATATGTGTTAGATATTGCTTTTCCATGGTTAGAATGTTATCATTCTTTCTATGTAGGAGTAGTAAATTAGGGATTGAATGCATGTTGTTATCAATTGTATTTGTTCTTAAGATCATTCATTAGCATTGTACCTATGTCAAGTTTGTTATCAAATTGCATGGGTAGGATTGAGAAACATCTAATTAGAATTAATATTGATTCAATTGAACTAGTTGTTATCATCTAGTAAAGTTGTCAATTGAAGTTGTGAAGATGCTTTCATTTCTCATAACTATGGTTAAAGATAGTTTCTCACTAATGTTCACCATTCTCAAAGCATCATGATAAAGTTTGAGGAAAATCTCATAATAAGAAGTCACCAATCTCATATGTCCAAGTTTCTTATTCTCTTAGTTAAATCTCTAGTTAGGATAATCTTATAGTAAAGTAGTTGTGGCTTGAACGTTCTAGTAGTTTTAATTAGTAGTGTCTTAAACAAAAACTCAACTCAAACCCCCCCTTGTTTACATTGCTTTTATATATGTATATTTATATATACACTACAAAATATACATAGAAATAACCTTTTCCCTGTGGAACGAACCTTACTTGCCATTGTACTCTTAATAGTGTAGAAAGGTAGTAAGTGATCTAAAAATTGTATATTTGAGAGGTACGGCGACGACCTCCCAAGGAGTAGGCCCTATCACACCAGATCCAACACCAAGTTGAAGTCTGTGTTTACCAATACCAGTGATAACCCCATTGTACTGGATGATTCAGCACCTCAGGAGGTACCAGTTCCTACTGTCCAGGATACAATCCATGGATATGGTGTTATTAATTCCCCTGCCACTTATACTGGAGGTTCCACCATTGCTCCCTCTGATACTTCAACCCTTACAAAAGCGGTTACCCGGAGAACCAAAAAGACTGCTGGAAGGATATGGAATGATGGACGGAGGATACAGTGCTTCACAGATTTTCCACAGGCCACCTCCGCTTTTGAGGATGACTCTTCCTCTCAATATTTGAAGCAATTTAGGGGTCTTGCATCAGAGGGGGATGAAGGTATTAGAGTTACTGCCTCTGGAATTATTGATGAAGTTCCAGGAAGTCTATATCCAGAACCAGTTGGAGCTCCACTAGCATCTTTAGATTTTCTCCGGTATGGTGGGACTGGTGCAGTGCTCTCTGTGCCTGATGGTTTAAATCTTGAGGATTGTTTTGAGCCTCTGTCAGATGATGAAGAACTGGAGGATGAACTTGTCATTGCTGATATACTGGGGAGTTTGAGGAAACCAGTACCTGCTCCAGCTCCTGCTGATGCTCCTATGCCAGCAGATTCTCATGTTGCAACACCAGAGTCTCCCAGTTCTTCACAGAAAACTGAGATTGTGGAATCTGAGGATCACACCAAGACTGCCATTCTTGAAGACCAGGACACTGGTAATGCTGATGATGAGGTCCAGGGTCCTTCCTCTGCTCCTACAGAGATGCCACCTACACTACCTAGTGATGATGATCTGGGTCATGAATTCCAGTCAGAGGAGGATAGCCAATCTGTGTCTTTTACAGAGGTTCCTCTCCCTATTTCTAAATTCAGAAGCTTGAACAAGCTCAAACCCATAGCTGCTAAGAAGTTCTCCTTAAGTGGTTCATCAGATGGTGATGTTTTGCTATCCCTAAGGCAAAGGGTGGATATCAGATCCCACAGGAAGAAGTTCACAGCAAGGGCTACTCCAGCTACTGTCAAGCACTACTCGAGGAGATCAAGGAGGATAACTGAGAAAAGTTCTACAGCTGCTGCCACTGTCACTGGAAAGACTCAGCTACATCTTAGCTCTGAGAAACCTTTACCTCCACACTCTCCAGCACGTGATGATAATGTCCTTGCCTCCTCTCCGCTCAGTCCTATTAAACTCAATGTCCCAGATTCTCCAATTCACTTGGACAACATCAATGTTGAGCAGGATTTGCTTTCCCCTACCTCTCCATATCCAGCTCCAGATGAGGCAGACTATGCAAGTTTGGAGGATCCAACTGGTAATGACACCCCTGCTGATGAGAATCTTGCTGATCTGGAAGATTCAGATGTTGACCTTGAGACTGAAACTGGGAAGGAGGATGCCCTTGAGGATGTTGAGATGCTCAATGCTAGGCTGTTGTCCTTGGCACACTCTGAGAAGTTCTATTCTGTCACAGCTAGCCTACACTATGATCTGTTGAGTTCCAGGGGTTTCTTTGTAGAAAAAGTGCTGGATATTAAGAAGTGCGCTGAAAGTGGCTTTGATACATTTCTGGGCCAAATCGGCTATGTGCAAGCGGCCACTGTCTTCAAGAGGTATGATCCAGACATGGTGCTGGAATTTTACAGTAATCTTCAGAGGAGCACACTGCAAGCTGGAAATGATTGGTCTGGCAATCTATACTTCAGGGGGAGAATTGTTTCACTTACCCCAGAAAAATTGAACTCAGTCCTAGGTATTCAGTTGCTGGAGGACTCTGATATGGCTTATCCCAGAGACTATATTGTGGACAATCATGTGCTGGCTAGAGCACTGACATTTGGGAAGCTCAGCTCCTGGCCCTCTGGACATGTACCCACCAGCTCTCTTACCCTCAGGTTTTGGCTGCTCTTCAAAGTTCTTATCAACTGTTGGATGCAAACTTCCAACACCACTTCCTTGACCCCAGATCAGGCAGAGCTTCTATTTGGGATTGGTTCAGGGTGTGAGGTGAACCTTGGGGAATATGTGTTAAAGAGAATTGTGGGTGCTCTTGATGCATCTAGATGCACTGAAGCTCTTCCTCATCCGTGCCTGATTACTGCATTTCTAGTGGCTGAAGGGTTCGAGGCAAATGAGGATGAGATGAAACCAGCTGGCAAGTTTGGTTTTACTGCCAAGTCCTTGGACAGGACTGTGCTGGATCTGCCCTGGGATCAAAAGATGATGTCAGGAGATGTTGTTATGTCTAACCAATTTGAGTTAAGGGCTGCCGAGAAGGAGATCCAGTTGCACATGGATCAAATTCTGTTTCACAGTGAGCTGTTAAAGAAGGCTCAGGATGCTAAGGCTCGAATTCTGGCTGCTATAGAAAAAGAAGATGAGAGGGGTGAACCACCTGTTCCACTTGCTTCTAGTCCATCTATGCCTGCTCCCTCCAGGTCTTCTAAGAGAGCTAGTTCCTCTGGCCATATGAAGCAGCCCCGAGCCAAGAAGACCAAGATTTCAGTCACTCCTGCCTGGAAAAGAGGCAAAGTTCTTTCTGATTCTGAGGATGATGCTCAGTGATCTTTGTATTTTTCTCTCTCCCCTTCTCTGTCTTGATTTCATACTGTGGATGTTTTTGATTCGGGCCCTTTGGCATTTTATGGCCCCAGGGGGAGATATATTGTGACTGAGTTTCTTTTTGTGACTGTATTAGAATGATAATTCTACTTTTTCTGCCAAATTCTTATGATTGGATCCATGAAGTAGAAGCTGTTGGTTTTCTGAGATGTTAAATTCAGTAGAAGCTTTTGACATAGTGGGTCCACAAATTGCCAAAGGGGGAGATTGTAAGTCCAGATTTTGTTGGCTGCTTTGTGGAATGTCATGTTGCAACATGACTTCAGTTGGCAGAAAAAGATAGAATATTTTCCAGGTTCCAGCGCAGGTTTTTGAAGATGGAAGGAAAATATTGTGCGATGGAGTTTATGGAAACTACAGTCCTAATGGGTGTCTACAATGTGATTTGCAGCTGTATTAGAATGGAAATATTCGTGGTGATCGGATTTCCGTCTATCAGATGATTAGACACACATTAATTCCTTTTCTTCAAGGTTTGAGATTTGGAATAGAAGTTTATTGAAGGAAGGAATCAAGAGCCGTGCAAAAGGAAGTTTTTCCACGGCAATGAGCTATAAAAGAAGGACGACAGTTGCGTGCTCAAATCATCGATCTTCACAGCAAAAATTCTGTAAATCAGGGTTTTATATTTTGAGCAAGAAGGCAACGCAGTCCTCGGTTTTACAACCATAACCAAAACACTAGGGACGTGTGTTAAGCTCGGGTGGTTCAAGACCTTGCCGCACCTTTGTGGAAAAGAAGGTAATCACTGTAACAGCCATCTGAAAGAAAAGGTGGTGTGATAGGCTTGCTAGAGTAGCCATTAGATTGTAATAGATTAGGAAACATTTATTACAACTAGTGAAGGGTTCTTACCACGGGCTACGGCCCCCCAGACGTAGGTGCGATGCACTGAACTGGGTGATCATATCGTGTCTCATTTATATTCCGCACTTAGTTTTATTTTGCTGTTTTTGCTTTTAAAACTTGACACGGTAGAATTGATCTTAGTAAGCAAGCGCTTTCATCTAGAACTCTGCATTCACTTTACTCCTTTCCCTAAACATCATCACTAACTCATCAAACCAACCACCTTCTCTATAAATTGAAGCAAGTAAGCAACATTTCTTCACTCCCTTCACTTCCTTCACCATAACTCCTCTCCTCTGTAACACACTCACAAAATACAGTAATGGCTGGCCTGAACATCGGACAACTTTTCCTCATGACGGATGAGCAAGTGGAGAACAAGGTTTCGGTGCAACGGTACTTCGATGATGGCCTCCATGCTCAAAATAGGGGCTTTCCAGAAGCTTTTGTGATATCAGAGCATCTCCAAGCAGCAGCTGGTAAGAAAATATCTAGACAACAAATCTAATTCACTGCCTTTTGTTTTGAAAATTTTAGTTTTGTGTTGTTAACTGAACTACTGCTCTGCAAAAGAGAAAACTGCACGAAGAAGACGATGTTGAATTTTTTAAAAAGAAAAGAAAAGTCATTTTCAAAAAAACAAAAAACAAAAACAAAAGGCAATCTATTTACTTTTGGGCTGTTTACTGTACTGGGCCGGACTGAGTGCTTTGCCTGATTGGGCCCGAGTGTGTCCAAGTGCACGTATTTGTCCAATTTAGGATTAGGATTAGGATTTGGATTTGGTAGCGTATGCTTGCTTGGTTTGCCGTCCTCAACACCTCATTATCTCTGGTTTTTTTTGCAGACGCAATCTTGGGAGGAGTGTTTCGCGTGGAACCCCTTCGCCATAGCTTGGTGTGGGATAGGCACTTCCAAATTTGCTGGATTTCTGCCGAAAGTGTCCCATTATGCTATGGTCGAACTTTACCCGACGGATCTCAGTTTCAACCTCAATATATGGCAGATGTGGACATGGCGGCATTGAACCAAATATTTGGTCGAATAACGAGCCTCCTCGACAACAATGCAGGACGGTTCTTCTACTTTGAACACTGTGATGGTAGGGTGCCTCCTGCACAATCTATGGGGATGAATGGAAGGTACATCTTAAACGAGGAAGTGAGGGATTAGACGTGCCATCACAATCCATGTCAATTCCATGGTTAACATCATGGAACTCATAGATGATTACTCAAATTTAGGTTTACCCGAGGTAGTTTTCCCTCTTATTTTGCTTTATCTAATTTTACTAGTTTTTTTTTACTTTAATTTTAATGGGTTGTTTTTTGAAATAGGATGCCAGGTCTCTAGTGAATCATACTATTTACCAAAGCCTTGTGTCACACAAGAGCTTAGAGCTGAACTTGTCTAGTGAACGGGAGGCCCAAGAACTAGTTATCGGACTTGAGAAGATAATGTGCATTTGGACAAGAAAGAGGAAGGCAGCAACTAATCCGAACAAGAAATCCAAGTATGTGAAAGGATTGGAGAAGGCTCGGGAGTTGCTAGAACTTGTCATTGTTGATAACCACTGCTTGCCTAGTGAATTCTCACTCCTACTTGGTAGGGAAAACAAGGTATTATACTATGCTACCTTCCTTATATATGCTACCTTCCTTTCTTAATGCCTAGTGTGAAATTCAATGTGAGTTTATGAAAGTGAAATTCTATGCCTTTCTCTTCTGCCACTTATTGTTAATCTGTTTATGTAGTTTGACTATGGGATCGCTTTAGTGGAGAGCTATTCCAAGTCAGTGGTAAAGTTTGGCTATCGAGTGTCGACTCTTGTTACTAATGCCGTGGATCGAGATTTTCAGCATTGGCTTGAGAACGTAGACATCCCCGCTGGAATGGACGAGGATATTCCTATTGCTTAAGCTAGTTTTCCCGTAGCTCTTATCTCCATCTCTCATCATTTATCTATTGCAATAAAGTCACGTTCCTATGGCAATAAGATTTTATCCGAACAATGATTAAATTTATGTATTGAATGGTATCTTGTTGAATTTCAATGAACTAGTTTCTTTGTTGAAACACATCTTTCATTTTGTTGATATTTCCAGTGGAGTAGTTAATAAGTACTATGTCATATTCACTTTCAATCTTTGTGCAAGTTACTATAAAAGACAAGGAACCTTTTCAGTATTCACATGTTTACTCTGTTGTGGTAGATTTCTTTGTAAGAAGCTTTTTATATTTCCTAATGCATAAACCATGTTTTCTCTTCTGTTCCCTTTTTTTGTTTGATAGTTGACATTTTTTTTATTCTATATACATAATGTTTCTTAAGTACCTCTCTGTATATGAGGAACCATATTTTGTTTGTCTCTGTATGTATTCAGTACTGCACACAAGCTGTGTGGTTTTTTGCCAGGTACATGATTTAGTAGTTTCTTAAATATGTTTCCCTACTTATTTTAGGTGCTCATTTGGACTGTCTTAATTATTAGTACTGAAGTTAAAACCCCTGCTTAGATTGTGTGGAATAGAAATTACTGTGGCAGTTGTCTTCAAGTTATTTTTCTTAGGTGTTGTTGGAATAGGTCATTGAGCTGCCAAAGATAATAATTTCTTAAAAGTAATTGTCTTGTGATGTAATGATTTTCAATTTATAATTTTTACTGATTATTTTTGTTCAATAAAAGTGAGCCACTCACTCTATACCATGCAATATGATCAACAAGATAACCACATCATGCATCTATTGCTACTCGTGTACATATGCAATATCTCTGTTTCTAATGTATCTTCTTGTTTGATTGGAAGATAATATGTTTGAATGGTTTAGTAATTATTGAAATTGATATGCAGAAATACAATCCTTGATGTTTCAGTAATATGAATCTCCATAGCCTCCACGCAGCAGGTAGCACCCACATGAAAATGAAGGGGCTGCCAGTCAGGTTTACTAGGCATGTTTCTATTATATCTATTATTTTAATAATGGGAGACTTGAAAGGACTTCTTGAATTATCTTTCAGCCACTATATTCAAAGGATTCCATGATATATTTTGTGTGTATATGTATGTATGTATGCATGTATAAGAGGCATCCATCTGAGTCATGTCGCTTTTGAAATTAATGATTCAGCTCCCGAGAACCTGAATTCTGATTATTCTGGTTTATTTGAAGTGTTAATTTTGTTTGTGTCTTTTAATCAGCCAGAACATATCATATGTATTAGATTATGTAATTTTAGGTGGCATTGTGTAGCCTTTTTGTATTAAGTGTTAGTTCTCTGCAACATAGTTCGACGATATATATAAGGATTTATGATAAGTCACTTTTTCACATGTTTTGGCGATCTTTGCAGTGATTCCTTTCAGCACTGGCATTCATAACACACACATAGATTTGATTATCTACCATCTTGCAAATTTGTTCTCACATAGCTGCAAAGTAATTTTATAGGGCATTGCTGTTTACACAACTTTGAAACCTATAATATTTTCTTCTTTTTTTTAAAAAAAACTTTAGTTCATTGTTTGGGTTTGTTCATATGATATTCTTTTGCATTGGGAGTATTAATACCAAGCTATTGTATAAGTTTTTAGAATTTTTTCCATCATAAAATATAGAAATAAAGAAGGCTGGTTTGGTGTTTAGAAAATTTAATTTATGCTAATTGAAATCTGGAATCTTGGAAGACTGAATGCTTGTTAGCTGTTCATGGGGTCACTCTCTAACTGTATTATATTGGTGAATATTGGGATGAAGATTTTGGTTTACTTTCACTTGGCATTTACATAGCCTGGAAAAAAGGAAATATTTCTATACTTATAATGATTGAACTGCCTAATCAAGGGTTTTGTATGAGTCCAATATGTTACTTTGTTTTTTGAAGTAAGAGTCCAATATGTTGCTTTAGAAGTTTACTTGATTAAATTGTATTTTCTTTCTCTAAATTTCCCAAATAATAGTCATATTTCATTTTCAAACTGGTGTGTGTTGGTATCCCTAATATTAATATAGATCTTTTGCTTCCTTTCATTAAACTTTTAAGCTCTTATCTTCATGACGGTCCTTAAATATATCTCCTTATTGCTGCAGTTTCTTTTTTCTTAGAATTGTTTAGCAGTCAAAAGCTCAACAGCATAAGCTTATTTTGCACATGTTTTCTTTTCTTATTGCAAAGCTTAGCTCGTGCTTGAGCCTTGAGGGTCGTAATTAATAGTAAGAATTATATGAGGCTTAGTTTCTGCATGGTTTATATTTAGAAATACGATGAATTTGTTCAGGTGTAAATTAGTAGGTGAGTCATAAAGATGTCCCGGGATGCTGGTGCTTAGAATTTCTAGGAAGAGCCTTTCGAACCATCATTGTAGGAAGAGTCTTTGATCTTAAGTACTATAATATCATTTTTAGTCCGAGTGTGTACTGTGTAGTATGAAAAATAAGATATTAGAAGCAAACCACTTCTACAGGATGGATATTTATGATCCAGCATGGATGCTGACCGTAGTTTTGATAAGCTGTTGAATTTGTAACAGACAATTATGCTTGCATTTGTTGACGAGGCAAGGGTTAAATACAGGAATGTGCTGTTTAGCAGCGTTTGTGTTTTCCTATACAGCACATTTGCAAGTCTAATGGCAAGTTGTAGTTAAAATATAACCTGTCACTTTCATCGTACAACATTATGTTCATATTCCTATTTGATGCGGTATTTGGAGAAACATTCCTCCCATACATATATTGTGATTAATACCTGCACAATAACAACAATTGTCAGTCAGTCAACCAAATAGTTAGTTCCACCGAACCTTAAAATGTATACTTTCTGTCCATGTTTTCATCCAAGTACTCTGTATCAATACTCATAGGTTCATTCATGACTCTTATAGAGGTGTAATTGTTTTACCTCTGATCTTTAATGGTGTTGCTAATATGAAAACTTTGACATAATCACAAGATGTTTTTTGAGGTTATGGCTTTGATCTTTGGAGATTTACAATGTTGAATCATATTGTCTGTTCAAGCCTTTTCAACTGTTCCTGCTGCTTGTGCCTTGTAGTTTAGCAAATTATTATACTCCCGCTACCTGTATTACTTACTTTTTGATAAAGAAAGTGAACATTACTAGGGAAAGTCGATTGTTAAAATGTGTACCATTTGTAAGCAAGACTTAGCTGTTTTAAAGAGAGTAGTAATACATGCACTGATTTACCTCTGCAAATTCAGATAGAGGTTACAGATTTTTTGGTTGAGATTTGTTATTACTTAGCAGCCTCAGGGAATCAAAGATTCGTCCACTGTATTTTGTTTAGGTGTTTGAGGAATTAGGATTTCTGGTGGTGTATTTGTGTTGTGAAGGTTATTAAAATATTCTTAGCTTCCCAAGTGATGCTGATTTTATTTAGGTATATCATCTTACAAGTAATATTAGACGGCTTGAAGATGAATGAGGTTCCTGGCTTCCCGGATGATACTGACTTTATTGATGAAAAGTTGAATTGAGTTTAAAAGCTTGCACTTGGTGGTGCTGTTAATAACTTGCAGCGAATTCGAGCCTTAGGGTTTGTCATTTTTGTTTTGTTCATTATTTAACATAATTTGGTATGATTTTCCAAGTATCCCATTTGGCTATTATGGATTGGTCGTTGGCTTTGAGGTTGGTTTGATAATTTCTATGTGTGCCGTTTTTGTCTGATCATAACATTAATATATCCCCATCAATAAGATACTAACAGTCTTTTCTTTTCGCAGGAATATCTGCTGGAACTGTGCCTGAGAACACAATCTTATCTGACACCTCCAGTACCACAGGCTCACAATTGCAATTATGGTAATCCTCTATATACACAGTATATGCTTATGTATAAGCTTGGCTCCCTTGATGTATCTTTCACATACTGCTATTCCTGTGAGTACTGCTACTGATTTAAGTTCAAACATAAACTTATACACGTATAGAACTAGTTATTTATATAAAACTAGTTTTCACCCTCTTAAAATTTGTTGCAAGTGTTTTTAAGCTAATTAAAATCCTGTTCCTAAATAATTATTTTGGCGCACCTATGTACATGCAGAAAGGTGTGCATAGTATTTTGCTTTTTGTGTACCAGAATTATGTCTGAATTGATATTTCAGTAGGGTTAAACTCAGCCATCGAGTATGTGTTTTGATTTCTGATATGGGCTATGGCCTATGTGTAGGAAAGTTACGTTGCTGCATGCTATTAATGAAGCTTAAATAATCAGAAATCTTAGTTTGAATGGATGTTTCTTCTTATGATCAATTTGCATGTCCAGAAATTGAGTGTCTGTATTCATGTGGAATTATGTGATCATTCTCTTGAGTGTCATGTTATTTAGAAGACCTTTCTTTATAAAAAAACTTGAAACATCCATGTGATTTTTGAGATAAAGAACAATCATAGAAAATGACAATAGGCTTTTGATCCCCATGGACTGTTGTAATGATATCTCCTGCTTCTACAATTGGGAAACTGTGAGCACTATTGAACCCAGAGCCTTTCATCATGTTCTGCTGAACCAGGTAAACTTGCTGCCAAACGTTTCACAGATTGTTTACTGAGTTTCAAAGCATTATATTGATGCAAATTACAAGGGAAGCTTTTATATATTGAATTGATGTCTGTTTTCAGTTTAGTTTAACTATATGCTTGCATCTATGCTAGTTATTGACGAGCATCAAAATAATTTGCTAATACAGTACTAAACGTATTCCTTTTGTTGTTATAACGAATTCATCCGGGCTAGAGCCATACATCAGTGACATAGGTGAAAAATTACATGAAGGGTGAAAAGAAGATGAAACACAATGACGACTTCAAGGAAGTATTCCATGGTTTGAGGATGGAGTGGAAGGCCAAACTCCTGATTCCGCTACTGTCAAAGGAACAAATAATTTATAGTTGCTCGTGCTCCGATGGATATTTGTACGAGGAACGCAAGGAACAGGAACCTGAATCTCATCCAGCTGCTGGTTATGAGCGCTGTAGACAAAAAGACGGTATCCTCGTGCCAAAAAGATAGAGTCTGATCTTCCAGGAACAAATGATACAAATACAAAATATGCATCAAAGCATACGTTTGAGTATAATCTTTCGGGAAGAGCCTTCTCCCGTATCAACATTTGCCAACACACATATGCCGTATCCACAGTGTATAATAACCTCCATTCCACTCCACTAAGCTCCCATATACTGATTATTCCAAATATATCAATTGTAGCACATTGGAGGTTGCCTCCAGGGGAGACTATATCATAAAATGAGTAGTGGTAATTCTCCACTGGTCCCGAAATCAAACGAATGTGTTCACTATTTGTATCATGCTCAACCATATGGTGGCCTAGGCACGGCCAATACACCACACCCTTGCTGCTCCCAATACCGGGGCATCCGGATAAGCAAAAACTATCACAGCAACTCAGCTCCGACCTCTCCCACATCCACCTCGAGGAGCAAAATGTCTGAACACTCAGTGTTGTTGATTTCAGAAAACCCCAAGCCACAATTATAACCTTACAACAACAACAACAAAAAAATCCATATGAAAAAAAACATAAAATTCATATACTTTACTATAGCAAAACTATATACTCCCTCCATGCCAGCTGGACTTGCAATACGTGGTCTTCAATAGGGGTGGGCGTCGGTTTGGTTTATTCGGTTTCGGGTTATTTGGTTCGGTTTGTTCGGTTTTTTTCAAAAAAAATTCAAAACCGAAACCGAACCGAATAACCCGAACAAACCGAAAAACCGAACCGAATTCAGAATTCGGTTTTCGGTTTAACCCGAACAAACCAAATAACCCGAATTCCATTTAAATAAAATTTTAAATCTAAAATAATCCAATCACGGTTCAATCCAAAAATCTAATAAAACCTATAAATAAACATAATTCGGTTATTTTTATTATTCATAGATAGTAAAACCTATAGATGGTCCCTAATTTTGTTATTTTTATATTCATAAATATTTATTTAATTTTTATATTTATTAATAATTAATTTAATTAATTGTAATTCGGTTTTCGGTTCGGTTTCGGTTTGAGTTTCGAAAACCGAAACCAAACCAAAAACCATATTTATAATTCGGTTTTATCAATTCGGATATCCGAAAACCATATATTTAATTCGGTTCGGTTTATTCGATTTCGGATTTTTCGGTTTCGGTTCGGTTTTCGGTTTTTCGGTTTTTTTGCCCACCCCTAGTCTTCAATAGACGGTTATTATCTTTAACTAGATATATTATCAATATATAAAAATTTAATATTAATAAACTACAATATTAGATACAACCATTTTTTTAATTTATCTATGCATTCAAGAATTTAGTCAAAATTTAGCGTATTTAACTGGAAAAGAAATTATAAAGTACCTTGAAAGAAGTATCCGTGGATATGATTTCCGAATGGTGGGATCTGAAAGGCGTGGGAGGTGGAGGTAATGGTGTGACCATAACAGCACCGCCGGAGCTAGCAGTATTGAAGACGTACATGGTGTTTTTAACATCATCAATACAGAGTATGAGACCGTCTGCGGAGCTTGATTTTGATAAGAAACGACATCTTCCCCGCATTAGCTTCGTCTGACCTATATAGTCACCCAACTTGTTTGCCGCCACCAGCTGAAGGTTTAAATTATCATGCATGAATCCGATCACCGGAAAACATCCCTTCCATCTTTTCAGGTACTTTCTTCGAAAACAACAACTGGTGATCACTTGCAGCCACTCTTTGGAAACCAGTATGCATTTGAATATCCAGTATGGATCTACATTTAGCAGAATCTCAGACCATACATCCACAACGTCATTCTTATTTTCACCCTTCTCTGTATCATTCCAAACATCTAGTGTTTAATCATAAAACATATAGCACCAGAAAAATACACGTAAGTTATTATATTTGAATACTAGTAAATCTCACCAGAACCAGATTGATGGGTAGACTTGGAAAAGTTGCAGCAGAGAAAGCAGTTTTTCATGTCTTGACCTTTTTTTTAGTACTTTTGGGACTCCCTGTTTCTTTGCTTTATACTCCAGCTCCGAGGACGGCCAACTTAATTATGGGATCCATCCAATTCATATTTACCTTAAGTAAAAAAGAGAGAGAGAGTAGGAAATTGGGGGCTAAATAGGTAAGTTTAAGATCCTTTCCTTCATAGGGTGTAGTTATTTGAGGAAGATGTAGGTAACTATTTTTACCATTAAATTATATTTTATAGATCGCCTATACTACTTCAAACTTAATATAATTCTCAATACAGTTTTATTAGTATTGACAATTCTTAAATCTGTCAAAATTAGCTGTTTTAGAACTAAAATGTAGCTATATAAATGTCCCACAAAGAAATATGTTCTACATTTTTGTGTGGTTGGTTTTCCTCCGAATGACCAAATTTATGGCACGTGAATCGCGTTTGTCTCTCTGCCTTGGCACCAAGTGTCACAGTTGCTCATTTTAGACTTATTGATTTAAATTGTCATACATTTAATCCCATTCAGTTGAATCACTGAGCAAAATGAACACCATCTCAGTGAAAAAGCTGTTGTTATTAGCCTCGTTCTTGATTTCACGCATCAAATTTGGGTGCTGCGAGATCAAAGATATCCGCATTGTCAAGGATCCCAGGCCTATGATCATGTTCGAACAGTTCGGGTTTGCTGCGAACGGGCACGTTGACATATCGGTAAAACATGTTTCTTGGAGGCCGAAGAATCATAATGCAAAACTCAACCTTTCTTCAATGGGATTCATCCTTGTTGCAGATTCATCTTATCCTCGAATGCTGAACGAATCGTTCCACAAAGAGGGATTCTGTCTCCTGTCCAGCAAGTTTGTGAAAATCGTGTTTCTGTTTGAAAAGCTTACGCCTGATTCAATGTATAATGCATCTGTAGCCATTGATGAACCTGATCATCTGTATTACCTGATGTTCGGGAATTGCCAGCCGGAGTTTTCGGTGTCTATGAATGTGCATACAGAAATGTACAGCATAATGGAGGAGGATGGGAGAAAGGATTTTCTTCCATTAGGTCAAACTGTATTGCCACAGCTATATTTCATCTTCTTTCTCGTGTACGCTGCTTTTTTGGCCTTGTGGGGGTTCATTTGCATCAAGCAAATCCTCACAGTCCACAAGATCCATCTCATCATGGCTGCATTGCTTCTTTTCAAGGCCCTGAAAATGATCTGTGCATCAGAGGACAAGGCATTCATCAGAAAGACAGGTAATGAAGTAAATGTTTTTAAGGTTTTTCTATGATATATCAGTATGCATAGCCACCATCAGTGTGAGTTTTACATTCCATCAACAGGCACGCCACACGGGTGGGATGTTGCGTACTACATCTTTGGATTCTTGAAAGGCGTCACGCTCTTCACTGTGATCATCCTGATAGGCACAGGGTGGTCATTCTTGAAGCCTTTCTTGCAGGAGCGCGAAAAGAGTGTTTTGATGTTCGTGATCCCATTGCAAGTCCTGGAGAACATAGCTGCGGTATTGATCAACGAGACAAGGCCGGTGGAACAGGCCTGGCTGTCATGGACAGAAATGTTCCTGCTCATTGATGTTGTGTGCTGTTGCACTGTGATTATCCCCATCTTCTGGTCCATTAGCAGCCTGAAGGAGGTGTCCAAGACGGACGGGAAGGCGGCGAAGAATCTGGAGAAGTTGAGTCTCTTCAGGCAGTTTTACACAGTTGTGATTGCTTACTTGTATTTCACAAGGGTTGTGGTTACTGCAATTGGTGCAAAAATTAGTTACAGATACCAATGGGTGCCTGTGGTTGCTGCAGAAGGAGCTAGCCTGGTTTTTTATGTGTTTGTCTTCTACAATTTTCAACCTGTTGACAGGAATCCTTACTTTGTGATTGATAATGCTGAGAGTGAGGCTGTTGTAGATCAACAGCCAGTGGAAATGGAAGATGTTATAGAACTTGAATGAGACCAGCCAGACTGTACAAATAATATTACACTACAAATATAGACAAACTCCCACAAATATGAGGATCTATTATGTAAATAAGCTAAACTCTCCATCAAAACCCCCAATTTTCAATTGACAACTTGACATCATCAATCCTTCATCTCCGCAACCGCTCCGGTGAATTCATATACCTACAATCAATCTTCGCTCAACATCGTTCGATCGATCCCTCGTCGTTGAGTTCAGCCTCGTTCAACCGCTCCGGCGTCTCAACCGTGAGAATCTCTCTGTTCTCAGTTCTCCAGTCCCTCACTTCTGACTGGTCTCCCTCGCGCCGCCGGAATATCTCCGCATCGCCGCTTCTCTAAAGTTTGTTCAGTAAGTTGCTTAACGAAAATTGCTTTTTTGCAGTTCAGTTTATTAGCAACTTTAAATTCTTTCTTGTGTTTATATCCAATTGAATGTGATTGATTATGGCATGAGGAAATTGAAATTTGACTGTATCAAATATATATACATCTGGCCTAGTTGCCAAAGGCTTTACATGCTACTTTTGGTGTATCAATAAAATTAATGTTAGACCAGATTTGCTGATGCCAAACCAAGCAATGTTGTGTAAAACATTATTTTGAGCAAACTCGGTCTGAAAGAATCCTAAAATATATCTGTATACCATCCTTCTCGTTTCACTGAATAACTAATTTTGAATATTTTATCTTGCAGAATGGGAAGTTTGGATAATGCAATTATATCTGATTCCAGTAGGAATATATTCCAGATATTCATGGATTTCATGACAAGGTTAGTAGGCGGATATACTTGTACTTGTAGTGACTTGAGCATTGTAATGTTTCACGTGGACTTACCTATGTATACAAAGTGTCTTGCATTTTTGAACCGGCTGGGATGTTTAGACTAAGGTGCAATATTCCACATGTATTTTTTTTACCTTTCAGTTTACATAATCAGTATTTTTTGTTTTTGTTTTTTCACAGTATCACCAAATTTGAGGAGCTGTTGAATGTTGGAAACAGGTTTCTCAGTAGCTTTCAGCAAGGACTTGGTTAGTGCGCTGGGATGCGGTTTTGTTTTCTTAAAATTGTGATGAATGAGTTTGATTCAATTTTTCTTGAACAGAATTACTCCGACGACCTCCAATTGACATGAAGTCAGAATTGGTAGGGCAGATCATGAAAGCTAATCAATCTAAAAGACTCTCGGCCTATGTTGAAGCTGGATCTGTAAACACCCACGACAGTAAACAAAATCTAACAAACTGTAAGTATCTGTCATTTGTTGTTTCTGTCTTCTCTGGATATCTTTTATACCTTCTTATGTGTAGATTTAAACATTGGATTGTTTACCAAGGGATTTCTGCAAAATCTTTTTAATAACCCTGTTCGTGATTGATGTTCAAAGACTTATTTTTACTCCTGTGAAGTTAAACAGAGTTGAATAACTATAGTGTTTATAAGATTAATATGACTAATGCTATGTAGAAGTTATGGATATGTTTCTCATAATGGGTAACATGCTAGACATTCTTAGTTTTAGTTTATTTTTTGGGCTAGCTGATGTATGGTGTCATATACTGAATTAATTCTTAAAGGAGACTATCAGTTTTCTGTTATGGAAATATTACCTGACTTATTGTGTTTTCATGCCTTTTTCATCTGCATACAGAAGTGCGTACGTGCCATCTCGGACTTTTGGACTGTTTAAATCAAGGTAATAGTTACTCTTTACATCGTTTTTTGTTTGAGAAAAGTTTAATGCTTTGCTAAGAATTGTGAAGCTAGTCTTGTAATTATAATTTGATCCAAGGTTATTCCATTTTTCCTTTATATAAGATGTTAGACGTGGTTCATATGTTTGCAAGTAAACATGGTGTTGTTAATTGTCTAGTTTGTCAGTAACATAAGTTCTGAGCTTAAAAAACAAGCTTTCCAATTTTTTCGGCCATGTGAATACGATCAGTCTGACAATATTTTTCATGTTTAAGATATACTTTAAACATAATAATCATTTAAATTTATTTTTTTCATGAATTGCAGCCACACTTTTAGTGAAGGAGTTAGAGTCCCTTCTTGATGACGCTACCACAGTTATTGAGAATTACAATGAGGATATGGCGCATTTGCTGGATGAAGATCTACACTGCAATTTGTTTTCCTCTTTAGCTGTAGCTGACAAGGTTGAATTCTTTTCCCTTGCATTCCTCATTTATGTCTGGTTTCACTTCTATAAGCTATATTTGGCAACACATCTATCCCATATGGTGCTCTATGTGATTTTTATGGTACTTTCACTTAGACTAGTTGATGACTTATCCAGTAGATGTGTTGGAAAAGACTGTAGATTTCGAAGGCGTTAAATTTATGTTGAGATCGAGTACTGTATTAGATGATCATTCTGAATTCAGAAGTGTCTACATCTTGTGAACGTGACCCTTCAATTTTCTCTCTAGTTGATTATTATCAATTGTCTAATTCTCATGTCCCATTTTCTGTAGGAAGAAGCACCATTATCGGATCTTCAGATGCCTGAAATCACAGATTATGCAATGCTGATTGGTGTTATCTATGGTATGGTGAAACAAGAATATATAATGCAGGTAAAGCAATTTCAGACTTCCCCATCTAGTGTTGTTTATATGCATTTGTTTTTCTCTGATCAAATCTCAATATGATTGTAGGAAAAAATAGTTTCTTCTCTTAGTCTGACAACATCATCTGGAGAACTGGAGAGTTATTGCCTCATGTGGTCGTTACGCCCCTTTATCGATGATGAAATCATGAAGAAAGCTTGGAGACTTGTCAAATGACTTCTGAATCTAGAATTTCACATCTGATACACACTTGATAATCATCTCTGCTTACAAGCTTTGTGCAGAGATTGGGTTAGAATTCCATCATTTTCTGGTGTGTATTGTGCTAATGATGAGAAGAGGAGACTATTTTAAAGGCTGTCTTGTTTTTTATTTCATTGTTTGTGGCGATTTGTGTCATGGAAGATTTTATATCTTATTGTAATGATGATTTTTTTTATTGATGATCCACTCTGACCCAAAGCAATCCATATAGTTCTTGAAAAAATAGATATAAAAACAGGGAAAAGAAGTGCTGTGTTATGGTCAGTCCAGTCCAGAATAAAGTTTGTAAAGAAATTAAAGGTTCTTGAATGGTTAACAACATTGAATAAAATCAAGATAATTTTTAAACAATATATGGATAACTTGAATCAAAATTTGATTCATTAACATGTTTAAAGGTCAAATTTTCATTTCAGAGTACCAAAATTTGACATTTACTGGGAATGCCCGTTTGGCCGTTTCCATATGGGCGCTGCAGCAGTGGCTCCTGTCGTGGCGCTATTAACTCCTCATCCTCACTATCACTACTTCCCTCGTCTTCCCAATCTACACTCCCCTGGTCGATTCTCCGCAGCCTCCCGCGTCTCCGTCAGAGCCAGTTATCAGGACGACGAGCAAGAGTTCGGTTTCGGCAACCGGTCCCAGAAGAAGAGAAAATGGTGGTCCGACGACCCGTCAACGCCCTGGTGGGACAGTGAGGATGAAGACGATGATGAAGAGGATGATGATTATGAAGGGCTTGGGGCTTTCTCTTCCCTTTTCAAGGTACTGCAAAGAATTTCACTTCATTTCATTTATTTACTGTTGAATTCAGTTTCTTTGTTTGGCACTCCATTTTTTTGGTTGGGTTATTTTGGATTGAAGAACCATTTATGGTCTGCTTTACCTTATTGGATGGAATATTTTAAGAATTTTTAGTGTAGAGGCTTTTGCAAATTGCCTACTAGTATTCGAGTAGGAAATCTCAACCAGGTTATATGGCTAAAAAATCCAAAGTGAAGTGGAGTGTAGTAGTTTGATCCAGCTTGCATAAGATGTTTAGGCATAACTCGATAAACTGCACACATATGTGTATGATTGTATGGGTGGAGCTGTACTTCGGCTGTTCTACCCTGGAACTTATTTTAAATGAAGTATTTGGTCCAACATTTGCTACTTATATGCCTATCCCCAATATGGGGCTTGCATAATTTTTGAGGTTGAGATGTTCGATTTTCTGTGCAACTTGTATTCTGTGTATTCATTTGTCATCACGTCTATGTGCAATCTCTGTTAGACTCGTAAGTGTGTGCTTATACATTTCAACACAAACAAGATCTCTCATGATGCTTATTTAGTCCGTATATTAATTGACTTCAGTGATCAAATTTAATCAATTTTGACCTAATAAATAGTTAAAGTGGAACGAGGTACTGTAACTGTAAGACTTTCTCGAGTGTGGAGCTTTCATCTTTTTTTAAAAGTTCGAGGTGTGATTTCTTGCAATATGTTAACTGTTTTGTGATTGTTCTTAATTTGTTGTAACTTTGTCATCATTTCTGTGTGCAAACTGTGTTAGTCTTAAGTAGTGCAATGTCAACTGCAGGTCTTTCAAGCATTTGGTTGGGTGGTTCCTGCCATCGTTGTATCATTGTTTCTAGGGATGGGATCTAATGCCTTCCTCATGGCATTAGCACTTCCCCTAGCTCAGTCTGCCATTTCATCAGTATTTGATCTTATATGGGATAAGGTAACACCGGCTGATAGTGGCAGACCTAAATCCAGGTCTCGGAGGCGAAAGAGGTATTCTTCAGAGGCTTCCAGTAGCAGTGAAATGCAAGAGGAAAGAGAACAACAGAGTGCTCAAAGTGGCAAAAGTTATGGTGGTGATTATAAATCTTGGGTATCCACGGGCAACGTGAAGGGTGAGGGAAGGGCAAGGAGTTTTGGTGGATGGGATGAGCTAGATGATCAAAGGAGAAAAGAAAAGGAGGCAAAAATAGCAGCTATGAAGGAAAAGACGTGGCAGTCTCGAGGTAAACTCAGTAGAGGAGGTAGAAGGCAAAGAACACCACTTCTGGTGAGATTACTCGTGGCCTTGTTCCCCTTCTTAGGATTTTGGACCAAATTGTTTTGAGTTTTGGCTACGACGTGCAGCCTCACCATAGATCAGGCTTGCCTGTGTAATATTTAAACATTCATCCACTGATAAACAAAATTCAACTTCATATTAATATAGGTGCACAGAAGAAAATTTGATGCTTACATCATACATCCTGACCACTTCAAACATAACAAAGTTGTACTACTGCTGCTATAGACATGATTGCAGTATGGTTCATGCCAACTAAGCTTACATATGACTTTTGTAAAAAAATATACACTAGTTATACAGATCACATTGACCATTTTCTCCGATATTAAGCTTCAGGCGAAGATGTCTGACGATCAGGGGTGGGAGTATTGGTATTGGTTGGCTCAATCTTCCTCATCCTGATGGTTGGCAGAGTAGATTCTTCTTCATCATCATGATAAATGTATGCAAATCCACCATGTCTTGTGAGGTCCATCCCTTGCATTTCATCTTCAGCTGAGATTCTGAGCAGGTTTATCTTGTGGAGACCATAGAACAGCGGTCCCATGGTGGCGGAAACCCACCCGATGACCACCAGAATTTGGATGATCTGAGCTGCCAGCAGCTTTCCTCCACCTCCCATGAACAGACCGTACGGTCTGTCCGGTTTACCCGGGTAGACCTCGTTGACCAGATTCTTGGCGGCGAAGAGGCCGGTGAAGATCAAACCCCATGCACCGCATCCCCCGTGGAGCTGTGCTGCCTCGAGTGGATCATCATACTTGAGCTTCATGGCTAGCAAGTTGAACCCCATGAGGACCCAAGCCGAGACGAAACCGCAAATGATCGCTGCCCACGGTTCGACCACGGAACAACCCGAGGTGATTGCTGCGAACCCGCCGAGCAAACCGTTGCAAACATCCATCACGTTCCAGTGACCGACTAACAGCCTTTTACCGAACAGTGTGGTGAGAGCGGCTGTACATCCAGCCAATGTGGTGGTGACAGCTGTCCTTCCGACGGCGCTCCACTGGCCGTAGTACGATCCCCGGCTCCCATAGGATTTCAAGATGGTTAAAAATGAACCAGGGTTGAACCCGTACCAGCCGAACCAAAGCAAGAACGTGCCCAACACCACAAGCGAAGCACTGTGACCACGCAATGCAACCGACCGTCCAGACCGGCCGAACCGTCCGATTCTCGGTCCTTCGATCAAAGCTCCCCAAAGACCGGCAATCCCGCCAACCATGTGGACCACACCGGAGCCGGCAAAGTCAATGGCGCCGGATCCAAACAGAAGGTTCCCATCAGCCCTGGCCGCCCCGGCCCACCCGTCACCGGACCAGAACCAATGAGAAACCACCGGGTAAACAAACCCGGTCAAGAACGATGAATATATTAAGTATGCAACAAACTGCGTCCTTTCCGCTATCGAACCGCTAGTAATACCTGCCCCCAAGAAAAATCAAACAAAATTCAATACAATTTGTCAAAAAAAAAACTGATGCATAAAACCGACCAACTGAAGCAGTTAACGGACCTGCGGCGGCGATGGCAAAAGCCCACTGATAGAGGAAGAAGCTGTAGTCAACAGTGGGGGAGGGGAAGTTCTTGAGGCCGAAATGATGCTTGCCGATGAAGCCGTTTGAGGGAGAGCCGAAGGCAAAGGCGTAGCCGAAGAGGTAGTAGGACAAGCCGCCGGCAGCGGCGTCGAGAACATTGGTGAGCATGATGTTCATGGTGTTCTTGGCTCGGACGGAGCCGGCGCAGAGCATGGCGAACCCCAGCTGCATGGCGAAGACCAGGTAAGCCGAGAAGAGCAGGTACGTGCTGTCCACGGCGTAGGTGGTGTCGGAGAGCCTGGACGCCACGCCGTCGAACTGGCCGCATATGTAGTCGGCGGCGGCGGAGGCGTTGGCGGCGCCGGCGAGGAAAGGGAGGAGGTCGGAGGCGGAGCAGCTGGCCATGGTGATGGAAGCTTGAGTCTTAGCAGGTTGTTTTGGAGATGGGAGAGGGAAGGAGTGTGCTTGGTGTTTTTATAGAGCGGAAAAAGAGAGCTCTGGAAATTAAATTATTACTGTGTGAGTGTGTGTATGATGAATTTGTAGCCGGAAAAAACAGTTTCTATTTCATTTTTTTATGGTGTTGAATAACTTTCAGGTCCACTCTTGAGATTGTGAGATGCATATAGAAATTAAATCTATATGAATTGGTTTTTATTGGTTTTTGTGAAGGAAATTAAATCTCGTTGAATTGAAACTCTGGCCCCTTTATACCAGACATATTTTGAAAAAGGCCAGTCTAAATTTCTAGGTCTCCATGTTAATGAGCTAAAACATTAATCGTTAGTACTATTCATGTGTTATTAATAAAAGACGCATGGATTTCATTTCAAATTTTTGAAAATTGTTTAGAAATAAATAGCAAATAACTCCGAATATGTTTTGAACAAATATGTTGTTGTTGATTGATTAAAGGAAGAACAGAATCAGAAATTTGCAAGCTAATAATTCTTCCAATAAAATAAATGCAGCAGCCATATATTTGTAGCTAGCATCTTTCTAAAATTGCACTATATTTCCATTTCGATATATCAACAAACTATTCCTACCTTTCAAAAATTGAATGTTCAGTGAATCTAAACTTAACGTATCTCTTTTAACATTTTGAGACTTCATCAAAATTGAACTACTCTAAACATTTCAGAATGTGGTATCAAATTAAGTTGAACCACTGAGTTAACATTCAATTTTAGAATTCTCCTTTTAAAAATGGCATGACGTGACTTTCAAAAATATACCTTATCAATTTATTTCTAACAAGATTTTTTTTTAGGTTTACGGAAATATAAAGAGCATACAAAATACTGCTAATACTTGAAATTTTTCTACCAATATTCAGAAAGCGAACGTTGAAAAAGGACTGATATGCTATATATGTTAATTAATATACGTGATTATATATCATTTGTTAATTAATATATGTTAATTAAGAAGAAGAAAAATGAATTAGTTTGGATTGATTATCATTTGTATGACCTGATTAATCAAATGCAAAGACCTTACACTGTAAGTAATTAATTAATTAATTATAAATTAAGTACTAATTGTCAAGTTGAAGCAAAATATAGATTAAGAGGATTCCAAAGATTCCCAAGCAACATTTTTGGCATTAATATGATCACATTCAAGGTCCACAAGATGGTGTGTAATGTATAGTAGAGATTAATTAGGACTAATCTCTGCCTGCACAGTGATTTTTGGATAGCGATGTGGTGTTAATTAATTTAATACTAATTAATGAAGAATCTTATAATTATAATTACCAAGTGGTTTAAAGATGAAGTAAACGGTTTTAGAAATGGCGACCATGATGCTCTGTTGGAAACAGTCAATCAAAGGAAGAATTTATGGTTTCTTCTACACAAAATGTACTTGTGCAAAAATCTCTTTGGTGAGAATCTGATAAAGTTTAGGCTATGGTTTTCCGGTTGCAGAGTTAAACTGGACTAAACTGAACGGAAACAAATTTTTCAAAAATGAAAAAAGTTTAAATATACTTATATTGTACGTGGATAGGAATGGTAGGATATGGTGCAATTGATGGATGTACTATTCAAATAAACCGTATATTTAATATCTCCCATACAATTTTCAATAATGTCAACGTTAAAATTTTCTGAAAAACATGGAGAAAACAATTTAAACTCGTGGAAAGAAATCATCTATGTGGCTCCGGCATAATTATTTGTTTTTGTTGTATTAGGTTTTCGTTTATCTTCTTCTGCTTTTATATGAAATATTATTCGTGAAGCTGTGAATCGTCCACGACTTCACCCACCGATCGTTGACCACACGCATCCTAGCTCCGATCATTGACATGGCCAACCCATTTAATTTTTTTCACAACCTCTATTATTTGAATTTATATTTTGGACCAGTGATTCTGTGCGGAAAACATTGGCCGAAAAGATTATAAAATACCTATCTTTGTTTACGAATAACGAAAGTTTGACACTTTTAATTTAAAGATGTCTAATTAAGTTGCTAAGTGTGAAAAATACAATAGTCACCAAACTTGTGCCAGTAATTATTTAAAATAGCAAAAATGTTGAGTTACTAGAATTCTTTGAATTTGTGGAAAGTACAATAATATCCTTAGATAGCTATACCAATTTTGTAAATTGAAAAATTGACCGATCTTAAATTGTTTAATTTTGATTTTCAAGTGATTGGAAAAATCCTCTATGAGCTTTATATCTTAAACTAGATTCCCACCACTTATATACCTTCTTCCCCGTGGAAATGTCGGACAAAAAGTTAAATGTTTAGTCGTGGTTGAAGCATCTTATATAAATGCTTTGTACACATGCACCAATCGTTACTTGAATTTTCATTGCGTACATTTACAATTATATGTCAATCACGTTCTAGCATTCAACTTCTTACACTTGACCATGGCTTGAGCATAATGCTCGGCCAATGGTTGATTGTTATTTGATGGTTGCTCAGTTACTTTTAAAGGACATATTGTTTTTGGTGTATTTTTGTCGAAGAAACATATTTTTAAACATTATTGAACATGATTATTGAGCTAAATTAATGATTCCAAGATCTTCATGATTATCATCAAATTATAGTTACATTGAATAAGTTGTGGAAGCAATAGAAAATTTTGGGAAAAGAGGGAGTGGGAGTATGAATGAAAAAAAAGGAAGAAGATAAAATAGGTGTTGAGTGAAACAAGGGTGGCATATATCACTCCCCTAAAAATATCATAATAATATTTTTATATATTATATAAAGAAACGGGTGTTGCCATATTAAATCGACAGAAACAATCACCAATGATTCTGCTTTTTGATCATATATCTATCAAATGTTTTGGCTTTTGAGGAATTAGCATTTATTCCATTAATGATTGATATAAATATACGTTAGAAACTTAGAAGATGATCAGCAAAAGATATAAGCATGCGTGCCTTTACTGATGTTCTAGTAGGGTGAAAAACAAGGATGGATGCGTCATTAAGAACAGTACTGCAACTAAATATTCCATTGTTTACTGCGTAATCACATTTTTCGTCAACTGTTCTTAATAATATTATAAAGAAAACTTTAATTATTAACATACAGCACAAAAATGAGGTGACCTGTGACTGTGTTAAAAGCAGAATGAGAATAACTTTATAATTAAGCACGTAGAGAAGTTGAGGCATTATGGATGAATCTTTAGGAATCTGATTGAATATTCAGTAGTTCATCAAGGTCAACATATTTACACCAATAATTTTGAATTTATTGAATAATCCTGATTGATAAGGAGAGACAATAATATATACTCGGATGGACTTCATACATATTTACATCAATTGTCTACCTAATTAATTAGGATTTTGAATGGAACTGATATATATGATTTAAAACTTAAATAAAAAAAAATTAATGTACTGAAAATACCACACTGAATATTATTAAATTATATTTTGAACGGTTATATAAAACGTTCAATTTTAATAATGCAATATGTATTTTGTCATGAATATTAACTAAATAGTCCTTCATCATTTAAATCATCTGATTGTATTGTCCGTGTTAAGTTATAAACAATATTTTAAAAGAAATCAATATACCAGCAAACAAGAAAAATCAACATTTTTAAACATGGATCATCTGTCTTAGTAAAGTCCACGTGATGACGAGAATTAATACGTAGTTAGTACAATATTAATCTAATCTGAAGGGTTACAAGTTGGCCTTTCAACGGATTTACAGTCATTGGAATCAATATTGTCATAGTTAGTAGTGAATTAGTAATTTTTTAAAAAATGTATGAGGTAATGTATGACGTAAACACGATAGTGATTATTAGAAATATAATTGAAAAATACCACCATATATTTATTGTGTTTCTACAAATGGTCACAGAATCTGATTGGCTGACGAAATGGAATCAATCTCTGTATAAACCAAGATTCAAAAACACAAAAAGTCAGACTTATCATTTTAAACGCTTATAAAATAAGTTTTATAAGTATATGAGAAATCCGTCGCCGCGTTATTTGAGTATCATGTTGTCAGGAAAATGGCAGCAGAGAAACCGCAGTAGGTGAACTGTCCATTTTTTCATCTTCCAATAACAAAATTCAATCTGTAAAATATGATAGATAATTAGTGTTAATTGATAGCTAAACAAAATCAACATCTGTGAATTGACATAACCGTTGAATGATGATAATTTCTTCATCAATTAATGAGGAACGAGTAAATGATTTTGCATATCGATCGAAATGAAATCCATTCTGAGCTTGGGAAGTGAATTGAATATAGAGTTATAAAATAATACTCACTTTTACTTAAAATTTATGATTATGGCCCTGTTTACTAGAGCTTATTTCTTGATGTACTGAACTGAACTGAACTGAATTGAATTGAACTGAACTGAATTGAACTGAATTGAAGTGAAAATTGATGTATTGAAAAATGGAATCAGCATGACTGAATTAACCTGAATTTCATCAAATTGCATTTTCACTGAACTGAACTGAACTGAACTGAACTGAATTGAACTGAACTGATCTGAACTGATCTGAACTGATCTACGGATAAGGTCTGGTAAACAGGGCCTATATCTACTTTATTAATTTTGTTTCACGAAGGTATTCAGTTTAAGTAAATTAACACTTGTAAAATGTAACTGAGGAATGACAATACCGGCCCAGTACCTTCCTGGGCCGAAAGAGAGACTAGTGGCCCAAGACAAGAAAGAGTAGTAGCCCTCCCGGGGATGCACATCCATCCTAGAAAGAAGACGAGGAAAGCGACAAGTCCAAATGGTCCTCACTCTTGTCTTGACACGAGGAGTTTCTACATAAATACTAGCCCCCAAACAGTAAACCAGGTATATGACTTTTATCTCTCTACTTCTCATTGAGAGCATTTCCGTAAGATTTCCTCCTTATCGCTATCCCCATCTCATCATCACACCGGAACCTCTACCCCCGAGGTTTTGTTTTGTAGGTTCATCACAGGCCTACCCCAGAGAACCCCCGGATAGCGTTGATCCACAGGAGACCGGCGGATTTCAGCAGCACCAAGGAATAAAAATAGGGGTTTACTACACGCAGGACCTTTTTTTATGTAGGACCGATTTTTTGTAAAGACAAATTAAAAAAAAAACTCAAATGCAAGGGTACACTTGAGGTATTATGGTATATTTTTGTTCTGCATGAGAAATGGTCATGCATATTGTAAAAATAAAGTACATATATTGTCATTATACTAAAGTTAACTAAAAATAGTGCAGATATAACTGGTTTGGAGGGAGTATAAAAATGGATATCCCGACTTTCAAACAACATCAATTGTTTTTTTTTTCACATTCTAATTTGTTTGTTTGTGGCTCTAGGAATACTTCCGTCAAAACCTATATCACTCACTCATTGTAGTTAGAGATGGTACTCACACATTCATGCTAGCAAATTATCAAGGTATTTACGATCATCTTTTTGAGAATTTTTTCTTATGTAAAACTCGATGTCCACTACAAATGTTAACCCGATGTGTTGTTTGTTTCGAAAAAAGGGATCATTGCAAGAATGACCATGATTTACGTTTGATATTTTCAGCTGGTGGCTCTTGTGCTTGTGGAGATATCTTGTCAATGAAGCGCAACGGTTTATGTTCGAATCAAAAGTGTAAAGAACAGTAAAAACCCCTTCCAAATTCCAAGCGAATTCACCAGCTCTATGAGATCCATTTTGGATTCTTTGTTTAGTTTCTGGAAAGATAGGATGGTACCCCTCCAACTAACTCCTAAGGTTAAGAGTGATGTCCAAGAATACTTAACATCTATTGTCGTTAGGCTTCTTTTAGAGTTTTGTTGACAAAGTAAAAGCCTTGGCTCATTAATTTATGAGAGAATGTTCTCTTCGCCCGACTTATTGGAAATTCTGGTCCAACTGGATGAGTCTCTCAAATTATTCATTTTTGGAAAATGTCTGCGTGAGTTACTATCAAAATTGCTACTACTAGGTGAACTTCAGTACCAACACTGTTTTGCGAAAGTATTTTTATACTATTATCAGACATTTGTTGCTAAAGTCATTCAATGGAGACGAAGGATAAGATATTAGAGAAGTATCCCCTACTAAACATTTTTCTTTGCAAATATTTTCCAGGGCCTACTTTGACCTTACTACTTGTGAAGAAAGATGATCTCTTTTTCATTTTTTCCCCTATGTTTAGAGAAAATATTCCCATCATTTACTGGAGTTGATGGCAGGCTAGAGGTATGGTAATCCCTCTCATTTGTGTCTTTACTTTCCAACAATTCATTGTAAGTATAGGTATAAAATTTCATGGTTTTGTTTGGATTTGTGTATTGCATAATCTACATGAGTATTTTTGTTTGAGATCATGTCCACACTATGTATGTGCCTTATGTGCAGCGATTCTTCACTAATCATCTTGTTTGTGGTCCTTTGTTTGGAGTTTCATTCCCCCTTTGTTTTCTTTAAAAAAATCTTGGTCTTACTGCACAACCTTGTCAATATAAACATTTGCTTAGGAGATTGAACCTTTGAACGAGTTATCTTTACTTAGAATCTTCATTAATTTGCAAACCATTTTACTAATTTCGTTGTTTATAGTAATCTAATGTACTATAAAACTTCTATAAATTAATACTCGATAAAATTAATAATTTATCCAATCCCAACTTGGGACCAATACAAAATTGGACCTCAATCGATAATATAATTAGATAATAATATTTTTGAAACCCAAGTGTGTATATATTGATCCCAACAAAACAATATATTAATAATTACTAAAAGATTTCATGTACACTTCAAAATTTTTAGGCTTCCTAGTAAAAAATGAATCTATAGTCACTTGTTTTTTGTCGAACTTCATATCTATATTGAGTTCATCTTTAAATCTCCTCAGTGCAATTAAGTGTTTGGGCATTGTCTTCTCGTATTGCAACAAAAAGTTGTGAAAACTTGTTGCCGCTTGCAATGGTTCTTACAGAATGACCGGTTCCAATGCTTATTTTACTTGTTAAAAGACAATGAACTTAAACAAATTCAATTAATTTGTGAATGCATATTCATAGAATGTGTCTTGGAATTTTTATTTTTATTTGTAATTTATTTTCATCTCTAACTAATATACATTATAACTAGTATGTTAGACTTGGAAACTAACTTTAAATGGATAAAGTATTAATTTATTGATATAACAATATCTTGCTAAATTAATAAAATATCCCGCTCCCAAAATTATTATTTTATAGAGGTTTTACAGTATATCTGTATTCATTCCTCCTTGTCAGATTTTAAAGTGGAAATAATTAAATAACACAATTATATGAGTGCTTGAAAATATCGAATTTATCACGAGCCACTCTAATGTACCCATTTATGTAGCTTGTGAACGGCAAGATATAACAACAATGTGGATGCAAATATTGAGTTTTGTGCAAGGGTTTAATCCACAACTAGGAGAAACAAGCATATGCGGTAACAACCTTTTATACTGGAACATTGTCTAGCAAAAATATAATTCACATTTATCAGGTGGAGCATTTTCTGAGGAGGTCAAAGCACCTGAAGATTCGGATAGTGTAAGACATGCTAAAATTCCTAGAATATCATAGGAAAGCTCTATTAGCACTCTGCCTGGGACATCTAAAGTTGCTGATACAAAGCATGACTATGTGTCTCCTGTGTCCTTGTTGACTTTTGAATGTTTGAGGACCAGGGTCGTCCCGAGCCTAGTGTGATTGCACTAGACCTAAAGTTAAAAAGGCCTGAAAATTATTAGTCATTTGTATGTTGTTTACAATTTCTTTTTTAGATTTGCTATGCAAACAATAATTTGTGAAATGCGCTTGTTTCTTCTGCATGCAAATTTTTTAAATCACGTGCATAAATTTAATTGTGAGTACTCTAACCATACTTAGAAATTATTTATTTTAACTCAATCATGCTCTAAACTTATTACTCCAACTTTTAAGAGAGTCTGATTTTTATATTTTTTTTTTTGCACTGGGCCTCATATAAGATTGGACCTGCCTTGTTGAAGACCATTGATATTTGATTTGTATCATCACTTAGACAAGAAGCTGGCTGTAAAGGCTCCGATGTGACTTCCAAAGAGTCCCTAAAACTCTTATGTTCGAGTGTATGGATTAATCCAGTTCTTTCGCGGGATATATCTGTCCACATACCATTACATCGACTCTTGTCCACTGTTTTACATAGATGCTTGAGAAAATGCTATCGCGAATCTATGATTCTAAATGCTACTTCTAGAGGGCTTCCATCAACTACCTCATATTTCTTTTATAGGAATTTTAAGGGGTTGTCATCCTTGTGGATTCTCTGCGAATTCGGGTGATGTGTGCACAAGCATAAGCTGGCAAAGTGGGACAAATATGCATATGGAAGTGATGTCTGTTCATGTCGTACATTGTATCTACATTCACAATCATGGTATGATAAACTACATTTTTTGTCCTTTCTTCATATTTCATTTTAGCATATGATAAATATGCTCTCTAGGTAGAACTGAGGCAGATGTTTCCATTTTCCTAATTCTATCATATGATTTCATTCGTCTGATCTTGTTCACCGACGACCCAACATCATTCACATTGTTAGCCCAATATAAATGATAATCTCCATCTTCATAACTATGAAGAGATGATGAATATGGTGAAGGTTATGATTCTCATTACAACGTGTCATATTTATACAGATGACTACATACAAGATTACAGCTAATTGATATGTACACATCCTTTCTATACTTAGGTGCTAGTATACGTGGAATAGATGAGAACAAATCCTTTCCATGGTTAGAATGATACGAAGATATTATCAATATTAATACCCTCTCGCAAGCTCAAGATCGGGTGCGAACGAGAAGCTTGGTCCTTAGTGATTGAAACCGAGACGTACCAGCAACTTTGGTGAAGATGCCCGCAATTTGATCAACGGATCGGACGTGTCGAACAATGAGCTCGCCGTCTTGAACTTGTTCTCTAACAAAGTGGAAGTCAATCTTAATGTGTTTAGACCGCTGATGAAAGACAGGATTGGCCGTGAGATACGTGGCACTAAGATTGTCACAAAGTAGAATGGGAGGACCACATGAAGGAGCTGACATTTCTTTCATAAGTTGTTGCAGCAAGATGAGCTCAGCAGTGGAAAACACAATGGCCCTATATTCAGCCTCAGTGCTAGAGCGAGCAACAACGTTTTGTTTGCGAGACGACCAACTGATCATATTCCCACCAAGGTAGATGGTGAAGCCATGCTGGGAGCGACAGTCTTCTGGATCAGAAGCCCAACCAGCATCAGTGAAGCAGACGGGACGGGAATCACGATCCTGGCGGAAGAAGAGACCAGTGTCAAGAGATCCTTTGAGATATTTGAGGATCTTCTTCACAGCTACCCAATGATGTTCAGATGGCTGATGCATGAACCGAAAAACCCTGTTGACTGAGTAGGAGATCTCAGGACGGGTGATGGTAGCATACTAGAGAGCACCAACAATGCTGTGGTAGAGATGGACATCAGAAAATGGATCACCACCAGAAACAAGACGCGACCCAGGAACTGCCGGAGAGGCAATGGGTTTGGATCCCATCATCTTACTTCGATCAAGAAGGTCCAGAATGTACTTCCGTTAAGAGAGCAAAATTCCTGCAGAATTGCGGTGAACCTCAATGCCGAGGAAGTAGTGAAGATCACCCAAGTTTTTTAGTTAGAAGACGGAGTGAAGATACCGGATAAAGTCCCCAATAAAGAAAGAGTTTGAGCCAGTGATGATTAGATCGTCAACATAGACCAGAACATACACAACATCAGTGCCATGACGTTTGATGAAGAGCAAGGTGTCGGAGATGCACTATGTGAAGTCGTGTCGATGAAGAGCCAGATGTAGTTTCTGGAACCATGCACGGGGTTCCTGTTTAAGGCCATAAATAGCCTTCTTGAGCCGACAAACATGAGTGGGATGTGTAGCAGAAACGAACCCAGGAGCCTGGTCCATACAGACAGTCTCAACAAGATCACCATTGAGGAAGGCATTGTTGATATCAACCTGGCGAAGTGGCCATCCACGAGTGACTGCAAGACTCAAGACAACTCGAATAGTGGTTGGTTTGATAACCGGGCTGAAAGTATCAAAGTAGTCAACCCATTCCTCCTGATTGAAGCCCTTTGCCACTAGACGAGCCTTGTACCTGTCAACAGAACCGTCTGGCTTCTTTTTGATCCTGTAAACCCACTTACAACCAACAACATTAGAAGTGGGGGGCCGAGGAACAAGTTCCCATGTCCCATTAGCAATCAAAGCAACAAATTCTAATTGCATAGCATGCTGCCAGTTAGGGTTCTTTTTGGCTTGAAGAAAGGTTTTTGGCTCGAAGTCAGAGGAGTCACAAGTGACAGAGTGTTTGGTGGCAATGTGGATTTTGGGCTGTAGAGAAATAGTGGAAGCCCGAGTGACCATACTATGCACAGAAGACTCAGATGGCCGATAGTAAGATGGAGACTGAGGATAAAGAATAATAGCTGTGGAAGTGGGCGAGGAAGGAGTGGGGGACGGAGGTGTGACTGGATCAGATGAGGGATCTGGAGGAGGAATGGTCGAGGCTGAAGAGGGAGTGGGAGATGGAGGTGTGACTGGATCAGATGATGGATCAGGATTAGGAGAATCATCCGATGGAGGATCTAGTGGAGTGAGAGAGAGGTGCCTGTAGTGGCTAAAGAGAGAGATCCACAGTAGACAAGTCAGGTGAGCTAGACCGAGCCAGATCCGGGTAAGGAAATGATGAGTCGTCAAAGACAACATGACGAGAAATGTAGGTTTTGGAGGTAGGAACATGATAACAGAAGTATCCTTTATGTTTTGCACTGTAGCTGAGGAAGATACATGCTGCAGAACGAAATTCCAATTTGCTGCTGTTGTATGGGCGAAGATAGGGATATCAGAGACAACCAAAGGATTTAAGGAAGGCATAATCAGGTTGACGATGATAAAGACAAGAGTAAGGAGATTTGTGGTGGAGAGTTGGTGTGATGGTACGATTATTGAGGTAAACAGCAGTGTGAAAGACATGTTCTCAAAAGTTCATAGGAAGATTTGAATAAGCTATAAGGGAGGCCTTTTTCGACAATAGTTCGATTTCGACATTCTGCAGCTCCATTTTGTTCAGGGGTATGCGGACAGGAAACATGATGAAGGATACCATTAGTTTCAAGAAAAGTAGAGACATTTCGAAACTCACCCCTCAACCAGACTGAAAAGCTTTGATTTTAGTAGAAAACTGAGTTTCAATCATAGTTTTAAAAGATTGAAAAACAGATAAAACCTGAGACTTTGCAGTAAAAAAGTAAATCCAGATATATTTCGTGCAATCATCAATAAAAAACACAAAATAATGATTCCCATTAAGAGACGGAACAGAGGCAGGGCCCCAAACATTTGAATAAACAAGATCAAAAGGTTTATTTGAAGTAGTATGACAAGAGGGAAGATGATGTCTATGACTCTTGCCTAACTGACATGCACGACAAGTGATTTATTTAAAATGGGTGGGTAAATCAAATTCAGCAAGTTGACGATGCAGCACAGACTCGTGAGAGTGGGCAAAACGATGATGCCAACATGCAACAGAGGCTCGTTCACCTTTAAAAGCACGTGGACTAGGAGAACGAGTTGGAATCCGATACATACCATCTTCAACGATCCCTTTGAGGACCATTGTTCCCTGTAATATCTTAACATAGCAATGATCAGCATGCAGTTCTACAAATACGTAATTATCTTTGCATAAGTGACGGACACTAAGTAGGTTTTTAGATACTTTAGGAACAACAAGGATATCATTAAAGTGAATAGAATTAGCAGCATGCTCTGTAATTAGATTAAGATTGCATGTATGCGTAATAGGAAGAGACTGACCATTTGCAACGGTGAGATTGTCTGTGCCAACATAGGGAGCCGAGAGATTGAGACCGGAGATATCCGCGGTGACATGGTGGGTGGCGCATGAATCTACGATCCACGGGTCAGAGAGAGCTGACGGACTGGCCTGAAAAGCAGCATAGGCAGCCGGAGGGGACCGGGACGCCGCTGGCTGACGGAGACGTGCTGCAGCACGATGGTTCACCGGCGGGTATATGTCCATGTTGAGGTGCTGGTGGCAGTTGCGGGCATCATGCCCGACCTTCCCGCAAATCTGACAGGTCACACGAGGGCGATCACTAGAACTAGTAGAGTTCTCCGGTGCAGAGCAGTTGGACTGTCGGCGAGCAACGAAGGCGGTCGGAGCTCCGGCGACTGTAACATCGTCGTTGAGGCGCTGTTCCTCTTTAAGCAGATGGCCAAGGATATCGAACGATGTGACCGGCGTGACCCTCATGTCGATTGCGGTACGGAAAGCTCCAAATTCTGGCCCAAGCCCGAAAAGAATATTCTCAACAAGCTCAGTGTCTGAGATGGTTACCATGCATTCGGCGAGGCCATCGGCGAAGACGCGTTTCTTCTCGACGTATTCCATCACGGTCATCCCTCCCTTGGGCAATGATTGGAGCTGCTGGCGGAGATGCTGCTGACGAGCCCGGGACTGCGACTGGAAGGTGGATGCTAGCGCCGACCAGCACTCTGCCGTGGAGTCCAATGCGCGGGAGACAAGGGACAACATCGGCACAGAGAGTGGAACGAATCCACATGAGGATGAGGCGGTCCTTGCGCCGCCACGACACAAACTTCGAGTTCAGAGCGCCGGTGGTTGAGTCTTGTGCCGGTGGCAGCAGCGGATTAGGAGCGCCGCCGGCGACGAGGAAGCTGTCCAGATCATAAGCTTCCAACACTGAACGAACGGTGCAGCTCCACAGGGTGTAATTGCCATGATCCAGCCATATAACCAACGCCGGAAAGTGAAGCGACAGGCTGGTAGAGTCGGCGGCGGCAGACGGTAAAAGTTGAGTTGCGGAAGTCATGATAAAGTCTGGCTTTTGTTATTTGCTGTAAACTGATAAATTCAGCAAATAAGAACTGATACCATATGAAGAGATGATGAATATGGTGAATGTTATGATTCTCATTACAATGTGTCATATTTATACAGATGACTACATACAAGATTACAGCTAATTGATATGTACACATCCTTTCTATACTTAGGTGCTAGTATACGTGGAATAGATGAGAACAAATCCTTTCCATGGTTAGAATGATACGAAGATATTCTCAACATTAATAATAACAACATGGCAAAAATCAAATTAAAATTTCAAAAGATCCAATTTAGCCCTAATAATAAAATCACATCCAAGTCCATCCCTAAGCACAAGACCATATGCTCACCACCGGCTCTTTATTCGACCGGACTGTTGACGAGAACATCATCGGCCATGTGTCTGCTATCGAGCACACTTTGGTTTTGGTCGGAATGTGTGAGTTGTCGTTAGTCTCACTAGCCACGAGCAGCAACACGCGCCGCCTTGGTTAACCTCAAATGATGAAATGTTGTAGGAAAAGAGGTTTTCTTATTTTTAATTTCTCCTCTGTATCAATATATAAAAGTAATGATCGACATATTTTTAAAATCACCATAAGCGCAAATTTGATGACATATAAATATATAATATTATATAAATATTTTAAATCGCTACCTTATATTTTTATAAATCATCCAAAAGTTCATATTTTTATAAAAGCGTAAATTAGACATGCTAAAAATGAAAATATCAAACGAGAATATCTATTTTATTTTATTATGAAAAATGTCTAACGAAAATATTAAAACACATCATATAGTAAAGTGCATTTTTTTATATATATGTAAAAATCCTGCTAAAAGGTGGAAAACTGAAACATCATATCTGAGACATCATTATTCATTTCTACAATCCTACCAGAGAGTCATCATCACCAAGATGACTTTGCATGTTTATGACCTTTGTGTAAACTGGGCATTCTTTTTGTTCGAAATAAGACAACTTGTCATCTGAACTTCAACTTATAGCTCAACATACCATTTGAGTATATTTCTGAGCATCATATTTGATTATATTTCTGGCAGAGAGTATGATTCCTACCATAATTTTTGATCATTAATTATGTCATACCAAAACAATGTCCGGCCTTAGCCTCAGAAGATAACAGTCTTGAAAATTCCAGTGTTAAAGAAACTCAGCCTGCTTCATTCACCCCCAGAATTAAGAAGCAAAACGCCAACAAAAAGTGGACCAACAATATATGATTCAATACTGATAAGTCTCAAAATGTACAAATGAATATCAGGTAAACATACATTGTATCAGTCTGAATGAAAATCGCAATCCCTACGCTATTAGACAAGTTCCACAAGCCTGGTTCACACATATCAGAGAAAATTGCAGGTCAGTATTGTCTTTCCACAGGCTATCCTAAGCTAAGCCCTCCCATGCAGTAAGTGTCTCAAGAAGGGATAGCGCCACTTTCTGGGCTCTTGGAGTTCCATGTTGGGTAAGCTGATGCAACTCATTTCTGTTAACATGCTTCAGCTGTTGGCTGTCAACTAAGCATATCATCCAAATGGCGGTCAAAGCTGTGTCCTTGTTGTCCTGCTTGCTTCCTTCAGCCCCCATGATATCGATGAGAAGGGAAACCACATCAGCCTTAATCATCTCCAAAACACCATCTCCTTGGCTGCACAGCAATGTAAGCACAGACAGAAGCTCATCCACCAAAATCTCCTCCCTGATCTTCTGCAATATGACCGGAACAGCTCCATCAGCCACAATGCGGCTCCTGTTTTCCCACAAAATGCACAGGCTGAAAATGGCTTCAGCTGCATTCTTCCTCACCAAAGGATGTGCTTCATCCACAAGCTCGATCAACGGCTTCAGAGCACCATATTCAGCAATTGTTTGCTTATTCGGATCAAGGAATGACAGAGACAAGAGGGTTGAGGCAGCATTGCATCTTGTCTGAGCAAGTTGAGATTTGAGGGACCTGATGATCATAGGAATGGCTTCAGAGTGTTCAGCCAACAGCTTCTTATTGCTTTCAGGCATGGAGATATGGTACAATGCAGTGATGGAGTCTTCCTCCACAACAAGATCGTTGTTCCATGAAAACTTAAGTGCCTCAATCATCCGGGGAATGGCCCCGGGGATTTTCCCAAAAAGACACCTCATAATCTCAGAACTCTTGCTGCGGTGTCTAAACTCCTTTGCAGCCGTCTTCTGATCGCGGATATCTGAGGAAGAAAGCCTGGCAAGCAAATCAAGTAGTATCTGTTTCTCTTTGAGCCAATTCAATATCATCTCCTTAACCAGCAGGTTAGGAGTCAGAATGTTATAAGTCAGATGCTGCTGGTTGCTCTCAACCAACCAGTCTTTATAGGCACTCTGGTCATAAGTCTGCAAATAACAATGCCATTTCAGCAAAACCCCACAGCTGTTCTCAACATAGACAATGCAATACTGGAAACAACACATTTCTCCACATGATCGTACTGAAAACAAAACCAAAAAGCGTCAAGAACAGAAGTAGGCAATAGTACTATACCCAATGACAGTAATTTCGGCAACAATCAAAGCTGCAAAGAACTACTACAAACCAATCTTGAAAACCACCAAGAAAGGCAATAACAACGAAATTTATCCACAAGAACAATGAAAACCATCAAGAACACAACACTCTGATATCGAATGAGTACTAAAACCTGCCCTACTATATTACATAAGGAAGTAGAATCTTTCGTGACAATGGCAGAACGGAAAAGTTTTACATGCAGGTCAATCGTTTTATCTGATCTACTACACAAATAGAAAACAGAGAAATGATTCGAACTTTAAAGGAATCAAGAAATACCAGTCCGGAGTCGATGATAACAGGGTCTTTCATGAGCTTGCCGGAAATCGAGCATCTGAAATGAAGGGGGAGGTGATCATCATCACCCGAAACGCCCATTTCGGAGCTCGTGAGCTTCAATTCTTCGAGAGCACGCAAGGCCTGGATGGCGCGATCAGTATCTTCCAATGCGAAATCATCTCCATCCACGATGCCTTTCACCAGACTCTGCAATTCCGACTTGAGATGAAATTCCTCTAATTTGAGTTCGGCGGCGGTTTTCACCATTTTCTTTTTTCTCAAACGAAGAGTGAACTGAATACTGTTACAGTAGGGTGAAGATATATACAGAGGGAAAAATGGGTCGAGCTAACTGCTAACTGATAACTGTGTTGCCGTTAGGATTTGCGTTGCGCTCACTTGCTTGGCACAGTTGGCTGCTTCTGTGGCACTTCACTTGCTTTTACAGATCCTGACTGGAGCAACTTTTCGATGGTGCGGGACGCGGGTTGGGTCCGGGTCATTGGACTCGGGTCAAACTAGATGGTTTCTAATCACAAAATTTGATTACTTTTATTTTTTAAGTAAAATTTTTGTTTCATTCATAATTATCAAAAAGAAGTAGAATAGCCCAAAAATTCTCCCTTGTTCACCAAGGGTATTTTCGGTTTTTCCTGCCCCTTGGTCCCTGAAACGACGTCGTTCAGAAGCTTGTGTCTCCACCGACCTCTTTCTTTCTTCCCTGCCCGTGCCCCTACCTTGAACAGAAGCTTTCCTGCCCAACCTTACAAGTCGTGAGAAATCCGAATTTCGTCGTCTTCAGGGCCAAATCAGAGATTTTCTTGGTGATTGGTCTTGATTGTAGGCCGTTGGTTCGCTGGTCGGTGGAGTGGCCAGATCGGAACCGTTGTTTTGCTGATCGGTGGAGAATCAACATTTTGACAGTGATATTATCCAGAGAGCTCCGATAATTGCAGCTCTGGTAAGTTCTGGCCCCGCTGTTATTTTCAATTACAAGCCATATTTTGTTACGAAGTATCTGCTAATAATGTTTTTGGATGGATAATTTTGCATTGAAGAGAATAAAGTAATCTCTGTGGGGTGTTTATTTCAAAGATAATTTTGTTTGCAGATATCAACACTTCATTGCAGAGATTATATTCTTTAGCAATGAAGATAATTTTGCTGTGTGTGGACTTCTCCAATGGGCTGCATCCCTCTATAAAAGAGTGCAGAGTTTCAGTCATTTTCAAGCTCCTGTACCGATGATGTTAACTCAAATGCACATTCTTACACTACAAAGCTCGTGAAGATGCTACAAGAATGGCAAACAGAGCTTCCTGGAATCAGGATTGTGTATACCTACACTGCCTTAATGAATCTTTTCGGGTAAAGAACATCAAACTTATCGATACAGAACTGAGTTGGTTAATTTTAATCTTTTAGTTGTATATGATACTGAGATAACTTTTAGTTCCAGCATATCAATAGAAGAGGTTCTCAAAACAAAATGGTGGCATTTTATGGTATTTATTTTTGAATTTTCTTTCAAATTTGTAGTTTTCTAATCACCTAAGGCCGAAACAGAGTTTGTTTGGATCCTAAATGCAAAGAGTTCAAAGCTTTGTTAGTCAAATCTCTTGATTTACTTTATTATTCATTTCTTGTTCATGTTTCCTTTGATTCTTCTTTCAGAGTCAGTGGTGTTTTAGCTTTTAAGAAAAAGTATATGAATGGCGTGGAAGGATAAAAGTTTTTATCTGGTTATGTACATGCATGGATTTTACATAACTTGCTAACCATTTTTAAATAGCTTTATACTCAGAGTATTCTATAGTTGATTGCCTACTTAATTCATGTTTTATATGCATAAATTCATGTCCAGGTTGGTCTGGAGCTTTATCAGAGCCTGCACTCCTAATTTCAGTTACCGCAACGGGGAAGGTTGGAGGAAGCTCTAAATGTCATTGTCGGATGCCTGATTTCGAGTTATGATACTCATCTCGGGGGTTCCTGGGTGGTGGAAGCAGCTGAGGAGGTTTCTAGAGGGTTGGTTGTGGCAGTGGAGCTAACATCGAAATTTCTACCTAAAGCTAACATCGAAATTTCTAAAAAGTTTACTACCAGTAGAGCGCAAGAAAAGGGGTTATATATATATATAATTAGGGGTGCTTTGGGTTTCATTTACAGAATTATGTAGCATTAGAAATGTTGAGTTCACTATATAATCTTCTATTATTTAAGTTGGCTTAGATTGGATGTCTTTTTTTGTTGTTTTGGTTGATGACTATAGTCAAATAAAGGCAGCTACCTGGGAATGTAAGTAATAAGTTGATACTAATCAGATTGAGATCCATGAGAAATCTGTATTTTATAGTTTTAAATCCAGATGGCTCTCGTATGTAATTGGTTAATGATGAATGATATAAGTAATTTGGCTGTTAGATTCACTCCCAGACGGCTCTCGTGTTTCCCATGTCTCTTGTTCTTAATTAAAGTTCATGTTTGAAAGCATAGAATATGGTTTTTGTTTCTCTCACTTGTAAGGCTGTAACTGTAAGTTATTCTTGGCTTGTTCTTCTTTTGTTTTTTTGTTGCTTCACATGACATTATGGTTTCTATTTCTGATGTCCTTATCATGAAGATTTAAAGATGCAAACTGTGTTGATCTTTCAGGACCTTTATTTGATTTGCTTACTTTTTTTTTTAATTTAAACCAGCAATGCTGGAGGGATTTATATTAGGCTCCCTGGACCATAAAAACTTCAAAGATCTTACATTTTGTCCAAGAAAACCCCCAACACAAAACAATGTGGGATGAAAAAACTTGAGGTTCAAGAAAAACCCCACTAGTTGGGATGAAAAAACTTGGGAAAGATCCTGCATCTATAAGTAAGCAGATTCTATAGCTATCAACTCTAACCCATCAAAGTTAGTAGTTCAGAGCCCCCAAGGTTGAACCAACTTGGATGATCAGAGCCCCCACTAGTTTGATTTGCTTACTGTTCTTAATGATCAACTGATGTAATGACATGGTTTGGTTATGACATTTTGTTACCGGATATATCTTTGATTCACTGTATGTAATGTGTTCTTTGGTGTTTAAATGACAATATAGAGAAAGGCATTTTTATAGATAAATTTGATTATGTTGAAAACTGTATAATCTCCTTGAGTTATAGTTAGAGTAAGTGTTATACTTACTTCTTCTGTGAAATTTTTCCCTGTCAGGTGTTAGAAGATTCTAACAAGTATATATTGGAATCAGGAAAAAACCCAGAACTTGCTGCCGAACGTGGATAGTTCATGAGGTGTGCATTCTTATATTATATATCCTTCTTTTCCTTCTAATGTAGAATAAGGATTAATCTATTTTTGCACATGTTAACCCCTTTATTTGTTGGATTGTTCTACCACTCCGTAAACTTGCAAGTGGTCCCAAGATCAAGAGTGAGAGGTACATAGTCAGTGTTCTGATTTTGGATGGATGCCGGGCCGGCCCTGAGATTTCGGAGGCCCCGTGCAAAAATAAAATTATGCCCCTTAAAATTATTTTTATCCATTCAATTTAATATAAACTTACATGATGAAAACTAACATATTTAAAAAATTATTTACTACTATTCTGTAAAGAATATATTTTTTATAAAGTTACTAATTTTTAAAAAAACGAGTGAGTGGCATTTATATATTTTATTAAAAAATATACATCCAAATAGATGGTTATAACTATAAGTCCTTAGTTTTATTTTATTTATTAGTATCGTACAAACTACTTTATTTATTGTTTTTAAAGTAACGTAATTAAACATAAAATTTTCTTTTATTAGGAATTTTGTTGAAATATTATAAAGCCAATTGTTCTCTTTTGGAGCAAATTAATTTTTTCCAATATTATTCACTTTAACATCCCAATTAATTGCTCTCCTGAATTATCCTAATTCTTCTCCTAAATTATTTCTCTTTCCCTTTATCTCTCCCTAATCCTTACTAAATTACTAAATTGTCTCATTGTAAAATTGTGAAAACATTTAATCTACACTAAATTACTCTCCTAAATTACTCTCCTTTCCTTTTATCTCCCTAATCCTTCATTTTATCGGATAAGTATTGAATCATTCCTTTCATCTGACAAGTTTTTACTATTTAGTTTCATGGTACACATGGCATAATTATTACTGAATTTTTTAAAATATTTTGGGGCCCTGAGGGATCCGAGGCCCTGTGCCGAGGCACATACGGCCCGGCCTCAGGGCCGGCCCTGAATGGATGCACTCTTGTTGTATCATATACTTTGAGCATGATGCTCTTCCGCAGGAAACATTGAGCATGATGCTCAACAAAATCGGGCTTGAGAAGAATTTGTCACTACAAGAAATTTGGTCTTTAGTGACAACTCAAATTTGGTCACTAAAGGCCCATTTTCCGTTGACTTTGACCTTTAGTGACCAAAAAAGTGATGCGACCAGTTGGTCACCCTAGGTCGGTCACGAAAGGCCATTTTTCAAGCTCGTCACTAAATTTGGTCACCAAAGGCAAATCTGGTGACGAAAGTCAACTCGTCACTAAATAGTGACCAAATATTTCGTCGCAAAATTTCGTCACTAAATTTACCTATTTGGTCACTAAATTTAACTTTACCGACGAATATTTTGGTCACCAGTGATGACGTAATCAGGGTTAGTTGACATGATTTGGTGACCAATGATTTTGTCACCATATAATGACTATGGTTACATGAAATGGTGACCAATATTTTCGTCACTTAAACGTAGGTGATCTGTCACTGTTTATTGTAATTAAAGATTAATGATTATAATTACCATACAGTAATCTCAACAGTAAATTTCAAAAAATAATATATTAAATATGAAATTCGTAACACCATCCATTTACATAATAGTATTCAATTAAGTATTAAACTAAGATACAATACTAAACTATTGATGCAATATAGTCATATTCATCCCCCGGGATTGTAAACATTGCTTTTCTTCATCATTAGTATCATTATAGCCAGCCAAGAAGTGGTTCCATGAAACACCTAATCAATCACCAAAAGAATTGAAAATTCAGTGTATATACCATAAAGTAATAACAATAGATAATCCAATACAAGAAAAATATAGCCACATGCCTTAAGCTACAAGAAACAACCTTAAATCTTTTGAACTTAACTGCAAACAAAGGAGCAGAATGATAAACAAGAGCTTACTTGTGTGTCTAATGAACAACTGGTCAAGAAATTTGCAACAGAAAATTAGGCTAGACGGACAAATTTGCAACAGAAAAGTTCACATAATTATGCACACCGTATAAGGAAAGCTACATTGCAGTCTACAATGCCACATTCTAACAATGCAGAGGTTCGAACAACGAACTAGGTTTCAGGCTAACTCGTAATATATTCCATTGAAAAACCTAACAGACCACATGGAAAATCAATGCATATTTGGAGAATTGCTTATGGATAATAGTAACCCATCCAATAAATAAATGGGGAGGGGGGGTTTGTGAATCTAACTGCAAGGAAAAGTGCTCCTATATTTTCCCAAACATAGAAGGATTAATAGATTTCAGAACTCAAAGTGAAACGAAAACAAGAAATCAACTAAGGTCATGCTTATTCCTGGATAAAGACTTACAGATTCTGCAGCACATACAGGAACCATGAAATTGACAGCAACTACTCACTTTTACTCCTACAAGAAAGGAAAAGAGTTCTGGAAATGTAACATTCCAGAATCCTTAGGGAAACCTGCATTGTACTAAATTATTATTCATAAACTTATACAGTATTGCCAAAGAACTAAGCAGAAAATTTCCAATTTTATGAATGCAAATAAAAATACTAGACCAAAACCCTGTTGTTCAGACCAAAATTATGAAAGCATATGAGCATTTGGCCTCAAAATACATCAACACATAAACTCTCACAATGACAAGCTGAAGCTGGAGCAGTCAAGTGCCGGAACGAACACCAAACTTAGAATAGCAATGACATAATCCAGGACGAAGAAAGCAAAGATTTTAATAGAAAACATAGATTTTAATAGAGAGCAAAGATTTCACCTAGCACCAAGTAACATTAACATACATATTACAAGCATCAGCTTCAAGTGTAGAGCATGTAAGACTATACAAGGGTTTCAATGTTCAACCATACTAGAATATTGTCAAGTAGATGACACCGTAAAAGGTAAGTGAGAACGAAGCAAACAAATGCTGCCAGAAGAGCAAACAAGACTCACATACTCCAGAAAGGATGAGAAAAAGGACCATATTTCACAAGTAATGCAGACTAAACAACTTGCAACATTAATTCAATCCATATGATGAACAGAACATAAGAACAGTAAACACCATTGAAACAGAGGCATACCAGAAGGTTGAGCTCGTCGGCTTCGGCTGCTACTCTCTCATAATTCAGCTCCTTCATCATCAGCATCGCTCTGTTCAGAAGACTCCAGCATGGTGTTCCGATTTCTCTTTGGGAGGTCGTCGCCGTACCTCTCAAATATACAATTTATGTTCACTTACTACCTCTACACACAATTAAGCATATAGTGGCAAGTAAGGTTCGTTCCACAGGGAAAAGGTTATCTCTATGTATATCTTGTAGTGTATATATATATATATATATATATATATATATATATATATATATAAGCAATGTAAACAAAGGGGGGGGGGGGGTTTTGAGTTGAGTTTTTGTAAGAAACACTACTAAGTAAAGCAACTAGAATTCCATGATTACAACTAGTTTAGCATTTAAGATTCTAACTAAAGGATTAACTAATGAGAATACTAGACTCGGACATATGAGATTGGTGACTTCTTACTATGAGATTTTCCTCAAACTTTATCATGATGCCTTTAGAATGGTGAAGGTTAGTGAGAAAATATCTTTAACCATAGTTATGAAAAATGAAAGCATCTTCACAACTTCAATTGATAATCTTACTAGATGATAACAACTAGTTCAATTGAATCAATATTACTTCAAATTAGATGTTCCTCAACCCTACCCATGCAATTTGATAACAAACTTGACATAGGTACAATGCTAATGAATGATCTTAAGAACAAATACAATTGATAACAACATGCATTCGATTCCTAATTTACTACTCCTACATAGAAAGAATGATAACATTCTAACCATGGAAAAGCAATATCTAACACATATCCAACACATATCTATCACTAGGAAATCATTCCTAATCATTTCAAGCATCAAATACACATATAAATTATGATCATTCAATAGCAAATCACCATTCCTAAGCTTCATGAATCATGTTCTCAATCCATAAGAAGAAGTCCAATCACATATATCCAAGAAGGGTTTTAGCCTACTACCATAGTTATATTATCAAAACCATAATCAATACAACAAACCATAATGAATTCAAAGATCAAAATCCAAAGGAAAATGAAGGAAAATGAGTTTTTCTCTGTAAAAATCCGATCCTCTAACAATGAGGATAAGTTTCTTTTATAGTCTAAAAATAATTAAAATTAAAGCAAACAAAATGCAAGTTGCAGAAGTTTTTCGCGGGCCGCGCGAAATCCTTCGCGGACCGCGAGCTCGGTTCTCGCGGTTCGCGGCCGAGGATTCGCGGCCCGCGCGTCCATGGCGTCCGCGGTCCGCGACCGAGGTTTCGCGGACCGCGCGTCTTCGGCTTCGCGGTCCTCGTGCTGGTCCTCGCGGCTCGCGACCGGAGTTTCGCGGACCGCGCGAAACTCGGCATCTTCAAAACAGCAACACACACCCTCGCGGTTCGCGACCTAGGTTTCGCGGTCCGCGAGAGTGTGCCTTCACGCCACTTCTACGACCGGTTCTTCAATGTATCTGCTTCCTCCAGGACGGTCATAGAAGGTCTTCAAATCATCCAAATCTATCGCAAGTGCAATTCAAGGTCGAAATGCACGTCTTCAATTTCAAACCATCATGAATGATTCGGTCCAAAAGTCTAATATAAAAGTACAAAATACTATCTAAAACAGCTCTCAAATGCTACAAAATAAGAGTATATCTAGGGCCTATCACTCTTTCTTTCAGTCTGTTCAGAATATCATCATATTCAATCTAAGAATCAGTTCAGTTTCTCCTCTTCCAAAGGGAGCTCAGATTCCAGCCTCTTGAACTCTTCATGCTCAGAAACTAATAAGAGATTCACAAAATCATTGTATCTATATGTAAAACAAATGAAACGGGCTCACCGCCGACGAGTGGAGATGGGTGTACCAGATATCTCGACTGTGCTTAAATTCAAACGGAACAGAATCGAATCCGTCTCCAGCGAGGTGGCTTAGTTAACACCACGGAGGGGCTTACCTTCCCTCCTTCTCTTCTTCAATGTCGAGTCGTTGTTGGAGAGGCCAAAGGTGATGGCGCTGGAGTTGAGGCCGTGCGTAAGGCTGAGGCAGTTCGCGGTTGCCCTAGGCGGAGCTGCTGAGGTAGAGCTCGTTGGTGTTGACGCCGTCGATCTCGGTGATGTCGTAGTAGCAGTAGGAGTAGAACCAGTTGAAGAAGCGGTTGAAGAGACGGAGGGACACGAACCGGAGCTCCGGCGGGAAGACGGCGTGGAGGATGCTCTGGAAGAAAGCCCAGACCTTGACATCGGCGGAAGAGTTTGGGATTGAAGGGAAGAAGATGAGATTTTAATGGCAAGATGAGATGATAAAAAAGATATGGACGGTTGAGATCAAACTTAAATAAATACTTATTTGATATTATTTTAAAAAATTTAAAGAAATTTCGGAATATATATCCTTCTGTGTGGAGAAATTGTGGTTATTAATTTGGATTTGGATTTGGATTTGGATTCAGATAAATTCATTATTTTCCTTAAGATTATTCCAAACTTCATTAAAACTCCAATAGAATTGACTCCAATAGAATTGAGTTTCATTTTATATTTTAATTTAATTTAGTTTATATTAAGGATGTTGGTATCTTGAATTCAATAATTATATTAAGAAAAAAACATTGGTTATGAATAAGAGTTGGTCTCTTGGGTGACCGTCACTATATAGTGACCAGATTAAATTGCAAATAGGATATAAGTTTAAAAAACACGGAGGGACCAATTTGCAATTTCAGAATTTTATTAAAAATCACGCGCTATAGTGTCAAGCCACGCGCTACAGTGCCGAGCCGCTACAGTACCGATTTGCTACAGTGTCGAGTTGCTACAGTAAAACATAAAACATGAACAGTTTAACTTAAAACATGTACATGAACATTTTAACTTGAAACATGAACATTTTAACTTGAAACATAAAACATAAATATTTTAACTTAAAACATAAAACATGGACGTTTTAACGTGAAACATGAACACTTTAACTTTAAACATAAAACATAAATATTTTAACTTAAAACATAAAACATGGACGTTTTAACGTGAAACATGGACACTTTAACTTGAAACATAAAACATGAACATTTTGACTTAAAACATGAACATGAACATTTTAACTTGAAACATAAATATTTTAACATAAAACATGGACGTTTTAAAATGAAACATGAACTCTTTAACTTGAAACATAAAACATAAATATTTTAACTTATGACATAAAACATGGACGTTTTAACGTGAAACATGGACACTTTAACTTGAAACATAAAACATGAACATTTTAACTTGAAACATAAAACATAAATATTTTAAATTAAAACATAAAACATGGACGTTTTAACGTGAAACATGAACACTTTAATTTGAAACATGAACATTTTAACTTGAAATATAAAACATAAACATTTTAACTTAAAACATAAAACATGGACGTTTTAACGTGAAACATGAACACTTTAATTTGAAACATAAAACATGGACATTTTAACTTGAAACATTGAAGTACACTGTAGAAAAACACTGTACACGCGCGGAAACACTGTAGCGCGTGATTTTTAAAATTTTTAAAAATTGGAAATTGGTCCGTCCTTGATTTTCTTTATTGTACTATTTATAATTTAGTCCGGTCACTATATAGTGACGGTCACTCCTAAGACTTTTCCTATGAATAATTATCTCTTTGATATTTTACTCAAACACCTGAATTATTATTTTAAAATATCAATAAAGGATCTAAATATTTTTAATAAATTTTAATTTCACCCAAATCCTTTGCTCTCTAATATTTATGTGTATTATATTATATCATTTATATGATTCGTGCAATGGAAATGAAAAGAGTTACATTTAACACCATCAATTGAACTTTTAATAAATACTAAATTGACCACAATAATTTTTAAAAAACTTTTCATATTGATTACATGTAAATATAATAAGCACTAGACAATTTATACACCTTTTATGATTGTACAAACGCTAATAAATAAATAAATATATATGTAACTTTACAATTTAATGTTTTCAATAACATTTGGTGTTAATTTTCATTACGATCTACTATTTATTATTTGATCATTACTTATATAATTTTTAGGTGTTTTGAAAAGTTTCAGAATGTAGGGTATAAGTTATAATATATGGAGTGTATGCAATTTAATCACAATAGAGAAGAAATCATGACAACGTAGTATATATGTTTAAGTAATGAGGTAATGAATAAGTAATGAATGTTCATTGAAATATCATCGTTCTTATTACAGGTACCCTCGAATGTATGTTTTTTGCTACAAACATTATATGAATAGTCTCTCATATTCAATAAATGATTATTATGATCTAAAATTTTGAGAATCTTGTATGTAAGATTATCGAAATCAAGTTAAAAATAATTTTTGATTAGTTAAATCCAATTTAGCTATAATTGTTTATAACCTGTGCTAAAATACAACTAATAAAAATTTGCTTGCATTGAACAAAGTTAAATAAGGTTTAGAGTTTAATTAGTTAAACTTAAATTATTGAATGTAGTGTAGGGTTTAGGGTTTAGTGGGCTAAGGGTGTGGGTTTAGGGTTGAGTAAAAAATAAAAAAATAAGTCTAACAAATGAATATCATACATTTGGTGACAAATATGTGGTCACTAAACCACCATTGTTTTTGGTGACCAAATAATTTTGGTCACCTTCCATCATTAGTGACCAGACTAATATTTCGTCACTAAACATGTGAAAACTTTAGTGACCAATTATCAAGAGGCCTTTGGTGACCACTTTACTGACCAAAATAAAAAATGGTCACTAAAATTTCAGTTGGTGACCAAATTTGTGTAACCAGAACTTTTGGTCACTAAACAATCCTTTGGTGACCAAAATAATTTTGGTCACTAAAATTTTGGTCACCAAAGGCCAAATTTCTTGTAGTGTGTGGTAACCGTAGCTGTTTCCAAATCAAGAGCTCAAATTTTCTCATTATATTTTTTATGAACAAAGATTTTGTAACCAAATTCAATATTTGCTTTCGTATTTCTGCTTTCTAGGGCTTTCCTACTTCTTTCATGGGCTCTTCCTATTTTGTATAACCTTTATGAGTGAGACACTTCTTATCTTTGACTATACTCTGCAAGTGTAGTTTATTTCAAATGGAGTTGATGACTATCAAATTTGCTCATATATTTGTCAATCAAACGGATAAATCAAACCAATATAAATAAACCAAAAAAATGAATCAATACAGAAAGAAATATAGTAAACACATAGAATTACTAAATATACTAAACACATTTGCAAATATATAAATAAAAATTGATATTTGTAAGTGAAAATGCTCTAATATACATAAAAAACTTTGAGTTTAAATATCAACACCACGCTCTGCTTGGTGTGAATTGCCTAGTTGGAAGAACAAAGTTAGGAAGAGACACTCATGCGTAAAATAGTAGAGTTTTCATCTTCGCAAAATAAGCTTTAGAACGAGTTACAAAATTTGAGGATCGTAGAATTCAAAAAAGGCCTGAAAAATGCTATTCTTTAACTTTGATCTAATTCTCTCTATTGTCGAAGCTGCAATTGCCGGACAGGGTTCTTCATCTATTCCATATGGGTTAGTGCTAGTGCGTCTCCAATCAAAGCTGCTTTCGGGATCTGCAGCTCGTGTATCAGGCAGATGACCTCTTCCATGGCCAAGTCTTCTCCTAGGAAAAGGTCCACGACATTTGGAAAATGCAGAGATATAGCTCAAACGAAACAAGGTAATGGGTTATCTTATTTGGTTTGGTTTAAGATATTGGATTATATGTTTGTCTATTTTAGTTTTTCCTACATTATTAGATTAAATTTTGTGGGATTCATATCTGATTCTTGCGTTATAGCAGTAAGGAAAAATCCGAGTCAAAGTCGTAGTTTGATACTTATTTTTTAGCAATTTCGTGGATGCGATGAGAAAAAATCAGAGTCAAAGTTGTAGTTTAATACCTTTTTTTGGCAATTTCGTATACTGTGTGGATGCAGTGAGGAGAAAATTTTATTTAAAGTAGTTAATACTTACTCTGGAAATATTGTAAATCATATTTGTAGACCTCATAAGTTGGATAATCCTTGATTAATTGTGAAAACAACTTGGAATATCTCTATTGACTCTAAGGGAAGTACAAATAACGTCTAATGACATAGACTGGGAAGTGACCATAAAATAATCTTGAATTTTCTTAGATAAATTTTTTATCGCTTTGAGGTTGTGAAAATTACCCAAAATATTTTACTGGCTCTTAGGGGAGGGGAGATGGAAATAACACATAATGAGATTGACTGAGAAGTGGTTGCGTTTTGACGCGTTAGGCCAATATTTATCCTCATGTACTCAATATCGTATTCATAGAACTCTCTATACTTTCTCAAGTTGTCTCTAACTGGGAGGTTTATTTGTCACGATGTAATACTGTTATTTTTTCAGTTGAAGGAGTCATAAATAATAATCTCGTTTAAATACCAATAATAATAATAATAATAATAATAATAATAATAATAATAAGCTTGCTACAATCTCTTCGGCATTTTAGTAAGTGTTTTTCAAATTTGCATTCATTGAATAAACGAGTCAGTGTGTCTTTATCTACCGAGCATAACGAACATGTAGTTGAGTAGAGTCCATTTCCTAAGATTCTTTATTGTAGGAAGAATACGGTATAGAAACGTGATGCAAGGTGCATCGCTCTTTCTATGTTCCGAAACTCCATAATCGAATCTAGAACTTTATCTTCCTGGCATCTTGCAGGTAGAACACCGTGATGCAGCGAAGATTGAGTAACATTGATTGACAAATGGTATGTTGTACAAACTAAATAGTTACTATAAGCGAAGTGGATTGGAAAATTCAAACTCAAACACAACATAATAATATTTTGGGTCATTTAACTTTAACTCATACCCAAACTAGTATACTTGAGTAACCCAAACCTAGCTAACATATGTACTTATGCCTTAATATAATAGGGGAGAAATCCCACTTATCACAAGATTAAAATGTATATAAATTATTATTTTCAAAAAAGTAACATACAATCACTTCTTCATAATTCATAAACCAATAAAAAGCTCACAAAAATATCTCCGAAGAGTTTACACACCAAATCCAAAAGCGTAAACAAACCGAATATAAAAACTTAATTAGAAATTACTTGAACAATCTTGGCTCAATGATTCATTTTTATCCATAACTGTCACTTAAACATTTAACTTCATTTACTAAAATAAAAATTTGCACAATCCATCCTTAATTTATAAATATTTTATAATTTAAATAGGTTGGACGATTCCCAACAATATTTGTCAATTTGTTTTTGTAATTTTGTACTAATATCTCAGGCAGCATTCCTACCGCAAGTTAAATTCAACATTATTAAACTTAACTAATCATCAAACTTTCATCCACTTAATTAGATTTCCACAGTTTTGACCATGAAACATATTGCAAATTTATGTCATACCATTGATTATTAACTACTAATTAACATACCAAAAGAACAATGTCCACAATCTACCCATCTTGAAAATTGCAGTGTACAAATGCATGATTTAAACACAGCCTCATAAGTAAGAAGCAAAACACTAACAAAAAAGTGAATCAACAATGCAAGATTTAACACTGACAAGATGGAACATGCGCCAAAAGGGTTTACACATTATCAGATTACAACCACAAGTCTCCAAATGTACAAATGAACACTGATACTAAACATATGCACTGTATCAGTCAGGAAACAGAATCGCAATCCCTACTGTATTAGACAAGTTCCATAAGCCTGGTTTACACATTATCAGAGAATCAGTATCATCTTTCCACAGTTGGGAAAGATGCTATCAAACCAGTAATTTCTAGAATCAGGCACTAATACTTACAGTTGGGAACCAGGAATATTGTACACTGTTTCAAATAGCGCTTGGTTCATGAAACAGTCTCTGAAGAAGTGCATGCGCCTTTTCCTTGGCTGTGGCAGTTCCATGTTGGAAAAGGTCTTTCAAGGTTTTGTTCTTAAGCTCATTTCTGTCAACAGGCCTCAGCTGTCGGCTGTCAACTGAACATATCGAACAAATGATGGACAAAGCTTTCTCCTTGTTCAGCGGCTCGCCTTTACGGGCCCTCATGATGCCGAGAAGAATGGGCACTGCATCAGCCTCTACCATCTCCGTAACACCATCTCCTTCGCTGCACAGCAACTCAAGCAGAGACAGCAGATCACCAACAAAACTCCCATGATCTTTGATGTTCTGTAATATGGCCGGAGCAGCTCCATCAGCCACAGCGCGAGTCCTGTTTTCCCGCAAGCTGCATAGGTTGAAAATGACTGAAACTGCGCCCTTGGTCACTGCAATATGCGCCTCATGAACAAGCTCGATCAACAGCTTCAGACCACCAGATTCACCAATTGGTAGCTTATTCGACTCAAGACTTGACAGAGAAAGGAGAGTGGCAATAGTCTGGCGTCTTGTCTGAACATTAATAGATTTGAGGGACTTGATGATCACAGGAATGGCTTCGGAGTGGTCAGCAAACAGCTGCTTATTGCTTTCAAGTCTGGAGATGTGGTACAGTGCAGAGATGGAGTCCTCCTCCACATTAAGATCGTTGTTCCATGAAAGTGCCCTAATCATCTGGGGAATGGCGTCTTGAATCTTCCCGAAAACAGTCTTGGTAACATGCGAATCACGGGCACGCTCTCTAATCTCCTTTGCAGCCTTTTTCCGATGATCGATATCTGAGGAAGAGAGCTTGGCAAGCAGAATCAGTAGGATGTGCGTCTCATAAGCCTCTGAATTGACCTTCTCTTTGAGCCATTTCAGAATCATGTCCTGGACCATCAGGTTAGGAATCAGAACGACATGAGCCCCAGACGCGAGAGGCTGCTTGGTCTTGGGACACCTTTCATTTCCCTTTTCTATCCACTCTTCAAGGGCAGCCCGGTCATAAGTCTGCAAATAACGTACAACACCTTTTCAGCACCATTTCAAATCTCAAGAAAGGCAATTCAATGTCAATCAAATCTGTGAACAAGAATGCTCAAAACACAACACTTTGACAGCTAAAACCAGCCCTACTGTATCACATGCAGAGGTATTCCATGACAGAGCGATTTGAGCAATAATCAAAGCTGTACAGAACTATATATATTACAATCAAATCTTGAAAAACGAAACATTTCTCAAGAAAGGCAATAACAAAATTTCTGAAAAAGGATACTGAAGCATCAAGAACACAACATATTCATATCAAAGGAATGAATTGATACTAATCTTCTATACTACATTGCATACAGAAATTGAATATTCCTTGACAATGTAATGCAATGCAAGCAAGCCAATCGTTTTCAACAGAGTATCGGATCAGATTTCATCAGCAGTCACATAAGCTCCAAATTCACGTACGTATAAGTTATACGGTATAACTATCAAACAACAATTTTCAACAGAAAAAGAAAAACGGAGCATATATTCAAGCAAGCAGAAAAATCATATCTCCAGAATTCCGCGCGAGCTTCCAAGGATTGAGGAAATACCTGGCCGAAGTGGACGACAACAGGATCGATCATGATCTTGCCGGAAATCGGGCATCTGAATTCTGGGGGGAGGTTTCCGAGCTCGTCGGCCGGCGCACCAGTTTCCGAGTTCGTCAGCTTCAATGCTCGGAGAGAACGCAAGGTTTGCAGAGCGCGATCACTATCTTCCAACGCGAAACCATCTCCATTGACAATGGTCTCCACCAGAGTCTGCAATTCTGATTTGAGTTGGCCGGCGGTTTTCACCATTTTCTTTTTCTCAAACAAAGATTGAACCGAATGCTGTTACAGAAGGGGGGAGATATATAAAGAGGGAATAATAAGTTGTGCGCGCTAACTGCTAACTGCCTACCGCGCGTGCCGTTAGGCTTGCGTTCCAAGCTGAGTACAAATTTCTGATTTCCGTATTTTTAAATACGTTTCTATTCTTTTAGTATTCCATCTTCTTTTTCAGTTAAGTATTTATTGTTAATTTTGGTCATCGACGAAGTGCTACATCCTTTTTTTTTTTATTGGATGGAGTATTAGATTTTGATGATTTTGATAGAACCTTTTATTTAAAATTTATCATTGATATTTTATTTTAACACATTACAGAGACTAGTTAGAACTCCATTATCCATTATTTGAGCATGCTCCATGTGGACGGAGAAAGAAAATGAGGAGTTGACTTGACTAATACAAATGGAAAAATAGAGATTGGGACCAGGCGGGGTTATTAATTAGGATGAGAAATTATAAATTTACATTTGTGGATGATAGAACTCTGGATACTAGTCGGATCTAGTACCCTAATCAATATACTAGCCCCAATGAGATTTAGTGGGTGAAATGATCAGTTCGTGCTTGAATAATAAATTTCAGTTACAGTCTGCATTAAAATATTATTTTTCAATAAAAACGGATTAAGTGATAAACATTAATCACTTTCATTTTATTTTATATAGTAAAACTTGTTTTATTAGATATGAGAGGGTTTTAAAGACATTAGATAGAGATTAATATGTATCACATGGTCTATAGCTATTTCTAGTCTAGCTTTTGTAACACTGTCTAACATTACAAACCATGCATGCCTAACCGCTTAATAAAGCCCTATCAACCTTTACCAATAAGAGCACCTACAATCTTAAGGTCCAAGATAAGGTTTTGAAACTCTCTTTTTGATAAAGACTTACCTTACAACTTTTATCTCACAATCATTGAGCCCATTGCATCATTAAATATATTTAATTTTTAATATAATTAAATATTCAAATTTTATTGTTTAAAAAAATTAATTAATAATAGAAGTCAAAAACATGTAAACATATTTTACATTAATACTACTAATTTTTGACATAAAAAAATTAGATATACATGTGCATTTTTCAAAAATAATATTAAATGTATGAATAATATTATTTCAAAAAATAATATGAATAATATAGTCAAATTATTAGATAAAAGAAGTTCAAAAAAATTATAAGTTAAAAGTAGATCTTACAATTTATGTTTGGTACTTTAATAATAATTAAAAAATAGAATTAAAATATCTAACCTATTTTTTCATGAATAAGTTGAAAACCACCTGCGTGAACTAGTTTGTTTATATGATGGAGAAATTCTTGGGTGAGACATGTCTTTTTAGAGACCAATGGTAAAAGGAATCCATATAATAGTAGTTTTTAAAGTTTTGGGGTCATTCTGTAATAATTTTGTTTTCGGCGCAATAGTCATATTCGGTCCAATTATAGGGACTGTGCAAATATGCACACATCTCATCCTATTTCCCCCAAATCTCCCCAAATCTACAGATGCTCCACCCCGTCCCCCGCCGCCTTCCTCCTCATAGCTTTTCTTCTCCGGCAGCCTGAACCTCCAAGTGAACTTCCCGCTGCTTCGCTCAACTCTGTGCCAAGTGTCGTTCTTGTCTTCCTTCTCCACGTTCTTCTCTCCGGTGATCCGCAAGACGTTTCCGTCCTCGATCTCGACCGTGAGAATTCAGGTGGACGAGAAAGCCACAAAGATTGAACCCATAAGTGCGTAATCAAAATCGAAAAGATTGAATTTTGTGGCGGGTCGTCCTTTCACGTTCATCATCACATGCACGTTAACTGTATTAGTTATCCTTGTTTCTGCTGCTTCCTCACATTTTGATCCCCATTTACTAACTCACACTCATATATTTCGTCGTTTTTGGCTATGCAAAAAGATACTTTAATTGGCATGTGACCTGTTTGTGTTGCTAAGCTTTTTAAAAGCATTTACTAGTCAATGTGCTTGAGATTTTAGTGTGATTTCTGGATCTTTTAGTTAATATGCTTGAGTTTTTAGTGTGATGTTTTGTTCTTCTAGTCAATGTATTTGAGTTTTTAGTGTGATGTCTTGATCTTTTAGTCAATGTGCATGCTTGAGCTTTTAGTGCATTGTCTTGATCTTTTAGTCGATGTGCTTGATCTTTTAGTGTGATGTCTTGATGTTTTTGTCAATGTGCTTGAACTTCTAGTGTGATGTCTTGATATTTTAGTCAAATGTGCTTGATCTTTTACTGTGATGTCTTGATCTTTTTGTCAATGTGCTTGAACTTCTAGTGTGATGTCTTGATATTTTAGTCAAATGTGCTTGATCTTTTACTGTGATGTCTTGATCTTTTTGTCAATGTGCTTAAACTTCTAGTGTGATGTCTTGATATTTTAGTCAAATGTGCTTGATCTTTTACTGTGATGTCTTGATATTTTAGTCAAATGTGCTTGATCTTTTACTGTGATGTCTTGATCTTTTAGTTAACATGCTTGACCTTTTAGTGTGATTTCTTGATTTTTAGTCCATGTACTTGACCTTTTAGTGTGATGTCTTGAGCTTTTACTGTGATGTCTCAACCAATTCACCATAGCTTATGCCTACTGGAAAAGCCGACAAGCACAATGAAAGAGATGTGGAGTTCGCCGGATTTTGGTCTTGGTCACGGGCGTTTGGGCTGGAGAAATCGACGTCGATGGCGGTCAATTGAAATCGACGGTAGAATGATGCAAACACGGGAGGAATGATGCTGACACGGTGGTCAATTGAAAATCGACGAAGACGGCAGAATCGTGCAGACATGGGACAAGGTGGTCAATTGAAAGTCGGCGTTGATGGTGGAATTATGCAGACACGGGAGGAAGACGGGAGGGACAAAGAGAATTATTTTATTTTGCAAGTAAGTCCCTATATTAAGGCGCATTTTACAACACTCACCCATAATTTCTGAAAATATTTTATAGTCCCTGGTCTCTGTAGAGACAGGTCTCAATTGAGAATTTGTATATATGATGGGGTGGGGCCAAATTTGCATAAACAAACAATCAAAATGTATAAAGTCGGGACGCATTTTTCCAGCCATTGATCGGTTTATTTTCCTTAAAATATGAAAGCCTTGATAAAGTTGCCCCGTTGTGGAAGTTGGGAAGGCTTTGAGAAGTATAAAGTTGCTCTCAAACACTCCCATTCCAAGTGCTCTAAGCTCTCTATAGACTCATGTATAGGATCGCACAAAATATAGATGAGCCTGAGGCTCTATCAAACCCACAGATTACATATAACATTAGTAAACTTAACTAATCATCCTTTAAATAAAATCCACCCTCATCACTCATTTACTTGTCAACAACATTTGCCGTTAGTTGGCTGCTTTGCTATTTTCACCTCAATCCTTTTTGATAGAAAAATCTGATTTCCACGTTTCTAAATACGTTTCTATTTTATATCCGTCTTCTTTTTAGTTAAGTATTTATTGTTGGAAAATGTTAATTTTGGTCAGCGACGAGGACTCGGTTTGTTAGAGTTAAATTTTAAGTGAACTGAACTGAAATAGACTTATTGTTATATATAATTGATCTGAAATAAATTTTAATATATTTAACTGAACTCAAAATCTCAACCCTCTTTAATACAACCAATGAATCAATTAAAGAATTTCGAAACTATAAATAGGAATTATATTAGAAACGTAGATAAATTAATCCCCGAAATCTTTATATAAATCTCCTTTATATCCCGGCCAAATCTTTCAAATCCCACCTCTTTGAAACTCTTGTGCTCTGTTGCCGCTAACGACGACGGGGATAGTTAAAAGGACAATCGTTGCAATCCCACCGAGCACGTAAAGTAATGCGCATCCCCACGTGATAAACAAGATGGCGATGAAAAACACAACCACGATTGGGAGCAAGATGATGTTTAAAGACCAGAGATTTAAGGCAATTTGCGGACGAATCCAATACAAGGTAAGGCCCAAATAAGATGCCGCCGCTGTAAGTCCAGCAAAACAATAGAATAACGGAGCCAAACTCTTCACTGTCAATCCACCTTCTTCGGCCGATAACATGACAACACATACAGTGATCATTAGAATAATGAATGTCAATCCGAACAACGTCTCGAACCATTCGTATGGTGGTATAACGTCCTCGATCGCCTTCTTCTTTGTTGGCGCCTTTATCTTTGGCACCTTGTTAAGCAACAGCTTCTCGGACAATTCTTTGGCAACCATGTTGGCAGAGACGGAAAACAAGAATCTTGAGATTGTAAGGAATCACTAGCGCTGTGTCCTTTTCCTGATTGTTGGGATCCTCCACCGAAAGAGTTAACTTCTTGAAATTGTTTATTGGTTGAAAGGGATAAACTAATGAAGACGAGAGCCCTATAAATACTAGGACGAATCCTTAAACTACTGTAAAAAACATGTAAAATTGGAAACTCTTGGTGATTCGATTTCAATTAGAATTTGTTTATGTTTTAATTCGATTCCAATTAGAATTTATTCATGTTTTAATTCGATTCCAATTAGAATTTATTCATGTTTTAATTTGATTTCTTTATTTAATAACTGTTTCATCTTTTTATGCCCATTCTCAATTTTCATAACAATCTCAAAATTCCGTCCGTGTCAACATGCATGGTTGCCAAAGAACTGTCCGAGAAGCAGTTGTTGATCAAGAAGGATCATGGTGCTGGTACGTTGAAAAAGATAAAGGCGCCGACGAGGAAGAATGCGATCAAAGACGTACCATACGAATGGTACAAGACATTGTTCTGTTTGACATACGTGGTTCTGGCGATCACCGTATTTATTGTTTGGGCAGAGACTGGCGAATTTGCTCCGGCGACCGCCGTCACTGAGAAAGTGAAGAGTTTAGCGCCGGCATTCTATTGTTTTGCTGGACCCACGGCGGCGGCATCTTATTTGGCCCTTTCCGTGCATTGGTTTCTGCCGCAAATTGCGTATCGTCTCTGGGTTTTAAACATCATCTTGCTCGCAACCGTAGCTGTGTTTTTCGTCGCCATCTTGTTTATCATCTGCGGATACACATTACTTTACGTGCTCGGTGGGATTGCAACGATTGTCATTCTAACTATCCCCGTCGTCGTTAGCTCCAACAAAGAAGAAGAGCTCATACATTCTAATCACTACAGTACATCACTATAGTCACAAGGGTTTTACTCAGGGGTAAAATCGTCTTTTCCTTTCTTTATTTTTGAAAAATACTAATTAAAAACCAGTCCAATTTACAGAGTGTTATTTAGTCCTTTCACGAAAAAAATGACATTGGGCTCATTTTTAATATTTGGGAAAGACGTTTTCTTAAAAAAATAAAATGAAAGACAATTTTGCCACTGACATTTGTGGTTGACTAACGGTTTTTTTGTATAAGTACACATATTGATTAGATGGAGTATTAGATTTGGGTGATTTTTATAGAATCTCTCTCGTATTGAAAATTTTAAGTACGATTAGATGATTTTATGAGTTTAAATTTTATGATTTTCATAAAATTTTTATAGAGTATTTGGATGATTAGATGATTTGTATCATTTGTGAATGATAGAACATCACTTACAAAGCCTGCATTTTTTTTTCTCATGTCTGCAATATCCTCAGGCACATGCATGGTTGAATCAAAGCATCTGTGTATCTTGTTCAGTGGCTTTATTTTCTCCACACTAGTCCCAAGAGTCATCTTCAACTTGTGTACAGCTCCATGCTATCAACCAAGCCACGATCCCACTTTGCTCTATTCCCTCCCTTGAATACAAATTATACAATGGAAACCACTATAATTAACATACCAAAGTACAAAGTCCATAGTCTCAGAAGATAACCTTCTTGAAAATTGCAGTGTTTAAAAACAAGGCATAATGTAGAGGAGCATATAAACGCAGCCTCAGAAGTCACAAGATACAATGTCTGCAATATCCTCAGGCCTGTATATCTTGTTCAGTCCCAAGAGTCATCTTCAGCTCCATGCTATCAACCAAGCCACGATCCCATTTTGCAACAACAAAAATTCCCTCCCTTGAATACAATGGCAACCAATATAATTAACATACCAAAGTACAAAGTCCATAGTCTCAGAAGACAAACTTCTTGAAAATAGCAGTGTTTAAAAACAAGGCAAAATGTTGGGAACATGTAAACGCATGCAGCCTCAGAAGTCACAAGCAAAACACTAAACAAAAAGTGGACCAACAATATATGATTCATTACTGACAAGCTGAAATATCAGATTACTGCCATTATAAGTCTCCAAATGAACAAATGAATACTGATACTAAACATGCATTTCATCAGTCTGAAAGAAAATCACAATCCCTACGCTGTTACAAGTTCCATAAGCCTTGTATACACATATCAGAGAAAGTTCAAAGTTGTAGCTATAGGTCAGTATCTTCTAAGGTAAGGCCCATGCAGAAAGTTTCTCAATAAGAGCCTTTGCATCTTTCTGGGCTCTTGGAGTTCCATGTTTAGCAAGCTGATGCACGGTTCCATGTTTACTCTCATTTTTGTCAACGTTCTTCAGCTGTTGACCGTCGACTGAACATATCGAACAAATGGCGGCTAAAGCGTTCTCCTTGTTGAGCTGCTCGCTTTCATCTGCCCTCATGATACTCAGAAGAAGGGACACCGCATCAGCCTCAACCATCTCCTTAACGCCATCTCCTTGGCTGCACAGCAGTGTAAGCACAGTCAGCAGCTCACCCACCAAAGTCTCTTTTCTGATCTTCTCTACTATGATCGAAACAGCTCCGTCAGCCACAGCACGACGCCTGTTTTCTGGCAAATGGCATAAGCTGAAAATGGCTTCAGCTGCATCCTTCATCACTGCAGCAGGCGCTTCATCCACAAGCTCGATCAACGGCTTCATAGCACCGTGTACACCAATTGCACGCTTGATCGGGTCGAGAGCTGACAGAGAAAAGAGAGCCTTGGCAGAATTGCTTCTGGTCTGATCATTCTCCGATTTGAGAGACTTTATGATCACAGGAATGGCTACAGAGTTTTGAGCAATCAGCTTCTTATTTCCTTCAAGTACGGAGATGTTCAACAGTGCAGTAACGCAGTTATCCTCCACATCAAGATCTTTGATAGCTGTAAGTGCCTCAATCATCTGGTGAATTGCTTCTGGAATTCTCCCAAAAAGAGACCTGAAAATCTCAGAACTCTTGCTGCGCTGTCTGATCTCCTTTGCAGCCGTCTTCTGAACATGGATATCTGAGGAAGAAAGACTGGCAAGCAGATCAAGTAGGATCTGTTTCTCAGCCCGCGAAATTACAGTCTCTTTGATCCATTTCAATATCATCTCCTTAACCAGCTGGTTAGGAATCATAAGGAAATGACTCAGGCGCTTCTTGGTTATAGGACAGCTTTGACGTCCACTTTCCATCCATTTTTTAATGGCACGACGGTCATAAGTCTGCAAATAGCAATGCCATTTCACACAATTGTTCTCAACAAAGACAATCCAATACTGAAAACCACACATTTCTCCACACAATCGTAATGAAAACAAAACCAAAAAGCGTCATAATATCCACTGACTGAGTAATTTCAGCAACAATCAAAGCTGCATAGAACTACCATAAACAAATCTTTAATACCAAAACAACGATCACAACGAAATTTCTCCAAAAGAGCAGTGGAAACCATCAAGAACACAACATGAGTTCTAAAACCTACCCTACTATATTACATACAGAAGTGGAATCGTTCATGACAATGGCAGAGGAACCACAGAACGGAAAAGTTATGCATGCAGGCCAATCGTTTCTTCTGATCATACTATACACAAATGGAAACGTTATAATACAGCCCCATTACATTTTATCCGATTATATTTCAATACCAGCTCCTAATTCACGTCCGTGTGATTATCAAACAACAGTAACAGTATTTCAGCAGATAAAGAAAACGGAGGATATTCATGAAAGCAGGGTAATGATTTCTCCAGAATTTCAAACTTCAAAGGAATCAAGAATTACCCGTCCGGAGGCGATGAGAACAGGGTCTTTCATGATCTCGCAGGAAAGCGGGCATATGAATTCAGCGGGGGGTTTCTCATGATCATCAACTGAAACCTTTTCCGAGCTCGTCAGCTTCAATCCCTCGAGAGAGCGCAAGGCTTCCATGGCACGATCAGTATCTTCCGATGCGCAATCATCTTTATCCACAAAGCTCTGAACCAGACTCTTCAATTCCGACTTGAGCTCGCTGGCGGTTTTCATCATTTTTTCTTTTTCTCAAACAAAGCGTGAGCTGAATGCTGTTACAATAGGGGGATATATAAAGAGGGAAAAATCGATCGTACTTACTGCTAACTGCTAACCGTACGTGGTGCCGTTAGGTTTTGTGCTGCAAACTGAAACTGCATTGTATCACGGCCTTTTCAAGGGACGTGAAAACTGCAAAATGTGAAGAGTAATTGGCAGTTGGCTTTGAAATTCACTTAGCTTTCTTATTTTCACATCACACTTTTTTAAATCTAAAAAATTGATTACGACCTTTCTTTAAATCACATCACACTTTTTTTCTGTAGCAGTTCAATTCAGTTAAATATTTTAATTTATTTCAGCTAAACATATTAATTTATTTCAGTTCAGTTTAATTCAGCAAGAAATAATCACCCTCCATCGTATTTTGAAAAAAGTTCATTTTATATTTTCCCCTTATTTCTTAATTCCGTTTTTAATTTTGGACCGAAGGAAAAAAGAGTGTAATATTTGCACTTTCATATTACATTGGACGGTTTTTTTAGGGGAATATTTCATTCATGGTTCTGAAATACATTTTGAGTGATAAAAATTTGGTGTAAACGTCCATATTGTAAAATTATAGGGGTTCGCGTTTGCAAAATTTGCCCCAGAGTGGGTTACAGAATTGCCATTTTTAAGAACTACAAATGATGCTGCAACTTGCAATCATTGTGGCATTTCAATGAGTGTTTTTTTAAAATTTGCATGTTCCATTGGAACCACATCCCGTCACAAACCATGATTAACAACTTACCGAACTTGTCCTCCATGTTCTTCAACCCGCATCTAAACCATAGTTCGTCCCGCCAAATTCAAAATTACATAGAAACAAAAAATTATTAATGTGAAATGACCAAAACATCCCTAAAATAGTAAGATAACGGAACTCAACTAATTTTAAATGGTCAAACTTAATGAAATGCTAAAAAAAACTGTTTTATAATGCTTGGGCCTAATAAGGGGGAATACTACCGTCGTTGGATCAATTGAAATTCAATTAAATGGTGAGAATAAGTACTAATTTAATTTCAACTTTTCTAAGAACAGATTAACATACTAAATACAATTTATTATTACATGACTGTAATTCAATTAAAAACAGAGTCATAGAAATTTCCCTAAAGAGAATATGTTTAGAATGTTAGGGCAAAAATTTGAATGGTTTGAATGTTGGGACCTAAAATTAACTTTTGATGAATGTTGGGCTCAAAAAAAGAATTTAGTCAACTTGTTTGTATATCAATTAATTCAGTTCAGTTCATTAAAATTATAGTTTGTTGAAATTCAAGTTAATTCAGTCATGCTGATTTTTTAAAATACATTAATTTTCAATTAAATTCAGTTAATTCAATTGATTGTCATAAATGCAAAATAACAGGGGCTAATTAAGTTTATGACAAAATAAATTATTATAAAATTATAACCACAAAGGTACAGAAACATTGTTGCAAACTTTGAATTTCTCACATTCTCCATCTTCTCCTATTCACCAATTCTTCTCCTATTCACCAATTCTTCTCCCAGCTACTTTTCACTAAGATAACACGTCACTGTCGCGACCAAACCTCATTGCCGGGGAAAATTGGAAAGTTGTATAGTAGATCAAGAGGGTTTGTGTAATTTTATTCAATATTTGCAAGGAAATCTATAATATTTTGACACTTACACTATTATGCCGAGAATAATATTTATTTTTTGACAAAATGACACGGTATCTATCCGTCATAGTTTACACCGTATCCGATTGCATAAAATGCTAGTTTTGCATGAGTTTGATACGATTGCATAAAATGCTAGTTTTGCATGAGTTTGGTATCAATCTGCCTTCTTGCCAATTGGTCAACTGGTCAAGTCTCAGAAGAACCACTCTATCAATCCCCCTTTTCTTTGGAGCCCATCTGAAACCCAAGCACAACTAGTCCAGCCGATGCAACCCCCGACAACACAGCAGACGAATAACAGGCTGCAAGCAACGCCCCTCGCAATGACTGCATCAAGAAATGGTCTCATAAATACATATAGAAGAAGATTTATCATTATTATCCTGTCAAAGAACCCCTTCTAAACATTAAAGATAAGTTAACATTAAGGTGACACAGATTAGGCACCTTTGCAAGCAGCAGAGCATTGTCATTTGCATACTGCAATGAGCTCTCTTGTATATTTTGAACGCCTTGACCTAAAGTCCATGACAAAATCCTGCATTCGAATACAGTGAGCATCTTACTCAAAGTCTCACCCAGTCAAGAATAGAAAATATGTGCCAGAATTAAATGGTAGGATTACCCAAATGCAGCGCCAATGACAGCGCCTGTGTAAGCTTTTTCTGGAGTTAATTCGATCTGAAGCTCCCCAAACTGCGCATAAATAGTAGGAAGCTTGAGAAGCTTACAACTACAAGAGAAAAGTCCTTAACTTCCCCTGAATGCAAATAACATACCTTCAGAGTTTTAGTTTCTGGTTCTGGTCTAATGCCAGTGGATTCAGACACTACTGTTGCGGATAAAATCTTGCCAGCCCTAATCATCACTTTTGCAATCTATACTGATCAATGTCCATTGTTCGTTAGAACTGATACAGATGTTGCTATTCAACTGAGACACAACTAGTTTCTGCTTGTACTTTACAGTTGTTACCTTCCGACTAAGCTTAGCTGACTAGTAGGTACAAGGAATCATTGAATATCAAAGGCCAAAACTCACATAATTCATCTTTCCAAATTTAGTTGAGGGTTCCAGGCAAATCTCAACAATGTCACTAATTTATACTATCAGATTACTGAGGCAGTGAGGCTGAAAGGACATAACTTGCATCACAGACTGGGTGATACTGACAACTTAGCAAAATATACACCAGATATATTTAAATTCTACAGTTAAATTATTATCTTCCAAGACCAAGGATTTCTAAAAACTCAACAGATCCTGGAAGTTACATTTTATAATTTTCAATAACCTATAAAGTGAGAAAAACCAATTGAAATAGAATAGCAACTAATGAGACAGTAAAAGAGTTGAGGACAGTAGTTTTTCATAAAATTGTATGCCGTATCCCGTAGCACAAGCCTATGATTGCGAATTCTCAAAACTGATAGCACACACCTCACATGGTGATCTTTTAAACTATTTTGCTTTCATATTGACAATGAAACAAGTAAGCCACTGCATTTCTATATAGAAAATCAACAGTGACTTTTTTCAAAAATCTAAAAGCATGTCTGCAGTCAGTAAAGCAGTCAAACTGTGAAGGCACATCCATAACAAGAAAGAAGTGAGAATGAAATACCTTTTGAGGTTCACCCCCACCATACGATCCCATGGACTGGAACTTTCTTCCGGCAGATATCAAACGCTCACCCATTGCTAACTAAGTATAAGCATAGAGATTAGTGCAAGAAACTTGAGGATATTTTCATTTATGGTTGCATAATAAGTTGAAAATTTTACTTTAAAATCTGATAGATGGAGAATAAATCAATAAAAAAGCAAAATAAGAGTAAGCTTGTTTACTTGCCAGATTTGTTCCTTTCAGTCAAGGAGTCCAGGATGAGTGGTAATTTCCTCATCAAAGTAGTAGAAGTTGATGCATCTGCTACTTCCCATGCTCGACTCAGATTCAACAATATTTCCCCAAGCTCCTCGCCACACTAACAACGGAAGTCAACAAATTAAGATTCAGGCAAGGTGCACCTGCCTATAGTTTTATAATTTCCATGCAACAAAAAGAGATGGGCTATGGATACTGGATAGTAAGTGCATATTATTATTATTATTATTATCTTCCATGTTACGATTTACGGATGTTATGCTAAGAGAAAGACCTATGTTACAACTGATATACCAGGTTAATGGATTATAAGTTTAGTTCTGGCATAAGTCAAGAAAGTTCGGCAGGCAAATGATGATCTGCAATTGATCACAATTCATAACTATAATAACTAATTCGTGAACAAATGAGATCTTATCCAAAAACAAACACAAATAAGACAGAAATGCATGTTTCACTGTGAAGATTTAATTTCCATAAGCTCACAGGGTGAAAAGTACTTCACAATGTAGAAGTAGACACATAACACTAACAGAAAGCCCAAACTAAGGAGCTAATTTTAGAATCAGCTGATTGAACTACAGTTGAGTTGAAAAACTACCTCATCTTTCACAGGTCCATTAGAAAGATCAAATGCTGCATCATTCAACTGCAAAAGCCAAAATAACCTTTTTCAGAAAATCACCATTATATAAAGGAAGAAGATAATGTAATCCAATAAACTCACATCAAGGCGGAGATCACGGGGAAGCTTCGAGAAGTAATCAGTAGGAAGAACAAAGCTATCCTGCCAAGAAAACACAATCATATCAATGAACCAGCAGGTAGCCAGATAATCAGCACATAACAAAATTGCACAAAAATGGCACTTACAGCAAGGTCCTGAAGAAGGGTTTTGGGGTCAGGATCAATGGATTTGGAGGAGCCCGATTCTGTGAGAGCGAATGGCGTTATAGTCCGCGGTTTCGTTCCCAAGCGACAAAGTCTGGGTTGGGGATGAAGGGACTGGAATTGATTACAGGAAATGTTGAATGATTGAAGGGAAGGGAGATTCTGAGAAAGATGGAGGAGCGGATTTGATGAGGAGAAAGCAGCAGTAATCGCCATGGATTGTTAGCAGAGTTGGAAGTTTTTTCCCAGAATTTCATATCAGTACAGAAACAAGCGGGACCTACTGGAAATTTGGATATGAAGTGGAGCTTCTCAGGATAAACCACTTTATCCCTAATCTATTTTTCCTCCAAGCGTATAAAACCAAGTCTAATATTTCACATTTAAATTTGCCACTGGATTTTAATAATGGAGATTAAATTTGGAGTAGGGAAAAAAAGGGTAAAATAATTGAATAGAAATTTAGACTCTGGCTACTTCAGTTCAGCGAAAATGCAATTTGATAAATTCAGGTTAATTTAGTCATGCTGATTTTTTTTTCAATACATTAATTTTATTTCAGTTCAGTTGAGTACAGTTCAATTAAATTCAGTTCAGTGAAAAAATAAGATTTAGCAAACATGGCCTTATTGATTAATTTGTAATTAAAAGTTCGTACCATTTATATAAATTTTGTGTGGCGTATTCCAGCACTTTTAATTGATGTATATCCTTCAAAGTCTAACTGAGTAAATAGGTTACAGCCATATACTATTTTATGAAGTTTTTAAATTGATAATGCCTTGAATCAGCAGTGGAGAAAGAAACTATAGTATAGTGAATTGCTGTCAAATGTGAATAGTTGATCAATGGGTAAATTTTAAAAAGAAGTAAAGTGATACTCATGAAAAAGACCAAACTCTTTGGATTACACAAAAGCATCTGTAGATACACGATACCAGAAATCAATCTAATGCTAACTTGAATTACTTAAGTTCTACTTGACGCTACGTATCCCCAACAAACACCGTTAAACACATGATGTAGAATGCAGGCACCTGCTATGCAAGGGAACGCACACTTGCTCCATCTTCAAGATCAATGAGGCAGTAGGAAAATTCCCATACTTGTTATCTCAATTGTTATGCTCCAACCTTGCCGACTTTTCTTGGCTCAATGTGACCAGTTAACGGGCATTGCATCTCTGTCCAACTAATTGGAACCATTGTCTCACCTGCGAAATACATAACAACCAGCTTATATGTCAAACAGAGAACTTTTCAGCCTTCATTATTTTGGTTCTTATAATACTTCCCTATCCTAAGAAACCCTAAACATCAAATCGCGTGAATGGTCCAAATAGCATAATAATAACAATAAATACAAAACTAAGCAACAGTGGAAGATAGAAAGAGTAGATGAAAAGGTAAATTTTACCTGCTGCACTTTCAGCAGACACCACACCAAGCTCATTTTTGGCTGTAGATAGATAGTAAGCCCGTGCGTCTCCAAGGGACAGCTTAGGAAGTTAAGTCACAAAGCTTTAATGAAATCGAGAATTATATGGGGTAAATACAACAGAATAATCACCAAATTCCAACACTGCTTCAAACAAATCATCCAAGAAATCATCTCAAAGCTGGTAGCATTTGGATATAAAACTTAGCTGCTAGAACCCTAAAGAATATTGATGCTTCTGAGAATGATAGAGAAGCTTTTTGCTTGTTTAACACAATTCTTGTGAATTATAAAAGTATAGGGGAAGCTCCCGCCTCACAATACAAAACAATCTGAAATCAAAGTCTGAAGAATTTCTTATTATTTCTTAGACACGTCACACCAAAAGTGCAGAGTCTAAATTAGCATTTTTTAGACATTTCCCACCAGAGCTAGCAAAGAAAGATAATTTTAATTAATTAAACATTCATCAAAAAGAAATTCACACGTGAAGGATACCACTACGGCTCTGACGATGTCACCAGGGCGAAAGGATGCATGCATATCAACCTTGTCAACCTCAGTCGCTCTCACATCTGCCTGCCTGCCCAACAAAAAATAATTTCCGATGACCAGTTGCATCAGAACCATATAGTTGTATCATATCAAAACATGAGATATCAGCTCAGGTACTAAGTGACTGGAAACATATCAAAGATGAAAGAAAACCACACTGCACAAAGAAAAACAACTAAGGTTGACAATACACTATCCTCAAAAGGGCATTTGCATACTAAGGATGCACATATCAGTTCATGTGGATTGCACACAACTCTTTAGCTCCCAAGGACCATCAACTGTGAACCCTTGCAAACCCACACACATAGTAACTAATAGAGAGATAGAGATGGATAGAACATATTCCTTTGCATACCTAATCATTCCAGTAAATTTTTCTTTCAAAGACTTGGTACCAACACACAAGATATCCACAGAAGCCATTCTAGCCATCACTTTCTTTACCTACACAGGGGAAATAAATTCATTGTAACAAGTAAATAATTAAATGAAGCATAGATATGTTCCACAGAATATACAGTGTTTCTTGTGACACAGAGAAAGTATATTGCAGATTGAACATTTATAAGATTTCAAGGGTATTAGGGAAGCCCCAGAAATAAGTATCTCTCTTGCTTTTCTAAAAGTGATGAATTTTAGAGTTTAGACTCATCTCAACATACTGAGTTACTTATAGAACAACCTATAACAGACACTGATGTACATAAAAATCAAGCTAAACCGCAACATCCATGGCTAGAAAACAAGAGAAAGTATGAAGTAACAACTCTTACCCGGGCAAAAACCAAAGTGCCAGGCTCCGGAACAGGGCCATGAGCCTTGTGGCCAGTCACTTCCATGATCGGCCTCTGTTAACATTAACCACAATAATAACAAATATTAGAAAGCAAGTTCAATTATACTAGAAGAAAAGAAGGGAACTTCTACAACTATGAGCAAAAAAGTATCAATGCAATTAACATGAACACCAGAAACAACAAACAAGCATTAATTCCACTACGTGTGGTTGGATATACTACTAAATCCTCCCAGCAATATAGTACAAAAAAAACTTCCTGATTGACCTAGCTCAAAACCCTTGCAATCACATGAGGAAGAAGTTTTGATAACGACCTGATCCAGCGAGTCAATGGGGGCGGGAGTGACGGAGATAAGGCCAGTGAGGGAGGCGTAGATGGTGTTTTTATGGGCCGCCAAGTAGGCACCTTTCCCTGGTTTGCACTCAGAAGCCTTTCCAATGACTTCCCCCGGCGTGACAAAATCGGTCTCCTTCTTCATCTCGCCGCCGGTCGCTGCTTCTTCAACCATCCAAGGTTTTGGGGTTTACAGTAGAGCAGGTTTTGGGTATTTTCGGAATTTGCTCTCAATAGGTCTTCGGTAGACTTTTATAATCAAGGTTTTTGGGGGTTAACGTATTCTATAATGATTTTTTTTAACCCTTGGTTTTTCATAAATGGTCCTGCTCGATTCTTGAAAAATGTTAATATAACTCTTAAATTTTAAAGTGTGGTTGATTTTGTAAACATAAATACGTGAATTTAGCACAATACTAAAAGACGTAATTATCCCAAAATTTTCAATATTATACTTCTACGGGGCATAATTTTGGTGATTGGCTCAAAGATTGGTGGGAAAAGTCTCAAACCGATGAGATGTTTGTTAAATCAGTCTTTTTGTTAGGTAGACAGACTGATCCAAGTAAGGGAGCCTGGATTGCAACACATCTCTTTCATTTAAAAAAGAAGGTTCAATGAAAAACAAAGAGTCCTTTGTCATGACAAATGGCATGACAAGGAACTCAAGACATGAACATTCTCAGTTGTGTAGTGGTCAAGGTAGATGGCTCCTACAGAAAAGGTAGCAGCTTGGGAACAGCAGCATGGTCTATCAGCAAATGCAATTGGAACAGCATTTGGGATCTTGTTTCTTTATTAGTAAGTCCCCATAACAGCCTGAAGCAATTGCCTATTGGAGGGCAGTCAAAGCAGCAAACAAAATTCAAACTCAAACGCTTTGCGTGCTCACAGATTCATCCAGTTAGTGGTGGCACTCAAACGACCGGAGTTAGCGCCTTGGGAAATCAGGGGTTTGTTGATGACATGCTCGCTGTCTTCCGTTTAGAATTTTCCGTTGTTAAAGTTAGTGGAACTAGTCTTTGTGATGTGCATTATGTAGCTTTCAATTTAGGCAAAATTATCTATTATCTTCGTTTTAATTAAAATAATGTGTGTTCTCAAAAAAAGAATTTGTCACCCCCAACCCCACCCCCTTGTTGGCAAATAATCATACACTACCATCCTTATATCATCGACCAACAACACTGCTTATTTACTATTTTGTTTCCGAATTTCTTTCGGTAATGTTTTTCACGTTTATTAAATATTGCTCGTTCTTTTGATAATCTGAATGGTCATAATTATGTCATGTTGGGGGTCGAGATAGGAAAGGATAAAGGGGGGAAAGTGCAGTTATGTGCATCTCTTGATTAGCTGAAGAGCAAAGGGAAAGTTGAATATGAAAACTACCTATCTATAATGAGAACTCTTTCATAATTCTATCAAAACTACAATCATACATTTCCTTTTGAGCCTGACAAAAAAAAAATACTTCCTACGATTTTAGTATGTCTTTTAATGTTATTCTAATTTTCAAATGAACAAATTGCTCCTTTGACGAAAATCAGTTATTAGCATACCCATGGTTTCGAATATCACAAGATCATATTGTGGGAAACAACTACTCTGCTGAAACCTTTTGGATTCGTGTGTAACAAACCTACGACTACGATGAAGAGGTAACTAAGACTAGAGAGCTTCGTTCGTATAGATCACTAAATACATGTTTCCTGCTCATGGAAAAGGCGGTAGGGAAGTTAATTGGATGTGTTCACCGAATTAACATGAAGAATCCAAGCGGAACCTCCGCAAAAGATATTGTAAGTTGTGTTGGAGCACGACTTTTATTGTTTCATTATGTTTTTTTATGTCTTTACTTACTAAAATCTAACAATTTTAGATGGTTGAAGAAAAAACATTGATGAGACTTGATGATTAGTAATTTCCTAAAGGATTTAAGTTCAACCATGTATGGAAGATACTTAAAGGTGCACTAAAATTGCAAGATCAGTCGGTAGAAATTTATATTAGAAATAGAAATTATTAGTGTTAGAAATTTATGTTGAAAAAGAAGAAGGGGAGGTAATAATGGGTGATGTTGCATGAAAGGATGGCATCAGCATAAGAATTAGGGCGTCGTTCAAACTTGGAAAATGGCGTTCAGTACTATCGTTGTATGATGCAAATAAAAGCGCAGGCATTAAGTAGTCGGAAGACTTGCAGAAACCATGCAGGGAAATGGAAGCTTCAAATTTATTTCTCCTTTCCTCACTCTGTTTAATTGTACCGTGGTCTCCACACAAATGCATTCAATTTGATGCTACATTTCATACCTCCCCTTTTCCCCCATTCAATTCCCATCATCTTCTTCTCATCTCACTATGATTAGTACTGCAACAGGGGGATGCAGTAGTAAGCTTTAGTGAATCTTTCTTATCTCATCTTTTGCTATTATGTTTTTGTGCAGTGTTTTTTCATTCCCGCATCTGACCACAAATTATTCATGTCTTTAGGTTAAGCCCTGTTCCTTTGAGCTTATCTATAATTCAGTGAAAATATAATTTAGCAAAATTCAGATTAATCCGTTTTTCTTTTCTATAAATTAATTTTAAATTCTGTTCAGTTTGACAAAATATAAACTTAGAATGATCAGATGCTAATATATATTTATTAGATTTGAAAAGTGGTAACACACAAACAAATCTTAAAATGACAAACGTCCCATAATAATAATACGAAGGGAGTAACAAGTATCATAGTTCAAAACGTTTTAAAAACAGACACACTACTTACTTATGGGCTAAAGTGGAATTATAGTAAAGAAAAACATATAAGGTAAGAGAAGAGTAATAGAATTAATGCCATTTCCTCACTTGTTTGATGCAATGTCTTACACAATAAGAGTAATTAATACGTACATTTCTCTTCGAGAACTTCCAAATCATAGCACTAAACATGAATCAATAGATTGCACAAAACAATGGTAGGAAATAGCACAATTCCTAGCTCTAAAACCTACTAATAAAATAAACAATCAAACATTTTGTTTTTTTTTCTTCTCCTTTTAATTTATACCTTAAAATGAAGCATTTAATAGCAAAGTGAATTCCTGCCAGGGCCTCCATAGTAGAAGTGAGTTCCCCAGTCTTCATTATAGGAGCTCTTGATGTTGTAGCAGTTGCTGTTCTCAGCCAACGTGGACACTTCTTGGGCCGTGGTGAGACTATTATCCGAGTCCACAACCTCAAGGTTCCGGAAATAGCTTGCCTTTCCGAACCCGGAATCTGCAAATTGGCCCGATCCCATTTGGGTGGAGGTGTGCTGCCCATTGGGCCTTGAGTTCACCACCTCTCCGCCCCACTCCACCATCGTGGCCCGGTCCGCCAAGTGCGTGAAGAGCTCCGTGGGCCAGTAGCCCACAAGAGTGTTGTCTCCAAAGCTCATCCACCAATTCCCCACTTTAGGGTCCTGCATTTTGGTGTTAGCACATGCAATTAGCTAGGGAGCTTAAAACAAATCATGCAAGTTTAGATTAAATGTTTCTATTAGCTTTCACAAATTTAAAAGGGAATGTATACACTTTTTTCTTTTTTTTTGCGAAATTGTTATTAAGTGATGTGAAGTACGATTCAGTGTACAAAGAAATAAACTTAGGTTGGAGAAAGATGGGATTAGAGGACGAACCTTCCAAATGAGGATGGTAATGTCATATTGGTTGGCGGCAGCAAGGGAAACCGGAGAAATGGCAGCACCTATAGCGATCCTACTATTAGTTTGCACAAATCCAGAGCACAAGAGATTGTAGCATCCTGTTGCTTGGTATGCATCACTCTGTTTACAATCAATAATGATCATAAAATTTTTATGTGATTACAACTGAAATTGCATTAGAGTTACACCATATATATATTTGCTATCCAATAAAAATGTGATTGTAAAATTAAAAGTTAGTCTAACATTAAGTTGAGTGATGAGCTTGAAGCCAGAAATTAAGGCGGCACGAAAAAAATGGTTGTTGAAATCAAGAAGACACAGTCCATGTATATTAAATAGTTTGGTCTTTCCTGATTTCCAAGAGAACAGATTCTTCTTCACCAGAAATGCTTAAATCTTTATTTAACTGGGATCAAAATGGTATTTGTCTTCGATCAAACTGAGGTTTTATTATAATATTATTATTTTTACATAAAGCACGTTTGATCCCTTAAGGCACGGCTTCAAGATACCAATGCACTCATATTTTATGCTACCCAGATATGAATATTTGACCATCAATTTCTAATTTTCCAAAAGCACTATTATTTTATAATTACACAGTAGTTAAATTCTAATCAGTTCCCATTTAATCACTGAAAATAACATGCAACACAGTTGACTTTTATATAAACTATTAATTCAAAAAAAACCAGTGATCCAATCTCATAATTAATTAAATAATAAATAGACTTACCGTCCAGTAAGTAAATAGCCTCGGCCTGTTGTCACCATAAAGCTCCGGACTAACCTGACTAGTGGAAGGATCAAAGCTTCAGAATTTCCAATTGCATTTTAATTTTGAAATAAATAAATATAAGAAAATAAAATGGGTGTGGTTGGGAATAATCGTGTGTGAAAGGGTGCATGGAATGGAAGGAGTACCTGCCAGCCGGCTTCTATGGAGTTGAGATCAGAGCCGTCGAAAGTTCCAGAGAGGACCCAAATCTGGGAAAGGCTGAACTCGTTGACCACTTCTATCGATGGGTCCCACACATTTATCGTCGCCCGAGCTCCGTATACAGACGATGACGCTCCCGTGTACGCTATCGCGTGCTACAATCGCATAATACACAATTAATAATTATATTTTATCTATCTATTTTTCAATAATAACCTTCTTATCTAACATTTTTAGGAAAAACTAATTCTTCCTTCATTAATACATGAATTTAAGTTTGGATATTGACACATTTATTTATTTATGAGAGTATGGACCATCCATACTAACTAGGTTTATCAGCTACTCCATTCTGTAATTAATTAAGATCACGTACAAATGTTTTTTCAAATTCATTTTATTTTAACATTTCATTTCAGTTTATGTTACTTACACAAATACCGCTATTATCAATTTACTTATTTTCAGATTTGAAAATATATACTCGATAAAAAATTCCAACTCTTACACAAAAACATCCTCTATTTTGGCATGGCCAATAAATTTGCAAAGTTTGTGTCGCATGCACACATTTCACAGTGGATTGTTCTCCTTAATCTTGCTATGTCGCTCTCATTTGGTAAAAATAAATTTCAAAAGGATAAAATAAACATTGTAAAGATTTTTTTACCTCATGACCGTTGCCGCTAACAACATCGGGGGCATCCCTCTGCCTGGACAAAGTAGCTGGGTTATTGCGTCTTTTCTTCCCAAAATCATACAGAGATTTGGCTCTCAGCACATCATTTGCGCTATGTCTTCGAACCGGAATTGTTCCTTTCGGACACATTTGCCCATTCACATTATGATGCCACATTTGCCACGCACTGCTGTTAATCCTGTCCTTCACTCCGTCTATTTTCACCGCCTTCACCTTCGGCATTTCCGGCCGAACTCGCTGTTCATAAAATTGCCATAAATATACATATCAATTATTAAATAATAATAAATTTTGAGAAATTCATTCTATTAAAAGAAGAATATTTCGAAAATTAAGAAGGCTGGTAGTAGTTGAAGATGAATTAAGTAGTAGGAGTAGTAATTAATATCGCGCACCATAAAGTCATATTTTACGCTACGTTTCCTCATGAATACATAATAAATAAAAAAGGTAGATAGGTTAATTTACCTGGATCTTGTGATCCTTCAAAAGAGGATGATCAAAGGCTGGCTGCGTCTTCTTATGAACACAGTCTATGATGTCTCCATCTGGGCTCTGCAAATTTCCACAAAAACCATGCAATTAATTAAAAACAGAAATTAATTTAAAATTTTATTCATATGTATGTATGTATAATACCTGGATGCTTAAGACAGGAGGCTTGTTGATCTTCTTCAAGTGCCTCTCAATCCTGGCCATTCTCAAGCTGCTGACGTGGCGGTGCCGAAACCTAGTTGCAGTAGGATTACTGGAGTTGGAGCTCGAGTCATCGACGGTGGCTGCGGAATCTCGGCAGAGGAAAAGAAGAAGCAGAAGATGAAGAAGAAGGAGACGACCGAGAAAGCAACAGGATTGATATTCTTGCGTTTTCCCGAGAAGAAGTGTCGCCATTTCACAGCATTCAGTGCCGTCCGGCGAACATTTACACACACCCACACACTAAAAATGGTACTGTGTATATATGCTTATTAATAAGAGCGCTAGCTCGAGAAACTCAGAGAAAACGACGTATATCTCTCTTCTTCAATGCTAATGAGGCGACTGAAACGCAGTAACACAAGGCCCGATGGAAAGTTACAGGAGAATCATCATCATTTTCTGTATATTTTCCCCAGTCAGATAATGATATAGGTAAGAAAAAGAATGGTAGTTTGGAGTTAAAATTTGTTTCTGTGTTGGTTTCGTTTGGCTGTGAATAAATTGGCCAACAATGAGGAGAGAGAGAAAAGGGAGAGTAATAAACGCAGTAAACCTACCACCCAACGCAAATATGAATATCCATCTTTTATTGCCATCTGCCACTTGATTATCTGCATCTACCTTACCATTAATACTTTGCCCCTTCTTCTTTGCTTCCCTTTCTTCCCTTTCTCAAATTGTGCACTACGTTTTCTTGTTTGGTGCCCTTTGATTCCTCTTTTCCCATTCTCACTATGTATTGTTTTTTATTTTATTTTGAATAAGTTGGTGTTAAACTCAATTGAAATGAAAATCAATATACTTCATCTGTACCAGCTGGATTAGCACAATTAATATTTCACAATCTTTAATACATATGTTTGACTGCTAATATCTTTAACTAGATATATTATTAATATAAATTTTTTAGATATTAATTATAATAAACTCACTACTAGGAGACCCCCCTATAGGCACCGATTTTCAACAGCGCTTTATCAAAATCGGTGCTGAAAGTACAATAAGCACCGGTTTATAGCAGCGCTTCATCAAAACCGGTGCTAGAAGTACAATAAGCACCGATTTTTAGCAGCGCTTCACCAAAACCGGTGCTGGAAGTACAATGAGCACCGATTTTTAGCAGCGAATCACCAAAACCGGTGCTGAAAGTAGAATGAGCACCGGTTTATAACGACGCTCCACCGAAACCGGTGCTGGAAGTACAATAAGCAGCTGATTTAATCATTAGCATTGATGCACCGCTGCTAAGATATTTTTTTACATTCTAAAACAAAAACTAAAATTTTTAAGCGCTGCTTGGTGTGGAATAATAAAACTAAATTTTTTTTCAGTTTATTTAATTAAAAACTAAATTTCGTGTGGAATTATTTACCGCTGATTGATTGATGAAATACGATTATTAAATATTACATGATTAATATATCAAATATATAATAATATAAATAATATAAATATAAATATTTTTAATGAAAATTGAGTATTGTATTTTTGACTAACTAATGTCAAATTCTGATATAAATGTCAATTTTTTTACTGTAGTTAAGTTGTTATGAAACTATTTTCATTTTATGTTTTACCAATTAAATTTGAAATTGAGTTTAAATTTAAATCCCGCATCCGATAAAATAGATAATTTGTATATGAAAATTATGAAATATGATCATGAGTATACTATTTTGTGATTATTTAAAAAAAATGAAGTACGCCATGTTACTTTTATTGAAAATGTGAAGAGTCAAAACAACCAAATTTAAGACCACAAATTTGTATTTCCAAAAATCGTTGAACTCTCATTCATATTGTTCTATTATTTTAAACACATTTTTTTCTCAAAAATAAGTGAAAATTTGTGTTAACTTATCCATTAAACAAACCAAGAGACCAATCTCATACAAATTTTTCACATAATTTATTTTTATTTGTTAGAGAGAATTTTTAAAAATGAATAATTACTGTATTTATGGTAATTAAAGTATCCGTTGATATCTTTAACTATTATGGCATAATTAGTGTATTTATGGTAACATTAGGTGTAGTAAATCAGTATTAAAATAAGTTTTGCACAAATAACTATAGAATCTTTAACAAGTGCACTCATTAATCTCTTTTATCAATTAAATCTCACCTTAAAATAATTCTCAAATAAGTAAACTGACAATCTCTTTATCAATTAAATCTCACCTTAAAATAATTATAATTTTTCTCAAAGTATCTCTATCTTCATCCCTTTCTCTCTCAAAATCCCTCACGGCTTCCACTGCAGGTTCCAATTCTTTGCGATGCTCGGTTGCTTCGAAATTCGTCCTTCGACCAAATCCTCCTCGCCCGCAACCTGCAGATACCATTGTCGTTTTTCTCGCTTCTATGTGCTCTCATGTCGTTTTTGGGTGCGACCCGATTCATGATTTTGTGGGTTTTACGTATACGTGAGCAATTTTTTAATTGTGCAAACTAGGTGTTTGATGAAATGTCTGACTGACTTTGCAGGTTTTGGAATCACTAGATGTCGTGCTTGATGTGGACAAGAAGGATGTTGGACTCAGTTAGTAATCTCATTTACATACTATATATTACCGCCTTGGCATGGCCAGAAGAGAGATAGAAGCAATTTCTGGTGACGATGATGAAGTAGGAGGGTTTCAAGATGAATATATTTTTTATGTAGATGAGATTTCGAGATGAATTTTGTGGATTTGCTAAGGCAAATATAGAACTTTTAGTGTGAATTTTTTTTGTTGTAAAAAGTAGATAGTATAGGGATTTTAGAATAAAATTGTAAGTAAAAAAATTTTTGTAGTTCGATTTGTTAATATATAAAAAGTATTGGATTTTTTTCGCAAATATAAAAGTTTTGATAGGTAATTTGCAAATGAGAAAGTTATGGGGACTGAATTGTTACTAATCTAGCAGTGGTTGGCGAAATTCAGGCGGTGCTATATTATATTTTACCGCTGCTAGAGAAATCTAGTAACGTCTTAAAGCAGCTGTTTGAAAACCGCTGCTAGAGAAATCTAGTAACGTTTTAAAGCAGCTGTTTGAAAACCGCTGCTAGAGAAATCTAGTAACGTTTTAAAGCAGTAGTTTTTAAATCGGTGCTTGTCGGAATTAAAGTAGCAGCGGTACAAAAACCGCTGCTAAGAAAAGTCCAAATCTAGCACCTCTATACATACGCACCGGTCAAAATTTGGCCAAAAAATCGCTGCTTGGGGGGGTCAAAAACCGGTGCCTATAGGGGGGTCTTCTAGTAGTGACTACATGTTATGACAATTCCAACAATATTAAATACGAAAATATTTTTATATTTCTATTCATTCAAAGATTCAGTCAAAATTTAATATATTTGACTGGAAAAAGATTATGTGCAGAGACTGTTGGAACAGAGGGAGTCCTAAAATAAAATCAATACGACTTACGACTTAACCTGAATTTCTTAAAACTGGTTTTACTGATAGTTTGAAGATAACATCTGAACATGGCCTAAGTAATATGTTCACTTTAGTTTGAATGAATTGATAATTATTAATGTATTAAGAGATGAGATATATGGTGCTACAATGAATAAATTAAACTAAATTAATTATATCAATTATATGATCAATATTATAAGTAAATTTGATAAGCTAATATAAGAGTGACGCCCTAAATAGTATAATAGAGATTTATCTTGGCTTTGTTTAAGTTCAACGGGCTGTTGTAAGAATGGTAAAACACGCGGGTCTGTCATTTTCTTCTCAATTAGTGGTGTCAATTCGGGTTGACGTGTCGGGTTTCGTGTTCGTGTCAGATAAGTTCGGGTTGATACGTGTCGGATTATTTCGGGTCAGAATTTTTTTATCGGGTCGTGTCGTGTCGTGTCGGGTCACGTTCGTGTCGGGTTAGATTCGTGTCAGCCCAGTTTGTTAGGTCGGGTCGGGTTCAGAAAGAATTATCTCGGGTCGGATCGGGTTGAGTTAGACTCGTTTGTAAGGTTGAGTCGAATTAAGTAAAAATATAATACACAAAACTCACATTGGAAGAAACAAACTTTTGATGTTGGGTTAGTCGAGATCGAAGTGAGTTCAACTCAAGTATATAACACAATTGATGATTTTAGTTTTAACTAAATTGTTTATATATACTTGAATCACACTGTTTTTAAAATTTTAGCTATCATCACTTTTATGATATTGTGGTCATTTAAATATTTTTCAAACGTTTTATACTCAAATTGAACCAAAAAAATCTCTAATTGAATACACTCACACGTTTCATTACATCACATTTAAGTTATTTAATAAATATACATCTCGAATTGAACGTCAAACATCTCGTAACTTCGAATTTTCCAAGTATCTTAATTGTTTTGGAAATAAATTTAACAACGTAACTAACGTCTACGGTGTTATAACTCAATATTATCTCCTAATATCATATATGAAATACATTTAAAAATTTTCATATTTTTTTAAGTTGTTGAACTAGTTGACGTAGAACAAATTGATAGACTTTACTAGTGAGTTTACAAAGGTTAATCATGTTAGCATTGATACCTCGTCTATAGAATGTAGATACAAATTTTAATGATGTTAAAAGTTTAATATTGGTTGCGAAGATGTTGGTTATAAATTCCTTCAAGCGGATTTCAATTTTGGCGTTTCTACAAAGTTTTTACTTTTTTCACCTAGGTCCCTCCAAGAAAATGGGAACTGTCTAACTATAAAATTGATTGACCCAAAACAAAATTAAAGTCATGTGAAATGTGAAAATATAGTTTTACGATATTTTGAGGCAGCGGAAGAGGTAGAAAAAATATTTAGATATGTTGTCCGATAGTTCCATTTATGTTACTATGGCCCTTTTTAAAAGTCAGATTTTGTGGTATAGTAAACTATATATTTATTTCTTTATCCTTAAGTTGACAAGTTGCAAAGTGGCGTAGTGGTATTTTGATCTATCACCTAAGCATAGGTCTAAAGGTCAAATCTCCTAACTAGCATTTTTTGGTTAAGGAATTCCATGAGTTGGCAAAGGAACAATTCAACTCCAATAACTAGCAATTTTGGATTAAATTTTTTAAAAGTTTGAAAAATTATTTATTATGACACAATAGATACTACTTATACAAAAAAAGTTTAAATAAAAAAACTCCAAATAAAAAATGCTTTTGAGCATATTAATAAAACAACCTTTTAAACTAAATAAAACATCGACATTATTAATTATAATAAATTAGATATATTGGTTTAATACCAATTAAAAATATGATATTAGAAATAAATTAAAATAACATTAACTATTTATAAATGATTAAGTTGGTTCAGTTCTTCAGGTTTAGGTCATCTTCAGGTTCGTATTATGTCGGGTTCGGGTCATCTTCGGGTTCGTGTTAGGTCGGGTTCGTGTCAAATTTATCGGGTTAAAATTAATATTCGGGTTGAGGTCGGGTCGGGTTGGGTCGGGTTTAAACCTAATAATTTTCGGGTTACAATCGGGTTACGTGTCAGATAGGGTTGGGTCGGTCGTGTCGTGTTTCTCGTGTTCGTGTCAGGATTGACAGCAATTGTATTGTCAGTTTCTATGGAGCGGAATTAATGCTTGAGGCTGTGTTGATTAACGTCATTGTGCTGATAATTAAAAGTATTTATATAATGAAATGAAACACGTACGTACTAGTAAAATGAAAAGGGCCGGATATATATAGTTTGTTTTCATGGAGCCTTGGAGGCATAAAATGTTGATCCCCCGAATGAATTTGAAGAGATTGTTGTGTTCATTATCATTTTTCAGAATATGTAATGAATATTCATAATGCCTTAAGGCGAGTGCCTTATCACTGCGGCATTAATACGTTCGTTGGCAAAACGCCTTGGAATCGTGCCTTAACTACCATGTTTTTCTCGGTCTAATTCAACGAGGTGGCAGCATATTTCAGGCGGCACCGCGAGGAAGATCACAATCAAAGAGGAGACAAAATTATTAATATAATTAGATTTTGGGAATTCTAAAAGTCTAATTAAAATAATTTAATTAGTTAGTTATGTTTAATCAGAGTTAGTGAGGTGAGTTTAAGTCATGGTAGGGGTTTTTCAAAAAAAAAAAAAAAAAATCATGGTAGAGGTTAAGTTAGTTTAGACACGTGGCATCATGTGGTTGGTGGTACAGAGGATGGTATACAAGAGTCGTATAGGAGATCCAGAGCCGTTTGATACAGCTTATTTATTGTTGAACTGAACTGAATTGGATTGAACAGAAATGAACTGGTAAAAATTAATGTATTGGAAAAAAGAATCAACATGACAGAATTAGTCTGAATTTCATCAAATTCTATTTTCACTGAACTGAACTGAACTACAGATAAGTTCTAGCAAACCGGGCTTTACTAATTTTCATTTCCTTAAAATTGCATATTAGTATGAACTTGTAGTAATTCAAAAAAAAAAAGTATGAACTTGTAGAAACTTAATTGTTTAATTTATGAGTTTTGTAATTTAATTGTATACTTTTAGATTTTTTTTTAATTTTTTTATCATTTATGATTTATCCCACTACTAAAACCTTTTACAAATCATGTGCACCTTTTCATGTCTCATTAATTCCATATTTAACATTTTCATTTGTCATGTGAACATAGGTAATGCTCATAATACTTAACTAATTGAAAATTTAAGGTTGCACTGGGGCCTCCTTTGAACTCCCCGTGTTGTCTTTTCTTCACCTCAAATTTACGTATGCAAACCAATTTTTATAGTTACGTCTTGTTTATGCATCCGAACCAATTGTTGAAAATGATATCTACGCTGCAACCGCCTAATCATTACGATAACGATAAGTTGTAGGTTGCATTAATTAAAGAAGTAATTGCAAAGAACAGAGTAATTTTTGAACCTCAGTGGCCAGTCATATGATGATAAACATATAACATGGGTTTCTGAAATATACTAAGCTGCTTTGTATTTTATTTAAACTGTTTTTGTTTTATGAAAACCTACAGTTAATATGGATTTGGCATAAAATAACAGAATTCTTGTTAACTTGACTATTTCATTTAAGAGTGGTGTACCGGCCACCATAAACCATCCAAAATCAGTCTCAGTAATTCCCAAAATAGCAACATCTAAGCCGTTGGTGTAACCCCTAAGTTGTACAAAAGTGGCTGCTTTTCTACGCCTCTATTTTAGTTTCAAAAAGAGGTCAACATATAGACAGAAGCAATATATATAGGGAGAGCCATTGGAGAATCTTAACTATCCCTTCCCCTAGCTACAAAAACAGCCATTGGAGTTTCTGGCATTAGAGAAAAGTTATCTCTACTGAAATGTGGCACATTCATCTGATGTCAGACTGGAAGATCATCGAATCATCAACTTTCATGGTCATCTTCACTGCCATCACTGTCATCACTGCATTTTTCATATTCAGAAATGGAATTAGAGAAGCATTTGAAGTAAATTTTAACAAGAGAAACGAATTGGTGCCTGCTCAGATCAAAGTTATGGTTTAAATCACTTAACAAAAGATGAATATGAATAGGTAGTTGCAAGAGTATTGAGATAACAGTTTTAAAACCTAAATGCCTGATTATGTGAATTTGATTTACCTGAGCTCAGGAAGCTTTGCTATTCGTCTAGAATCCAATCCAGTCAGGTATTTTTGGGCTGCTTGAACATTCTCAGTACCTGAATCAGGGGGAACACAGATCATCAACCAAATAACACCAAGATTGGCTGGGGTAAGAAGAATTAGAAGAGAATATTAGCATAGCAACAAATATAAAGTAAAAACAATTTACCCTTTGCCAATTGGAAGCTATGCAGAGCACATCGCTCTGCAGCAAGTCGCACTGGAGAACTGCTATCCTTCAAGCAGTCAGCAAGCACAGGGCCATATATTGAAGCGTGAATCATTACGGTGGCAGGGTTAACCTGTAATGCAACGTGAGAAATCAAAACTTGATGTAAGGCAACTACACTGGCACTGATTTATAGATGAACATAAAACTAAGGTTATAAATACAAACCTTTGCAACAGCTTTCAGAGAAGACAAGGCCCGTCTTCTGACCTCACTTGAGTCATCTTGCATTGCCAAAACAATAGATGATAGAGTTTCTGAATGGGCAGCACTGTTAGAAGGATCACTCTGAATTTGATGCAGCAGAAGTTTCCCCAATGCTCTTGTTGAAGTTTCACGAACAGGGAACTAGATGAATACAGAAGAATTAAAGAAATAATCAATTAACTATTAAGCATGAAACATCACTACTAATTAAATGTCCCTATACTACGTAAAAATAGATTTTAGCAAAAAAATAGCATGTGCCTTAACAAAATTATGCTTATCACAAGCAGGCAATGAGGCAAAGCTAACTTCCACAAAAAATCTCACGGGTGCAATATGCAACATAACAGGAAAGAAAACACAAAATACCTTTTCATCTTTCAAGTTGCTTTTGAGACAATTTACAATCACAGAAAATGATGGAGAGGTACAGATGATGGTAGGATTATGCCCAAGCATGGCACATATGGTAAGAACTGTTCCATGCCTTGTATACCAGCTTGGAGATGATGTTGAAGTTGTGAGTTCCTTAACCACTTCAGAAGTTTGATCTTCTTCTAAGTACTAAACAGAAAAGTAAATAGAAAGATAACGTTCGTAAGCCTATGCACAAAATTATGAGCACAGACTGCATAACAAAACATCTCCACAAGCTTATCAGTCATTGCAGCTGACAAAAATTAAGCTGTTACTTCCATTGGTTAAAAAAATGTATAAATAATATATTGCCATCATGTTCCTTCAAAACACAGTTTCACATTCACATTTAAGCACTTAATACCTTTTTAATGGGTTCCTTGCAATTGTCCTACTCCTATGTCTTTCCTATCCATTAAAGTAATTATTATATATATGCCGATATGCCAAGCAATACACGAATCATTAGGCCAAAAGGAAAATGAAGAAAAACTTAGTAAGATCTAATCATGGAAGTACTTAAGATACGCTTCAGGCAATGATGCATTTATTAAAACAACACATAACAGATGCATAAAAATATGCATGTGAATCTTATACTAACCTGGGAAATCATGCCAAATATGCTGGCAGAAGAAATCCGTATCTGATCATCTTCACTGTATACAAGATCCTTCAAAAGCACATAGATGCGTGTTCGGACAGAACTACCCACACTATGGCCAGCATGCTTGACTACACCTTTTAAAGCTGTCAAGGTGGCTTCACGAACTCCAATATCAGAAGCCTAATTGATAAAAACCAAGCCACTATCAGCAAAATAACTTCAGAACAAAACAGTAGCCAAAAACACACCAAATCTAAATAGTACCTGCAATCCTGACAAGAGATCACTAACTAAGGGGTCAACTCTAGTACTGAGTGCACTCAGCTTCCCAAGAGCAAGAGCAGCACTGGAACGGACAGTCCTGTGTTTCAATAAATGCAGGCATCACTAAATGGCCACCAGAAAACACAATACCATTGTAGCCAGGTTTTGACAACTTAAGAATCACAAGATTAATCAAAAACTACTAGGAAGAATTCCAACCTTGTACTATCTTGCAGGCATTTGATAAAGGTCGTTTGAAGCTGAGGGAGAAAAGGTTTTAATGCCACCCCACCTTTTTGTATGATGCTGGTAAGCGTTGAAAGAATTGCACTTTTCACTTGCCAAGGGAATCTGTCACCTATAATTCGAATGAGGGGCCTGCATTGAAATCAAGTGAAGATAAAAATAAGGCCTTGCATGCTACTAAATTGCTGGGAAAAGAGAAAGTAGCACATAAAGGGGAGAAAAAAAACAGCAAATACTATAGAGGCCACAAGTAGACAGAAAACTTCGGACAACAGCAAATTGCTGCTCTGGAGCATAATATATGCAAACAAACAGCAAAATGAAAGTGAGATTGCACTCTCATGTTTCTACCAACATTCATTACTCTGAAACAGTCAAATTATAAATAAACCCCTACTATGTTTACAAGTTTGGATACATACCCTGTAATTGGAATTACAAACTCCTTCAAGGTTTTATCACTTGTTACATCAATTAATTCCCCAAGTCCCAATGCAGCCTGTTCTCGTAGTTCAGCTGATCCACTAGTAAGACCCTATAGACATTTGAGCAACAAAATACCTATCAGCAAGCAATTACATAAATGACAAGCGAGAAAGGTAAGAGATACATAACGAATCTGTCCAGAAGTAACTCCTGCTTATAAGTAACATAAAAGTATTCTTTCCACAGCCAATATAGTGGGCAGTTGTTTATTCATGTAAACTATGTTATTTTTCAAAGGCCGAAGCTTGATAACCACTCTTCTATTAATTCCATTCAAATTGCATTAATTAACAGCAGCAATATAATAATATTAAGCAGACTTGAACGATCATAAAGTTCTTAGTATATCAAATTTGAAACCCTATATTAAGATGAGTAGATTAAGCCAGAACGGCCTCTGCTTGTGTTTTTGATACATGGGAGCGTATTGGAATGTCATAACTACAAAATTCCCTGTAATCATACAAATGTCATAACTAGTCAGGAGTATTGAGATTTACGATGTAACTTTTTGGTTATTTTCGGTTGGGAGGAGCCATGAATCTCTCTTTAATTTTTAACAAAAAAGAATTAGACAGATGTTGGAGTACCTGAGTAAACACATAGAGCAACGGTTGAAGAGCTTTTGGCAGGCAAAATCCTGGTATAACAACTGAACCCACCTGCTTAAACAAAAAAAAACAAGGTGATTCCATATTGTGAAAAAACTAATAGAATCCAACTCACAGATAAATAGCAAGTAGAACAAAAACATGTTACAAATGACTCTCAAACCTACAAGTTTGAATCCAAAAAATTGACTTTGTTCAAGAAATTGGGAGTGAAACAAGTAGATGCTACTTCTAATAAATGTTAGTTAATTGCATGAAAATACAGATCAGTTGCAAGCAGTCCATCAACAGAGAGGATGCACACTCCATAATACTACTGAATTTAACAAGAAACAAGAGATCGATCTTCTGCAGAGCAGAACACTTAATTCTCATTAACATTTATCAGTTAATTGGATCATTCAAGGATAACTTTGAAGAAAAAGGTGAAGCCAAGTATACCATGTTTGTCTTCTTCTTTCTCCGCTCTTTATCCCTAGAGGTAGACACGGCATCACGGACTAACTTTATATATGAAGGATGAAGCTCTTTAGGAATGGAAGTCATAACTTTAGACAATGCTTCCCAAGCAGCCTGTAAGAATAATTGTAAGCAACGGTAAATTAAAATATTTAGATATGGCACATTAAAATTTCAGAGAAACCGGGATAAAAAAGAAAACTACCGCAACAGTCTCTGAATCGTAATCACTGAGCATAACAATAAGTAATGATATCATGTTTGGAGCTTCTTCAACCAAATATAGTTTACTACTTTTGAATAAGTAGCCAATCAGATAGCATGAGCTCCGTCTTATTGAAGCCTGAAACAGAACAAGACACACAGTTCAGTCATCACAGTAAAAAGGTATTCAGTGGATTTACTAACTGACAGTAAATACTATCATATTAACTAAAAACATGCCTGGTTGTCTGCAGTTCCTTTAAGGAGTTCTGATATTAAAGATTCTACTCCCTCCTCATCAATTACCAATAGAACAGTTTCAGCAGCTTTCGTGGCAAAATCCTGAATATCCTGAATTATAGAAAGCCAAAAGCAAGCAAAGATGAATGACAACATCCAAAATCAGGAGACTTGAGACTTAAACTAATGGACATATTTAATAAGCACACCTTATTAGCGTCACCCATGGCAGCAAGTAGCGTAGGCAGGACAGTGCTTAAGTGCAAGTTCATTCCGGCACCTGCAACAACGGCTAAAGCCCCTATTGCATGGGCATTGAACGCACTGAAAATGATTGGGAGTGAGTGAAGATTATATTGTAATGATGAAGAAGAAGAATAAAAAAACTGAAAATAGGGATAAATGCACATACGTTAGTGGAGGAGTGACTAGCTTAGGAAGTATGTGAGGAAGAACAGCTGTGGTCCTAACACTGCAGAGAACAACATGCACACAATTATATATCCTGCTCTAGGACCAAAAAGGTAGTAAAAATAACAAGGATCCAAGTAAAAGACGAAAAATACCTCAATATTTGTTTTAGTCCATCCAGAGCAGTATCAGCCGTTTCTTTATCTTCTAGAGCATGCAGCAGAGTGGGAACAATTTCATCAATTGCTTGCAATCCAGCACTCTACAGGCAACATAGATAGATGAACTTTGACCTCTATAATTATCATACTAAGATGCAAAATGTCCCAATACAGTAAAGCACAAGCACACCTTATATAGAGTACTAAAAGCCAATCCTGCAGATTCTCGAACCTCGGAAGTGCTATCCAGGGAGAAAAAAGAACCTTAATTACAATTAAAAAATCCATCGCAGGTTAAACATTTTTTTGGAGAAATCATTGATTTACCTGTCACAAAGGGCCTTTCGAATTGTGGGAATAAGTTGGTCCATGAAATTCAATAGCTGACTCTTGCCAGCACTGGACATCACTTCACTCAAACCAATGCAAACACCCTAAGAAACAAGGTATCACTAATTATAAATTGGCTACCTTCTCAGAAATTATGCCAAACAGCTTAGAGAGTAGAGGGGAAAAAACAGTTAAATCATTAAAGTACAAGCATTTAATCAGGAGCTAATGTTCCAAATAATGATTTTGATGCTAATACAAATATTTGCTAATACTGATATAACATAAAATATATAAATGGAAGTTCTAAATTTGTGTAGCAAGATTTTATATGGGGATATTTAAATTTGATTTAAAAACATAATGAAGAAGGAAATAAAAAAGGGACAGAGGGACAGAGGGACAGAGGGACCTCTGTGACATTTATAGTTAAAAACATAATTGATACTTGATACTCTGTTAATCTACAATCTAAGAACGTCATCGATATTCTCATTTTAAGTATATTTGAATAATATCAAGAACAATCAAGTGACTTTATAGTTAAAAACATAATTGATACTTGATACTCTGTTAATCTACAATCTAAGAACGTCATCGATATTCTCATTTTAAGTATATTTGAATAATATCAAGAACAATCAAGTGACTTTATCATTCCTCAACAGATCCTCAATATATAACAGGAAAAAGATCATAAAAACTTGAAAGCTTAAAATTGAAATATATGAGGAAAATCCATGAGAAAAAATAGAATTATGGTGATCAGTGAGTGATGAGCATATATAGATAGCCACAAGTATTTACTCACCTGTCTCCTACTAGGATCAGAGTCAGTTAGACCCTGAGATAAAATAGGTATAATCATAGGAAGCACTCTTTCCCCAAGCTTCTTAACAAGATCCCCAAGTGAACGTCCAGCAACCTTAAATATAGTAGAACGGATATGTAAGGTTAGAAGTTAACGGTGCTAATAACATTTTTAGAATAAGAGTAGAAAAACAGTGCACCTGTCGCCTTTCAGAGGATGATGATGCAAGAGAAGTAATCAAAGTACTCATCAGAACCGGCAAAATTTCCTTGAGAGTTTTTGGAGTATTTACAACTATAGTCTTCCACACATGCGCTGCAGCCTAACAACAAGATTGAACATGTATAGCAACTACATTTGGACAATTTAAAAGTATTTCATAATTGTTTGTCAATAATTCAAAATGAACGCAGCTCACCTGGCGCACTGTAGAGCCGACATCAGATCGAGCCATATACAGGGCTGCGAGAACTTCATTACGCTTCTCCCGACCAAGCACCTCAATGATAGCCCTCCCCTGAGCTTCAGTACTAGCTCCTTCATCATCACTAGCACCCTCAAGAAGTGCTTTTCCAGAAGTTCCAGCAACCTATCACATGATATATGACATGAGGAGGGGAAAAATGAGATGTAGACATCAACAAAAGTATACTGCGGTATATACCTTGAATAAGAGATCACCCAGCAACTCAACAGAGCTTTGCCTAATACGCCAACTATCATTGAATATGCCATCCTCTACAGCAGGGAGTAGCAGAGGCAAAGACCTGGAATCAAGGGAAAACTCAATGAACTAACCAAACTACATATTTTAAAGATGCGACAAGAGAATATTGTATACAATTACAAGAAAATTATAGAATATATGTAAGCGTATCGAAAATTCTGTATGAAACACCTTAACTGAGCATGCAAAAAATAATATAATATCTTAAGAGATGGGATGGTAGCTTCACCAATTTAAAACAATGAAAACCCTTGCTGGCGTATTGCAAGTCAATCCATGCAGAAGAATCTATAAAAGTACAAATAGATAAAAATAACTTACGTTAAAGCATAATGTTCCACAAGTACGTGCCCGGCACTTAAGGCAGCCTCACGCACAGATTCATTCTCATCAGCAAGCCCTTGAAGAAAATAAAAGATCATTGAAATATAATTAAAATGCCAGCTTCAAAGCACCACAAGGAATAAGGCAAGAATTATTAGTTTATTACCATCTAGGATAGCAGGCAAAACCTGTTGAATGTAGTTTTGGAACTGAACACCTAAAGACCGTGGCAGATACTAGAAAAGAAATACAGCAGAATCAGGTTTAGTTTGAATACACTCCAATTTACATAAGAATCATGCCACATCTTAATCAATGGGAATACACAAGAAATTGAGGCTCACTTTAAATAGTGTCAAGTAACCATCACGAACTGATGCTCTGTAATGTGAACAGTTATGAATCACCTCAGGCAGTACCCTCTCAAAGTACTCAGTTCCCAGTGCAGCCAGTACCTAAGTAAATTATTAGATGAGTATTACTCCAGAAAAAAGATTAATTCTTGCTTAAACAACAGAAAACCAGAGGGGGTGATAGTAATGATGTATCATCAAATTAGAAAAACCAAAGAACTCAAGCCTAGGTACTTCTGTTTTGTTGACCCCGCAATTGGATAAATCCTTTCTAGTTGTGATGAAAAAACCCAAAGGTCAGGTTCAGCTGGAAAAAACTATGAAAAAGATTTTCCAAAACTCATGCACTACTCTCAAATACATTATGAAAATGCATAACACACTGCAGTCATAGGCATGATATATTGTTACTCTACTGAACCCTATCTAAAGGCATTTTTTTCCTTAAACAAGGTTTAAAACAATGTTTAATCACGGTATGCCCACGAAAGTAAAATTTCATAAAAGTTTAAAATAAGTCGTAGGTACCGTCCTCAAATGCTTGCAATCAACAGATTAATGCCAGACTTTGAAAACATATAAAATTTAAATAAAAACATACCTCACTCAAACCTTGGGCAGCTCCAGAGCGCTCAACACTATTGCCATCAGATTGTAGAGTGCCAAACAACCAAGAAACAAGGTCAGGGAAGTTCTCTTCTCCCATGCCCCTGATAAGGGAACCAAGGGCACGGGCAGCAACTGTTCGAACCTCTGGAATTGGATCCACAAGAACCTGTTACATTTGAAATATATTACACAACAAACTTTGATAATTTCACCAAATTCATGTAGCAATTATAATATTTAAAAATTAACCTTCTTCACTTCAGGAAGAAGCAAGCCAATATAGGGTAGCATGTCCTTTGGCTCCGTCACAAGTGAACACATATTACCAACAATTTGTGCAGATTTCTTTTTAGTTTCGGCACTCCTTTCCCTTAGCCCTCTATGTACAATTGGTACCAGCAAAGCAAGTGAAGGAGCATCAACTGAATTAATGAAAGTTGTCTGCAAAAGATATGCAGTTGCTAAGATTCAGCATACAAAAAAATATTTCGAGGCAAAACAATTAAATTCTGGCAAAAACATTACTTGGAGCAGTATATCAAGGGAGTAGCGTGTATGTTCGTTGGGATCTGTGAGACCCTTCAGAAGAGTTGGAACAAGGGATGATATTTCAGGATTCTTTATCACACTTCCAACCTGAATAAATCAAAGCAGATAACTCTATGAATTCTTCCATCAATGCTCTCTCAAAAAGTAATTGAGAAGAGTCATTACCTGTTGAAGGGCAGTCTGCCCAGATGACTGAACCTTAGGATGAGTATCGGTTAGAACCTAGCAAAAGGAATTACTTGATCAGTAAGCTTTGTTCACTTGATACTCGAAAACAAAACCAGTTTAAAAGATGCCTAACCTCAGTAAGCTTAGGCACAATCTTCGGGAGACACTGGGACAATTGTTGTGGAGCACAGTAAGCCATAGCTCCAAGCAGTTGGACACTGCTTTGCTTTGTCCTCCAAGCTTTATCTTCAAGACCCTGGAACACATAAAAGACATATGATTCAACTGAAATACTCTTGTCCTGAAATGATATACGGAATCCAATAAAAAATATTGCTCTTTTCTTCCTTCCCACAGCAGTTATCTGTCAACCTTCTATACATTTATACTATTATTAAATTGACTAAATCACCCAGAATTACATCAATCTAATGGACCAGCTGGTAGAAAAATGGCAATGAAATAAACCATTAATCTACCAGGAAAGCACAAGTTATCAGCTTGAGCAAGACATCTTTGTCGTATAGCAATTACTACTAAATAGAATTTGCAGGTAACCAATTGTTAAATGTCAAACTCAAACAGATATAAGGCACCCAGAACAAACTAACTCCAATACAAACCTTTAAAAGGGAGGGCAAAATAAGCTTCACTCCATGAACAGTCATCTGAGACATCATTGCACGGGCAGCACATTCAGCAGCTTCTCGAACAGCCATAACTTGATCAGAGAAGGAAACCAAAAGCAGCGGCAACATTTGAATTACATACCTGCTCCCAACAAAACTAGCCTATCAATTTCTAACACTATATATATGTAACATTTTAAACGTCCTACATCAAAAACTTAATAAATCATGATACTCCCTGTGTGAGGACACATTCACATGAATGATTAGATATGATCATCACCTATCACTGCCATTAGTTAAAATTAACTACGCTACACTTTATTCACCATTCTATATTACTGGTTATTTTAGGGAATAAAGCATGAAGAGAGATACTTTGCATGGTAAATTAACTACTTCAAAGGAAAACATTGAGCACTCACGGTTCAAACAGCTTTCCCAGCTTGTCACAGAAACACTCGAACGCTAATAGTGCTCCCTCCCGACTTTTAGCCGAATTCCTACAATTTTACATGCAACAAAGTTTCAACAAAAGAGTAAACAAACCAAGACAATAAGGCATTGCAAACACCAGTAAAACTGCTTGAGGGAATGGAGGAAAAAAAGGCTTTGTATTAAGGCTAAATTGTTAATGACTGGCCCAAAAGCCGACTCAAGACTATAGTTCTAAAAAGCAATATTCTCAAAAAAGAATAAAAACTTAGTATCAACTATGAAGTTTATGGAACATCAGACAGAAGTTAAGATGGCTCGGAAAAAATACACAAAGTCATAAACTATATCACAGCATGAATAGACAAAGAAGCTCAACATCACTAAACTTGAACATGTTCTAAAGCATTATTTTCATCAGACCTGTCTGTAAGACCTTCTCGTAAGACTGTTGCAATGCCATATTTCTTAAGAGATGATATCCCCCAACCCTTTACAGCTCCGGCTAATCCAAATGCAGCTCCACGGCGCTCCCCATACTTGTCACTCTTCATCAGCTGATTTAGAAGCCTAGAAACAAGAGTAGAAGCATCTTCCTGATGGAAAATGAAAAAGGAATATGAGAATATTCACAAGTGTTTTTTGTTAATGAATCACATGTTAATGCAAAGAAGAATTAGCAATATAAATATATATAAATATACATATATTATATTTTAGCATATGTACACAGGAATCTTTAATCAGTATATGTACACAGCAATGAGCAGTACACCAAGTTACTTTTAAGATACTGATGATATGCAGCATAGACATGCTTTTTGTTCATTTGCTCTATTCTTGTTCATAAAGTTCCTAAGACGCACCTGTTTTGATTGCATTAATGGAGAGAGACATGATGAAACTGCACGTTGCACAGCCTCGGAAGGGGTATTTAACACATCCAGCAACTTCTCAATAACAGAATTAACCTTAGGGTCATCCTGTACCAGAAAATATGTATTAGATATACTAGAATATATCAGAAAATCTTTCATATCTGAACGTCCCATGAACAAAAAAATCAAGGACCTTCTCCAGATGTTTTGCCAAAGCTCCAGTAAAAATCACCACCCCTTCACGGACCAAGTCATATGTCTCCTCATCTGATGCCTGCATATAGTTGCCAGTAGTTTTAGAATGATACTATGTCAGAAGGGCCAAACATAAGCACTCTGTAAGTTGCCATTTACAACTACCTTTTTATTTAAGTAGTTCTCAAAAATGGGAAACAGCAAAGCCACATTCTCTTTTCCATGCCTATCAATAATCATGATTCCAGCATTGATCATTCTTCCCCTAACATCTGCATTACTATCAGCCTGCAGTCAAAAGTACACCAAAGTGCTTAATAAGAAAAATACTGCGCCAAAGAAATTACAGTAAATGCAAAGAAAACATCATCTTTTGCTAATAGTGAACAACAAGCAAAAGTATGATTTGCTGTGCATCACACTACAACATAACCCCATATCCAGAAATCAAAACAAAATTACTTATTTTACAGTATAGATTCGTTCAATCATGAAACCAGCATTGTAAGGAAAACAATGAAGCGAGAACTACCAGAGCTCTTGATATCAAGAATGTCATTACAACAGGAAGATCTTTAGTCCTCAGTACATCCGCCACAGAATGCAGAGCCATTGCAATTCCTTGCCTACCAAGCCAACCAGCATCAATGCTGATACCAACCTCGCGAATGTACAGGGAAAATAGAGTAGAGAGACATTCCTGAAAGATTAAAAGAGTCAAAATAGTACTATTCAACTCATATAGCTACGCCGGAGAAGATCCAGTGAAATAACTTGAAAAATACCTGTATGGTATCAGGTTTTTCATCCAAAGCTGCAGCTAATGCTTCTGCTGCAGCCACTCTGACATTATAGTTAACGTGAGAAAGTGCTTTAAAAAGACAAGAATAATCAGTCCCAAAGTCCTTTCCATAATTATCCCACACGCCTTCAGCTGCTTCAGCAACAGTCTGGAAAAAAGAAACACATTACATTTCTCCGTTGGGACAGAACTTAAAAAAAAATCTTAAGATTCCACATAGCACAATAGTATCAATAACAGAAATACATCCTAGTTTGAAAGCCAGAGAGAGCAGAGTGAATAAACTTATAAAGATAGAACCAAGCCTCTAGGGGAAAACAAACATGGGAAGTTCTAAAATCCAAAAATTCACGGCAATAGTATGTAAGGAGCCATAGTGCTTAACCTTTTCTGCATCATGCAAAGCAAGCCAGATTCTTGTTGCAACCTCAACATTCTCTGGAATGCAACAATTAGAGACAGAAGGAATGCATTTGACAGCATTTAAGCAAGCCATCCTAACATGAACTTCCTTAGCATAGACTCCATTCAGTGCCTGTGCACATTCAAAAGTTATATCAGAGCAAGGACACAAGACAAAATGAATGATAAAAGCAAAGTTACATGAACCATGAAAACATACAGGTGCAACTTCCTGTGGCTGCAGACCTAGACACAACTCATTTAAAGCTGGCCCAATAGAAGCTTGATATGAAGGAACAACACCAAGCACGTGATAAAGGACCTGCAATACACAATATGAGCACAGAAGTACAAGAGAGCACAGGAAGTACATGAGAGCACAAAAATATGAGATCTTACTGATAACATTTGGACCCTAGGCAGGGGTAAAACCGGATCCAAGTGTAAATAGAGTATCTGCAGAAGGTCATCATGAAGTCCAGTTCTCTTCGGAGATGATAATACATTTTCCATTATCTGCATGAGAGTAGAAAGTGTATCAGCATGAAATCCAGTCAAGTTCTCTAGGTAGGGGAATGCGGCCCTTGAAAACACCAGAGCAAAAGTGTCATGTAAAATAGAAGCAAGTAAAAACTTACCGGAAAGACAAAATTAAAAGTATCAACGGGGAGAGGTCCAGATTTACAGGAAATTGATAAGCCACTCCCAACTCTTTCAAAAAGACTCAACGGTAGCCTTTCATTGAGCCTCCCTTCACCAACAGTGGGGATTAAATCCCAAACCACATTAATCTCTTCAGTTGCTATCAACCGTAACGCGGTGGCGATTTCATGTGCCCAGTTACACAAAGGAGGAGCTGAGCATTTTGAAAGTTGCACCAAAGTCTCATAGGCCTCACCACCCACAACCAATGACTGGAGCAATGGGCTAACAAACTTTACCTAAAACCAGATTAAAAAACATACACAAATAAGCAAACCTTTAACAGACCGAGGAGCAATATAGTAATATCAAAACAGAAAAGACAATATAGAGTTCAAATGTGATAATAATCAAGTTTGTTTGTTAGTAAGCATTATAGTGAACATAGGGGGTGGGGGGAATCATCCCTCAACTATACAGAAATAAACGTATATATGTGTGATTGTGTGTGAGCCATGGACCAATGAATTTCTGACAAAACTTGCGGTTGTGTCAAGGAGAATGAAAGGAAATTGTAGACTGACCAAAGAAGGTAGCTGACTGTGCGCAAAAATAGGATTAGCTACAGACATATCACCCATAGCCCTAAGCATCAGTGAAAGATTCTTCTGTATAACCATGACCCTGTGACGAACAGATGCCTCCTCCCTCAGCTGCAAATCACGTGCCTCTTCCTTTGCGGTCTTTGCCTTGTCTAGAGATGCATATGTTAGATACATGTAACCAAAGTCATATTCAATTCAACAATCCTAAATTTAGCGAAGGACATACCTGGTTTTTTGGTGGCTTTCGAAGTTTCCCTTTTCCCACTATCTTTGTTAGGAGGCTCCCGGCGAGCGAAATTATTAGACTTGAGTTCATCCTATATTTTAAAAATACATTAGCGATTATCAATAAGAACGTGGTAATACATGACATACACTCATAAACAAGATAACAGAAAAACCTACAAGTCCTACCATATTGTCGTCAGTCTCATATACTCGAAAACGGCCTTTTGCCTGCTTTATGTTCTTGGAAGCAACAGACTCTGCAATATAAACACCTTGCTCAGTGGAGAGCATGCCCTCAGGAGTGCGAAAGATCTGAAATCAGTAACATATAAACGTCAGATATATAACCACATGACCACAATAACAAAATCATCCCAGAAATTGTGTCAGAAGAAGACAAGTATTGTCATACAATGATAATAATAACAATCATAGCTAAACAGGTCAATTATCACTTATCTACAAAACAAATATACAGGCTAATAGGTTGTAATTATTAAACATACTCACTAACTTCTTCCAACAAAGTGTGCAGCCGTGAATAAACACACAAAAATGAAGATACGAAAAAAAAAAATTTGGAATTTCACCTGAATATCCCTTTCGCTAAGACTATCATGTGCATATCGGTCTGGGAGGTTCTTCATGTACTGTCAAAGAGTATGCCTAAGTAAATGCATGCATCAAATAGTACTTTATAGCTCAACTCTTCAATGCAAGATTTATATAAAAAACCTTTTCAAACTCAGAGTAAGTACGTCCTGGATTTATACACATGAGCCTTGATAGTGAATGCACAGCAGCCTCTTCTCGTACATTATTGGAGCTCATCAATCCCCTTGAACCTAACAATCCCTATCAGTAACAAAAGAGTATCTTTAAGTGATACTGAAAAGGTCACTATAAACAGAATCTGTATGAAGAGTCCTTATAAAGTAGCAACTTATACTGGACTGAAAATTAGACGACAAAGAAACCAAGATACAAAATCCAACCTTGTTACCAAAGGGATTTGACAATCTTCTTCCCAAGTAAAGAGGAGTTTTATTTAATTCAATTTCAGAAGTATAGGCTAGCTGCTCCATAACTTTCCTACCATCATTTTATAGCTATCGGAAGAAAATAAAATGGAATTCACTAAATTAATGTGAGAAAGATCTTTATTATACTCTAGTATGTATTTACAAAATGCATACACACAGTTTAAGTGGAATGGACATAGTTATATCTAGTATAGATAGATTCATAATTCTTGAATATGTTCTCACAGAGCAAGAAGGAATGAAAAGATCAAAAGACACTTTTAAAACATGAGATGAGGAAAATATGCAGATTATTGGTTCCCAATAAGAGCTCGTGACCCTTAAGGTTATTCATACATATAACAAGAACACAAGACTATTAGGAGCTAAAACTCACCTTGCACAGATCTCCCACACTGGCAGTGACAAGTTCAATGACATCAAAGCCACGCACGTGAAACAATTTTTGCAGTCTCTGAAAAAGAGTTTTGTTAAATAGTTAGCATCCACAATGGAAAATATTATTATGGGAATACAAGTATAACATTGGCTAAAGATATGTAAACAGGGTTAAGACTACAGAGCTTCAAAGGAAATTTGTACTCATTCCATTTATAGGGTTACAGACATTCTCTCTTGGTCATGTTTGGTCAAGACTTCAGAGATGGTTTTTCATAAAACTTACAGAAAAAGAGTTCTCCAAAAATCCCTAATGGAATGAGGAGTAAGTATGTGAGGCAAACTAGTCTCTCTAACTGCAGAATATAATATGTGAGGCAAACTAGTCTCTCTAACTGCAGAATATAGTATGTGAGGCCAAATGTTACACATTGGATGGCTATGTTGGTACACCTCAAATTAAAATCATAAACTTATCATTTTTAAATTTGATTGCGAAATACAGCTTCATAGTCAAGCCAGTAAAGGAACTCACGGTCTATCTTGCATGTGTGGGGGTGTGTATAAAAGAGTGTGGGGGGCAAAATGTAGCACATTTAATTAGTTGCAGAAACCAAAATACATTTTAGAAGGACTTCCACAATGCTAAAAAATGCATCCTCTCCTAAGCATTGGCTTTAGTAGTAATAACAATGATTAGCTGGGGTTTTATTGGGGTCCATTTGGATTATTACCCAATCTTTTTTTTTTAAAAAAAAACAATGATTAGCTTCAGGAATTTCAATTAATTTAATTATTAGTCTTAAGTATGACTAATAAATTAATAATAAATTAAAAATGCATCATTATTCAAACAACAATCGATGCCAAGTGCAAAATCAATCCAAACAAACTGCGTATTAAACAACCATGTTACACATACTATTACAAAATAAAGTTCTTACAAATACATGTATACATGTCAAGCCAAAACACATTAATTTACGGAAATTTTATTTTTTTTAACTTCTACTTATTTGAAAATTCGAAAGTCCAAATTTTTTTTTCAGTAGAGTGATCAGTGAAAAAATAGATAGGCCTAGCAATGCCATATTATATGGCAAGGTGAAATTGGATTCAACCGCAATACTAGGGCAAAACCCAAACAAAATAGATGAAAATTAGAAGGCATAACATTGATCGTTTAGTTTACACTAATGGGAGTAGACCATACAAAGTAAAGACAGGAGGAATGTTTACTCATCAGCAAACCTGGTAGAAAAATCACTATCAGCGACCAAGTTAGAAATTACCTTCCACACTATGTTGCTTTTTGATGAACCAATGAATAAAGGGTGGTGCGAGCAGAGAAGTAATTCCACAGATACTGATGTTGAAACAGCCAATGTGCCAGATACAATTACTAATAAAGCTTTCACCAAAAGTTCCACGGGTGGGATGAAAGAAGCTTGAACATCCACCACACTCTCTGAGTCGCTACAACCAGATAAATAGTTATTCTCTCTGATAAAAACATAACATCAAAAGGGTAAGTTATGAAAAAAGAGTATAAGCAAACAAAGAAATTTAATTGAAGTAGACATGCCACTAAAATTCACAGCAGGTAAGGCATGTCCCTGACGGGAAAAAGGAAAAACTACAACTGTTACAAGAATATGATCACTCTAAATCCTTGTGAACAAAAGGAATTCCACCCTCCCATTATATTATTGAACTATTAAAAGTGATGAGAGGACTTCTTGTGTAGAAGACGACTGGGTTCAAACTTCAAAGTGTTTATTTCTGAACACGTGTCAACTGAAATGTTACAGTTAAGCCTTCTTTTAGAAATTGGCTGTACGATAAAAAATATTTAAACTACTAAACTCAGTAATAAATATCTATATATTGGCTATAAGAAAATCATAGGGATCAACAAAAGATGTATGCCCGAAATAATTTTTTGAAAGAAAGAGATTTTTAGTAAAAGCAACATGAGCAATAAAGATCTACCTCATTCTGAGAAGATTAGCCTTTTCTCCCACGATAGAGAGATAGTTGAAAAATTCCAGTAAAAGTGGTTCAGAAAGTTGAGGAGCTGCAGCAAGAATCTTCTTCATGGTATCATATGCTGCTCTACGGAACTCCCAATTTGGATTGCAGAGTGAAAACAGCAGAAACTGCATATGTTGACAATATAAGATACAATAGCTAAAACATGCAGAAGTCCAAGCGTCTCTTGAAAAAGCATCTCATGAAACACTCATTTACAGAAAGAAACTAAAAACAAACAAGGTCAAATGCCACAAACCTGTAACAATGCACTGACAGGAAATGTCTCCAAAACTCTGGCAGAGAGAAGACAGACAAAAACAAATGAATGAATATCCAATATTTTCAATAATAAACCGGGATGAGTACAGACCCACAGCAGCAGACATTTGTAGACATATAACATACATAATTGTTATGTAACAAGATATTAAAAACAAACCAGCAGAGGAGTAAAGCTTTACATGTCCTAGTCTTTGGCAGCAAATAATAAGCACATGATTATACAAATGAAACTGGCAAGAACTGAAAATCTTAAGAACTGCATAAGCAAGATTAAATAGGTATCACATTTTGCGAAAATGTATGTAGCGAGATTCAGAAGGATACGTCAGAAATGGAAGGTACACTTGGAATTAAAAAAGAACTTATAATACACGATAAGTGGTTCCAAATTGGAACTGCTTGTAGTGTGTATTTCCAATTTTTGTTGTATGTTAAGGAACTGAATTTCCAAATGCTTCATGAAACCTTACAAAACATGTGTTTTGACATTTAGCAGACTTCCTAGATTAGATACAATGATCAGCTTATGAATGCAAACAAACTAAGGTTCTCAGAGCATAAGAATGTATTACGAAACTAAGCAACGATAACAAACCTATGTGAATGGTCAACCAGTAACACTTCAAAAAGGTCAAGGCAAGCCAGACAGTCATCAAGTGAGAGTTTTGATGCCTGCAAAATATAAGAGGCTACACTTCAGAAGGACAGATAAGAAATCCATGTTAAATAATAGCAGTGCAGCTACAGAATTTGAACATGCACAAGTGTTTTAAGCGCTAATCCAAACCACACATACTTTAGAATTCCTTTTAAGATGGTCATGAGAATATTCCAATTCGCTGGTCTTTAACTATACTACTGATACAACGAAAGGGGAAAAAGGACATTTGCTGGTTCAGATAATGACTTTTCTTGTTCAAGAGGAGATAGGATCCCAAACATTTACAAGCGGATGACAATGATGAAAATATAAGCTTCTGCAGACTTACCAAAGAAAGTGGCACAAGAGAAGGTTCATTCTGCGATATGAAGGACCAAATCTTTTCCTTGGATACTGCCTCGTCTAGAGATATGAGGAAAAGAGGGAAGTGAGTTATTTTCCAATACTATGGTTCTTAAAATCAAATAAACTACAGAAGAATGTACAAAACATTTTACTCAAAATTGTGCTAAGAGAGAACCTGCTTTAACATCAACAGTCACCAGCTTTGACACACATATTAATGCATAAATTCCATCCAGTCGTTGTGCTGCTTTGGTAAAGCCAGTCTTAACCAGTTGGAGTAGAGGAACCAGCAAAGAGGACATCTATAGATCATCAAGAAAGCCAAAAATTAAACCCTTGAGACTAGGTATAGGTTTTTAACAGCAACAGCATACACAAACTATACCCCATCTATCCTCAAATAAGTACAAAGTAAATATGAAAGGAAGTTCAACAAGGGAGGATATGGCAATGAATAAATGGAGCTTGATGTGTGTTTTTATGACCTTGCAGTACCATAATTAACTTTACTCTTGGCTGGGGATGGGTGGTAAATTTAAGCTATAAAGTTCTTTAAAAGGCGCACCTGACTACATGCATACCCTAATTAACATTACTTGTTGCTGGTGTGGGTAGTAAATTAAAGCTATAAAGTACAATAAGAGGTGCACCTGACTAACTGCATCCATGTTTTTGCTCAATACTCGCAGACATCGGAGATAACCCTTTCGCAGTGCCTCTTTCTCTTTCAACCCAGTAGCAATGAATAATATGACATTTGGCTTAATAGCAGCCGCTGACCTAGAAACCCAATGAGCTAAAGCGGACAAACAAGCTAACTTAACTTCCTCATTCCCTGTTGGAAGCAAGAAACATTTAAGGTCAAATACCATTGTTGCACAGAAATATCTCCAAATGTTAAACAATATAGACATGTGAAATATAGAGAAGAGAATCAAAAGGATTCATACCATCATCCTTGTAGCATGCCAAAAGGTAATCACAGACAGCTGGTGACAAGATGCTGAGGTATCTTCCTTCTGGAGCAACCGATAATTCTCGTAACGCGTCAATCATGCCAGCTCTTTGATAAGGAAATGTCAATCTGCCTTCAGAGCCTGTTCAAGTTTCAATAAAAAATTACCTATGAAGTTGTGCATTTTTCAAATCCAATAAAACCCAACAGTGAGAGGACAATGGTTGACTAGTTCTATTAGATAAATCCTTAAGACTTGTCTCAAAACCAATTAGCAAAAAACAAAGTTGCCTATAGTCATAGCAAATTCCACATAAATATTTATATCCCCAATGTTTCTCAGTAATTTTAAACACAATTAATGTGACCTTAACCTAGAGGGCATAAGCAGAGAACCGAACACCACTTTTCCAATACAAGGATCACTTTGGGAATGTGTTCCAAACAGTCCAGATGCTCACTTTTTTCCCAGTGCCAAAAAGAATATATACACACACACACATATGTGTATATATATATACACAATAAGCAAACACATACCTCCAATTACAGACATCCTCCAATTCGTTCAATCACAATAAGCAAGTAAACACATACCTCCAGTAACACTTTAACGCGTTATGCATTGCAGACATTCATAACGCGTTGAAAAATTCAGAAACACATACCTCCAATTACAGATTTGACAGTAGTAAACATTGCTTCGACAACGTCTGGGCTACTAGATTTCAGGCTCAAACTTCTGACTAAAGCCAAAGCCGAAAGCCTTCTTGCTTCATCAGCATGTCTAGCTTGCATCAAAACCACCGGAAGGATGTCCATTACATATTTACTTAGATCGAGGTTTATAGATTGCAACAGAATTCCAACAGATTCCAAGACAACTTCAGGATTCCGCTTCAACATTTTTATGGAAGTGGGGATGACCACACTCTTAAAATCTTCATGGTGTAAATGAGAGAACAAAGGGACAAATGCTTCGCTGAGAGCCTTCGCAGGCTTTTCTTTTGCATTCAAGACTGCTGTAACATACATATCAAGGAATGTTTGCTGCCAAGTATAAAGACAAAAAGAGGAAGCAAATGTAAGAACAAGTCACAAAAATACTGCACTAATTATTTCATATAAATTCTCACATATATACAATCATGTCTTACCCTCCATTGCTCAAAGAGGCCAACATTTGATATTGAATGATCAAGAACCAGGGAAACAAATTCTGGGCAATCTCCATACCGGATCCTTGAATTTTTCAGTTCCTCCATATATGTTCCAAAAATATCTGGTGACTGCAAACAAACAAACACACACACACACACACACAGACAAACAGAAAATGTAAGTAATGAAAAGATGATATTATCCTTAATTATTAATCATTCAGAACCACACCTTTAACAATAATCGTAACAGGGACCGTTTGCAAGCCCTTTTCACATGGAATGATCCTTGCATAGCGATATGAAGTGCAGATGCCTGTGCTGCGGTTACTCTGCACAAAGCATTCTTGGATACTAAGCTGAACTGACTTTCAGTAAGTAAAAGGCAAGACCATTTGATGAGTCTATAGCAGCCAAATTTAGTCTGGAACTTCAATTGCTTTTCCATAAACTGCACCAATGTTGCTGCAAAACTTTTCATGAACGCGGCTTCATTTAAGAGTCTAGTAACCAAGGCATCCACAGCTTTCCTCGATGCAAGGTCTTCATAAATGGACAATGTGGTAAAGAACAATTCCACAAGAAGGGATGCAAAATCTGTTGTAAATTCTGCAGAGTACAAACGTATAATCATTAAATATAGTCAAGAAAAGTGCTAGATGTTTGTATCAAATTCCTTTGTCGACTTTTAACTAACAGCATACAGCTCAAAAACGGGAAAAAAGTATCCAACCAGTGCAAAACATTATAAGCTTAGACATCAAAATGAGATATCAAACAAATAAAAACAGTTAAAATTCTATATAAATGTATCCGCAGGCAAAATTCAACTACTCTGATAGGTAATGCTGCCCTAAAGAGTTAGATTACCAGAGTTATCGAGGATGAACGGAATTTCGTTGCGGAAGATTTGAATACGACGTGCAGTTGACGAAGTTGAGATCGACGGGGAAAGGGCGGCAAGCGCGTCTATCGGATTGGAGCTCGGCTCCCCCATACTGGAGGTGCTGCAGCTCCGACTGAGAGCTTCGGAACCTCCAACGGTGAAGAGGCGCCGCGCAGGGCGTCTACAGCGTCGTCGTTTTGGTGAAGATGAAGGTGGTGAGTATGAGGGAAATGGTTTAGGGTTTTAGGTGTAGTCTTTCAGTGTTCACAGTTGAGGGCTTTTGCTGCCTCACTGTCGCCGCAGGAAGATTTGTGACACGTCAGGACGAGGTATGTATAGCATTTCCATTTGTTTTTCTTCGGTTTTTTTATTTTAGTTCACAATAATTCACTTCTGTCTTCCTCCTTCCGCAAGAAAGGGTTCATTTTATGATGTTTTAAAATATAAATTTATTAGTGATCAAAAACATAGTATAAAAATTTATTTTATAGTATCAAATGGGAATGAGTGTTTTATAGTGTTTTATAATCTTTTAAGATATAAATTAATAAATTTATTAGTGATCAATCAAAAAAGGCAAAGTCTTGGAAGCGACCGTTTACATATGTAGACCGAGTTAAATTGTAAATAGTCTAATATTTCAAAAACAAGGAGGGACTAATTTGCAATTTTTAAAATTTTAGAAATTTCACGCGCTACAGTAATTTCGCGCGTAAACAGTAACATGTGAACAGTACTGCTACAGTACTGATTCCATTTTTTTTAAAAAAAAATTTGTAAAAAAAAATCAGATTTTGTTTTAAATTGTTCATGTTTTAATTTATAAACTACATTTTTTAGGTTTTTAGATGATTGATACTCTACCAATTTTTATATGATTAACTATCTTTCAGATTTTGTTTTAAACTCCTCATATTTTAGGTTATAACTTCAATGTTTTAAGTGACACATTTTGATTTAAATTTCACATGTTTTATATTATAGTGATCACCTTTTGAGTTACAAGTTCAGTTTATTAGATAATAGAAATCTTCTAGGTTTTGGTTTAAATTCCCTATGTTTTATGTTATACATGATGTTTTATTTTCTAAATTAAAAGTTCGGGTTTTAAGTTAAATCTCTCATGTGACTGTAATAAACTTGAGGTTTTGGGTTAAATCCCTGATGTTGCTGTGCAAACTTCAACTTTTGGGTTAAATCACTCATGTAGCAAAATTCAAGTTTTGGGTTAAATCCCTCATTTAATTGTAGCAAACTTCAGGTTTTGGGTTAAACTCCTCATGTTACTATAACACACTTCAGCTTTTGGGTTAAATCCCTCATGTAGCGAAATTCAAGTTTTAGGTTAAATCCCTCATGTTACTATAGCAAACTTCAGGTTTTTGATTAAATCCCTCATGTTACTGTAGCAAACTTCAGGTTTTGGGTTAAACCTCACATGTACTGTAGCAAGGTACTGTAGCGGTACTGTAGCAAACACTGTACACGCGCGAAATTACTGTAGCGCGTGATTTTTTTAACTTTTCAAAAATTGAAAATTGGTCCTTCCTTGTTTTTAATATATTACCCTATTTATAACTTAGTCCCTGGTCTACATATGTAGACGGTCGCTCCAGAGACTACCCTTAAATTGATCATGTTTTATTTTATAAATTACATACTTTAGGTTTTTAGATGATTGATACTCTACCCATTTTTATATGATTAACTATCTTTCAGGTTTTGCTTTAAACTCTTCATGTTTTAGGTTATTACCTCAATGTTTTAAGTGACACATTTTGATTTAAATTCCCCATGTTTTGTGTTATAATGATCATCTTCTAAATTACAAGTTCAAGTTTAGGTTAAATCCCTCATGTGACTGTAATAAAGTTGAGGTTTTGGGTTAAATTCCTCATGTTACTTCAGCTTTTGGGTTAAATCCCTCATGTAGCAAACTTCAGGTTTTTAGTTAAATCCCTCATGTTACTGTAGCAAACTTCAGGTTTTGAGTTGAACCCCTCATGTAGCAAACTTCAGGTTTTGGATAAAATCACTCATGTTACTGTAGCAACTTCAGGTTTTGGGTTAAATCCTCAAGTCATTGTAGCAAACTTAAGGTTGTGGGTTAAATCCCTCATGTAGCAAACTTCAGGTTTTGAGTTAAATCCCTCATGTTACTGTAGCAAACTTCAGGTTTTGAGTTAAACCCCTCATGTAGCAAACTTCAGGTTTTGGATTAAATCCCTCATGTACTGTAGCAAAATTCAGGTTTTGGATTAAATCCCTCATGTACTGTAGCAAACTTCAGGTTTTGGATTAAATCCCTCATGTACTGTAGCAAACTTCAGGTTTTGGATTAAATCCCTCATGTGCTGTAGCAAACTTCAGGTTTTGGGTTAAATCATCATGTTACTGTAGCAAACTTCAAGTTGTGAGTTAAATCCCTCATGTAGCAAACTTCAGGTTTTGAGTTAAATCTCTCATGTACTGTAGCAAAAGCACTGTAGCGGTACTGTAGCAAACACTGTAAACGCGCGAAGTTACTGCAGCGCGTGATTTTTTTTAAAAATTTCAAAAATTGCAAATTGGTCCTTCCTTGTTTTTGATATATTACCCTATTTATAACTTAGTCCTTAGTCTACATATGTAGACGGTCGCTCCAGATACCACCCCATCAAAAAATATATATTTATTTTCTAGTATCAAATGTAAATGAGTGTATGTATGTCTTGAATTAAAATTTGTTTTAAAGTAAATTTACAATATAGTATTCAGGAGTAATGAAATTTAATTAGTGTTCTCTAAATAATTAAATGTTTTTATATTTTCATTCTTTACCTTATGTGTGAAAAAATAGTTATTAGTTGGCAACTATCTCAAACAGATATAAAACAGTATATATATCTTTATTCATTATCAACCCTAAATGTCTTAGTCTCATGAAAACTATATCATAACCCTCCATAATCGACGCTGTTTGTAAGGCAGATGTAAAAATCTCACAAAAACATAAAGTCTTTACCCAATCAATCAATAAAGAGGAGAAATGGTCATATTTTAGACGAATAAGAAAACAAATATGCTCGTTAAATCTAGTTGAAAGTTTGTCAGTGAAAAAATCTCAAAAGTAGGGCTAATATGCGTAAAAGGGATTTCATAATGTTTCATTCACGAAGATGAGCTTTCTCGAAGAACTCATACCCACTATCATCCTCATTAGTCGATAGAGTCAGGGCCTAGATAGCTTAAAGGTCATCTGACAAGGGATTTCAAACGGGCCTTCAAATTCGATTATGATGAAGCGCGCCCATGAATCTTCTGAATCGATACCTTTATTGTAAACAGACAAACAAATCTAAATTTTGGTGGTTAAATCAACTTCGATAGATGGAACATTATGAAATTGTAGTTAAATCACTTTCAACCTCCCACCACTCATCAATGGATCCTATACTTATTTTCAAGAAAGGCTAAATCAAAGTCGGTAGCATTCTTAAACTATTCTTGGAAGGTGCATTTTTAACTACGAGAAAACAAGTCTAGCGTAGGTTTGCAAGTTGTACAACGGACTACAATGATATAATGTGATTTTTCTCTTAATACTTTTTCATCCTATTATTGAAAAATTACCATAACTTTTACTTTTGTTTATTATGAAAAACGTAGCCGTAAATTAATTTAACTAGAAAAATAAAATGTTTTCTCTTTTTGGATAAATGATAGCCCATTGTTAGCATTACAATTCATACAAAGATACCTAGAGAGACACGAGTATAAATGTAATCATGCAATAGACTTATGAAATCATGCAAATTGCAAATAGAATACTCCTTCCGGGCTCTTAAGAATGGCTTAGTTGCCAAAAATGGATGATTTTTTATTAATGGCTCTCTTATATACATCCCTTAAATGGAAGGGAACAAGCTTGTCATTTTACTCTTTTACCATCTCTTTATTCCTTTATTTACAATCTTTTTACACCTTTTTGCTTAATTGGTTTACCAATTAAAACCAACTTAATTCTTAAACCAACAAATCTGTCCTAATTTAGTTAGTTGATCTAGGTTTAATTATTCCCTCATTAATTTGAATTTGATTCAAGCCTAGTCCAATTTGAACTTGGAACAATTCTTCAAACAACCCAAATAAACTCAATCCAATCTCTATCAATCTTAGTATCTTCCGCTTTCCTAGTTCCAAAAAATTTATGATCTCTGTCAATCCAATCTCTGTCAATCGTCGACCTTCCACTTTCACAGTTTCAAATCTCTGATCGCTAATCTTCCGCTTTCACACTTCCAAATCTCCAATGGAACCCTTTCCAGCCCTATTCGATGATGACGACGAGACCCAACCCTTTTCTGCTGATGATGAGTCTCAATTCTATAAGTCTATTCTCCTTTGTTCCAGAGACGGAGCAGGAGGCGGATGGCTATGCATAAAATATAAATATTATAAGTTAAAACATAAACATTTTAAACATGAACACAGACAAACTAGATAAACGATAATTGCGATTGCCTTTTGTAGTTTATTCAAGCAGAAGCAATCGCAAGTTAGAGAGCACTAAAAGCAGCATGTCGTGTACAATCCCCCTACATTCACTTGCTACAGATTCTACAATGTTGGTGGCGGCACTCAAGACTGAGCGCCATTGGAAATAAAGTGTATCGTGGAAGACATAATTAGCTTATTTTCCAAGTCTTTTGTGCTTAATGAACTAGTTAAAGTAGACCAACCTAGTGTTGGAAATGAGCACAATGTAGCTATCACTCTTGGTCGTTCGATTTGTAACGTACATGGTTAAGCTTTAATATAGTGTTTATTTTGAAAATAAAATAAAATGCAACAATTGTTATATTGAGGGTGTTTAGTGAAGAGCTTTTTGGAGCAAAATTAGCTGATTGAGACCTATTAGCTGTTTGACCAACTTAAAAGGCTAATAAAAGTGTTTGGTGAAGAGCTGATTGAAAGAGCCTTTTGGGTCCAAAAAACTCTTTTCAAAACGCTAATAAAAGGAGTGTTTTCAAATCATCTAACTTTACTTACCATGTTAAATGTCTTCCTTATCCTTTATTTCTATAATATTCCTCTTTTGTTTTCTCTTTTTCCATTGCCGATCACTTACTTAATTCCTGGACTTACCATAATAATTTTGTTACCATTGCCGATCATAATTCTTTTATTGTACTTACCAAATTTTCTTTATTTATGTAATTTTTTAATTTTACTTACCATATTTTCTCATATTTTTAAATTCTCACAATTCTTTCATTCTTCAAGTTTCTTCGCTTTTTTTATCTTTAACTTCCGTATAATTTTTTTAAAAATAAAACTTCCGAAATTTCTTTAACTACTTTTATTATTGTTTTAGTAAACATTATCTAAAAGAAGAATAAGTCTTGGAATAGACGGTCTATATTCTGTAGAATATAGTCCGAGGTTTAAACTATAATAAGATCCACGCGGGGTCATTTTGCAATATCAAACAATCATTCCCACACGCGCGTCACATTTGATTGGGGTATAAAATCAATGATTTTTTGCTCTTTTTAGTTTATCGAGCTCTTTCCCAAATTTCTTCTTCTCTCGTTTCTGCAAACCCAATTTTTCAAATCTTCGATTTTCTTTGCTCCGTTTTCGATCCCGCGATTCAGAGACATCAACAAGTGATGTGGTATGCTTCTTCATCCCAACGAGTTCGTCGGTTTTCAGTGTTCATCCCGACATACTAATTAATTTGTTTCGGGCGGTTGCAGTTGCGCGGCGATCGGCTCTGCATCTTCTAATCAGCGGCGATTGCGCGGAGGTCTCTTCGACGGTGCCGGATTGATTCCGTACAATGACGGCAACTGCGCGGTGGTCGATTGATCGTCTCCGGTCATATCGTTTCGATCCGTCGTTTGGAAGTCGTTGTTGAGTCGCGGTGGTGGACTGGATCCGTCATCTACAGGTTTTATGATAAAACATGTATGTTCTATCTCATTTCATGTTATATCTTAAAGTTTGCAGGCTCTACCATAAAACTTGCATGTTCTATCTCTCTACAGGTTGTATGATAAAACATGTATGTTCTATCTCCCTTCATGTTATACCTTAAAGCATGCAGGTTCTATCATAAAACATGCACGTTCTATCTCCTTGCATATTATATCTTTAAGTTGTCGTTTGTATCATAAAACATGCATGTTCTATCTCATTTCATGTTATATCTTAAAGTCTGCAGGCTCTACCATAAAACATGCAAGTTCTATCTCTCTACAGGTTGTATGATAAAACCTGCATGTTCTATCTCCTTCATGTTATAGCTTAAAGCATGCAGGTTCTATTATAAAACATGCACGTTCTATCTCCTTGCATAGTATATCTTTAAGTTGCCGTTTGTATCATAAAACATGCATATTTTATCATAAAACCTACACATTGTATCATAAATCCTGCAGCTTTTATGATAAAACATACATGTTCTATCTCTATTCATGTTATATCTTAAAGCATGCATGTTCTATCTCCCTGCATGTTATATGTTAAAGTTTGCATGTTCTATCATAAAACCTACATGTTCTATCTTCTTGCATATTATTTCTTAAAACAGTCATTTCTATCATAAAACATACATCTTCTATCATAAATCTTGCAACTTTTATGATAAAATATACATGTTCTATCTCCCTTCATGTTATATCTTAAAACATACATGTTTTATCTCCCTTCTTGTTATATGTTAAAGTCTGCATGTTCTATGATAAATCACGCATGTTTCATTTACATAATCATACGTGTTTTGTTTGCCAGGACTGCCTTTCAAATGCAGGAGACAAGAATATGGGCGGGCCCACCCTATTTAAAAGGCGCGTCAGGTTTTGCATGCGCACATGAATTATGCAATTTTTAGAAATTGCAAACTAAGGACCTTCTTGTTTTAATGTTTATGAATAAGGTCTTGGTCTATATTCTGTCAGAATATAGACGGTCTACTCAGAGACTAACTCCTAAAAGAAAACCTTCCACCATTTAATCACTTATCTTGCCATTTGAAATTTGAAACAGTTTTTTTTTTTTTTGAAAAAAGAAGACTTTGGAGTAATCTTTTTTGAGTCTTCAAACAAATAAATACTAAATAATCCTTGAAATAGTTTTATTTAGATTAGTTGGTATAATATCCATAAACATGGAGATACGAATTTTTAAAATCTTAATTATTATAATTCATAAATATTTCATTTATAATTTAAAATTAAGTGATAAATAATCTAAAAAATATGAGAGAATTTTATAGAGGCCCCCAACGTTTTCCAAAATACCAGTTTGGCCCCCTATTGAATTTTGGTGTCAAAACGGCCCCCTAACCTTACGTTTTTTTCTCATTTTGACCTCCTATCCCTAACCTTGCCGTTAAATCATTTTTCCATCCATTCTTGGAAGGGTAAGGTTGTCTTTTTGGCCCCTAAATTGTTTTGGCCCCCTAAAATTTTGAAAAATATAAGTTTAACAACGATTGAATTTTGTTTTGATTAGGGTAATTAATTTATTTATTATTTAGCAAAATTAAATTTCATAACACTAAAATTAATCTAGAGAGTTAATTTATTCTACCTCAAATAATAACATAATTATAATTAATTGATGGTTAAAATAATTGTATAATAACACATAATATCGTAAACATTGGTCTCCTTTTGATATGCCCTTACCGTAAGGTGCCCTTATTTGCGACTTTCTCATGTTCTCAAATAAGAAACTACCTTAATCTCTCTAATCAGAATAAAATTAATAGCTCGCGGAAGAACAAAATTAAAATTAATTACTTTTATTAAAACAAAATTCTACCCCTTTGTTAATTTTGTAAAGGATTTATCCATATTTACATATATCACCTGATTCACCTCCAATTTCATAGAGACTATCCAATATCGTTTAAACTCCGTGTGATTGTACATGAGCATGTACAGTGAGAAAAATATAAAAATGTGAACGTGATTGATGTTAAAAGTAAAGATATTATAGTTCATAAATAAATTAATAAATCGGGCTAGTGTATATTATAATAAAAATAAAGTTTGTTAGAGAAATTGATTATTTAAATATTTCAAAAAATACATCCCTAAAGGGAACTAGAATAGTTATTCGCTTCAAAATGTGTGTGGAATAAACGACGTCGTATTTGATTCAATATATTTATTTTAGGTATTTTGATAAATTATGGTATAAAATATTTATGTATTTTCTTATGGTATTAAATATTGCACTCTTTTAATTAAACCTCAATTCAATATTCTCTTTTGAGAGCTTGCGTGATTAGTTTTTTGAGGAGCTCCTCTTTTTTCCTTTTAGATGTCAACGAAATCCTTTTTGATGTATTCACAATATATATTTTCCATATTTATATTTTGCAACTTTATATATATGTATTTGATCTCTAATACTCTTCAATCACAATTTTTTTCTTCTATCATGCCGTAAATCTGTGGAAGTTTGAGGTATGTCTGAAGATTTATATTGTTTTATTTTATTTTATTTCTAATATTGTGCATTTGGTGATTGTCCATTGCTTGATTTCATGTGGAGACGACTATAAACTCACAAAAATGAGTTTAAACATCATCTTTCAAAATCCGTAGGTAGAGTTTTTTTCCTCAATTATGCCTAAATATTAAATTTTGATAATAGTGTATCAAAGTTTTTGATTATTATTTTGATGATTTTTGTGCTATCCTTTAATGATTAGAATGCAACATATCCCTGGTTTTTGTTAAGATTATAATATTGTTTTATTTTAAGTCATTTTGCTTAATGTGTACCTTTGTATACATGAATAAACAAAGATTAGAAATTGCAAACTCCAATTCTTATGCGTTTATATTTATTTATAATGAGATGATTTCTTTTCATTTTTATTGTTTCTTGAGGTCAGAGAATTAGTTAGTTTTGATTTCGTTATAGATTGATCGGCATTCAATATTCATAGTTGATATATTTATTTTATTCTTATCGTTTTGTGCAATTTTGTGTTTTGTTTTTCTTGAATGTAAAGCATGTGATCAATTTTCAATCACCGCAATGAGTACATGTAGTATTTTTAAACATCCTATTTTAGTACATTTTTATTTGATTGGACGGGTAAATTTATCCAATTTGTTATATTTGTGTCTCTTTACCCACGATAATGATCATTATAATCGATTACTTGATACACTCATGATTCTTAAAATACTAAACATTATACTCAATTTAGGTGATTTAGTTGATTCCTTACTATATTTTAGAACAAATAGAATATTACATATCTCAGGAAAAAAAAAGAACAAAGGGATTTATATATTTTTAGATAGGTGAAATCAAGTATTTCCTTACCTTACCTTTTACAATATAATTTATTTTGTACCTTTTATTAAATTTTCGGCACATATAACATAATTGATAGATACTATAATAATATTGTTTAAATCATCGGGAAAATTGGGATTAAGGGCCGTGGAACATTAGAAATTAGTAATTAGGGTGTATGTTTTACATAATTTCTGAAAAAGACAGTGAATATTAACTTATTTTTAATCAATATGATTATTAATACAAAAAGATAACAAAACCCTTATTTTTATTTTTAAATTCCTTAAATTTAGTTATATTCAATTTAGCTTTATTTATTTAGCTCCAATTTAAATAAAATTTATTTCTGATCAAATCATTTCAATTCAGTTCAAAAAAGTCAAATTCATATGAACTTGATGAAATTTTATTCAATTAAATACCAAGGAAGTGAACTAAATTGGATTTCAAAATTTGGAAAAATGATGGAGCTAAATTGAATTGAATTTAGGAAAATATAAATGAACTTAGTCAACCAAATTGAATTGAATTGACCTAAAAAAAAAGTAAATGTAATTTTTTAGTTGGATATGAACTGACATGTATTGAATTTTTACCAAGATTTTGATTGCTTTTAGTGAAGCGGTACTAAATTAAACTAAAGAAAGGTGAACTTGTATCGAATTGAATGCGTCCAATTTTGAATGATCTGAATAAATTTATATTAAATTGAACTAAAGGAATTGGTTTGAATTCAACTAAATTTGAATGAATCAAAAATTTGATGAAAATGAACTGATTTGCATACTACTAAAGTGAACTAAAATGAACTAAATTGAACTGAACTGAACCAAAACTACGTAAAATGACATAGGGCTAACTTGAACTAATTTTATTATAAATACATTTATTTAGAGTGAACTTATTGAAACTAAACTTAATTTAACTAAGCACAAAGATCTAAATAAAAATAATAGAAATAGGGGTATTAGTGTCTTTATATTAATAATCATATCAATTAAAATTAAGTTAATTATTCACTGCCCTTTTTAAAAATTATGTGTATCTTACACTCCACTTTCCAATTTCTAATTCCACTACCCTTAATCCCAATTTTCCCTCAATCTTTTATTAAATACTTCATTAAATTGTATTTAACCTATTAAAATACTTCATACTATAATAATATGCCTTTTTAAACTCTATTTAACCTACGTCATATCATTATCTTCACATCTTTTATCTTTTAACCGCTAGCTAATATATATAGAATTCATAATATTTTTGATAAAAATATATCAAATATTATTTTAAATTAGGCATGTGCTGATTATATTGTATAGTTAGACGTTGTTAGTATGTTATATTAGTAAATTTGCACAAATATGTTTTTGTAATTATAATAGTAAATTTGTTAATATAAAATTCTACTGATTGTTAAAACATATAATTTTGAAAAATACCTAAACCTCTCAAATAAGCTGACCTTATTTGAGACTTTATGTTGGGATTTATTTTTTATTCAATTTTGTTGGTTCAGTTCTTTTGAATATGAATATTTTGTCTATTTGGCTTGGGAGGAATGGTTCATTATTACATTTAAAAGATTTTTTAATTAATTTTTTAAATTTCGTTTCTTCAATAATATAAAACAAATACATATATTATCATATTTTCAATATTTGGTTTGATTTCACCTAATATTTCATATTACTATGTTAGTACAAATACTACAATCATTAAATTTATTATATAAATTAAAATATTTAGAATTTAAAATATACGTGAGCCCAACTAGTTGGTAGAAAATGGATTTTCCAAATATTTCATTAGGGTATTTAATTCTATTGACATTTCACAATTATTCTTGGATAATGCAACATGAAACACAACTATTAGGGGGTCAAAAAATATTTAAGGGGCCAAAAAAATTTAGGGGGCCAAATGCAGCATGAATCAAACAATTTAGGGGGTCAAAAAGACAACCTTACCCTTACAAGAATGTATGGAAAAATGATTTAACAGCAAGGTTAGGGTTAGGAGGTAAAAATGAGAAAAAAACGTAAGGTTAGGGGGGCGTTTTCACACCGAAATTCGATAGGAGGCCTAACTAGTATTTTGGAAAACATTGGGGGGTCTCTTTAAAATTCTCTCAAAAAATATTAAGTGTTTAAGTAATAGGTTGTATCCATGTCCTTATATGTCTTTTTACTAGATTAATCTAACAAACAGCTATTAAGAATCAGCTAATTTTACCAAATACTTTTACACAATCAGCTAATGTAATCAGCTAGTATTAATGTCGGCTCCTGAAGGAAATGTCGGCTCCTTCCCATGGTCCTCCCATTCTTCTCTGTGACAATCTTAGTGCCACGTATCTCACGGCCAACCCTGTCTTTCATCAGCGGTCCAAGCACATCAAGATTGACTTTCACTTTGTTAGAGAACAGGTCCAAGATGGCGAGCTCATTGTTCGACACGTCCGGTCGGTGGATCAAATTGCGGACATCTTCACCAAAGCTGTTGGTACATCTCGGTTTCAATTACTAAGGACCAAGCTTCTCGTTCACACCCGATCTTGAGCTTGCGGGAGGGTATTAATGATGACTATTGAAGATTCATCTAATTGTAGAAGATGTATCACTTAGTATTCTGAACTAATTGTAGAAGATGTATCACTTAGTATTCTGAACTAATTGTAGAAGATGTATCACTTAGTATTCTGAACTAATTGTAGAAGATGTATCAATTAGTATTCTTGAGCTTAGCTAGTCTTTTACCTGTATAAATACTGATGGGTGCTGATCAATAAAATCAATCATTCTACCATATTATTTATCTTCTTATATCTAGTCAAATCAGGTAATACAATCAGCTAACAGCTAGCATCTATCAGCTAATCACCAAACACCCCCATTGTCTCTGCCTCAAGGTTGTGAACATGAAATGAATCTGATGAGTTCACCATTGCTGCTTTTGTTTTTAGAAAATGAAAATGTTCACGATTATATATAGTGTATTTTGGGCAAAAATGATGACATATGGTACTCATCAGTTAAATTTGTTAATAGTTAATATTTTCTTTAACAAATGTACACATATTGTATATAAATGATATTTTTCATAGACAAAGACAAATTATACACTTAAATAATTGCATGGTGTTTTTTCAAAAAGATGTCAAAACTTGAGGAGCCATTATGTAAACTCTACCCAATATTTCATTTCCCCGCAAATTCATCAGATTTCATTTCCGCCGCGAATCTCCAATCGGATATATTCTAACATCTGGCAATTCATACATAAATTACTAATTATGAATTCAAATTCTCAGTAGTCTCAATTGGTATCGAAAGTTTAATATATAGAAGATCGGGTTTGAAAGGGAGAAAACAGCATTGAACTTGTAATGATCATGCATGAAAATGAGATCTATAGTAATACATTGGATGATCATGCTTAATAAGTATAATATCAGGCTTTGAAAGTGAGAAAATCAACACAGAACATGTAATTATCAAGAGTGAAAGTGAGAAGATCAATATTTTCTGTCTCAATCAGGATCGTCAGACATGAAACTCTTAATTTTAAATTTAAAGGGTCTATGTTTATTATATGACACTTTGATTGGGATAAAAATAAGACACATTGATTGGGATAAAAATAAGACATTTTAATTGGTATAAAGGGAGCAAGAATTTATGAATAATTTTAATTCTTAATCCATATTTTATTAGAATATAGATGGTTTTATAACGAAGGCGAAGCAATTTGCTATATCAACGCCATGGCTATAAATTGGACATTATAGACTTCTGCCAGAGGAAGATGTTATACTGTACAAACATGAGAAAATAAATAAAACATTTACACAAAAAATACTCCTACATCAAGGGTTGTCCTTGATTTGCCTTGCGGATATTACTCTATCAAGGGTTTCATCCGGAACTTTAATTCCACTGGTCTCTAAGTCCGCCACAATAGCAATGGCTGCATCAAGCTCCCCAAGATCAACACACAATGTTACGATTTCGTCGTACAAGGGACTGCAAAGGATAACGAATCACCCCAAACCAAGATTAGAAAACAAAAAAGTGCCTTACTAATGAAGGTTGACACTACAAAATCCAAAGAGTCCAGAAAAGAACAACACAATATCTGAAATATTAATTAAAATATGCACATCAGGCTGCCACGAGAAAACCACTCTTTTCAGAATCCTAAATGTGTACTCACTAAACAGAAGCAAAACTTTGAAACCTGGATCAAGTAATATGATGAAATATCAACAATAGTACCACAAACTGTATTCTATACACAAAGCTAATTTGCTTTGGTCCATGTTCAAATATCTGAAATGGAATTTCCTGCAATGCTCCCAGATGATTAATTGAGCTAGTCTTTATATCAAACGAACAAACCTATATTCACCAATGTGTCCATACAAATATCTATTTGAACAGATACATTACAGCAAGCATAGCTTTTACTCTCACTTTTTTTCTTTACCAAAATATGATGTGGAGCCACAGATACTTCATTGATAGAGTAAAAGGAATATCACATGTGATCATGCATATTTTTAGATACTTCAAGAATGAACTAGGATGGGAGACGAATAGAACCTAACTTATTCAGCATGTAAATACTCAGTAGTCAGAAGACTCTGTACTAAAAGAGGAAATCAAGCAACTATTATGAGGACTGAGAAATATGACATAAATTATAGGGCAAACGATTTTGGAGGCCACTGAACTCTTCAAATCTTCCACTTTTGGCCGTTCATCTTTTTTTTGACCACTTATGGCCACTCAATTTTCATACTAGCTAATTTTTGCCCATTCCGTCAAATCCTTCCGTCAGATTTAACATTCAGGTGCCATTCACATGAGATTTTATAGATGCAAAACGGTAATTTACCACCCAAACCATTTTTAAAATATTTATTTTTCAAAAAACTCTCTAAAATATTTATATCACTACGTTACAATATATAAATGAGTGGCCAAAAGTGGTCAAAAAAAAGATGAGTGGCCAAAAGTGGACGATTTGAAGAGTTTAGTGGCCTCCAAAATCGTTTGCCCTAAATTATACTAAGTCAACTCAAGGGCTTTCCAAATGCCAGAACCAAGCACGTGAATATATCTTTCTATAATAGCAGATAGCTCTAATAGCATCACACTTGCAATATGTATAACTACTTGAGAAGATTACACACACTTTCCTAATTTGAAGAAGATTATCATAGGACTTCTAAAATTTACTTACTTTTATGGCCAAACAATGTGCAAAGGAAATATGCCAGTGCCACACTGGAATTATAAAACCAAAGAGGGCAAAATTCTGAAACTTTAGTTTCAAGAGATTAGTTTACCTGCCGAAAACATAACCTAGAGCATGTGTCGTTTGCAAAATTGTCAAGAAGGCTGAAGGTATAGGAGCTCGTATTGCAGCACGCAATATCACAGCACAATCTCCAATAGTTGGCATCCCACCAAGTTCTATCACCTAGCAATAGTAAAACTACTTGAGAGGCACACAATGCAACTTAGAGTCAATGAAGTAATAAACTAGCCATTATAAAAGTAAATATACCATTTTTTTGTGCAAATGAAATTCAGAATGATAGATTTGTGAAAATTCTTTAGCCTTTTTTAAAAACAATTATGCAGAAAGAATACCTAACATAGTTATAGTACTCTAGGAGAAGCTAATTTTGTCATATTGGGTGGGTGGTCACGAGTTCCACCATTTTAAAAAATAATATTAATTGACAGCCATTAAAGTAAAGTAATTTCAGTAAGAAACATACTTTGCTCATTACTTTAATTGCCAATTCAACTTCCCACTCCTGTGACCATTTTTCAGGAGCTTTGTTCTTTAGCTCTCTTTCCCACGTCCAGCCCCAAGCATCTGCTATGGTATACATATCGGATACATCAAATACATTTCTATTCCTCATTTCTTTCATTGCTTCGTGTATATCAAGAGGAAACCAGTCATCATCGTCATCATCCTGCAATAATATTATGCAGATTACCAAGGAGATTTAAAACTGAACTCAGGCTATCAAATCAGACGCTTGTCCTATTAGTTGTCAAGAACTCATTATATGTATGAATACACCATAAAGGAGCAGCACAACTTAACATCTTGTAACACTGTAGCCACTATTATTTATATAACCTTTGAACATAAACTATATCTATTCGCACAACAGTAAAAACAAACAAACCAATACCTCAGCTGGTGCACGAGCCTTTCTCCTTGATTTTCTTGATGAGCTAGTCATTTGGTCAGAGTCTTTCAGAAGTTCTACACCGATCATCGAAAGAGGTTTTGCTGTCTCAACTTCTTTGTCCTTAATTTGATCAACTACCTGGCTTTCATTAATATCCACATCTTCCTCCTCATCATCAGCCTCATCATCTTCAACCTCTTTTGAAACATCATCAACAACATCAGCATCAGCGTCATCCGTGACATCCAAAATATCTGAACCATCTGCTACAATTTGGTTGCCATGCTCTTCTTGTAGGCCCTCTCCCAGGAACCGACGCTTCCAGAATTCTGTATTACCTTCTTGCAGCTTAATTCTTGAAATTAATTCATCCAACTCTTCATCAACCTGTAGATCACAAAAATTAACTTCAGTAAAGTAAAGCCCTATAATACGAGTACTTTCTTTACAAATTCAACTTTATCATCCCTGGCACAATAGTTCATTTAATCTGGCAGCTTATTTCACCAGCATAAACAAGAAGGAAATTCAAAAATAAACCCAAGAAGCTACAGAATACATTAGATCAACCTCTTCTTCCTCTTCCTCAACAGGAGGAACCCATAGCGGCCGCCCTCTAGAGCGGTTAATTCTTCTTGCTTTCTGCACACGCTGATAAAGTACATTTCTAGTTCCATCTATGGGCAAACCTTGAGCTTCCAGTTCTTCTTTTAACTCTGATACAACCATTTTACTAGCCGCTTTTGGTTTCAAAGCATTTTGATCCGGGCCTTTGATAATTTTCCTCAGTCTCTCCTCAACCCTGATATATTCTGATTCAGAGACATCCCCTAATATAGCTGGACCTTCATTGCGTAACATTTTTAAAAGCTTTCGGTGATATATTCTTGATTCCTCAAGACATCGTTGTTTGAAGGATGTTTCCCTTGGATTGGAATAAATAAATCCTTCAGCATCAGGGTCTAGTGGAGTTTTCCCTCTACGAGGAACCCAACGCTTCCGTTCACCAGTGAGGCCACCTTCTGCAATATACCTAATTGTCGAGCCAAGCAGGAATTACTTTCAGATCATTCGGAAAATTAAAAAGCACAATATCACGGGAAGTGACAAAGAATAATGACATAGACTTGAAGTAGCATCTAGCAATGAATAAGATGAGAAAACAGCTTTCAAATTGGTTAACAATATGTCTGCTAGCAGTTCTTTCATAAGTTTCGACCATCCAAAATTGTTTAGCGTAAGGTGTAAATGGAGAAAAATATAGTTCAAGTGACATGCTCCAGCTTGATAATGTAGAATCATCCAAATGTTATGTGAAGAACTTAAACAGATACTAGGCTAGATATCACGGATTGAAGCAATCATAATTTCCATCTCCCAGACGCCAAAGGCTAAGTACAGAAATTAAGGGAATAGCACACAACCCCTAGGTAAGTTGCACAGTTTTTTCTTGACACGTTATCATCAGCAAACAACCTATCTAGATTGACAAAGCTAATTACAGAAATTGCCTTAAAGCAAACCAGCAGATCCAGAGGACACCTTTAGTAGCATGCTTAATTAAACAGCTCTACCGTAGAAATATAGGCTCCTTCCTTACATGTGAAGAAGCCATGATCACTGCTATACTCAATGTACCTTAATAGAAAAGTTTGTAAGCGGTATTCCGGTGAAGTTTCTATTAGTTGGCATATAGTGATGTTATCTTTATTCAAACTCTCATTATTGGTTGTGTACAGTCAAAAGATAAACAAATTTAACTGTCAACAGCCTACTGGAAAAAATGACATATGAAGGGGGAAAGCTACTTAATACTGCAATTAAAAAAATTGTACCAGTTATATTCTAACTTTTTATCTAACATTCTTACAAAAAAAAAAAAAAAAAAAAACGAACTACACTAAGATCAGGGTTCAAATAAATAAATAATTCTAATCAAATTGATTCTGTTTTAGTTTCTAATCAGCTCCATTTAACATCCAGAATATCGAGCTGCCCGAAGCAAACGTTCTACTGAGATGAGTTAAAACAATACCATGTAGATTGAAAACTATAAATGATAGAGATAAAATCAATTAAGACAGTGATTTCCAAGTTAGATGAATAGGGTCAATGCTCTATAGCTTAACCAAAGGAGTAAGGCCAATAATAGAGCTGAAAAGCAGTTGGAAGTTTGAAACTAAACCAGCCCAGCTCGATGAAGAAATAGTAAAAACTAAATACCTGGATATGTAATCAATCTCATATCCAAGTTCAGCTTCTTCTTGTAAAGGCTCAATCCATGAGCTAACAAGTGTTCGGTACTTCCTGCTCCGAATCATTGCTCTCGGTGGGATTGGAACATTGTCTTTTGACATGGTTTCAAGGGCTTCGATTAACTCCTCGATTCTCCCTGAATATCAAATCATTGGTCTAAGTAATGCTTAATTGAAGAACTGTAGGAGATGATTGATGTTAAGCATTTCCAAACAAAAGAAGAAGAAAAAAAACCTCACCTTCTCTGCATAGGGCACGAAGATATAATGAAAGTGGATCTCCAAATCTCCCTTCATTGTAAAGAACTTTGGTTCCTCCTTCAATCCTTTTTAGAGCACGGAAATGCCGGATTGCCTCTTTCATAACACAATATTTGGTGAGGCACTCTACCAGCAGCCTGAAAAATAAGTGATTAAGATATCAGTTCAACCAACTAGCAGATCCTATTGTACCTACCTCGGATGATAACTGTAAAAATATTACTGACATTGGATAACTGAATAAATAGTGAACACAATTCATACAGGGGCGATCTTCTGTTCATTCATCCACATTCCAATTTTTGGATTGCGTTTCTCAGAGAAACAATTTTTTTGGAATTCGTACAAACAGAAAATTAGCACGCCCCTAAAAGAAATGGCTACATGTAAAGCATGAATTGATTAATGCACAGACCAAAATAGTCTGCCTGGTCCAGTAAAATAGCAAGAAGAAATTAGAAATTTCCCTAACTGAGGTAAATTTTAACTTTCAGATGGACATAAAGCACAGGCACCACATACCGTTAACTGTTGCTTACAATTTCAAATCTTCCAAAGCAACCATCAAACTCAGACTAAGGGAGCATGAGCCAAAGCTCTTAATGACAAACAATATCTCGGTTCAGAGAAGTAATAGAGGCCTACTTCGACCGTGTTTTGTGTGTGACACCAGAACAATTTGAAATGTGTGACACTGAGCAAAATATTACATTGAGATCAAACTTCTTTCCACAGGAGATGGCCCACCCTATAAAATTAAACCACGACAGTTGAAGCAAGAAAAGCACTCAACAATAGGGAAAATCAAAATACTAAGTACATCCATTGAGAATTTGATATTCTTCCTTGCAAATTTTAGACTCCCAGTTTTTACATAATGCAATCAGTTTTCAGTAGTTAAGACATCAACAATTTAACATCACTTTACGATCCTTGGTGTAATAGGCCACAATCAAAATCATCCCATAGTTATACTTTGAAGATTCCAGTAGCTAAATTGTTCTGGTATAAAAATCCCAGTTACAATCTGGTTCTGTTTGTTTTTAATTTATAGAACAAGAATGAAAAGGCACCGCGGCAGGAGAGAAGAGTAGCAATTTCCTTACGCATAGGTTCTCATGTTTGGTTGAACTCGTTGATAGTCCTCAACCATCATTCCAAGCAACTCACCAACATCTTGTACCCTACAAGACAGTCAAATTTACAGCATTTGAGCTTTAATTATCTCCAGGAAGAAAGTAAAGTTTTAATTCTATGGTTGAGACCAGATGTTATAAACAAAGAAAGACAAAGGCCTGAAGCGTGGTAGTTCTCTTGCAAATATAAGTAGGGTTCTATTGAGTAGTAACAAATATATCTAGAGGTCAAAATTTAAGATAATTCCACGTTTTTGCAGAATGAGGCTTCTAATTTCCCCTTTGGGAAGTGTGACATTAGGATGCTTTAAGGTAAACAGCAGATTCTGATTATAAGGCCAAGAGCCAACATGAATTGTAAGATTTTGCCACAATAGGAACACTAGAATCTACATCAACTTAAATCACGTTATAAAAATTACTACTGCAAAAGAGTAATTACAGATTCTTGATTGTGTTTTAAAGTTTACTTCCCAATAATCGAGAATCTGAAATTTAAAATTGTGTAAGTGGATCTTGTAGATCAGTAGATACTGTAGCAGAAATGATTGTCTGAAGAGCACCACAATTGGACAAACATATTAAAAGAACTAGTGGCTACTTGTCACTAAAATTGGGGATGAATAGTAATGCACTAGGGGACAGTCAGACCACGGGAAACTGCAACTATTATGATATGTTTATGCCAGAAAGAAGTGTAAGATTCTTCCAACATACCTATCATACGATTCAGCTCTTGTATATGCTTGAATCACCCAATTATAGGACTCCGTGTCTGGTTTCATATAATCTGTCAACCAAAGGTAACATTTAGTTGAGAAAATATTTCCCCACACAAGCCACCAACATCTATATTTGATTATGAAGATTACACAATACTCTTAAGTTCATGAAACAGGGCAAAGGAAAATCCTCTTGTAGCTGCCAGAAATATAATTGAAAACAGAACCCTGAAAGCTCTCTGTATTTAGAGTTATTACATGTTCCAGAAACACAAAAAAACGACATCCAGAAAAATGATGGGCTTAATGATTAATTTGTAGAAAGTGATGAGATAAGACTGGGAGAAAACCGTTCTGTAGGACTAAGTAGACTTTTTTAGCCACATACAAAAAGAAACTTGCACACTTTTCAGTTTTTATACACTTATAGCACACTGCACAAATAAGAATCCTTATCCAAACATTTTCATATGAGTTAATTCAGCTTCTCCAGCCTCTATATTTTGTGCAAAGACCCAAGTTAATTCAGTTTATTGCCTACATTACTGGACAGCATATTTATTGCAGTCAACATCTAACTTGATGTACAACGAATAAAGTATATCACATTATATTGAAACATTAATATGCAAATTTTTTATAAAAAAAACTCATGTATAGCTACAAAGGTACAACTAGTAGAAAAGATATACTGTATAAAAAAATTGACAAGAAAAAGAAAACATGTACCTTCACCAAATTCCATGTTCTCAAATGTAGCAAATGCAATTTCAGGTATTCCACAAGTAGCCTAGCAAATGAAAAGAACAATTTTCAGCTGAAGGTGATAAATACAAGAAAACTAAAATACTAGGTGGGAAAAAATCTAGAGCAGGCCTGACTTGTGAGAACTAATATCCTACACAATATACTGTACTTAAACCATTCACGAAAAGATGCATTACTCACTTCCTTGAGATCAACACAAAGAGGACCTCAAAAGAAACAGAAATTAAGTTAACAAGACTCGAGAAATTAAGTCATTTTTGGATCGTGAATACATTTCTAATGATAAAGGTGGCTTCATGACCCCAAAAAAGTAGTAAACAATCTGAGGACTCTAGAGTACTCAGTAGAAAAATCCCAATCCGGAAATGATAAGTTTACAATTCAAAGTTAAGAAAATCACAGAATCCCCAATGGGTTGGGCTATGAGGGTAATATATCGTTGAATATTGGCTAGTGTGGCCTCTACTTCAATCTTGTAGCTCATGTTATCTAGCAAAAGATCTATATTTGGTTTTTAAGGCAAACAAAAACACTGCACAGATCTACATCAGTCCTAGTTTGGGCAGTTTCACAAATGTTTAGTATCCTTGCATCAGGGAAACGACTTAAATATTACACAACAAATATTCCTTATCAGTAAAGAAAATACTGAGCTGTTGAAAAAGTAGTATATCATCAGCTAAGTGCATTTCCAAATACAGAGTTACTTTATATCTTAAAATTTGAATGAAAAGGAAGAAGAAGATGACTAAAGATGAACAGTGATCAACCTGCACACTGAGAAGACAATTGAAGTGTGAAGTGGTGGCCATTCTGCCAGCTGCCTCCATCTCATAGGCTATGGTTAATGCATTTGAGTGATCTCCAACTTCACAGTCTCTTTTAATTATAAGGTCATACAGCTCATCGGTAGCCCTTAGTCCACCCTCTGCTCCCTTTAGGAATACTTTATTTGCATCCTCTAGATGATTGTTTATCACGAGCTCCTCTGGTCCCAAGAACAAGTTAATTTATAAATGACAATATTCCTCAAGAAAAAAAAAAGGGAATTAAATCATATCAGAAGCTCGAGTAAAAGTACCAACGAGAACCAGCCAGGCTTTTCTAATGTCAAAGTTCAATTTCTCCATTGCTGCTAAAATTTCCAAGCCTCTAGTAGCTAGGCCTTTTGTACCAAACAATCGAACCAAGGCAACAAATGTCTCGTGAAGCGGCCGGAGACCTTCACTCAACTCCCTTCTAAGAGCATGCATCTGCATAGAATATATGTAGTGTGTGTTCAGGAAAATGTTTCATTCTATCCAAAAACAATGATATCAATAAAATAGATTGCTCTATTCAATCACAAATAAGCCTGATTTCCATTTCAACATTGTGATTGCGCAACATGCTCTCAGTCACGTTTAACAAAAATTCATAATTCAACAAAATCAAATAAAACTAAAGTAGAAAGGTAAAGTAATTACAGCGCCCTCTTCATCGCGGCTGAGTACATTTGACACAATCAGTCCATGGAAAGAGCGGGGACCAGGATTGAGCCCCGCCGCAATCATGTCGTAAATGACCTCGGAGACGCCAGAAACGTCTCCGTTTCTAGCTCTCTGCATCAACTCCTCCATGAAGACCAACCGGAGCAGCTTCTCAGCGCTGGATGGCACGGAAGCCAGCGACAACGCGGAACCATTGTCCTCGTCTCCGGTGAGTTTCTGCTGCTTCTTTTTCCTGGTTCTTTTGGGGGATGATACTGATAGGAAAATGAGGGTGCTTCTGCGAGGGTGTGAAAATGGAGGCGAGATTGGGGTTTTGAATTTTGAAGGGAGGCGAGTGGGGAGTAGAAGAAGACCCGCCATTTTTGGATAAGGTTAGTTCAACTGAAAGACCCGCCTGAAGGGGAGGGGGTTTTAGGGAGGGAGGGAATTAACGAACAGGTTACCGTTAAATATTCCGGTAAAAGCAAGATTTACCTCAATTACATATTAACTAAATTAAGTTAAATTGAACTAATGTGAATTGAACTACAATTAATGTGTAATAAAATATAAACAGTATGATCAGTTTAAACTAGAATTTCTTCAAAACACATTTCAGATTATAACTAAAAGCTGAACTAAAATTTTTTAGATAAACAGCACGCCCTTACACCAAATGTTGACTATGTATTTGTATATCATGATCGTTGGATTTTATTTGAGTGTGGAGAACGGAGATAAAGGCCCCGTTTGGTGACGAGAGTTTTGAAGAGCGTTTAGCTTTTTGGGTTAAATATGGACAGTTGACTGGTCAATCAGCTCTTCTTGGTGTTTGGTGAAAAGCTTTTTCTAATTAACTGTTTTGATGAAACCTCTCGTTTCTGAAACGCTAGAAAGAGCAGCGTTTACAAAAAAAATTAAACAAAACAATATATCAAAATATCTTTTTTATCCTTATTCTCACAAAATTTCCTCAAAACTAATAATTTATATATATATGTATAATTCAACTTTGCAATTCTGTATGAAGAAAAAATTTCCTTAAAACTAATAATTTAAGATATTTTTGTATGTACGTACATTTTTCAATATTTTTAATTTATTTTTGAAGTATTATAAATATTGAAATTAAAATGGCACATGCTAAATATATATCAAAATAAATTTTTTATGTAATGTAATTCTGAAAATAATTTTTTTAATAAACGTAGATGTATTATAATAAAGAATAATAATTTAAATAATAAAAATAAATAAACATATAAGTGATAATTATTTTCGATAAACAAGCAAAACACTAAAACAATAATTAATAATAAATTGTACTAATGTCTATTTCAGTCATTTAACGCATTGAAACAGCTATCAGCTAATTGTTATTTGCCAAACACTAATGTACAAAACGCTAGTCAAACCGCTAGTCAAAACAGCTAATAGAATCCGCTAACAGCTAATAAAATCCGCTAACAGCTAACAGCTAACAGCTAAACGCTGATTGCCAAACGAGGCCTTAATATGATTGAAAATTCAGTCCACACATGAATTATAATACTATTTTGTGTAATATTATTGGATTCAAATAACATGTGGAGTACTAGTTTTAAAATATTAAATTTTCATGTATTATATATTAGTTAACAATACTAGTAGTTTTTTTTTTAAAAAAAAAACAATATTAGTAGCTGGACATGTTTCTATTCATTGCAATTGAAGTAAGAAACAAATGAAATTACTCTGTAATATATTGTCAATGATATTTTAATGAGTGTAATTTGGTCAGTTTGCACTAATTATTACCGAAAATTCAATTTTAGATAACATTGTAGCCATATGAGTTAGGTCTTTCATCGATCAAACGTTATATTAACATTTTAAAAGGTTGAAAGACATGAGTGTTTCAAAAATTGAACTTTTCAATTCCCTTTCAAGCCCATCCCAATTTTTTCATCAATAATGCATCAAGTAGCAAAATCTCCTTGCAAACTCAAATGAGAAAAATTATCAACATTTTCATCAAAAGAGTAGTTGTGATATTGGTTCTTTTTAAGTCTCATCTATGAGTGCTTGGAAGTGTGTTTGAAGGGGTGTGACTGTCCAAAACACAAATTAAACACAACACCCCCACAATGGATGTGTTTCGGGTGCATTCTCAACATTCAATGCAAGTGTGTTGGAAGTTACCTACTGTTGATTACAAACTCAACACAGATGGCTCTAATATTGGACCTTCCTAACAGGCTGGAGCTGGTATGGTTCTTCGAGACAAGGAGGGCAGAGTAGTCAAGGCTCAAGCCATTTACATCCACCAAAAAGATAGCCTGGAAGCTGAGGTCATGGCCCTTATTATTAAGGGATTGGAAATGGCCTACTATATGGACATCAACAATCTTGAGGTAGAAGATGATAAGGAGACAGTATAAGGTCCCATGGAGACTTACTGACTACATGAGAACTATATGGGACCTTCAAAGTGAGTTTTCAATATCCTTTACTCATATATTCAAGGAGGCTAACTCAGTGGCACACTCTCTTGTAAAATTAGCTAGTTCTACATTGATATCTCATGAATTCAACCATCTTAACCTCCCTAGAGAAATTAAGGGATTGGTTTCCCCTATTTAAGAGTAAAATAAATGCCTGTAACTATTTACTGGTTTAGAAACTTTTTCTACAGGTACGGCCCAGAAATCAACACAATGAAACTGAAGGAAGTTTATCTTGCTCAGGTGTTGATTCTCCAACTCCCCTTGCTATACTCTCTCTTTTGAGATCATCTTTCATTTTCTTCTCTGTTTTGCAGAAAATAATCACAAAGCCTTAATGCAGCAATCTCACATCTTGGACCTGACAGTAGCTTCAACACACCACAAGTTCACGAAGAAGCACCTAATTTAACGCATGGACTTGGCAGTAGCTGTTTTTTCATATCACCTCTAGTTCTCTTTGTACAGTTGGAGACTTCTAATCACAATCAAATGGCTTAATGGATTATCGTCTTGCTCGGCTTGACGATTACCGAACAGCCATTTGTAATGTTATCCTCGCTGTGGCAAACTTGTGCTCGACAAGTGTCATGCATGTCGAATGCTAACTTGGATCAGCTGAGTCGATACCGATTAGAAGCCCTTAACTATAGGCTTAAAAGACTTTGTCAAGTTTTTTCATCCTATCATTTAGGGTTTTCTTGGATTTTCCCCCAAGTTTTTTCTTGTAAACACATTTTTATCTTTTGAGACTATGAAGGTTTGGGGAGCCAAATAAATCACCCCTTCCATTGGTGGTTTTAATATAAAAAAGAGCGTCACTTAGCCCCCCTTTTATTTTATTTTATTTTTCGCTTTTAAAAAAAGGCTCAAATCTGTGTTTTGTTTTTTTACCGAAACACACATATGATGTGTTTTGTTTTTTTCATTATTTTATTTTAAAAAATATCTATTAAAAGGACCAAATCATTAGTTAACAATGTCTTTTTAAAAATGTTAGTTTTAATATATAGTTTTGCAATTACAAATTTTAATCCAATGAAAAACACAAATTACGATCAATATTTATAGAAAAATTAATAAATATGTTGAAGAAAAACATGTGGTTCATGAATAATCTGTGAATAGTAGCTGAGTTGTGTTTATGATTGTGGAAGAAAAAATGAGATTGTGTTTGTGTATTGTAATTGAAGAGTTACAAATATTTAAGGTGGAAAAAACAAGTAGAGGTGTATTTGAGGTGTGTTTCCATTTTCATAGTTGATCCTCGTAGGAGCATCTCAACTCTCAAGAGAAGTGTGGGTCACCAAAAGGACATTTGGTCATATCAATAATACATCAAGATAGCAAATATTTTCATGTATTTGGTCTATATCATCCTATCTTCCTGTATTATTTGGGCAAAAATATTCTGGGTCCATGTTTGTGATGGAATCTGAGTCCATCACCAGCAAGACTTTCCTCAAAATCAGTTCAGACAGTTCAAAGGGGGCGATGAAATCAATGAGATTCTCACCACACAACAATCTCCCAAAGAAGAGGAGGTACTCCAACACACTTTGGCAAAGCCTATGGGCCTCTAGATTTATGCCTTTTTAGATTCAGCTTATAATAAGTAGAAATAAACATCTGTGGGTGCATTTTCAATGTGTTATACTCCCCCGTCCCCCAAATAAATGTCTTACTGATTTAGTCAACTTTTCACACCATGTCTAACCATTAATAACTTTAATTATACTTAATATTATAGTAAATTCTTTTGATTTTTAAAAACTACATCATGCGAGGATTCTAACAATATCTCATGTGAAAATATGTTATTTATATATTATAAATTATTAATGGACAAACATGGTATGAAAAAGTTTGACTGAAATTCTACGACATTTATTTGGGAACGGATGGAGAACAAATCATGAGCTTAATGAAGTTTCCTACATCATTGCTATTGCTTCATTCCCTCCACAAGTAGAGATCATCGCGATCCTCTTTTGCTTGGAGCATCTCAAACTTATAGGAGCGGAAATTCACACTGACTCGGTGAAAGCTGTCAACATACTCTATTATAACATCGCAATGGAAGCTTTAGTGGTCTCGAAGGTTGAAAATATTACAACTATCATTAGAAGTTTTAAAATTGTTGTTTTTGCTAAGTGTTTTAGGCATTATGTAGGCCAAGCTCACAACTTGAGGGAAAAAAAAATCAAATAATACATCAACTCAAACCATTGTTGAAAAAAGAGTCCACTTGGGTAGTTATGTTGTACTTGCACTAGTCCTGTTAAGATTAGTTTAGTTCATTTATCGTACGAGATCCAGAAAAGATTATAAATTGATGTTTAGACATTTCTCTGTAATCTCTCAAAATGTCTCTACTTGTGGAGTAGTTGTATTTTATTTCTTATGCTTGTTGGTTTTGGGAATTCCACTTACAATATCCCTCCACCTTTAGCGGTTTTGCCTTAAAAAAATCCAACTTCATAATTAAATAAACTGATTGTAAAAATATTATAGTATTCTCAAATAAGTTATATTCTCTTAAATAGTATATCAAAATGCAGTAACATATTAAACTTCATCATACTTATTCTTTTCTTATATATCCATAAGCACAACATATTCCACACTATTTTTCATTTTCGTCACATGCATCGAATATCTTAAGCAAAATATCAGAGTCATTTTAAAAAATGTGTTGCTATTTGACACTCTGTATTTTACTAAAACACGCCCTGTATTTTAACTAGTATTTGATTATATTTTAAAATAATATGATGTTGAAAAATTAAAAAAAAAATTTAGATCGTGTTTAATTTTCCACAACTGAAACATAAATTTAGTTTGAAAAACTTAACAAAAATAAATATTTTAGGGGGTATTTACACTATTTCAGTGCGTGTTTAAGCAAAATACACGGAGTGGTATAACAATTCTTGTTAAAAAAAATGAAGAAAATGAAGTATTCTGCTAGCCCATCGCAAACATGGATTTGAAGGAATATGACTGGGTCCATAAATAATTAAAGGGCGGGTCAGGCCTTTTAGTTCCCACCCTTGCCCTTCCTCTCCACCCTCTCCATCATTCAACACCAGCAGCAGCACTAGCAAAGTCGAGCAGAGCGCGCAGGGAATCATGCAGATCTTCGTCAAAACCCTAACCGGAAAGACCATCACCCTCGAAGTTGAGAGCAGTGACACCATCGACAATGTCAAGTCTAAGATTCAGGTCCTTTTTTTGAAACCCTAGTTTATATCGTTTTACCTTTTTCCTGCTTCTTGATTCCGTTGCTGTAACTTGGTTGTGCTTTTGGCGCTTTGCTTGAAGATGTATGGATGCGGATTTCCGTGTGGGGATTTTATAAGTACTGTTAATCATTCGAGAACCTGTTTTTTCATGTTACCTAGTTATGTTTTGCAAATTTGTTGTTTGAGGAAAGAATTTTGTGAAGATTAACTTGTGATATGTTTAATTTTTGTTTCTGCTTTCTGTAGCTTCGGATTTGGAACTGTTTCTTTTGCTAAACATGGTTTCTATGGGTTATTCTTATATTGATTGAAAAGGAGAGCACTTACTACTTTTGAACCCTTTGTTGATTAGTAGGCATGCTTCTGTTTATGCTGGGGAAATGAAGTGTTTTTCTTATTTGCTTATGTCTGAAGTGTTGATTTGTTGTGGTTGTCAGGATAAGGAAGGTATCCCCCCGGATCAGCAGAGGCTGATTTTTGCTGGTAAGCAGTTGGAAGATGGTCGTACTCTGGCGGATTATAATATCCAGAAGGAATCCACACTTCATTTGGTTCTGAGGCTGAGAGGAGGAACCATGATCAAGGTGAAGACTCTTACTGGAAAGGAAATTGAGATCGACATTGAGCCAAATGATACCATTGATCGCATCAAAGAAAGGGTTGAAGAGAAGGAAGGCATTCCCCCTGTTCAGCAAAGGTATCTTTCTTTCTATTTTCTTTCTTTCTTATGTTCACTGTTATGGAGTTATTTAGGTGTAGGCTGACTATTTGCTTGATAGAAATTGAAACAGTCTATACTTTTACTGCTCTGATAATGTTATTTTTCCACATGTGATGGTATTTATGGTTCCATTATTTCACTATTGATGCTTTGGACCTGAAATATGAATTTTGGACTTGGATTTATGAAAAATGCTTTGCAACACACACTTATTTGTAGGCTCATACTAACTTTTTGTCACTTTGTTGGGTATGGCTCTATGAGCAATATCTTACCTTTCAGTTCTTCTTTTCAGATCAATCCTATTTGTCTTGGAGGATTTAGAATTAATTTAGACTTAAGAACTTAAGGAGCACTTTTAGGACTACTCATTGTAGACTGGCCCTAAGGTATGAGTTTTTGAAAACCATGCTTGCACAATCATTAAATTGTTTAGATTTGATGGATAAAACTTGGGCTAGGCTTGACTTAGAAAGGTTTAAACTCTGAAGGTTAAAGGTTCCAACATATCTTTGCTGAGTCATTATATTCTCAAGAGGTCATAGTTGTCTTCTTTTGTCAGCCAGACTAACCTTCGTTGCAATATTTAAAATATGTAGGCATTTTAATCTCTATTTTTGAACCATCACTTATGGCACACAGCTCAAGCAGTATAAGCGTTTTTTATCTTGTTATCGACAGCTTCATAATGATCCCTTACCTACTCCTTGACTTAATCGACATATTTGTGTGTGCCCCCATCATCATAATAAATACGAGCATGTCCACCTACTTTTATTTTATTGGCACATTGATCTCAGAGCTTGATTTCATCATTGATTATCTTTAATCTCTAAAATTTTGTGAAAGCTGGAAAGTTTGACTCATAACGCCTCTGTTACAGGCTCATCTATGCTGGAAAACAGCTTGCAGATGACAAGACTGCTAAAGATTATAACATCGAGGGTGGCTCTGTACTTCATTTGGTTTTGGCTTTGAGAGGTGGTATTTCCAATTAGGTGTCGTGCTTTGGAAACTAGCAGATTCGACTTTATTGAGTATGACTATGGTTGATTAATGTACTTGTGAGAAAACAAGCAGATTGTGGTGAATGAGACTTATTTATCGTCTGTTCTATTTGTATTGTCCCTTTTTATTACATTTCACCCGCTTGTGACTTATTGCCATGCCAGTTAGAAGCAAATGCAAAATTCTATGGCTACATATCATGTTTAAGTTTGTATTGGTGTTTTTATTCTTGAAACCACACCTACATAATGCCAAGTTATTGCGGATTGATCTTCATATTAGTCCTTTTCACACTACAATAGTGAAGTTGTTGCTAAGGCAAAAGGGTAGTCAATATTTCGAAGAATCAGATGTATGAATTCATGCAAGAATAAGGACTGCAAATGAACAAAAACGAGATTAACATTAAGCAAACTAGTAAACTACACACCCGATGGACATGAAATGGTACTTTTCTGAATGAAATGTCTGCCCAGAAATAGATGTTTCAGTTGAAATGCAAAAACTTGATGGTGCTAAGGTTCATAGGCTTCATGTAATCGGTGGACGCATTCATCATCTGCTGCACGATTAGCTGGTTTGCCCTCTCCGTCGGGTGGAAAGCATCCCAGAACACATACCTGTCTCTGTTGGGGCACAGGTTCGACAAGTACGTGCAAAGGCCGAGTCCATTGTACGGTCCTTGCCCACAGCAAGCTATTTTCGACGTATCAAATCCATACGTCGTCGGCTGGGAGATGAAATCCATATGCATTTGGTTGGTGTTTGTGAAAGTGAACACATCGCTCCCAATCTCCTTGTTCAGAGCCAGAACCGTATCGATCAGCTTAGGATTGAAAATGTTAGCAGCTTCGTTCAGGACGGACGCGCATTCGCCATTGTTTCCACCGCGCTGCGCTATCTCCGCTGGCACACACCCTAGTGGACCGGTTCCGGTCACTATCACTCTCCGAGCTCCAACGTCATACAATTTCTGTCCGTGCAAAGAATAGAATATTCACAATCTATATTGATAGTCAAAATAAGAAACACGAATGACGTAATGCAATGCAACATATTTACATCATCTGTAAAAGTCAAATTTGCTAATAAATTAAGGGTGAAATAAGAAAAAATACCTTCAAAATATTTTTGTATTCGGAAATGAGAAAAGTGCAGTAGTTTTCGAGGGGATACTGCTGAGACCTCAAAGAAAAGGGCACCAGATAATAATTGTTGACAAAATCGTTACCGCCCAAAGTAATTAGATAAAGAGATTCATTCACAATTTTAAGGGCATTATCGTCCCCAACTTGCTTGCTCAAACGCTGCTTATACGCTTCGAAGTAGGCTATTTGGTCATAAATCCGGATTATGTTAATCTGCAATTTTTTAAAATATATATTTGTCAAAATAATAATAATAAAGTAAAAAGATTTATATAAAAATGACTAAAGAGAAAAATGAATGCTTGCTTACAAATTGAATGCCGGTGTCATTAAGAATTCCGACGCCGGCAGAAGCAAAATTTGCACCATGAAGTAACTTGTCTCCGGTCAGATCCGGACTTAGATATGGAAGTATCGGCTCCCACCCAAAATACTTGCCTGATTCATGTTATAAAATTTTGTAAAAATTAATCCATCACCATTCATAACATAATTTATTAAAAAAATAAGATAAATCAGATGATAATGATAAAATGCAAATCAACCTAGCATATCGGCGAAATTGTATCCGTTGGAAAAGCGACCACTAGGACGGTGGTTGGGAGAGTCGACGCCATAAGGTGGAGCGTCGGCACGAGCAGTGGTGACCAGATAGTTGTTGTTTCCATTGTCGACTAAAGAATCACCGAAAACAAAAAATGCTTTTGCTTCTCCTTGTATGCTAAAGGTTGCAAATATGATCACCGAGGCTAGTAGTGTCACTTGTACAACCTTCACCATTTCTTCTATTTTGTTTAGGAGGCTACCAAATTGAAATGCTTGAATTTTATTTTTTAGCTGAAATCAAATTTTTTTATGATGGCTTTCAAGCTATGAACACACATGTATTTATAGGCACAAAATGATCATTGACGTTACTTACGAAAAGTTTTTATAAGACACGGAAGAAATGGTCAACATGTACTTAATTCTACAGTTGCCGCTGGGAATTATTACATGTTTTCAAATTTTAATATTTTACAAATTTAATATTAAATAATAGGAAATTTTATCTGAAACTGAAGGAGTAATTATTAAAATGACGTAATCTGATTTCATATTTGTTTATTATCCGCATACAGATTACAAAAATCATGAGAACGTGACTGTGATTATGTTAATTCAGGTGAATATTATTGGAGAGGAATGGATTGATCGATCTTAATAAGTTGAGTACAATATATACTTTTGCTACTTTTATAGCAATCATATTCCATTTTCTTACAAATGTAAATTAATTTCTTAATTAATATTGAGAACTTTTAATGAACTGAACTATAAATAAATAATTTTTATTAAATTAAACTATCCGTAAAGAAATTAAAAAATACAGTACTAATATGGTTCTATATTAATTACAATTAGTTTCAGCTCCTTTTCCGATTTTTGTTTACCTTGCCGGCCGCCAGCTAATTCTGGTTGAATTTCCATTTTGACTTGTGTATATATTTTTTAGGAGAAAAAAGTGATTCGCTCACCCCACCACAACACGATAGACTTTGGTGGAGAGATAAATTTCGCCAACACTCGTTGATGTATGTATTTTGAGAAAAGTCGCAGTTACTATTGAATTTTTTGTTAAGTGATCATGTACTCTTGAGTTTTTGAAAAATACATTAGTACTTTTGGACTGACGTTGACTTTGTAAATCGTACTTCTAAAAGTTCTAATCAACACGTGTATGTTTATTCTCAAGTCACCTAATAGTCGAAAATACACATTTAAATTGCCGGAGAGAGTTTTTAAAGGTATGATTTACAAAATCAACGCTAATCCAGAGTAACACTTTTAAAAAACTTAAGAGTATATAATCACTCTTTTCTATATATATTTTTACATTCAATATTGACCCCTGATTTTTAATACAATTTATTTTTTCTGAAATACCATTTATTAAATGAAGTTGTTGCAACGCGATTGTGCCGTTACTTTAGCACGAAGTAATTAGGAAACTTGAAACCAGAAAAATATGACATGTTAATCCATCTTTGACCAATGATTTGAACCCATAGCAAAGTCAACTAGACACACTCTCATCCGGAATGAGTTGGTTCAATTATATCACAATGATGTCAATTGTCAACGATGAAGCGTCAAGTTTTAGGTGTTTAGTCTTTGAAGATATTATTAAGTTTGTAATATTTAGGTAGTTTTTGACCTTATTCTAGGGAATAAGATTCGGAAATGGTCTTTTTGTGAAATTATCTCGGCAGACTTGGGGAGTATCTTGCCCATTTGTTTTGTATACCCTCTATAACCGTTAGTTGGGAGAGGGTACACCCTATGAGTTTCTGGACTAGGTAACAGTATCTGTGCTTAGTCTGGTAGACTTCGATCAGCTAGTTTAGGATACGAGTTAAGGTACTACGCTTGTCGGAAAGTTTCTAATACATTAGGTATTAAACCTTAGGATTTTACGATGTATTCCCTTTTTGTTGTTTGTTTGTAAGCCTACGGGCTCAAATGCCTTTGGGCATCATAGCCTTCGGGTTCAAACGCCTTCGGGCACCACAGCCTTCGGGCTCAAATGCCGTCATGCACGTGCAACTCTGTATTTTATTTTATTGGGTTGAGGAGCCGTCAATAATCCTCCAGATTTCAGGAAAAAAATTGTAATATTTAAATATAGATTACATTTTTTAATAAAGTAATAACAGTCATTGTATTTTTGGTCATGAACAAAACTTGAAAACTCTACTTTGTATAACACTATACAATTACATTCTCTTAGGAATGGAGCTCCATATTTATATATGGGTATAATTTTATATGCATTTTATATTACAATATACAAAGTGATCTGCTGTGAAATGGTAAAAATTAGACAAAGCACAAAACAAGGACTTATAATATGTCCCTTCCATGCACTCTTTCTTCACCACTTAGAAGCCAAAAAACTTCTTCTTCTGCTTCTTCTTCCTCTCAAGGTAAGCCAAGAGCTCATCTTGGCGCGAAACCGCTTCCTCAAGAGCCTGCAAAAACACAACCAATTACATTGAACATCACATAGAATGTTGCAGAAGATCTGATGCCATTGGAAGCTATGATTACCTTTTTGGTAGATTGCAGCTCTTGTTCGAGGAAATCAACACGGTCAAGGGCGCTGTTGAGGATCTCCTCCTTCTCAGGTGGCATGGTGTTGGACCTCTTATGGAGGCCAATGAATTTGTCCTCGAGGTCGGCCATGCGCTTCATCATGGTGAAGTAGTCGGCGGGGGAGATGGGAGGAGCCTGCATGTCACCTATGGTGGCCTCAACACCATAGACGGAGCCATTGGAGTAGAAGGTAGCATCTGTCATCTTCCTCGGCATGTTTCTGGACATGCGGACCATGGTCACTATGCCCATAACGAAGGTCATCATCCCGCTGAACAGCTGGTTGCTCACTCCATCTGGTCCGTTCTTCATAGCATCTGCCACCTGGTAGAAACCATTGTTTTCTGCACAAAAAAAATAAAATAAAAATTACACTAACAAAATAAACACTTTTTGATTTTTTCCAGTTCCTCAGGAATAATAAGGAGTAATAATAAGAATGTTACTCTTAGCCAAGGCAAATGCTTCGTGTTTAGCCAGTTTAGACCAGCCTGCATCCATAGATTTTCCCATCATCGGGATTGGCTCTGCGACAGGATAGACATTCCTTCCTAGGATCTGTCAAACCATTCATACATGTCATAATCTGACCTGATTTTGTCAGACCAGATTGTGAATTTGTTTAACAAAATACTTACTTCTTCCTCAACAGTGGAGAGCTGGGAATGTGACTTCTTCATGGAGGTGACCCTCTAAGCATTCCACACATGAAAGTAATCAAATGCCAAAGAGTAGTCATAATGAAGAAGAAGCAGGTGAATAAAAAAAAAACATAGGGCTATCTAATTTGTACCTTGGAGACAGGACTCACATCCTCCTCAGGAGGTGGAAGCACAATCTTGTTCGAGCATTTGTGCGCACCTCCTCGAACCATCTGTTCCATCACATCCACACCACACAACAGATTCACTACTTCTGATCCAAACATTTTAGGTGGCAAATCAGAAATGGCACAAAACAAAAAAGAAAAACCAACCTTCATGACTTCAGGGTCATTCCACGGTCCCTTGTCAGAGGCCATGCATCCACCCTTACCAGCGCAGGTGCATGTGCCACCCAAGAAATCAGGCAGCTCGCTGATGCCAATACATTGAAGCATTTCAAATTAAAATCCTTGGTAATATTAAAAGGAAAAAGGGATATTGTTTTAACCTGGCATCAATGATTTCAAGGAGCTTGCTTTGGTATTTGTTGCCCAAGACATGGATCTTGGCAGTGGTTTTTGGGTCAAGGAATGATTTCACAGTGTTCCACAACAGCCTGAACCCTGAACCTGCGTTGATAATGAACATGCGGCAAAGTGTCTGAAAAAAAGCCAAGAAATCATCACATCAACCCCATATACTCTCAGTGTCCCAACATAAGCCGCAAGTACTCTATTCATTTGATCATCATAAAATTCCATGATTTATAAGTAAGGACATCATCGATCATGGCCTCATGGGACATATTATTAGATCATGGGATATAATAGATCAAAAATGTCAAAGTGTGTAGCTTATGTTAGGATGGATAGAGTGTTAAGTAAAAGTTGTATATAGTAACACTTTAACAGTTGATGTGTTTAGTTAGCTACTTACTTCAGGATAGTTGTTACCATCGATCGCCTGAAGGCGCTGAATCAGCTCCCTGGCACTCTTGTTGAAGTTTTTCAGACCCTGAAACCATACCATGGATGAAGTGAGATAACCAGTGTTAGCAAATTATAATGTTTTTAGGGATTTCACTACTCACCACTCCTTGGACATCCAGGATGGTTGTGCTCTGGTCAATGTGCTTCTTGGCTGCAATGGAGCAGGCTGGAAACTTGTCGATGAAGGTCCTTTCAAACTCCGTGACATGGTACTTGACATAGCGGTCCAGGGTGGTGACTTGCAATAGCTTGGTGGCATCAACCATTCCGAGCCTTTCAACATAGACAGGCCTCCCATCCTTGTCAACTCCATGGTGTCCTTGTGGATAGTATTTCAGGACCTCTTCCTTTTCCTGGAATTCAAAGTCCTGGAAACATACCGTTTGTCAGGATCAGAAATTCACCGGTCATATGATGTCGTGTCAAGTAACATATATAGTATATAATACCTCAGTGATGCTGTCAGCACCAAACTCCTTCCTCCACTGAATCATATCAGCCCACATCTGCTTTGTTTTCTCAATGTCAAATTTTCTGGCCTTCAAGAATCTGGACAGTTGTAAGAGGGATTCCAATATGAATCATTCATAGGGTGGCATAATATAAAATTTCAAGAAAGTAGTAACAGAAAAAGGGGAACATTTTTAAGTTAACCTGAGCAGCATGTGATAATCATCATGCTTTGACGGCAGCATCTCCTCGAGAATAAGGGCTTGGCGAAGGGCATCAACAGCCTGGAGCTCCTCGGCATCGTGCTCATCCTCAAACACGACAGACATGACCCTGCTGCTGCTTCTCCTGCTCCTCTTTGTCAAGGAGTGCCTGAATTTGGTAGAGGCGCTAATCGCGGCCTTCTTGAGAGATCCGAGCCTTGTCTTCCTCTCATCATCACCATTTTCCATGTCGATTTTTTCCATGCCTGTCATCCACATCATGAAAAACCATCTAAATTCATCAAGAAATCAAGTTAAGACACTAATGGAGGCTGAACAAGACTATGCAAACACAAAGCTCCCTCAAGAAAATAAAAATTATAACTCAATCCATCAAGATACATTCCCTCATCAGTAAATACAAGTGCAGGAGAGTCATTAAAACTTAAATGTATTGTATCATTGCAAACACGAAATTACCCGAGGAGATAGACAAACTTACTTGGCCTTAAGGGTCTTTCGACTATAGGTCCAGACACTGCGTCACTCATTGTCACAATCCACACAATGTCTGAACTTGATCACTGCTAAATGCCTGCACCTTTTCAGTAAGCAGGTAGCCAATGACAAGAAATTAGGCCATCAGTCAACCACAAAAACCAGCCTCATGATCATCACTAAGCCTGCCCTAAATTTTCAATCTCAAAAATGATCCTGACCTTTTCTCATACTACAAAGAACCTATATATATTTAGATATTCAAAACCTTAAAACCACATATAATTCATTTGGGAACACGGCAAGATGACAAAAACCAGACATAATTTACATAAATGGTCATATTATAATTATGCAAAGAGCCTATCCTTAGATAATTCAAAACCTTAAAACCGCAAACAAGCCATTAGGGGACATGGAAAGAAGATAACCAGACATTACTACATATTATCAACCAATTACAGAAAGAAGAACATAATCAAAATGGAATAAAATGAACATACAATGTGTAATGATGGAAGAGAGAAGACATGCAATTACTGTTTCCTGAAAGCCAGAAGAATCGAAGAGAGAAATGGAGGAAATAAAATTACCAGGCAAAAATAAATTTTGAGAAGATAACATGGCAAATGTCTAAAAGCTCTCACAATTTGCGGGAAATCCATTGAAAGTATTGCCACGGGTAGGGTTGAGGGTAAAAGGCCTTCCCCTCCAGCTGTCTCAAATCACAACTTTACCCCTGCAATTATCTTCTCTTCGCTTCATGGGATCGATCGGTATTCTTCTTTTCGTCATTGATTGGGAGCGGAGCTCCTATGAAGTTCCGATCAGTATTGAATAGCGATCAGTTCCATTCAGTTAAGTGAAAATGTAATTTGATGAAATTTAGATTAATTCAGTGCTGATTCCATTTTTCAATACATCAATTTTCAATTTAGTTCAGTTCAATTCAGAAATAAACTCTAGAGAAAAAAAACCACAACAAAATTATATTGATTACAAAATTATAGACGACAAGAGAAAATGATAACGTTACATAATTAATATTTTATACACAAATTTCAAACTCAATCATTCGGACCAAGTGATGTCGATGGCGCCAACGTCATCAGGGTCGGAGATCCCGAGTGCTTTCCACACCGCCTTGGAGCCATCGACGATGTTGTTCGGGCATGGAGGCTGGAAATCATGGTCCTCATCGCAGCCCATGGTGGAGTCGCACTCGTCCACAACCATGGCGTTAACGCTTCGACCATTGTAGCTTATGGTGATGTTGTTCAGGCACCTGCTCCCGCCGTTGTACCATCCCGTCGAAAGTGCCACCACCGGGATGTTGTCGTCGTGGTACTTATTATCGCACTCCGAAGGGCCGCCGCCGTCTCCATTCTTCTCGAAGCTGTTAATGGTGAGAGTAGCCCTGGTGTGAGAAGTGATTGCCGGAGAGCAGGTGTAGGTTGTGTACTTGTCTCCTCTCTTGCAGCAGTCCGAGTCGTTCTCTTGGTTGCATTGTCCCGGCGGGGGAGTTTTTCCAGTTATGGACCCGCTCGGCCGGCATGCTTGAAACCTTCCGGCGGACTCGGAAAAGTTGCAGTGGTTGGCCAGAAGAACAGAGAGCAGGAAAAAAGATGCTGTAATGTTGAATATCTTCATTTTACAAAGCTCTCGTTTTGTTTATCTCTATGTGTTGTGTTGGGTTTTGGATGCCAATTCTTGGGACGGGAAGATTGCTTTATATAATGGTGTGAATCAGTAAAGTGACAAGCTTTGGTTCAAAGATTAACCTCTGTGTGCATAATTGCGTTTTACCGTTCCAATTAAGAAATGCGCTCATTCATTTTGTTTTCCAAAAGAGAAGTATGTTTTAACTTTATTTATCTTTTACCTACGACTGCTCATTCAGTAAACGTACCGTACGTAGTAATTTGCGGACTAATAATTAAGACGTACGTGGTGAGAAAGTGATTAGTTAACTACGTTTGTTTTATGTGATAAGTTCATGTATCACTAATTTTGTTTTTACTAATACTTCATTTATTTATTCACATCATAAAGTATTGAGATTAAGGAATTGAACGAAGAATACTTATTGTAATCTTTATCTTTATTATATGGTAGCCACTAGCCATTTCCCATTGGAAGAGGTAAGATTAGTGATTTATGTTTAAACCTACTAGCGTGCCCTCCTCTTCGCGCAACAATTGATAAATATTTAATTTAATATTAGTGTTGCATAAAAAAAAATTGGTGTCATCATCCATTTTACGACTCATATTAATGAGTAAGAAATAAGAAAAAAATTGGGGGTTCATTCTTTTCTCGCTGGGTAAAGGGGTTGCAATTTTATTGGGGATCCATTTGGATTATTACCAAAAAATTTTTAAAAAAATAAATAAATAAGAAAAAATATATGCTGAAATTTTAGAGAGTGATTATAAGTAATTGATAAGTTTTTTTAAAGGTTTGATTATTAATGAATTGAAATTTCGCTGACACCATCTACAAAAAATAATTAAAATTGTTAGTAAATGGATGTTCGTGGAGATATAGTTCAATAGATTAAGACAAGAACAATATACAACTGACACCATGTTTGGCTGATCCATTCTATAGATTAGTTCAGTTGAATATATCTATATTTTTTTAGTTCAATTTATTTCATTTATATTTTTAAGTTCAATTAAATGTTTTTTTTCCAGTTCAATTCAGTACAGTTCAATAATTTTTAAATTGGTTTTTTAATACATATTATAAAGATATGATAAATTTTAAACTTATTTCACTTCAATTCAGTTCAACAAGAATAAACTCATGCAAACAGGGGCATATTTTGGCCCTGTTTGCTAGAGCTTATTTCTTGATGTACTGAACTGAAGTAAAAATTAATGTATTGAAAAATGGAATCAGCATGACTAAATTAACCTGAAATTCATCAAATTACATTTTCACTTCAATTTACTGAACTGATCTACAGATAAGTTCAGGCGAACATGGTCTTTTTATTTTTAAAGAAAAGAAATATTACTAAATTATGGTATTGGAACTCATTTTAAGTTTTGACTGATAGCATAACCATAATTCAACTCCGAACAACAAAGAAATAAGCTGCAATTACGATAAAGGATAAATAATACATTTTGTTGACACGTGAAACAAATTAACATCAAAATGTCCAGTTCAAAATGCTTGGAAAGACTTATCAATAAAAAATATAATATGTATCCTAAGATTACACAGTTATGCTGCTACTAACTCATGCTTTAATCTATTGCACTGCCGTTCATACAAGGAGTTTGACTTTGAACCACACATGCTTCTGATTCCACGACGAAGGACTTTCGATGGTCAAGGTGTTCTTTGAATTAGAGCTTTTCTTATGCACAATAAGCACTGGAATTAGCTCTCATTCTCACACACTGCATGTTCTTCAAACAAATTTTGATGAATTCTAATGCCTTCCCTCCAGTGCCGGTCCTGGGTTTTCGGGGGCCTGAGGCGAACGAAAAAAAGTGGCCCCATACATACTCAAAACATAGTTGATTTTACGGTATTAAAAATAATAAGAAACTCCAAAATAGAATACAACATTTCAGTTACTTAATACCATTCTACTTGATTTCTTAGAAGCAAAATCACTAATCAAACTTTTGTAATCAAGCTTTTTGACTAATTCATTCTCAATAGAAAGTGTAGCTAATCCACTCAATCTATCTTGCGACAATAGAATATATTCACTAATTCACATCTACATCAATAGAGTATATTCACTGTTCACATCCAAATAGAGCCAAATCAAACACAACAAATAAATATGTTCACAAATATATACCACATCATGACAAATATATATATATATAATGAATATTATGAGTTTGTTAGATTCGAAATTAGAAAAATATAAGCATCCAATTACCAATCCCAACAAAATAAACATTAAACAATACAAATTGCAACAAAAACGAAATCACAAATACATAATTAAGCAAGCCCATATTCGATTATCAAATCTTATTAATAAAAAATTGAATTTCGATATTGAAATTGAGTTTTTAGTGTTTACCTTTTAAAGGAACCTTTGTCGGAGAAAACTCGGAACTCGGAAGATGTTAGTAGTTTGAACCAGAGTTCGGCCGGATTGGGGGCCCCCAATTGCTGGAGATCAGCCGGATTTCGAGAGTGAGAGATTGGCCGGATTTCGAGAGTGGGAGATTGGCCGGATTTCGTGAACTCAAAAAGCCACGGTCGTAAACTCGCGAAACAGAACAAAACTGAACGCATGTTTAATTTAATTAATTTTTTATTTATTTATAAATACCGGTAATAAATTTTAGGAAATTGGGGCCCCAAAATCTGTATTTTTTTGGGGGCCCGAGGCAAGCACATCACTTGCCTCCCCTGGGGCCGCCCCTGCTTCTCTCAAAACATGGTATTGATCGAAGTGAAATCTACTAACTAATGATATTGCTTTCACAACATCATGACAATCAAAACATATCCTATTGTTCTTGACAAGACTCACCTGATCCAAATCAACTATTTTTAAAATCCTAAATGAAACAACCCGCTTTTCACTGTGATGTGGACATAATAATTCTTCGTGATCATTTACATCAGCAAGCAAATAACTTGCTCCTGGAATGTAGCCTTCTCCTGAGATTTCATAATCCTTCATAGATCTTATATATAAAGAGAAAGGATAAGTCTTGGTTTTTTATTTTTATCCATGTGCATGAGGGCTACGTTCTCAAACAAGACATCAGCTGCAACCTATTAGCAAAGCCGCCCACACATTCAAGGTTGACTTCAATGGAGCATCCCTTATTACCGCAAAGGATTCATTCAAAAGCCTTTCTCGACCAAGCCACTCAATCATTCATGCATAGGGCATTTTGTACTGCCAATGTTAAGTCAGAAATAACTGTTATATATGTCACAAATGGAGTGACAGGACAAACAGAAGTATACACGCTCAAACTTACGAAATAAAAATGCACCATTTTGGAAGCTTTTAAACATAAGAAAGCATGAAACCAACACAAGAACACGAGGACAATTCTGGTTGCACCTATGACATGCTTTAAAATTGTGTTTCAAACTGATTACATGACACTACTAGGGTCTCTCAAAAGAACAACATAGCTAGATCTTAAGGGGTTAAATTATGAGGAATTTACAGGGCAGAACTGAATAAGTCTCGGTTATAAGCCATAGAGGCTGTAGCATGGAGCTAGCGTGTATAATCATCCTCATCAGAATCATATTTCCAAGCACAAAATAGCACTCGCATTTTGAGTATAAAGGCTTTACCAGATAGTTACTGTAGCTAAATGTAACTCAGTACAGGTGAATATAGCATTTTTCAAAGAAGCAAAGATTGCCACCAGAGAACTGGATTTTGTGAAAACTCAATCTGAATACTGTCAAAGGAAAGAGTAAGTTTTTTGTTTAAAATGCATTATAATTAATTTAAAAAATTACATGATTTCCCTAACAGATTTGTAACATATTTTTATGTTATTTTCAGTTCAAACAAATTTTACTCATCAACAAAACCGTACTAAAGAAGTGAAAGTGAAGCTTAGGTTTTCAAGAAAATAATGACATGCTCAAAGGAACTATTACACACTAAGTTGACCACATTCAGTAAACTTAGGCCTTTACTATATGCAGTCCGAAATTACTTTTTGCAGTCAATATTTATCCTAATTAATCCATTGCAAATCAATCCATTATATTCACATTAAATCCATATTTATCCTAATTAATTACTTGCCTTCTAACATCATGTTTGTTCTTCTTTTCTCCTGCAAATCATCATCTTTCTCTCTTTCATTTTGTCCTCTTCTTCAAATCAAAAAGGCTCATCAATTCATCATCAATTTATTCTTCTATTTTTTCATCATCGATTCATCAAATCAATATTTTTTTTTCCATTTTCGAAAGAGTTTATTTCTTATTTTAATTGTCAATTTTGATTAGCGTAGTTTTAATTAAATCAGAATAAATTAGTTCAGTTTAGTTCAAATAATTAATGATTTTATCATATTCAATATTAATTAATTCATAATATTTTTGCTGGAATAAATTTTATTTCAATTCAAATTGGGTCAGTTTGAATAAATTTCAAAAATATTTGAAAAAATCAAGATGCTATATTTAGATGTTAGTTTTTCAAGAAATTGACTTTACTTTCCCATTAATATCTACTAATTAATAGCATTGAAGTTGATTGTTGTTACATAAATGGATCCATTATTACTTGAAAATGGAAAGGGTTTCGGGATCCTTATTTGAAAAGTCAACTTAAAAAATTGAAATACAATAAAACTTTAATTACATTATAAAACGTCCGTACTAGGGAAACATATATATACATCAATACATTTACATTAGCGGCACAAATGCTTTTTAATAAATAAATTAATGTTTGATATTTATATTTTTATAAATTGTTTAGAGAATGTATCTATACAAACTGTGTATATTTTAATAAAATATAAATCAGGTACTAAAATGCTTATAAACTCGTAACCTTTTGTATAAATATCCGTACTTTAAATCTTAATTTATTACATGTAATCAAAGTCACTCATAAATCTTAATTTATTACAAGTACCACGAAGACAACATTCCGGTGGTGGCGCTTTCAACGAGATGGTACAACGGCGGGAGCAGGTACATGAACAACATCACCATAAGCTACAATGGCCGGAGCGTTAACGCCATGGTTGTGGACGAGTGCGACTCCGCCATGGGCTGCAATGAGGACCATGATTTCCAGCTTCCCTGCCCGAACAACATCGTCGATGGCTTCAAGACGGTGTGGAAAGCACTGGTATTTCAGACCCTGATGACGTTGGAGCCATTGATATCACTTAGTCTACAACGGCCAAACAGTTTGAAACCGCAGGAGAATTATAGAGAGTAAGAGACATTCAAACGTGGGATAATTTGTTGCGCTACAACTTCGATGCGAGAAGTGTACTCGAGCCGACAACTCTGGCCTCGGATGACCGCTTGGTTTTTCGGTATCAAGAAAACGAGGTCGATGATGTGATCATACTTCGGAAGCCGCCAATGGAGGATTGGAATGTGGTATTTGATTTCACACCCAACTTTGCAGAATTGCCTCACAAAACTAGTAATATTAGAAAGAGCCACTAGGTTAGGGTTGAACGTTTGGTTTGAAATTCCATCTTATGCAACTTTGGAGAGGAAGGTTACACGCTTTATTCAAGAAACTACGGGCATATTTGCTAGAGTTTAGAGCTTATTTTTTGAAACTTAAAATATGTTTAATTGAACTGAAATAATTTAAATATTTATTATGTATCATTATAATTTATAGTAAGACCCTGTTTGCTAGAGTTTTTTTTAGATCAGTTCAGTAAAGTAAAGAAAAGTAAAAATGCAATTTTATGAAATTCAGTCTATGACTACATTTTAGCATTTCATACTATATCTTGGAGATTATTTGGATTTGCTCTAACCACACACATCACCTTAACCTAATTTTCAATAAGTTCATTCAAAAATTGATTTAAATCGATGTATTATACAATAATTTTTCATCCTTCACGACTCAGTTTGGTTTCAGTTTTGAACTTTTTCAGGAAGCCTAAATCAAATAACTCAAAAACACACAACCCAATTTAACACACATTCACTATAGACTAGTTCCATGGATTACCCTTGTTGATTTTGACCTTTTCTTATTACTTCAGCCATGAATAAAAAGAAAAATCAGAAGCAATGCTAGTAATCAGATTAAAATAAATTAAATGAATAAATTAGTTTATTTCTAAATCCTGAAACATGAAATGAGTATTGCCCATGATGCTCAATTATTCAACTATATTTACACAACTTTTATATATCAGGCAATATTTCAGCACACATAAGATGTTTCTTGTTATTTTTCACTCGTACAACAACCATATACGTATGCTCGTAAATATGATCGTACAGGCCAATGAGAAGCAGATCAAAAGTGGTCCCAACTTCCTCAATTTTTCTCCATGTATCATCCAGATGTGCAAATGTCAAATTTTTGTGATTCAATGTATTCAACTGATCAAGAGCAAAGTGTGCATTTTCAAATGTTGAATTATCTTTTGGAATTTCTGTGAAGCCATTAAAATTTGAGCAAGGTTGTAGTACATTTTCAAATGCTAAACTATTATATGAAATTGATGAGCAAGCCAGTGTCATGATAATTGAAATTACAAAAAAAAGACTCCAGAGTTGCCATTGTAATTTTCACAATGGACGACATTTGAAACTAGGTCAATTTTAAAATGTTTAAAGTGTTGAAAAGGTACTTATAAAATTTTCCAAGTCTTGATTTTTGGTATTTAGAGTTTCTAACTTGAAATGAATGTTATGGCATCATATAACTCAATTATAAATTGATTTTGTTTCCTTATATATATATCTAGTTGTGATATTTCTCCCAGTGGTATTTTTCCCTTTTCACTTTTACTAGTTCAAAAAAAATGTGGCATTATATATAATAACCAAATAAAATTATTTCATTACTTTCTTTGAGAAGATGCATGTTTTAAAACATTCCATAGTTACAATTATAGCATATGTTTGTTACTTCTAATGTACATTTTGTTTTCTAATACATATTCATATATAGTATCAACTAGATATTGCAAGTTCCCTTAGGCGTGTTTTATACTTTTATAATTCCACCTAGGCAAATTCCCATTTGAGACCTGTCTCAAATGAGACCAAAGATTATATGAGACTGCTATTGATTGAATTTTTCGTTGGTGAGTTTTAAACCCGCCGATTTCCTTGATTGAATTTGTCGTTGGTGAAATTGACCAAGGAAATGATCAAGAAAATTGACCGAAAGATCAAACAAAGTGAACGAAAGATCAAATTAACTGAAAAATCAAGGCAAAACAAAAATACTCAAGGACATTGATTGAAAGATCAAACAAACTGACTAAAAGATCAAGCAGAAACAGTAAATGCTCATTCCCCTGCTCTTGGTCTCCACAAGGACATGTCTCACCCAAAACTTTCTCTTTTACATATTGGTTTAAGAAAAACTGAACTATATAAAGTTGGACATCTCAGTGAAAACACAACTTCATAACTGTTGTATTATCATAAAGCACTATTATAATCAGAAATCTCTGGTATCATTTTCTCCTTATCTGCATTATCTTCCCGTCCTGGGGTAAATTCGTAATTTTGGCATCCCGGCGAATTGCAAAAATGACGTCATTTTAGTGGGGTGGATTTCCAAACCAAGTTATTCATTCCCCCCCCCCCCCTCCCCCCCCCTCCTCCTGAATTTCTCCCGAAAATTGACCTGAGCTTCACAGCAAATTACGCCTTTTCACAACAAGTTAATTTTTTTAAAATTTTGACAAGAATTTTATCGTGATTTCTGATAGGATTGTAGGAATTGCTTGCTACAGCTGATTACAGACCTTGGCAAGGTCCTACTAAAAGTAGCATTATGGATATGAATTTTGCTAAACCTGGCTTACAATCTGACAATTTTGATTTTTCGTGAAACAAAATCAAATCACTCGCTTCATATAGGCATTAATCATTAATACATATGCATTCGTAAGTTACATTAATAATATTTCATAATAATTATTAATACATCGAATATTATGAAATTGATCTAATACTGAGTAAGAAAGCGAGTAGCAATTTTCTCGCCCAATACCACTTGAGAATAGGTTGTAAGGTGTAGATGATCCCACTCCAATTGCAAACCCATGACATCCACACACTCGACATTCGGAAGACGGTGTTCCAATTGAGCTGCTCTCACAATATTTATAGAATCTCCACCCGATGCTAATGCTACCTATATACAACATATTAGTTTAGTTAGACAATAGGTAATTATTTTTGTAATTATGGCTATAAAACATATTAGTTGAGTTAGAAAAGCAAAATTAACCCATATCAAATTCCCTTATATATTTCAAAACTGAGTTTACCTGAATAACGGGGAGGGTAGAGAAAAATAAATCGGTCTGTAAATGGTTCACAAACTGGTCGAATCTCTGCCCGTAAGATTGGGCGAGATCATATTTGCCCGAGTCAGCCTCTCCTTGGTACCACAACAGTGCCCTGATAATACCGCCATCTCTTGTGGCGGCGCGTGCTCTGTCAACCAAACTCTTGTAGTAAACTTCGCCTTTCTGCCATTTGCTTAAAGCGCTTCCCCCGATTGCACAGGGTACAAGGCCAATGCTTCCCATATAAGGGTGCGATTTCAGCATGGAGTTGGCGAATGGAATCCCAGGGCCCACTCCGTTAAGATGTCCGGGATCGACGCCGGCATGCAGCGGCTCACGCGCTTGCTCCCAGGTGAGATTTTTGTTTAGTTTGAAAATGTTGGGGTTGGGCTCGCATTCGGGCGGGACGACTCCATCCCATTTCTTTTTAGGCTGAATGCCTCCTTCATGACCGGACATATTGCTCTGGCCGGCCAACAGGTACACGTTTTTTGGCCCAGCCTCACAAATTCCGGCCATGATTACGAGGAGCAGAAAGAGCAATATATCGGTTCTTCAGGTACCTTGTAGAGTCCATATTTTTGTTGGCTAATTTGTGCAAATTCGATGTTGCAACATCGATTAGGGTTTAGCAGAAAATTTCCAACAAAATTCCGATGCAGATGTTAAATGGCATGAGGATATTGTGTGTTGGAATTTTATGGTAAATACAGTCCAGAGAATATCTACAACTAAGTATTTTTCACCGTGGAGATTTGATCAAGGAGCTGGATTAAATCTTTCCATATTTTTCAGTTGGAAGATATTCTTTATTCCTTATCTTCAGAGAGTTTGAGAATCAAATCATCCATGATTGAAGGAAGGAGTTTGATGCCGTGAAGTAACCCTCTCAACCACGGCATAAGGCTATAAAAGGGACATAAGCTGCGCTGCTCAAATTAAGGATTTTACACGCAACAATTCTGTCTTCAGAATCTGTTTTCAATCTTGAGCAAAAGGCAGCACAGTCCATTTTACTTTATCACAACCATTTGGACGTGTGGAAGCCGGTGTGTTCGAAATCACCATAAAGCTCCTGGTGTGGGAGTGATCGTAGACTGGGGAGAACTAGTGGTCCGATTGGAGCGAGGGATCGCAACATCGAAGACTAGGAGAACTGGTGGTCCGATTGGAGCGAGGGATCGCAACCACTTAGAAATTGTAAAAGATAAGTCTGTAATCTGTCTTTTGACAATTTAGTGGAATGATTTCAACACAGGGCTACGGCCCCGCAGACGTAGGTGCATTGCACCGAACTGCGTGATCAAATCTGTGTGTCTTTTATTTTCTGCAATTTAGGTTTTTTCATGTTGCAACATCGTTTATGCAGTAAAACCTAAAACACAGCTAGTCAGTATTTTAGACAACTTATTTGATCTGAATCTGGTAGATAGATATTTCATTTGGTATCAGAGCTAAGTCGCTTCTTTGTCCTCTTGCGAGGTGAGCGAGATCGACTATCTACCATGGCCAGGGAGGGAGGATCTATCTCTAGGCCACCACTGCTGAACGATGGGAATTATCCCTACTGGAAGACAAGGATGGCTATGTTTATATCCCAGTTGGATGATGATGCTTGGGATGTTGTTGAAACTGGCTGGGTGGCTCCAACTAGTGTAAATGAGGCTGGGGTTACAATACCTAAACCTGCTCCCTGGACTGAGGAGGAGAAGAAAGGCAAAAGACTGAACAGCAAAGTGATGAATGCACTGTTTCAAGGAGTTGATGATGATCAGTTCAGATTTATTTCAGGGTGTACTCAAGCCAAGGCAGCATGGGATGCGTTGCAGAAACGTCATGAGGTGCTAAACCAGTCAGGAAGAGGATCAGTGGAATGATCAAGTCAGAATTTGAAAGTTTACAGATGATGGAACATGAGAGTGTGAATGAGTTCAGCATCAGACTTAAGGACTTGTTTCATAGAGCACATCAGTTTGGTGAAACATATACTGATGCTCAGATAGTGGATAAAACTATCAGATCTCTCCCTGATAGATTTGACAATACTGTGTTAAATCTAGAAAATAATAATATGCTGGATGATATATCTGTTGATGACCTTCTGGGATTTCTGAAATCTACAGAAATGCTCCAAGAGAAGAGTAAAGAGAGGAAAACCATGGCATTTCAAGTTCGGCAATCAAAAGCAAAAAATAAAGTGGAAGAAACTGACTCAGGAGATACAGATGAGATTGCACTACTGACAAGAAATTTCAGCAAGTTTCTTCGAGGGAATAATGACAGAAAAGGGTATTTTAATAGAGGGTCTCAGAACCAAGGCAGAGACATGAATCAGTACAGGAATGAAGGATATACAGAGGATTATGGAAGAGGTGCTGAAGGGTCTAAATATGCAGAAAATCCACAGTGCAGGGAGTGTGGTGGTTTTGGACATATCAAGGCAAACTGTGCAAATCTCAGAACTCCCTCAAAGGCCTTGATTGCTACTGGAGGAACTTGGAGTGATGATGAAGATGATACTCAACCTGAGAAGCATGTTTCTTTTGGTGCTAAAGTCATAGATTCTGAACCAGCTGAACTGGATGATGAAGACCTTGATTTTGGAGGAGAAGTTGATCTACAAGCTGCCTATGATAGGCTGTTTGAGGCCTGGAAGAAAAGTGTTGAAACAATCAATTGTCTGACCAAACAAGGAAAGAATGATGACAACTCTAAGAACATGGTTGAAGAGGTTGAAGAACTGAAGAATAAAGTCAATACCATGATGAATGCTGCTCTATTGGAAGAAGAAGCTGTGGATGAATTAACCAGGAATCTGGAGGGTATGACTAAGAGGGCTGTGGATGCAGAAAGAAAGCTAGAGGATATGATGAAAAAGATTGAAATTTCTGAAGGAAAGAAACCAGTGGACCAAGCAGCAGATCTGAAGAAATTGGAAACCATGACAAAGAGGGCTAAAAATTCTGAAGTTGCTGCTGAAATTCTTGAAAGAAAGCTAGAAATCATGACCAAGAGAGCTCTGGATGCTGAAGGAAAACTTGTCCAAAGCACTGGTGACTATGATATGATTGGAAAAAAGCTAAGGGCTATGTCTACTAGAGCTGAGGAGGCTGAAGCAACTCTCCAGAAATTAAACAAGGGTACTGCTCAACTGAATGATTTGCTGTTCATGGGAAAAAATTCTGGAAACAGACAAGGTCTTGGTTTTATCCACAGAGCACCACTAGCCCCAAAAACTCAGGTCAAGAAAGCGATCTTTGTTTCAGCAGGAAGTCAGAAAGCATCCAGCTCACAATTCAACAATTTTAAGCAATCTCGTGTAATGACTGGGAGTGTCGATACTCAAACTCAGACAATCTTCAAGGCCAGGAAGGTTCCTCCCAGGTGTTGTTCATATTGCATGATGCAGGGACATGAGGAGCATCAGTGCATGAGGTTGCTGAGAGATATCATGCAGGGAAAACAATTTTCTTCATGTTACTACATGGAACCTGAGCAGCAAAAGAAGCTCACAAGAAAGGTGTGGGTGCCTAAAACCTCTCTGAATTGTCGAGTTTAAGGTATCCCAAAAACCTTACATTGTTGTATAGTTGCTTTTGAAGTTTTGTTGTTATTTTGGTATTGTTTTGCTTTTACATAAACCCAAAAACACAAAAATATGTGAGTGGTACTGGTACTGGGTGGAAATTCTGAAAGTGCTGGGAAAATTTTCGATGTTGCAACAGCAAACCCGCTCTCTAGGGTTTCATGTTGCAACATGAAGCCCTAGTTCGAGCGTGGATAGTTAGTGGCGAGTGATGAACAGATATGCGGGACTAGTACTATTTTCCAGTTGACTATTGGCATTCTATTGGAACACAAACTCAGCCCTCTAAACTCTCAATCTCTCTGGAATCGTCTTCCGCTGTCTATAAGTTTCTCCAGAGATATTTTGCTGTGTTTGGTGTTCAAGTTCTTCTCGGTCATCGGATTTCCGTCACAACTCGAAAGGGGGAGCAGAGCCTAGGGGTCGATTCACTCGTGCCTGTGTCCAGGAGGTTCTTTTGGTGTTGTTCCCACTATTTATTTTGTTCCTGAGCCAGAGGAGAACTTTGCAGGTTTGGAGGATTCTGAAGATGGCTGCCTGAACCCCAACCAGAGGAGACCATTCCTACTGATGATACAGATGAAGTTTTGAAAGCCATGTTGATCTCTATGGCCTTTGAGTGACAGATTTTATTCTGATGAAGCTAGTTCAACCTTCTATAGGTTGTCCCTCAAGGAATTCAATGTTGAGAAGGTCGTTGATTTAGAGGAGTGTGCTGAATGTGGCTTTGATGAGTATCTGGAACAAATGGAACTAAGTCAAGCAGCTACCATGTTTACTCACTATGAACCAACCTTTGTAAGGGAATTCTACAGCAATTTGCAGGCTGATAATGCTAAATCTGGAACGGATTGGTTTGGCAAGGTGTACTTTCGGGGACGCATTCTTTCGTTTTCTCCTGAGCAATTGAATGAGGTTCTAGGAGTTCGGTTCCGGCTGGGCCAACAATTCCCATATCCTAAGTCCTTTAATGTGACTGACACAGACATGTCAGTTACCTTATCTGGTGGTATTCTTGAGGATTGGCCTCTGCAATTGATGCATTCAAGGTCTCTCACATTAAAGTACTAGTTATTTTTTAAGGTCCTTGTTGGATGCAAACTAGGAACACAACTACTGTCACTAGGGATCAGGCTGAGCTTCTGTATGGTATTGGGATTGGTGCAGAAGTTAATCTTGGCAAAATCATTTTTAACAGAATTCATCATGCTCTTAAGAATTCTAGGAAGACTGATGCCCTACCTCATCCATGCCTGATTACAGCACTCCTGCGTTCTCAAGGAGTTGTCTTACCTACTGATTCTCTGCTGAAAGCCAGGTCGTTTGCTCCTACTGGTTCTACATCTAAGAGGGAAGTTTTGGATCTTCCTAGTGATACTCCGATTCTGCACCGAATTCAGCAGTTGCCTTGGATAAAATCAGACTCAAAGCTGTTGAGATGAAATTGAAATATCATATGATTCAGATGGAGTTTCATTCTGACATGGCTAAGAAGTACAGTGAGGATAGAGGGAGATTGTTGGAATTGTTAGCCCAACGGCAATCCAAGGTTCATGTCTCTTCATCTGCTACACATGAAGTCCAGCGGCAATCCAAGGTTCTTCTCCTTCTCAGCCTGCCTCCAAGAAGTCAAAGACCAATAGTGCTAAGGATTCTGAATCACCTGTTCTTCGTCGTTCCAAGCGGAATCTGTCTCCTCGTACGGATTAAATTATGGTTCCTAGTCTTTGGCAGTTCATGGTCCGAGGGGGAGTCACTTTTGGATTTTGTTGGATATTAATATTGGATGACTGTATTTTTTAATAATTCTCATTTTCTGCTACATTATTGATTTTCTGGATTTGGATGGTTTGATCTGTTGAAGTATTTCTATCACTCAGGGGGAGTTGATTATTAAAGGTTGTTTGAGAAGTAGCTGTTATTTTGGCGCCATCCAAAAGTTGTTTTCGGTCCACAAATTGCCAAAGGGGGAGATTGTAGAGTCCATATTTTTGTTGGCTAATTTGTGCAGATTCGATGTTGCAACATCGATTAGGGTTTAGCAGAAAATTTCCAAAAAAATTCCGATGCAGATGTTAAATGGCATGAGGATATTGTGTGTTGGAATTTTATGGTAAATACAGTCCAGAGAATATCTACAACTAAGTATTTTTCACCGTGGAGATTTGATCAAGGAGCTGGATTAAATCTTTCCATATTTTTCAGTTGGAAGATATTCTTTATTCCTTATCTTCAGAGAGTTTGAGAATCAAATCATCCATGATTGAAGGAAGGAGTTTGATGCCGTGAAGTAACCCTCTCAACCACGGCATAAGGCTATAAAAGGGACATAAGCTGCGCTGCTCAAATTAAGGATTTTACACGCAACAATTCTGTCTTCAGAATCTGTTTTCAATCTTGAGCAAAAGTTAGCACAGTCCGTTTTACTTTATCACAACCATTTGGACGTGTAGAAGCCGGTGTGTTCGAAATCACCATAAAGCTCCTGGTGTGGGAGTGATCGTAGACTGGGGAGAACTAGTGGTCCGATTGGAGCGAGGGATCGCAACCACTTAGAAATTGTAAAAGATAAGTCTGTAATCTGTCTTTTGACCATTTAGTGGAATGATTTCAACACAGGGCTACGGCCCCGCAGACGTAGGTGCATTGCACCGAACTGCGTGATCAAATCTGTGTGTCTTTTATTTTCTGCAATTTAGGTTTTTTCATGTTGCAACATCGTTTATGCAGTAAAACCTAAAACACAGCTAGTCAGTATTTTAGACAACTTATTTGATCTGAATCTGGTAGATAGATATTTCATACCTGCCCAATAAAATGAAACCATAAGATTAATACAATGCAAGTAAATTGAACCAAATAATCAACAAGTCGTGTAATTATAAACGGAGAACGAACCTGTGATTTTCCGGCTAGTCGGAGGAGTAGAAATGCAGCTGCGGTAATAGAGAGAAGGCACAAGAAACAGCAACATATCGGTTCTTCGATCGGGTACCTGCCCAATAAAATGAAACCATGAGATTGATACACTACAAGTAAACTGAACCAAACTAATAAGTCGTGTAATTTCAAACGGACAACGAACCTATGATTTTCCGGCGAGTTGGAGGAGCAGAACCGAAGCTGCGGTAATGGAGGAAACTGAGGGAGGAGCCGCCCACCTTTTATAGGAAGATGAAGAACATGAAAACTGATCATGTGCGCCTAATAAATGATAAACGTCATTATTAATCTTATATGGATAATTGTAGTTAAGACGTCATTGCATGTTAAGATTAAGATGCCTTTTCTGTTTCTGGTAACCTAGGAAATTAACAATAATGAGAACATATGTTTCATGGTTGAGGCCTGAGGGGAAAATAAAGTGATGGGACAATAGGTACAAAGGTTTGAATTTAGCTTAACAAGACTTGAATGGTGTACTAAAATTATGAATCCCATTGATATAAATTTAAAAGGGAGCAAGTGGATAAATGATATCGATTTATTGAAAAGTGTGATGCTAATTAATCTGTACACTATGTTTTAAATTAGTGGTTTTCTCATCAGTGAATTTTTAAAATAGACGAAAAAGCTTTTGTATTAAAATTGAAGAAAATTCAAATTCTTTTAGTAATCATGTACTAATATATATAGTCTCGGGTTATCGAAGAATGCCATAATAAACCATATTATATTTTCGATGATTTTCTAATCGATGAACTCTCCTCTTGAACTTTTCATCTGCCAGCTTGAGTTTTCAGCATTATTGTTGATCACTTGTCTTTTCTTTGTCTCTTCATTTGTATGTACAAATTTAGAGCTGTCGATTCGGGTCTAAAGGTCGACCTCGGGTTCGGGTCTAAAAAGGTTCGGGTCAAACGGGTCGGGTTCAAACGGGTCTAAAATATCTTTTCGGGTCTTGTCGGGTCGGGTCGGGTTCGTGTCGGGTTGATGTCGGGTTGGGACTATTCATCGGGTCGGGTTGGGTTCGGGTCGGGTTTTATAGGGTCGGGTTGGTATCGGGTCAGTTTTATTTTCGTGTCGGGTTCGGGTCAAAATATTATATTTAACAATTATTCTAACTTGTATTAACACTTCGGTTAGAAAGAAACTCTAGTTTTAAATATGAATATTAAAATGTCAATAATCACGATGTCAGTAATAAATTAAATTAACAAAAAATACGATATCAACAAGTACTCTATTTTATATTAACACCAAAATAACATGAAATGAAATAATTATTGGGTTGATTTTGATATTAGAATTGGGCATATTTGATGGGCTTACTTTTGTCTTAAAGCCCCAAACCCCAAAACTCAAAACCCACTAAACCCTAAACCCACCCACTAAATCCTAAACCCACTAAATTGATGTAATTAATCGAATTGAAAACTTGCTTAACTAACAGCGATAACTAAATTGAAATAAATTTACCAAAAATTAATCCTTAATTTAGTTTCAATAAACACTTAAAAATAAATTTAGTTACTTCTAAATATTACATTTAATTTAATTTTTTTATAAATACTATGAAATAATTTATATTGAATTTTACTAATCAAATGGCAAACCTTACTTGACTTTCCATACGTAACTGAGTTTTAGTGCTAACACACTAACTTAATTGTATTTAACTAACCAAATGTCAACTATTACTCGACTTTATTCAAAAATTAATTAAGTTCAATTTAACTATACAACTGTTAACCATCACTCAATTTATAATAATCAAGTAACTTATATTTATTCAAAAATAGGGATTCTCTATAAATTAGTGATTAATGTTTAATTTGTTACTTTCGACAATTAATGAACTTCATTAACTGACTTTGTTTACTATGAGTTGAACAGAAATAATTAAAGGTCAAATATTACTTGACTTTTATAAACGAATGTAACTAGTATATTGTATTTAAGTAGTGAAAGATCAAATATTCCTTGATTATCTATAAATACTGGATAAATTGAGTTTAACTAGTGTTAGATCAAACTGACTTGATTTTCTAAAAACACTAACAAGTAAATTAAAATTAAATAATAAAATATCAAATCTTAATTGAGTTTCTATAAACACTGAAACTAAATTGAGTTTCACTACATTCCCTTATAGTTCAATCCAATTTTATACTTGATGAGTTAAAAATTGTATAGTCGCCAGAGATTATTCAATTTAGCTCAAGGCATTATGACGACATGATCTTCATAAAACAAAAATGAATTGAAATAAATATTAATATACACAATATACTGAATTGATATTTTTATACTTATATATATATATCAACTCTACTAGAGAAAATATGCTCTTGTAATAAATATATTATTTTTTACTGAACAATTGCTATAATCCACCAAATTATTCCTATAATTCATTCAACAAATTGCAGTGATCATAAATATATTTATAAACATTTTTATGGAAAGCAAATTGCAATGATCATAAACATTTTTACACCAATTCTATTACTACTGCTAGTTCATTAACTTAATTTTAGAGTTCAGGTCATTTTCGGGTTTGTGTCAAATCGGGTTCGGGTCACTTTCGGGTTCGGGTCATTCTCGGGTTCGGGTTGGGTTAAAATTTATTCGGGTTCGTGTCGGGTTCGTGTCGGGTCGAATTTGACCTAATATTCTCGGGTTTTAATCGGGTTAAAAGGTCATTCGTGTCGGGTCAGTCGGGTCGGGTTTTTCGTGTTCGGGTCTGAATTGACAGCTCTATGTACAATCCATGTGTTTACCTAAATTATCTTTCTAAATCTGATCAGCTATTAATTTTTAACCTACCTTCTTACTAGCACTTATAATATTAGGTTTATGATTGATACCCCCACAACATCGTGAGCAATTAGGCCCTGCACTTAAGTGCTAGTTAAGCTAAATTATTAGCCAAAGTAATTTTCAATTTATCATAAAGTGGCAAGCCGCCATGATGATGGAATTGATCTTACAACCAAAGAGGAAGGAGAGAGAATTGCAGTTTTGACGCAATGATGAGATAAAAATATAGACACTTTGATGCGATGGGATAAAAGCTAGGCTTCAAAAGATTTCACATAATGTTAGATTTCACAAATCTTTGCGACAATTATCTTACTGGTTTAAAACGGATTGTCCTAGAAAATATGCGAAATTATGTGAAATTCATTTGATTGGTTACAGATTTGTGTTTTTATAAAAGCATAAAAATGATACTTATTTCCATTTCATCTTTTAAGGATGACATGACACTAATTAAAGTACACAAAGGGTGATTTTTGAGGGAAAATATGATGTGAAACATGAAATTTAAGGCTGAGAGAACTCTATTAATGATGAACATTATATCATTAATGTGAAACATGAAATTAAAGCACTTTATTTATTTATTTTGAAGAAAGGTAAGAAAGTGCTAGCATTATATCAAGTGATTTTGTTTTTGCCACTGCTATTTATGGCAGGCTACGTAAGAGCATCTCCAATGGTTGAAGAAACGGAGCTGCTTGCAATATTTGATAAATTGCAGCAGTGTAGCTTACCATTGTTTTACTCCACGTAGACACTGCTATACAAGCAGTACTGCCGCACAGAGCAGTACTGCCGTCATTAATGTTATGAGTTACCTTTCATTTACTTTTACTTTGTAAATATAATTTCTCTTTCCTTTCATTTACTTTTACTTGGTAAATATAATTTCTCTTTCTATTCACGTAGTTATATTCTATTATAAATATTTACTTTAATTATTTTACGAGCATGAATAAATAATATTTATAAATAAAAAATATATTTTAATATTGTATACACTATATTTGTTTATACTTAATATTTGATATAACTTATAAATAATTTGAAAAAATATATAAATATAATAAATATAAACATTATTTTTAAAATATATCCAAACGTTGATTTGTATTCTTTCGAAAAAATTTTAAATACATTATACCAATAAAATTTTATTCCAAATGCAAAAAAAAAAAAAATAGAAAGAAAAATACATCAAATATATTCTAATGACATTCCATACTTATTTCTAAGAATTTCACACACTTGTTCATGATTTTTTCTAGTTCTATCATCCATATTTGATGTGTCCTTGGTTAGAATTGCGAAATCATTTTGACGAATTTCCTCTTTTTTCTGTAGAAGAGCATCCTCACAAAGACCAAGTTTTTTCTAATAATTTGCAATATATTGGTAGTCTAAATGTTTTTATTATAATTATTTATTTTTATTATTTGTTATTTGTGATTTGTAAATCACTTTATAATTTAACATAATTATTTTTTAGCTATTATAAAAATAATTTATTTATTTTTAAATCAATAGTATTTGTATCATTTAGATAAATACATTAATTATTTTTAATAATAGTAAAAATTCTTGGTAAAAATATTTTTAAAAAATACGTGGGCCCTTTATAGCTACAAACATAGTACCTCACTATTGTGAAGTTATGTAGCTTGCCACCTCATTTGCTTAGAATGTGACATGGCAAGTGAAGATGTAGCTTAACACGAAAGTGTCATACTATCATTAATTAAAACACATCTATAATGAAGTGTGGTATATTTTCATGGTTGCGATTAAAAAATTGAAGGGTACAAATTGCCCCGTAATGTTACCATATCGTAATTGCGTCTCTCGGTCATATCGTACAAATTGCGCAGCGGTTTCCGACAATCGCCACCAATATGGTTAGGTTACCATATCGTAATTGCGTCTCTCGGTCATACAAGGACGGTTGAGATGGCGTAACTTGCAGTGTTGTTGAAGTCGGCACATGCCTGATCCAGTTGCAAATTCGCGACTAATAAACCCTGTACCCACTAAATCCTAAGTTCTAAACCTGCTCTAAAATTGAGTTTAATTAAAACTTTTCATACCTTACGTTACTTTCTAACATGGTACTTATAAATTGAGTTTAATTTATAAGAGGTTAAACTTTAATGGAGTTTCCAAGATTAATTTTAACAAATCAATTATCAATTCTTACTTGATTTTCAACATACACTAACTAAATTGAATTTAACTTAACAAAAAGCTATAAAATTTTACCTCAATTGTCACAAATGAACCAATTTACTGTTTGCTCAAAAATTAATCAATTTTTGAAAGTACTTTATTTTGTCGTGTCTTGCTCTTCATGAGCCCTCTTTTATGTACACTCCATGTTCTACATCATACAAAAACGGCCCTAAGGTTAGCCACTTGATGTATGCGGATGCCACAATACTATTCTCCAAAGTTTCATATGAGTCCACTTTTGCTCTAGCAAAAACTATTGATCTGTATGCAAGGTTCTCGGGTCAAAGACTGAATGTTGATAAATGCTCGATCATGTTTAGCCCGAATACTTCACAGAAACAAAGACATTACATGCAATTTTCTCTGAATATACATTCATTGGGAATATGAGGGAAATATTTGGGGATCTATATTGATTATCAAGCTCAGAAGCGAGATATATTTCAAGGCTTAATTAGAAGGTTTAAGGAGAAGTATAGCTCATGGAAAGTTAAGCTCCTGAATCTACCTAGGAGAATTACATTAGCTAAGCATGTTCTGAGTTCACTATCAGTATATCCGCTGGGAATTTTCAGGATTCCGAAAAGTATTGCGGACGTTAGATAAGATGATGGCTAGGTTCATATAGGGCGGGGAGCTGGAAGGGAAGAAGATTCACTGGAAATCATGGAAGCATGTGTGTAAATCAAAACAGGAAGGAGGGTTGGGACTGAGGTCATCGGGAGCTATGAATAAAGCTTTGATTGCGAAACATGCCTGGAACATTGTGAATGATACATCATCCCTTCTGGTGAGAGTGTACAAAGCAAAGTACATAGGAAGTAAAGACCTAAAGGATATCAAAATAAAACCTGGGGACTCTTGGGGTTGGAAATCAATATTATGGGCAAAGGACTTAGGGATTGACAATCTAGCATGGCAGGTGGGAGATGGTAAATGTATTGAAGTTACAGAATAGTGGATCCCAAATATATATAATCCCCTGAGTGGAGAGAATGTTATACAGAGGCAAACAAATTTAAAGGTGTGCCATCTAATTAATAATGAAGGCGAATGGAGAATGTCTCTGATCAGAGCTTTATTCCCAAGTCACATTATCCCTCACATACAAGCGATTCATATTTCCAGACTGAGAGGGAAAAAGGACAAGGTTATCTGGTCCCTAAATAAGCATGGAAATTACACATTAAATAAGGGATACCACTATGCAACAAAGGAGATTGGATGTCAGGATCTTATGGGAATTATATGGAATCTGAAAGTACCATACAAGATAATTATCTTGCAATGGAGGATGGTTGAAAAAGCATCTCCCACTGCGGTTAACTTGGAAAGAAGAAACATTATAGCATCTGTTACCTGTCAACGATGCATGTCAGGTGCTGAGAATGAAGCTCTTTTTTTTCAACTGCTCTGCTTCTAGAACATTATGGAGGAAAGCAGGATTCTTGATTCCCGAAGTATATGGTAGATTTGTAGATTGGTTGCAAAAATGGCTTGACGAGCTGGTGTTTGATGAACGGCTTTACAAAGCCTTGTTTGTGATGTGGGAAATCTGGGCACAAAGATGCAACCTAGTAATGGAAGGGATTCAACTGGATTCAGATTGTGGTCTTATTGCAGCAAACCAATAATTTAGACTGAATCACAACATGCAAGCTAGACAGGAAGTCAGAAACAAGGCAAGATTTCCGGAGTCATACTCTGCTGAGGAATTCTCTGTAGAACAATCGATCCCTTATATGGAGGGACATGGTAGTATGGTAAGAGGGGAATTAGTCATAATCAAGATGGATGGATCATTTCATAAAAAAGCTCAGATTGGTGCGGGAGCTTGGTCTATCACAAGAGTCGCACAACATGGTTATGTTCAGGCATCGGGTTCGGAGTTTTTACATGTGTTTCTCCTCTCCAAGCAAAGGTAATGACTTGTTGGAGAGCCATCAAAGCAGCGTGTCGGGTAAATTCCCAGAACATCCGTCTGCTTACGAATTCACCCATCCTGGTTGCGTCACTAAAACATCCAAGTGAAGCGCCTTGGGAGATCAAGGGTTTGATCAAAGAAAGAGCTAGCGTCCTCATAAAATCTATATTTCAAGATCTATAATATCTATATTTCAAAAGATAATTTTGCGTATGTATTCATTATATATAGTTAAGGATATTACTAGACAAGCATAATCACTGAAAATCGTGAAATGCCAAATTGGGAAACTTAATTTAATGAGGATGAAGGATAGTTTTTTGAAAAAAATCACTTGATACATAATGCAAGCACTTTCTTTCCACATCCACTTTACCCCCAAGGAAAGCCGAGTTTGAGCTTGCACTTCTTTTCTCACTTCACATCCATGTTCATCAATACTCAATATATAGTCCTCTCAACTTTAAATAAACGTCATGCATGTTTCACTTCATATTGTGTTCTCACCTGAAGTGTAAATGTTTAATGGAAATAACTTTTCCTCATTAGCGAAATTATCATTCTGATGCTTTTACAGCCTTTTACTAAAAACACGATATGTTACATATGTATATATAACCATGCCAAATCCATATATATAGTTCCAATAGTCCAACAAACTTATTGTTAGAAACTTATTGTTAGAAGTGTTAATTGTTTATTTAATGAGAATGTGTCAAAGTAGAAAGATATAAGGTTACCTAGTGACTTATTTATCAGTACTGTTATATCATATATGTATTGTTATTTATACAGATTGGGTTTTGAAACTCAATCTGTATTATTACTGTCATTGCTATATATATATACAAAAGAAATATTAAAAAAAAAAACAGAAAATCATATTCAACCAGTTCTTCATGTAGAAGAGGAACTATTTTTCAGCGGCTCATCTGGACAGAGCTTAAATGCTGAAAAATATTGGTGGTTTAGTGGCGGCTGAAAACGGGGCAGAGCCGGCGGCGATTTGGTGGGCGGGAAAAATTACGAATTGGGGAGGAAATGATGATATGCTTTCTGATGTCCCCGGGTCATTAACTTTCTTTTAAAATGACCCACACATTTGCTTGTGACATATTAGCTCCTGCATCACCACGAGACGGTCACATACAAATGTTTGTGCACCGAGTTCATTAAATTAATTTTTTCTAAAGAATAAAAATATAAGAAGTCAAAAAATGATAAGATATCATATATTAATAAATCAACACAATTTTAAATTTATTATATAATAAAAAATAAATAAACTTTGAGTGGGCCAATGACGTGCAATATTGCACGAAATATTTTTATATTCAACACCCGATTTAAATAAGCACTCTAAAAATATTGTAAATTAAAAACCTAATATGTTAAGTTTGGAAATAACGTGCATTGGGACAAACATTTTCAAAAATTAAGAATTTGTTGTATTTCAATTTATCTCGCAGATTCAAGTACAAAGAGATGTTGCATATCCAGTAAGGCTTAGTTCCTTTCTGTTCAACACAATGAGGACACATCCAGTTCTCATTTGCTCTGACATCCTCCATCACTTTGTGACTTTGACAAAAGGTCGATAGAAAACACCACGAGTAGAGTGACAAACAGTAACCCGAGACTTTCCGAGCCTTTTAATGTCAGTTCTGAGTCTTCTCATATCATTTTTGAATATTGAATGAAAATGGTAAAAAGTCGCACGAAAAGCATTATAATGCATATCCTTAATTTTCCAAAATAAATATATGATATATGATACATATGGAAAATTATATTATATTTTAGAGTGATAAGATACTTTAGATGCTTTTGAATAGTTCCTTCAAAAACATAAATGATAAAAATCTAATAAAATTTGAGCGGGCGAACGTCGTGAATCGATCGCACAGAAGAATTTATAATCAACATTCATTTGATACCTCACTCTCGAAATATGTTTAATTTTGAAGGAATGAGCATAACACTTCCCTTCAATAGTACTATTAGGGATTTGGTCATCAAAGTATGGAAGAGTTAAGTCTTAGAGTATTGTGCACGATATTGTTCATGAAATAATTTTCTTAAATTAAATTAATATAAAAATTAAATTTAATACGTGCAAATACCGTGCATGAATGCATGATGACCATCACAATATTCATTTTCTATATAATACCGTCCATGAGGAGCATTAATATACTATTTTTTAGCCCAAAATTGATCACCGAATTTTACAAAATGATTTAAATTTAATTCTCGCATTAAATAAGGAGTTAAAGAGCTAACATCAATTAATGATGAGGAAAGTGCCATTTCAATACAAAGAGTGGGAAATAAATTAATGAATTCGAATTTTAAATTTTTTTTAAAATGGTCATATTTTGGAAAGAATTCAATTTTCATATATTTTATTTATTAATTATTTTCAATTCCACTGCTTTGTAATTTGTATAGTCAAACGATTAAAAACAATGCATTGACATGAATTAAATTTTGGACATGTTTGGTTTTTGTTATGGCCGCTAATTATGTTGAAGTCACTAATCATAGAAAGTAAAGTGAAAATTGGTTGCAATTTAAAAAAAACTATCATGGATTGCCTTTTTATTATATAAAGTTAATAAAGTTACAAGTTCACACTCAACCCTACAAGTAAATATACCGGCCTAATTTCAACCCGACATAAGTAAAAACGACTCGTGTATATATATTCAGGTGTGACACCCCATCTTATGTGTGACACATTTAAACATGAGGAATTTAGTTCAAAACTTGATTATTTTAAAGCAAAACAAAAAATTTATATTCTGCAAATTCTACCTTTTGTTTTAAATTCCCTATGTTCATATTTTGTGTGAAAATTTTTTTTTTGAATTATGTGTGAAAATACTCATTTTTAAGGATTTAACAACTCATCTTTTAATTCAAATACCTCATGTTTTAGTTTATATCATGCACATTTTGTATTACACTTTTTGCTTTAAAATGCTCATGTTGCCCAATGCCCATACATAAGGTTAATGTTCATGTTTTGAGTCAATTTCCTCACGTTGTCCATACATAAGGTTAATGTTTATATTTTGTGTCAATATCCTCATGTTTTAAGATTACATATAAATTTTTTGTTTTACTTTAAAATGATCAAGTTTTGAACTAAATTAGTCATGTTTAAACGTGTCACACATAAGAGGGTGTCACACCGGAACCTTCTCATACATATATATATATATGCTACAACCAAATTTGACTGATTTATCTAACACCTCTGGTCATTTCCCATATATAAAACTTAAAAGCGGTTTAAAACTATATGTTTTGGGACCTCTTTACATGTTGGTTGATAGTTTAATGATTTTAAGTTTCAAGGATCATTTTAAGAGAGATATTCTTACAACATATTTTTCTAACTCGATTTTGTTATATTATTTAATTTGTAGCAATAATTGAGAATTGCATGCACGAAGATACGATAGCACGTTAACTGAATAACAAATCGATCATTAAATCTTGAAACACACAAAATTCTTTATTACATTTTTATTCCATCAATGAAAATATTTATTGCAAACAAACCCTATCGCATTTATGATGAAAACAGTGGAATGCTCTGTTCATCCTTGAAGAAATTTTGGGGATCAACCTTCTTCTTCACCATCGGCCATCGTCAACCTCTTGAAATTAGCAGCAAAATACTTTCTCCCCCATTGTCGGTCAGCTTCTGCAAAACTCGTCTCACCGTCAACCTTATTCACTCCGAAGTACAGATCATTGTAGTTCAGGTAAGCCCTTCTCGGCGCCGTCCCGTCATACTTTTGTGTGTGTTTCTATGTGTGTTTTTATAATATCGATCCACAATATTATAAAAAGCATTCTTTTGTCCCAATATTTGGTATCCAGAACACAACTCCTCTTTCCTAGATCATAAATAGTGATCTTGTAAATTAATTAAGAGCCCAAAAGGATACATAAAATGAAGATATATATATATATATCAGCATTACACCATCTTTTCTCCTGCTCTTTGTTCTTCTGGCTAATCACTGTAACTTTTCCGAGTCCGCTGAAAGGTTTCAAGCATGCTGGCCGAACGGGTCCATAACCGGAAAAACTCTCCCACCGGAACAATGCAACCAAGAGAACGACTCGGACTGCTGCAAGAGAGGAGACAAGTACACAACCTACACCTGTTTTCCGGCAATCACTTCTCACACCAGGGTTACTCTCACCATTAACAGCTTCCGAGAAGGGCGGAGATGGCGGTGGACCTTCGGAGTGCGATCACAAGTACCACGACGACAACATCCCGGTGGTGGCGCTTTCGTCGGGATGGTACAACGGCGGGAGAAAGTGCCTGAACAACATCACCATAAGCTACAATGGACGAGTGCGATTCCACCATGGGCTGCGATGATGACCATGATTTCCAGCCTCCATGCCCGAACAACATCGTCGATGGCTCCAAGGCGGTGTGGAAAGCACTTGGCATCTCCCCTGATGAAGTTGGCGCCATCGACATCTCTTGGTCCGAATGATGATTTTAAGTTGACGTGCTGAATAAAATATTGTTTTCAATTGTTTCTCATGTCGTGTATTTGTAACATATGTAAAGCTGTAACCTTTTGTAGGCAATATGTGATTTATTTTGGGTTTCTTTATTACATTTCTATAATTTAATTTTTTCACTTAAACCACTTCTATAATCCCGACTCAAATAAGCCATGCCAGAGTCAATTGATGAATTGCACTCATTCTACCACAACTGCTATCCCAACTCATGTCCAAACAAACCCCAAGATAGATTTGGACTTGGAGTTCATTAAGAAATTGTGGTGGTGGTAGTAGAATTTGTTGTGGTGGTGGAATTCATTACAAAATACCAGATCTCACGGATTGATTGGACCTGATTCAGGACCGGTGATGGACAACGGTGCTAGAATGAGTGGGTGAGCGAGGAAGGTGGAGAAAAGTGTAAGAAAAATGGAGAACAATTTGGAGGAAAAGGAGAAGATCAATTTAAAGGTTTCAAAATGATATTATAGTTAACTAGTTCGACTTGGATTAATTGAAAATGCGGCTGGTTATTACTATCATCTTTATTAATGTGGATTTCTAGGTGCATGTACAAATCTCTCTTTCAAATCAACATTTTATTAGAAATATCCTCAAGTGTATATCTATGCATTTTTAGTTGTTTTTTTGCCTTCAATTTATTCTAATAAATTATATATGGACCTGTAAGAGAGAACTGTACCTGCACGTGGACCGCCCTGTCTATTAATTGGACATCGTGAATCAAAGGTGTAGCAGTGACAAAATTTAAACATGAAAACTCAAACAATTGGGAACAGAGTCTCACAACATAAAATTACAAGTATAATAGACTCAAGTTCCATCGAACATACATGAGTATAGAAGCATACTCCACTCAAAAGTAATTAATAACACTTAATTAGTTTCATGAACAACAACAACAAAAATACTATTGCACACATCCAAAGGTAAGTAAAATGCAAACAAACTTCATTTGTGAATATCTGTAACTATTAGGATATCTTGATTGATTCTACAATCAAGATATATTTTGTCCATATTTAGAGTAGATTAGATTCATTGTATTTGTAATACTTGTACTCTATTTATTTCGTGAATACGACAGACACACATTGTGTGATTATCACTTTATCAGTAACAAACACAGAGTCCTTTTCGATACTTTGCTGGGGTGACTATAGATCTTATGCGGCAACATCTTCAGATTGATCACAAAATTATTTAATGATCAATTGCGGGGGCATGCGTACTCTCTAGCGCACAAGACGTGTTTCAGGTGATCTCAGATGTAAATCATCCTTTTTTGATCACCTAGTGAGCTCCACTGCTTTGTGCAGCTGTCGTTTTTGTCATCTAGACCTGCAAAAGTCATGAAAAGACCAATTTTTATAGATAAAACACCATTCGTATGATTATAATCACCATTCTCAGTGATGTAGATGACTGGATCCATGTACTTGTTTTTTATGTGAAGCAGGAGTTTCTCTATGCCTTCTTGATATGAAATCAACCAAGCAGAAGAACCCTGAATAACAGTTTTATAATAAACAAACACAGTTAAGTACATTGCACATAAAAATATGTTGACCAGATTCTGGCCGATTGGAACTGCCTCTTTCCCACATTTGAACACTCGGGTTTCTGTGAACGTAAATCAAATGTGTGTTAGGTACTATAAATAATAAGAATTTCTATAGTCACCCTTGTTATAGTAATCCCTCTCCATAGCAGATGTACTTGCACATAATCTTTTTAACGGTAATATATTTAATTACGTACATTATTAATATATAAAAATTTGCTAATAATAAACATTTTAAGAAATGATAATATTTTTATTTATCTATGCATTTAAAAAGTCAAACAATATTAGTATGTTTAACTGAAGCAACGGTTAGGAGGGAATAGTTAGATTTCATATATGTGACTAGAGTGTTATTCACACTTAATGTTGATTCTAATCACGAGGTTTATAAAAAATCCAATATTTGTACTTACCATAATAGTTGAGGTGCTGATCGGAAATATACTTCCTGCCATCTTTTAGGTGCTTCTGTTTTGATACTTTATAACCCACATATCAGGCGGTGTAGTAGTTTATACCGATAAAGTCATAGCTACCCTGGATCAGCTCTCTGTCTTCACAAGTTATTTCAGGGAGATGTCCACAGTTTACATTACTGTTGCATGCTCTCCGGATATTCCACGTACACTAATGGGTTGAGGTACCTACAGAAGATAATGTACAAAACAATTTAGGATTCTTCGCACTCCATATATATGTATGTTTTTGTTGGGAATGTCGAGCCTACACGACTGACATTAGTATGATGGTGTCCACTTTAGCCCACACTCAAGAAACAAAGCAATTCTTACCACCCAAGAAAGAAATCAAGAGCTCGTTGCGGCCGCCTTATCATGCTTAGACTCGGGATTTCGAGGTTCAAACCACATGGATACCAATGTGGTTCCAATTTTTTTGCATAGTCGGTAAGATTTCTTACACTGGTAGGACCTGAACTCTTTGACTGCCTGTGCATGAGCAAGGAGCATGTGGTGGGTGACAAGGTATGGAAATGCAAATGGATCGGGAAATTTTTCAATGCAAGGCGGGCAGAAAACCATCACTTTCTCTTTGGTTTTCAAGCAATCAAGATTCGGCGGTCGATAGTTAGGCATCCGACAACCTCCAATCGTGACACTTGCGATTTCAGTAGCGGCGGTGGTGGTAGAGTAAAACTAATCAGTAACGGTTCCATAGGCGGGTGCATGGACGTGGGCTAAAAATGCATAAGTGTATGGCTCATTCAGTGTGATCCAGTAGTCCACGTCATCACACTAGTGCAAAAATGTGAATAGAAGGCAGCGATTTAAGGCGGTTCCGAGCTGGGAATGAAAACCGCCGTAATTAAAGGCTACTTACGACATCGTATGTCTATTCGATAGTGTTTTCCAATCGGGTGAACGCGCTCCCCAGAGAAGGCGGTTAGACTTCGATTTTACGGCGGTTAGGGTTCAACCGCCATAAATTGTTAGTATTACGATATCGTGACAATACTGAATATAAACTTACTATATCGTGACAATCTACCTGCGGTAAAAATGACAAAAATGGAGAAAAATGCGGACCTTGGATATTATGGTAAAAATGTGGACATGCAAGAGAAAAATGGATCTGCATCTATTTTTATTGGAAGTGAAATATATATACTCTTGGGTGGAAAATAACAAGATATTGGTCTAGGATAATAAGGTTGATTTATAAGAAGGGAGAGATTACAATCTTGTGACTAAGGTTCATGCAAGTAATATACTGAACGGATATTTTGTGTCTACTTTTTACTTTTGACGTCCAAATTTTTGCGTAAAAGGTCTAATATACCATTTATTTCTCATTTTTAATCCAACTTTTCTACCATAATTTTGGATTATATGATGAAAACATGAATTCCTTGAAATTTCTTATATATCTCTTTCGAATATTTATAAATTTATTATAGTTAAAGTATAATTTTGTTTTAAAATCGTGATAAGGGTATACTCGTCACTTGTACTAAAATTGAACGACAAAAGTAATATTAGGACGCCAAATAGTCAACTCCATGGTTGAAGATTGACATTTTACTGAAAACATGTCTATATGCATTTTTTGTCTTTTTTAAAAGGTTGTTGTTTTTAACTCAGCGAAGGTTGATGTTTTTAACTTTAACAGTGCACTTTTATTTTCTTACACTTTGTTCTGTAAAACATAACTTTTTTGAGGTAAACAATCTACCTTTTAGAAGTAATTAAAAAGCTAGTCTTCCTAGTATTTAGTTGTTTAGCTGTATAATATTTTGAATTACTTTTTTGATGTTTTAGACGTAACTGCTCACCTTTTATCCCTTTTTGTCAAGGTTTTGACTAAGATGATAGACTGATGAAGAAGCTCTAGTAAATGGTGGTTGGTGGGCGACTGGGCGTCTTGGAGAAGAGAAAGAAAAGTAGCAAGTGCAAAAAGGAAAGCAAAATAAGGCAAGTGGGAAAAGGAAAGAAACAAAAGGGCAGCGCCTGGAGTAGTATTTTCTAGGAAAAGGACAAAAGAATGAGATAAAAAAGACCAAAGCAGCATTTCTCAATTTGTAGCCACGCGCCCGCGCGTGATTTTTGTAACTTCTTTGAAATTGCAATTAAGGACCTCTGTGTCATTTAATTTATAAATGAGTCTGGTCACTATGTAATGACGGGCACTCTGGAAACAGATTCTTTATATATATTGCGATAAATGGTCAATCACTTAAGTAATTATCTTTAGAGTCGGTCTCTTAATAGACCGTCTATATTCTGACAGAATATGACCAAGAACTAAGTTGTAATGGTTTCATAAAATTCAAAAACAAGGAGGTCCTTATTTGCAATTTCAAATAATTAGCAATTTCACGCATCACGCGTGTATTTATGCATTGGACGAGCATTCACGCTCACCTTCACTGTTGCACGCACCTTCATCAGGAGTTTTTTGCCTAAATAACCTTATTTCTGAAACTAATTTCCAAAATAACGCTCTCTTGAAACTAATTCCATAACTAATATTATTGGACTCAAATGTAATTAGTATTAAAGTCCACAAATTCCTATCACACCCACAAATTTGCTCTTGGCCAAAAAACCCCAAAAACAAAACATGACCACGCAAAAACCGCCGCCTCATCGCCGACATCTCCGTCAAAGATAACTGCCGTCTGCTGTGCGTCGTGGCGGATGTTTTTATCGCATGAAGCGCCGATGTCGCCGATGACTTTGGGCTTTGGGGTTGGGCACGTCTGTTTCACCACCGGCGGTGCTTATGGACGCGACTCCGTCTAGCAGAATTTGCCTCGCCGCTCTGTTGATGGTGATGAATTCACGGTGCCAGGTTTTCGAGATTTATTCCGGTTCTACGATTCGCAGTTGCATAGGTTTATTGATCTTAACTGCCGATGGAAGTATCGAATGTTCAAGATTTTTCCAGCCAGAGCTAGCCAAGGCCTTGAAATAAACCGGGTGGCTCTACAACACCGTCAAAGATGTGCTCAGAAACTACACTGTAGATTAAGCTCGCACTGCAGTCTGCAGCATTACTGCAGTATTTCCTATTTTCTGCATTAATTGTTAGCAAAGATGCTTGGTTGTTATTTAGTTAATAGTGGCATGCATATCAGCATATAGGAAGTAGAAATCATGATTCCTTATTTGTAGTTGTCTGGTTCATTATTAACATTGTGCAACAAGGAGAAAATTAAGAAGTGTTCACTCTTCAAACTGGACCAAAATTGTGTTGTCTGCAGTTTAGTATTTCTTGCTTTCTGCACATAGTTTTCTTTGTTCTTGCAATTATTTAAACTCCCTATTTGGTGCATCGGACCACTGCTTCAACCAAAAAAACTCGAAAAAACTCCAGTGAATCCCCTTCCCTCCTCCTGTAAAATGAACATCAACGAGTTTCATTTGCCGTCTCTCCGATCTGTTTAATCATCTCATCATCTTGTTTTAGTGTATGTGTGTGTTGTAGAGAATGAGGGGAAGATCACGGAGTACTATGATAATTAAGTAGGAGATCGAGGCTGCTGCAGTTTAATGAGATAAAGAGCAGTTTTGTTTTCCGGGGTGAGTCTGAGCGAGGACGAACAGAAGCAGTTTGCGAAAATTTGTGGGTGTGATAGGAATTTGTGGACTTTAATACTAATTACATTTGAGTCCAAGAGTATTAGTTATAAAATTAGTTTTAATTGAGCGTTATTTTGAGAATTAGTTTCAGAAATAAAATTATTTGGGCAAAAAACTCCCTTCATCGTCAGTGTACAATATTCATTGCATGTGAGACATTCAATTATTCCTTTTCATTCCATGCTTTCTGACTTTTCCTTGGTCCCGTTTTTATGTTTCCTTTTTAAATTAAAATACACAATTAAAAAAGAGTTGGTCTCTTGGGTGACCGTCACTATATAGTGACCAGATTAAATTGTAATTGGATATAAATTTAAAAAATATGGAGGGACCAATTTGCAATTTCAGAAATTTTTAAAAATCATGCGCTACAGTGTCAAGCCACGCGCTACAGTGCCGAGCCGCTACAGTACCGATTTGCTACAGTGTCGATTGGCTACAGTAAAAACATAAAACATGAACATTTTGACTTAAAACATGTACATGAACATTTTAACTTGAAACATGAACATTTTAACTTAAAACATAAAACATGCACGTTTTTACGTGAAACATGAACACTTTAACTTGAAACATAAAACATAAATATTTTAACTTAAAACATAAAACATGGACGTTTTAAAGTGAAACATGAACACTTTAACTTGAAACATAAAACATAAATATTTTAACTTAAAACATAAAACATGGACGTTTTAACGTGAAACATGGATACTTTAACTTGAAACATAAAACATGAAACATTTTAACTTGAAACATAAAACATAAATATTTTAACTTAAAACATAAAACATGAACGTTTTAACGTGAAACATGAACACTTTAACTTGAAACATGAACACTTTAACTTGAAACATGAACACTTTAATTTGAAACATAAAACATAAATATTTTAACATAAAACATAAAACATGGACGTTTTAACGTGAAACATGGACACTTTAACTTGAAACATAAAACATAAAACATGGACGTTTTAAAGTGAAACATGAACACTTTAACTTGAAACATGAACATTTTAACTTGAAATATAAAACATAAACATTTTAACTTAAAACATAAAACATGGACGTTTTAACGTGAAACATGAACACTTTAACTTGAAACATAAAACATGGACATTTTAACTTGAAACATTGAATTACACTGTAGCACATTGTAGAAAAACACTATACACGCGCGGAAACACTGTAGCGCGTGATTTTTTTAATTTTTAAAAATTGCAAATTGGTCCCTCCTTGATTTTCTTTATTGCACTATTTATAATTTAGTCCGGTCACTATATAGTGACGGTCACTCCCAAGACTTTTCCATTAAAGAAACCTTTTTAAAATTAAACATTTCATTTATGAGTAATTCTCCTATGAGGCAGTCTTCTCTATGAGACAAGCCCAAATAAGGCTCATAGAATACGTAACATACACTAACATCAATTGCTATAAAATTTAGGGGTTTATTTGCAAATATTTTATATAAAATACATATATTACTAATTTCTTATTATTTTATTATTCCATTCCACCTCATCATTCTATGTTGATGCAACTTCATCATATCTCACTAACACATCATTATGCCTCGATGACACATCATTATACCTCGATGCAACCTCATTATGCCCTGATCAAACCTCATTGCCACCTCATCAAACCTCTCGATATTACGTCATCATAACTCACTACCACCTCATTATACCTCAATGACACCTCATGATATCTCGATGACACCTCATCATACCTCGGTGCAACCTCATCATGTCTCATCAAACCTCAATGCCACCTTATCAAATCTCGACGTCAACTCATCATACATCGACGCACTTCATCATACCTCAACACTGCCACCTCATTTTTATGAAATAAGCCTCAACATCTATGACACATACATCATTTTTAACGACATAAAACTCAACATCGATTACCGTTCACCAGAATCAACGGATCGAAGCCGAAACCGTCGCCGCTGCTCTGCTCTGCGTCGTTGTCAGCGACCGCCTGCAAGATCCTTCACGATCGTTGATCTCTGCCGCGCACGATAACACCAGGCACCAGATCGCAGCACTACCCTTATTATCGCTCAACGACGCATATCTGGTCAGTTCGAAACACAGAGCTCGCCGGTGAACGATTTTACGCCGCAATTCGACCCAAGAAAGAACGAGTCCTCGACGTTCCCCCTCCGCGATTCAACCTCCGGAGACGCTTCCTCGTTTTCTGTTTTGCTCGCCACAAACCATAGAGGTTATCGTCGGTAAATTCGATCGGCGCCTGCTTTGGCTTTCCGGAATCGCAGACCTCTATTTCTAATTTATTTGGGGGAAATTTCATTTCGTTATATACAATTTGCAACAAGGTCCTTGAATATTTAGGAAATATCTATTATGTACCAAATATTAAATAAAGGAGTTTGTTTGGCTCTGCCTCACCCAAGAATTTGTATTCATTTATAACTTAATACATCTTATTTTTTTATTTAAGTGGTTGGAGTTTTTAATTTAAACACAAACCTTATAACTTAAAACATAGAGTTTTTAAAACCAAACCTGAAAAATAGTTAATCATCTGAGAAATTGGAGTATTAATTATTTACAAACCTAAAGTTGTAACTTAAAAGATTGAGCTTAATTATAACTCAAAACATGAGAATGTTTAAACATGAGAATTTTTAAACATGAATATAAAGGTTATGCGTTAAAACATGAACATTTTAAACTTAAACATAAAGGTTAATAAATTAAAACATAAACATAAAGGTTATAAGTTAAAACACGGACATTTTAAACGTAAACATAAAGGTTATAAGTTAAAAAATTTAAACATAAAGATTATAAGTTAAAACATGAACATAAAAGTTATAGTTTAAAAAATAAACATTTTAAACTTAAACATGAAGAATATAAGTTAAAACATGAACATAAAGGTTATGAGTTAAAACATGAAAATAAATGTTATAAATTAAAACGTGAACATAAATGTTATAAGTTAAAACATAGATATTTTAACTTAAAAAAATGAGTATTTTAAAACAAAACCTGAAATATGGGAATTGATAATAGCTCAAGTGGTAAAACACTTGTAGAATTACATAGTGGTCATGGGTTCGATTCTTGCTGGGGTAAAGGGAGTGAGATTTTATTGGGGGTCCATTTGGATTATTACCTAATTTTATTTTAGACCCATTCTTGGGTGAGGCAGCCTCACCCATGAGGCAAGGCCAATTTAACTCATTTTTTGATGAGATTTGATGAATTGGCACCTCAAGACTTGATGAGTTGATCATGTTTGATGAATTGACACCGAGGTTTGATGAGGTGATGTTGAGATTTGATGAGTTGGTAGCGATGTAGGATGAGGTGACGACATTGAAACTATCCTATTTGGCCTTGCCTCATGGGTGAGGCTGCCTCATAGTCATAGGAGAATTACTCTTTATTTTATTTTAAAAAATAAAACAAAACCTGAAATATAGTTAATCATGTAAAAAATTGAGGACTATTAATTATCTAAAAATATAAAACTGTAATTTAAAACATGAAACTTATGAACTAAAACATGAACATTTTAGATTTTGGTTATGTTTGGTGCTGATTGTAGCTGATTGAAACTGATTGGAACTAATTATAGCTTAAAGCCGATTGTAATAAGCTGAACTAAACATGAGCTTTAAGATAGAAACGGACTCCGAGAAAACAAAATATAGTGGGCCCGCATAGACACGTGACACATATGGGAAGAAATTCAAGTAGCAGAAGTTTGCAATCTGAACCCACATAGTGGTTGGGACATTGGTTCAATTGTCCTGAGGTTGTGAGTTCGAGCCTCGGCAGCGGCAGTGTGGGGATTTCCTTGTTTCAAGGGTCTCTTGTGCGCACCGAGCAGTGGACCGGCCAGTGGTTCATGGCGCTAGGTTACCATAATTTATCTCCTCACCGAGGCCTGTGGTGTCGGGTGGGTAGGGCGCTGCGGGCTAGCGTTATCGCCTTTTGTCCTGAACCCACATAATTTTAATGCGCGTGCGCGTGCATGAAATTAATTAATTTTAGGAATTTTCTTATAAGTCCTTCCGTGTTTTTTAGTTTTGTGTATTAGTCCAGTTTATATTTTAGATGAAATATATACGGTATATTCCAAGATTTATTCTTTATTTTTTATCAAAATTTGACTTATGCTTCTTGATTTTTCGTACACCCTTTTCAAAAATTTAAGTGGTTTTTTGCATTTTTAAAATAATTTAACTCATTCTTTACATTTATATACTATAATAATATTTTTGGGATTTTATATTTATTATAATAGTTAGTTTTATTATATCTTCCTTTAAATTTTCTATCAAAACAACACTAATACCTTAAAAAAAAAAAATCCAAAATTTTCATTAAAAAGTGCTCATTACACCGTGCAACGCACGGTATAGACCTTTACCAGTTCATGTAAGTTTTGGTCAAAATGGTCACATATATAAAATATAAATCCATAATGATCCTTAGGTTCTTTTCTCCAATAATGCTTTTAACAAATATAAATTGAGATTCAAGGTTATCATATTAGATTTTCATAAATCTCCCCGTAGCCCTTTCTCCCCCCAAAACATTTCCCATTTCAGAGTTGAAAAATGAGGATCCGAAAAGGGAAGAAGCTCTGCCTCCTCAATAAATCGCCTGGTCCTCCTCTCCTCCATTACCACACCAACAGGGCTTCCCATGCTTGAAATATTAACGAATTCTTTACCAGTTAAAAGGACAGAGTTCGTAAGCTAGACGAACATTCATATTTTTGGTATCAAATGAATTAGCTAATAATGTTCGAGCCACTTACAAATTCCTTAGATTCAGACCACCGTACATCAGCAATTGAACCGCCACAATTCGTATGTGCCTGCAAAAGTGAAATGAACCCTTATACAAATTTTTGCCTAATTTTTTAAATTTTTGTTCACCCACACTTGTTTAGCCTTTTGATCTTGATGTACATAGGTGCACAAATTTTGCACATGCAATAATTCATTATTCTGCTGGTTCCTTTACTATTTTCTTATACCGTTTTGCACATATCTTGAACGATCTTGTTATTTATGAATAAATTGTTGAGTGATCAATCATCCTTTGTAAATAGTTTCCATAATTATAAACCAGAGTTATAATTAAATTTGAAGCTTAAATTGCTTGGATGAAAATAGTTGAGATCTTAATCCCATGGAATAACTATGTCACCATTTTTACTTGACACAAACTTTGCACGACTGCACGAGTGACCCTTAGTTCAATGGGCGATCAAGATTTATTATTTTTCAATGACAAACTCGGAAAAAGAATCAGCATGACTGAAAATTAACCTGAATTTCATCAAATTACATTTTTATTGTAACTGATTTGAACTAAACTGAACTAAGTAGGTCTAATCTACAAAAAAGATCGGGCAAACAGTACTAAGTCTGCAATAATATTACGCTTTTACCCCCTTTGTCTATGGGCGTGTTGTACATAACGAGAGTGAGACAGAAACAGAAAACATTGAAAAATTACCGTGGCGTCCACCAGTAATTGATCCCGTGTGGTAATATTCTTATTCACCAGTAAATTAATTTTACTGTCTATAAATGCGATAGTTTTTTTTTAAATTTTTTTTTAAAAGAGATGATTATTCATGACTCCCCAACTGAAAATAACAAAAAAGTTACATCATAAAGTTCAATACTCCTCTCAGGAGACAATTTGAAAGATTACAGGAAATATTCCCCTGTATCAATAACGCAAGCAGACGCCTTTCCGGCTTAAACTAAATAATGGGAGTACTATAGATAGTGGGTGAAACCAGAGGTAATAACAACTAGATTGAGTTGATCCAGCTGGTTACAATCTGGAAAATATTGGTCTAATTCTCTAATTTTGCAATCACTTCCCGGGTCATCTCATTAAACATTATTTGCATCTCCCCTCGGAGGCAGTAAGAGATTTAACAGGTTGCTTTTAAAGCCTCAAAGCATAAAAGTTTATCTAACACGACACAAGATGACTAAGCAAAGATTAGTCTATGATCACTTCCCAGTTAATCTCATTAGACATTATTTGTTTCTCCCCTCGTAGGCAGTAACAGATTTTCTAAGTTATTTTCACAGATAAGCAATGATTAACATGCTTGCTAGGTCTACAAATCTGATGTATGGAACCCGGCCGCCAAAAGTAAGTATAAACCACTTTGACTCGGATTTCTCCTTGCCGCACCGAGCGGGTAGAACGGAATCGCCAAAAGTATGTAAAACAACTCTGTCTCGAATTTCTCCTTTACCGACATACCGCTAAGAATCAGATTTGAAGCCACACACGGTTTAACCTAGTAATGACTCATATGAAAACTAAACTAATGTGGGCAGATAACACTCTCGACAAATATTTAATCAAATCCCAAATAATAACATGACCCATTATAAAGCTAAAAATAATGAAAATAAAAAGAATCAAACTATGTTCGACAGTGAATAAATCACTGACCGTCTAATTGGGCCGAAATATGTGACAATCAATCCAACCCATCCCGATTGACCTAAAACAACTCGCGTCTGAAGTCGTGCGCTTCTCCTTGGTGGAAAAGGTTGAAGTGCTTAAACCCTAGTAGAGAGGTTTGAGGAGAAAACATGAGGGATAATCGATAGTCATATTGTGCCAAAACCAGGGTCAGCCCTCTTTCAACGCAGGTTACGCAGCCGCTTGAGTCCCCCAAATGGGCCCAAAAAATAGGGCCCCATTTTTTAATTATACTATATATATAACGAGTTTACTATTGTCGACAAAATTTGGCGTCTATTTATTTTCCCAATATTCTACGAATAAAAACAAAACATCAATATGTACGAGTTTACTGTTGTCGACAAATTTTGGGGCCTATTTATTTTCCCAATATTCTACGAATAAAAACAAAACATAAATAAAAGGTAAGTTAATTAGAGTTTTAATTTAAGAGGTTGTCTTTTCCTATTCTAATTCTAAGAATCCAATCAAAATCAATCTTTCTCTTTTCCTTTCTAAACAAAAACGCCGGCAACAACTGCATCACGCATTGGACTTTAATTTGAATTTCAAATATTAAAATCAAAGGTCCTTGAATCAAAATTGCTTACATATTGAGTTGAAAAACTAACTGTAAGCAATTTTTTTTTTGAATAACCATGATTTTAGAGGAACTTTGATGATCTTGACTTCTTGATTCTTGAGGTTAGTAATTTCATGTTAATGTTTTGATCGTATTTTCATATCGTTCTTGTCAATTTTATTAATTTAATTTTAGTTTTTTATATAGTTTTAATTGTTCATGGAGTCGTCAAAGCGAAAAACAAAGTGTGCTTAGGGAGCTTCGAGAAAAAAGAAGATTAAAGCTCATGAAAGTTATGTTAAAAAGAATAAAGAGGTTCTTGAGAAAATGTTGAAGAAGGCAACCGAGAAAGAGGATGCAAGCAATAATAATGAAGTTTTACATTCTTTTAAATTTCATAACTTAGCATATATGTGGGGTCCTCCTTTTTTTTTTTTGTTCGCTTCGGGTCTCTAAAAGCCCTGGCCAAAACAATTATCTGAACTTGTAATTGCGTCCTGGAAAAATTAATTATGGTTCTGGCGGCAAAATAATACAACTAGAATTCAGTCCGCATAACATTTTCCATAAGGACCAAAACTACAACATCTCTCAAAACGTAATTCAACTGCCAACAAGGCTTACAACATGGTTGACACCAAATTAAATAATAGAAAACCGTACAACAAAAATAAAAGCTTTCACACCCTTGAAAATAAATGACAAACTAATTAATCAACTAGCAGTAAACAAATTTTATAGTAATAATAATAATTAGGTCCTGGTATCGAGCGCCACTATAGCGCTGAGATTCATGGGGCTCATGTACTTGTCGTCGCCGGTAAATATCTGCTGGACGATGATCCGGTTAGCTTTCTCCGACGGGTGAAATGCATCCCAGAACGCATAGATGTCTCTGTTCGGGCACAAGTTGGACAATGGCGTGCACAGTCCCACTCCGTTGTATGCCCCTTGTCCGCAACACGCTACCTTCGATGTAACAAATCCTGTATCCAGAACAAATCTGTCAGTTTCTGATCCGACAAATACATTATAATCAAAGCAATACATTTAATTTGATTCATTTAGCATGAAAAAGAGAGATATTTGTAATAGTTCTTGATCAAGTGGTCCTCAATTTGTGTTATATACTCATGGTACATTCTTTCACCTTACACATCATGCATATGAGTGTACTTTTCACTCGAGTGGCTGGCTCAAACTTATGTAAGTAGATGAGCATATTTAATGTGGAAATGTACTCCAATAATTATGGTGTCTGAATAAAACTAACCAAAGTTGAAAAGTTAATTTACCATATGCTTGAGGGTTGGAAACGAAGTCCATGTGCATTTGGTATGTGTTTGCAGCCATGAACACGTTTGATCCCAGCTGGTTGTTGATGTCGCTTAACATCTGTGCCAGCTGTGGGTTGAACAGCCCCGCAGCTCGCATCAGCTCCTCGGCGCACTCACCAGCTCGGCTTCTCTGCGCCAGCTCGGCCGGGACACATCCCATCGGCCCTGTTCCAGTCACGATCACCCTCCTTGCTCCCAAATCGTACAGTTTCTGAAACATCAACACATTTAGCACTTTTGTGTTAGTATAATTAACTCTAACTTCTAATTTGCCGACATAATTTAAAGCATAGACCATAGTGATCATGTGGAATTGTCCAAAGCCTACCAACTCAGCATAAATATAAAGACATTTAGAGGTTGATGTAAAGTGAGAAAAAAACAGCCTTTTTTTACGATCCAACTACCACTAGCTAGCTTATTACTTATTAAGATTACGCAGCCATTACTATAAATGGACAAAATCATGGATCTATTAATTTATTAAACATATACTTTGATACAATATAATGACAGATAAAATGCAGCTTAACTAGTCAGGTCAGCTAATGCAATGCGTACCAGCAGGACTTTGCGATACTCGGAGATGACATAGCGGACGTAGTCTGGGAGCGAAAACTGGCGAGATCTAGCGGAAAAGGGGACCAAATAGTAGTTGTTGACGAAGTCATTTCCGCCGAGGGTGATGAGAACCAGTGCTTGGTTCACAAGCTGCTGCGTCTCTGCTTCTCCGATCAGAGTACTCACCCGTGTCTGGTACTGTTGAAAGTACTCCAATTGCCTCCCGATGTGAATAATGTTCAGCTGCATTACATATATTTCCCAAGCACATAAATAACATAAACTGATTAAACTTAATTAATGCATTTGTTCAAAGGCGAAACTTACAAACTGGAAACCGGTGTCGTTGAGGACCCCGACACCGGCAGAAGCGAAATTCGAACCGTCGAGCAGCCTCTGTCCTTTAGCATCTGGAGCCAGGTACGGCGCCGGAGATGTCATGCCCATCTGCTCACCTGAAAGCAAAAAACCATACATTTTAACATTTTGTATAGTGTATTATGATTACTACGGTTACTAAGCCATGCAAGAAATGTACGTACTGATGATATCAGGGATGTTGAGGCCGTTGGAGAAGCGGCCGGTGGGGCGGTGTTCGGGGAAGTCGATGCCGTAGGGAGGGGAATCGGCGCGGGCGCTGGTGAGGAGGTAGTTGTTGTTGCCGTTGTCCACAAGCGAGTCGCCGAACACGAAAAACGCTCTGGCCTCGGCTTCATATGAGCCGAGGGCCAAGATAGTAGACAGCAGCAGCAAAGCTGATGAGAAGGCCTCCATGGAAAGATGGTTTGGGTGTATGGGGAGATGGAGATGAAGATTGGAGGTGAGAGTGTTGAGGAATGTTGAGGGGGATTTTATATTATGGGAGCTGGTGCTTCATTTATTAGGGCTTGTCTACCATTGCTCTGATGAGGAAGGAGATCACTGGACCACCACTCACTGAGTTGAAGGGAGTGTTTGCATAGCTATTTGGCAGCCAATCAATTGGTGAATTAGTATCCACATTTCTTTTGTTCTTTGTTTGGTTTGGCTTAAAACTACACCAAATCTTTTCGAAATGTAGCTAGGAAACAACATGGATTAATGTCACTATGCCTAAAGTTTAGGCTAATTAATGTTAATAAATATTAAAACAACCTCAAGGGAATCTAAAGTTCAGACAGGTTGATGTTTCGTGATTTTATGCTGATGTTTTTTGATAATTTTATGAGATACAAATATCAACAATTTATCAATAACGTTCAGCATGAAAATCATGATACCTAGATGCTATAAACTATAGCGGTAGTTAAATTTCATTAACCTCAAGTTAAACAGAAATTTTTTAAAAAAATCAAATGAATGGCTGAATCATTGTGATTTATTCTTTTCATATATGTTGAAACAAAATATGAAAATTAATTTCTTTGTCTTAAAGAAATAGGTCTCTGTGGGTAAAAGTAGTAGTATTTTTATTTGTACAAGAAATCAAAAGTCCCTTTCGTTGGCAGTAGTTCTTGATATTATTGGTTGTATGATGAGTCTTGTGTAGTAGATTTTACTATTGGGGCGGCGCATTGAATGCAAAGAAATTAACTAACCAGGGTAACTGAAAATGTACATTACCAAACTGGGACATTTGATTTGACTGACAAGTAACAATACATGACAGAGGATAATTTTCTGGATTATGATTATTATTCATGCCAGAATTCCACTTCGCCCTGTAAAACCGTATGCCGTACCACTCCAAACTCTTTTAACTATTATTCATTTTTCATAAAATAAATATTTTATTCTTTTGTATTTACATTTTTTTTTCTTAATATACTTTTGTATTTACACCTCGTGTGTCTTTTTTTAGTGGCAGAACTCTTGATCAGAGATGAGATTATTTTTGAAAATATTAATGTGGTATTTATATTTTGTATATACGTGATTTAAACAATTTATCAAGATCTAAAACTTTTTTACTTAAAACGTGCTCATGTACTCTTGATTTCTTTGTTAAGTGTTCATATACACTTGAATTTTTGAAAATTGCTCTGGTATATATAGTGGTATTCCTGGACTCTTAATCGGCATCTGAATGTTTATTTCAATACACATTTGAATAGCCGACTCGAGTTTTTTTTGAAAAACTCTAACGTACTTACCGAATAACTCAATGGTACAAGCAATTTGTTTTTATTTTTGAGCCTTTTAAGTCAAACCTAGTCAAATTGAATCACATGATGAACATATATTTAGGGGTGTTCAAAAATACCCGGCCCGCACTACCCGCCCCGTTGGCCCACCGATCCGGGATAAAATAACCGGGTAATTTATTATTTTTCTGGGTCGGGTACCCGGCCCGAATATTATACAATTTTTCGGGTCCGGGTCCGGGTCACACAAATGCATTTTCCGGGTACCCGGGAACCCGGTATTGTATATGTTATTTATTTGAAATCAATGTTAAATATCGTTTATACTTGTAATTTTGGAGAAGTGAATTTACCCTATTAAACTTCTCAACTCAATACAAGTGTTTTGTTTATTTCCTCAATTATAAAAGAGACTTAAGATTATACGTAATTTGTAGGTAATATCGAGAGTATCAAGTCTACTTCATTTATAATATATAATATATACTCTTTTCAAATAAGACTTTAACTCAAACTGTAAATTGTGTGATTTTTTCCGCACAAATAGATCTTTTAATGAAAATTTTGAAGTAAATACAAATTATTCTTTTATGCATTCTTTCTTACACTCATTGTTTATGTTTGAAATAAAGTTCTCAACTTTTCTTTGTTTAAAAACTTAATACGTGAGTTAATTATGATGATTTGTTATGATGAAATCCTTCAAAAAAAATTAATATATTGTATCAAGCGGGTCAACGGGTACCCTGAAATCCGGCCCGATATTTCGGGTACCCGCACTTCCGGGTACCCTGTTCTTCCGGGTCGGGCCATGGCCCGCATTTTGAACTACCCGCATATACGGGTACCCGATGTGCGGGTACCCGTAAGTCCGGGTACCCGGTTTTGAACACCCCTACATATATTATATATGTGGAATGCATTTTGTAAGCCGTTTTACATTGATTAATAAAGAACTTGCACACATCCATCAAAACCTGTAGCTTTCTCTTTGGTGACACAAAAATCCGATTTGTTTACTTAATTAATTTATTAGGGCCTGCATTGGGATTCTCGACGGTGATTGATTACCCAATAGCAAATATCCCCTAAATAGGCCCTGTACAATAGTGCTTATTTCCAGCACCTCCAGCACCTACCAGCACCTACCAGCACCCTCCAGCATCCTCCAGCACCTTCCAGCACTTGTCACTATTCACATACATGAATGATTTATTTTTTAAAAAAAAATAAAAAGTAATTTTTCTTTAGAATTAGTTTCAATATGTTGTGTACGAATTAATCATTCTTTAAATATATAGTTTCATAATTATGTACATCATAATTATACAATTTTAATTTAATTTCAACACCCTCCAGCACCCCTCCAGCACCCTCCAGCACCCCTCCAGCACCCTCCAGCACCCTCCAGCACCTTCCAATAGGGCTGTAAACGAGTCGAGTCGAGCTCGAACAGACCTGTGTTCGAGTTCGAGTTCGAGTTCGTATTGCATGTTCGTGATCGAGTTCGAGCTCGTACGAGTTGAGATATTTTAGTTCGAGCTCGATTCGTGTGAGTTTTAGAAAGTTCGAGCTCGACTCGTGAGCTCGATAAAAAATCGAGTTCGAACTCGAACTCGAGCTAGTTCGAGCTCATTAAAGAATTAATGAATAAAATTTAATTAATTTATATAAAAATTCTATATAAAAATTCTATTCAAGCTGCTCGACGAGCCTATCGAGCTGGCTCTTATGAGCTCGAGTTCGAGCTCGTATATAAACGAACGAGCTCGAGTTCGAGTTCGAACTGGTCAAACCGAGTTCGAAAACGAACTTTGACCGAGTTGTTCGCGAGTTGTTCACGAACGGTTCAGTTCATTTACACCCCTACCTTCCAACACCCTCCAGCACCTTCCAACACCAGTTACCAATTTTTGCCCTATTGGACAGGGTCATAGACCATTAATTAATTGACATTTTGTTTCTAAATCTGGTAAGCCAATTGAGCACACACGTCATAATTAATTAGACAGAAAAACCGTTTCTTTAGGTCCAACAATATCGTGATCATCGAGAGATTCATTTGATATTATGTTTTTTCATGGGAGCCTACAAAATTTAATTTTTGGAAAATGTATTTTAGGAACTAAGAAAGCTCCATTTGATTTGAAAACTCTAAGTGACATATCATTAAGGCACTTTTATGTTAACTATGTGTTGGCTCCGTCAATTTCATCAAATAATTGGGAGTGTATTATTTGACATTGACTTGTTAATTAATATTATATTGACCTAGATGTATAAATTTTGACATTATTGAATATATTTACTTTTAAAATATAAATATACATGATATCGTGAGCACTGAGGTTACGGAATTTTGTTTTGTTATTGGATCTGATTTCCGTATGGCAATATTAAGTTCTCGGTGCTAAGTTGCTAACTGTTCAAAGTTGTCGTCACTAGTTGATCTTTGGTATAAATATATCGCTGATTGTCTATTGCTAATTACCCGCAAATTATTATAGGTTGCTTCACGCAGGTCTATTTTTCTCTTTCACATCCATATTTTTACCATAATACCCCTAATATTATTAAGGCAAAAATTAACTTGAAATCATAAGGTTTCATCAGGGCATTATGATAAAAATACGGACCTGCAAGAGAAAAATGGACCTGCATGAGAAATTGTTCTTATTTACTACAGGTTTTCTAACTATTTGACCACTGCTAACTATTTTCGTGTTACTGCCGCCACTCATGTGATTTCATCAATTTGCCGATTGATTTGCTATTAATTTATATTGAATAGCATGCATGCATACTAATACTATAGATTAATACTTTATTCTCCTTTGGTTACCCTCATATGTTGATTTGATTTTTTATGTCAATTCCAATGTAAATCGATGTTGTGCGTTTCCCAGAAACATATGAATGATATTTGATTTTTTTTTTAAAAAAAACAACTTTATTCTCCTTTACTAAAGACAAAAAAGAAACAAAATATGAAAGAGCTGGTAATTATGAGAAAGATCAATTACCATTCAACTAACATTATTTATTTTCGAATAAGTATACATCCAGCATTAAGTATCTCTATAATATCATCTTGCAAAGAATAGATTTTGCTGAATTTTTTATCTCTATTTCAGATTGAAGAAAGAGGCCTCAACTGTAAAGATGGAGTTTCAAATGCTAGCTGCTTCTAACGTTTCCAACTGGTGTTGACAATAGATTTATCACTAGCTGTTGTAGACTAGTTTCTTCTGGTGCATACTCTTGGTTCAAAAGGAGGAAGAGCTTTATTATGACTTCTAATCTAGCTATTTAACGGGAGGAGAAATCCGAGTCAAAAGTAGTCTTTACTCACTTGTTGGCGACTCCGTTTTCACTAGATTAGTAGACCGTGTGGGCTGACTTGTCTGCTTATTGCGTGTTAGATAGCTTTCATGCGTGCTCAATACTGTCATATAGCTTTTCGGAAATTCTCTTTTACCGTGAGATGACCGAAAAGTGAGAGTTTTGAGCTGATAGAGTCTGAACTGACCGGGGTTTCTTTTACCGTGAGACTTACTGGAAGGTGACGATAATATCTTTGCGTAGTCTGATTTTCTGAATACTACTTGGGCATCCAACATGTGAGACCAGCACTTGTCGGATTGTTGATAGTATTGATTCTTTGTATCCCTGTTTTCTTAGTTTCTAGTTGTAGTATAGTGTAGTTTTAGATATGCTGTTACAGGCATTAGACACAGAGAAGTACTAAAATTGCTACATTGTTAGAAAACTTCTCTGGAGTCCTACTCGCCTCCACACATGGAGTTACAGCAGCCTCCGGGCTACACCTTGCTTCCAGGCGAAAGCCTAGGAAATATCGCCTTTGGGCACCTGTATTTTATTTCTGTTTTGTTATTTACGGCATGGGGAAGCCAATATAATCCCTCCACCAACGGTGGTTTCAATTAAAAAAAAAAAACAAAAGGAGGAAGAGCTGTGATTTCCTCTTAAGTCATCTTAGCTAGCTAGTCTTATCATTTCTGGGTTTGTTTTAAATGATTCCTCTATATTATTCTACTATTCTTTTGGTTCTCTAACAATCATTCCGAACAAATTTGTCGTTCGCCTGGGAAACGAATCACTAACATGGATGGAAGGCTGTTTTTTAGGGCTACTTCATTTAGATATCCTTTATTAGAGAGGTCCAGGGACTTTTGTTACCTCTTTTGTACATGAACTGAGCTCTTGAGCTCCTGGTGTTATTTTATTCATTTTGTAGGTTTGGAGAGGCCAAATAGAATTCCCCAATCAATAGATGGTTTACCTTAAAAAATACAAACTATAATAGCATCTTCTATTTTTGTGTATAAAAACGTTGGCACGTATCCAATACAAAAGTACATGTATAAAATTATAAGTATTTGTTTATTATTTATTTGTAGAATATATATATATATATATATATATATATATATATATATATATATATATATGGTGAGGAACAAATATTGGACCGAGTAATAAAGATAATTAATAACGAAGCCATGTGAAAATAAAAATAAATATGGTGGGGTGGCATTCTAGCTACTCTCTTTTTCACATAAAATCGTTGGTTTTCTAATTTGATGTAAAAAAAACTAAGAAAATTAATTTAATCCTCTCAACTACAACTGCAACAAAATTTCATCTCCTAAGATTGTTCCCCAAATAGTGATTCCGAGAGTAATATTCCTTTCTTATTGAACCACAGCTATAAGAATTTCTGCTTCGAAACCAAAATGAACGATGTTTATTCACAACGCATATAGTACTTTAAAAAAGTAGTGTCTCCTCATTCAATAAATAGAGTATGATTTTTCATTTTCCATTATTTTTATTTGTAAAGAAGTTATGCAAATTTTTGTTTTTATTCTTATCTTAAAATTTTAAAAATCTTGATTTTACCCACTATTTTACCAAAATTATTTATAATATATATAAATTATGAAATTACCCCATCCATTTCATATTTCTGGATCCGTCGATTCACGCAAGCACAATCCAAACTAGTATAGAGTTGGTTAATTTGGTGGTCGTATTTTTATTTATTGTGTTTCATGTTCTCGATTTGTTTGTACGGATCGTGTTTCCATTTGTTTGTAATTTTTAAGCTACTAGATTAGGTCAAATTTTACAGTATTACTCACGTATTTATACTATACTCACGTATTTGATCTTTGTCTTTATAGTGATGTCAACATCGGCAATTTGTGGTCGCCAAACTAGGTCCGATCGATTATCTCACCAAAAAGTTCAGGCTCTTAAATTTGAATGATCGTACATGCATTAACATCCCAGGCAAATCATCGACTTTTAAGTGCTGTAACAATATTGGGTGGCTCCCCCATACTCATTTTCATTCACTTTAATAGTTTCATTTTTACTTTCTCATCATAAAATATGATTCTAATTAATTATGATCAATTTTTATTTTCACCAAAAATATCACCCATTTACAACTCTCTCTTAGTACACAACGATATAATTAACGAAAATAGAAACAAGAAACAACGTACGGGGTGCATCAATCTATATTTGTAGGGGTTTGCTAGTTATATGCATATCTATTTTTCTCTTGCAAGTTATTTTTTTACCATGATTATCTTTAAAAGGCTTAACTGTATTTATAAAAATAAAAAATAAAAGCAAAAGTCTCAAAAAAATTGAGCTTACTTGTTTATTTTATGACACAGAACTGACAGAAGGGCGTGTTTATTTACGGGGGACACTGGTTAATTTGTACGAGTAAAGACGTACATGCAACATTTAGACTATATGCTACGATTAAGGAGAGAAACAAAATACAATTGAGCCAAGAAGACAAAAATGAAATATGTTTGGGTCCTTTTCAAAAAAAATATAAAATGAATATGTTTGGGTCAATAAATAAGCGTGAAATGTTGGTTGATCTCATTTATATTTACCAACACTCATAAACAACAGACTGGACTGGTGCATACGAAACTACGAATGGATGAGTGAAGATGGGGAGAGGTGGTAATTATAGTTTGATGGGAAGTTTCCCCACTAAAAAGTTTTCTATAAATTTCTTTATTTCATTTTAAAAAAAATTCATTCAAGGTCCTGGAAACACACAGAAACGATTAGAATGAGTGGAATTGACATCCAATTCGACTAGTGTATTACAGAATAACCGAACTATATGACAACCAGATTAATTGTGTCTATACTATTACAGTTTAAGAGATCCAATAAAATATATGATACCGCCTTCAAGGATATTATCTTTCAACCGCGAAAACCACATCCGCTTGGCAGAGAAGAGCGTCTACCGCATCAATTACTACTATTATAAATTTCTTTCATAATTTTCTTCAATTGTTTCGAGATTTTTCAATCAGAAAGATGAGATTATATTGGTTTTTTCATAACCATAAAATAAAGTATGAAAAAAAAGAAAAGGCCATTTAAGCTCGGTTTGTACAAAAACATTACCCCATAGTAAGGACCATCTAAGAGCTTCCAAAATAATATAATGAGGTTCCATTTTTAGATGATTAATGAACCATCTATTGTTGACTGACAAACAAATCAGCAAATCATCAAAACGAAACTCCTATTAGTCGATGAAGACACAACTTTGATGACTATTAGATGACTAGGTATCTTTGGGGGCAAAGAATGAAGAAAGCACCATTGCAATTGCTGAAGCAGCCGGAAACGTGAATGCACCTAGGTCAGTCTGAGGCTCTAAAATATGTCTCTCCTTTTTTATTGATTAAATTCCTCGAGGAATGCACCTATGATTACCATGAAGATTCATAGACTAATTTTGAGTAGATTTTATTCATTTTTAACATTTGAAATTCCAATGGCATGGATCTAACAAGAGAGAATTTTTCCAGAACCCTCAATCCTTTGCGAAATGCTCATTATATCCCCCTATAAAAAATAAACGTTATTCGAGCCCCCTAACTTTTCATTTTTTGCTTCAAATCACCCCTATCTGTTAATTTGGATGTTAAATCAAACTTTCCATCCATATTTTAAGGGGTAAACATGTCATTTCTTATATAACAAGAGAAAATTATTGTTAAGGGCATAATAAGAAGTAAAATTCATAATTAGGGCGTAAAATTTTTAATATTTCTACTAAGGGCATAATATGAATTTCATAATTAAAATAATATTTATATGACTACTCTACCCTTAAATAAAAACCACATTACAATAATTGAATAAATGAACTTATTATTGTAGCAAAAAAAGTTATGGAAAATAAAATCAGTTTAGTTTGAATTATTTCAATTCAACTACATTTCAAATTTATAAAAAGAGAGCTCATTTTCATTAATCTCACTTGAATTTAATTTATTTAGTTCGTCAATATTTTAGTCAATGAAATTTTAATTACATGAATTTATATCCCTACATCTTCTTAAAATTTCTTAGTTCAGTTATCTCATCCAAATTTGAGTCAATATTTTTTTATTATTTTACTTAAATTACATTTTTCTACGTATTTTTGTAATTTTGTTCAGTTTAATTCAATTCAAATAAATCCAACACAAATTTCGTTTAGTTTAGTTCAACTAAAATGACCTTGGTAAAAGTTATAAAATTAAACATCATAGAAACAAAATAATAAATAATGGTAGAAAGAACAATTAAAGGCTAAAGTAGTCATTTAGCTATTTTTAAAACTAAGAATATGATGTCACGCCCCTAATAGGCATATTGAAAGTTTTACACCTTAAGTGGAAATTTTACTTCTTATTACGCCCTTAACGAGAATTATCCATAGTTTTATAAGAAAATTACATGTTTTCCCCTTAAAATATAGGGGTTGCTCCATGCAGGTCCATTTTTCTCTTGCAGGTCCGTATTTTTACCATAATACCCCTAATATTGTTAAAACAAAAATGGGCTTGAAATCATAAGGTACCATCAGGGGGCATTATGGTAAAAATACGGACCTGCAAAAGAAAAATGGACCTGCATGGAGAAATTGCTTAAAATATGGATGGAAAGTTTGATTTAACTGCCAAACTATCAGAATGGGGTGATTTGAAGCAAAAATGAAAGGTTTGGGGGCTAGAACAACATTTATTTTTTATAGGGGGTTAGGATGACCATTTCTCCAAGGATAGGGGGTTACGGAAAAATTCTCTCGTCTAAAATAATCATGTCTCTTGTGATAGTGTCAAGCTTAGAGAAAAGGACATAAGAATGAGTTTGAAACTTTCTGGCCAAATTTGTTTGTCTATTAGCAGCCATATTACCTTCCATAAATGTATGTATAACTCGGGTTTGATCTATCAATGCAGTTCATCAGCCAGTTCAAACAAAGGCCAAGTTCCACCCCAATGATATCAAGAACAAACATGATCTAATTCATCATAACTCATGATTACTAACTCATATGCTCCTTCCTATAAGTACTGAACTCACAACTACCAAACATAATGCTAGGTAGAACCGGACAAGCCAGAGTTGTGGATTTTTTCCTTCTTATTTTTCAAGATTTTGAAGTATTCTGCCGTGATATATAGTATGAGATTGTTTTCCTAGAATTTGTTCACATTCTAGCAAGTTTTATCATGGTTATCTGTTCATATTTCTTGAGAATCTTGTTTGCCGAAACTCATAATGTTAAAGGTGCATCTGGTGTATTTTGTGGACTATAGCTCTTTACTATTGTGCTTATTTTTTATATAGATATTGGTTTTCTGATCTTTGATTGTGAAATTGAAGGTCAATTAGCTCAAATGGTAGAGCATTGTGCATTTTGCACAAGGGTGTGGGCTCGAATACCACAGACTGTTAGTACTCTATCTTGTTCTCTTCTTGATGTTATTCACCTTTGTTCATACCATTTGAAAGTAGTCAATTTTTTTGATAACACAATCATGAAGTCAATTTTTTTGATATTATAATCATGAAGAAGAGGAAAAATTAGTAGTACTTCCTGGCAAAATATATATGGCAGTTTTATCATGTAGCAGTATTTGATGATCAATTAATTTTCACATGGGCGAAATCTTTACATCAAGCATGCACAACTAACTATGACAACATGCCCTACATTAACATAGGAGTGCTAGGATTGATAATTTGCAGGAACATTAACAAATGTAACAGCAAGTTAGCAAAATTTGTCCTAATCTTGTACTAGCTAATCAACCAAGATCAAGGTATGTCCTTTTCTTGTAACTAATGAATCACCGAGTTTTTCACCGACATCCCAACAAGAATATCACTCCACGTTGTTCGTTGTACACCGATAAGGCCAGCCGTAGACACTCTCCTTGGCTTATCCTTAATGTCAATGCCAAATTTTGGATGTTTTGACTGCATTCTGTGAATTGGGCAGCACTTGTATTTTTCGGGGTACCACAATTCCCTAGGTAAGTACTCTAATTTCGTGCCATATTAGACAGCTACCACGTGTTTATGTATTGGCTTGACTTACTTTCCTGTTTTATTCACTTGGCACTGATATGGGGAATGCCGAATGCCTAAGTGAACATTAGGCGTGATAATGAGCCGATCATTGAGATGTTAAGTTTCGTGCATTTAAATATAATCGATCTTGAGTTGAGCTCGATCATGTCACGATCTTGAACTATTGTATTCATCGATCATATTATCGATATCGAACCGGTATCGATCTTGTTTTGATTATCAAAATTGAAGTTCGAGACATGTCTTATTTTAAAATTTTAGCTCGATTTTGACTCATTTTAAATATGTTTAAGAGGTGATACTAAATTTAATAATTTGAACTAGATCTAATTAATATTTTTCCATACTTTCCTTGTTTTTATAGTGACTCATCGTCTACAATCTCCCCTTTTTAAGTTACAATCTTGTTCTTTTTCTATAATGATAAATCATTTTATTTATTTAATTACATCTATTTACATATTTTTATAGTGTACTTTTTTCATAGGTATTTTACTATATAATGAGCTAATAATAGTCATTTTATCGATCCTACGTGTTCGCGATCATTATCAATCTTTCATATCCCTATGTTCATTTATTAATTGTTTATTAACCGAGTCTAGAAATTTGTTCGTGTTCTTATTATTAAATGAATGAACACGGTCGAGTTTTAATCGAGCCGATCTCGATTCTATTCATGAATGTTCATGTTAGTTCTCACCCCTAATGAACATGTACCTTATTAATATTTGTTCTGTCTATATCACCATTTTCAGCCTAACAGAATGCAATTGAACCACGGTTGACCTCACTGCCAATTTACCAAAAGAGAATTCCTGTCTGTGGGATATGGGGTAAAATTAACTTTTATATTTTGGTTTGAATGTTCATGGAAAGCACAAATATAGCTGGAAATTAATATTGCAGAGTAAACATTTTGGTATGAATGTCCATGGAAAGCTTAAATAAAGCTGGAAAGGTGAGCCTCTTCTGTAAAGTTGAATATGGAGCTCCATTGTCTGTAAATTTTCTTCACCAAAACCCCCAACTGAATCAATTTATCAGATATCTAGAGTCAACTGCTGATTACCAATATATAATATTGACACACAAGTAAACAATTCAAATTTAAGTTTGACTGTGTGTTGGTGTAAATACCAACACTCCAATAACATTTGACCCTTTTTTACCATCTCGAGATTATTTACCACTCACCTATAAACCTTTGTCTCGCTTTTTACCCCATCCCATTAAAGGCAGTGCATGCAGAAGCAACGCCCTCATCGAAAGCACAAATAAAGCCTTTGGGTATCGGAAGAAGGGAAAAACAGGCAGCCGGGCAGGTTTAAACTTCCAAGAGCATGTGTAGAAAATGGAACTGCAACATTCACCTATAAATGCTCTCCCCCATTTCTGCCATCTTTCAAGAATCACTGCGATTAGACATGGCTAGTCAAATTTCAAAAACAGTGTGTGAGACTTCTTCTGCAATGGTGGTAGCAAATGGAGGAGAGCCGCTGGCTGTTTGTGCGCCGCCGATTGTGTCGTCTTACAACACTCGCATCAGGCCGCTCCTTGACTGTGTTGACAAGCTGAGGAACCTTCAAATCATGAAAGAAGGGATCCAACTTCCAACAATCGTTGTCGTCGGGGATTAGTCCTCCGGGAAGTCGAGTGTCCTGGAATCCCTTGCTGGCATCAGCCTTCCTAGTTCCTAGAGCGGCTAATATATGCACCAGGGTACCCCTCATCATGAGGCTCCAAGATCATCCTGATTCTACACCAAAGTTGTCCTTGGAGTATGGTGCAGAGACTGTTTCCACCGATGAGGAAAATGTTGCTGACGCTATCAGAAAGGCCACTGATGAAATAGCAGGAAGGGACAATGGGATTTCCAACACCCCATTGACTTTGATCGTGAAGAAAAATGGTGCTCCTGATCTCACCATGGTTGATCTGCCTGGAATTACCAGGGTTCCTGTTCATGGACAGCCTGATAACATCTATAAGCAGATTTCGGAGATCATTGTGGAGTACATAAGGCCTGAGGAGAGCATTATTCTTAATGTGTTGCCTGCAGGTGATGACTTCGCTACCTGCGAATCGATTTGCATGTCCAAGAAGGTCGATAAGACGGGCGAGAGAACACTTGCTGTTGTCACCAAGACAGACAAGCATCCTGAGAACCTGCTCGAAGGTAATGAGGAAGCTCGAGCTGAAGAAGCTATGCTTTATGAGGAACATCCCCTGCTGTCTAAGATGAGCAAGAACATGGTAGGAATCCCTGTGTTGGCTCAGAAGTTGGTCCATATTCAGGCCACCATCATTTCTAAATGTTTGCCGAATATCATCAAGAAAATCAATGAGAGGTTGGATTCTCACTTAGCTGATCTCAGCAAGCTCCCAGGGCAGTTGACATCCCCCTCCCAGGCTGTGGCATCATTCATGAGGATTGTCTCGCAGTCCAAGGAATCCCTCAAGAAGCTTTTCCTGAGAGGGGAGTATGATGAGTACCCCGATGAAAATCATATGCACTCGACAGCCAAGCTTGCAGAGATGTTCAGTGAATATGCCAATGAACTTCAGGTCAAGTCTGCTGAGAATGACACAAGAAACAGCTTTCTGAGAGAACAAATCAGCATTTTGGAGGAGTCTAGAGGTATTGGATTGCCTAACTTCTTACCTCGTACTGCTTTTCTTGCTTTGCTTCGAAGAAAGGTGAATGGAATATCTGGCACGCCTGTGCAGTTTGTGACTCGGGTTTGGGATTATGTTGGAACCATTCTGATCCCGGTGCTGATGAAGCACAGTGATAATTATCCGCAGCTGCAATCTACAATCAGAAGGGCTGCACAGGATCTGATTAGGAGGAAGGAAGAACAATCAGTGAGCTGGATTTCAGAAATCGTCGAACAGGAAAGGATCACTGATTACACCTGTAATCCTGAGTATGTAGCAAAATGGAGTAGCCTGATGGAGAAACAAGAAGCTTTCATGGAGATTATGAATGATCACTCCAAGCCTACTTCGATCACCATTGAAGGGTATGGGGAGATTGATGTTGGGCCCTTGAGGAACCACCACGCAATCGTTCAACAGGCGTTTGATCTGAAGATGAGGATGACCGCGTACTGGAGGCTCGTGCTGCGCAGGCTGGTGGACTCCATGGCGCTGCATTTGCTTCACAGCATTCAGAATCTGGTGAATTCTGACATGGAAGCTGAGATCATTAGTAAGCTGATGGAGCCTCATGGCGGTGGGATAGAGCGGATGCTGGAGGAGTCTCCCAAGATTTCCGAGAAGAGGTACCGCCTCACACAAAGCATCAAGCTGCTGAATGAATCCAAGGAGGTGGTCTCCAAGATCATGGACAAAGTCTCTGGTTATTCTGAGTGATTCAATCCTCGGGTGCTGTTTGAATTTGGTTCTGCTGTTTTTCTTTACTTTCATTTCTAGTTTGTTCCATCTTATATCTCGATTCCTTGTTTGTTGTGGCTTTTGGATGCATTTCTGTTTTGGCTTTTGGAAAGGCTTCACTCTTTTGAGCAATTCGTGTAATTGTGTTCTTGATGTTTGAATCTACTATGTAATGCATCACTCTTTTAATTACATTTCTAGATGCTATATCTACAAAAACCAGCTGATGCTTGTTTGATAACTATCCGCAGCTGCAATCAACAGCTGATGACCATTAATGCATCATTCTTTCAACTAGATTTCTAGATGTTATATTTCTAAATGATTCAGATTATTTGTGGAGTTTAAGCGCAAGCAACTAAAACTACAATTATGAGCCAGCCATAAGATTTCAAGCAAGTAAAACTACAACTCTAAGCCATTAGATTTCAAGGAGCCTTTTGTATGTTTGATGTTGAAGGGAAGAGTCTATCATGCAGAACATGAAGTCAGTTGAGCAAAGGCCTAATCGAATGTGAAGCAAGTTCAGAAACTACAATCGACCATCCAAGTTACAGTCATCCGATACCTAAATTCGTAGGGCATGGACATTGAGATTACAAACGACCATCAAGGAGCTGCAATTCTGTACAGAGTTCTAAAAAATTAAAAAATAAATATCTACTAACTCTAAAAGCGGAGATCCTCTTCTACAGTGCTACCTATGCTCAATTTCTTACACGCGTCCCTCTACGTGGTGATTTCACGTTCTTCTCGAGTCCACGCGTCGCTCAAAAGTCAAAACCAAATCCTTCCACAGTTCTACCATTTTTAGTCTTAAGTGAAGTTCAATATTTACCGATCATAACATCCAAACCACCAACACGGCTGCAGCTTCCGTCATTGGCCCGGATGATGCGACCGGCGAGTCGACGCACGGTTATATTTCCAGATAGACCTTTGCCCTCATTATGGTAACTTCACCATTCCCTCTGTTCTGTGATTATGATTCTCGAATCGATTCTTGTTCTTTTTATGAAATTTTCTTCTATTCACGTGGTTTTTCACCTTCTGCTCAGATAATCTAATCACGCACACTTTTGCTTTTCTATGCATTCAAGGTGTTCGAGACTTTGCCTGAGTTAACTTCTTCCACAGGTCAGCAATATTTTTCTTATTTAATGATTTGTACACTGTTTTGTTTTAGATTTTGTGTATATATTTGTAGTTACACGCACCATTGTTTAACGAAGCATTTGTTCTTGTTGGCTTTTTTATTCCCTTTCACAAATTTTAATTTTGTACAATTTAGAGTTAACCCTAGATGAAAGTGTGGTACATTCCCTGGCCCCCTTTCATCTTATTTGAAATTTACGAAATTAAAAATAGTTCTCCTTTTGTTGATGCAAATCAATGAATGGGTTCAAAACTCATGGAAGATTTGATAGATTCATAGAAGCTTCTTCATTCTCCAAATTCTTTGCTGTCCAGTTGTGTTTTATCTAAGGGCATGTTTACTTTTATTAATAGATTCATCTGAATGGTGTTGCAGGAACCGCTACGGCTCATCCTATTGAACAACTATATTTTCACCGAGGGAAAATATCATTTGCTGGCAGTATGAAACTCCGTTTCAATTTCCAGATATTAGGTTCTGCCAAATTCAAAAAATTCCTGTTGCTTCTTGGATTATATGATTTATGTTTTTATATTAAGTTGTTAGTTAAGATATATTATTCGGAGGTAGTTTTTTTAAAAAAATCCAAACTTGGGCTTCCTGGTTATTGTTTTAATTGCTTTTAATTTTAAATGGTTTTGGATTTCTTGACAAGATTAATCTGAAGAAATCTGGTTGCATGAATGGTGTTTGTTGTTTAGTCTATGAACTGGATGTGATGAGCCAAATGAATCTTGCAGGAAGCCACAGTGCATTAACAATTGTCGTGTCAGGTATGATCAACTTTGGCCATGGTTTGCTTTTAAAGCATTTTTGTAAATTTTGTGATTTCTGAATTTTTGATGGTTTTGGCAGTTGCTTGATAAAATGCAGGTTTTTTATTGCATGGTTTTCATGTCTGGGTACTGGTTTAGTTTGCGATATGCTGCATTACAAATGTCGTTTAAATAGAAGTTTATGAACCAAAAAGTTAGTTACAGTGCCGCGTATTTGTTAGAATTTCTCGTTCTTGCGATTTCCTCCGTTGGGTGAATTAATCTTGTTAGCTATCTGGTTAATCATCATTTCTAATGTCAACTCTTTTCTTTTGTGTAAGTATCTTTTTGTCAGTTATAGCTCAAGTTATAGTCTTGGTGGGTATTTTTTCCCTGATGTTTTCTCTCTGACCTGGATTACAGTTGAAACTTTGTACTCCAAGTCCCGATGATCTTTAGTTAGTATAAAGCGCGTTTCCAATACTCTAATGTCACAAGCAACAATCGTGAAAAATGAAGGTGATGGTCCTGGTGGATGATGGATCTGTCCTCCATGAAGTCTAATGTTATCAGCAACTAATGCTGCCTCCAGGCTCCAGCAAGTCTTGTGTACATCTTTGTTCAGGAGTATTTGAAAATTGTAGGTATGGTTTTAATACAACATTGATCGGTGAGGCTAGCAATTTTTTGCTTCTTCGATTTTGTGCTGCATTTGCTTATGATGGATCGAAGCTTATTTGATTCAGACTTGCTTATTAATAAGATTTGCTATAGATCAACAAATTAACTTTTTTTTATTAGGCTATACATTTGTCATTGATATGATTACTATTTATGTACTTGTCAGATACTCATATCCAATTAAAGAAGCTCCAATGAAGAATTTCAAAAACTCCATCCCGGTAAAAATATTGTACAATTAGTTATGTTTTGCAATCCTGTTAAGTTTAGACACTGATGCTCTTATTTCAGCAACAATCTTTTCTAACTGTTACATTCTGGTGTTGGGAGATCATCTCTTTTGTTGATTTTTGTGGAGTACTGGTGGTCTCAACTACGAGCGCATGACAACTTGTTCTTCTTCTTTTTTTTCCACAACTTAATTTATACACGAAATGTAATCAAAGCAGTTGTTAGACTTATGGATATGGAACTGGTGTTGGTGGATTCGTCTCTCAAATTCCTGAACTTTGGTGAGTTTGGTACTTGATTTTTTTGTTAGGCTTTTTCCTTATTACCCCAGATCTTAGTATGTGTATAAGGTATCTCTGATCATACATGCAAGTGTCACAAATGTCTAGCCTCTTGAATATTGACGTGTACATGACCATTCTTGTCATTAAAAATTATAGTATCCTATGTAATGAAGCTAAAACATGCTCCATGTAAATTTTATGTCCTATTATTTTTTTTATAACTTTATTCATCTGATGTTTAGCTGATTTTAAGCAAAATCTGATGCTTGTAGTGTTTGATGGATTTAAGTTATGAGCTCTACAAATTGGATCTCATATATATGCAGGAAAACCATAATTGGGGAATGTTGTTGTAGGAGATTTAAGAAATTGAAGCCAAATACAAGAAAACAATGATGACCTCAAGCTCAGGTACAATAGAAGTTAATAATACTAACAATTTTTCAATGGTATAGGGGTTCTCATACACCAAATTTGGATGCATGCTTTGTACTGGCGGATTCCGTCGTTGACAACAGGGAGGTAAACTTGTACTGTTCACATCCTTCTTTTGATCAAAGTTTGTAATTCTTTGTCGTATTCGATTTTATCCTCGATTGTTTTTTTGGTGCAATCAACTGCACTTAATTTCAGAGTTGTATGGTTGGTGATTATGATGTGCATTTTTAAATTACTATGGTGATAATTTGATGTTTTGCAGAGCTCGTGCTTAGGGCTGAGTCTTATCATGATCGCCCCATTGTAGTGCAAAAGAGGGCTCACTCTAAAAGTTAGCTGGTCTTGGTACTTAAAATGGTGTTTGAGTTCTCTAGATAAAATCTTGTTTGTTTGTGTATGTGTCTGCATTTTAAGTTTGATGTGTCATTTATTAGGTTGGAAAACAAATAACTTCTCTTTAGGTTGATGTGTAATGTTATTGATAGTTCAAACTCCGTCTCTGGTGTGAGTGGTCGAATATCATCTAAGTTTGATCAGTTCAAGGAACTAAAGGCTGAGCGTGAGATTGTTTTGTTGCTACTCTTGAAGATTGATGGATAGTACATGGGCAAAACCCTATGTCACTTCAACTTATTTCACCACTAATTAATTTATTTTCTATAAAGAAAGTTGTCTTTTATATTTCTTGTTATACAAAACTCTGCAAATTAAAAAATCAAAAATCAAAAATCTTAATCATTATTTATATAAGTTTAAAAACAAGTTAGCAGTGATGATAAAAAACAAAAAATTTTGTTCAGCTTGGTTAGTTGTGATGATAAAAACAAAAAATTTAGTTCAGTTTGGCATACAAATTCTCCTCTCCTCCACAAATTACTCCTACTCTGTACCAATTTCAGTTCAAGAAACACAGTAACATAAAAACATCAAAAATGATCATGTTAATATGTTGTAAGAAATGTCATCATAAAACTGAACATTGTAAACTTAACTAATTATTTTTTGATAAAACTTAATGATAAGTTAAATCAAAGAACATCAATTGTTTAACAGGATAAAAATAAATAGAAAAAAGTTACCATATACCCCGAGTTATTGTGTATGTGTTAATATACCCCTCAGTTCTTGGAAAATGCTGATATACCCCTGATTTGTAACTTTGATTGAATTTTGATCCATCAAACATGTTGATTTGTAAAGAACAAAGTTTACAACTGCAACATTGAAGCGGCGGCAAGAGAATTGAAAATATAAACCCAAAATTTTGAAATTTAAACCATATTTAACACACGCAACACAAGTCAATTGAGACAAAAATTACCACCGAATTCGCCATCGGATGATTTTGTCTTTTCAAATCGATTTTGACCGGCAAGAAAACACTCTAGGATTACGGCAAAATAAAATTTTCGTCGATCCAAAGGCATATCAGCACTTTACAAGAATTCGGGGTATATTAATACATACCCCAAGAACTCAGGAGTACATAGGGGTTTTGCTCAAATAAATAAAGTGGAAGTTGAAGACTTGAAGTCTTTCTTTTATCAAAAGTACTACATTGATTCTTTTGTGAGCTTTGCCATAAAGCTCTGAGTGCAGAAAAATTGATGCTTTCTTTTCGGTGATTCACGTTGAAAGTTAAACAGCTCCAAAACCCTCCGCTGTGGTAAACTATCATTAACACTTTCCCCAGCGAGTGCTCTAAAGGAACCAATACTTGCATGGAAAGATGGTGGAACTCCAACTTTCTGCGTCATCTTTCTTTTCCTTATTCCTTTTCATTTAGTTATTAATCATGCTAAGTTTTACTGTGAGTTTAAAAAATGAAAACCAAACATATTCACCTATAAATATGCTCCCCCCATTTCTGTCATCCTCTGTGATTAGGCATGGCTAGTAACAGTTCAAAAACAGTGAGGGAGACTTCTTCTGCAATGGTGATGGACAATGGAGAAGAGCCGCCAATTGTGTCGTCTTACAACACTCGCATTCGGCCTCTGCTTGACTGCGTGGACACGTTGAGGAACCTTCAAATCATGCAAGAAGGGATCCAGCTTCCAACTATTGTTGTGGTCGGTGATCAGTCCTCCGGGAAGTCGAGTGTCCTGGAATCCCTTGCTGGCATCAGCCTTCCTAGAGGGGTGGGGATATGCACCAGGGTACCCCTCATCATGAGGCTCCAAGCTCATCCTGATCCTACACCAGAGCTGTCCTTGGAGTATGGCGGAAACACCGTTTCCACCGATGAGGAGAATGTTGCAGATGACATCAATCAGGCCACTGATGAGATAGCTGGAAGGAGCAAGGGGATTTCCAACACCCCTCTGACTTTGATTGTCAAGAAAAATGGTGTTCCTGATCTCACCATGGTTGATCTTCCTGGAATCACCAGGGTTCCTGTTCATGGACAGCCTGCGAATATTTATGAGCAGATTTCGCAGATCATTATGGAGTACATTAGGCCTGAGGAGAGCATTATTCTTAATGTGCTGTCTGCAGGTCAGGACTTCACTACCTGCGAATCGATTAGCATGTCCCAGAAAGTCGATAAGACCGGGGAGAGAACACTTGCTGTTGTCACCAAGACAGACACGCATCCTCAAGACCTGCTCGAGAAGGTAACAGCCAATGATGTCAACATCGGGCTCGGCTATGTCTGCGTGAGGAATCGCATTGGGAACGAATCGTACGAGGAAGCTCGTGCTGAAGAAGCTATCCTTTATGAGGAACATCCCCTGCTGTCTAAGATCAGCAAGAACATGGTAGGAATCCCCGTGTTGGCTCAGAAGTTGGTGCATATTCAGGCCACCATCATTTCAAAATGTTTGCCGAATATCATCAAGAAAATCAATGAGAGGCTGGATTCTCATGTAGCTGATCTCAGCAAGCTCCCAGGGAAGTTGACATCCCCCTCCCAGGCTGTGGCAGCATTCATGAGGATCGTCTCGCACTCCAAAGAATCCCTCAAGAAGCTTTTCCTGAGAGGGGAGTTTGATGAGTACCCCGACGAAAAGCATATGCACTCAACAGCCAGGCTTGCAGAAATGTTCAGTGAATATGCTAGTGAACTTCAGGTCAAGTCTGCTGACATTGGCACAAAAGACAGCTTTCTGAGGGAAGAAATCAGCCTTTTGGAGGAGTCTAGAGGTATTGCATTGCCTAATTTCTTACCTCGTACCGCTTTTCTTGCTTCACTGAGAAACAAGGTGAATGGGATATCTAGCACTCCAGTGCAGTTTGTGACTCAGGTTTGGGATTATGTTGGAACCATACTGATCCCAGTGCTGATGAAGCACAGCGATAATTATCCGCAGCTGCAATCTACAATCAGAAGGGCTGCACAGGATCTGATTAAGAAGAAGGAAGAACAATCAGTGAGCCGGATTTCAGAAATCATTGAACAGGAAAGGATCACTGATTACACATGTAATCCTGAGTATGTAGCGAAATGGACTAGCCTAATGGAGAAACAAGAAGCTTTCATGGAGATTATGGACAACCACCACTGTTATTCTACTTCGATCACCATTGAAGGGTACGGGGAGATTGATGTGGAGTCGTTGAGGAGCCACCACGCAATCGCTGAGCAAGCGTTTGATCTGAAGATGAGGATGATCGCGTACTGGAGGCTGGTGCTGCGCAGGCTGGTGGACTCCATGGCGCTGCATTTGCTTTATAGCATTCAGAATCTGGTGAATTCTGATATGGAAACTGAGATCATTAACGAGCTGATGGGGCCTCATGGCGGTGGGATCGAGCGCATGCTTGAGGAGTCTCCCAAGATTGCAGAGAAGAGGTACCGTCTCACAAGAAGCATCAAGCTTCTGAATGAATCTAAGGAGGTGGTCTCCAAGATCATGGACAAGGTCTCTGGTTATCCTGAGTGATTCAATCATTTGAATTTGGTTCTGCTGTTTATTTTAAAACTTTCCTTTCTAGTTGCTCCATTTCTTGTTTGTTGTGGCTTTTGGATGCATCCCTGTTTTGGCTTTTGGAGAGGCATCACTCTTTTTCTTGATGTAATTTGAATCTAATAAGTAATGCATCCTCTTTTAATCTAATTAGATTTCTAGATGTTATATCTACAATTCAGTTAATTAATTATAATTTGTGAGCAGTTTGTGTGATGATGATTCAGATTCTTTGAAAGTTTAAGCACAACATTCTTTGAAAGTTCAAGCACAACTGCACAAGCAACTAAAACTAGATTTCAAGCAGCTGATCGTGCTTGTTTTTGTATGGTTGAAGATGTTTGAATATATAAAATCAAAAAATATGAACTGCTGATACACATTACCTGTTTGGCAGTTTCCCAAGCCATTCAATCCCAGTTTTCTTCTTTTCCTTTTTTCCCCTTCAGTGCTAATAAAGCTGCTGTAGGATTCATGCAATTCTAGTTGATCATTCTGCAATGTTAGAGAATCTCCAATGCTACATTCACTTTCAAAAATATCAATTGACATGTAGGATTGAGAGTGAGAAATTGTAAAAATCATCTCCAACCCAGGCATCAATGTAGGGTTCAATCATAGGTGTCATATGATGTGGATTGAAGGTGTCAATTAGAGCATCTCCAATGGTGAAAGGGTCAAGAGTAAAAATAAGTGTCAAATATTTAAATTTTATTGGGTGTCAATATGATGTAGAATTGAAACTTTTCATTTTGAAGTTTGGTTCTCCAATGCAACCATCAAATTTTCACAAAATATCATTAAATTAAATATTGCATTTATGTTTCAAATTTTAAAATGGAAGGATGTAATGATTAAAACTCTATATTTGTTAAATTGTCAAATTGAAGGCTTCAAAGTGAGCATCAATATATAGAGGGTGTAATTGACACCTTCAATCCACATCATATGCCACTTATGATATTTGCAATTTCTCACTCTCAATCCTACATGTAAATTGATATTTTCAAAGACTTGAGTTAGAGGGTTAGCAAATTTTCAAATTTTGATCGTCGCTGGATTGAGATTTGGGAGATTTTGAGTGGAATTTTCCACGGTTATTAAATTCTAACTTTCTTCTTTTATTCAAATCTTAATTTATGTTTTTTTGAGGTATGGTGGTGGCGAGGTTTGAAGCTATGGGTTTGATTAGATTCTTCACTATTCGCCACTACTTCAGAAATAGGATTGTGAATTTGCGATAGGGAAATACTATGTAGATGTACATAAATACTATGTATACTATGTACATCTACATTTTAATACATAATTTACAATAATACCTTTCACCTTAAATACCAATTTGTCCATTTTCTTTACATTTCTCCCACACCGGTACTCCTCCTCACCTTAAATACCAATTCCAAACCTTGTACATTTATCCACGAGCCGGTACTCCTGTACCACCGATACGGCAACACTTATTTTACTAATTCCATGATTTTTTTATTTTCTGATTATTTAATTTAATTTTGTAAATGAGTATTTTGATATACTCACAATAGTTTGTCTATTTACATTTATGTATCGCTTAATTTTTATGTAGAGAATTATAATATTATAATTATTAGTATTTAAAATTTTAATATAACGTGATTATAATTATTTAATGTTACGGTATTAAGTGTTTTCATTGCTAATTTATTTTATTTCTAACATAATTATTAGAATATAGTAATTATATTATCAATTAATTGTAACAATATTAATTTAAATTTAAAACTACATTATTAAATATTTTAGAACTTAGTACTATAAAAGTACTGTGCAAAAAATAATATTAATAATGAATTAACGTACTTATTTAAGATGTGTTTACTAAATTTTAAATAATGTATTCATGAAAAATAAGACTTTAAAATTAAAATATGCAATGATTTTACCAAAACAAATTAAAATGTACAGACTTGGGAGAGCACCGGTTTCGGCGGTAGTTCAAATGTACACTTGAAGAGGGCGGCTCGGTAATCGGTACTACAAATCAAATGTACAGTGTCAATTTCTCTTCAACATAATGTAAGTTTAGTAAATAGGGTTGGTTTAGTAATTTTCTTTCCAAAATGTATTTGTACATAGGATATTTGTACCTATACATAGTACTTATGTTTGCGATATTGTGAGATTACTTTCACCGAATTAATCTTTTCCATTAGAATTGGTACTTTATTATTTATCATAATTTTTGTTATGTTTGAACATAAATATGAATTTCTTATACTATGTAAGTAAAGTGCCAATTACTAAGAATTTTATCACATGTTTCTACAATCATATTATTACACTATCAATTTTTACCAATTTTTTAATTTTATTATTATTACATTTATCTTCAATAACTTGGTCAAATAACTTCTCAATTACTATGAAGCAGATAATTCAATGAGCATGGAGAAATTCTCATCACACTTCTTGAGAGAAGATTAAGATTCTTTGAAACTTGAGAATGAGGAGAATCTCCATTGAGAATCAATGATCATACTTCAAATGTAGAAGAAGAGATTTTTTGTTTTTCGTTTTTTGTTTTTTGTTTTTTTTGATTAACAATGAATGTGTAAAGGTCGAAGAAGGAGAGTGATAACAATTTTTCATTATTTTTAACCTCTTTTAGAATATATTATGTGTAGACCAAAAAAATACTTATCAGTTAGTAAGACAAGTATTATTGGGTTAGAAGTAATTTTCTTTACTTAATTATCCCTAAAGGGAATTAGAATAGTTATTCGCTTCAAAAAGCGTGTGGAATAATCGACGTCGTATTGCTCTAAAATATAACATAGGTAATCTCTAATTATGTTTATTTTTTTATGTATTTAAGGTATGAAATATTTCACTCTATTAATTAAATCATCAAATTAATGTTTTCTTTGTTTAGTAATTTATGTCTTCTTTACAAGCATAGATAATGCTTAATAGAATTGCCAACACAATCATTGCTTATATATATTGTGCTATAATTAATACATCTATGCTAATATTCGGATAACCTATAATTGTCAAATGATATATACCTTAAAAATGTCAATTACTACTAGATGTTTGTAATTGATATATTTTGTACCATATATTGCTGTAATATTATATACATAAACCACATTATGTAGTAATTTTGTACTATCGTTGGATAATTGATTTTGTACTATCATTTGATTATGTTGTTTTACATTGATCAACCTCCTCTCCCAAGTCCCGGCACCAAATTCTCAATCAGAATTCAGATTATATACTACACGTACCAGACCATGCAAGGATTGATTCAAAAACTTCTTCTTTCTTCGTCTCTTTCTTTTGCGGTTCTCGGAGCTGAAGATTTGTGTTAGTCCGGCCGATGCTGAGATTGATTCATCTTTGATTGATTCACCGATTAGGATCTATGAGAATAGATACGACTCCTTACAAATTAAACCCTATATTATAATTAGGGATTTGCTACATGCAGGACCATATTTCTCATGCAGGACCATTTTTTTACCAAAATGCCCCTTTTATTGTAAAGGCAAAAAAATCTACTCAAAATGCAAGGGTACACTTGGGAGTATTATGGTAAAAAACCGGTCCTGCATGAGAAAAATGGTCCTACATATAGAAATTGGGTATAATTATTAGTGCTCCCTTTGTCTATAATTCTTGGGTTTGAAAAGACTTGATATTCATAAGCAGTCGAACACTTGCAAATTTTGAGATTTTAGAAATCTCTCTGATCGATGTTCTAGCAAGTCCACCTGGGGAAAAGCTTCAAGAAAGCACCTCACCACCATGGTATGTTTTGTGTGCATGCGTTGTTGATTTTTGATACATATTCATGTTTGGTGATTTTGTATCAATATTTGGATTGCAATTTTTCGGCTGTATCATGTATGTGTTTTTTGATAAATATGATGTGCAGAACTATATAAAGTAGAGATAAGTGATTAAAAAACTTGCCTATTACAATGTATAACGTGATGCATTATTGAATAGATACATTATATAAATTTAGTATTGGTCCATGAAGTTATGGATCGGCGGTCAAAGGTTTGGAATGGTCGAAGATATATATATGAATCAGAACGTGAAGATTGAAGAAAGATTGAAGACGAGGATGAAAAACTTGGTTCAGTTCTCTTTGACTGTAAATTAGTATTCATAGAAAAGCTATCGTATTGTTATATATCGATGATATCATCAAATGATCGATGGTGTTCTCGCAATCTAAACCAATCACAAGTTTGAGTATTAATTAATGTGAAATATCCTATAGTTTTTTCAAGATGCAAAATATAGTTTGCAATTTTTTATGTATTTCCAAGGAAACTTAATGTTGAAATTCTTGAATGAGGAATATAGAAGGCTTACAAAAATCTCCCGGAATAGATTAGGTGATTCCTACAAGTTTGCTTAATATCATATCCTTTCTATCATAGAATTTTCCGTAGGAAATTTCAAAATAAAATGATATTTATTGATCAAGAATGTTTTTGGAATATTATCTCAACATCGTATTTGAGTTGATTTTGTATTTTTCGAATATGCTACACAGTTTAATTTATGAGATATCTTATGTACTTTCTTAAACTTAAATATATCTTTAAACACATCTTAATATATTCGAATATATCCCATACCATGTAAACTCTACGTACGGTAATTATTAAGTATCAATACAAACAAAATGAACAAACTTTATTTACAAACAAAGTGAACAAAATCGATCCAGACAAGATAGGTTTAAATATATTTATATTATTTCTATAGGGAATTATAATAGTTATTGACAAGCGATTTCCCCACGTCGTAAATGGGAATCCCACTCAATCAAAACACATTTATATTTCACCTACGACTTCTAACTACTATAGAGTAGATAGTGGGAAGTAGGGATCGAACCACAAGGAGAATGGTCTTGTTTAGTGTTTTAGCGAAGATTATAAACACATACATATATATTATATAGAAAGTAAGGTAAACAAGGGGGGGTTTTGAAGTTGGTTTTGTAGGAAACACTACGATGCAAAGCAAATTAAAATCTAAGTTATCATACAATTATCTAAGTAAAGATTAACTATCTAAAATGCAAGTCTTGGGTGCATGTGATTTCGACTTTCTACCATGGGTTCTTCCTCAAACTTTATCATGTTGCTTAGAGAATGGTGATAGTTTGTAATGAGAAACCATCTCTTATCATAGTTATGAAAGATGAAAGCATCTTCACAACTCATATTGGCAACATATCTATATGATAGCAAATAGACAAATTGATCAATGTTAATTAAAATTAGATGTTTTCCCACCTTACCCATGTAATGTGATAACACAATTGACATGAATATAATGCTAATGAATGATCTCAAGAACAAATATAATTGATAACAACATATATTTGATTCCTAATTCACTACCTTTACATAGAAGAAATGATAGCATTTCAACCATGGAAAAGCAATGTCTAACACATATCCAACACATATCTATAACTAGGAAATCATTCCTAACCATTTCAAGCATCAAATACACATAAAATTCATGATCATTCAATTGCAAATCACACATTCATAAGCTCCATAAATCAAGTTCTCAACCCATTACAAGAAGTCTAATCACATGCCCCCAAGATGGGTTTTTAGCCTACAACAATAATCCTAAATAATACTAACATGTTCATCAAATCAAAATGGAAGAAAATGGAAGAAGAGGAAGAAAAACTAGGGAAATTGGGTTTGGATTGTGAGGGAACTCCTCTAAATAGAAAGGGATAAGAGAGGTATTTATAGCCCTTCAAAATATGCTTCTTTGGCCTATTTTCGCGGCCCGCGAGCCCTATTTCGCGACCCGCGAGATGCATGTGGCGGATTGACAGCAATCTTCTTTTCTTCGCTACGGATGAACCGTTGATCCGTTTTTGACGTTCTAGTAGTCCATTTTGTAGTACTCGAGAAGAGGAAGCCAATGGTACCACTTATGCACTCCAATTCCTCTTGTAACATTTCCAAATTTCAGCTTCAAAACGTTAGTGCACAAGTCTTTCTTCAAAATGCAAGGTAAGAGAAATTTAGGCTTAATTCTTAACCCTTTGCACTAAATGCTACCCCAAATGAACTCTAAAATGTGCTAAAAGTAGAGTATATATTGGCTACATCAGTTATTCACTTCAGAATGTATGTCGAAGAAATAGGTATTCGCTAAATGATTTACTTACATATTTAGGGTATGAAATATTGAACCATTTATAATGGTAATCATCAAATCAATATTATATGTTTAGTAGTTTGGTAATTTACATATTTTGAACAATCAAATCACGATTGGTCATTTTGTATTGTAGTTATTTAGGTTATTTTCCCATTTATTTAGGAACAAAATATATAGAAGATACAATCCGAGGTATTTTTAATATATGGAATTATCTTAGACATTATTTGAGCATTAATGTGCTGATTGATTTTGTATGACTTTGATCAAAATGAGCAATATGTATAGTTGAAGAATATTTAGAGAATCGGAATGATAGTGAAAATTTTAGTATATTGTTACCAAAATGAGATAGTTGGATAAAGATTATAATTTACATTATATATACTATCTTTCAAACAAAATCTCTGATTCTTTTTTAAAATATAATAATTTTCATTTCATTTCAATCGGGCTCAAAAAAAAGTTAGCGCAAACAGGTTCCCGAATTTAATTTAACTTTAGCTATGTATTCTTTTTTACTTAAACAACATTAAATCATAAATTATACAAATTATCATTTATATAACATGCAATCTAATGATAATCAAAAATTTAATGAATAAGTGCTCAAATACGCCGTGCAACGCACGGTGGAGCCCTACTAGTTGTACTAATAAATATTGGAATATGCAAAATAAAATATATGTTGGAGTTTACTACAAAAAGTATAGAAATTATCCAATTTGATTCTATATTTTAGAGAATATGTTGCTCTCAAAAACTATTACACACAAAAAAGAATACTATGTATAATATATTTAGTTTTTTTGTTTTGAATTTGGTAAGAATTGTAAAATTTGGCTTAAAATTTTCATACCCGGATCTGGAACATTGATTGGCTATTTTTAGTAAAATTATAAATGTATTTTTGAATTAATAAAGCTATATATATACTTCCCCCTATTTTTCAAATTTATAATCATTTGTCAGAATATTTTAGGATCTTTGAGATATATGAAGCAAATTGATATGTATGATCCTTTCATCACATTGAAATTGTTAGACAAAGTCGAGAGCTGCATCCCATTTTCAATTTGATTTATTTTATTCATATGTGGTATTCAATACACCTTTAACATTTTTTAAATAATGATTTTGTTTTGGAATTTCGGAATACTTCAAAAAAAATATTGGACTTATGAATTTTCAGTCATCAACCTTTGCAATTTGTCAAGTAATATGCCATGAAGTAAAAGGTAGTGTATTTTGAAATGACCAGACATTAAATATTTGTTTGTAAATTAATATCTTAAGCTTTAAAATATAAATAGTTAAAACACGCACGTTTGCCAGATTAATAAAAAATTAATACTAAAAATAATTATCATAAACAAAAAAAAAAATTAAGTGCTCAAATAGAGCGCACAACGTGCGGTTTGCTGTCGCTGGTTATTACTAGTATCAAATCATTTGCTGAACTAATCAGTTCAGGTGTGCTGTGAATAGTGACAAGTCTAATATTTAATCATATATGTACATATATAATTAAATCTAATATTTAATCATATATGAACATATATAATTAAATCTAAGTAATGCGAATAATCAAAATAATAAGATAAGTTCTCAATTGATCTCACTAAATGATCATTGTTAATATGTAAAATGTGAAGACCCGTGTGTCTGGACGGACACAATGGAGTCATGTGCCCAAGATTGAAAAAAAATAATAATAAATGAGATTGAATTAAATAAAATGAAAAATATTGGAATAAGATGAAATTAAGTACAAATACCAATTACATAAAAGATTGGAGCTCTAAGAGATAAAATATCTAAGCAAACTAAAATTTAAAAGATTATAAAAGATTAAAGAAAGTAAAGCAAACAAAAATGAATAAATATAATAAATTAAGGATTTAGATGTAGGATCATTTTATACAAGATAAAATAAAGTAATACATGTAAATCAAAATCTTATAAAAGTATGAAAAATAAATAAATAAATATTGAATTAACAATTGAAAGAAAAATAAAATATAATGATAAATAAATAAAATGAATGAGACTTTGTGGGCAAGGGAAGAAATGCATGCAACAAGATGTACGTGTTATGCTGAGGATTAACACTATCAATGACTAAGCAAATGGAAATTGTTAATCAAAAAGAAGTAGAATAGCCCAACAAAACTTCCTTGGTCACCAAGGGCAATTTCGGTTTTTTCTGCACCTTAAACCCTGAAACGACGCCGTATCAAAGCCTGCATCTTCACCGATCTTTTTCCTTCTTCCCTGCCCGTGCCCCTACCCTAAACAGAGATTTTTCTGCCCAAAATTACAACTCGCGAGAAACTCAACTTCGTCGTCTATGTCAGTTCTTTCGTTGCTGGATGTCGTTCGTTTTTTCTGGATTAATTACGAGGGCCGTCGATTATTGGTCTAGCTTGGCCGCCGTTGATTTTCGTGCTTGCTTGGACACCGTCGATGCCTTTTCTGATCCGGATGCCGTCGAATCATAGGTCGGTTGAGGTGGGCAAATTTAATCCGTGGATTTCTGGGCAAATTTCTATATATACTGGTATATATGGACATTCTTCATCCTGATTCTGAAATCAACTCAACTCCAAAGGTATGATTTTTGTTCTTAAATATTCTCTTAGCAATTTGTATTTGTCTTAATAATGCAAGGTCAACTTTGCTTGAGTTGTTGATCGGATTAAAATTAGCGTGGAAAAATGCAGAGGGACACTCCAGAGTTTGGGCTATGCAGAATTTACCTTTGAGGATTTTTTTGCAGTAAGCATTCATTTCTACATTCATCTGCATGTTGCAAATCTTGACACATTCATTAATTGCTGAACTAAAGTTGTGACCATGTTGTGTACTATATATGATTGTCCACTGCTGAAAGAGCTTTGTTTTCCCCTCTCCTTGTAATAAGTATTTCAAATGTCTGATACGTGTTTAACATTGGGAGGTCAAATGTCCAAGACGAGTAGACTAATTATTGATTGGTAGCCACTTCTTTAATGCTTCAGTCTTAGTGTAGTAGTCTGACTTTCTCGTTATACTGGTTCACTTGTATACATAGTAGCAACTGCACGTGGATGAAGCAAACTTCATTTTTTTTATAACCACTACTATTGTGCTCGAGTCTTGATGCAGTATTTGCCTTCTTTTTTTTATACTTTGACACTGTTACAAGAGTTTTGGGTATCCTGAGGGATAATTTCATGACTTTTCACAGTTGTTCCTTGAGCAACTAGATGATGTAATCCAAGGAAGCAATGATTCTTCAGTAAGGTTTGAAGGCCAGATTTTATGCTTATAATTGGATTGGTTTCGCTAATTAAGTAAGCTATGAAGGTGTGGGTGTCTTTCCTACAACATAGGATTAGGCAGATATTTACGTTTTCTTTTTCAAAATCAGATTTGATAATGAAGTTTCTTTAGATAGCAAGAAATGCTATGGTGCTTCTATGAATGCTTCATGTTACTGGTGCCTATATGTGACTGGAGGTATACTTCTCCCCAGTTAGTCAGTTCTGATTTTGACTGTGGCAGTGTGATCAAAAGCTTACTATCCATTTATTTACCATTGATTAAACTGAAAACGCATATTTGAATAGTTTGATTATTAATTTTTTTTAGCCTACTTCTGTGGCATTCATACTACATGAAACAGAAACCTTTTCATTGCTCTTTATGCACCAGTATCTGTGAAAGTTGTTTTATTTGGTTTATGCTTATGATCTAACAGCTTATAGATGTGCTGTGACTTTGAGGTTGTAATCTTTAATCGATTGGAGATCCTGACTTGGATGTTTATCTTTTTGCAGCCAGTCTTGCAGGTCAGAACTTAACTCTTTTAAATCTCTTCATTGTATTTGCGGTTACCTCTCTTTTCATTTGTGTTTGTGTGAATAGTGGTATGTGCTTCATTTTCTGTGAATTGTATTTACATGTAAAGTGAATTTGCCTGTTTACGATAAGATCTTAATGTCCAAAATTATGCTTTCTTTAATCAGGGGATTTTGACATAATTGCTCTTCTGTCTTCAAAGCTACTGCATTCGGGGTTTCTTTCACTCGGTTTTCTTTTACAGATTTTCTTTTAATTCATATTTTGAACTAATAGAGATATATAATTGCACATAGAATAAGAAATATATAATTTAAGCAACTGTTCGAACCGTGAAAAAATTGCATTTTTATTACATGTAAATATATGATACAACGGCTCTAATAAAGAGTGCAATCTTCTAAAATTTATATACTATTGTCGATATCAAGATTGCATTTTTTAACTTTGCGGAGCTGAATATTAATCAAGCCTATTGCCTATATGTCCTCTGCTCCTATATTTTTGAAAGGACTCATTTCTCTTGATGCAATAGGACTGCCATCTGTTAGATTAGGGTGTACTGGAAATGAATTTGTTAAAAGTGGTACTGATGGCGCTGTTGTTTGCAGATACAAGAAAACCTCTCTCAGTTTCTGAGGGGATTTAGAATAATCTGATGCTGATGATCCAGTCCAAAGGATCTGGTACAGGTTGAACTGAAATGATGCCGATGAAGTCGAGGGCTCTTTGGTGCACTATGTGGTGGAGAAATGCAACAAGAACTCTTCCTTCACATTGTAGACTAATGAAAAATATTTTGAACACCTTAATGCATAAACTATACTAGCGTTCTGAGAGAAACTCTGCCCAGAATTTTATTTGGTTCTTATGCAGTAGTATATTTATGAGACCGCTCTTTTCTATGATGATAACTGTGAAAGAATTGAGTTATAAATTGTCTCAACTGATTTCAAGGGACCAAATTCAAGCTTCACAAGATTTGACATGGTGATAACCAACAAAGTGGAACAAAATATTTCATTAGATTTAATTCAACACTTAAAAGCTACAAAAATTGCAGCGAATAAAAGGCAATACAAGGATGCTATCATAACTGAATAAAATTCAAAGTCTCTCAGCGGAAGATCTTCGATGAGAATAATAACATGCATTGCACAAATCATTACGGCACAAAAAACCAATACAAGTATGGACATTATGTCGAAAAATTTAGTGGAGGAATGATATGAAGAAGAACTGAAAATATGATTTTGAAGTATGGGATGAGTGCGAATTTATAAGGCCAAAATCTAGCCGTTCATGGACTGTTCATAACGGTCATATTTTGGTTGAAAATATAGCCGTTTATGCCCGTTTGTAGACGTCATATTTTGGCTGAAATTATAAGCATTTATATTTGTTATATTTAATTAATTTCAGTTATAATTTAAAGAGTATATTAGTAACATCATCAAATTATATTAACATAATTAATCATACATTAACATAACCATAACCATACAAAATTTGTTAGATGTTAATCACATCACAATTGCTATAAGGTTGTAATCCTCATGTGTTTTTTCACCAGTTATTCCTAATATTGCCTACATTTTACATTGAACTTAATTTATGCAAATTGTACAGTTAGCTAAAAATTACAATAAAATTGAAAATGACAAGTAATTAGAGTTATTATTGATCTCCTGGAATACAAACTAATATAACATTTTAAAAATAGTTTTAAAATTTAATTTAAAATGGTCTACATTTGGATTTAGCTACTTATCTTTTAACTTAAAAGTATACATTTTTATATGATTAATTTTTACATTTTCATATTTGAGCTTAAATTTTAATGATAGTTTCAGAAATTTCAAGAAAGTTGGTCTTTCAGATAAATTAAACCAACAAAAATAAACCAAAAAATATATATCTAGACAATAGAATTAAACTTTTTATTTAAAGTAAAATGAGATCAAACTTTTTATACATGCAAATGTATGATACAATGGCTCTTAGTGCATTCTTCTAAAATTTATATTTTATAGTCAGTATGAAAAACTTAAATTTGATATTTGAAATTAATTATTTTAAAAAAACTTAAAGTTCAAAAATTAAGGTGAAAATGCCAACACCGTGCGGAGCACGGTGTAAATCACCTAGTTAATTGAATATGTTATGATCATCTTGAGCCTTGCCTCTGCCTCTGTTTCTTTTATAAGCCAACATAATATATTCTTCTCCCTCTTCCACACTACTCCGTTTTCGATTTCTCTTCCTCTGCTCATCACAAGCACTTCCACCTCTTTCTTGTTCTTCCTTTCCGGCTCCACAACCACAACTAGAATTCTGGACTCCTCGATGTCAAATCTGCCGCCGGGGCTCCTCACCGAGATATTCACCGGCTGCCGGTGAAGTCGGTGCTCCGGTTCCGGTGCATCTCAAAACCGCGGTACTCTCAAATTGACAGCCAAACCTTCAAAAAGGCCATTTGGATCAGTCTCCGAAATTAGGTGCTGTCCTCCACGTTCTCTCAGGATACCTCGGGAACCTTTCAGGCTTTCACCGCATCCAACTTAGATTTTCTCCACTTCCATCTATGGCGTGGTTTTTGGATTCACCGGCGCCGACACCGCCCTTTTATGTAAAACCAGGAAAGCCCACCAGCTACCCTTACCACCGACGGACGCGTCCAAGATCAGCTCCAGGTGCTCCCGAAAATTCGGGGTCGGTTACGATTCCGGAGAGATACTATGTGGTGGATCAGCTCCGTGAGCCGATGATTTAAAGCTGTCGTTCAGACTGTGATGGACAGATGCACTCTGACTGGTTTGGATTATTTGCTAGGACTCGGAAACTAATATTGAATGTTTTATCTCTACGGGTGAGTGTTCTCACTTTTCAAAACCTATATAGTTTTAACTATCATGCCTATGTGTATTATGTGTACTATATAACTATATTTTCAAAAACATATAAGGTACTAGAGTCTAATACATTTTAGATTATTTTAGAATATACAAGCTATTACTTTTGCAAGATATGTGTTATATGAGACTGTTGGCGGGCTACCTGCAACTTGTACTGTATCTTCTCCATTTGATTAATAAGCATAATTATTCGTGTGGTCTGCTATTTGTAATTTGTAACTTGAAGCCTGATTACTCCAGTTGAATTGCATTAATGACCATATATACTGTATCTGAGTTGTGTGGAACCTTTTAATTGATGACACGAGGACACTTGATCCAATGATGTGTAGTCTGAAACTATGTTTATACTTGTAATTTGAGATGATAATAAGTTTGATTTCCTGTAAGAAAGGATATGTTTATACTTGTTGGAATCCATATAGTTATTTAATAATTATGTAGATGAGTGTTCTGCATATTTATATGCCGATTTAATGTCTTAGCTATACTCGGGATTGTTGTGGTTTGGTTAATGAATAATGACATGGTTGTACTAACGTGTGCTTACTTTATGAATTCTTCTGAGCTGGCTAGGTGTGCTTATTGTGTACGTGGTTATAGAATATATGTGATTGCTTGCCTGACATGTGACTATTCAGTATCTACTTGGTTTGACTTGTAAGAATTGATATGCATACTTGTACTTGTTCATATGCATACTTGTACTTGTTGATATAATTTTGTTTATGATTTACGGTCTTGGTTATACACTGGTTAGTGGGTGATGACATGGTTATACTGATGTGTTCATGGATTGTTCTGAACTATCTTGGTTTGTTTATTGTGTACGCTGGTTATATGACGTATTTGATTGTGATGAGCCTACCTATATTCTCGGGATAATTTGTATTATATGACCTTTCCTTAGTTCAGTATGAGGATTACTTGCTGACGTGAGATGTATCTTTAATATAACATACAAGTGATCTTTTATCTTTGTCCTCGGGTTATGGGTTAATTGAGCAGTGTACCACTTGCTTGCAAACGGTCAACTATCGATGTGTGGTTGCTTGCAAGAGTACATTGTAACCAGGACTCGTACGGCTAGGTCTTGCGTGCGGCCAATAGTCGTACGAGGGTAAAGCAGTATGCCCCTCGCTTGTACGGTCTCTATCGATAGAGAGGCGTCGGTGCCTGCGAGAGTATATTGTGACCAGGACTTGCACGGCTAGGTCTTGCGTGTGGCCAATAGTCGTGCAAGGGGTTGAAGTTCGGAGAAATCGCCCTTGAAGTGTATACACGGGTGATATTTGGAGAATTGGAGATATGTTGGGTGGTGAAACCCAGTTGATACCCTGGAGTATGGGTGAATTGATACCCTGGAGTATGGGTGAATTTCCATCTGAGATTTCCATTATTGATTTCCATCTTTGATTTGAGTTTCAATCCTTTAATTATGCATATGAGTGGAAAATTCTGAAATTGCCTGGTACATGGCGTGGTGACTTGAAATGTGATTTGGAAATGTGATGGTTTAAGAGGGGAATTAAATCCTGCATGACATGTTTTTGATCGAAATATGATCTGTTCTACTTGACAATCTATATATATATATACTAATACGGTTTGGGAATTAAATGCTACGTGTGTAACTTATGTTTGATGATCATGCTATTGTTTTCTTTCACTGTTCTATATGTATTGTACTTCATTTCCGTAAACCATTAGTTCTAATATTTGCATATTGTAGAATAGACATACTGAAATGAGAGTTGTCTCGGAATTGGAGCCTTATAAATATAGCAGTATTTGCATGATAGATGGATACTATGCTTCTAAGTTTCTGTGTGTAATATATGTTTGAAACTCTTTAATGTACTGTAGGGTTGCATGTTAGTAAGCAAATGAGTTTACTATGTACAATGATATGGGTATGCTTGTTGGAATAATGTTAGTTCTTATTAGCTCAAGGTGCATATGTATATTTCCGTTAGACGGACACTGTTATTATCTATCTTGAATTGAAATGCTAGTTCAGTTTTAAGTTAACTTATACATTAGAAATTACCGAGTTTAACCTTATACTAGAATATTAATTTACTTCTTGATCAATATATATAAGATACTAGATGCTGATACATTTAGAATTGTTTTAAAATCTACAAATTATTCCCTTTGTAAGAAATGTGCTATTTGGGACTGACGTGCTACATGTAGCTTGAATATCTTCTCTATCTGAATTTGCATATCTGATTAGTGGCACTTTGCTACTTGTAACTACTCCAATTGACTTGCATTGTTGTTCATATACTGTTATGTGGGTTATTCTTTGGAATATTTACGTGATGACATGAAAACTATATTACTTATTCTGAAAATATGTTATATGAAACTTTGAGCTTACTTGTTAGTTTGAGAGGTATAATCAGTCATGTGGTGGATATCTAAATAAACTTTGAATCGATCTGTATTATTATTAATGGTCCTGGTCAGGAATTAAGTGCTACATCTCGGAGTCATCTCTAGAGTCCTTTCGAGGGAAGTAACATAGTCAAGGTCAATTTGATTATCTTGCGATTATATTCTCCTAATGTGTTGTAATGGAAATCTATAAATTACATGTAACTTGGAGTGTCAGTTAAACATATACAAATGGGTGTGTGCACTATTGTTTTATTTGATACCATGTTTAATGACATGAGGGCATACTGTGTGATTCTTATACTGTTACTTGTGATGGAATTTATGGTGTGACATATGGATTAAAATCATGCATTTGTGTTTCAACTGAGATAATTGATGCTTGTTTACGATCCATTGTGTTGGGTGAAAATGTTGATATGTTGAGACAACTCCGATCTCTGTAATTTTGAGAGTATATGGATTATATTGTATCATATTTGGTTGGTTCTTGAAGAGTTGATATGATTATTTTGAATGTGTTGATCTTGTGAGTTTTATTTCATTATGTACTTCGGTGTTGTCCTAATTATTGACAATGGTGATGTTTTGTTATTGTATCTTATGAGATTGTTTAGAAGTTTATCCATATTAGGTTTGATATATTATTATGATAATTGTATTTTAAATCTGGTAACTGTGTACTTTTATAGTTAAGTCTTTTATTATATTTTACGGAGGACATCACTGGGCGAAAGCTCACTCTGTGTATTTTATGTGTGGCATGACAGTTCTAGGAGGATTTAGGAGAACTCTGGAATCCATTGTTCAAGTCTAATGCGTCAACCTAGTGGAGCCATAATAATAGGTTGAAATACATCTATTGAGCGATTTAAATCATGTTTGAAATTCTAAATGATGTAATAATAGTATAATAGATTTGCTTTTGTTATTGACTCTGTATTTAATCTTGAGTCCTGGTGCGAATCAGGCAGATGTATGATTAAACTCACTGATTTAGACAGGTGGTTTAGTTGGGGCGTTACAGAGTGGTATCAGAGCATTAAGATCTAGGACTACCAGTTAATAAAGTAGAACTTAGAACACATTTAGAGTTGGTGTTGGCATATGGAAAAGAAAAAAATAAAAGTTTAAATATGTTAACTAACCAACTATACATAAACCTATAATGAGGGTGAAAAACCTGATATATCATCTCTTTGTTCGTATCAATTCTAGATTATAAGGAATACCAAGTAATCACGTGTCAAACACGTGTTTGACTGACACGGTGTTCTAGACACGTGTTTGACTGATAATATCTTTAAGTCTTTAACTACATATATTATCAATATATAAAAATTAGATATTAATTAACTATATATATTACGATGATTTCAACAATATTAAATACGATAATATTTTTCTATACATTTAAAAATTCAGTCAAAATTTTACAAGTTTGACTGGAAAAAAAATTCCTTGCAGATATAACTGGTATGGAGGATGATAAAAGAGTGAGGTGAAAATAAGAAAGCAGCCGACTGCTGATTACAATGCAGTTTCAGTTTGGAATACAATGCCTAACGGCAACACGGTTGGCAGTTATCAGTTAGCACAACCGAATTTCCCTGTGACAATAGAGGATTTGGATGATGATTAAAATTGTCCTTTTATGTAAATTGCACATATGTGTCTAGGGTTTTCTTATTTAGCTATAGGGTCTTCCTTGCAATATAAATAGCTATGTAAATCCTAATAGAAATCAGTTTGGCAAATTCTATTTACATGGTATCAGTCGCCCAGGGTTTCTAAAACCTCTTCTTCCTGTTTCTGTCTTGAACGCCGCCTCCCTTCTCCCCCAAATTTTCATCAATTTTTTTTTCTCCTGATCCACCATGGCCGATGATAGGAATTCTGACAGGCTTTCGTTCAATACGATGATCCACCTCCTCAACACCAAGCTTGATGCTACGACGTATTTGCAGTGGAAGCAACAGGTTCAATACGTGTTTCGACCTCAAGGTTTGTTTGGCCATTTAGATGGCTCTACTCCGTGCCCCGCCGTCCCGATGATGCCGACGGTGGCTTCCTCCTCCTCGCCGCCAGATATTGCTGCCACCCAGAAGGCTCAGGAAGCTTATGATGCCGCTAAGGTTGCTTATGATCAATGGGTGCTTGAAGATCAACGTTTGTGTAGCGTTTGATGCAACACTGCGAAGGACATGTGGGATGCTTTTGCCACTGCTTATCAACACGGCACTGCAATCGCTGCGTTCACTCTTCGTCAACAGGCTGCCCTTGTTCGCAAAACTGGTACTGTTCATGATCTTCATCTATCTTTAATGAAAATCATTGATCAATTGTCTGCTATGGGTGAACCTGATACAAATCGTGAGAAGTTATTGTGGTTTCTTACTGCTTTGGGTTTTGATTTTAAAGATTTTAGTGCTCCTATTTCTGCCCGTAATCCCCTTCCTGCATATGTTAATGTTGTTGATGAGGCAAAAGGCTATGAAGTCTTTTTAGTGAATTTGGAGAAAACAAAGATTTCTGTTGGGCCAGCCCAAGTTAATACCGGCCCAGTTGTCTTCATGGCCTCTGAACAAGCAATGGATCAGGCGGCCCAATTGAACCAGGCGGGCCAGCAGATCCAGCAAGTGGGCGCGTGGCCCCACGCGCCTGGAGAGGAAGCCGCGCGTGGCGGCGGCGCGTGGCGCACATGCACTGCCGGTGGCGGCCGTTTCGGCGGCCGGCGGGGGCCGTTTCGGCGGCCGGCGGGGGCCGTTTCGGCGGCCGGCGGGGTGGTCGTGGTTCCTGACGGTCTTCTGGGCGTGGTGGTTGGTCCAGATCCTCCACCAAGGCTTCTCAGATCCAGTGCTACAATTGTGAAGGCTTCGGGCATATTTCCAGTCAATGCCCCTCATCCAATTTGCATCCTATGACTCCGGCTGTCCAGCCCTATGCTCCTCAACAGTATTCAGCCCCTGTTCATAATCATACCCAGTTCAGGCACATATGGCTCAGCAGTTTCAGTCGTATGCTCATCCGATGATCCAGGCTCCTCCAGTTCAGCGGGCTCCAATTGCACCTCAGTATTCGCCATCTGCTCCACCATATTTGACCTATCCTACTCAGCAATTTCAGCCACCTGCTTCTCCGGCTCCATCCTTTGTTTCCTCAGACTGGTATGTGGATTCAGGCGCCACTAATCACATGAGCTCTACTGCCTCGAACATGTCAAGTGTCGCTCCTTATACTGGTAACACTCTTGTCTCTGTTGGTAATGGTGCTTCACTTTCTATAGCTGCTGTTGGTGATGCTCGAATTAGTCCTACTTTACATTTATCTGATGTGTTGCATGTGCCTGCTATTACTAAGAATCTGTTATCGATCAGCAAACTTACTCGGGATCTCTGTGCTATTATTTCCTTTGATGATCGATCTTTTGTCATTCAGCACAAGGTCACCAAGGCAGTTCTGGGGCGGGGACACAGTGAGGATGGACTTTATGTGCTGGATCGTGGTGAAGCAGCCCTTATTTCTTTTGTTAGTCAGAATAATAATAGAGCATCTTTTGAGACTTGGCATGCTCGTTTGGGACAAGTGTCCACTAGTGTTGTTTCTTTGTTGAACAAGAATGGTTTTTTATCTCTTACTTCTGTGCTTCCTAAACCTGGGGTTTGTGAGTCCTGTGCTATGGCAAAGGGACATAAGTTGTCTTTTATTGAGAACTCTAAACGTGCGAATCATGTTCTTCAGTTAATTCACTGTGATTTATGGGGGCCTTCTCCGGTTTTATCTGGGAATGGATTTGCTTACTATGCTGTATTTGTTGATGATTACTCGCGATTTACCTGGTTTTATCCTCTTCGTCGAAAATCCAATTTTGTTGAGGTCTATTTTCAGTTTGAGGCGCTAGTTGAGAATCAGTTTTCTTCTCGTATCAAAGTTTTTCAAAGCGATGGTGGCACTGAATTCATTAATAATAGACTGCAGTCTCACTTTGGTACTTGGGGTATTCATCACCAGGTGTCTTGTCCCTATACCCCTGAACAAAATGGCAGGGCTGAACGGAAACATCGACACATCATGGAAATGGGGCTATCCATGCTGCTTCATTCTCAAATGCCACTTTCACACTGGGATGATGCTTTTGGAGCTGCGGTCTTTACCATTAACCGTCTTCCAACTCCGATTCTCAATAACACATCTCCTTTTGAAGTGCTCTTTTGCCGGCCTCCAGAGTACTCCAATCTTCACTCTTTTGGATGCAGAGTTTTTCCCTATGTCCGAACCACTGCGGCTCACAAAATCGCTCCTCACAGTATTCCATGTGTCTTTATTGGATACAGTGCTCACTATAAGGGATTTAAGTGCTTGGACGCAGCTTCTGGACGCATCTATATGTCTCGCCATGCTCGATTTGACGAATCCCACTTTCCATTCTCCACTACGTCGTCGGAGACCTCCTTTACTTCTCTAGATGTTTCCTCATTTTTGGACCCCTCTGATCCAGAATTGCCACCCCTTGACAGTGAGCTTACTCCAGCATTGCCGCATTCTTCGTGCTCATTATGCCCCGAGTCTTCCTTTTCATCTGCAACAACTACTCCTGAGGTCTTTTCAGATGATGATATGACTGCCACTCCACCTAGATCGCCTACATCTCTAAGCTCTTCGCCTGGGTCTTCTGTTGGCACACCTGCTTCTTCCGATTACAGTCCTGCTTCTGCATCAGATATTTCCTCTAGAAATGCTTCTCCGACTCCTCATGTGCTTCGTGCTCATCCGATGACCACTCGCCATCAGGATGGGACGCGTGTTGCTCGTGATCTTGGACCAGATTTTGTGTCAACAGGGTTTGTTGCTGAGCTTCTTGTTCAGAGAGAGCCTCGCACGTATCGAGCTGCGGTCAAGGATTCCAGATGAGTTTCTGCCATGGACGAAGAAATGGCTGCTCTTCGCCATCAACAGACTTGGGATCTGGTGCCTTGTCCTCCGAATGTCAACGTTGTTGGTTCTAAATGGGTCTATCGGCTAAAATATCGACAGGATGGTTCTATCGATCGTTTTAAGGCTCGCCTGGTGGCACAGGGTTACTCTCAGATTCCGGGGTTTTATTTTGATCACACTTTTAGCTCTGTGATCAAGGCTAGCACTGTTCGCACTGTTCTTGCCATTGCCAACATGAGGAAGTGGCCATTACATCAGTTGGATGTCAAGAATGCCTTTCTTAATGGTGTTCTTGATACTCCCGTGTTCATGGCTCAGCCAGCTGGATACCAGGATCTTGCACATCCTCAGTATGTCTGTCGTTTGCGGAAGGCTATCTACGAGCTCAAGTAGGCGCCTAGAGCATGGTTTGACCGGTTCAGTGCTTTTGTTCGGCAGTTGGGGTTTATTGGCAGTCTGTCGGATCCATCGTTGTTTGTCTTCTCTCGTGGCTCCATTGTTCTCTACCTTCTTGTTTATGTTGACGATATCATCCTCACCGGGAATAATGGTGTTGCTATTCAGCAGTTCATTGCACGTGCTGATCGCGAATTTTCGGTTAAGGATCTTGGTTCTCTTAGCTACTTTCTTGGTTTGGAGGTTACCCCTACTGCCACTGGACTGTTTTTGGGACAAGCCAAGTATGACAGGGACATTCTTCAGCGGGCTGGAATGTTGGATGCTTCTCCAGTCTCTACGTCTTTTTTGCCCTTATCACAGCTCAATAGTAGTACGAGTGGCCCGTTTCACAATCCTAAATTGTACCGTTCGTTAGTTGGTGCCCTCCAGTACCTTACTATCACTCGACCAGATTTGGCCTTTGCTGTTAATTCAGTGAGTCAGTTTCTTCAGGATCCACGCGACGATCATTTCTCTGCTGTTACTAGGATTCTTCGGTACGTTCGTGGTACTCAGCATTGTGGTTTGACCTTTGATGCTGGTGGTGTTTCGGAGGTTCTTGCTTATTCTGATGCTGACTGGGCACGATGCTTGGAGACGCGTCGGTCCACTTATGGCTATGCGGTTTTTCTTGGTGGAAATTTGGTTTCGTGGAGTGCGAAGAAACAGCCTACAGTTTCTCGCTCGAGCTCGGAATCGGAGTACCGGGCTCTTGCTAACACTGCTTCGGAAGTTGTTTGGTTGGTGCATCTTCTTCGTGATCTTCAGTTTCAGCTGCAGGGTTCGCCTTTGCTACTGTGTGACAATAATAGTGCTATCTTTCTTGCTGAGAATCCTGTCGCCCATAAGCGGGCTAAGCATATTGACGTTGACTACCATTTTGTGCGAGAGCTAGTGGCTGTTGGTAAACTTCGTGTTGGTCATGTCTCCACTTCTTTACAGGTTGCAGACATTTTCACCAAAGGACTGAATCGAGCTTTGTTTGACTTCTTTCGATCCAAGCTTTGCGTCTCGGTCAACCCGACGCTTCGCTTGAGGGGGTGTGACAATAGAGGATTTGGATGATGATTAAAATTGTCCTTTTATGTAAATTGCACATATGTGTCTAGGGTTTTCTTATTTAGGTATAGAGTCTTCCTTATAATATAAATAGCTATGTAAATCCTAATAGAAATCAGTTTGGCAAATTCTATTTACATTCCCCTCTTTATATATCTCTCCCCTACTGTAACAGCATTCAGTTCATGCTTTGTTTGAGAAAAAGAAAATGGCGCAGAAAACCGCCCGCGATCTCATATCGGAATTGCAGAGTCAGGTGAAGCCCATTGTGGATGGAGATGGTTTCGCGTGGGAAGATAGTGATCGCGCCCTGCAAACCTTGCGTTCTCTCCAAGCATTGAAGCCGACGAGCTCGGAAACTGGTGTTCCGGGTGACAAGCTCGCAAACCTCCCCTCTATATTCAGATGCCCGATGACCGGCAAGCTCATGATCGACCCTGTTGCCGTCGCCTCCGGCCTGGTATTTCTTGAATCCTTGGAAGCTCGAAATTCTGGGGATATGATTTCTCTGCTTTCATGAATTTGCTCCGTTTTCCTTTTTCTGTTGATAACTGTTAGATATTTATGCGAACGTGAATTGGAGCTCATGATGTGACTGGTTATGAAATATGATCAAATTTCCGTTTTTGCATGCATTACTTTTCTGCCCTGTGTGTCCTCTCCTCTGCCATTGTCATGGAATATTCAACTTCTGTATGCAATAGTAGCATTTATTCCTTTGATATGAATATGTTGTGTTCTTGATGCTTCAGTATCCTTTTTCAGAAATGTTGTTATTGCCTTTCTTGAGAAATGTTTCGGTTTTCAATATTGGATTGGTATATAGTTCTTGCAGCTTTGATTCTTGCTCAAATTGCTCTGTCATGGAATATAGTGTTGCCTACTTCTGCATGTAATATAGTAGGGCTAGTTTCAGTAGTCAATGTGTTGTGTTTTGAGCATTCTTGTTCACAGATTTGATTGATATATATTGAATTGCCTTTCTTGAGATTTGAGTTTTGCTGAATGGTGTTGTTATTTGCAGACTTATGACAGGGCTGCCATTAAAGAATGGATAGGAAAGGGAAATCGAACCTGTCCTAAGACAAAGCAGCATCTGGCTCATATCGTTCTGACTCCTAACCTGCTGGTCGGGGAGATGATTCTGAAATGGCTCAAAGAGAATGCAATTTGGCGGCCTAGCACTGCAGAGGCTTGTGAGAAGCAGATCCTGCTGATTCTGCTTGCCAAGCTTTCTTCCCCAGATATCGATCTTCAGAAAAAGGATGCAAAGGAGATTAGAGAGCGTACCAAGGATTCGCAGATTACCAAGTCTGTTTTCGGGAAAATTCAAGACGCCATTCCCCAGATGATTAGGGTTCTGAGGCCATTCCCACTATGGCTGAGGCACTTTCAGTACTTGACTACGATCTTGAAGTGGAGGAGGACTCCATCACTGCACTGTTGAACATCTCCATGTTTGAAAGCAATAAGAAGCTGTTTGCTGACCACTCTGAAGCTATTCCTGCGATCATCAGGTCCCTTGAATCTGAAAATGCTCAGACAAGATGCAATGCTGCTGCAAGCCTGCAACTCTCTTTTCTCTGTCAGGCCTTGAGTCGAACAAGCAAGTAATTGGTCTATCTGGTGCTGTGAAGCTGTTGATCGAGCTTTTGGGTGAAGGTGATGCTTTGGTCATAAAGGATGCAGCCGCAGTCTTTTCAGCCTATGCATTTTGCAGGAAAACAGGACTCGCTGTTGCTGATGGAGCATGGAGCTGTTCCGGTCATAGTACAGAAGATCAGAAATAAGACTTTGGTGGGTGAGCTGCTGTCTCTGCTTGCATTGCTGTGCAGCCAAGGAGATGGTTGAGGCTGATGCAGTGCCCCTTGTTCTCAAAATCATGAAGTCCCGTAAAAGCGAGCCACTGAACAAGGAGAACGCTCTGGTCGTCCTTTGTTCGATATGTTCGAGTTGACAGCCAACAGCTGAGGATTGTTGACAGAAATGAGCTTAAGAACACAACCTTGAAAGACCTTTTCCAACATGGAACTCCAAAAGCCAAGGAAAAGGCGCATGCCCTTCTTCAGACACTTTTCGCTACTACTTCTTGAACCAACTGGTTCCCAACTGTAAGTATTAGTGCCTGATTCTAGAAATTACTGGTATGATACCATTAGCATAGCCTGTGGAAAGAAGATACTGACCTACAATTTTCTCTGATAACATTGTAAACCAGGCTTATGGAACTTGTAATAGTGCAGGGATTGCGATTTTTTCCGACTGATACATTGCATGTTTAGTATCAGTATTCATTTGTACATTTGGAGACTTGTGGTAGTAATCTGATACTTCAGCTTGTCAGTATAAAATCATACATTGTTGGTGCACTTTTTGTTAGAGTTTTGCTTCTGACTTCTGAGGCTAGTTTATATTCATCAAGATTATGTCTTACAGTATTTCTTAGTACTGAAATTTCCAAGAAGGTTAACCTCTGATATTGTGGACATTGTTTTGGTATGGTCAATTGGTGTTCAGATTTTCCAAATCAGTCCCAAGTTTTGAATTTTTGACTTGTTTGCTATTGGTCAAAATATGATTTTAAGGGTGGGACCATTAAGGTCATGGAAGAAAAGAGTACAGATGGGAAGTTTGAAAGAGACTTTTGGTTTTTTTTAGGATAAAATAATTAATAAGTTTTAGTACAGACTACAGTACAGGTATATATTAAGTTGCTTACCAAAGATTGAGACTTTTTTTATGAATGAATGTTTCCAGTCTGTTCACAAAACTCCAGCATACCCCATGTTCTCTCATTTTCCTGCCTAAACCTAGCTCAAGGAATCATTTCCCAAAATCACTGTCTTTTTGCTCCATATCCTATCTACATTTTCCCCAACTTGCTCTTCACAAAGGGTTCTTCCTACCTGCATCAATTTATTCGCACCACATTAGCTTCAGATCTACATGCTGATTATTTGAAGATAAAGGTTTCTTGAAGAGAAGTTGCTGGGCAGATAACTTGGAGGTTTGTCATTGTACTGCTGAAGTTGTTGACCAAGTTAGCATTTTGATTCATTCTTTGCTATTTTCTTCTTGTTCTTGTTCATCACTTTTTAATATTGACTGATTCAAGACTCTTGGACTCTTTTCTTGAATTTATTGCTGGTGGATATAGTTGGGCTAGAATTATTGTAATAGATAAATGCTGGGTTCAGGATGGGAGTATTAGGCCTCTTCGTTTCAGTAGCAATCTTTATATTTGTTCAATCTGGGGATGCTCAGACAAATGCGGTTCTCGTTAACTGTGGATCGAACTCGAGTGTTAATGTGAATGGAAGAAGATGGATCGGAGACTCGGCTTCTGGGAGCAAAGTGACATTGAGTTCACCATCTGGTATTGAAGCGTCCTCTGACATGCTCAATGGGGATCCTGTCTATGCTCCTCTCTACAGGAATGCCAGGATTTTCACTGACGCTCTCAATTACACGTTCCAAGTTACCCCTGCGAGTTACTTTCTTAGGCTCCATTTCTATCCATTGGCTCTGCAGAATTATGATGCTAATGCATCATACTTTTCGGTTGCAACAAATGGTTTGAAGTTAGTATCTGAATTTAACATCCTTGGGGAGATTATGGAAAAGAATAGAAATTTGGTTGGTGGAAATTTAAGTTTTTCGTCTGTTGTGAAGGAATACATCTTTGCTGTAGATACTGATGTGTTGGTTGTTGAATTTCTTCCAAAAAAGGGCTCATTTGGTCTCGTGAATGGGATAGAGGTTGTTCCAGTTGGGAATGATAAGCTCTTTGTCGATTCTGTTAAGAGAGTCGGTGGAAATGGTGCTAGTACTTCTCTTGGTTTGGGCAAAAGGGGGATTCAAACTGTATACAGGTTAAATGTGGGTGGATCAACTATTAGACCTGATCAGGATTCAGAGTTGTGGAGATTATGGGAGGTGGACTCAAGCTACATGATCAATCCAAATGCTGGCTCTGAAGTCAGGAACCAGTCCATCGTCGTGTATGCTTCACCTAATGATACAGCCATTGCTCCTCTCCTCGTTTATGAATCAGCCAGAACTATGTCCAACTCTCAGGTCACAGAGAAGAGGTTTAACATGTCTTGGAAATTGGAAGTAGATCCTGATTTTGATTATCTTGTTCGGTTACATTTCTGTGAGCTCCAGTACAACGTATCAAGTCAGAGAAATTTCCGAGTTTACATAAATAATCGAACTGCAGCTGAGAATTTTGACATATTCGTGCGGGCTGGAGGAAAAGATAAGGCATACCATGAAGATTACCTTGATGTTATATCCCCACAAACAGATAGCCTATGGATACAGCTTGGTCCAGACACTAGCGCTAGTGCTGCCGGAACTGATGCTCTCTTGAGCGGTCTAGAGGTTTTCAAGTTGAGTAGAGATGGTAACCTAGCTTATACACAGAAATACAGGAACTTAGAAATGAAGAAGACTTCACGGAGTAAGATACTGTGGGTGGCAGTTGGTGCTGGGGTGGCTTCTATTGTCATCCTTGCAGCTGTAGTGGCACTCATTTTCTGGTTCTGTAGAAAACAAAGTGCACAGAAGACTGAAGAAAAAAAGAGCTCTCCTAAATGGCGGCCATTGTTCTTTCTTGACAGCACAGCTACTGGTAAAGGTTCTCCAAGGTATCAAAGCTCCGGTACCTTTAGTACTATGAGGTCTGGAAGGCGTTTCACTTTTGCTGAGATTAAATCATCGACCAATAATTTCGATGAGAATTTAGTGATTGGTGTTGGAGGGTTTGGTAGAGTATACAAAGGAGAGCTTGAGGATTCGACACTCGCAGCCATTAAGAGAGCCAATCCACAATCTCAGCAAGGCTTAAAAGAATTTGAAACGGAGATTGAGATGCTATCAAAACTGAGGCATAGGCATCTTGTGGCCATGATTGGATTCTGTGATGAACAGAATGAAATGATCTTGGTGTATGAGTTTATGGCTAATGGGACTCTTAGAAGTCATCTCTTCGGGAGTAATCTTCCATGTTTGACGTGGAAACAGCGCCTAGAAGCCTGTATTGGTTCTGCCAGGGGTCTGCACTACCTTCACACAGGATCAGAGCGCGGAATTATCCACAGGGATGTGAAGACAACCAACATTTTGTTAGATGAGAACTTTGTGGCAAAAATGGCTGATTTTGGTCTTGTTCAGTTTGTTCTTTGATTATTTTGGTGATTGTTACTATGTTACAAAAGTCATCAACCAATTGAAAATTTCTGTCAGATTATTGTGGCTGTTAATCATCTGAGTTCTGTTTTTGTCTTTAATTTTGTTTGTTTAGTTGGTGATAGTATGTAGTAATAAGGATCCAATAAAATCATAACCATGTGATTCTAACAATGGTGCTAAAGGCAATGTCAACCATAGCAAATTGCATTCCACTGTGAAAAACTAATGACGGTGCTACAGCAATGTCAACTGTAACAGATAGAAGTCATTCCACTGAAAACTAATGTCATCTTTCGGGGTAAGTTTCCTTTACTTTACTCCAATTTAACTAAAATTTATTTCTAATCAAATTAATTCAACACTCTAAATTCTAAGGATTAAAAGTTTGAGAAAGTCTTGGGTAAGACCGTCCTACCATAAGCTTATGATCGGACCAATGGTAGTTCATGTATTTGTTAGATTTGTTAGTGTGTTTTTAAGTTTTGTTTGCCTTTAACACATAAATACAATTTATGGCAAACAAAAAATAGAAACACACAAACAAATGTATTAAACACACGAACAAAATTTATGTCAAACAAAGTTTAAAAACACACAAACAAGTGTATTAAACACTTGGACTATCATTCGTCCTACCATAACCTTATGGTATGACGGTCTCACTCGAGATTTTGTATTAAAGTTTTATCTTATATAAAGGGTGGAAGATCTAATACCAAGACAATGAACTAGATTGGATTTTAAAAAACATTAAAAAGGATGGAGTTTAAGTAAAGTGGACTTATTCAAATAAAAAAATGAACCAAATTAACTTGACTGAACTAAATAAAAGTAAATCTAATTTTTTAGATGCACATGAATTATCCTTGATTGAATTTTAACCAAAACTTTGATTGATTTTAATGAAACAGGGTTGAAATTTTTAGTTTAGATGTTGATGGTGTGAATTTGCTTGTTGAAATTTGTGTATTATTTGATGATGTTGTGTACTATTCTAGTAAGTTTAGTTTTACTATTTTGGTAGTTTTGCATATTTTTTAGTTTATTGGGGATTTTTAGTTTAATTGATGATGTTATTTACATTATTAGTGATGACGTTGAGGTTTTTGGCTGCAAATGTTGAGGTTTTGATTAGTTGACATTCAATTCGTCGGTGTTGATGTTCGGGTACTCAACGATGAAGTTGGGGTGTTGAGATTAGGGTCGTTAAGTGAGGTACGGGTCGTCCGTGTTGAGTTTTGATCATTGGTTGTGAGGTGGGTCAGTTTGACTGGTTTTGGGCTTGATTGAATGGTTTGACTGGTTTACCTTTTTGGGTGGTTCGATTTGAACAGTTTTGGTAGTTCGATTTATATAGCAGCTTACAACGGAGTTCCATCATTGGTGCGACGGTGGTGTGGTGGTGGTTGGTGAGGTGCCACCAAGTTGGAAGGCATGTTGGAGAAGAAAGGGGGAATTGAGAGAAATAGAATGTTTATTTTACAGTAGAGAAAGACTATGATTTCAGTGGCTGAACATTCAGTCAAGTAATCCATGATCGTTGGATGATAAGTTCATATTCAAATTTTCTAAAACATAAATGAATTTACTGGGCAAAGTTACAATTAGGCCTTATACTATTTCATTTCTTATATTGTGAACTCAAAAATAATGTTTATTTTTTGCCCAATTTTTTTTTATTGGAGAGTGTTTTTCCATGCCCTTATAAATATATATTTTTTGAACATATTGAAGAACTAGTTAGACAGAAAAAGGCCAATCCACACAAAACGAATTCAAATTACTTACCGAAGCATTTTGAAATAAAGTTTTTAAGGGAGTGTCTCTTTGGCAAATCAGTGAATACCTTGCACGTAAATTTTGTTTCAAACAAATTTAATCAGCAAAGAATAAAAATGACATCATCTCACCCAATAAAATGGTAATAGGAATATAAACAATTCAACAGCTCCAAAAAAACCAATGCATTAGCACCAGAGAACTATAATTAGACTGTTCATCTACAAAATGTACAAAGAATCATGTCATCCATATAGTGCGAGTTAAATCACTACTCTAACCTGATCATATATCCATCTAATCTTTGCTAACCTGCAACCTCAAAATAATGGAAAATAAAATCCTAATACCACAAAGAAAAAAAATGGATTACCTCCATGGTGCGAGCTTGAAGAGAAATCGGCTCCGACGCTTGTCAGTTAATCTCCATCCAGAGTTTTCCCTAAGAAAACAAAGATTTAACATTGAACTGGCAAAAGATTCTTCCATTAAAATACGGATAATCAGGTGAGATGATTTTTACCGGGAATTCCACACAGCACGACATCATCGACCTGTGCCGGCCGCGACGTGCTCCACATCGTAACCACCCCATCATAATTTGATTGCCCCTGATTAAACCAGTTGCCCCAATATTTCAGCCCATGTTTCACCAACAGAAACAGAAATCGGACAACAAAAGAAATCAATGCAAGTGAAGAACGACGATTAATCAAAGAAACAAGTCAATTGAATTGGTACAAATGCAAGTAGCATCAGGGGATTCGATTTGTCGATGAAAGGGATTTCTGGAGACAAACTTGATTAATCAAATCGTTCACCCACTGTTTAACTCTAGGAGGTAAAAGATTCGATTAATCAAGTCTGTCTCGAGTGGGAGAAGAATCCGATCATTCCACTGTTTAACTCTGGGAGGTAAGGGATTTTTAGAGTAAATCTTGGAGATGGGAGAAAATTGCAGGGAAAAGGGCGATGTGCAGAAAAGATGGGAGAAACGGATGCAATTCAAGGAAAAAATGAAAACGTTCTGGAACCCCGGTGAAAGGGCGCGTGGAAGCACAAGATACTGCATGAGGAAGGAGCGAGGAAGGGACGACGCGTGGAAGAGAGCAGGCACAAAAATAATAAAAAAAAACGACGACCACGGCAGTAATGTAGAAGAGCGGATTCTCCTTTTATAGATATAGTAGATATATACCATTAACGTTGGAACATTTTATTTCAAAAGAAAAAAAAACTAATTCAAATACGTTTAAATTAATTCAGCATATTTCATGGTCAAATGGGCGTGATAAATGTATGAAGTGAAATCGGCGAACAAGAAAATGGAGTGTTAAATGAATGAAGGGAGAAGAAGAACAGGGCAGTACGTTTAACTCGGGGGGAGAATGCAGTGACAAGAAACGTGAGCAAGGTCAACAGTGTCGTTTACTGTACTCCCAGATGTCGTGTCGTGTGGAAATCCGATGCCACCGCGAATCATGGAGACGAACATGCATTGGTGTTGGTGGTGGCTTCATTGTCCACACACCACCGCACCACCTTTCCACTGTGTGCGGAGGAGGAGACTTGGAGGCAGCGTCCAAACAAAACCACAAAGTTTGTTTCCCATCCAATCCATGCCATGTTTGTAATTTTCCAAAGTAAAAAAGTAGGATAAAAGTCTCAAATTTGACTTTGCAAATGTGTAGCCTTGGTCCAAGAGTCATGGCATAACTCAATTAGATGTGAATTACACCTCTATAAATAATTAAATGCAAATTAGGTGGTTTATTTTTTACTTTGAACGTAATCAAGTAAAAATTAACATATTGAAAAAGAAGAATTATAAGCATGATTGAGTTAAACCAGAGGTATTGGGTTTGACTCTTGCTGGATAGAGAGGTGAGATTTTTTTTGATAGTGCATTTGGATTATTACTCTCTTTTTTTTGTTAAAAAAATAATGAGTTTACCTGAATTTCATCAAACTATATATTTACTGAATTCAATTGAATTGAAATGAATTAATTGATCTACAAATAAACTCAAGAAAAATAGGACATTACATTTATATTTTTCTATTTTCTATTTTTTCCAGAAATGAAAATTGCATCCTGATTAATCAGATACAATTACTTTTTAAAATTAACAACATTATGTACTCCCTATGTCCAAGTTGTATTTGCAAGCTTCAACTTTCGTCATTTAACTCAAAAAATATTTTAAAATTAATAAATTTAAGTGTGTACAAATGCAAGTTATGAAAATTAGACATTTTAAAAATGCATGTGACGAATCCAACATATGATAATATTCAAAATCTAAGCAAAGTTAACTAAATAAATAATATAATTATAGGGAATAGTATAATTTTAATTTATACACATTTACACCCTACTTTTTTTAGTCGGTTCAAACTTCATGGAGCAACACATCTATCAAATATGCTCTTGAGTTCGGCGTATAATTAGCTTTCACATGGTTACTTCATTCAACAAATGAGTCAAAGTCCATGTACAGACTTTCGTTCAACAATTTTGATTCAAACTATATTATATCTAACAACAAACTCATTACTAATTCATAACATCATTTTCAACAAGGAATTTGTTGCATCTGTTTTTCACAGATATCATTTTTTTTTATAATTCACCAAATAAATCTGTTTTTCATATTATAACATATAGTATTATGTTATGATCACTACATTATAAGTCTTTGATTTTCAACAAGGAATTTGTTGCATCTGTTTTTCACAGATATCATTTTTTTTTATAATTCACCAAATAAATCTGTTTTTCATATTATAACATATAGTATTATGTTATGATCACTACATTATAAGTCTTTGATTTACACCAGACACCTGTATAATTCTGACCCCCAGGCCTTACACAATTGAAAACAAACCACTTTTTTGACTTTCTGTATAGTTATATTTCACCAAACACTATTTAAATCTTCCCAGCAAGAAAAAAAAGTCCATTTCCTTTCCAATATTTTCAACACCAAAGTAGGGCCCACATCGCAGCACAAGCAATGGCACCATACCAGTATTTTACCAAACCAGTTCGCCCCACCAACACATTCTTCTTCCACACCCCATCAGAACATCCCCAAACCGCATCCCATGGATTTTGTAAGTTCATTTCCTGCTATAAAAACATCTGTCTCTCTTTCTGGTATGCTATATACATCATGATCACTGAAATGATGGCTCTGTAGGAAATGGTGGGAAAGAAGAGCGGCCAAATTCCGGCGTTCGGAAACTGGGATACGGCGAGCGACCTCCCCATCACTCAGTACTTCGAGACCGCTCGCGAGGCCGGTTTGCTTCGTTATCCCACCGCCCCCGCCGCCGCTCACCATCACCGCCACCAGTACTACAGCGGCGGCGTCAATGGTTACAGTTACAGTGATCTTTACGCCGCCGACTTTCAGAGGCCTCCCATTCGTGTTCTTCATGTTGCTCCCCGTCATAGACAGGTAACGTTTCACTTCCACGCAGTATATATACATATACATATATATATATATATATCAAAAATGTGTTACTTCGATCGTGTTAAATGATGTCATTGTTGAGACATAGATCAAGTTACCATTGAAACAGAAATGCTTGAAGGTAAGGACAAATAACGCGTGAACTAGGAAACTGAAAACAGCCAAAATAGGCCATCTTTTTTCTCACTAAAGTTTTTAACTACTTGATTAAAGTATAGAAAGTGTGCCTCCACCATTTTAAGATAAGTTTGAGTTCCACACAAGTCCTTGGAGTGTTGAGTGTATGATAATGTTGTTTTCTAATGCTGTTAAATCTTACCTAAGTATGATAATGTTGTTTTCTAACACTTTGTGTATCATTATGCATATGTAATGTAAGGAAATAAGGAAGCATTCATTCATCAATTTAGTAGAGTGTGTAGTGATATGGGACACAATTTCCAATCATGCTACACAAAATATTATACAAATGTGATTCCTAGAATGTAGAATTGGATTTAGCTAGCCATATAGGTAAAGGTTCTGGTTACTGCATAAAATGACACTTTCACTCGACCTCCCAATTACAAATGGAAACAAATCTAAAATGTTAATTAGCAAATACCGCGAGAAATTACTTAGTGTAACATTTGTATCATTAACTATGGTGTGCAAATCAAGTATATTTTATTTTTTAACTAAAACATAGTTTCATCTTTCCTATTTTCTAGAATTTTGATATAGTAAAATATTTACTATGAGTTTGTTTCATGCCACATAATCTTATGCAGTGTAGCCATTGTATAAATAATTTATTAAATGGTTGAATATAATAACATATGCTTTCTTTGTATTTCTCAACTTAAAATCTCTTAGCATTTTATGCATTATGTTAATATCATGCAGCAAAACTTTTTTTTACTTACCAAACTTCTAAAAATTAACATTTTCTATTCTTAATCGATTTTATTTTTTTTGGATTACAACAATGATGTAGCAAATTAAAATTTTCACCCATTATCTAACCCGTTTGACCCACGAGTAATCGGTGTACTGTACCAAGTAAAGGAAGAACTCCCTTCCAATTGATGATCCAATACAAAAAATAATCTTTAATAGTTCTCTAAAATGCATTAAAGTTTTTCTCAGAGCATACGTACACTATTGTCTGATTTGATCACTCCAAATTCTGCAATGTTGACCGTCTGATACAAATCCAGAGCATGTTGATTATGTAAGCTCCATGCAATTTAATGGAAGATGGCAGTAATGTTAAAACTGATACTATTTGCAGTCAGGTCATGGGGACGAGGAATATCCCAGAAGGAGGAGGCAGCTGCAGCAGAGGATCACGTATGATGATCATGTGGTGGATCACCGCCGTACAAGGCGGAGCAGTCAACAACAGCCTTTTCACACTGATGATCACTACTCCTCCACCACCACCAAGAAGCAATTCCCCAGGCATCATTCTGCCATTGCTGACGTCCGCAAACCGCCTCACACTGTTGCCAACACTGTCAAGCCAGTTGATGAGGATCTTTACAAGATCCCTCCCGAGCTACTCCTTCGTCATCACAGCTCCAAAAGGGTACGTACTCTGTTTTTTCACTGTGATTCATTCATTCATTCATTTTCTAGCTAATTTTGTTGGCTTGTGCATTTCGTGTAATGCAGAAGAAAATGCTGGGATTCTTTTCCAGATGCCTTGTTCCTCCTTGTAGTGCATAAGCTGCCGGATGTATCGAAGCTTTTGAAGAATGTCCAGGCATGGTGAAGAGCTCCCGGCATCGCGATATTCCGGAAGGTTGATCATGATCATGTTTTGGGAGGTTGATCTTTTGATAATTGATGCAGAAGGGGAAACAAGTATGCTTGTTTTATATTTATCTCTATATGTGTAGCTTGTGTAGAAAGTAAATGTTTTTATTTTTATGTGAAGACTATGGTCTATGTTGAAGGTGGAATAAGTTTATTAGGCTCCTCCATAAATTAATCTGGAAGAGTAAGCTCTTGATGAAGCAAATGCTTCAAAAACAACAGCTCAAAGCTAAAGTTTTGATCTTAGATTGTTGTTTCAAATCCCAAAAGATATTAATATCATCGTTGAACTTGAATTCGTAGCAATTTAAGATCCTAGTTACTATATGAACACTTTGATAAACTTTCTTGTAAGGTGATCGTAAACCATATGGTAAGACGTACAACTTTTTACATGCATGTTTCATAATTTCACTTAGTTTGATAATGGAGGAAAACCTCAAAATGGTTCATGTTATTTGAAATTTACAATTTGGTATCTCTTTTCCAAATTTACATTATAGGATACCTGATTTTTTTCATTAACGTTACAAAATGATGATTTTAGAGAGTTTGAGAGGGGTTGGAAATTTTTGACAAACACAAATATCGTTTCAGTCATATTCAACTCACATTCAACACACGTGCGATGAGTTTTGTTCTCTAATTTTTTGTTTTATTTTATCTTTCTTTAAGGCCTTGTGTTTATGAGTTCATTATTTTTGTTGAGCCGGACTGAATTGAACTGAACTATACTAAATTAAATTAAACTGATCTGAAGTGATAATTAATGCATTGAAAAAAAAATCAACATGCTAAATTAACTTAAATCTCATCAAATTATATTTTCATTGAAATGAACTAAACTGATCTACAAATAAACTCAAGGGAACATATGAGCTACTTAAAAGAGATTTAATTCTTCTCTTTCTCATATCTCTATGATGGGATAGATATTCTGTTAGAGTAATAAAGTGTCTAAAATATCTAAATTAATAAAAATACTATGCATCAGGTACTAATAATAGTCTCTCTCACAACAAGAAACCAATAGAAGTCACTTTATTAAACAAAAGAGATGTGATTACTCAAACGGTGGAGAATTCCACTTGAAGTTAGATTTACGTAAACAACAACGTCTCTTTTTGTTGCATCTTGATCTCGTTCATTGAATTGGAACCATCACCATTGCACTGTCATCGAACAGTAGTTGAGCGAGAAAATAGACTGATCCATGGTAATTAAGATGAGGTGCTAAAATGAAGAACAATTCCCGCCAAGATATATGTAGGTATAATTAGTTGCGGAACCAGGATTAAAATTGAAGTGGGGCACAATCATAATCGAAAGTGAATTTTCTGGGTGAGAGGTCAGAGGTGAGAGGCGGGGATTTTTTTGAGCTAAGATACTGTCTATGTCTAAGATTTCCTTATTATTTTGGGTTTGTTTTAAAAAAAATCAAATTTTATATAGGCCCAGGCCTCCTGCGCCTCTGGGTCTAATTCTCACTAGTGAATTGCGTAAATCATCTTTGTGAACCTCTAGAATTGGAAAATAAGTGAGAGTTTATTTAAGACTTGTTATAAAAACACGATAAACCTATTCGAATTCCTCTTTCTTAATCTGGATTAATTGAATCTCCCACAAGTTTTTTTTAAAAGTTTTTTTTAAAGATAAATATTTATTTCATTCGTAAATTACTGGAAGTCGTCCAACAGCGGTTGAACATGGTTTAGAAGAGCCCCTACTAAGGTGCTCGACTTAATGAGTAACGCTAGGGAATGAGCTAAACAGAATACTGAAGAGCAAGGCGACCAACATGGCCCCAAAAATGTACTAATCCCTAACTTGGATGAGAACTTCTCCATTGGCATTGTCTCGACATCCGGACAAACTTTCCTTACAACGAAGGGCTTCCAAAGGGGTTCTCCATCCTCTTCCTTCCATGATATGCCTCCGGAAGACCCTCGGGCATCAGATTCTACCTCGATGAGATGTAGGTCCTCGTCGGTTAGTGGTACCAAAATAAAAGACTGAAAAGATAAACAAACAGCAAAACATAAGAAAAAACGTAGGCACATACTAGTGCGTCTTTCCTGAACCGTTTGGAAATCTTTCCATTTAACTTTAGGGGCATCCGATCTTGGCGGGACTGGGGCATGCCAGTCTCCACCGAAACTCGGTGAGGTCGTCGTCAAGAGAAGCGATATCATCACTAGTTGTTGATTCCTGATCGCCGAAAAAATGCCCGAGGGTAGTAGTTGCTTCCCTGGTCCAGCATCTCCTGCCCACCCTTCTTTTCACTGCCACATTATGATCGCGTTCTTCTCCACATAATTCACTGCTCACAAGTTCTAGCGCAGATGTTCTGCTCGCGCGTTTCTCCACTCTTCCTCGTTCGAACCGAAATTCGGTGCCGCCCAGCGATCCGGCGGGCTTCGATTGCGCGGCTGATTTCGAAACTTTCAAAACCCTCATCGACCTGCTCTCTTTCTTCTTCCCCGGCAGTTTCTCGTCGGGTCGGCTCAAGGGGCTTGTAGCCATGATTTATGTGTTATTCGCCACCGTGATTGCAGGTCGGCATTGTCTCAGATGATAAATCACGGCTGATTTGCTCCAGATTATGGTGATAATCGGCCATTTTTCGGATCCTTGTTGAACAAGGTAATGTTCTCTCTAAACCATAGGAGAAAGAGAGAGTCAATAATTCAGTGAAATTTTAATCCCACAAGTATTATTTCTCAGTGTTACATTTTTGATTAATTTCATTCGATTGCAGCGTATCAATTTTTTTTTAACCTAGGGATAAAGGGGTACAAGTAGGGGTGTTCAACAGATCGGTTAACTACATAAGCAGTTAATTGGTTTGGTTTGTAATTATTTATCAAATTTGAAATGAAACAATTTAATTAATCAACCAATTAAGTTATACCGATTTATCGGTTTTGGCGATTCGGTTAGGATCGGTCTTGGATATTGGACGGTTCCGGATACTCTATACCACTTTGTTATACCATTCTCTGTTCCACCAACTAAATTGTGCCACATATCTTTATTAACTTAACTCTGGTTAACTTATCTAACTCATATTAGTAATTACTTTTTCATTTATTTTTGACAGTATATTTTTTTTCCTCTTTTTCTATCTTTTAAATTAAATTAATTTGATGTCTTAACTTTGCTAAGTAAACTTTCTAAGAAAAATAAAATAAAGTCTAAAATACATGTATTGCAAATTGTGTCGAATATCATGAACTTATATTTCATTAGATGAACTTAACCAAAACTGAACTATTTTGATTGAAATAATTAATTTGAACTAACGTAAAAATTGCAAATTAAAAATTGAGATGAATGATATAAACTTATACAGACATATGATTTGAACTGAATTAAACATACCCTAATAAAATAAAATTAATCAAGAAGTTGTATACAAAAAATTTATTTAACAAAAATGAGGAGTACGATGAACTGAACTAAATCGAACTTAAATAAATTTGAACTGAACTAAACTGAAAAATTAAAATATATTTAACTAAACTAAACTGAACCGAACTGAATTAATCTACAAATAAACTCTTGCAAGTAGGGCCTTTGTATCTTTATACTTTATTTTATTTTTCTTTGACAATTACTTAGCAAAATTAAGACATCAACTTAATTTAATTTGAAAGATAGAAAAAAGAGGAAAAGAATGCATTGTTAAAAATAGATGAAATATTAATTACGATAAGTTAGATAGCTTAACTAGAGTTAAGGCACAATTTGGTTAGTGGAATAGAGAGTGGTACACCAAAGTGATGTAGAGAATCCTGAGCCATATTGGACTTGTTAACTGGTTACCACATGTATGAATGAAAAATAATAAATATCAAAGATATATTTGATAAATTTAATGTTTCTTAGAAAAACTTATATTAGGTAAAAACAAAATATCAAACACCTTCAATGAAATAAACATTCATTTTCATACTCCTTTCTGTCTGTACCAGTTGTTTCTGCACAGGAGACTTTTTCCAGTCAAGATGATAAATTTTGACTGAATTTTTGATGCATAAATAGATAAAAATATTATCATAGTTAATATTGTTGAAATTGTCATAACATGTAGTTTATTAATATCAAATTTTTATATCTTGATAATCTATATAGTTAAAGATATTAGCAGTCAAACACGCGTATTGTAGACTGTGAAAAGTCAGTTGTGCACATCCAGTTGGTACAGAGGGAGTATTAAATTTGTTACCTAATTTAGTAATAAAAATAAAACTAAATTCTTAGGTATAGTGACATAAAAGTTCCAAATATATATATATATATATATATATATATATATATATAAAGCATTACAAATACCTATGAGAATAAAATGTATTAATAATATTTATTCATTTCTTTTATAAATATAATTAACGGATAATTAGTCGAGGGGTGGTCTCTGAGGCGACCGTCTACATATGTAAACCAGTGACTGATTTGTAAATAGTGTAATTTATCAAAAACGTGGAGGGACCAATTTGCAATTTTTGAAAAGTTAAAAAAATTACGCGTTACAGTAACTTCGCGCGTGTAATAGGGATGACAATGGGCGAAATAGGCGTGGATAGTAGAGTATCCATGCCCATCCCCATCTAAAATTTCACTTTTCATCCCCTCACATTTACCCATGGTGGGTACAACTTTGATATTCATGCCCGCCCAACCGTATCCATCCCTTATGAATATCCATGCCCATGTTAGACCAACCTTCCCCACCCGACTTATAAATTCATATTTATTTAATATCAAACTAAAAAATATTTTTTATGCTAAAATTTTAAATAAAAGTACTAATAATTTATATATTATATTTATTATAGAATAAAATAATTTACAATAAGTTAATCATTAAATGATAAAATTCTATTAAGTTTCAAAATAGGCCAAACATGCTTCAATTATAGCGGATAAGGTATTTTACATGTACACAAAACATTAAATATAAATTATACAATATATAGCGGGTATAATATGAGTATTATACATGCGTTTGAGGCGGATATGGGGCGGGCGAGGTGGGCGGGTATGGGGTGGGTTATAAATCAATATGCATACCCACATGCTTACCCATGGCGGGTACGAAACTAACCTCCGTGCCCGCCCCATCTTAAAAAATACACCTCCATACCCGCCCTATTTGGGCGGTTGGTGGGCGGGTATCCACCAAATCCCCGCCGGGTGCCATCCCTAGCGTGTACAATGTTTGCTACAGTGCCGCTACAGTGTTTGCTACAGTACATGATAGATTTAACCCAAAACCTGAAGTTTACTAAAATACTACTACAGCAAGATGATGAATTTAACTCAAAACCTGAAATTTACTACAGTGTTTGCTACAGTAACATGAGAGATTTAACCAAAAACCTGAAATTTGCTATAGTAACATAAATGATTAAACCCAAAACCTAAAGTTTGCTACAGTAACATGAGAGATTTAACCCAAAATCCAAAACCTGAAGTTTATTACAGTCACATGAGGGATTTAACCTAAAATACGAACTTGTAATTTAGAAGATGATCATTATAACATAACACATGGGGAATTTAAACCAAAACCTATAATATTTTTATTATCTAATAAACTTAACTTGTAACTCAAAATGTGATCATTATAACATAAAATATGTGGAATTTAAATCAAACTTGTGTCACTTAAAGCATTGAGGTTATAACTAAAAACATGAGGAGTTTAAAGCAAAACCTGAAAGAAAGTTAATCATATAAAAATTGGTAAAGTATCAGTCATCTAAAAAACTAAAAGATGTAATTTGTAAATTAAAACAAAAGCAATTTAAAACAAAATCTAAATTTGTTTTACAAAAAAAAAAAGGAATTAGCACTGTAGCAGTAATGTTCACGTGATATATACTGTTCACGAGGGATTGTTCACGCACGAAATTACTGTAGCGCGTGAATTTCCTAAATGTTTAAAAATTGCAAATTGGTCCCTCCTTGTTTTTGAAATATTAGACTATTTATAATTTAATCCGGTCTACATATGTAGACGGTCGCTTCCAAGACTTTGCCATTAGTCGAACCATTACTGAATTTGGAAAACCAATAAACAAACAATTTAACCAATTAAGGCCCTGTTTGCCAACTTAACTGTAGATCAGTTCAGTTCAATTTAATTCAAATCAGCTCAGCGAAAATATAATTTGATAAAATTCAGGTTAATTTAGTCATGCTGATTCTTTTTTCAATACATTAATTTTTATTTCATTTCAGTTCAGTTCAATTCAATATAATTCAATTTAATTCATTTCATCAAGACATAAGATTTAGTAAACAGGCATATGTAAACTCATTTATAATTGGTTAACCGATTAGTCATTTAAGCTAACTTTTAATCAATCGGTTTCGATAGTTTGACTTTTTTAATAACCCTAAGGCTCTGTTTGACACTACTTTTTATCTATTTTACTTCAAAGTAAAGTAATTTTTTGTGTTTGGTAAGTTGTTAAAAACCATCTTTTTGTGGAAGTAGAAGGTATTTTTAGTATTAAAAGTAGAAGCTGGTCACAACAGCTTTTTAAAAAATTACTTTTCACCTAACTTATAAGCACAGCTCCACCAAACAGAGCCTAAGTAGAAGAGATATAAGATTTTATAAATATTTAGAGAAAATTGCTCACGTAGTCCTGAGTTTCTAGTTAAGTGTTCATGTACCCCTGAGTTTTTGAAAAGTGCTCTAATACCCTTGTCTGACGTTGTTTTTGTAAATTATACCTTTAAAAACTCCGTTCGGCACCTAAATGTTTATTTTGAAGTCACCTTATAGTCTAATATACACATTTGAATGACCGAATATAGATTTTAGATGTAAAATTTACAAAGTCAACGTTAATCAAGGGGTATTAGAGCATTTTTAAAAAACTAAGAGGTACATATAGCACTTAACTTAGAAATTGAGGGTGACACTTTTCTCAAATATTTAACTAGAAATTTGCATTTCTTATCTCATCAAGAGATAAAAGGAGAAAGTACAAGAATGAAATAGTGCTTTAAGACTCATTCTATGACTTTCTATTCTTAATTTAATGCTTTGTCCGTTTCACTTTTCTTTGTCTTTCTCTCTTTTCCAAAACCAGAAAACTCTACACACACTCACACAGTGACACTCACCCATCCTCACCTTCTTCCAGACCATACTACTAAAAGCAGTAGACTCTTGTTTCTATCCTTGTCTCAGAATCCCTCTGGTGGGCCCATTCCTGGTTTTCTCATGGTATCTCCATTGTTTCTCCCTTCTTCTGTATGGGTTGGGTTCTTCCTGTATGTTCCTTGGAAGTGCATATACAAGTTTAAATTGCTTTGCTTTTGGTGTTTCTGCTCCTTAATTGTGTATTCTATGTGCAAGTTTCTTCGGTGTTCTTGTTGCTTTTGACCCTTGATTTTGGACCTTCCATCTGAATGGTTTCTTGAACTCATTTATTGTCAGTCTCTTGTATTATTAACCGTTTGATGAAACAGAAGTTTTATTAATTCACTCAGAACATTTCCTGCACTAAACAGAAGTTTTGTGCTAGATTCGAGCTACTGTGTGAAATTCAAGTATATTTGTGAAGATGAGTTTACCCAACACTCATTACTTTCTGTGGTGATTTTCAATGTATCTCTGTGAAACTGAAATGGATTTATCGAGCACCTTAATTGTGCTAGGATTGGTACATTGTAAGGGCTTTCACCAATCTGGTCATTAGTACCATTGGCTGGGCTCTTAGTGTAGAATGGTAACACGGGTCGCTCTACTGTGGTATAGTAGTGCAGCACCCTCCTGTTTTTGTCAAGACTGCATTTTACTAGTGTAGTATTAGGTCAAGCCAACTGAGGGGAGCTCCAATGGATAGCGAAGTAAAATTAACAAACCATGAACTAGGGGATTTACACTTGTGCCAGTAATAAAGACGCAGCACTGATACTAGTGGATAAGGATGGAACATAAATGTCTTCTATCTATTTTGAAAGAACTTGGATATCACGCTGAAAAATACTGATCTTGGTGAGGTTGATTTTTCATGATTTTAGTGCCTTTTTTGCTTAGTTCCTCATTGTAGCTTTAAGTCTTCCCATAGATGAGTGGGGCCTGATATTACAAGTCATAAAGCCTTTACGGGTCTCATACCAAGTACAAAAGAATGCTTAATGGGTTCAGCTTCCTTGTGCACAAGTCACTGATTCAAATAACTCCCAGGATATTCATTTGAAGTAATATTTCTTCTATTCTTCACCAACATCTGTAGAAAGTTGCGTTGTTGTGTAAGGTTCTCCTTATCCCATGCCAACCTGTGCCATTGATTAATTTTGATCTCTCACTTGTTAGGACCTGATATTATACACTTTTTTAACACTAAACCAATATGAGAGAGTATCATGTCTTTAATCAGGTTAGGGACTTCCAAGCACGACTACCACTACTTTTCAGATATAACTTTAAATGGAGCGCTTGATATAGTTTCATGAAATCATTTAATCCATGCTAGTGGTCTCTTTCAATGTTTACTACGTTACATATTGTTTTCCCTCCTTTTTTTTGACAATATTGCATTTCACTAGTGTCACTGTCATATGGATTAGGTTGTTTTAGGTCAAGCTTTTATTACCTTGGACCAATTGAGGGGAGGTCAAAGTATGAGTAACAACCCATAAACTAAGGGATTAACAGCTGTACCAGCTGCACTGTCATGAAATATAGTGGAAAATATTTTAGTACATTTTCCATCTATTTTGAATGAGATTGCATAACAGGCACTGACCTTGGCGAGGTTGATTTTTCTTGATTAGTTCCTCATTGTAGCAAACTTTAATCCTCCCATGGCTTTAGGGGTCTCAAAAGTAGCTCCCTTGTGTACTAGTCACAGATTCCAATAGCTGGAAGGATTTTAATTGGAAGGAATCTTTCTTATGTAGTCACTCTATTCTTCATGCATTAGAAAATTGCACTGCATTGTAACGTTATCTTTACTCCATACCAACCTGTGCCATGGATCAATTTTGCGCTCACTTGTTAGGACCTGATACACCTTTTAACACTAAAATTCCCTTTACTATTCAAGCAAGAATCAATATGAGAAGTATAAAAATTCACTTGTCTTTAATATGGTTTGGTACTTCCAAGCCCGACTTCCACAACTTTTCAGATATAACTTTCAAAGGAGTGAATTATATAGTTTTCATGAAATAAGCTAATCCAGGCTAGGGGTCTCTTTTACTGTTTACCAGGGTTCTACTATCATATTGCATATTGTAAACCCTATTCAATTAATGATTTCCGATAAAAAAATTTTGCAGGACTCGCATTTCAGTTGGATTTGGCAAGATCTAAGATCACTTGTTTTGAAGTCACTTGTTTTTTGCCTTCATTGTAATTGCCGTATTAAATATATTTTCTTCATACATGCAGTGATTCATGATGACTGGTGGTAAAGTGATTGTGACTTATAAGCGTAAGAGGCCACCTCCAAAGCTGGCATATAAACGGAGGAGGCTACCATTAAGAGATGAACTTCATTGGAAAAATGAAAGTTCTGATCTGAACCTCGTCCAGACTTCCATAGAACCGAAAGTGGAACAAACTGCCACCAATAAATGGGAGTGCCCTATAAAGGGTTCAAAGGTAAAAGTAAAATATTCTTATTATTATTTTATTTTTGTAATATTTTCCATTTCTTGGAGATTCTATACACATTAATGGAAGGATAGCAAAGAGAAAGGCATTAAATTGGAGTAACCTTGGATTCTTTTATTCAACTAACCTAAATGCTTGTGAAATAAGTGCCTCGATTACATTGATAGAGAAACCAAAGTCTGTTCAAATAGTGGATTTACATTTTATTGTTTTTAACCATTGTTGTTTTCTCCTTCCACTTCCTTGAAAATTGACTCTAACATTTCATTTTATTGCCTTTGTTCCTATCTTTTGAAGCATGCTCCTGAAGAGAAAGGGCATTTGCACGGTTCTATGAAAGTAGAGCTAAGTCGATTGGCAGTTGCTGAATCATTTGCAAGCAAATCAGAGAATAAGAATCAAATTATACCCAATTTGATGCAGTTGGTAGTTGAGCCTCTTGCAGTTTTGGAAACAAATCCTGGTCTTTCCTTGAAAGAAGATGGCTTGTCTATGAAAGATGAAGCCAGTAGTTTGTGCATCAATTTTGCTACTAAAAGAAAATTGGATACCTTGCTATATACTTATCAGCGAAGATGCAAGCGTAAGAAGGATGTAAATGAATTGCAGGTGCAACACGGATTAGGCATGAACCTTGATGGTCCATTAGAATCCAAAAGCTCTATCTTTACCCAGGAACCAACAGAGTCTAAAAATTGCTCTGAGCATCCGTTGGTGAGTATCAACCTATCTGCAAAGACTATTAACTGGTTGGTGTTTCTTGCTAGCCAAAAATTTTCATTTCAACTGGCAATTGTTGTTCAATTGCTGTTCGTTGTTTTTTAAACAGTATGTGAGCACTTTCTCATTGTGGTGTATATGTGGATCATTTTGTTGCAGCTAAAGTTTGTAAGTAAGAAAGTAACTAAAAAAAGATCTCTCTCTCTCTCTCTCTCTCTCTCTCTCTCTCTACTGCACATGCCTTAATTTGGTCAACATCTGAATTTATCTGCCCTTTTATTTGATCTGATCAAGTGTGGTATATATGCATGTATATTTTAATTGAAACAAAATAATTACCTGATTCATCAACTGCACGTTTATTACAAAAGTTACTACACTCTGTAAAAAGGATAACAAAAGCCCTCATTCTAGTTTAAGGAGCCATACAGCCAACTAAAATCTAAATTTATACTAACAGTTCCTCCTCTCCAATCCTCTATTTCAGGCTTTCTTCACAAATAAGAAAGGGAAATGCAATATGTATTTATACAAGTTCTGTTTAATGTGATCTGTGTAGTGTTAGCCAGCGCTGCAGTCTCCCTTCCCATATTAGTCTAAAGTAACTGCCAATGTCTCATAAGCTTTAATGATTCTGTAGTTCCCTTTAGAATTTAGACTCTTTGAATTAAGAATTTAGCCACTCTGCCAATTTAGTAACGTTGGGAAGTTGATCTTTTGTCATGTTCAGCATGTGTACTACTGGGATGTTTTGCTATTATTATTTTGTGATAAATTCTGCTGTGAACAAACTTAAAATTGGTTTAAATGCTGTTGCTAAACAGGTAGCCTGCAAAAATCCCGAGTCTTCGTGTCCTGGTGCCAGATCATCCTTTGGAAGTGAATGGTATGTGTTAATGGAGCATTAGTATTTTTTTCTACTTTCTGCCATCCAGTTCACTTAGTTCTTATGTTATTTAGCAGCTTCAAGCCAGTAGCAGACAAGAAGATGGAATATATACAAAGTGTAGACACATCTTCTGTTGATATAAATACTCAGATTCCTGAACTGAGTCCTTGTCCATTGGATGAAAACTTTGCTCTTGAGCTCCAGGAAGATTTGCTGGGAAACTCATCTAATGATTATACTGCTGATCCTTCTCTTGACACATCAAATAATGCTACTTTTGATTGTGCTCTTGAGCCCGTCAACTCTAGTCTTGAGCGTCAGGAAGATATGTTGCTGGGAAATTCATTCAATAATGCCACTGTTGGTCCTGCTCTCGAGCCTGTCAGCTCCAGTCCTGATTTCCAAGAAGGTCCCTTGGGCAACACATCAAATAATGCTAGTGCCATTTATCCTATTCTTCAGTTCCCAGAAGGTCCTTTGGGAAAGTCATCAAATAATTCTTTTGTCAATCCTGCTCTTGAGGCTGTCAGCTCCGGTCTTGAGCTCCAAGAAGTTCCCTCGGGAAACACATTAAATGATACTGTTCTTGAACTCCCAGAAGGTCCTTTGGGGAATAATGCTACTATTGAACCTGCTCTTGAGCCCGTAAACTCTGATCTTGAGGGCCAAGAGGGCCAAGAAGGTTCTTTGACAAACTCGTCAAATAAAGCTACTGGTGATCCTGTTCTTGGTCCCGTCAGCTCCGGTCCTGAGCTCCCAGAAGGTCCCTTGGGAAACACATCAAATAATGCTGGTTCTATAGATCCTGTTCTTGAGTTCCCAGTAGGTCCTTTGGGAAACTCATTGAATAATGCCACTACTGTTCCAGCTCTGGAGCCCGTAAACTCTGGTCTTGAGTTCCAAGAAGGCCCTCTGGGGAACTTGGCAAATTGTGCTACTGCTGATCCTTCTCTTGAGCCCGTAAACTCTCATCTTGATTTCCAAGAAGGTCCTTTGGGGAACTTGTCCAATTGTGCTGCAGTTGATCCTGCTGATGTCACTGTTGATGGTCTAGAGTTCCAAGAAGGTCCCTTGGGAAACTCATCAGATAATGCTTCTGTTGATCCTGTTCTCGAGCCCTCCAACTCTGGTGTTGAGTTTCAAGAAGGTCCTTTGGCAAACTCATCAGATTATGCTACTATTGATCCTGCTCTTGTGCTCCAAAAAGGCCTTCTGGGAAACTCATTAAATAAAGCCTCTGTTGGTCCTGCTCTTGAGCCTGTGCTGTTCAATAAGCATCCTTCAGCTGGTGAAGAATCTCCTGTGTTGTCTGGTGATGCTCCAAATATAGGAGTGACTCATGAGATCCCTTGCAGTTTTCAGAAGGAGCCCCTGGATCTGACTGTCCCTCCACCTGGTAAAATTTGCATGTAATTTCTTGCACGGTTTAATTTATTTGATATGATCATTTGTAACTAGAATTTGATATGATCCTTTGTTTCTTGTTTTGGGATATTATTTATCCTCCTAAATCAGGGGCCTGTGAGAATCCCCTTTGCATTTCCCTGGACATGCCACTAGGAGAACATAGGGCACTGTTAAGTGATGAGTCTCCAGGAGTCAAGAGATTTGACTTGTTCCATGAGAACAAGCCCGAGGCAGCAGATGGTCGCAGTCATCAGGAATTATCGAACTCTTCTCCAGCAGGCACATCGAAGAGCAGCTGTTTACAGGTTGGTGCCTTTTAGATGAACCATTTTCTTAAGATTCTGTTGCCAATACTATTTCTGTTGTACTGATGTACGCTATTTTGACACTGAATCCGCACTATCTGCTTTTTTGCATTGAATCTGCACTATTTCTGCTCTATTTTTGCACTGAATCTGCACTCTTTGTGCTCTATTTTTGCATTGAATCTGCACTATTTCTGCTCTATTATTGCACTGAATCTGCACTTTGTGCTCTATTTTTGCACTGAATCTGCACTATTTCTGCTCTATTATTGCACTGAATCTGCACTCTTTGTGCTCTATTTTTGCACTGAATCTGCACTATTTTTGCACTGAATCTGCACTATTTCCACACTAAATCCGCGCTCTTTTTGCACTGAATCTGCACAGTTTCTGCCCTATTTCTGCACTGTTTTTGCACTAAATCTGCACAATTTCCTCACTGAATATGCACTATATTTCCACTGACTCTGAAAGAATAACGTGATGCTTCTCTTTCCAGCTGTTTCCAGAGGATAGAATGGATGAATTATCCCGGTCAACAAAGATGCATAAAAGGGATACTGCTGGGTCTAGTTCCAGAGAAAACACAGTTAATCCTTCTGAAACTTTTGGCCATGACAGAACAGCCGAAGCAAAGTCCTCGTTATATGGCATATATATGCCAATGGAAGCTGTAAATGATGGCCATAAATATGATTCTGCCTCTCCTCAGTGGCCTATCGGTGGCACCCAATATAGAGATTTTCTTCGAGATGGCCCTTCTAAAGATTTTCCAGGTCAGCTATCTGCATCTCGGAGACGCATATTGGCCAACAGAGCAAGAACCCCTAAACAACACCGACTCAGCCCTTCCAGCCTGTATGGTTATCCAACAATGTGGTCTGAAGAAGAGTTGGATTCTCTGTGGATTGGCGTGCGAAGATATGGGAGAGGTAACTGGGAAGTCATGCTGCGGGATCCCAGGCTTGCCTTTGCTCCATTAAGAACTCCTTGGGATCTTGCTCTGCAGTGGGAACAAGAACAATCCAAGCTTTTGAACAACATACCTTCTGCCGAAGGTAGGCATTTCAGACAATCCACTGTTTTCCAAGGTTTGATTGGAAGACAACATTTGGCAGAAGGGGTTAATCTGTCACTTGGTGATGTATACTCTGGTGCATCACTACAAACTACCACCAGCATGAGGCCGACACAGGATGCTGAATGTTCTGTGAGCGCGAATAGCTCAACCGGAAGAAACTGCCCTCACTGGCTTAAAGAAGTAGTGGCACTCCCAGAGGACACTGCAGCTGTTCGTGATCGGGGGAACAGAGCTGAAACCCGTGGACCTGGAGCAGGCGAGTTGATAGTGATTGACAGCGATGCTTCTTCAGAGGAGACTATATCCGATCATCGTGGTGGCAAGGTGTAGCTCTTCTGTGTGTTGTGTGTTGTATGTTGTATGTTGTATGTACTCTTAGAATAATGCTGGTGTGTATTATTCCGTACTTTGTAGGAATTTTCATACTGCTGTGACTTTATTTGTAGTTGCACTTTACTCAAACCATTGTAGTTGCTCTCATCATATGCTCAGTTAGTAGAAAGTGTACTTATACTATTGAGTGCAGTTTAAGGGCTTACAATTCGTGCACAATTTGTGCAGTTTAAGTACAAAACTAGTGCAGAACTGTGGATCCTCTCTTGAGCCCGTAAACTCTCATCTTGAGTTTCAAGAAGGTCGAAAAGGTCCTATAGGAAATTTATCAAACCTTACTACTGCTGGTTCTTCCTCTTGAGCCTGTAAACTTTGATCTTGAGTTCCAAGAAGGTCCTTCAGGAAACTCATCAAATAATGCTACTGTTGATCCTGCTCTTGAGCCTGAAAACTCTGGTCTTGAGTTTCAAGAAGTCCATTGGGAAACTCATCAACAAGGTTTTTTGTAGGTATTGTGCCTTGTACCTTTGGGAGTAACAAGCTAAGATTTGTTTAAAATTGAAAATAACTTCTTAAAAAAAAAACTAGTTTAAACTTAAATGAGAATAAGACCCTGTTTACCAGAGCTTATCTGTAGATCAGTTCAATTCAGTTCAGTTCAGTTCAGTAAAAATGTAATTTGATGAAATCCAGGTTAATTCAGTCATGCTGATTCCATTTTTCAATACATCATTTTTACTTCACTTCAGTTCAATTCAGTTCAGTTCAATTCAGTTCAGTTCAGTTCAATTCGGTTCAGTTCAATTCAATTCAGTACATCAAGAAATAAGCTCTAATAAACAGGGCCTAAGTGTATTGAAGTGATAATTATAGAACTAAATTCAATAAATTTTGTCAAATCAAGTTTTCATTAATTTAACTAAACTAAATTGAAATCAATCGTTGGAACTAATTAAATTAAGTTTGGGTGAGCTAAGTTGAACAAAGCTAAAATGAACTATATTGTATTGAAGTTGACTATATTGAATTAAACTTGAGTATATCAAAATGAATTAATTAAGCTAAATTAAATTAAAATGAATTAATTAAGCTAAATTAAATTAAAATGAATTAAGTTCATCGAATCCGTGCAGATTGAGTGAGAAATTCGTGCGGATCATTATGGTGTAAAGTGTATCAATGCAAATTAGTACAATTTAAACAAGTCGGATCCTCTGCGCAAATATTCTATGCAAATATTACGCCAAAACGACGACGTTGTTTGTGTTTGTGCAATTAATTTGTGAAGTTAAATTTTCTGCGGACATTAACCATAATTTCGTTTTGACGGTTTATGTTTTAGCGTTAATTAGTAAGTTATTTTACATAGATTAATCTATTTTGTCATGTTTTTTCTTTACACAATTTTATTGATGTTAGTTTTATTTAAAAAACTATAATTAATGTTTAATTAAAATTTCGTATATAATAAACAACAATATTAGTAAATATTCAACAATATATTTAAGTTAACGTGTGAGTTCGTAAGTCATTCATTTTTATAAATTAATAAATAAATTTAAAATATTGAATAAAAATTAATTAAGTTGTATTTAATTAACTTCATTTATATTTTAATTAAATAAATTGAGAATGACAATAAATTAATCGACAATTATATATTTAAAATGATAAAGATTTCTTCAACCTACAAAATGGTATAAAATACATTTTTTTTTTCTTTTCCATAGTATAAAATGTATGAATTTATCGATGTCTATGTATATTTTGTTGTTGTCGTGTTTCTTTTCGATCAAATTTATGATCCTTCCAATTCTAACACCAAGCCCTAACTGTTTTAAAAAACTCGTGAAAGAAATTATTGAAATGGTTATATTGCGAGTAATCTATAGGAAGGAAGAAGGTCGGTCAGATTAATAAATGATTGAAATTTACCGTAAAAAGATAAACAGTCATTTTTGCGTAACATTGGCGTAGAATCTCTTGCACAGAGGATCTCGAGCGCAATTCAAATGCCCGTCAATGTCAAATTCATTAGTAATTATGAGTAAATACGACAAAATACATTCCTATAAAATTTGATATAAAAAATTAACACAATATCTATTTCCACAACCCAATATCCTAAATACACAACCCATTTAGTGATAAATTTACTTAATCACCCCTCATTAAATTTAGGATTCAATTAACATTTATTATATCATTTAAATCCCTTAAGTTTTGAATAATAAATTTTGGATTCAAGTTTTTGTTAAATTTAATCGTAGGACCAAGAAATTTTCAAAACCTTCAACATTCATTCAACACCTTCAAATTTAGGCCCTATTTGCTATAACTTATTTCTTGGTGAACTGAACTGAACTGAACTGAAGTGTAAATTAATGTATTGAAAAATGGAATCAGCATGACTGAATTAATGTGAATTTCATCAAATTACACTTTCACTGAACTAAACTGAACTGAACTGATCTACAGATAAGCTCTCGCAAACAGGATGTGAATTTATAGATTAATCTCAATAGCTACGTGAAATTTGTAGAGAAAGTTGATAATGATATTTTATACTATATATAAAGAGTGGGGTGCATTTCATGAATTAGAGTTTGATTAGGACTAAGTTTCATAATAACAGCTAACTAAAATTAAATTTTAATAAGGAATATTTTAGTAAAATTTACCCTAAATGGGTTGTGGATTTAGGATATGAGTAATTCTCCTGTGAGGCAGCCTCACCTATGAGGCAGGGCCCAATAAGGCCCATATTATAAGTAAATATAAAAGAAGACTAATTATTAAAAATTTCAAGGGTTAATTTGTAAATATCACTAATTTTTAATTCTTTCTTCGCCACCTCATCATTCTACCTTGCTGTCACCTCACCAAACCTCGACGTCACCTCATCATACCTCAACGCCAACTAATCATACATCGATGTCACCTCATCACACCTCGAGGTCATGTTATCATACCTCGATGTCATGTCATCATACATCGATGCCACATCATGAAACTTCTTCGCCACCTCATCATATCTCAACGCCACCTCATCGTACCTCAACGCCACCTCATCATACCTCAACGACACCTCATCATACCTCGACGTCACCTCATCATACCTCAACGCCAACTAATCATACCTCGATGCCACCTCATCACACCTCGATGTCATATTATCATACCTCGATGTCATGTCATAATACATCGATGACACCTCATGAAACTTCGTCGCCACCTCATCATACCTCAACGCCACGTTATGAAATCTCGTCGCCACCTCATCATATCTCAACGCCATTTCATGAAACCTCAACGCCACCTCATCACACCTCAACGCCACATCACCAAACCTCGACGCCAACTAATCATACCTCGATGTCATGTCATCATATATCGATGCCACATCATGAAACTTCGTTTCCACCTCTGAAACCTCATTTTCAACGATAACAACCTCAACATTAATGATACTTACCTCAATGACATGTCAGAACCAGTCACTACCACATCACACACAGCATAGCCATGTCATCGATGCCACGTCAATGCTGCCATGCCATGTTAGCACCACCGCCACGTCAGCATCATCGCCGGCCCGCAGCCGCCGTTGCTGCCGGACCACCTCGCGGGATTAACCCGCGCCTCGCCACCGAAACTGAGACCACTATTTCGCCAGTGCTAACGACTACGCGATCCAACTGCTCCCGCCGGCGCGATCCAGATGCAGCCACCACCGACGGGATCCAGATTCAACCGCCGCCACCGCGATCCAATTGCTCTCGCCGTGATCCAGATTCAACCGCCGCTGCCGAAGCTATCCAGATGCAACCGCCGCCGCCGACACGACAGATGCTTTTACCGCCGATTTAATCCAATTGCTCCCATAGCGATCGCTGGAGAACCAGACCGCGCGTCTTGTCGCTCCACCACGTCGGGATCGCGCTCTTTCTCAACCACCCATAAAGGTAATCGCCCGTGAAATCGATCGGCGATTGAACGGTGTTTTGGTCACGGGATCGGGTACCCTCTGTTTTGAATCAATTTGGGGATATTTCATTTCATAGTTTCAAATTTGCATAAAGGTCCCTGAACATTTATAATATATTACTAATGCGCCGAATTCCAGATCTTTATTATTTGACCCCAAAACTTTAAAAAGGAGGTTTGTCTGGTCCTGCCTCTTGGGTGAGGCTGCCTCACCCAAGAATTTGTCTTAGGATATTGGGTTGTGGAAATAGCATCACCCAAAATCACCCAAAATTAAATACTTTATGTTTATCGTCTCTTCCTCAACTTTCTCCATATTTTCTTCCACCTTTTGGCACTGCCACCTCACCGTCCACACCACGACAATCACAAACTCACCACTGGCCGCCGCCACTACCACACTATCACAACACCAACAATAAAGTAGCCCTGAAATCTTTATTACACTGTAGAGGTAGACCCAGACCTCCAGACGGATGCTCAAATCTCACTAGACTATATATAAATTGATTTCTGTGGCACAATCAACCTCCATATTTTTCCCAAAATCCGACCTTTCATTTTTACAATTATTGAAATTTCAACGGTTTAATACATTTGTCGATTTAGGCCCTGTCCAATAGGGCGTTGGAATTGGTAGCTGGTGTTGGAAGGTGCTGGAGGGTGCTGGAAGGTGCTGGAGGGTGCTGGAAGGGTGCTGGAGGGTGTTGAAATTAAATTAAAATTGTATAATTATGATGTACATAATTATGAAACTATATATTTAAAAAATGATTAATTCGTACACAACATATTGAAAGTAATTTTAAAGATAAATTATTTTTTATTTTTTTAAAAAAAATAAATCATTCATGTATGTGAATAGTGACAAGTGCTGGAGGGTGCTGGAGGATGCTGGTAGGTGCTGGAGGTGGTGGAAATAAGCACTATTGGAAAGGGCCTTAGAGGGATGTGGTTTTCAATTTAGTATTCTTTTACAAAATTATTTTGACTAATTTATAAAGAGAAAATGTTGGGTGAGACCTGTCTTTGTAGAGACCAAGCCCAAATCAGTCCATCTACATGCATAAAAGTAGAGTTTCTAAAATTCGGGGGTCATTTTGTAATTTAATTCGACTCGGTGCCATAGTATAAGAAGCGCTAAACTTAGGGACCGAAATGCAAATTCGAAATAAGAAAATGGCTCCCTTCTTCTCCGGCACTTCTTCTCGCCCTTTTCTGGCAATTTCTCTGGCTCGTCGGCTTCTCCGTCAACATCCACACCCGAATTCATCGCTCCCAAGCTTCTCCCATGCTCCGCTGCAAGTTTCAGGCATCGATTATAGTTCCATTGACGTCACCGTTGATTCTACACCTAGTTGAACTTCACAGGCGGTGGCAATTGATTCGAAGCAATAGCGAGGATCCACCCGTGTCAAGGCTGTGATACCGCCAATGTCCAGATGCACCAATGGATTGGAATGCTGCATTTGTTGATCAACCTGCAGATTGAAAGTCGATGCCGCATTTTAGTTGGCAATATGACTCAGAAGCAAAGATCGAACCAACAATCAAGCTCAAATGAAAACTGAAAAAATCAAAGAAAATACTAAAAAGATCGAACAGAAAAAGATCAAGTTCAAGTGATAACTGAAAAAGATCAAAGAAAAGATTAAAAAGATCAACTAGAAAAAGATCAAGTTCAAGTGATAACTGAAAAAGGTCAAAGAAAAGATTAAAAAGATCAACTAGAAAAAGATCAAGTTCAACTGATAATTGTAAAAGATCAAGGAAAAAATTAAAAAGATCAAACGGAAATAGATCAAGCTCAAGTGATACTGAAAAAGATCAAACAGAAAAAGATCAAGTGATAACTGAAAAATATGAAGGAAATGATTTAAAATATCAAACAGGAAAAGATCAGGATCAAGTGATAACTGAAAAAGTTCAAGGAAAGATTTAAAAAAATCAAAGGAAATAGATCAACATCAAGTGATAACCGAAAATGATCAAGGAAAAGATTTAAATTTTTTCAGTGAGGACTTTTGTTAAACAGGTAAAACTCACTTGTTCATACCAACTTTCTCAAGCTCCTGAGGCAAGCTTTCATTCTGCAAAACTTTGATTTGCAATAACTCCCAACTGTTAGCATGAAAATGCCATCAACGACTGGCGATTCATCTGATATCAGTGACCATTTATCCAAGACCGGCAAACGGCAAATAGCGATTCTACTCGATCGAATCTGATTGGAATTATCGTAGATCAGGCTGCGAGTTCACAGGGAGATTGAGACCGGCGATTCGTGTCCGAGAAGAAATTAGGGAGGAAGAAAGTCGATTTGAGAAGTGGGGGAAGAAGGTCGCCGGAAAAATGCAGAAAATGTCACAACGGGGAGAATTATAGGCGCTTTTTTTACTTTGCTCCTATAGTTTTTAAACTGGTCTGTAGTCCTTGGTTTCAATAGAGACGGGTCTCAAATAAGAATTTGTAATTTATAAAATGCATTGCCTATCTCGAATAAGTTGACTATTCAATAGCAATGAATGGTGGTTAGGGTATCCTAAACCTAAAATTACCCCGTAATATGACTAGTATTTTAATTTTAAATAAAATAAATCCCAAATCTTCATGTGGTTGAGGCTCTCGTAGCTCTGGAAGTTCTCTTAAGCTGAGCTTCAACTCCAACCTTCACACAGTCATATCCAACAACATGAACACACTAATTTTAACTTCCTTGTGCCCCATTTGTCACCAATCCTCTACAACTCAATATCCAACAACCAAGACTCTATTTTTATACAAAAGATTCAGAGTATGGGCAAATGGTTCAAATGGGCTGGATAGAAATACAGCACTAAGTGATTCTTCCGAACAAGAAGAAGAAGAAAAAGGATTTGAAGATGAATTTGATGTAAAGAGCTCCAGCACTACCACTCCACTGCTTGACAAGGACCTTAAAAAGGTCAGGCCAACTTTCTTGAGTGCTCCGTAGAAGTTTTATTTGATTTTCTGTTGCCGTTCTTAAAAAATGGATATGTTCTTATTGTTGGTGTTCTGTGGAAATATTAGGGAAGGATAATCTATATATTTTAGCTGGCTGTGTGTTGGCATTTGGTTGCGAATTTGTTAAGACATATATGACTTTAGAGCAATGTAAATTTTTGTCCCGTTTACTGATGATCAATGGAAGAGTAATTATAAGAAACCAGTTGGGAGCTGGTGTGACCACCAAATTCCCTTAATTTAGAAGGGATCTTGGCATTCTAACCCAGCATACAACATTTGATTTTTTTATACTGGATATGCATACTTCGATGCCGCAACTGGTGATAATTGTACAAGGCATTGAGTTATAGATGTCATGTACAGCTTCTTTTTGACAGGATACGTTGGCACTTTCTTGATGTCTGGCCAATTTTGCATGATTAATAGTTTAGGAATCATACTGTTATCTAAACTGATTGAAACTCCCCCGCCTTTGAGTGTTTAACTCAAAGAAAAAAAACTTTTCCTTTTTGTGACTTAGTGCATTAAGAAATCGTGCACATAAATGAAATTCTGACTGATCCTTTTTACCTTTTGAGATTACTAATGGTGAAATAAAGTTGAGTAGATCGAACATTCTAAGTGGGTTTTCGTTGGTTTTTTTTCCTATGTTCTACTTGAAGGATGAATATTGTAAAGCTGCAAGACTAATCTCTAGTAGGTCATAAAATAGTTTGTGGATTTTTAGTTGCAAGAGTTCTTAAGAATTTCTGCATCGGGGGCTCCTGACATGTATATATATTTTTTATCATGAGTTTCAAACATATGGATGCTTATAATCTATCGGACACTGTTCTTCTGCAGGTTGTTCAAAAAACTGCTGCAACTTTTGCACCTAGGGCATCTGTTGCTTCCAAAAATCCTGCTGTACCTGGATCAGTTCTTTACACTGTTTTTGAGGTACAAGCATATGCGTCAATGTTGTTGGGTGGAGTTCTTTCCTTCAATCTACTATTTCCTTCTAATGAACCAGATCTGTGGAGACTAATGGGGATGTGGTCCATCTGGATGTTCAGTAAGTGAATTTCGTTTTAAAAAGAAACAGAAGTTTAGTATGTGTTTGATTTTTCTTTTTCCTATCAAGGGATGTTTGGAATTGTATCTTGTTGAAAGAGACGCCTAGACATGATTCAGTATTTTCCTCCGATTTATATTTATTTACCTTTACTGTGCTTTCCTGATTGTTACCCCAAAAAAAAGAAAAAACAAAAAAAATAGAAGAGCAAACTGGATATGTTGTTACTGTTTGGTTTTAGCAATACATGTTTTTCAGTAATGAAAAATACTAGCACAGTCACCAGAAACAACACCTTACAGTTGGACATAAACAGAGTTGCAGAGTCGAATATGAAGCTCTGTTCTGTAGGCTTGTATTGAAAGGTCATTTTTGTGTTTATGCAGCTATTCCTTCACTTCGTGCTCGAGATTGCTCAAAAAATGAGAAAGAAGCCCTCAACTATCTCTTTCTTCTCGTACCATTGCTCAATGTTACAATTCCAATTTTTTTGAAATCTTTTGCAACTGTCTGGTCAGCCGATACCATAGCCTTCTTTGGGATGTATGCTTGGAAGGTATTTGTTTATAAAGTTATGTCACTTATTTTAGGAAAAAATTGTATCCTTTCATCTTAAATTATTTTTCCACAGATGGGATGGTTCCAAAAAGGGGAAACAAAATGATGCAAAAGCAATGGAGGCGCTTTATGTCTTTGGTGTGAGAAGATGTATCTAAAGTCTCAAGGATGGATTTGCAGACCGGTCAGTTATCATAATTCAATGAAACAACTACTTGAAATGTGAAAAATTATTCTATGGTGTTGCCAATTTCTTGGGCAACTATACTGCCGGTTTCCAACTTGCCATTAATTTGAAGTCCTTGCATAGGTGTACATTGCGGATTTATTTGCAGGCTTCTGAATGTATTTTCTTGTACGTTGGCTCCTTGTTTACTTTCTGATCATGCTAGATAATTTATTGAAATCCGACAACACATAAAACGTACAATATATACAGAGTCATCATTTGATGCTATTTATATATTTGCTGTGACAACTGTTTGTCTAAATTTCTTTCAAGTACATTTTCTTACTTCAAAATTTATGATTTGTTCCAATTCAGACATAATTGAAAGGCTTCCTCCAATAAATAGCTAGTCATTTAGCTTGTGTTACAGACCTTCAAAAATTGTATTGGCCATTTCCCATGCTACAAAGACCAGACTATATGAACATCTCATTGGCAGGCCTTCTCCTTCCTTCTTGTTAGTTGTTAAATGTGGAATTTACTGTCCTCATCTAGGATACAGTTAATCAGTTAGCATGAATCGAAGAACAGCCAATATTCTGATTAATATCTTTTCCCATGATTATTTATAATTATTATTACTATTATGTAGACTTAAATTGCTCATGGAAGAACTTAAATTATATCAGGCAAGTTCAGCCCATGGTACTGAACTTAAATTATATCAGGCAAGTTCAGTAACTGTATCTGGTAGATTAGCATGAAAAAGTTCTAATGATAATATGAGGAAAGTATCATGAAGGCTAGAGTCATCTAAAAGTTTCAGTAATCTACTAAAATTCTTGTAGTAGGAGGAAAGTATCATGAAGGCTAGAGTCATCTAAAAGTTTCAGTAATCTACTAAAATTCTTGTAGTAGGATTCTGCAACTACTGCCACAAAAGAATTAGAAGGGAAAAAAACTAAGGCTCCTGCTTCCTGTAGTTGTATAATCTGAACTTGATGAAAAGGGATGATTGCAGATTACATATCCCTAGTTGACAGAAATGTCCATATTGACAAACGAGAAAAATGGCGTGTACTGATGATAAAAGGTGAAAAACAAAGTAGGTAATATCCTATCGCCATGGTGGTGTCCATGGAATTGTTATACCAGTAGGCTTTGCTTTTGTGTTAGTTACTCATCTTCGCTATAGTCACTTGAACTATAACTTGGACCTTCAGATTCTGCATGGCTGTTACGTCTATGCAGTTCCATGTGTTTGCTAGACCCTCTATCCATATGACCACTCCGATTTTTGGATTTGAACTTGGAACTTGAACCCATACTCCATGAGAAATATTCCTGGTATCTACCTTGTCCAAAACTTGAGTCAATACTGCCGTTGTGTGATTCTTCAATGCTGTTCTGCCTTGTAGTAGAAAAGTCTCCATGAGGAGTTTCAGCTGAGTATGAGTGGCGACTTGCACTGCTGCTAGATGAGAAACTAAGGTTCCTCTCTATCTTGCCTGAGCTCGACTCGTTCGTTTTACTTTTTTGTTTCATCTGCTCACTTTCCCGGTGGAGGTGATGTTGCTTATCATCTTCATCTGAAGAACTGTCACTGGACTCATGACCTGAGTGGCTCGTGTGCTGCTCCTCATGATGCTCTTCATTGCTTTCGCTATCACTCTCAGTATCTGAGCTGCTGTGACTACTGTCATCGTGATCTTCATGTTTACCTGATGACTCCTTCAGCTCAGACTGTTGATCTGGATTCGGGTTTGCTGCCATTTTTTGAGCCATGGTTTCTCCTGGTGGAGCCACTGCGAGGAAACTAAGGAGAGCTACAAGATCTCCTATCAGTGGACGGACTGATGGCTCTTCTTGCAGACACATTGCCGCTATACCAACTGCCTGATTCAAGTTTCTTTCCGGAAATTCTCTCTTTAGAAGAGGATCTGCCATCTCTGGGAATCTCTTAGGATCCTTGAAGAATGGTTGTGCCTATATGTCCAATTTGAGAAATATATGCTCATAATGCATCAGAGGTAGGGAATTTCAGAGCAAAAAGGAGTGTTACTTACCCATGCCGCAAGATTTTGCTCATTGGGTGGCCGCGAAGTATCCAATGCTTTGCGACCTGAGATGATTTCGAGTAGAACCACACCAAAACTGTAAATGTCAGACTTGGTGGTGAGTTCACCATGTCTTTCATACTCAGGAGCACAGTAGCCATAGGAGCCCATGACTCTGGGGGTCATGTGTGATTTACTGTCTCCCTGTGCTAGCTTGGCAAGACCATAGTCAGATAGTTTAGGGTTCAAGTCATCATCCAACAAAATATGGGACAGTTTCAAGTCTCGGTACACAATGGGCGGGTTGGCCTTCTCGTGTAAGTACTCGAGTCCTTGAGCTGCACCGCTAGCTATCCTCATCCTCGCTTGCCAATCTAAGGGCTCCCTATCAGGTGCCAAGTCTGCACGTAAACGAGTACACTACTCTAAATTTTCTCTTATCTCACATGGAAGATGGTAAACACAAAAACATACCATGTATATAGGATTTCAAGGAACCAAGTGGCAGATATTCATATACCAAAAGTCTCTGATCCCCATCTGCACAATACCCCATGAGACTAACAAGATTGGGGTGTTTCAGAAGAGACAGCATCAAAACCTCCACAATGAACTCTTTGTTTCCCTCATGAGTTCCAATCCTGTCCAATCTCTTAACAGCCACCACCTATACATCGAACAACTGATCAATCAGTACTGATACATGGAGGAGGGTCAGAAAATGGACATTCGCAATTGTTACCTCCCCGGTTTGAAGGGTTCCTTTGTAAAGCTTTCCGAATCCACCTTCACCTAGTAAATGTTCTTGTCGGAAATTCTTCGTTGCCATGGCAAGCTCGCGGAACGTGAATGTCCTTGCCCCGCTTTCTCTAATATGGGGTGGGAAAGCTTCACTGTTGGCTTCATTGCAGCCAGCTCTTTGTCCCGCGTGTGAACTATGGACATGATTATGTACTGAAATGCAAAAGCAAATGATATACATTTTCGTGATGCATAGAATATGAATGCATGTTTTTAGTTTTTAGAGAAGAAGAAAATTGCATGCATCACCTGCAGGAGGCTGTGAAGGTGACGGTGCCTCCCGGATCAAATTAGCGACTGGGATCTGGTCATGGTTATTGCCGTCTTCGTTCCTTTTGCTCGAAAAACAAGGGAAGCAATTCATCCTCGATCGCGCTATAGATGGTAATGGTTTTAAGAACATCAACTAACGTCCTCTGGCCTACAACGCCATGGCCGGGCGAATGAAGCCAGATTAATGAATGAAACAATCAACAGCTAACAACAAAATGATATCGACTTTTTTGTGTGTGCATGCATGCAAAGGCAAACACGAGAATCGAGACGATTGAGAGGGGGTGTTGGGGTGTGGTGAGGGGGGGATTAGGGTCCTCCAGAACGTGGAAGGACCCTGAAAAGGCGGTGCCGGTGCAAGAACCTGGGATTGCAAAAGATGATCATATGGAGAGGGCGATCAAAGAACAAAAACGCCGTGTTTTTGGAGGACAGAGATTTTTGGTTGGAGAGTTTTTTCATTTGCTGCAGCCCGTAGAAAAAGGGGGAGATTTGAATGGGCTTCATCTTTCATGTTTTTCCATTATTTGACTTACTTCAATCTCCAACACACACTCTCATCGCCCCCTTTCACACACTCTCATCTTCTCTAAACAATTATTTGGTTATTTTTTTCATTTATTAGTATTTTATTGTGTTAATTGGATCTCCTCTATTAGATATATTTATTACACATTTACACTTCAATTGATCTCACTGCATAATCATTCTTAATATTGAAAAGAAAAAATCAGACATAAAAGTGAGAATATCAACAATAATACACTGGGATAACCATACTTGGTATATAAAAGATCGAATTTGTCTTGAGGGTGAGAAGATCATCATTCATCCATTATTTCAATTGAAACTTCCCTTCTTCCAATTGCTGATTTACAATTCACATCCTCTCAAATGAATATTTGTAATGAAAATATTGAGTAGGGAAGATATTAATAACTGAGTAGATGAATATAAATGTTCTAACACACTAGCAGGGCTCCACCGTGCATTGCACGACGAATTTGTGCACTTATTAATTGAACTTTTGGTTATTATTAGATTGCGTGATTATGTAAATGATAATTTTTATTAATTTTGATATAATGTTATTTAAGAAAAAAGAATATACAGCTAGGTCCTGTTTGTGCTGAACTAAATTGAGTTGGATTAAATTAAAGTGAAAATTTATGTATTTAAAAAAAATTAGTGTGACTAAATTAACCTGAATTTAATCAATTTCCTTTAACTTTTTTATCAAAGTACATTCCATAACCTTGTCTAAAGATCTCAATCTCTCTATACCCCAAAGTCAAATTATGTGTCTGTTTCACTATTTTATCCAACAGGGTTCATAGATGGTAGTCTTTCACTATAATGAAAACGAACAAAACTCAATTGATTAAATTAATTCAGCTAATAATTAATTTTAAAAGGAAGGAACCGAAATTCATAGATGCAACCATAACCTAGTATAGAAGTTAAAAAATAAATAAAATGTATGAAATGCAAATTTAGGAACGCTAAAATCTTCTTCTTTTTTTACTCAAACAAATTCGATGAAACACCACTATTCTAAAATTACTCAAAACAATAATAATAAATTTCACATTAGGCAAGCATATTATATAGTCAAGATCATCTTAATGCGAATATTTCATTTGTATATAGGCAACGACAAAACAAACTTATAAGGTTAAAACCCCCTTATTTGATTATATCACTGATTATATTTCAGTCAATTCGTGTATTTCACAGATATAGTTTGGCTCCACCACACAAAGTGGTGTGTATTGATCACTTATTAATGTAATATATTAAAATATTGTGACTGTAATACTTGATCACATAAAATTATTGGATAGATAAGTATTTTATGTATGAAATTAATATAATTTACTAAAAGAGAAAAATTACAATAAAATAAAATTAGAGGGAGTATAAAATGTAAAAATGTTTAAATATAAATATAATTATATTTTAGCTAAAATAATTAGTATTGTTAGTTTCTTATTCTTAAAATTATCTTTTTTAATTTTTTTTGTAATAATCTTAATATAAAATGTAGATTCTCCGGGTGAAAAGGTAGAGTGCATATTTTATAGAAGATGCTGTATTTTGTTTTCCCCTATTTTTATTAAATATTTTCTTTGAAGGTCCTATTTTTATTACCTAACAAATAATAAGTAAAAAAAAAGTTTCTTTTTTAAATCAAATTTTATGGATTGTTAAGAAATATCAAATAAAGAATAAACATTTAGTGATGTAAAAAGTTTTTATCAGAAATAATCTGATATATAATTATCATGTTTTGGTACACAAAATATTATGATGAGTTAAATGTAAAATAATAAAAATAAATAATAATTACATGCTAATTAATTTATGATGTTATCAATCAATTAACTTCACATATGCAAGTATTCTAAATCTTTATACTACCAAATAATTTATATAGTTTAAAAGGAAGAAAATATCTAATTTCACCTAATTTAGAATACACAATATTTTTATGCTAATAATCATAAAGAAAGGAATCACCAAAAATTACCTAAATCCAATACAATGTTTACATATTGAAAAAAAATATAAATCAACATAGATAAAATATATAATAATAATACATTAACATAGTTACAAACTTTCTTATATAATGAAAGGGACTCTATTTATCTCCTTTATTTTTACACCAAAAAAACATAAAATTATTTTTAAAAAATACAAATGTGAAAGTGATTTTATCTTTCTCCTTAAGAATAAGTTAAGACTATTGCCAGAGAAATAATTAGCTTCCAGACCAAAAAATTAGAAAAATACACATAATACCTTTTTGGTTATTATTATTTTCATACTTATTTACTTTTATTTGTACCAAATTGCTATTTATGATTGTTGCTGCTTTGCAAGAATAGTTTTCTTTACTCAATTATCAATTCATCAGAGTTTATTACTATCATTGTCCGCCGTCTTCCCGTCCCCGACCGGCCTAGTCTGAAAATAAGTTTCTTCACTTGTTCATCATTCTTTAGTTTCCATTTTCCAACCAATCTAGGTCATTGAAGTTGGACGGATACAGCAGGCGATCTGTCCATCCTTCGGCGGCATCCGATTAACAAAACACAAAACCTAATTATACTAAACCTCATTTAAACGATATAAACATCAAGAAATAGTAAATACAGGTTGATACTTCTGTAACATTATAGCTGTAATATAGGTTTCATGAAATTTTGATCTAGATGGCAAGTTCAGTGAATTTGTTGAAATTTGAAAAAATCGATTGCCCATGGAAGCAATTGCAAGCATTAAAATAAGCAAGTATACATCAAACCGGACTATAACCCGAAACCCTTTGATCCCGTAGTAGCATCCCTCATTGACGAATTTCCAGAATTCAGTTGAAATTACACATGTGCTCTGGAGAAGAGCGACCAACCGGAGTTGATCATCGAGAATCATCGGAACTTGGAGGCACAAGAGGCGGCGGATAATAGGAGGTCTGGGTCGGTGGTAAGCTTCCTCGTCAATTATAGAGTTGATTATCAAACAACATGGTTTATGGTATAATATTATTATTACAGTGAAATATGGTACAAAATATGTCAATTACAAATAGCCAATAATTGACGTAATTAGGGTATACATATATATCATCTGAGATATATAATATTATTACGATTGCCAATTTAATGATTACCATATAAATATCTTTTTATTATTCCATATTTTTAATCTAATAAATATCATATTTAAGTTGACTGTCAATACGAAACTACGTCGTTTATTCCACACACAATTTGAAGTGAATAACTATTCAAGTTTCCTTTAGGGACTAGTTAAGCACTACCGCACAATAAAAGAATTAAAATATTGTAAATTCATTCAAATTTAGAAGTAAATGAATCTTACCTAAAATTTGAAATTGCAATATTTATACTAATATATTTCTTTCTTTTTCGATGAGGGAAAAAATCATGAAAAGGAAAATAATTCAAAAATAAATAAATATAATTTTTCACGAGCATATGAGTACCAATCAAACGAAAATTAATCTTTGAAAAATCTTAAGATTATTTCTATAACTTAGTCCAATAACCATTCTTTGTCTCCGAGTGTTACCATCAATTGTTATTTATGATATAATTTCTATTTTAAAAGAATATTGCCTATATTTTGAATATAGAACTTTTTTAACAAATAATACTTAACAATATTTTTGACTATAGCAAAAATCTTTCACCACATAATTAATTATAATTTTTAAGGTAAAGAAATATTCAATTTCACCAATTTTAAAACGGAAATTTCACCTATTATAATTAATGAGAAAGTCTTGGGTGAGACCTGTCTTTGTGGAGACCAAGAGCAGGGGAATGAGCATTTACTGTTTCTGCTTGATCTTTTAGTCAGTTTGTTTGATCTTTCAATCAATGTGCTTGAGTATTTTTGTTTTGCCTTGATTTTTCAGTTAATTTGATCTTTCGTTCATTTTGGTTGATCTTTCGGTCAAATTTCCTTGATCATTTCCTTGGTCAATTTCACCAACGACAAATTCAATCAAGGAAATCGGCGGGTGAGCTTAATTCAATCAATAGCAGTCTCATATAATATTTGGTCTCAATGGAGACAGGTCTCAATTGAGAATTAGTAATAATTAATTATAAATTCTTAGGCAAAGAAATATCTTTGTGCTCTAATAAAAAAAGGAATCACCCAAATTTTCTAAATTGAGTAAAACATTCAATATTCTAATATTATAAATTAGCATAATCATCCAAAAAATAATTGATTTTTTTATATGTAGATTACAATTGATCACACCATACATACACGATCATCACCATACATCTTGCAACACAATTTTAATAAATATTCACCATCAATACAAAACATAATCAGATGCACGTTTCCTGCAAAATCTTACTCAATCACTCAATTTTCATCATCAAAACGAAATAGAGTTTTATGAACATACCATCATACAACCCCTTTTTTTAAGTTAAACCATCATATGATGGAGGGAATTCAATTTGGCTTCCCCAAGCCTTCTCAAAAATAAATAAATACAGACAGAGATTAGCTCAGTTCATAGAATCAAGTATCAAAAGTCACTAATACAACAAGTGTGTAACTCTAACTAATCCCCCTTACATTTCAGTGAGTCGTTTCCCAGGCGAACCACAAGATTGTCCAGGGGCTAGTAAGAAGAGTTACTTCTGGTAAGTGAGATTGGGGCAGAAGCAAACTAGGACAGTGCTGGAAACCAGCTCAATCATGAACTCCTTTCAGAACTTTCCTTTGTGCAATCCAGATACATAGGCCACCTGCAAATTCAGAGAGGAATCAACAGTAACCATCCTTTGAAATTCTGAGAGAAGGAACACACAATTGGTCTAGCCTAATAAGACCTTGAACCTTTGCTAGAAGAGAAGTAAAAGAATAAAATTGAGTACTGCTTTTACTGGCCAATGCCAGTTTAGCAATAGCATCAGCTACTTGATTGCCTTCTCTATGGACATGGAGAATGAGGCAATTTTTAGCTAATAAATGAATCTCATCAGCCAGTTGGAAAAGTTTTCAATGAGCAGTTATGGGATTAAGAACAGATGAGATAGCATTTAAGCAATCAGACTCAATTATGAAACTATCAGCATAGCTGCAGGCATATTGAAAGGCAAATCTAATGGCCAACATCTCAGCTTTTAGAGTTGAGTCACATTGAAAAAAGGAACTCCTAGCAGAGACAAATCCTCCCATGTTATTTCTAGCCACAAAGCATATACCAGTTAGATTATTAGACCATGAGGCATCTACATTAATTTTCAGTCCAGTGGCAGGCTTTGTCCAACAAATTCTAGAAACTTTTGGTTTAGGAGGTTTGATACTAAGTGGAAGAAAGGTGTGGTTAGCAATATCAGCATCAAACTGAGAAGAAATATAGAATGGTTTAGCATAAAACATATAAAATAGTTGATCCCTAATGTTATGAATAACAGAGGGAGCATATAGTTTAATGTTTTCAAAAAACCATTTATTCCTAGTTTTCCACAAATTCCAGCAAGTAATGGATGAATGAAGTCTAATAATGGAATTATGCAAGGAGGAAGATCCAGGATATGTCAGATAGAAGGAGGGTCTTTCCCATATAGTGTCAAAATGTCTATCTGAAATCCCCATGAACTGATGAACAATTTTCCAAACACATAGGGAAAAGGTACAAGAGTTATAGAAGTGATCAAGGGAATCCTCATGCATGCACATAGGACATTTAGAAGGAAGATTGAATTTCCATTTTTTAAGGATGTTATCAAATGGCAACAAGGAATTAATCAATCTCCACATGAAAACAGAAATTTTTCTTTCCATCTTTGGGTTCCAGAGATGAAGAATAGAGGCAATATTACCTCTTTGTTCCCTGATCTGAGTATATTACCATCATACAACCCAAACAGGGTTTGAGGAATCTAAAGGAATGTGCTTTCAAATCAAACACTACAGAAAAATCCAATATTAAAACTTCAAAAATAAAATTTAGCAATAAGCCTAAATGTAGACAAAAAGAATTCATAACAACATCAGATAGAAGCGTAAACAAGAGTCAATAAAATATAAAACCACCACTGAATACAAAAGACTTGAACATAACAAAACATAAGATGAAAATAGACCGATGAGGATCGTCGGCAAAATCACTAAAACCATAAGGAATGTCAATTAAAACCATCACAGAATAAAAAAGACTTAAACATAACAAAACAAAACATAAGATGAAAATAAACCGTTGAGCACTGTCGGCAAAATCACTAAAACCATACCGAATGTCAATCCAGACCTCGAAAAGGCCTTGTCAGGACTGAAAGAATTATACTCATTTAATGAAACGGTTTTGCCTGATTCCAACAACACTGTTTTCTTCTCTGGTCATTCAGGTTTGAACTTTCCTGAATGCCTAACGCCAGGGAATTCCCGGAAAACCCAACGGAACAATCCAAAAAATCGGTAAAAATTACTCTCATCCAAGTTTATCAAAATCCAAAATCGTTACAATTATAGACACGTTGGTTTTTGAGAACAACAACGGAAGCAAATTGTAGTGATTCATTGGAATGTATATCATGAGCTGAGCTCAAATACGAAATACATGATTTCATATATAATTAGAGAGCTCCAATACGCGGTTGTTTTTCATATCCTGACAAATCATACCCTAAATAAAATAAAAATATTTAGAAAATATCTAATATATGAAAACTGTACATATTTGATTGAAAAATTGACACCAACAGATGAAAGATGACGAAATAATGCCAAATAAAAATATTATTACATATTTAAAAAAAGAGTCGGTCTCTGAGTAGACCGTCTATATTCTGACAGAATATAGACCAATGATTAAGTTGTAAATAGTGTATAAGACAAAAACACGGAGGGACCTTTATGCAATTTTAGAAAATTTTAGACAAAAACACTGAGGGACCTTTATGCAATTTTACAAAAACACGGAGGGACCTTTATGCAATTTTATAACATGGAACCTGAAGGTTAAAACATGAAGTTTTTAACATGTAACATGAAGGTTTTAACACGAAACATTAAGATTTTAACACGAAACATGAAGGTTTTATAGCATGGAACCTGGAGGTTAAAACATAAAGTTTTTAACATGTAACATGAAGGTTTTAACACGAAACATTAAGATTTTAACACGAAACATGAAGGTTTTATAACATGGAACCTGGAGGTTAAAACATGAAGTTTTTAACATGTAACATGAAGGTTTTAACACGAAACATTAAGATTTTAACACGAAACATGAAGGTTTTATAACATGGAACCTGGAGGTTAAAACATGAAGTTTTTAACATGTAACATGAAGGTTTTAAAACGAAACATTAAGATTTTAACACGAAACATTAATGTTTCATAACATGGAACCTGGAGGTTCAAACATGAAGTTTTTAACATGTAACATGAAGGTTTTAACACGAAACATTAAGATTTTAACACGAAACATGAAACATGAAAGTTTTATAACATGGAACCTGGAGGTTAAAACATGAAGTTTTTAACATGTAACATGAAGGTTTTAACACGAAACATTAAGATTTTAACACGAAACATGAATGTTTCATAACATGTAACCTGGAGGTTCAAACATGAAGTTTTTAACATGTAACATGAAGGTTTTAACACGAAACATTAAGATTTTAACACGAAACATGAAAGTTTTATAACATGGAACCTGGATGTTCAAACATGAAGGTCTGGCACTATTCACTGGTACTGTTCACGCGCGGGTTACTGTAGCGCGTGAAAATCCTAATTTTTCAGAAATTGCAAATTGGTCCCTCCGTGTCTGTATAGTTAACATATCAGTCCCGTCTATATTTTTATCAGAATATAGACGGTCTATTCCAAGACTTATCCTTAAAAAAAAACCTAAATTATTTGTTAAAAGTAAATACGACGACGTCGTTATTCCACACACATTTTAAAAGTAAATACGACGATGTCGTTTATTCCACACATTTTGAAGCGAACAACTATTCTAATTCCCTTTTAGGGATAAAGTAAATTGGTAATTATTGACTTCCCACCCTAAACAAACGTCATGAATATATGAATACTAATCAAGTGAGATGGATTATGGAGGAGTTGGTTTTTTTATAAGAGTTGGGTTGATAGTATATAGATGAATGAGTATTTTTTTAAAAAAATAAAAAAAAATAAAAACAATTCAATAAGTATACTGTATATGTGTGGGTTGATATAAATAGGAGAGCACACGAAGATTTTTAATATAAATATAAATATATATTTTTTGGAGGTATTTTATTATTAATAATAGATGGTAAACATAATCGTTATTCAATTTTAAATTTTTGATGAAAGAATGGATATGCATCATACCACCATGAATTTTGTGCATAGTTTTAAAAAATAATTTGATGAAAGAATGGATATGCATCATACCACCATGAATTTTGTGCATAGTTTTTAAAAATAATTCTGGGTTTATATAGGTATGGGTTTATACTGTCTCTGTCCGTTGACGAGAATAGTTACATTTAAGTTGAGTTTATCAACGTTATACGTGTAGTCTGTAGATGTCTACTCCAATTCCGTGTCCTCCCAATCGACTATCCACGTTTACCCATTTCCTTCCAACACATCTATATTCCCGTGGGATATTTATAAGTTGATGGTATAGGTAAACAAAGTACTTACCAATGGATTAACTGTTGGAATTTTACCATTTCATTATTTATTTTAAAGATAAATTGAATTAAATAAAATTAACCATGCTTAAAATATTTCTAACCCATATGAAATAATTTTTTTAAAAAATATTAAATAAAATGGAGTAACTCAAAATATAATACATGTTATTGATAAAAATTAGTAAAATAATAAGACCAATTCTTGGGTGAGGCTGCCTCACCCAAGAGGCAGGACCAAGTTAACATTTTTTTTGGTGAAATTGGATAAACTGACACAAAGGTTTTGGTGACTTGACATGTTTGATGAACTAGCACCGAGGTTTGATGATGTGGCATCGAGGTTTGATGAGGTGGTAGTGAGTTATGTGATGTGGCAGCAATGAAATTTTCCTTATTTGGCCTTGCCTCATGGGTGAGGGTGACTCACAAGAGAATTACTCAAATAATAAAATGAAATAAATTTTATTCAAATTTATATAATAAAATGAACTATAATTTATATAACATATCAAAATAAATTAATATTAAATATTAAAATAAAATAACTTATAAAAATGTGTAAATTTTAGAAAAATATATACTCTCACATCCCAACAAAAGTGTCTACATTTGACTTTTCAAAGTCAAACTGAAATAAATTCGACTCCTAATATCTTTATTTAAGTACGTAAATTGTTTTTGAAAAGGGTATTATTTTAAAATATATGTTATTATAAATCCAAAAATATATGACATGTTAATAATCTAACATATTAACTAATAGATATTAATGGTCAAAATTGTCTCTGTTTGATTTTGAAAAGTCAAAATAAATCACTTTGGTTAGGACGGATGGAGTATCTTTTACCGAATTCTTTTTTTGTTTTTAGATAACCCATACTCATCAGTCATCACTATTACAAATATCTGGTCAATTAAATAGTGCTGACTGTTTCACACTTGTTTGAGTAGAGTGAGCTTTCTATGGAGCAAAAGGCGATATCCTCGTCCGCATGGCTCCATCATCCCGATACCACGGGTTGATGAGGAGTTAAATCACGTCGTTCAAAGGTGTTAGCTACCTGACGGTTACTTCCTAATATAGTAGAGTGAGCTTTCTACTTTATACACCTGTCGATTGACAAATTACGCCAAGTTTTGTAAGGGTATTTTAATAGTTTTATATATTTATAATTTTAAATAAAAATTTGGCAAATGGCGTCAGCCAGCGCAACATCTTCTTCTCTAACCATAACCACCTCTGATCTCAATCTTTATCCGTCGAATCCAACAACCAGTTCGTTGTTGTTGTCGATAACCAAACTTCTCACCACCAGATGCGACGTTATGATGTCCTTGCTTGGGCTGACTGGGACATGAGAGCTTCTTGAATCATTTTCTACTAATTGGGACGTCTATTCACCATCGCCTGGGAGATAATTACTACCAATTAGGATGGCCGTGTTGGCATTGGTTCGGGGGAGATGATGGCATCACACTGACTTGAAAAGTATATTTGATTATAAAAATCAATTTAATTTTTTTCATTCAGAAATGGAGGATTTTTTATGACTTCTCCACACCCAGACTCAAAAACAAATACAATTTGATAACCTCTACTCATGCAAGGGGTTCAAAATTGTGAGATTACAAATAATTCTATAGTTACAAAGTTACAAAACAATTAATCTATACGTAAACCTACAAGATATTGCAAATTTAATAGCACTTCCAAAATATTTAACATATTAACATTGTGAGCAATCCCCAGTTTATCTCATTAGACATAATTTGAATTTTGGCTCGGAGTCAGTATATGAAATTATCCTGGCTGTTTTCACATATTGACTATAGCAATTCCTTTTTAATCAATTTCATTTAATAGTTATTTGAATCTCCACTTGGAGGCTTGCATCTAGTACCCGGATATTTTCCAAGCTAATTTTATAGAATCAAAGCATTTTAAAATGTACAGAAATCAGTAATAAATATTTAAACTGCACTAATTTAGATTGCTCCTCACCACCAAATCAAATTTGGAAGAAACAATCAATCCACTAAATTGACCCAAATATGTTTGATACCTCATTTTACTAAAATGCAAAAGAAAGGAATTTTTTTTTTAAAAAAATAATACAACCTTGTTCTGCAAAGATGAGCCATGAGGTAACGGCGGTGGCACGATACACGGTGGTGGCGTGCACCCCATAATTGTGAATAATTGAATTTCAGTGTCCCTCTTAATTCTTAAACACATCACCTGAAATTTTAGTTTGTTTTGCAAATTTAATACACAAAACAATATAAAATTCTTAAATGAAAGTAACAAGTTGTGAATTAGGAAATGACGGTTCTTCCTAGAATTTCTTTATTTAATGAATTGATCAAGACCATACTAGAATGGCGGTTGGAAGTCGTATGTATAAATAACAGTTATACATTTCTCGTCCTCATCATCATCAACGCCCAATATTTCAATTTTCTTTCCCATCCAGGCAATAACAAAAACACACCGTACCGGAAGATATGGCTGCAGACCAGTCGATGGAGGATGCCGTTCAGCTGTACGAACTGCCGGATGCGTGCATTACGAGTATTATATCCATGACAACCCCCAAGGACGCCTGCAGAATGGTGACGGCGGCCACCTGGTGCGGCGCGTTCGCTTTATCTGATGAGGTTTGGGAGAAGTTCTTTCCGGTCAATTACCTGGATATCCTGAACGCGTCACCGGAGGGGCAGAAACTGCTCAGCGCTTCCACTTCCAAGAAGGACTTGTATTTCCGCATGTGTGACCAGGGGCGAATCTAGAAAAATATTTTGGGGTAACCTCTAATATATAAGGATAGAATAATTTTTTTTATAATGTAAATAAATATATTTCGAATTCGAGCACGAGTAAATATTCAATTATCAAGTTTCAAGTGTGTACTTTTTGAGAAAAAATTTAAAATTCAAAATTTTGATATTTACAAAATACATGTCAAATAGAATACAATATTACTTCAAATTTATGGTCAAATTGACTTAAACATGCAACGAAAACTATGATGATTAATAGGGTATTTTAGTGTAGAAGTTAAAGTATTATTTTACATTTCATTTAAATTTGTAATATTGTCTACTTTATTATAGAAGTTAAATTAAGTTATAATTTTTACGAATAAGAAAATATTTTAACAAAATTCACACGTAAAAGTTGATTAATTAAACAATCCTTACCATACCTGAAGTTTAAGACTTAACGTTGATAAATGTGAGAGAAGATTAAGAGAAGATTATGATAGGATAACTAGATTTTTTAATATTTTTTAAGTAAAAGTAAAAAATTTAATAATTGGGATAACCTATTTACATTTATTGGGGTAACCTATTAATTAATATTCATATATACTAGTCATTTTTTTTTACCAAGGGGTAACCTGGGTTACCCCTGGTTACTAGCTACATCCGCCCCTGTGTGTGACCATCCTCTCCTGATTGATGACGGAACTAAGGTTATTTCTCTCAGCTTTTAAGGCTATTTCATATCATATTGCAAGTTTAGATATGACTGGTAGAAAAAATCTAGAGGAAGTGTTAATTTTATGGATGTTCATATTTACAGAGCATAGCTTTAGATAAGCCAAGTGGTAAGAAAACCTTCATGTTGAGCGCAATATCCCTTGCAATTGTGTGGAGGCAGTGGAGCCACACACCAGCTTATTGGAAATTCATTTCCCTTGCCGAATCCAGGTATAATTGATGAAGAACATCTGATGTATGAGTATTGCTCTGTTATTATGAAGCTGACCATATAAATCCAGGTTTGCTACGGTGGCTGAGCTCGTGATGGTGTGTTGGCTTGAGATTGAGGGCGTGATAAACTCTAAGAAGCTCTCGCCGAACACCAAATACGCTGCCTACATGGTTTTCACCGTAAAAGCGGCCTTCTACGGGTTCGAGCATCCTCCGGGAGAGGTTTCGGTGGGATTCAGTGGACAGGAATGCGAAACGCATCTGGTCCTTCTGAATCCCGTCGGAGCCGGAGCAGCGAGGCAGAGGCGGCAGGTGTCCAGGTGGGGGAGGCGGCGGTTCAACCGTTCCGATGCGGAAGCAAGCTCCTCTGATGCGCACATCTTGAAATCCAAGCAGAGGAGCGATGGATGGCTGGAGATTGAGCTGGGAGAGATATACATAACCGGAGATGAAGATACCGATGTTCAGATGAGGCTGACCGAGATCAAGGGATGCAACTGGAAGAGCGGTCTTGCTGTCGAAGGGATCGAGATCAGGCCAAAGTACGAGTAAAACTCAAGCTGGTGTTAACCGAGTTTGTTGATGAAGCTAGTATGACTGTGTGTTTTGTTTCTTAATTTATGTGTGTGTGTGTTTGTTGTGTAAACTAAACAGAGCATAAATATGTCTCAATAGTTTGTTTGCATGCAATGGATCCAATGATCAGTTTTGAATTTTGATTCCATACATTTGGTGTTTCTCCAGCTGTGTTGAACAAAATGTTATATTTGGGCTTGAGGATGCATAATCATCTTTAATCAATTTTTTTTAGTAAGTTGGAAAAGAAGTTCCTCTTTCAGTTTTTAGTTTCTGAGCCCTGCAACATTCGGCATAACAATGTGAGTTTTGGCTAATTGGCTGAATTTGATCACATGTTAGGAACTAATAATTATCATATTTGTTAGTAATATAGATACTGTACTAAGGATATAATAGTCATTTCCTAGTTGTCTTTAGATAAGGCTCTTATTAGCTTGTAAGAACTCATGCTTTGCTCACATTGGATGAATGGGGTTCATCCCAAAATTTCCTAATCTCTCATTCCAAATTACTCATTTCTTCATGTATGTTATCATGGTATCAGAGCCATTTTTCATGGGTTGTTGAATCGGATTAACATCGTAAGCTCTTGGATTTGCTAGAGTGTGGGAAGAGATTTTCGGAGTTACATGCCCAACTTTAGTAAAATTGAGTTATCTTGAAATCCGACCGTTGGATTGATCTGAAATTTTGGAAGGAGGTTCCCAACTCACGTTTCTACATTTTGAACGGTGGAGATGAAATTTGGAGCTCGGAAAATGGCGCAGTTCACGTTGGACTGAACGGGGCAGATTTGGGTTTTTTCGTGGAAATTTCAGATCCGACTTGTGTGAGTAAGTTTTGGTTGTTCCAATTGTTTTGTGGCTGATATTTTTGTGTGGGTACTTGTTTTTGCCTATCAATTTTGAGTTCTTGGTAGTTGGATATGCTCGATTAGAGGTTTGGTAATGGTTTGAGATTTTCTTCAAATTGGATATTGACTTGGTGTTGTTGCTTAAATATTTCGTGCTCGTAAACCATTGTGTTTGTCAAGATTAGTATTGGTGTTGGAATTTTCTTTGTTCAGATTGAATTTGTTATTGGAGACCGATCTTGGGTTCGAGTTGGGTTGCTCTTGAGATTGAATTGCTTGTGTTTGTGGGGAACGACCGATTTGGATTTTGGAAGAGTTGAGATTTTTGGGATAATCTTGGAGTTTGAGGTTTGATTGCATTTGTTTAGTGACAACTTGTTGATTGTTAGTGCTTATAACTGATTTTGGTCATGGAAGGACATAAGAATGATGGTTCTCAGTCATTTAGTGTTGAGTTGGATCCATACATGTTTGAGCAGTTTCAACGATTCCTAGCCTCTCAGCAGCCTGTTATGTCGCCTTGTACGGGTTTGTCATCATCGTCCATCTCACCTACTTCTTCTCCTTTGTGGATTATGGATTCTGGTGCCTCTCATCATATGTCTCCGCACTTACCTTCTTTTGCTACCATGTCCTCTGCACCCCCTACTTCTATATTGACAGCTGATGGCACTCCCATGCCTCTTCAGGGTGTTGGTTCTATTGTCACATCTCATGTCTCTTTGAGTGATGTGTATCATGTTCCCAGTCTTACACTTAATCTTTGTTCAGTTGGTCAATTATGTGATTCTGGTTTGAATGTCTGGTTCTCCTCTTCCTCTTGTTTGGTTCAGGATTCGCAATCTCAGAAAGTGGTTGGCACTGGTCGTAGGCAAGGGAAACTCTATGTCTTGGATGAACTGCAAGTATCAGATGTTGTTGCCTCTAGTGTGGATTTATCTTCATTCCGTTTAAGTCGGGCTTCCTCCGACTTTTACCTTTGGCATTCTCGTTTGGGCCATGTTTCTGCATCTCGTTTAAAATATTTGGCCTCTACAGGAGCTTTAGGTCAGTTGCACTCTCATGACATCTCAGATTGCAGTGGTTGTAAGTTAGCAAAGTTTTCTGCATTGCCTTTTCAGAGAAGCATTTCATCATCTCTTGCTCCTTTTGATCTTGTGCATTCTGATGTATGGGGTCCCTCTCCTGTGCCTTCTAAAGGGGGCTCTCGGTATTATGTTTCATTCATTGATGATTTTACTCGTTATACATGGGTGTTTCTTATGAAACATAGATCCGAGTTTCTTGAGATTTATCGTGAGTTTAGAGCTCTCATAAGAACACAACACTCAGCTGTCATTAAATGCTTTCGATGTGATTTGGGAGGTGAGTACACTTCTAATGCCTTTTGTCAGTTACTAGCTTCCGATGGAACCATCCGTCAAACCTCTTGTACTGATACTCCTCAACAGAATGGTGTTGCTGAAAGAAAACATCGTCACATTGTTGAGACTGCTCGTTCCTTCTTGTTGTCAGCCGAGGTTCCTAAAGTTTTTTGGGGGGAAGCCATTCTTACAGCTGTGCACGCAATCAATAGGATTCCAACCTCACATAATTCGGGTTTGTCACCTTTTGAGAAGTTGTATGGAAATGCACCTGATTACTCTTCTTTGCGTGTTTTCGGTTGCACTTGCTTTGTTCTCCTACCTCACGTTGAACGATCTAAGTTGTCTCCAAAATCAGCTTTGTGTGTCTTTTTGGGTTATGGTAGTGGTCAGAAGGGATATCGGTGCTTTGATCCAGTCAAGCAGAAATTATATGTTGCTCGTCATGTTGTGTTTTTGGAGCACATCCCATTTTTCTCAGTTCCAGCTAGTTCACATCACTTGACTAAGTCTGATCTTGTTCGTATTGATCCTTTTGATGTCACCGAGGATGTTCCTCCAGCAAATTTAGACACTTTGGTTCCAGACCCAGATGCTCCTCCGATATCTCCTACTGATTTGCCTCCTCCTGTGCCTCCTCTGCCATCTCCTGAGATTGTGATCGATCCTCCCCCTCTCCGTAGGTCCACTCGTATTTGCAAGTCTACGCAGAAGCCTGATTTTGCTTATTCCTCTTACTCATCCTCGTTTACCTCTTTCCTTGTGTCTATTCATTTTTTGTCTGAGCCTGCATCCTATAAAGAGGCTGTTGTTAACCCTCTTTGGCAGCGTGCTATGGCTGAGGAACTCGCTGCCCTGCATCAGACTCACACTTGGGATTTGGTACCCTTACCTTTGGGAAAGCATACAATTGGTTCTCGTTGGGTCTATAAGATTAAGACTAAGTCTGATGGATCTGTTGAGAGATACAAGGCTCGCCTAGTTGCCAAGGGTTATTCACAGGAACATGGGATGGATTATGATGAGACTTTTGCCCCTGTTGCCAAGATGACCACCATTCGTACTATGATTGCAGTTGCCTCTGTTTCCCAGTGGAAGATTTCACAGATGGATGTTAAGAATGCGTTTTTGTATGGTGATCTTCACGAGGAGGTTTATATGACTCCTCCTCCCGGTGTTGCACACGAACCGGGGCATGTTTGTAGGCTTCGCCGGTCTCTTTATGGACTCAAACAAGCTCCTAGAGCTTGGTTTGAGAAATTCTCCACTGTGATATCCTCTCTTGGCTTTCGTCCCAGCTCTTATGATTCTGCCTTGTTTATCAAACATACAAGTAAGGGTCGTATTCTCCTTTCTTTGTATGTTGATGATATGATTATTACTGGAGATGATTCTGAGGGGATTGAATTGTTGAAGCGTGATTTGGCTTATTATTTTGCTATGAAAGATTTGGGCGTGCTCCGTTATTTTTTGGGTATTGAGGTTGCCTCTTCTTCAAAGGGTTATCTGTTGTCTCAATCAAAGTACATAGCCGATATTTTTGATCGTGCACGTCTTACTGATAATAAGACGGTTGACACTCCTCTTGAGACTCATGCTCACTACTCTTCGGATGATGGGATTCCTTTGCCGGATCCCACCCTTTATCGTACAGTGGTTGGTAGCTTGGTTTATCTTACAGTCACTCGCCCTGATATTGCGCATGCTGTACATGTGGTTAGTCAGTTTGTCACTGCTCCAACATTTGTTCACTGGGGCGCTGTTCTTCGCATTCTCAGATATCTTCGGGGCACCCAGTTTCGTTGTCTCCTCTTTCCTTCATCTTCGTCTTTGGAGTTGCGTGCTTATTCTGATGCTGATTGGGCTGGTGATGTTGAGGATCGCAAGTCCACTACTGGATTCTGTATCTTTCTTGGCGACTCCCTTATTTCTTGGAAGAGTAAGAAGCAAGATGTCATTTCTCGCTCTTCTACAGAAGCTGAGTATCGTGCCATGGCCTCGACTACAGCTGAGATTGTTTGGTTGCGTTGGTTACTGTCTGATTTTGGCATCAAACTTTCAAGACCTACTCCATTGCATTGTGATAACCAGAGTGCCATTCACATTGCACGTAATTCCGTCTTTCATGAGCGAACCAAACACATTGAGATTGATTGTCATTTCACGCGCCATCACTTGCAGCTTGGTACGATCTCATTGCCTTTTGTTCCCTCCTTTCTTCAGATTGCTGATTTGTTCACGAAGGCTCACTCGGCTGCGCGCTTCCGTTTCTTATCTGACAAACTCTCAATGCTCATTGCTGTAGCATCGTGAGTTTGAGGGGGGATGTTAGTAATATAGTTATTGTACTAAGGATATAATAGTCATTTCCTAGTTGTCTTTAGATAAGGCTCTTATTAGCTTGTAAGAACTCATGCTTTGCTCACATTGGATGAATGGGGTTCATCCCAAAATTTCCTAATCTCTCATTCCAAATTACTCATTTCTTCATGTATGTTATCAATATTAATGACTAACTAAATGATGAATTCGGGAAAGGTGCAATTTTTCACTTTAGTTAAAATTCTGATTCCATGAAGATTTGCATGCCTAGTTTCTGCTTCTGTGCCAAAAATATATTTTTTTGTGCGGTAGTGATGAAAATAATGAACTAATTCCATGAATATGTCTTTGGACTCCCATCTGATCCTAAATTACCTATTATAGTTATTGGTCCTTTGTACGTTATTGGCTCATTTTAACTTTTGTTCATGTTTTTTTCAGATTTGTATTGAATGTACGGGCGTCAAATTAATTTATCTATTTTTTTTACACTATCAAGTGTGATACTGCTGCGTCTCTTATCTCCGGGAAAGATCTGCTCTGAAAGAAGGAGCTGAACGGTAAATAATTTCAATTGTTTAGAAATTTCGAATTTCTTAATTAAATTCATAATCTCAGCGGTGGGTACGTTTGTTTCATTAGTGCATGGTCAAGGGTTTGACACTCGCCAGCGGTAGTGTGGGAATTTCTGGTATGGCAAGATTCATGTACGGACCGGCCAAAAGGCCCTGACACTAAGTTGTCGTGATTTACCTCTATCAAAATATGTAGTGTTGGGTTGGTGGGACGCTCCATATATGCGAACGAATCGCCTTTTAGTCCATAAAACTAGTAACTAAAAGTTATGAACCTATAGTGACCCAATAGAAACATTTAACTAGATATTTATCTAATATCTCCCGCAATAAATGAATCATAGTCAAGTAATTATTCGGATTCCATGTCGCCCCTCACCACATGAACCAAGTTGAAGGAGTCTCCAATCATTGCAGTCCTTGTGACTTCATATTCCTCGGCCAACTCTAAAGCATGCTCTATGGCTAATGCCTCATCATACAAGCATTATGAACATCTGCATACCACTTCCCGACCCTTTGATAAAATTTATGTCGTTGTACTTGTACATTACACAAACGTTGATACTGGCCGCCGAATCAGCAATCCAGAATCACAATAAATCCAAGGGCTTTCTGGTGGCAGTTGAAGGAGATTTCTAACTTTCAAAGCCTAAGAACATGTCCAATGTTCAAGCATGATTTGGGCTTGAGGTGGGGAGTTAAATGGGCCAGAAAAAGAAGATTAGTGGGTTTGCAGAAACTGTGTCAGATGGGTCTGGGTTGGTCATATGGCATGTCTGGATTGAGCCTATTCAAACAATTGATACTTGTCGCCCTAGGAATATGTCACGTGTCATAATGTTTTTTCCTTTTGTTTTTTTTTTCAAACCCATTCATCTACTAAATTATACAAATGTTCTAATACATAAAGTAAATAGGTAATTATTGACTCCCCACCCTAAACGAACGTCATGAATATATGAATATTAATCAATCAAGTGAGATGGATTATGGAGGAGTTGTTTTTTTAATAAGAGTTGGGTTGATAGTATATAGATGAAAAGAGTATTTTTTTAAAAAAATAAAAAAATGATAAAAACAATTCCATAAGTATACTGGGGGTTGATATAAATAGGAGAACAAGGAGATAATTATCAAATGTATCTCACCCCCGAGATTTTAATATAAATATAAATATATTTTTTGGAGGTATTTTATTATTAATAATAAATGATAAACATAATCAATTATTCAATTTTAAATTTTTGATGAAAGAATGGATATGCATCATATCACCATGAATTTTGTACATAGTTTTTAAAAATAATTCCGGGTTTATATAGGTATGGGTTTATGATGGCACTGTCAGTTGGCGAGAATAGTTACGTTTAAGTTGAGTTTATCAACGTATAGATGTCGACTCCAATTTCGTATCCTCCCAGTTGACTATCCACGTTTACCCATTTCCTTCCAACACATCTATATTCCCTCATATAATTATAAGTTGATGGTATAGGTAAACAAAGTACTTACCAATGGATTAACGGTTGAAATTTTACCATTTCATTATTTATTTTAAAGATAAATTGAATTAAATAAAAATAATAATGCTTAAAATATTTCTAACCCATATGAAATATTTTTTTTAAAACAATATTAAATAAAATGGATTACTCAAAATATAATACATGTTATAGATAAAATGCTTACCATTTCATTATTTATTTTAAAGATAAATTGAATTAAATAGAAATAATAATGCTTAAAATATTTCTAACCCATATAAAATAATTTTTTTAAAAAATATTAAATAAAATGGAGAACTCAAAATGTAATACATTTTATTGATAAAAATTAGTAAAATAATAAACTGAAATAAATTTTATTCAAATTAATATAATAAAATGAACTATAATTTATATAACATATCAAAAAAATTAATATTAAATATTAAAATAAAATAACTTTTAAAAATGTGTTAATTTTAGAAAAATATATATTCTCACATCCCAACAAAAGTGTCTGCATTTGAATTTTCAAAGTAAAATTGAGATAATTTCGACGGCTAATATCTTTATTTAAATACGTAAATTGTTTTTAAAAAGGATATTATCTTAAAATATATGTTATTATAAATTCAAAAATATATGACATGTTAATAATCTAACATATTAACTAGTATATATTAATGGTCAAAGTTGTCTTTGTTTGATTTTGAAAAGTCAAAATAAAACACTTTGATTAGGACGGATGGAGTATCTTTTACCGTATTCTTTTTTTGTTTTTAGATAACCCATACTCATCGGTCATCGCTATTACAAATATCTGGTCAATTAAATAGTGCTGACTGTTTCACACTTGTTTGAGTAGAGTGAGCTTTCTATGGAGCAAAAAGCGATATCCTCGTCCGCATGGCCCCATCATCCCGGCACCACGGGTTGATGAGGAGTAAATCACGTTGTTCAAAGGTGTTAGCTACCTGATGATTACTTCCTAATGCAGTAGAGTGAGCTTTCTACTTTATACACCTGTCGATTGACAAATGACGCCAAGTTTTTTAAGTGTATTTTAATAGTTTTATATATTTATAATTATAAATAAAAATTTGGCAAATGGCGTCAGCCAGCGCAACATCATCATCTCTAACCATAACCACCTCTGATCTCTAAACTTAATCTGTCGACTCCAACAACCAGTTCGTTGTTGTCGTCGTTAACCAAACTTCTCATCACCAGATGCGACGTTATGATCTCCTTGCTTGGGCTGATTGGGACATGAGAGCTTCTTGAATCATTTTCTACTAATTGGGACGTCTATTCACCATTGACTGGGAGATTAATTACAACCAATTAGGATGGCCGTGTTGGCATTGGTTCGGGGGAGATGATGGCATCACAGTGACTTGAAAAGTATATTTGATTATAAAAATCAATTTAATTTTTTTTCATTCAGAATTGGAGGATTTTTTTATGACTTCTCCACACCCAGACTCAAAAACAAATACAATTTGATAACCTCTACTCATGCAAGGAGTTCAAAATTGCGAGATTACAAATAATTCTATAGTTATGAAGTTACAAAAAAATTAATCTATATGTATAACTGAATACAAGGGGAAGATAGCATATATTCTGCCATCGGAAGAGGGGCGATCCTTGCGTCATACTACCACAGTGCTCTCGTCGGCAAATTCAACAGAGGCAAGCCATCCATGGATTTCCTCATTTCAGCTTTCAAATCGATCGGCTTCAATGGACGCTATTAACTGGGTTCCCTTGATTTCAAACATGTTCTAATCCGATTCCAAGATAAAGAGGACTATTAGCGCTGTTGGATGAAGGGGTTTTGGAGCTTTGGTAATGCTGCTATGAAAGTGCAGAAATGGACTCCGGACTTCACGCCGGAACAGGAGTCTTCAGTCATCCCTGCCTGGGTAAGAATCCATAAGCTTCATGTTCTGTTTTACAATGTTTCTGCTATAGAAGGGCTTAGCTCTCAAATTGGGAAGTTTTTAAAGATGGATGCTGCAACAATGGCCTTTGATGCTACCAGTTTCCGCACGTCTTCCTGGATTGGACGCTTCCCTAGTCCCCTCCTCGGCCGGCCCTCTTTAGTCCTGCAAAACAATCCCCGGGGGGTGTCCCGGGGAAGAAGCTCCGGCGTGATGATGAGATGGGGATAGTGGGGAAGGAAAACGTACGAAAGGAACTCTCAATATAAGGTAGAGAGATATAAGTCACATACCTTGTTCACTGTTTGAGACTAGTATTTATAGCCGAGCTAGCCTGCTTAAGATAAGATGCAGGACCACTTTCCTTTGTCCCCGTCCGTCCTTCTTTCTTGTCCGGACGTGCCCCTTAGCGGGAAAGGTATCGCCCTAGACGTGCTGGGCCGTGGACCTTATTATCGGCCCAGTAGGCCTCTGGGCCAGTAATATCACTAGCCCCCAGACCAGTCACCCGGGTTTCCGTGATGCGGGGAACTGGTCTCATAACCTTCCCCTGACGTTACCTTTGGGTAGGGCCCATCCGTGTTTAAATCGGTTTCTGTCGACACCGCCTTTTCCCATTCTGCATTAATCAGTACCTCTTTTGCCGTGTCATGATTACTTTCCCTTCTTTTGAGGTGGCGGTTCCTATTCACCTGCCTATATAAGGTCCCAAGCTCCCTTTCTCTAAACTTCTCTCCTCAAAACTTCCCTGAAGCTCTGCTCTCTTGATCAAGTAAGCTCTCGCTCTCCCTCTCCTTCTTCCCCCCATCATGAACTCTCCACTTCTTTCCCACTCTTCTTCTGACACCGAGGAAGCTCGACACCAGCTCGAGGTCCAGTCCCGGGTTGCTGATGACCTTATCCCTTCCCCCGCCTCCTCTCCAGACACCTATTCCGAGGCTTTTAGTTCACCCCGGGAGCTACTCGCCCCGGGTGGGTCAAATTTGGATGAGGCGGGCTCGCGCCCATCCGGGGATCCTGACTTCCCTCTAGATGATCAGGATGCGGACATGTTCGGCGGGGAAATCGGCGATGATATTCCCCGGGGGCCTACTCACGGAGTGCGCCCCTTGGGTCTCAAATTTTTTGACGTCCCCGGGGATTCCCCTTCGTTAGATAGGGATGTTTTAGACTTAGCGAAGCGCTCTTTTATCCCTCTTCCTTTAAACGCCTGTCTTTCCAAACTTCCCCCGGGAGTCTCAGAGCGAGGGGTCCCGTGCATCCCGCGGATTCATTTCCAGTACGGGCTTAGCCTGCCGTTCCCTCCTCTCTTTCTTGATATCCTCCAATTTTATAACGTGGCCCCGGCCCAACTACACCCTAACGGGGTCGTTCTTATTCTGGCCTTCTTACTTAACTGTGGCCGGTGCGCCGTTTTTCCTTCCCTCTTACTCTTCCGATCCTTTTACGCCTTACGGAAGGCACACGCATCCTTCCCGGGTGTTTTCTCTTTTACCATTCGATCCGGGATAAAGGACTTCGTCCTGTCCAAACCCAAATCCGCCAAAGGATACCCTTCAAAGGGTTTCTTCCTGTGCGATTCCCAGGCTTATCCTATGCCTTCTTGGAACGACTTCCTCGTTCCAGAAGAAAAGAAGCCTCTTTCCAATCTCCCGGCGACCATTGCTAGTGACCATAACTTCCTCCGCCTCACCCCCCTTGATATGGATTCCTTCTATAAGAACGGGAACGCGGGCTATTTCTGGCCTCGCGGGATCTATCCCCGCGACCTCTTCACGCTCCCGCGCATCTCCGCGGTGTGGCCAGATGGAGGTGCCTATTATGGTTTTATGTTATCAAGATTTTTGTTTTTTTTTTCTAGTCTAACTTCATTGTTTGCTTGGTTTCAGTACAACCTTCTTTGTACGCAGACGTCATGGCCCTCGCCGACAAGTCTTCCGGGGGTGATGCTCTAACGGGGGACGCTCTCCCAAATCAACAGACTCCTTCAACACAGCCAGTAGCTTCCCAACCTGGGCCACCTCCCCCCGAGAACCCTGCTCTTGTCCCTCAGAGGCCTCGTGCGCCGCCCAAGTCTCGCCAGCAGACACCCTCCGGGCCTTCTTCTGAGGCCCGTGCTACTCCCGGCTCGGCACCTACCCCCGGGCGTCGATCCTTCATCCAACACCCTACTTACAGCGGTGGGGCAAGCTCGCGGTTCAAACTTCCGCCTCCTAGCGAGCTATCCGGGTCGCCCCCTTCCTCTCGCCAGAGGACCCAGGACTTCCCTCCTCCTCCTCCTCCTCCGCGGGCTACTGCTTCCGAAGCTATCCCGGAAGAAAAAGAAGAGGTAACCGCTATTCTAGATCTTTTTATCTAAGGTAATTCCTCCGTTTTCCTTACTTTCTTGCTTCTTCTTTGTAGAGCATTGCCTTTGCCGACGCCGTCCTGGCAGATTCTCAGTTTGCCGAGGCATTGAACCAGACCTACTCCAAATACAGCGCGGGGCTGTTTGCCAAGATGGAGAAGGAACTCCGCGAGACCAGGGAAAAGCTAGCCGGGCAAGATGGCCTCGCGGCCCAACTAGAAGAGGCCAAAAGGAAGCTGGCTGATAAGGAGAAGCGGCTTGCTGACAAAGAGAAAAAGTTGGCGGAGGTGGAAAAGAAGTACTCCGCCCTGAAGAAGGACAAGAAGAGCTCTCAACTCGAGGCCTTCAATGCCGTCACACAGAAGCTCCTTCGCTCTGAGGCGTTCGAGAAGAAGCTGGAGGGGATTGCCGCTGCGGCCAGCGCGGACGCCTGTCATGAGATGTTTCGGAGTTTGCGGGGTTGGTTGCCCGGGCCCGCGCGTCTTGATGCCCAGGCGTCCTACTATCGGCCCAAGGCCAACGACCTGTTAAACCATCGCTTCCGGGATCTTCAGGAAGCGAGTCTGGAAAGTTTGGTGCCCCAGCTGTGGCGATCACTGGAGATGTCCTCCCGGGCTTCTTCTGCTTCCGACATCAGGAAAATGAAGCTCCCTGCGATCGGTGAGGCCTCCTGCCCCGACCCTGGTTCCGAGGACTTCAATGTTTATGGGGTCGTCCCAGAGACGCCCCATTGGGCAGAGAATTATCTCGAATACTGCGCGGTGCCTGACAATTTTGGGTACCAAGCAGTTCAAGTCCAAGGGGAGGACTACCGAGTTGGCCTTGCTGCGGGTCAAGACGACCTTCTTTACCAAACCCGAAAGGCTACACGGAAAGTGGGATACCCTGAACGGTCCGCTGATGAGCCCGCCGTGGACGCCCCTGCTTATGCCGGTCCTGAGTGGACCACTGAGGATCTGGTGGAGCTGGAGAGGAGGTTCGAAAGAGCTCACGCTATTCCGGGAGAGGGGCACTCTACTGAAGACCATGTATAACTCTAGACTTTAGCCTGCCTTTTCCCTTGTAATCTTCCTTTTTTTTTTTAGCATTTTGTAGCTTTCCTTCCCCCGGGGAAGTGTATGTAGAACTTTGGCCTTGGTGCCTATTTTGATTAATGACAAGTTCTGCCTTTTAATGATGAAACTGTTTTTTTGTAGTCTGAGCGCCCCTTAGAGGAGATTCTCCCGCATGGGCCCATGCCTTATGTTTTTCCTCATCCTAGTAGTTCTTCCGGCACCTACTTCTCTCTCCCCCGCGCTGGGTGCCTCCAATGCTCTTTCCTTCAAAGGAAGCTAGCCCATTGGCGGTTTGGAGGCGACCAGGCTAACCGGGCATTAGCTGAGGCGGGGTTGGAATGCTTCCTTCAAGAGTTCGGGTCAATCCGGGTGCTGGTGGCGTTTCTTAAGGCAGTTGATGCCAAGTTCGGGTCGTTGAACCAGTGCTTCGACCTTGCTTCTGATCATATGCGGGAGGCCCTGAACTCTCATAAGACCATAGCTGAGCTGCAAGCCCTTCACGATGACTCCCAGCATCGTACTACCAAAGAGTTAGGCATGGTGTGGGGTGAACTAGAGCGGGCGCAGGAGAAACTGAGGACATTGGAGACCCGCTCCGCTCAGAACAAGCTTCTCTGCGACTTTGAGAAAGAGAATCGGTCCCTTACTCATAGGAATAGGGTCCTCCAGGATGCTCTATTAATCACCCGGTTATCCTACCACCTGTTGGGTCTCAAGAATGGCTTAGTTGGGGTATCTCCTCTTACCGATATTCCAGCCGGGGTTCGCAGGACGATAGAGCGTATGGAGGCTAACCCGAAGCGGTTTGGTGAGGGAGCTCCTCATCATAAGGCCTATCTGGATGTCGTTGAATGGCATAATAAGATAGCCGCGGGAGAAGTTGAGCCCTATCCCTCCAGCCTTCGCCGAGTTCCTGCCCGGGTGGAGGTGGACGTGGCATACGAAAGGTATGAGGACATGACTGTATCCATTGACCCGGAAGAGGTGGCCCGCCGGATAAGACGCATCCGGGAGATTGCCGACTCTGGGGTCACCACGAAGGGGATTAAGACCGCCGAAGGTGCTCGTATTAGCCGGGAAGAAAAGGGGAAAAGTGCAGCGGTCATGTTTCCTAAGTACAGGTTTGTTACTTCTGCCGGGGTGAGAAGAATGCGCCTAGCGGAGCCTCTTCCAGAGGGATCCGTGGTTATGCCCATCCCTGAATTAAACGAGAAAGACGCCGCGCAATTGGAGGAGGAGCTTGCGTGGAATCAAGCCCCGGATGCCCGTTTTGCCGAAGATCTCCTGTCCTCTCAATTCTTCGGAGGGGGTTTCCGCCCGGGTAACCCTGAGGGTGCTTCCGGGTCAGGTCCCAAGTGGGTCTAGTAGCAGATAGATAGGAATACTTGTATGTAAAATGCTTATGTAATTGTCCTACCGTGACTATGACCACGTATTCATGCGATTTGTAATTTAAAGAGGATTGAATAAAAATTGTTTTTTCTGAAAGACCCTTTTCATTAACTCTTTCCTGTAATCATTACATTCTTTGATCCCCGGGCTTCATCCAAGCTCCGGGTCCATTCTAGCGGGGCACCCAAATGGGAGCTACCCATGGGTCCCTTTTAAGCAAATATTCCTCTAAACCCGGAACGAGGCCAAGCGTCGGGTTCTCTCTCTCTCCGGGCATATTCATGCTTCCGGGATGGGTATATCCATACCTGGCATATTCATGCCTAGCATATTCATGCTTAGCGTATTCACGCTTCCGGGAGGGGCATACCTACGCCTAGCATATCCATGCCTGGCATATTCATGCTTTAGTAGCTGTGGTATGATGCGGGGTGCTCTACTTCCCGTAAAACCTTCTCAGGTTAGCTACGTTCCACCTCCTGGGGATCTCCTTTCCCTGCTTGTCCTCCAGCACATAGCTCCCTCCCGGATGTGCTTCCTTGATCTTGTATGGCCCTTCCCAGTTGGGTGCAAGTTTGCCCTCCGGGGCTTGGCGGCTCTTATCGTTTCTCCTCATTACCCAGTCTTCTGGGATGAAGACTTCTTTCCGCACCCTTCTGTCATGGTACCTCTTTACTCTCTCCTTCACCCTGGCTTCCTGAAGTGCCGCATTCTCTCGCTTTTCTTCCAGGAGATCCAAGTCAAGGCATCGTCCATCGTCTTCTTCTTCCGGGCGCTGGTATTGAGTTCGAGGGCTTGGGATCCCAATCTCGGCGGGTATTACTGCCTCTGACCCGTATACCAAGCCATACGGAGATTCCCCGGTAGCTGAGCTTTCTGTAGTCCTATGGGCCCACAGAACACTGGGTAGCTCCCAGATCCAATTTCCCCGCGCGCCTTCCAAGCGGGTTTTTAGTCCTTTGATGATGGTGCGGTTGGTGACCTCTACTTGCCCGTTCGCCTGGGGGTGGTACACCGACGTCAGCTTCTGTTCTATACCATACTTGACACACCATGATTTGAAAGGATCATTCTCGAACTGTGCCCCGTTATCCGTGACTATGACCTTCGGGATGCCGAATCGACAGATGATGTTCTTCCAGCAAAACTTGACACAAGTTAGTCCCCGTATGTTGGTGAGCGGCTCTGCCTCCACCCATTTGCTGAAGTAATCGATCGCTACGATCAGGTACTTGGCTCCTCACGGGGCAGTCGGGAATGGTTCGACCAAGTCAATTCCCCATCTGCTGAACGGCCAAGCTCCTGTGACTCCGACTAATTCTTCCCGGGGAACATGGATTAGCGGGGCGAATGCCTGGCATTCCAAGCACTTCTGTACATGCTCTTCCGCATCTTTGAACAACGTCGGCCAATAATACCCCCGCCTTAAGATCCTTTTGGCCAAGGTGCGTGCTCCCTGGTGGCTCCCGTTAGATCCCTCGTGCATCTCCCGGATGAGGTATCGGCCCTCCAACCTCTCTACACACTTTAGTAGAGGCTGGAGGTACCCTCTTTTGTACAGCTCCCCTCCCTGGATCACATACCTAGACGCCTTAACTCTTAGCTTCCGGGCCTGGGCCCTATCCTCCGGGATGGTTCCTTCTTCTAGGTATGCCCGCATGGGTCTGATCCAGGATTCTTCCTCGTTCACCAGCATTACTTGATTGCTCTCCTGGTAGCTCCTCCTCCCTAATACTTCCAAGTATAACTTTTGGTCGGGCTCAGGTTTCAACTCTGAGGAGGCCAATTTGCTCAAAACGTCTGCTTTGCTGTTCTTCTCCCGGGGAACTTGAACCAAGTCGAAGGTTTTAAACCCGGCTATCAAAGGCTTTACCACTTCCAGATATTTTTGCAGGCTCCTCTCCCGGGCTTCATACTCTCCCTTTACCTGTTGCACCACAATTTGGGAATCACTGTGTGCCGTGAGAGTTTTGATGTCCATCTCCTTTGCCAACCTTAACCCTGCGATCAAAGCTTCGTACTCGGCTTCATTGTTGGTTGTTCTGAAAGTGAATTGGACTGCAAAAGGATACTCCTTCCCTTCCGGGCTGATTAACAATATTCCTGCTCCACTGCCCCCGGAGTGCGCCGATCCATCCACATATAACTTCCAAGCCGGGTCTGTCTCGGCCTTAGCCGTATCCTCCGGAGTGTTAGGCGTCTTCTGTTCCTCATTTATCCTTGCTTCTGATTCCAACAGGAAGTCCGCTAGGGCCTGGCCCTTGATAGCCCTCCTTGGCTCATACCGGATTTCATACTCTCCCAGCTCTATGGCCCATTTCATCATTCTCCCTGATGCCTCCGGCTTGAACATGACTTGTCTTAGCGGGTAATTGGTGAGAACCACTATGGGATGGCCCTGGAAGTAGGGCTTAAGCCTCCTTGAAGCATGCACCAGCGCCAGAACCAACTGCTCCAACTCAGTATACCGGGTTTCTGCCCCCCGAAGTGCCCGGCTAACAAAATAGATTGGGTGCTGCTTTCCCTCCTCTTCTTTGATTAGTACGGCACTTACCGCCTCCCGGGACGCCGCTATGTACAGAAAAAGCTCCTCCCCCGGGAGGGGCTTCTTTAAAGTTGGCAACTGTTGAAGGTGCTCTTTCAGATTTTGGAATGCCTTCTCACATTCTCCAGACCACTCAAACGCCTTGGCCCTCCTGAGAATGTTGAAGAAAGGCAACTGCCTGTCTGGTCCCTTTGACAGGAACCGACTGAGGGCCGCGAGGGACCCTGTTAACCGCTGTACTTCTTTCACCGACCTAGGGGAGGTCATCTTAGCTAAGGCTTCCACCTTCTCCGGGTTGACGTCGATGCCCCGGCTTGACACCATAAAACCCAAGAACTTCCCCGCACCCACTCCAATGGTACTTTTGGAGGGGTTCAGCTTTAGATTGCTCCGTTCCAGCTTTTCGAACATCTCCTCCAGGTCATTCAAGAAAGCCCCGTAAGCCCTACTTTTAACCACCATGTCGTCAACATACACCTCCATGTTTCTTCCCACTTGATCCTTGAAGAGTTTGTCCACCATTCTCTGGTACGTAGCCCCCGCGTTCTTCAGCCCGAAGGGCATCTTCTTGTAGCAAAAGGTTCCAAAATCGGTGATGAATGAGGTTTTCGCCTTGTCCGCCTCATCCATCTGCACCTGGTGATACCTTTTATGTGCGTCGAAGAAGGCCAGCACCGAATACCCCGCAATAGCCTCTGCCAGCCGGTCCAGATTTGGGAGAGGATAGCTGTCTTTGGGGCAGCACTTATTCAAATCCGTAAAGTCAATACACATGCGCCAGCTTCCATCGTGCTTCTTTACTAAGACTGGGTTAGCTATCCATTCCGGGTAGATGATTTCCTCGACCACCCCGGCTCTCTCCAGCTTCTTTACTTCATTCTTTATAAATTCTGCTCTTTCCGGTGCTACAGGCCTTTTCTTCTGCCTGATTGGTTTAGTTGCAGGGCTTATGTTCAGCTTGTGTACCCCCAACTCTGGTAACACCCCCACCATGTCCTCCGGGCTCCACGAGAATACTCCCTGATACTTGGCCAAAAGTTCCTTCAGTGCGCCTTTTACTTCCTCCGGGAGGTCTTTTCCCACCGTGACCGTCCCTTTGTCCGCCACCTGCATCTCCTCCAACTCCTGGCGGGGAACTTCTCCGTGTACCGCCCCTACTGCTTTCTTTGCGTCCAGCACCGCCGTCATCATGCAACTTCTTGCGACTGCTTGGCTACCCCGCACGACCGCCACACCTTGCGCAATGGGGAATTTCATCGTCAGCAGATACGGACAACTCGCTGCCCGGGCTTGAGTTAGCCATGGCCTTCCTATGATCACGTTGTACGGCGAGGGTGCGTCAATAACCGCAAAGTTGCATGTCACCGAGGTCCTCTTGCTCCGGTCCTTCTCATCCACCATACACACTGCGAGGGGAATAACACCTAGTGGAACTTCGGGTTTGCCCGTGAACCCTGACAAGGGAGATAAGGGAGGTTTAAGGTTCTGTCTCCCAATTCCCAACTGATCGAAACAAGAAGCGAACATGATCTCCACGCTGCTCCCATCGTCCACGAACACCCTTTTGACCAAGAAGCCTTCAATCTCCGCCGTTACCACCATCGGGTCAGAATGGGGTATCTGCGGCGGGGCTGCATCCGCTTCAGAGAAAGTGAGAGCTTCATCGGGGCGAAACCTTTTCCCCTGAACCTCCCCCGGGGGAACATACCGGGTCCGGGCCCGGATAGCGGAGACTGATTGACATGCTTCTCCGACTTCTCCACTGATCACGTTGATCATCCTGTTGGGTATTGGGGCCGGCTCCACTGCTTGGACCGGCGCGGCGGCTATGGCGGGCCTCCCCGGGGCCCTGTTACCTTGGTTGCCTTGGATTCTTCCGTTTCCTCTCCCCGGGTTAGGTCTCCACCTCCTGCGGGGCTGCTCCTGAGGCTGGTCCCGGGGATTCTCCTTCTTTACCTCCGCTGCCACGCAATCTCTCAGCTGTCCCCGTTCTATCAATCTTTCTATCTCGTTCCTCAGCATCCTACACCCCTCTGTCGCATGCCCATAAGACTTGTGGTAGGCACACCATTTGTCCGCGTTTTCCCTAGACGGGGTCCCGTGGATGGGCAATGGATCCGGGAACAGGTCCTTGTGGATAGCATGAATCTCCGCTCGGGATTTGCTGAGCGGGGTGAAACTGTCCGCCCTTGCCCGGTTTACCAGTGCGGGAGCGGGGTCCCTTCTACTTGGGTCTGCCATTCTCCTTCTTTCTATCTTATCCGGGAGGAATCCCCCAGATTCTTCCTTTCTCTTCCGTGTGGCATCATTAATCGCGCAGTATAGTTGTACCGCCATTTGCAAGTTGTGAAAGGTTTCCGGGATATTTTCCATCAACTTCTGGAACAGCACCATATCCCTCAAGCCATTTATAAATCCGCTAATCACTGCCTTCTCCTGCTGCTGCCTATCGACAACCTTCATGCTATCGTTCATGTACCTTCGATAGTATTCCATTGACCCTTCTGCAGCCTTCTGCCGGGTAGCCAAAGCTCAGTCAACTGCTTTCCTTCCTTCTTTAATCCGGCGTATCTAAACAGCAAGGCCTTAGAGAAATCGTAATAATCTCTGAGACTTTCTCGAGGCAACGAATCGAACCATGAGAGACAGTTTCCTCTCAGGTAACAGCCCACCAGCTTGCATCTTAATTCCTCCGGGAAGTCCCTTGACACCATTAGGTTCTGGTATGTCCTGACAAACTCCTCCGGGTCTGTCTCTCCGTTATATGTCGGGATTCCCTCCGGGGTCCGTAGGCCCGGCGGCCATGGGTACGCGAGCACCCGAGGTACCCAAGGGGAGGTAGGTTTAGCTCCGTTTCTTCCCACCAGTTTGTCTAGCCGAGCCTCCAAGGAGTTGGGGTCCTGCTGTGCCACCTGATAGCCCCGCATCCTATCATCCTCCCGATAGTATCTCTCCGGGTAACCGAAGTTCATCCCCATTGGTCCATACATGGGTCCGGAATACTGGATCGGGTTTCCCTGGGTTCCAGGGGCCTGATACCCAAACGGCTCCGCAGGCATGACTGGCAGGTCATACCCAATTTGTCCCGCCCCCCAACTGGAACGCGGGTAATAGGGCGGAGCATGTGGAACCAGATTCGATTGTTGTCCCGTAGCCGCTCCTCCTCCAACCCCGAAATTCTGAGGGAAGGAGGGTGGGACGGTGGAGGAATTTACACGCCCCTGTAGCTTTGGCGGCTGAACGGCTCCGTCCAAATCAATAACCTCTCTTTGGTACCCCCCTAGAGGACCTGCCTGGTTCCTCCCGGGTTCCCTTCGCCTCAGGCTTTCCCGGGTGGAGAGTACCCACTGGCGGTACAACTCCTTGTTGGCTCTCATAAATTCCAAGGCCGCCACTTCCTCCGTACTAACTAAGGGCTGCCCCTCCTCCCGGGCTTCAGGTTCCTGGTCCCGGGTGGTACCATCCCCGGCGAGCCCAAGCCCTTCCTGCTCATCCTGGTGCTCTCCTTCCGAGTAGGCTTCGTCGGAGGCAGTTTCAACGTGGCCGTCTTGCGGTACCCCTAGCTCTCGCTGGTGTCTAGCCTCTTCCTGCAACTGCCTTAAGGTCACCTCGTCTCCCGGGGGTGGAAGAGAATCTCCCCCTGAAGGTGCCGCGTTCTTCTTAGGGCGCCCGCGCCCTCTCCTTGGCGACTCCATCCTGCGAAGGTGGAAATATCCCACTGGGCGTGCCAATTGATGCTACCAGTTTCCGCACGTCTTCCTGGATTGGACGCTTCCCTAGTCCCCTCCTCGGCCGGCCCTCTTTAGTCCTGCAAAACAATCCCCGGGGGGTGTCCCGGGGAAGAAGCCCCGGCGTGATGATGAGATGGGGATAGTGGGGAAGGAAAACGTACGAAAGGAACTCTCAATATAAGGTAGAGAGATATAAGTCACATACCTTGTTCACTGTTTGAGACTAGTATTTATAGCCGAGCTAGCCTGCTTGAGATAAGATGCAGGACCACTTTCCTTTGTCCCCGTCCGTCCTTCTTTCTTGTCCGGACGTGCCCCTTAGCGGGAAAGGTATCGCCCTAGACGTGCTGGGCCGTGGACCTTATTATCGGCCCAGTAGGCCTCTGGGCCAGTAATATCAGCCTTAACCAGACCCTCTGCCATCAAGGCATGTGTAGAAGTTGATCTACAATCTACCCTACCCTCCACCATTGTTGTTGGTATAGGAACAAATGTGAAAGAATACCCAATAGAGTTTGAAGACCATGCTAGAAAAACAAAACATCCCTCAAGCCCCTCCAAAGACAGCCTCACAGAAAAGTAAGCTCAGAGCCTCAGCTAGAAGAGGTTACAAAAATGTGACAAGGAGACCCAAAGTGGCCTATAAGTTCATCCCAAAGAAGAGTGACCCCAAGCCATCAGAAGAAATCCCACCCAAAGATTCCTCACAGCCACTGAAGGAGTCCTCACAGTTGCTGAACTCATCCTTCTCACAGAGGGATAATGCGCACCTGATCCTCACAAATTTCCATGGTACGAATGAAGATATTCTTCTTAACAATCAGGCTGTCATCAATGTGAACTCTCCCATTCAGCTGTCCAGTGAAAAAAACCCTCAAAGATCACTCAAAGTTCTAATGGGAAGAAAATCTCAAAGAAACATGTATCTTCTGTTGAGCCAACTGTCTCACAAGTACCTCACTCCATGGATGACATATCCATACAAGGTTTTCAGAAAACCAGGGCTTTCAACCCTTTTTCTACTAACAGTGCCAAGTTTCATTCTCAGGAAAAGTTCAGAAACAGATTTCTACCATTGCAGAATCTACCACCTTCTATGGTTGATCTCTTTGATGGTTTTCCTTCATCTGATAACCTTTCCTCATCAGATTTCCATCCTGAAAAATCCTCTGAAAATCAGATTGAAGAGGTTTCAAGCATGCCTCAATTACAAGTAAGCACAACAAAGGTATGTTCACCAAACATTCTTAAAAGAACTAAGAGAAAATCTAGGAAAAATGCATATAATGATCAGTTGCATCAGGTTGCATATCTGCTTAGATCTTCTACAAAATGCTCTAATAGTAGTCATTTATGATTAGTACAACCTTAAAAATTAATATGCTTGTGTGGAACATTAGAGGCATGAATACTTCTCTGATTAGACTTGAAAGATTACTTATTTCACATAACCTTGATCTTCTTTGTATTATAGAACCTCAACACTCTGATCAGGAATGTCTCTCATATATGCAAGCTTTACACTTTGATAATTGCATGTCTTCTAGCTATGGTCAAATATGGTTATTTTGGAAAAACTGCATCTCTCTTTCTCTGATTAATGACCACAGACAATTTCTAGCAGTTTCAATTCATAGTCATACTCTAAGAACTCCAATGGAAGGAGTCTTTACCTATGGCCTCAGAACTAGAACTGGTAGAAAAGATATGTGGAAGGATTTAATTTCTTTAGGTCTGCAATATGTTTTCTATATTGGAAATTTTAACGCTTATAAATGCATCTCTGAATATAAAGGCCCTTCTGTTCCAAAGCTTGGTACTATCAAAGATTTCAATGATTTTATCCAAGCTCTGGCACTGGAGGATATCCACACTGTTGGCAACCTTTATACCTGGACAAACTCTAGGCTACACCCTACTCTAGAAAGGTTGGATAGAGGGATAGCTTATTCGCAATGGAGCTCTAATTTCCCCTCTTCTTCCATTCTGGTACTCAACAGAGAGACCTCAGATCATTGTCCCTTACTGTTGACTATTGGTAGCTCCATCCCTTCTACTCCTAGGTCTTTTAGGTTTATTAACACTTGGTTTAAAAGGTCAGATTTTATGGAAGTGTTAAAAAACAACCGGAGCCCTCAGATTGCTGAAAAAGAATGATTGGTTTATTTCTGAAACTCAATAGGCTTAAGAATTTCTTGAGATTTTGGAACAAAGAAGTTTTTGGAAACATTAGCAATAATGTTTCCAAAGCAGAAGAAGCCTTGAGAATTCAAGAAATAAACTATGACCTCTTGCAAAATGATTTGGAGCTAACCAAACTAAAAGAAGCTAAATCTGTTCTTAGTAAAGCCCTAGCAGAAGAAAAACATTTTTGGAAACAAAAAGCAAATATAAAATGGCAAAAACCCTTAAAAAGCAAAGGAAAAACAAACAAAGGAAACTTCATATTTTCATAATTCTGTCAAACAAAGGAAAAGCAAGCTTGGAATCACAAAAATCCTTAACTCTCATGGAGTTTGGATTGATGACATTTCTGAAATAGAACAGGAAGCTTGCTCTTTCTATCAAACCCTACTTACAGCTGACCCTCCCTCTTCATCTCATTTCCTCTCACATTTTCTAACTCAGATTCCCACTCTGATTTCTCCTGAGGAAAATGCAAGTCTTAACAGTATAGTTACCATGGAGGAATTAAAAGCTGTTGTTTTTAGCCTCAACAAAACTAGTACTCCAGGACCTGATGGTTATAGTGCTCAGTTCTACATCAAGGCATGGGATATTGTATGTGAGGATTTACTTAGTGCTGCACATGATTTTATGATTAATCCCATAATTCCTCAAGGTATATCCAGCACATGGATTACAATAATCCCTAAAGAAGAGGTCCCAGTCTCCTTTAATGACTACAGACCCATTAGCCTCTCTAATGTCTCCAATAAGATTTTCTCTAAAATCTTAATGGAGAGATTGAAGTCCTTAATGCCTAAACTTGTATCTCATCATCAGTCTGCTTTTCTTGCAAATAGAGACATTTCAGATAATGTGTTATATCTCAGAGAGATGATGAGATTCATAAATAAAAAGGGCAGAGGTACAAATTGCATTCTGAAGCTTGACTTACAAAAAGCTTTTGACAGAGTGAGCTGGTCCTTTTTGAGTTCTGTACTCCATAAATTCGGTTTTGATGGTGCTTTTGTTCAAACTATTTTGAAGAACTTGTCACAGGCATGCTTCTCTGTGCTGATCAATGGCAAACCAGTGGACTTTTTCAAGGAAACCAGAGGAATTAAACAGGGAGATCCCATTTCCCCCTTTTTATTTAATCTCTTCTCTGAATCTTTTACCAATCATTGGCATATGTTTATGAAATTGGAAAAATTGACTATTTTAAACTCCCAGTCAACTCTATTCCTATATCCCATTTAACATATGCAGATGACACCATCATTTTTCTTAATGCCAACAAAACCAGTCTCACTACATTACAGGCCTTCCTTGTTGTATTTGAAAATATTTCTGGCCAAAAAATCAACTTTCAAAAAAGTGAGATTTTCTATAGCAAACATGCTTCTGTTCATTCAATTCACTTGATTAATTCCATCTTAGGCATGAAAACAGGTACATACACTTTTAGATATCTTAGCTGCCCTATTTTTGCTGGAAAAATGCTCAAATCTCATTTCCAACCTGTCCTTGAAATGATTAATACTAGACTAGATAGTTGGAAGAATAAATGGCTTTCAGCAGGGGGTAAACTTACACTGATCAAATCATGTATTTATTCTATCCCCCAACATATTTGAGCTGTTTTTGAACCACCAAAATTGACTATAAAATCCATGGAAAGAGTTGCATCATCTTTCTTCTAGGGAAAAAATGAACAAAAGGATAAGAAAAAATGGAGGAAATGGAGTGACCTCTGCTACCCTACTTCTGAAAATGGAATAGGAGTTAGATCAATCTCCACCATAGTAAAAACTTTTTCAGTCAAGCTATGGTGGAAATATCAAAAGGCACAAGCCCCATGGACACTTTTTCTAGCCTCATTACCAAATTCCTCAAAAACATCCCAAACATGGAAAAGGATATGTAAAGTTGATGAGTTTGCTTCCTTAAATATTAAGGTTATTATTGGGAATGGTATGTGTGGCTTCTGGAACTCTATCTGGTCAGGTAACCATTCCGTTTGTAGATTCCAGTTCTACAAACATACCCGAAAAATGCACAGTAGCTCAATTTGTAGCTAATAGAGACACTTTTCTCCCTTCTATTTCCCCTCTAATCCATCAGACTAAAGTTGTGCAATGTTTACAGGATACTACTCTTTTCCCCTCTGTGGAAGATAAGCTCATCTGCAAGCTAGATGTAAGAGGACTGTTCTCATTCAAATCTGCTTATCAGGATCTTAGATCAAAAAGAGGAATCATGCCAATTATGTCCAAAATATGGTCCAAAAGATCTCCAAAGAAAGTATCAATCTTCATGTGGAGACTTTTCAACAAGATGCTACCCTTTGATGATATACTCACTTGGTCAGGTTTCTGTCTCCCTTCTAAATGTCCATTTTGTGAAAACCTGGATAGTGTAGATCATTTCTTTAATAGTTGTGTGATTGCAGTGCATGTCTGGACTGAGTTACATATTTTCCTATGCATTGGAAATCCCATTTTCCCTTCTTTGTGGTCCAGACTAGCTTCATATTGGTCATTTCAGGGTCTTACAGCTCTGCACACCCAACTTGTAAATATAGTTCATTCTTTTATATGTTGGTGCCTTTGGAAAGCTAGAAATAAAAAGCTCTTTGATGAAATAAATCCATCACCACAGCATATTATAAAAGAGATTAAGGAAATGATTTTCAACTCTTTTGTGATTAAGCCATTTTATATGCACAAAGCTCATGATATTGATATTGCTAGTTCTGGAGTGCTTCCTAAATGGCTCAAACCCCCCAAACCCAATATTCTCAAAATCTCATGGTCCAAACCTATGAGTTGGGTTAAGGTCAATGTAGATGCTGCTTGGAATGCCTCTTCCAAATGTGCTGGAATAGGTATCATTTTTAGAAACTCCATTGGAGGTTTTTTGTATGCAAGATGTTTTTACACAAAAGCTTCTTCTCCTCTGGAAGCTGAACTCTCAGCCCTTAAACTGGGTCTGCATACTGCACATTCACTTCATCTTTATACCTTTAGACTAGAATCAGACTGTCTTGCTGCAATAAAAATGATTCAAGACATTTCCTTAGCCCATTGGAAAATCTCCCATCTAGCATATCATATCTCCAGTATCCTATTTCCTGCAATTGCCATGCATACTCTTAGACAAGGAAATCAGGTGGCAGATGGCCTTGCAAAACATGCTTTAAAACACCACCTCTCTTGTGAAATTACCATGTGTAACATGCCACAAGTTGTAAAAGGTGTCATGTTTCTTGATAAAAAAGGTATCCCCGCTTTGAGAATCAGGAATGGATACTGTTGATCTCTCTTATTATATTTTGCAGGAACTATGGTTATTCACATGATGCTGAAGCTACACTGTGGCACCTCATTTTGCTGATCTTCACCGACCTCCCAGAAGACAAAGTGTTTTTTTTCTAAAATGATGAATGTCTGTTAGAGAAAACAATATCTACAGGCTGCCTTGTGTTTCAGTCTAACTGATTCACTAATAAGCAAGTGGACAATTTGTTTTTTCACATCACAGCTTCATCAACCACACTGTCACCGCTCATCTGTGTGATTAGAATGAGTTCAATTTAGGCTAACTTGTTCCTTTAACTCGTTCTTTTTTAGGCATCCATAATGCCTAGATGCAGCTTTTTTTTACTCTGTAAAATTGCTACAATGAGAAATCCTTTTGGATCTCTCCCAAAACCGCAGGGTATCTTATTCCCTAGCATGCGATTTTTTACTTGTATTTTTATTTTTGCTATTTAAAAGGCAAGGGGAAGCCAATATAACTCCCCCCACCAATGGTGGTTTAACTTAAAAAAAAAAAATTAATCTATACGTAAGCCTACACGATATTGTAAATTTAATAGCACTTTCAAAATCTTTAACACATTTACATTGTGAGCATTCCCTAGACGTTTATGTCATTAGACATAATTTGCAATATCCTTATATCCGTTCTAAAAATAATTTAGTGCAAAAATTAGTTCTTATTTTATTCAAGTCGTTGTTTAATTTGTCTTATTATTCATTTTAAAATCATGTGTATTTTCAAATATTTAATTGTACTATTAAATTCAACGTTTTAAATTTAAATATAACTATTGCAATAAAATATTCATGATAAAATTGATGGGTTGAATAAAGAAAATTAAGTAGCTCCATGAATAGTAAAGAAATTGGTATGAGATTGACAAGCGATTTCCCCACGTCGTAAATGGGAATCCCACTCAATCAAAACACATTTATATTCACCTACAACTTCTAACTACTATAGAGTAGATAGTGGGAAGTAGGGATCGAACCACAAGGAGAAGGAGTCTTGTTTAGTGTTTTAGCAAAGATTATAAACACATACATATATATATTATATAGAAAGCAAGGTAAACAAAGGGGGGGTTTTGAAGTTTGGTTTTGTTACACTACGAAAGAAAGCAACTAAGATAGATTACACTACAATGCAAATACAAGGCCTTGGGAGGCAATTGACTTCAACTTCAACTATCGATTAATCATTGAGTGAACGCTTCATATATAGGGTTTATGATTATAAGTCGTAGATGAAAACATCATATTCTCTCGATAATGGCTAGTGAGCATGAACACATCACTCAAGAGCCCTCATTATCAATCCACCTAGATGATAACATCTAGATACATCGACAATGGAATTAACAATGGAGAATCGACAAACTCATCCATACTCGCCGTTAACGTGAGCATTGGACAAGACATTTGAAGAATATAAAGAACTAAGACGATGATAACATACAAATCTCAATTCATGCTTTATGATATAGGGGTAAATGTTAACATCTACCCATGAATCTAGCACTTCGATGCATATAATCACACATTGGAAATGAATATCTTAACTCTACAATTACATACAACGAAGGATCAATGATCACATTAGTTTCCTACGAAGACATGCAACAATTCAAACTCATAAACAATTCATTCCCATGACTATAATTTACCATGTTTCATAACAACAATCACACAACCTCTCTAATTACCAATTACTCTACCAACTAGGCTAAACTACTCCATGACTAACAAGCAAAAGGGTTTGTCACAACCCAATCACTTCTAATTAACCTAATCTCTAAATTAAACTAGAACTAGGGTTTAAACTACCATTACCCAAACTATGAGGCATGCAATTGATTCAAAACACAAAGCCCATGGCAAATTTAGCAAGATTAACAACATTCATATACAATTCAAGACAAGATATTCAAATGATAATCAAACCATAAATAGAAGCATATGAAAGTTCATGAAGATTTCAAGCAAAGAAGTTTACATCAATTGCTCCCAAGGAAGAAACTAAGCTAATACAATCATCCTAATACATCATTACATAAACATGGAATCAAAGGGAAGAAAAATGGAAGAAAATGAAGAAAAGATGAAGAAATTGGCTTTGGATTGAGAGGGAACTCGTCCAAAATGAGGGGAAAGGGGAGGTATTTATAGCCTTGAAATTTCAGCTCAAGAGTGCAAGTGGGCAAGAGTTTAGCGACGCTTTATTTGGTCGCTGTTCATCATAGTGACACTTCTGGGCAGCTAGTGACACTTCTGGGCAGCAGTGACACTTTCTTCATCTGGAGTGACACTTCCTTCAAGCTCCAGCGACACTTTTCTGGGCACAAGCGACACTTTTCTGGGCATCTTTTACCACCTTTAGTAAAGTGGCCTTCTCGCCACTTCTATGACCAATTATTCAAGTTCCAAGCATCAAATCATCAACTCTATAACATAATCATAGAAGGTCTTCAAGACTATCAATCAACAAGCTCCCAAAATACACATAAACATAGGATTTTACAAGTTCTAAACATAAAGAACCAATGATATAATTCACTCTAAAATCCTATACTTTGTTACAAAATTATCTTCAAAACAAGTCTAAAATGCACTAAAAACTAGAGTACAAATAGGGTATATCAAACTCCCCAACACTTAAACCTTTCTCGTCCTCGAGAAAGAACGATACAAGTCTAAATTTTCATACTCCTAAAAATCAATCCAATGCACATTTAAGACTTCCAAAACAAGAACTTTCTATTACTTTCATCAAAAGCAAAGTATGCCAAACATAAGTTTCATCAAAGCAATTTCCATGGCACACACAACCAACAAAAGATCACAAAATTCTCTCCTTTTGCCTAGGTTTTTACCTAGCCCCTCTTTATTTTTCCACACACTCTCCTTTTGCCTAGGATTTTACCTAGCCCCTCATTTTTCCACACACTCTCCTTTTGCCTAGAAGTTTATCTAGCCACTCATCATTTTTTTTTTTTTTTTTTTCAAGCCTCTCACTTTTACCTAGGCCTTTTTAATGTTTTGACCTATCCGGGCTTTTCACTCATTTTTCTTTCAACAAATTCTTCAAGAGAAGTGCACTTTTTACAATAAGAAGCTAAACCTAACTCCCCCACACTTAAACTAAACATTGTCCTCAATGTTTTAGAATAATAACAACACTTTAGAACGGGAGAAGTGAAAAATTTAGCAACACTCATGCACTAGATAAAATCTACCCTCTCATTGAAGAGAATACCAAGCAAACAACCATTGAAAGATCAATTTAAGCACAATGAGTGTAAACTAGTGGCGGCAAGCCCATGGTAACCATATCTTTGAACTAATGACAGGGTAATACCAATTTAGAACACCAATTCATAACACAAACAATGCACAATACCACACAAGTCAGCATATGAATGAAAGAATTGTCACGAAAGTACCCCATTGCTGTGAAAATCAAAGAGTAGTGCTCCAATCTGAATTTGAGGACTTCCTTGGCGGCGGTGAGGTGGCAGCCGGCTGGAGATGATGCCGGCGAAATCGGTGAGTTGGTGCAAACGCCGGTGGAGGTGGCAGAGGAGGGTGGGGTGGGGTTTGGGCGGGGTTTGGGTGGGGTTTAGGATGGAGGGGAGGTGTGAGGGGCGGTAGGGTGGTAAGGGGCGGGTCTGGGCGGTGGGGTGGTGAGGGACGGGTCTGGGTGGGAAGATTCGTGGTGGGGTGGGGTGGGAAAATTTGGGGGCGGGTGGAGAGAGGGGCGGGAAAAGGTGGAAGAGGGGCGGGGTGAGGGGCTGGGCGGGGTGAGGTCTGGAAGGGAGGGGGGCGGCGCCGGTGGAAGGGAGGGGGCGGCGCCGGTGGAGGGAGGCGCCGGTGGAGGGAGGGGTGCGTGGAGGGGAAGTGGAGGGAGGAAGAAGTTGGGGGGAAGAAGGATTGATCGGGTCTGGGCAAAGGAATTAATCCCAGCCCGTTTTGTTTGTTTGTTTTTTTTTTTTTTTTTTTTTTTTTTTTTTTTTTTTTTCGCGGGCCGCGAGGCCCTATTCGCGGCCCGCGAGCTTATTTCGCGGCCCGCGAGCTTATTTCGCGGTTCGCGAAAAACGTTCATTTTGTGGCAGCGATTTTGGTCTGAAAATGACCAAAATTTCGCGGGCCGCGAGGCCCGGTTCGCGGGTCGCGAATTTTTTTTTATTTATTTATTTATTTTTTTTTTTTTTTTCAAATACACAGCCAAAGAAAAACAAGAATTAAAAACGAAACAAACAACAACAAAAAACAAATAAAAACGTAATCTACTAATTAAAACAATGAAATATACAAAGAAACTATTTTTTTTTTTTTTTTAATTTATAAACATAATAAAAGCTAAGTAAAAATAAAACGATCAAAATCGATATATTTAACGTCGTCGACACGACCCAAATGTTATTCATAGAACAAAAGCTTGAAATCCTTCACTTTCGAAAGAAAAATGAAGGGTAGTAGAGAAGGTGTTTGAGGAGGGATAAAAGATGGTGGTTTTAAAGGAGTGGGAATGGTAGGAAGCATGAATGAGTCATATGACTTCCTATTCTCCTCTAAAACTTCCGGAAGTAGTGAAATTTGTTGCATAGGTGGAGATGAAGGTGACAATGGGGATGGTAAAAGTTCAATAACACTCACATCTCTCTCTATTTCATATTGTTCAACAAAAATTTCATCATCACTTTCAAACTCTTCCTCATGCATTGTGGTGATATCACTCACCATAGCAATAGGATTATGTTCTACTTCGGATGGTACTTCCTTGGAGTATTGAGCTTCTAATCTCATCACCACATTCAACATTTCGCTCAATTGCCTCTCAAGAGTCTCTAAACGTAAATTTTCATCATAACTCATCGAATCTTGTTCTAGAGGCAATTCACAAGGATGTGGGGGTAGATTTTGTTGCTCAAAATATTGGTTTTCCGGTTGATATCCATAATTCGAATTCGAATAACCACTCCATTGTGGATTATAAGAATCATCATATGGATTAAAACAATTTTGACCTTGAAAACCAATATTTGTCTCCTCCTCATAGCACTCATCATCATAGCACCCTTGGTATGAAGAACCAAGGGGCCTTTCAAGTTCATAGTGCTCACTTCTCGACTCAAAATAACAAGGCTCGGAAAAATCATTAGAAAGATAAGAATCACACGAGCTTGTTGCATTCTTCCTCATCCTTTCATGGTTAAAGGTGAGGAAGTCATAAAAATCTTTTTGTTTTATACTAAACATGACTAAAAAGTTTGAAATGGTAGTGCAAGGGTTCTAGAGTAATAATACACACTACAAGGTGCCGTTTATTCCAAGAAACCAAGCAATACACACTTCAAAGAAAAGAAAGTAAACAAAGGAGATAAAAAATAAAATCTAAGATAAAACACAAAACAAGAAATGCCTTCTCCCCGGCAGCGGCGCCATTTTTTGGCTAGCGATTTCCCCACGTCGTAAATGGGAATCCCACTCAATCAAAACACATTTATATTCACCTACAACTTCTAACTACTATAGAGTAGATAGTGGGAAGTAGGGATCGAACCACAAGGAGAAGGAGTCTTGTTTAGTGTTTTAGCAAAGATTATAAACACATACATATATATATTATATAGAAAGCAAGGTAAACAAAGGGGGGGTTTTGAAGTTTGGTTTTGTTACACTACGAAAGAAAGCAACTAAGATAGATTACACTACAATGCAAATACAAGGCCTTGGGAGGCAATTGACTTCAACTTCAACTATCGATTAATCATTGAGTGAACGCTTCATATATAGGGTTTATGATTATAAGTCGTAGATGAAAACATCATATTCTCTCGATAATGGCTAGTGAGCATGAACACATCACTCAAGAGCCCTCATTATCAATCCACCTAGATGATAACATCTAGATACATCGACAATGGAATTAACAATGGAGAATCGACAAACTCATCCATACTCGCCGTTAACGTGAGCATTGGACAAGACATTTGAAGAATATAAAGAACTAAGACGATGATAACATACAAATCTCAATTCATGCTTTATGATATAGGGGTAAATGTTAACATCTACCCACGAATCTAGCACTTCGATGCATATAATCACACATTGGAAATGAATATCTTAACTCTACAATTACATACAACGAAGGATCAATGATCACATTAGGTTCCTACGAAGACATGCAACAATTCAAACTCATAAACAATTCATTCCCATGACTATAATTTACCATGTTTCATAACAACAATCACACAACCTCTCTAATTACCAATTACTCTACCAACTAGGCTAAACTACTCCATGACTAACAAGCAAAAGGGTTTGTCACAACCCAATCACTTCTAATTAACCTAATCTCTAAATTAAACTAGAACTAGGGTTTAAACTACCATTACCCAAACTATGAGGCATGCAATTGATTCAAAACACAAAGCCCATGGCAAATTTAGCAAGATTAACAACATTCATATACAATTCAAGACAAGATATTCAAATGATAATCAAACCATAAATAGAAGCATATGAAAGTTCATGAAGATTTCAAGCAAAGAAGTTTACATCAATTGCTCCCAAGGAAGAAACTAAGCTAATACAATCATCCTAATACATCATTACATAAACATGGAATCAAAGGGAAGAAAAATGGAAGAAAATGAAGAAAAGATGAAGAAATTGGCTTTGGATTGAGAGGGAACTCGTCCAAAATGAGGGGAAAGGGGAGGTATTTATAGCCTTGAAATTTCAGCTCAAGAGTGCAAGTGGGCAAGAGTTTAGCGACGCTTTATTTGGTCGCTGTTCATCATAGTGACACTTCTGGGCAGCTAGTGACACTTCTGGGCAGCAGTGACACTTTCTTCATCTGGAGTGACACTTCCTTCAAGCTCCAGCGACACTTTTCTGGGCACAAGCGACACTTTTCTGGGCATCTTTTACCACCTTTAGTAAAGTGGCCTTCTCGCCACTTCTATGACCAATTATTCAAGTTCCAAGCATCAAATCATCAACTCTATAACATAATCATAGAAGGTCTTCAAGACTATCAATCAACAAGCTCCCAAAATACACATAAACATAGGATTTTACAAGTTCTAAACATAAAGAACCAATGATATAATTCACTCTAAAATCCTATACTTTGTTACAAAATTATCTTCAAAACAAGTCTAAAATGCACTAAAAACTAGAGTACAAATAGGGTATATCAGAGATGATTGAAGAATGAATAGTATGATTGTATGAGTAATGAGTTGGTAGGAGAGAAATAATATTTGTTAAGTAAAATATTCATGATAAAATTGATGGGTTGAATAAAGAAAATTAAGTAGCTCCGTGAATAGTAAAGAAATTGGTATGAGATGATTGAAGAATGAATAGTATGATTGTATGAGTAATGAGTTGGTAGGAGAGAAATAATTTTTATAAAGTGAAATTCTTGGATGAATTTCCTTATGTATCTTCTTTTTGAACATTAGGGGAGTTTATGGCATTTTCATCCAACTCTTGTACTTGTGAATTTCCAGCAACCTCTTCAATGTAGATATTATTGTCGTGGTTCATATTAGTAGGAATACTTCCATAATTCCATTGATTACTGTCCTTGTTAGGAGAAGATTACTTTCCTTGTTATCCTTATTTGGATACTCAGAATGAGAAACACCTTCACTTGTAACTTCATAATTTTCTTTTTGAGTCATTGAAGACATTTTTTCCATACCAGCAACTACTTGAGTAGTACGTGTCCTCTGAGTTTCATGATCCTTGAATTTTTATGTGGTGTTCTCACTTTGTGTGCTCAAATCAATTTGAGGATTAACTTCTTAAGCTTTTTTTATTTGTGTCTTTTTCTCTTACCAAACTCTGCTATATATATATTCTTTGACCTGCAAATTACCTCTCTTTTCCAAGGACTTAACCTTAACAGGGTTTATTAGTAGCAATATTAGCGGGAATATTAGATTTTTTTCTTATTATTTAAACCTAAGGAAGATGGTTTATTGACATCTATATTATTATCCTTTGAACAGGCAGATGCATGAGCATTAATAGATCCAATATTACAATAATCCTTCAAATGGCCAATTTTTAGACATTTACTATAGTAAAAAGAAGCCCTTCATATTCCACTTTTTTCCAAACACTAGTCTTTCTCTCTAAAAGTGGTTTTGTTAAATCCAATTTAACACAGACTATAGCAATATGTGGCCTAGTCCTATTCAGTGCAGTCTTGTCTACTATAATGACCAAATAATTTTTCAATATATAACATAGCAGTTTCATAAAAGAAATTGTTGTTTTAAACCATAAAGTGAAATCCATACCGGAAGAATAGGAGAATCTGCTAAAGGATCAACGTCTGAACTCCATTTAAGGATTCTGATTGAATATACTCCAAAGTTCCAGATCTTGTGAAGCTAGCACCTGTATTAATCATCACAAAACTCGAAATGGATTAAAACTTTATGGTTATCCAAAAGATAGTTTACAAAATGACCCAACTAGGGGTGTATTTTAGAGGTGCTTCGAGCCTATCACATTCTTCATCGGAAAAGTGAAGAACAGGCTCTCTGAGGTGATCAACTTTGGGTTTTGGGACAAAGGTTGTTGGATTGAAGGGTTCTCTTGGTTTAGTCAGAATAGCGTTCGATTATACATTATAATTTTTTATAATATTTCTTTTACCACTTTAAAATTTTAAAGTGAAATTTTTTAAATATTTTACTATCAAAAAATTATAAAAATTTCAAATTTTTATCACCATCTCTATATAGGTTTAAACATATATAGGTTTTGACCTAAGTTGGGTGGTTCACGATTGGGGAATAATCGGCTATTTTAAACATTTACAGTCCGACCCGTTTTTAACTCAATTATAAAATCAATCATACTACTATACTTATATTACCCCACCCCTCATCAGAATACTAGGCTTTCTAGATCATTATTATAAATTTATAAAATTAAATATTTTAAAATAACAATTTTTACGGAAAATAATACTAAAAATAGTACTATTTGGCTTAAATTAAAAATAGAAAGATACTCTCGTATATCTGTAGGTTGGGATTCAAACTGTTTCACGTGAATCACTCAAATTTAGAAGGGATTTTTGGTATGGTTTTATGTTGCCGCTGACTGGAAGAAGGATGACTCATGTAATTGCCTCGATACGTGTCTTCTTCCAATCGATAAGTGTTTGGTTTACGATTCAATCGATATCTTTCTGATTTTATTTTATAAATTCTTCTAAAGGTGTGTACCATCAATTAACAATTACGCGAAGAGATAAGATTTTGTGTAGATTTTTGTGGGCATATCGTTATTAATTATAAAAATTAGCATGCATTTATCCGCTCGAGGTTGTTTTAATTTCCTTTTCTTTTAAAAAATACTTATCCATTCATTTCTTTTAACATAAGTACATTCAAAATAAAATTAATTAATTTTTTTATTTGGATGGTAGGTTAGATTGGTATATTAGAAATTCAAATTTCTTAATCTTATACAAAAATGTATAATTTAAATATTATATTTTTATGAGAAAATTTCTGGTGAGACCTGTCTTTGTGGAGACCAAGGGCCAAAGGCATCCTACAAAACTAGTAACATAAAAACGGGGGTCAAGATGTAATTACAAAAAACTCGGTGTCATCTCATAATTAAACAGAGCTCAGGGACTGCTCTGCAAATTCAAGATCAAGCAGCATAAAATATCATGCAAAAACGTAAAAAAATCAAGCAACATAAAAGATCATGCAAAGAATATAAAAACTCAGGCAAAACACAAACAAAATCAGGCAACATAAAAATCATGCAAAGATCATAAAAACCCAGGCAAAACACACAAAAAGATCAGGCAAAATAAAAGATCATGCAAAGAACATAACAATTCAAGCAAACACATATAAGGATCAAGGAGCATAAAAAATCATGCAACATTATAAAAAAGATCCTAAAACATCATGCAAAGATCATAAAAACTCAGGCAAAAACAAAAACAAAAAATTAGGCAACATAAAACATTATCCAAAGATCATAACAACTCAGGCAAAAAACAAAAACAATCAGGCAAACATAAAATATCATGCAACGATCATAAAAACTCAGGCAAAATAACAGATCATGCAAAGAACATAAAAACTTAAGAAAACACATATAAGAATCAAGCAGCATAGTAACTATTTTTTGAGACAGTGCGCTCAAACCTGTCTCAATTAATATGTCTCAAATAGGTAATTGAGACAACATGTTACTTTTGTCTCAAAAGAGAGTATTTGAGACAAATTTTAAAATCTGTCTCTAAAATTTGTCTCTAATGCCCATCTTTCTTGTAGTGTTAAATGCTTGAGTATTTACATTTTAATATTGAGTTATGATGATAACTAGTGATGACTAAAAAGTCATCAAGTATAAAGTGAAAAAGATCAAAGAATTGGTCAAAAAGGTCAAACGGTATTAAAAAGTCATCAAAGTGATAACTGATAAAAAGCTTAAGCAATAACTGAAAAGGATCATTTATGAAATTAAAAATATCAAAGAGAACAAGAACAATTGATAAAATTCAAAACATCAACTCGCATTATCAATATGACCAATCCGGGAAATGTCAGATGAATTCCAAACAAGATTTAAAATATTTCAGCACCTAAAATTGTCAATTACATAAAAAAAAAGCATCAAAGCCATCAAACATGAATTAGAGAACAACCCCTAGACTAATTTCTTCTTGTTTGCAAGAGCCAAGCGCCTTCTTCTATTGGCCTCATGCTCACGAATGGTCATGGCTACATTCCCCACTGCCTCTGCAACCTGGATGTCATGGTCAACCAGATCGAACGTAGGAGAAGGACCTATTTTAGGATTAAGATTGGAAGGCAACACAGGAGGAGCATCCATGAACTTCTGAGCAGTATTTTCAACACCATCATTGAATCTTTTCATGTTCTCAGGTGCCCTGAAAACAGCCTGATAGTCTATAGGAGTCAAAACCATATCCTATTCTGACTATTTGGAAGCAATATGCTGGTGAAAACGGGCAAGATATGCCCTTGTCATCACATCTACGTTCCTCCTGAATATGGCAGACATGGCTTCCAAAGGCTATAAGAAAACAGAAAAGACAAAATTTCAAAACAGAACAGACAAAAAGGTTACAAGAAAACAGAAAAGACAAGGTCATGTAAAACACAGTAAAGATCAAGCAAACTACATAGAAGATCAATCAGGATACACACAAGATCATGCAACATAAAAAGATCAGACAAACACATAACACATCATGCAGAAATATAAAAAGATCAATCAGGCAACACACAAGATCATGCAACATAAAAAATCAGGCAAAACACATAACACATCATGCAACATAAAAAGATCAGGCAAAACACATAACACATCATGCAGAAATATAAAAAGATCAATCAGGCAACACACAATATCATGCAACATAAAAAGATCAGGCAAAACACATAACACATCATACAGAAATATAAAAAGATCAATCAGGATACACACAAGATCATGCAACCTAAAAAGATCAGGCAAAACACATAACACATCATGCAGAAATATAAAAAGATCAATCAGGCAACACACAAGATCATGCAACATAAAAAGATCAGGCAAAACACATAGCACATCATGTAGAAATATGAAAAGATCAATCAGGCAACACACAAGATCATGCAACATAAAAAGATCAGACAAAACACATAACACATCATGCAGAAATATAAAAAGATCAATCAGGCAACACACAAGATCATGCAACATAAAAAGATCAGGCAAAACACATAACACATCATGCAGAAATATGAAAAGATCAATCAGGAAACACACAAGATCATGCAACACAAAAAGATCTGACAAAACAAATAGAAGATCATTTAGAAAACAGAAAAATCAGCATGCATGAAACACAAAAAAATAAGCAGGATCACAAAAATCAGACTAAAAACATAGAAGATCAAGGAGCATACAAATAAGATCAACACAATTCGTCAATAAACCGGAAAATACCTTTAGGCCATTTATCATTCTTAATCTCCGCAGCGGGAGATTCATCTTTACCCAAACCTGGAGAATTTCTGCGCACCTGCAGATTTCTTTGGATTATAACTATTCCTGAGGCCGCGCAAAGCTTTTTCAACGTTCGGAGCCTTTGGCATTCTACAACAAAAGCAACAATGAAAACCCTAGCTAACCGAGGGCAGAAACACCATCGCAACAAAAACCGACAAGAAATTACCTGATTCAAAGGCAGAAACAACAATAAATTGCCGGAAATCACCGTCGGGAGCTTTGCAACAAGTATATAGAAGCAACAATGAAAACCCTAGCTAACCGAGGGCAGAAACACCATCGCAACAAAAATCGACCAGAAATTACTTGATTCAAAGGCAGAAACAACAATAAATCGCCGAAAACCACCGCCACCGTCGGAGTTCCGCAACGAGTATATAGAAGCAACAATGAAAACCCTAGCACACCGAAGACAGAATCCCTATCGCAACAAAACCGATCGGAACATACCTGATTCAGAGGCAGAATCGCCGGAAATCGCCCACGGAAATTGCCGCCGAAGCTATGGAAATTGATGAAAGATGGAGAAGCTTTGGAAACAACGAAAACGGCGTGAACAAATTGGGGAAAGAAAGGGGATATTTATAGAAAATATTAATTGCAACTTTGGTCCCTAACATTTTGATTAATACTGGCGAAAACACCATACAAAATAAACAGTTCTCTAGTCCCTGGTCTCTGTGGAGACAGGTCTTAAATGAGAATTAGTATATTTTTATACATGTATACATACTTTCACATTCTTGTTTTATGTAACTTAGAGTCCAATAGTTTTCAAAAAAAAAACTTAGAGTCCAATAGGTTTGCTATAATAGAGATTTTAATCAAATTTGGAGATTAATCAACCATAATAGAGATTAAGTAATAGACATTAATCTCGGATGGAGATTTTGACAAATTTGATTAATTAATATGTTAATCAACCGTAAGGGACCTTACAGGAGACCTTCTCGATTAATTAATATGTTTCTCTTTTCAAAATGAATATATTATTAAATAATAATTAACAAATTGTAATGTGAGGCGTGATGCATTATCATAAAAAAATGTAGTATTAAATTATAAAAAAACAGCATCAATTAATAACCATTGAACATAATATAAAGTTGAACAAATAAATACACAATGTCAATTTCCCTACATTATCAATATCAACATATTTTCAAATGAACATCAATATGAAATTATATGTAACATTAAATGTCTAACGTTTAGGTAGTCTTACATGTGTCTTTTCGTATTAGTGTTTGTGAGAATTTTTTTAAAATGTTATTTAATATTTTTGAGTTAATGAAAGTTGGCAAAGTCTTGTTTGGTACATCCATTTAATGAGGCAGGTCAGACATACCCTATTTCTACAAATTTTGGGGTTAAAATGCTAATAGTTATTCCGTTACAATAGTAAAATAACCAAAATACAGGGCATTCCCACAAATTATGAATAATTTTCCTAAATCATCCCCAATTCACAAACATGTATATCTCCACCTTCGTAATTGCAACCATGACCGACGATTGTCCTCACCAGAGCCGGAGCCAGAAAATTCAAGTGGCAGGGGATGATTGAATGAACAGTAATTTCAATTTTTTCATGTAGCAAAGTCTTATATAACCTCAGTTTTTGATAAATGCGATTATAACTTTACATTATATTTTCAATGAGTTTTTGACCAACGAATGCTATAATGAATAAAAGGTATTTTCATTATTCAAATAGGTATATGTCTTCAAAACCAATCAACACATATAGAATTATAATTTACATAAACTTGGGTTATAATAATTTGTTTGACTTACTTTAATGGTAAATTTCACTGAATTTGTTTTATCAAGTTTAATATAGAACAAATGAAGTATTTTATCCAAAAATTCACATATCCATATAATAAAAAAACTAGAAAATAAGAATTATAAGTACATTAAAAATTATATTAAAATTATCTTCATACTTTGCAAATTTCATACTACTGCATTAAGAATAAAAATTGACTCCATAATTGTAGAAATAAGGTTTGTCATACCCGTGTCTTACCATGTGGTAACAACACATAGCGACTATCAAACTCTTAGGGTTTAGGGAGAAGTTTACCTTGGTCAACAAGTATTTTGAAAAACGGTCGATTCTCACCATAAATTGGTTGTAATCACGTTGGCGAGTGGCATCCAAATCGTGTTTTCTGGCCGTTTTTGCAACTCCGACGTAACTCCGTCGGGGTTGGGAACCGACCAAAAGGTTTCAAATCTTCTGAACCTCATTGTGCGCTCAATACCGGCCGGAAAACTGAGCAGCATCAGCTTCCCCTTCGAGCGCGGAGATACCGATGCAGAAGGGAGCAGCCGATCTCACCGGAAGGGGATCAACCTTATGGGAGATCTGAGATCGGTAAAGGTTAGCAATAGTTTGGTGAGTCTGCTGAACACCGTGAGCTTAATCCTCTTGATGGTGATTCTTGGCGGCGGATGGCTGGAGAGGCACGGCAGCACCGAGTGCGAGGGCTCCTTCCAGAAGGCGACAATTGTCGTCGGCGTGATCGGCGAGTGCTGCGGCGTCTCGTGGATGTACCTGGTGGTCGGCGTCTCGTGGTTGTACCTGGTGTTCATGTTCCTGCCGATCATCCTGCTCATATGCTTCGGGATCTTCGGCTTCGTCGTGACGAATAAAGGCGCAGGCGAAGCTTTTTCCGGGAAAGGGTATAAGGAGCACATGCTTGGGGATTACCCCAATTGGTTACAGAAGAGGGTTAATGACAGTAAGAACTGGGCTAAGATTCAGAGTTGCCTTCAGGATGCTAAGATTTTCCAGCCTCTCGTTGAGGCCAATTCTGTTGATCAGGCTAGTAATTTGGAGGCAAAGAAGGGCGTGGAAGGGCCATACCCTTTGTCCCATCATGGCTATTTGGAACACGAGGTCGAGGCAGGGAGATTGGAAGGGCCATACCTACTATGTTGGAAAATTCAGTGGGAGTAAAGAGAAAGCTCACATTGGAAGATGCTACAGATAAGGAGGAGACCTCACCTGAACACACGAAGCTTATGAGTGGTGGAGATATCGAGCATGGCGATGAGAGCGCTGAAACTCAGGCGGAGACTGGCAATGAAGCCCAGTCCCGCAATGATTAGGGGTGTTCAAAAATACCCGGCCCGCACTACTCGACCCGTTGACCCGCCGACCCGGGATAAAATAACCGGGTAATTTATTATTTTTCCGGGTCGGGTACCCGGCCCGAGTATTATACAATTTTCCGGGTCCGGATCCGGGTCCGGGTCAAACAAATGCATTTTCCGGGTACCCGGGAACCCGGTATTATATATGTTTATTTATTTAAAATCAATGTTAAATATCATTTATACTTGTAATTTTGGGCATGAGAAATGAATTTACCCTATTAAACATCTCAACTCAATTCAAGTATCTTGTTTATTTCCTCAATTATAAGAGAGACTTAAGATTATACGTAATTTGTAGGTAATATGGAGTATAGTCTACTTTATATATAATATATAACATATAATATTTACTCTTTTCAAATAAGCCTTTAACTCAAACTGTAAATTGTGTGATTTTTTCCGCACAAATAGATCTTTTAATGAAAATTTTGAAGTAAATACAAATTATTCTTTTATACATTCTTTCTTACACTCATTTTTTATGTTTGAAATAAATTTCTCAACTTTTCTTTGTTTGAAAACTTAATACGTGGGTTAATTATGACGATTTGTTATGATGAAATCCTTCAAAAATAATTAATATATTGTATCAAGCGGGTCGGCGGATACCCTGAAACCCGGACCGGTATTTCGGGTACCCGCACTTCCGGGTACCCTGCTCTTCAAGGTCGGGCCACGGGCCGCATTTTGAACTACCCGCATATACGGGTACCCGCACATCAGGGTATCCGTAAGTCCGGGTACCCGGTTTTGAACACCCCTAGCTATGATCCATGAGTCGATGCAGCTAGAACCATCTGGAAAGCCTAATTCCATGGAAAGATGACCAGATGGTTCAGAATAGGCACACTAGTATGTGCCTCAATTTGTTATTTTGTTTTGGTGATGGTTTACTATTTCAGTTTTTTGTTTTATTGCAAATAACCGGCGAGGAACTACAGTTCGCCGAGGTAGGAGTTGATGCCCGAGGATCTCCCGAAGGCATCTCATGGGAGCAAGAAGATGAGGAACCCCAATGGAAGCCCTTCGATGTAAGGAAAGTTTGTCCGACCGTGACAATGTCAATGGTGAAATCATCTGAGTTAGGAATTAGTACAATTACGGGACCATGTTGGTCACCTTGGACTTCATTATGTTATTTAACTCAATCCCTAGTGATGCTCACAGAGTCTAGCGCCCTACTAGAGGGAGCTCTACCTGACCATGTTCAATCGCAGCTGGACGATTTCCAGTAAACTACGAAAGTAATAAATATTTATCTTAAAAAACAATTAAATTTATTAATATCAAAATTTTATGTGTCATTAATATACACTATAAAATGTTTGGAGATATAATTGGGATAAAATGATCAAATTAGGAATAACGATATAGAAATTGTTTAATTACAAAGAGGATGTTAATTTTAAAATCTCGGGTGATCAGTTTTCCCTTCCTGATCCCACTTTCCATAAAAACGAACAAAATAAAGACTCCCACTTGAAGGAAGCATTAATGACCGCACAAAATAAGAGGACGGAAATAATTATATTTCAAAAAGTAAAGGCGCATTCCAGTCGGAGGGGGCTGAACCGGCCGGAAACAATGGTGGAAGCTCAGATCTGCAAATTCCACCATTACAATTTTACGTTTCCGGCCGTTCTGGCAGGGGCTTCAGACCCTGCCGGACCCCCTCTGGCTCCGCCCCTGTCGACAGCGCCGCTCACCGGCCGTATTCACCGTACGACGAGGAATAGGGTAGGATTTTGACTAATTTTCGTTTAAATGAGTATTAATTATCAGAGTTGTGAACTAGTATAGATAAAACATGAGTTTGACGTGGAAAGCATGCAATTAACTTTCATGAAAATTTCCAAATTATTGAGATTCATTTTTTAACTTTCAGATTAAACAACGTTAGCGAGGCATTTACTTTTTGCCTTTCTTTAGGGGTCTCTCTGCTCTACAACTTAACTTTATGAGTCATGGGATCGCATATGTTATAAAAAGTACGACCTTTTGTCCCAAAAGGAAATGCTGAAAGACGATAATAACAGATATTCCTTCACCCTGAAGGTTTGAAGAGTTGCCTGAATTTAAATTGTTGTCTATATATATTTGCATTTATTTTAAATTTTAATCTCAACATCAAAGTTGTAATTTAATTATTTGCTTAAAGATGTGTAAAATTAGAGAATGAATAAACAACTAGGGTCTCTTCCAAAAAAATTAAAAAATAAATAAACAACTAGGGTGGAATGAGTAATAATCATTTATTTTTAGGATGAAACACGATATATTAGCTTTTGGAATTTGCCATTTTTAACCGGTTGCATTCTAAGATTGAGAGATGAAAGTTTAGCTCTGGATACAGCTTTTGACTTAGCTGCTAAGAAATACTAAGGTTAATAGGTTATGTCTCTTTTGGATATTGAAATGTTGTTGAATTTAGAAATATAGGTGCCCGTCTAGTGAAAATTCAACATTCCTTTAATAGCATATGATTGTTCAATACCATAAAGTGGATTATAATTGATGTGGATTTAAATATAGGATTATACGACGCAATCTCGAGCCAGAAGATAAGTGTGGACAAGTCGGGAGTCCTCTTCAGCCCTAACACGGCTATGGAGCTTAGGTCTCGTATCTGTGATGTGCTGAAGATTCCGGAGGTGGAGGCTCATGAGAAGTACTTGGGGTTACCTACAGTCATTGGAAGAAAGAAGGGTGAAATCTTCTGGGCTATTAAGGATCGCATTCGACAGAAGATCGATGGATGGAATGAGCAGTATCTGTTCAAGGCAGGGAAGGAGATTATGATCAAATCTGTTTTGCAGGCTAGACCAAGCTGCACGATGAGTTGCTTCCAGCTACCAGGTTATGTGGAGGAGGAGATTCATGGCCTTTTGAGCAACTTTTGGTGGGGAGGATCGTCTTCAGAACGCAAGATTTCATGGGTAGGATGGAGGAAGATGGCTAGATCGAAGGGTAAGGGAGGCCTGGGTTCAAGGATATATGGGTGTTTAATCAAGCACTCCTAGGGAAGCAGGCGTGGAGGCTTCTCACTCAGCCGAGTTCGCTACTAGCCAGGGTGATGAAGGCAAAGTACTACCACGATGGGGACCTTCTCTCCTCGGCTTTGGGTTCACGGCCATCCTGGGCCTGGAGAAGTATTCACGGTGCACTGGAGTTGATTCAGAATGGGAGTAGGAGGTCGATCAGATCCGGTCAGCATACGTCGATTTGCAACGATCCATGGATACCAAGTGAGGAGAATTACAGGATTCAGAGTCCACAGAATGTCCTGGGACACCTTGCAAAGGTTGCAGACCTGATTGATGAGGATACGAGATGGTGAAAAGAGGGGCTACTGGAGGAGTTGTTTGAGCCGGATGAAGTGGCTATAAGGGAGATACCTCTTCACAACAAGAACTCTTCAGATAAGTGGATATGGCACTATACGAATCAGGGGAAGTACAGGGTTCGGTCAGCCTATCACGTTGAGGTGGAAATGAGGCAACAACAGCAACAATTGTCGACTTTGCAGGACGAGACATCGGCCTTGTGGAAGCGCTTCTGGAAGTTCAGGGTTCCGATAAGTGCACTTCACTTTATATGGAGGCTGTGGAAGGATTCTCTGCCGACGGTAACCAACTTGAGGAGACAGGGGGTCGAGCGCATATCATACGATGTTGCGTTTGAGCTCATGGCACTCTCCATGTAAGAATGTATTATGATGTTGTCATAGTTGTGAGAATTATTTTAGTAAATTCCATGTCAATGTGATCTAGAAGACATTGGTAAAATAAGTGTTGCGCTCATTGAACATCTTAAATAAACCGATTAAGCTAATCTACATCATTTGCATCACTCCATGAAAGAATTTTTTCTTTCAAATACGCATGTCATATCATTTTTTTCTGTCAAATAAGTTTATCATATATTGGTTGAGCTTCATGGATCTCGACTACACCACCATCTTAAATCGGCCTCTCATGTTAGCAACGATTCTTGTATGTAGATACTAGAAGTTTTGAGTATCTTAGATAGTGAAACACCATGTTTAGAGATTTCTTATAGATCCAATACCAACAAGTGAAAAAATAAAGACACTAGTAATGCTTGCTTCACTCATTTGTCTACTTTGCCATGAGTAGGATGAAACGATTGCTCATATATTCTCTAATTGTGCATATGCAAAATCTATTTGAAGATCAGCAAGGCTGATGCAACTGCAAGTAATCGAAAAGGGTACGCAAAATGAATATATAGGAGAATTATTATTCAAAAAGATTCTAGAGTCGGCCCGAATCCAGTGCGATCGCACAGGGCCCAAGTCGGTGGAGGGCCCAAAATTTCCATTGGCCTCTTATATAAGTCAATGTTCATGGATGGACGAGAATAACCTAACGATTAGAACTGGGCGAACTTGGACATTACTCTTAGATATCGAATTTCATAACTCATTTGTCAACTATTTACATCAAATCTAGTGAGAAAGATAGAACGGTTAAAGAATTTCGAGGTTCCTCTTATTAATTTTCAATGTTATCTACCTTCTTCAGTCTGTCGAGTAAGTTATAAGCTTTTATCTATCTCTGCAACTTAGAGGGAACCATGTTAGCTCTTAGATATCGAATTTCATAACTCATTTGTCAACTATTTACGTCAAATCTAGTGAGAAAGATAGAACGGTTAAAGAATTTCGAAGTTCCCCTTATTAATTTTCAATGTTATCTACCCATTTTGTAAGAAAACCAATATTAACAATTAATAGGGCAAATAACGAAACATTTTTCAGAAAAAAATCGTTTTTCCATTTGGGTAATCGATAAGAGCACATACAGTGGAAGGAGGAAGAGGGGTGTGGAGAGGGTGGGGTCCGGGTGGTTGTCAGAAAAGGGAGATTAATGGGGGAGTGGGAGGGAGAGTGGAGGGAGTGTGGAAGGAGGAAAATGGAGGAGCAGCGTGAGGTTTCTCACGCGAGTGACAGCGGCCCATTTTTGTCCCAATTAAGGGGACACGTGCCACCCTGTAATTGGGCCACGTGTCCCATTAAATGTTTTTTTAAAAATCTGTATTTTAAAAAAAAAATTAGATTATAGCAATTAAAATTTGAGAATCAATATTTATGTTTTTTTATTTGTAATAATTGGTCAGACTAGATCAATATTTTTTTTTTGCATTTGTAATAATTGGTCAGACTAGATCAATATTTTAGTTTTTTAGCTCTATTAACGATTATAATAGTTAAAATTTATTTCATGATTTTTAACTATAACAAAATTATGTAAGTACAAAACTGAATGATTATATTTATAAAGTTTAATTACAGCATTATTATGTAAATAAATACATTTATAATAGAATAAATGAGTAGGAGAGAGAGAATCAAGTAGGGTCTACTGAATAGTAGAGAAAGTAGTGTGAGATGATTGAAGAATGAATATTGTGATAGTGTGAGATAGTAGTGTGAGAAGTAGAGGTGGAAATTGGGTGGGAATGAGATCAAATGGGATGGGAAGAATTGAGATGGGAAATATACTTCCCATTAGGTTTTGAGATTGGACGGGATTGGGATTCATTTAACATCGGGAAACCCTAAAATCTCATGGGTCCCAATTGTTTAATCCCAAATGGGAACCCATTAAATACCCTTAATTTCCCAAAACATTATTGAATTAGATTAATTTGTTTGGTACTAGATTATTTTGTTTGGTACTATGTTACGTAAAATATAAAGGAATTCATGCAAAATTATTATTGACAATGGTAACACTCTAGAGTATAAAATAGTTGATCGGTTTGATTGGTACTATGTTAGTTTGTTTGGTACTAGCTTGTTAGTTATGTATCATTTTATGCCGAAAATGAAAATGAAATTTAACAAAATTCAGAAAACTTTACTAATAATGTCATCACTATGGAGCATAAAATATTTTTGATTGGTACTATGTTAGTTTGTTTGGTACTAGGTTGTTTAATTTGTTTTGTACTATGTTATGTTGAATATGAAAATAACATTGAGCATAATATTAATAATTGTATCACTAAGACATATGAAGCATAAAAGTAGTATTTGATTGATACTAGGTTGTTTGATTGGTACTAGGTTGGTTTGATTTGTCCTAGACGGTGTGCATATACTTTCACCTACAAAACATATCAACTCACTTAATTCGGATGAGAACTATGATGAAGAGACAGAATCACCGCTGAGTAACCGTCAAAGAGAGCAGAAAGAGTTCGAAGTTTTTCTGGAAAACCAGAAAGCAAGACTTTACGAACAATTCAAAAGAGCAAAGGATGATCGCAGTAGGAACACACGGATAATACCAAGCCAGAACAGAGCCCAACGTTCGCACGAGTACCAGCAGCCTTTACAATACGAAGACGAATTAAGAAACATCGTCGCGAACAAAAACAACGATGATTCGCCACTCTCTTGGGACATACAGAATCTATAAATGTCAGAAAACTTCAAACTGCCACTACATGTGAAAGTTTATGCAGGCACAACGGATCCGAAAGGTTTCTTACACTCGTATGGGAGCAGCATGCGCTTTAGGAATGCATCACAACAATTAATCTGCAAGGCATTCCCAATATTTCTGACCGTCCCAGCCATTACATGGTATGAAAATCTACCAAAGCGCAACATTCACTCATGGGCACAACTATCAGACATTTTCCTGGGAAAATTTTATAGAAATCAAAAGTTCGAACGCACCATCGCTGATTTAGTAAATGTCAAGCAAAACGGCGACAGTGTTGGAGCCTATCATGCAAAGATGGTGATCGAGAGCTTAAGTGTCAAAGACTTGACGTATCAGATGTTTTTAGGAGCTTTCATGAGCGGACTAAAACCAGGATATTTATACAAAAAGCTACGAGAGGAAATGCCGTCAAATGAGCGCGAGTTACAAAAGCTAGTTGAGAAAAATGTGTGGTCAGAGGAAGCAAATGACCGAAAGATCGAAAATGAAATTGGTGATAAGCGAACACTAGAAGAAGAGTCGAAGTGGGGAGGAAAAAAGGCAAAAACAACGTTCCCAGCGAAAACTAAAGAAACTGGAGGCAGAGCATTTGTCACACCCTCCTTAGTAAGCCAAGGAAAGAAATCTGGCAGCTACATAAAGATCTCTTCAGCGAACCAAAGCCAATGCTGGCACCACCAGACAAACGTTCGAAGGAAACTTACTGTTCGTTCCACTGGGATCACGGCCATGACATCGAAGACTGCATCTCACTCAAAAGACAGATAAAAGACAACCTACGCCAAGGAATTCTCACTCAATATAAAAGAGATGGAGGGTACTCGAACAAACAGGACAGTACTAGCCTAGCGAACGTTGGAAAAATAACGGCAGCAGTAGAGCGAGCAGAGGACCTTTCGTATCAAACAACCGATAGAGTGATTCTATCCATCCATGGGTCAACTTTACATATTTAGAACAATGGATGGAAACAGAGAACCAGGTACCTGCCGCCACAGGAACCTTCTGAGAAATGGTTAAAAATGTCAGAAACTATAACGTTCGACGAATCAGACGCGGTACCAAACGCATCTCCACACAACGACCCTCTGGTAGTCGTTGCAAAGATCGAAAACTCTACGGTCCATAGAGTGTTCGTAGATGATGGAAGAGCGGTAGACATACTATTCACCGATTGTTTTGACAAGTTGGGTTTCAAAAGAGATGATCTCAAGAAACCAGCATCCGCTCTAGTCGGATTCACAGGAAAATACGAAATGCCTCTAGGACAAATCCAATTACCGGTCACTGTGGGAGAAGGAGAAAAAATTGTGACAGTCATGTGCGATTTTGTAGTGATGGAAGCGCAAATCCCCTTCAATGCGATCATCGGTCGCCCATGGATGAACGCCGCAAGGGCCATCTGGTCACCTTACCATTTGGTCAAGAAATTTCCAACACCAGCGGGCATAGCTTCAATTCGGGGAAATCAGCGAGGAGCAGCCAGGCAATGTATGGCAATTGCAATGATACCAGCGAACGCAACAACAAAGCCGAAAGTACTCCATTCGGTCAATGCAGTGACGATATCACCCAATGTTGACCTGGTAGAGCAAGCTGAACCTTTCCAAGTTGTGGACGGGGACCCCTCGTCGATTGTTAGAGTGGGATCGAACTTGCCAGGTCAAGTAAGATTGAAAGTGGAAAATATACCGAGAAAGTACGTTTCAGTGTTCGCGTGGTCAATAATGGATATGTGAGGAATTAATCCAGACATTGTGACACACAAACTACAGATAGAGAAGGCCGTTAGACCTATAAGACAGAAGCAGCGAACATTCGTGGCAGAGAGGCAAGCCGCAATAGAAGAGGAAGTACGAACACTAACTAAGGCAGGAATACTGCGAGAAGGGCAATACCCAACATGGTTGGCAAATCTAGTGATGGTACGCAAGGCGGACGCTGGGTGGAGAATGTGCGTCGACTATACAAATCTAAATCAGCGCTACCCCAAAGATTGTTATCCACTCCCAAAAATCGATAGGCTTGTCGATGCAATAGCTGGATACGAAGTGCTAGCCTTCCTGGACGCTTACAAAGGATATCACCAAATCCTGATGGATCCACTCGACATGGAAAAAACAGCTTTCATCACAAGTGTAGGAGCTTCTGTTACACTAAAATGCCGTTCGGGTAAAAAAACGTAGGAGCGACCTACCATCGAACAATGAATAGAGTGTTCGCGCCACAGATCGGACGGAACATGGAGGTATACATAGATGACATGGTCATCAAAAGCTCGAAGCTAGCCGACTTCCCAACGGATTTGGAAGAATCGTTCACATCGCTTCATCGCATTGGAATGAAACTCAATCCAAAGAAATGCGTTATCGGAGCAGGTCAATTTTTAGGGATACAAGTTTCGGCCAAAGGGCTGAACCCAAATCCTGAAAGAATCAAGGAAATTTTGGACTTACCAACGCCTAGATCCATCATAGACGTCCAAATCTTGACATGATACCTCGCATCTTTGAACCGCTTCATGCAAAGGCAGCAGACAAACATATGCCTTTTTTTGACGTCCTCCAAGGAGCAAAGAAATTCGCATGGGGTGAGGAGCGTGAAGTAGCATATATACTCCTCAAACAAGAGATTCAGAGCCTGCCATCTCTGTCCATTCCACAAGCAGGCGAACCTCTGTTCTTATACTTAGCCGCATCATACAAATCAATTTGCTCGGTGTTGGTTAGAGAAGAAAACAGAGCACAAAAACCTATTTACTACACTAGCAAGATAACCTTAGCATTGGTACATTCGGCTCGAAGATTGAGAACGTATTTTCAAAGCCATGCCGTGACGGTACTAACCGATCATCCAATCAAGCAGATATTGCTTAAACCAGAATCGTCAGGAATGATGATGAAATGGGCAATTGAATTGAGCGAACATGATATAAATTTCAGCCCTCAGAAAGCTATGAAAGGACAGGCCTTGGCAGACTTTATGGCAGAATCCTTAACAAAGGTAAACAATAAAAAATTTCCTGCAAATAATGCCACCAGCAGTAGTACAAATCTTTTTTACATAAACAATGTGCTAACGAGAACTGCCCCTATCACTAGAAAACCACCTAGCCACGCCGCGAGCGTTGTGAGATGAATTCCCACGACGACTACCTTGAGATACACTCGTTCGCCCATGAGCTGGTTCTTGTCGACGACGAGCGCGGGCCCGTTCAGCATCACCCTCATTAAGCCGAGATAACTCATTACGCATAAACACTATCGCATGATGATCTTGGGAATACCTAATGACAGACAGGTTCGCCAACTGATCTTGATAATACTGACGAAGATCGACAATAGGCCCAGTTCCAAACTGATTAAAGTGAAGCCTCATTACAACACAAGTCCGTTCATAGGCTTTAGCGTCAACCTTCATCTGCTTTATCTCTAGCTTCAGAGCCTCAATCTCTTCCTCTATTTCAAGGATACACTCGGAAACTTTATCGTCAAGACGATGGAAATAGGACCCATCTTTCACGAAGAATTCATGCCGAACAGGCGCAGTAACTCCATTGCTCGACGACCCAGTTTTTAGTTCTTCATACCTACTCTGCAATGCACGCAAATCATCTTCCAGTTGCGCGGACCGCTCCAAAGCTTCTCGATGTTTTCGAGCAATAGTTTCCGCTATCGAACAATGTTCATTATACTTCTTTTGAAACTCATTTATATGACCATTGAGGTTATTGATCCTTTCCTTCAAATGGCGCTCGACACCTTTCAAAATAGAAATGGTTTCGACTTGCTTTTCGGCTCGAAGTTTCTCGTCAAGATACACACGCTTAAACTCTCGCCCTTGGGTCAACGTAAGACAAAACTCACAAATATTCATAAACAGTTGAGCGAAAGCTACTCACCACACTCAGCATCTTTGCAGCCGGATAGCCCTGAAGAGTGGCAAGTGGCGACTCGGTAGGCAACGTCACAATAGTGCTCGAAGAAGTTCTCCTTTTCTTCCTAGGGGAAGCATTTCCCTCAGTATTACGAGACCCACGTTTCGAATGATCCTTAGCAGAGGGAGGATCACTTTCTTGGGAGAAATCATCCCCTATTCCTTCACTTTGAAGACCAGAGGAAGTGCCCTTCTTTTGTACCTTTCGAGGAGTCGGCTGAACAATTGTTTGCGCAAGAACCTTCTTCACATCAAACTTCGGAAAGTCGATTGGGAAATCAGTCATGTCCATATCTACAAGAAAGCAAATGACATTAGTCAAGGCGAGAAATCACAAATAGAACGAACAACAGAGCACCCTATAAAAACAGGAACAAATTAACAAAATACAAGGAATCATAGGAGCCATAATAAAATCAGTGCCCGTCAACCTTTCGAGGGGATTTTCCTCATCTTCTCTCTCGGCTTATGAGTATGCTGGAGCAGCTGCAGATACAATGGATGATCACGAGTCAATCGATCCTTCTTATCGACAGACTTGTCTACAGACAAAGTGGTCGACCAACAAGGCATATCTTCATCCACCCCAATTCTCCGACGGATAAAAACATACTCGTTTCGCCACCCAGCAAATCGATCAGGATATTCCTTTACGAACGTCAGCTCAGTAACGTAGCTGTAAACGGTGAACCGATCACTCTCACCATGAATAGTCTGTAGCCGAAACAGAGACCAAAAAAACTGGAACGAGAATGGAATATCAAGGGTCGAACAGACATCATGAAAAACGAGCATGACCATAATACTTTTTGGATGGAATTGAGCAAGGGCTATATTGAATGTAATTGAGCAAGCTATACTTTTTACCGTCTCACTGGGCAGGGGAGAATGTATTTCAATCTTCTCCAGACAGGGATGTCGGCGCCGGAAATAAGCCAGAAATCGGCCATGCATGAGACTAGTATCCTTAACCTTCTTAGCAGACACAAGCAATGCTATCGTCTCGTCGGAATCAGGCGGAACACCAGTATCAAGAGAAATTTCACCAGAATCCCGGGAAGAATCAGTGGAAATCTCGGAATCGCTCATCTTTATATCAGAACTAAATATCCCAAAAAAATTAAAAAAGGAGGACAAGATTCAAACCACAAGCAATACAAATCACACAAGCCTAGCTAAATCTAGACCACTACGGCGAAAAAGAAATAATCTACGAGAGAAAGTAGAATAAATTACTGGATAGCACTGAGAAGAAAAGGCAGAAACTGTTGCAAGCTTTAAGTAGATCTAGGGGGTAAGAGTTGATGGAGACTTGAAAATGATGACGAGTTCAATGTATTCTCCCCTTTTTAAGAAGAACAAACGGCGGCGTCAGGCCAAACACACAACCGTCCAATTCAAACTACGGATATGATTAGGCACAAAAACCGGAAAGGCAACTACCTTTATGAAATTTAAATATTCAAAAAGATAACCCACATCAGAGTCTATACGGAATGACGTACATACCAGGATACGAAATACGGAATTATAGGGCTACACACGGAGGAACGAATCGCCGAAGACTAGCATGCGGGAACACCAGTATCAATACATGCACTCGACTGCCAACCGTAGCGAACAAAAAGAAAGCAAAAGCACTAACCATCACTCGCTCTGATTAGAAAGATTACACGTTCGATTTACAACATCGCGAATGCGAATCGTGTAAATCGAACGCCTAATCTCAAACCTTAGCGACTGGGGGGGGGGGGCTTATGGTGTATACCACCATACTCGACCGGCCCAAATAACCATAAGAATCTCGAAAAGCCCACATACGTCAACAGAGAAAGGCTAGAGGGCGGCCCAATTAGCATGAAATAGGGACCAAGTAAACACAATTCCATGAAACGGGTGGCGCGATCACCCACAAGTAGATAAACGTGGAAGTGATCGTGTAGAGATAAAATCGGGAACAAAGCATTATAAAAAGGGACAGATCCATCATGGAAAAGGTACACACACACAAGTTAAGAATCTAGATTCATCAAAGAAAGAAACTAACTTTAGCATCTGAGTTTTCCCCGGAACCTTTCCGGGGATCTTTTGCAGGTTCACCATCGGACTGTTTGGGTGGCAATTAACGGAGTGAGGAAAGAAGAATCACATCACTACCCAATCCAAAAAATCTCAATCCATCCCATTTAGTCCCAAAACTGAAATTGTATGGGAAATTCCCAACCCAAAACCCACTTCCCATAGGAACCCAATGGAGTTTGGGAAATTTTTCCATCCCTAGTGAGAAGAGAGAAATATATTATTTAAATTGAAAAAGTAGTGTGAAAAAGGGTAAATGAGCGTCATATGTAGAAGTGATCTAAGGTCCTGTTCTCTAGAGATCATTTGAATATTTTTTAGTTCAGATAAAGTTTTTTTAGTTCAGATAAACTTTTTTTAGTTCAGATAAATGTTTTTTAGTTAAGATAATCTTTTTTCAGTTCAGATAATCTTTTTTCAGTTCAGATGAGTTAAGTTCAGTAAACTTTTTTAGTTTTCAGATAAGTTAAGTTCAAAAAATTTATTTGTGTTTTAGTTCAGTTCAGTTTAAATCAGTTCAATATTTTGAGCTTAATTGTTCATATCAGTTCTGTTCAATTCCATTCAATTTAGTTCAGTTTCAATGTGATTTGATGAAATTTAGATTAATTTAGTCACACCGATTCTTTTTTTCCAATACATTAAGTTCAGTTAAGTTCAGTTCAGTTTAGCTCAACAACAATATAATTTGGTGCAATTAATTAATGTTAATTTATTCATACCGTTTATTTTCATCACACTTATTTATTTTCAATTCATTTCAGTTCAGTTATCTATAAGTTTCAGCTCAACTCAAATCAATATGTTTAGCTAGCAAAACATGATCATATTTTTTAACATTAAATTATTAAATTTCAAATGTTTTGAAAATGTCATATTTATTTCATTTCAGTTCAGTTGATCTATATATTCCAGTTCAACTTTGTTCTACATATTTTCATATTAAATGTATTATGCTAAGATTAATAAATTTTAAATATATTGAAATTGATCATATTATTTTTAATTCAATTCAGTTCAGTTTATCTACATCAGTGCAACTCAGTTCAGTATATTTTAATATTAAATATATTATGTTATATTTAGATTAATGAATTTCAAATATATTGGAAATGATCATATATTTTTTAGTTAGTTTCAATTCAGTTCAATTCAAATTATCTATATATTTCAATTCAGCTCAGTTTTTAAGTTCAAATAAGTTCAGCTAAAACTTTTAAGTACAAATGAGTTCAGTTCAGATGAGTTCAGATAAAGTTTTTTAAGTTCAGATGAGTTCAGATAAAGTTTTTTAAGTTCAGATAGAGTTTTTTTAGTTCAGATGAGTTCAGATAAGTTCAAATAAAGTGAAGAGAACATGACCTAAGTGAGTGAGTATATGTCGGCACTCGGCATTATGCTTCTTCTATATAAACAAACAATAGTACATTTCTCTTCGGACAACTCTCGAAATCAACGTTGCTAAGTTTCTCCTGGGCTTTCATCTCTCTCACTAATCACTATACACCAAAATTCTCTTCCTCTCATACAATCCCTAATTCCATTATGTCAGTAGACGGTGATCTCAAACGACGAATTGCCGGACGCGTCCATAACAAATCAAACGACGGCGATCTCAAACTGTACGAATTGCCGGATGCGTGCGTTGTCAGTGCCTTAGCCCTGACCACCCCTAAGGACGCTTGCAGGCTCGCGCTGGTGGCCTCCTGGTGCCGCCCCTTCGCCTCCTCCGACTTCGTCTGGGAAAGCTTCTTGCCGGACGATTACCGTGACATCCTCAGCCGCTCGCCGGATGGCCTCAAGTTGCTCGAAACCCCCATGTCCAAGAAGGAGCTATACCTTCATCTCTGCGATCACCCCCTTCTCATCGACGATGGGACCAAGGTTATTTCTCCCTTATTTTCCCGATTGATTTTATGGTTTTGATCCTAAAAATGGTTGATTTGATGTCTGTTCTTTCAATTTTCAGAGCTTTACCCTGGATAAGGCCACTGGGAAGAAACGGTTCATGTTGAGCGCCAAAGCCCTCTCAATCGTGTGGACTTGTACACCGAAGTACTGGAAATTCGTTCCCCGGGATGACTCCAGGTTTCTGAATTTCTTGTTTATTTTCTGTTATCTGTGTTGTAACTTGTAACCGCTCTGAATCTTAACAATCAAACGAAATTTTGTGATTCAGGTTCAGCTCGGTGGCGGAGCTGATCACGGTGTGCTGGATTGAGATCCAGGCCTTGCTAAGCACCAAGATGCTGTCACCAAACACCAAGTACGCAGCCTACTTCGTCTACAAGCTCAAATCGGGGTCCTACGGGTTCGAGCATCCACCGGCGGAGTCTACGGTGAGGCTGGGAGGAGATCTGTTGGAGAACCAGTCGGTTCACTTGGATCCCGACGGCGCTGTATCTGGAGTCGTCATGAGGCCAAGGAGGCATAGGCATAGTCGTCATGAGGAGACAGAGGCGGTGGAGGCAGAGGCTGCGGCGGCTGAGACTTCATCAGCATCAGCGCCCAAGCGGAGGAGCGATGGCTGGATGGAGGTCAAGCTTGGGGATATGTACGTGAAGGGAGATGAAGATGCTGATATCGAGATCAAGCTGGAGGAGATCAATGGTTGCCACTGGAAGGGCGGTCTCTGCGTCGAAGGGATCGAGTTCAGGGCCGTGGTGGAGTAGTCACACAATCTCATGCTTTCATCTTCTGGTGTTTTAAGTTTTAGTGTTCTGTTCTTGAGTCTCACCGTTGATGTAAATAGCAGTGTGCTTATGTTATGTTATTTTGGTTCATGTAATAGCTAAATCTGCCTGAGGGAGCAGTTTGTGTTTTTGTTTCAGACTTGTCTAATAAAAGTATGAAGCTTTTGTTTGATCTTGTTCTTCCTATCAGACTAGAGATGATCCGAGGAAGATGATGACTAAACAGTAAAACTAGGAGTGGGAAAGTTTTAACCAGTAAACACTAGAATGATCTTGTAAACCACACTACTCATTGCAGGACAAGGATATAAATAGAAAAGGAGTCAGAGAGATGACGGGAAGGCACCTTGCCTGTATACCAAAATGGCAAACTTACAAACAGAAAACAAAAATGATTAGTCACATATATGTTTTTTCTTCTCCTAAAATAGGGAAATATCTTTGAAGTTGATATACATAGAGAAGAAATATCGTCCGCCAAAATATTTTGAAGTTGATATACATAGCTCAACATATGAAGGATTTTTTTTAATGTTGACTGGAGTAAAAGAATCGAGTTTAAATATGAGCTCAAACGATGCCTGGAGGAAAAGCCGAAACAGTTTCTCTCCCTCCTCCGTCAATGTACGTTCAATCCGCTTCTGTCATCGCCACTCCGTCGATTCCAATGCCGGAAGGGATTCCAAAATCCACGAATCCGAGGCTGCATTTTACGTTGAGCAAGACGGGAGCCAAACTGCTACACTGCCATTGCGGCCTGCTGCTTTGAGCTTGAGCGATCAGGCCTTCTTTCTCCATCTTTTGTTGCCTGCACGGTATGTCCCACTGGAACTCTTTGATTTCGCATGTTCCCTCTAATTTAATACCTGCCATTTCTGTATCTTAGTTGAAATAATATGAATGTGTGCACTGGGTTATCTTGAGAAAATTTGCCTGAACTGGGTTTTTTGTCGGTTGTTGACATCCTTGTTGTGCATCGTTAGTTCTAATTGCAAATTGTGCCTCATCCTCTCATTCTACTGACCTTGAACATGGTGTTTCTGCATAAATTTTTACTCTCTGCACGAATGTGAATCATTTATCTCAATTTGTTAGAATATGTAAACAAGATTAAAAATCTTTTGCTATAATTGAGATACAAACAAACTAGCCAACATTAATTTGCTATAAATCTTGTCTCCCTTTTCTGTGTTTTTCAAAGCCTTATCAAACTCCTCAAAAACAATGTCTATTGATGTGTGACCATCGCTTGATTTTGCAGCACAGAGAACTCCAAGCTGCAATATGGCCTCAAAATCACCACATCCAAATTCCCCTTGTCAAATGTATGGCATTCAAAAGCGGTCTCGAGACCCCAGAGCCACTGATATATTGAGACTAATGACAGTATATATCATAAATTGTTTCTCGATCTCAAATGTTTATTTGACAACTTTGTTCTGTCACATTCATTCAGTTATTTCTGGTAGATATGCATATCTATGTGTTAGCTGATATTGATGAGGTAGAAGAAACTAGCATTGATAGATCCAAAAGGCCCATTGAGAAGGTTTAGTACTCTGCCCTTATGAAGGCTGCGCCTATGCCCATTGACTGTTCTGAATCCGATCTTCAAATCGACAGAGTTGTAGAGTGCGCGTGAAATGCTTTTTGCTTGTTTTATTAACAACTAGGTAGGTTGTAGCGCGGGCTTGTAGTATGACAACATTTTCGCTAAGAAACCTCATTCTTTAGCTTGATGCATTGTAACTTTACAACAAAGTATGGACTTTTTTTGAAAAGTAAATCTTAAGAATCTCTTCACAGTTATTAAATTATATGGATCTCAGACTTCCATCCTAAAACCATTTGGCAATAGGTGGTGTTACCTTTGATCCTTATATATTAGTTATTAGGCTCGTACGCTACCGATGTGAGATATATTAACACTGGGATATGATAACACGTCCCCTTACGTGCAAACGTGGAAATAGTTCACAACCCATATCGGGTCATATTAAGGCCAAAGTGCACGTGGAAATAGTTCACAACCCATATCGGGTCATATTAAGGCTAAAGTAATGGGGCACTCCACCGGTTTTAAGGGAGGATAATACTCAAGGAGATACCACCGGCCCATAGGGGATCCACATATCGACCCAGTTAACCCATTAGGGCCCAGGTCCAAATTGAACCCGCTCTGATACCATATTAAATTATATGGATCTCAGTCTTCCATCCTAAAACCAATTGGCAATAGGTGGTGTTACCTTTGATCCTTATACATTAGTTATTAGGCTCGTACGCTACCGATGTGGGATATCTTAACAACAGTTCACACTCTTTTTATTTCTTTCATACTCATTCGTACAGTTGCTATTCCTTTCCTACTTATCTTTACATCCGTCGCTGGTAGAAGACGAGGGCAAAACAATATAAGCTCCCTAACCTTAGCTATATCAATAACAGAGACGACGAAAGGAATTTTTCTCCAAGTTCCAATATCACAGGCTGAGGTTGCTTTAAGAAGACAATTCAAGAGCCATAGTTCAAGAGAGTTTCCATATGCCGGCAGAGCACCGCACCGGTAGCCAACTTGTACACCAATAGTAACATCCATATGCTGAAAGTAAAACAGACTTGTTCGAAGATTTCAATGGCTAGCTATTAAGAAAACAGAACTGGCACAATCTCGAATCAATCATGAAATTCATGGCATAATCAAACAGAATCCAGCATACAACTACACATATATTTTCAAAACTAAACTACACATATATCACAGTCTCTAGCGCCTGACACACAATCAAATGGAAATTAGCATATATCCAGACCAGGGGTGCTTATCGAGCGAGCAGAGACTTGCTCGACTCGACTCGTTAGTGATATTACTCGTACTCGACTCGACTCGTTTGCTCGCTGAGCTTTTTAAATCAAAGATTGAACTCGACTCGTTAATGTATAGTATTGTTCGCGAGCTACCCGAGCTCGAACTCGTAGACCATTATTATCTATTAATTTTCTTTAATTTTATTGAAAATTAATAAACAATTACTAAAAAATATTTTTATATATAATAATTTTTACATAAAAATTAATATAAGTAATTGATTTCTCTAAAATTATGCCAATAAAATTATCTGTAACTAAATAAATTGCTAATAAATACGTATCTTTTACAATAAATATAGATAATTCAAATATAAGGTGGTAATGTAACAAAAGAATTATGTATAGTTGACGAAAAATGTCATACTTTTTAACATACGTATATAATTAATAACTAAGTACTAAATTAATAAAGTAAATAATTACAATATGACTTAAATTTGGAATATTAGTTATAGTATTTAAATTTAAATAACAATACCTACATATCGAGTTTGCTCGCGAGTTTTCGAGTCGAGTAATGCTTTGCTCAAACTCGACTCGCTAACTGTTCGAGTTGAGTTGAGTTCGAGTCGATCTTTGACCGAGCTTTGACCGAGCTCGAGCACGAGTTGCTCACGATCGGCTCGACTCAATAAGCACCCCTTTCCAGACATACAAACCAAACACAGTGTAACACATAGAAACTGGGACTAAATTAAGTGACATGTTCCTACAAAATTAAGTAAAACTACAAAAATAGAAGTGAACTGATCAATGAGCACTGAGCATAAATAAGTTCCACATTTGCATGATACCAGTAACTTCAATTGTCGACTCAAACATGCAATGGAAACCAGGACTCATTTATTCAGAAAAGACATGCATACAAAAAAAATCGAAACTGAGCTCAATATGAAAAATCTGGAACTAAACCGAAACTGAACTAACCGGAAATGAAGTTAACTTGGGCAAATCATCAAATAATAAGAACACATACCAGAGCATCCAAATCAAATATGGATATATTAACGTATAGATGAGCTTCTCCATAACTAAAATAGTGATGGGGATGGAACAAGATTCCCCACCTAGAAGTTTGCTAAACAAAGATTAAGCACAACTACACAGCGGAAACAAGATTTCTCACAAGGCTAAAAGTTCAGCTTGAAACGCTCGGCTCGAGCATATAGGGCTGAAAGTTGAGAGGTTTTTCAGATGAAAACGCTCTGCTAGAGCATTTGGGGCTGAAATTTCAAGTTCTTCAGAAACACCCCCAAAACACACCAAACAACAAGTTTATCAAGGAAATTAACACACAAGACAAGACACACGATTTTTACGTGGAAAACCCCTTCGTTGTGAAGGATAAAAACCACGGGACGATTAGGAGTCCAACCCAATAACTTTCATTATGATCAAAGGGAGGTTACAACAAACCCTAATCCCAAGTCTCTAATGGCTATCCAAGCTAATAACCATAGACAATCATAAGAACATCAACAACAAGAGAGAAATCGAGAAAGTCACCAATAATCACAGATCAAAGCCGAGATGCCACAACTCCCAATCTGGAGAACCACTCGACAAACCACTTGTCCAAAACACGGCCTCAAACCTCCCCTGAAAGCTGAAGAAAACCCAGCAAAATCGGAACAAAGACGACCCTTCAAATGGACAAGAAATCACAGCTGCGAAAGACCTCTTTTCTTCTTCTCCTCTTCTCTGTTTTTCCCAGATCTGATTTTGGGAAACCTTATCTTCATCCACGTTTTTGCCACACATATATAAGCCTTGAGTCAACTCTCAAAGTCTCCATAGGCTTCTTCAAAAATGGGCCAAACTAAATTATGTTTCTCCACATAGGAAGGGACATAAAGCCCAACAATTCTCCCCCTCACGACTATGTGGAGGGGCTTGCCACACCTGCAAGCGAACGACAAGTCTCAAACTTGTCCCTTGGCAATGCTTTAGTCATCATATCAGAACCATTGACATCGGTATGAATTTTCTCAAGCTCAATAAGCTTGGCATCAAGAACATCACGTATCCAGAAATACCTCACATCAATGTGTTTAGACTTAGCATGAAAAGTGGAATTCTTAGCAAGATGAATTGCACTCTGGCTATCACAGTGTAACACATACCTCTCCTGTGAAAAACCAAGCTCACGAACAAATCGCTTCATCCAAAGCAATTCCTTACATGCCTCCGTCACAGCGATGAACTCCGCCTCAGTAGTAGACAATGCTACACATTTCTGCAGCCTAGATTGCCAAGAAACTGCTCCACCTGCAAAAGTGATCATATAACCCGAAGTAGACTTCCTGGAGTCAATGTCACCTGCCATGTCTAAATCTGAGTAACCAACAAGAACAGCCTTATCACCTCCAAAACAAAGCTTCATATCCGCAGTTCCTTTCAAATATCTCATAATCCACTTGACAGCATTCCAATGCTCCCTTCCAGGATTCGAGAGAAATCGACTAACCAAACCAACTGCATGAGCTATGTCAGGTCTCGTGCAAACCATTGCATACATCAAACTACCCACGGCTGAAGCGTAAGGGACATTCTTCATACTTTCCTTACCTTCAAAAGTAGTCGGACACTGTTCTTTACTCAACTTAAAATGCAAAGCAAGAGGAGTACTCACTGATTTAGCTTTCTCCATACGAAATCTCTGAAGCACTTTCTGAACATACGCTTCCTGAGACAACCACAACTTCCGAGCCTTGCGATCCCGCACAACCTTCATGCCTAAAATATGTTTCGCTGGACCAAGCTCTTTCATAGAGAAAGTCTTACTCAACTGTTGCTTCAAACAAGCAATTCTGCTTGCATTTTGCCCCACAACAATCATGTCATCGACATAAAGAAGCAAAATGATAAAATCATCAGCGGAAAATCTTTTCAGAAAAACACAATGATCGCAAGAAGTCTTCTTGAAGCCCTGCTCCCCCATAAAGGAGTCAAACTTGCGATACCACTGCCTTGGAGCTTGTTTTAGGCCGTACAAGCTCTTCTTCAATTTGCACACATAACTCTCTTTGCCCTTGACTTTGAAGCCTTCAGGTTGTTCCATGTAGATGTCTTCATCAAGGTCACCATGAAGAAACGCAGTCTTCACATCTAGCTGCTCAATCTCCAAATCCAAGCTAGCAGCAAGACCCAAAACAACTCTAATAGACGACATCTTAACAACCGGTGCAAAAATTTCTTCAAAGTCCACTCCTTTCTTCTGATTGCAGCCCTTCACGACAAGCCTCGCCTTGTATCGTGGTTTCAAAGCATTCTCATCTTGCTTCTGCTTATAAACCCACCGATTCCTCAAAGCTTTCTTACCCTTCGGTAGCTTCACGAGATCAAAAGTGTGATTATCATGCAATGATTTCATCTCATCTCTCATTGCATCCATCCAACACTGCTTGTCATGACTATCCATGGCTTCAACATAGGACTCAGGTTCTCCCCCGTCACTAAGGAGAACATAATCAGAAGAAGAATACCTCGTGGAAGGTTGATGGCCTCTTGCAGACCGTCTCACAGGAACATGCTCAACTTCAGGAGTGCCTTGAGAATCAACCTCATCATCATGGTCATCTACCTCAGGAACATTGGCTTCACCGTCATTATCTTGCACCTCCTGGGCTGGTTCAGGTGCAGAATCCAAAGGAGGTAGATCCAAATCAACCAAATCATGGCCACTGGAAGATGCAGTCTCACGAACCTTCTGAATATCTTCAATATTCTGGTCCTCAACAAACACTACATCCCTGTTACGGACCAACTTCTTCCCTACAGGATCATACAACCTGTAGCCAAACTGATCTTGACCATAGCCTACAAAAACACACTGACGGGTCTTAGGATCCAATTTCGACCTTTCATCACTCGGAACATGCACAAACGCCTTACACCCGAAAACACGCAAGTGATTGTAAGAAACCTCCTTTCCAAACCAAACCTTGTCTGGAACCTCACCATCCAGTGAAACACAAGGAGATAGATTAATCACATGGGCAGCTGTAAACAAAGCTTCACCCCAAAAGTGTCTCGGTAACTTAGCTTCAGAAAGCATGCACCTCATTCTCTCTAACAAAGTCCTGTTCATCCTCTCCGCCACACCATTCAACTGGGGAGTCTTCGCCGGTGTTCTCTGATGTCTAATACCCAATGACTTACAGTAGCCATCCAATGGTCCAATGTACTCACCACCATTGTCAGAACGTAGGCACTTTAGCTTTCGACCTGTCTGTCGCTCAACCAAAGCATGGAACTCCTTGAACACATCAAGTACCTGGTCTTTGGTTTTCAAAGCATACACCCACAACTTTCTTGAACAATCATCAATAAAAGTTACGAAATAAAGTGCACCACTAAAAGACCTAACTTTCAAAGGACCACAAACATAAGAATGAACAAGGTCAAGCAAACCTGATTTCCTCGAAGGAGGGTGCTTCTTGAAAGAGACTCTGTTCTGCTTCCCTGCAAAACAATGCTCACACTTCTCCAATTTCACATTCTGCAAATCAGGCAGTGCATTCTTCTTGACCAAACAACTCATCCCCTTCTCACTCATATGGCCAAGTCTTCTATGCCATAGCTTACATGGATCAACATCTGCTACATTCACACTATCAGTGGTGGAACATGTGGCTTGCGTCAAATAAAGACGTGTAAGCTTCTTCCCTCGAGCTATCAACACACTTCCTTTCGTTAGTTTCCACTGACTATCGCGAAAGGTGCTCCAAAAGCCTTAATCATCAAGTTGACCAACGGAGATAAGATTAAACCGAATGTCTGGGACATGTCGAACATTCTTGAGCACTAGCTTTGCTCCAAGATTAGTCACCAAACAAATATCTCCAACGCCAACAATTTTGGACAGTCCATCATTACCCATCTTCAACACACCATAATCTCCTGGTGTATAAGAGGTAAAGAACTCCTAACTTGAAGACACATGAGTTGAGGCTCCACTGTCAACTACCCAACTTGACTCGGAGATAGCCAAGTTCACATAGCTCTCATCCAGAACAACTACAAGATCACCAGCAGTTGCAATAGCTGCTTGATCATCGCCGTCTGGTTCTTTCTGGTCATGCCTCCTCTCTTGCTTACCATTGCCACCTTTATTCTCCCTTTTCCACTTGTAGCAGAACTTCTGAATATGACCCATCTTGCCACAATGATGGCACTTCAGATTTTTATATCTTCCACGGGACTTGCTCCTACTCTTCTCCTTACTACCACTGGGACCTCTACTTTTACTCCTTCCCCTGTGCTCTGCAACATACACTTCCTCGGAAGAAGACGACACACCATGAGACTTCTTTCTCATCTCCTCATTCAGAATACCGGCCTTAGCAAAATCTAAGGTAACCTTACCCTCGGGTGCTGAATTACAAAGTGTCATCCTAAAAGTATCCCATGAATCCGGAAGAGTGCCTAGCAATAAAAGCCCCTGGATTTCATCATCAAACTTTATTCCCATGGCAAACAACTGTTGAATAATGCCATGAAAATCATTCAAGTGGTCAGACATCGCCTTGCTTTCCTTGAACTTCAAACTCATAAGCTGCTTGATCATAAACAACTTGTTGTTTCCAGACTTGCTTGCATAAAGGGACTCAAGCTTCTCCCAAAGTATCTTGGCATTATCTTCGTCGTTGATGTGGTTGAGCACATTATCATCAACCCACTGACGAATAAAACCACACACCTGTTCATGCTTAAACCTCCACTGCTCCTCAGTCTTATCGGCTGGTTTCTCAGTGGAAAACACAGGTAAATGCCAATTCTTAACCAACAACAAGTCTTTCATCTTCCTCTTCCAAATATGATAGTTAGTACCATTCAAACTAACCATCCTAGTAGTATTCACACTAGCATCCATGGAGAAATCAACACAGAACCAAATCCACAATCAAGCTAACAAGTTCAAACCAAAACCACGGCTTAAACTACAGCTCTAACTGTGCGCTCTGATACCAGATTGATGGGGATGGAACAAGATTCCCCACCTAGAAGTTTGCTAAACAAAGATTAAGCACAACTACACAGCGGAAACAAGATTTCTCACAAGGCTAAAAGTTCAGCTTGAAACGCTCGGCTCGAGCATATAGGGCTGAAAGTTGAGAGGTTTTTCAGATGAAAACGCTCTGCTAGAGCATTTGGGGCTGAAATTTCAAGTTCTTCAGAAACACCCCCAAAACACACCAAACAACAAGTTTATCAAGGAAATTAACACACAAGACAAGACACACGATTTTTACGTGGAAAACCCCTTCGTTGTGAATAGGGATGACACTGGGGCGGGTTTGGGGCGGGTACTAGCTATCCCATCCCCATCCCCATCTAATATTTTAAAACCCATCCCCGCCCCATGACCCATGATGGGTACAAAATTAAAAACCATCCCCGCCCCATCGGGTTTTATTATAAAATCATCCCCGCTCCATGACCCGCTCCACCCCATGCCCCATGACCCATCCCCGCCCCATGACCCATCCTCACCCACCTCTTATATCAGTTTAAAATACATTTGTTTATATAACTTTTACTCAAACGCAATAATGATTATATTGAGAAATATAAAATCTTTAAAAAGACAAAAATCTCAAACCCAAACAATAAAATGTAATTGAAATCTCACTCAAATTTGAAGCAAACAAGAAGTTTGTAATTATAAAAACGATTGCCAAAGAATAGTCCAAATACATTATTATTGTTAGTTTTCTTCTCATTTTAACTATTAGTGGTTGATTATTAAATTATAGTAAGAAATTAATTAGTATTATTTTTATTGATTAATAAATATAATAATATTATTAATATAATTATATTGGGCGGGCCGGGTATGGGGCGGGTTGGGGCGGGGATGGGGCGGGTTATGTATAAAATCCATCCCCGCCCCATGACCCATGGCGGGTTGTGATTTCATCCCCATCCCCGCCCCATTACCCATCAACTTTTCCCCATCCCCACCCCAAACCGGTGCAAATGGGGCGGGTCAAACTAAATTATGTTTCTCCACATAGGAAGGGACATAAAGCCCAACAAATAGGACTGGGTACAAAGTGCAACGAAGATTTAGTACAACAATTACTCCCAAGGCACCAGAGAAAAAAAGATGGAGATAAAGTATGTCAAGCATAATCTGGCTAAATTCAAATCACACGAAGATTTCCATTCAGAAGCAAGTGTAATGGTCTTCAAGGACATAGGAAATGTACAGAAAACAAGAATAATTTTTGGACCTTAAATAAATATAAAGGAGACAGGGTATGTAACCACAAGTTATAAATAAGTTGCAAACACTTGAGCAAGTTTGTGTCTAAGATTTTATCATCTCTAATAGGCTGCATTCGATCCCATGACTACCAAACATTTAGACACTCTGCCATTGGACACTCTAAAATTTTCATACATCAGTAAGCTAAAAAATGCAAGATACGCAAGACGAAACAAAACAAATTTTTTCTCTTTTAGTGAAACCATACCAAAATGCACACGATTTAAGATTCCAAATCAGAACTTAGAACATCAGACAAATATAGAAATAGTGCACACAAAAATTATTCTAGGTATACTCACTGTAGCGCTTGAAACCTGTAGTCACAACTATATTAGCTGCTTAGGACAAACAGAGATTAACAAAGAAGGGAAAATTCCCATTAAGTGCGTAATAAGAATCAAAATTCCTACTTAGGGTGTAAAACTTTCATAATTCCTATTAAGGGTGTGAAATAAATTTTATAGTTAAAATAATGTTTAAGTAACTATTCTACCCTTTATTTTCTAGCCAAAAAAAGTTGAACTTATTTTTTAGCCGAAAAAAAATATGAAAAATAATTCCGGTTCAATTTAAATAAATTTAGTTCAGTCTCATTCCAAATTTATTTTAAAAAAGCCCAGTTTCATTAAGGTCTCTTAAATTCAATTAAATTAGTTCGTCTAAATTTAAGTCAATGAAAATTCAATTACTTAAACTATTTTTCCCTATGTCTAATTTTGTTCAGTTCAATTCAATTCAGTTTTGCTAAGTTCAGTTTAGCTCAGTTTAGTTTAATTTAATTTAATTCATTTCAAATCAATCCAACTACAATTGACTCGTTCACACTGAAATTTGCCAACTTAGTTCACTTCAGTTTTATTTTAGATATATTGAGTTTAGTTTAGTTCAAGTAAAATAACCTTAAGTGAATGATGTTATAGAATTAAAAATTATAGAACTAAAATACTAAATAATGGTTACAAGAACAATTAAAGGTTAAAGTAGCCATTTAACTAATTTTAAAACAATATACATAATTCCACACCCTTAATAGGAATTATGAAAGTTTTACGCCCTAAGTAGGAATTTTAATTCTTATTACGCCCTTAATGGGAATTTTCCCAACAAAGAGTACATCATGAGGCAGCAACGGCTTTTGTTGGTTTGGATTCAGTTGCAGCAGCAGCAGGAGGAATCATTTTTGACAATTTTGCCTGGACTTGCAAAAGTGATAAGGTGCACAAGCATTCAAAATTAGTAGAAATAGAATTCCAGAATAATCATTTGCCCCTATAAAACTCGTAATGCATAACTGGAAAAACATTTAACTACTGGATTTAAAACAATACATGATGAGTATTTCAATAACCATTCAATAAAGTAACATCAAACCATCGGAAGAGTATCAATTAAGTTTGTTTAAAAATTTGTAAAAAGTTTTGAGTTACTGTAGAGAGTTATACCCGGAAAAAGTACATGTCAGTATTGAGCACAGCTACAAACACTTGTCTTTTCCATGCCAAGTAGGTGGAAACCTTGGAGGCACTGGACGACAAGCGCTGACGAGTCTTCTCCAGTGAGGCTCTCTCTTTCTCAATCTTCTTGCTGTAAGATTCCACAGTGGCTCGAATGTCTGCAAGACTATCCGTGGTTTTGCCTAAGTTCAACTTCGCCTGTTTCAGCTCCATCAACAATGTTGCCCGGAGCCAAATTAGGGCAGGCGATATTCAGGCCATTAACCACCGCTGCTGCTGCTGCTGCTTCTGCACTCACTTCAGAGGCTTCCTTCTGCAGGTCAGACTTCAATTCCTCGACCACCATTTTAGTGGTCTCGAGCTCTTTCAAAACATCGAGCGTTTCCTTTTCTTTTAAGGCCAGAATCCAGATCTCTCTCCAACTGGGCAGTCTGCTCCTCCATTTCCGCAATGTCCATTGTTTAACTACCATTCTGCAAACAATACAATTCTCACAATGTCAAGACTCGAGAGTGCAAAACAAGAGCAAGTTACATACATTGGCAGTTCTAAATGCATCAAATCTAAGTATTGGTAAAACCCCAATTAAACACACACAGTCAAACACACATACACACAGTCACACACTCAACAGTTTGATAAAACCCTTAACCAAATTAGTCATTACAGCCTGCTACCAGCAAAAGTCTGCAAATGGCAACCGTACAGAGCTTAATTTCACATTATGCATAGGTTTTCAGCTAATTTCAGAGCAAAAGATTCATGCTTTGGCAATGCTAATTCAAAAAAGATGGCAACTTTAGAGATTCAAAGAAGAAAGAAACCTGGTTGCCATTAAACTAAAAATATTATGCAATTACATAACAGCTTTATAATGTTCATTTTGAGCTCAAACGTAATATTATGAACATTATAATTAAATATTAAAAGGCAAGGTTTTGCGGTACATAGGCATAAACCTTCCCCAAAATGATTGGTTCTTGTACTTAAATGTAACTTTGCAATCCCGTCTGTTAAGATGATACTGAAGCTAATTGAGGATTAATATCATTTTTGCTATCCTGCAGTAATGGGGATTTTTTCGCTGTCAAGGAGGTTTCTTTACTTGATAAAGGTAGCCAGACAACACATGTTGCCGACATCACTCCTTACCTATGAATGCATGTATATATAAATGCATCGTTTCATTTTTTTTAAGCATTCAGTTTTTGAACTAAACTGATTTTTTCAGTTTAGTTCTGGACTATCAGATAATCACTGGGAATTCTATCAAAAGATTCCCAGTAATCACTGGGAATTGCCAAATGGGATATACATCTGAATAAAATGACAAAATCAGTAAAAAGTAAACCAACAATTAAAGATATTGTACAAAAAGGCTAATCAAACTTATAGAGGAATACAAGGATATAGATATTTTCCCAGAGCAAACCATTTAGACAGAAAAAGGTCAATCCACACAAAACGAATTCAAATTACTTACCGAAGCATTTTGAAATAAAGTTATTAAGGGAGTGTCTCTTTGGCAAATCAGTGAATACCTTGGGAGTATCTCTTTGGCAAATCAGTGAATACCTTGCACGTAAAACAAAATTTAATCAGCAAAGAATAAAAATGACATCATCTCACCCTATAAAATGGTAACATGAATATAAACAATTCAACAGCACCAAAAAAAACCAATCAGGCTGGCTAAGGATAAAATGCATTAGCACCAGAAAACTATAATTAGACTGTTCATCTACAAAATGTACAAAGAATCATGTTATCCATATATTGCGAGCTAAATCACTACTCTAACCTGATCATATATCCATCTAATCTTTGCTAACCTGCTAACCTCAAAATAATGGGAAAAAAAATCCTAATACCACAAAGGAAAAAAAATGGATTACCTCCATAGTGCGAGCTTGAAGAGAAATCGGCTCTGGCACCTGTCAGTTAATCTCCATCCAGAGTTTTCCCTAAGAAAACAAAGATTTGACATTGAACTGGCAAAAGATTCTTCCATTAAAAGACGGATAATCATGCGAGATGATTTTTACCGGGATTTCCACACAGCACTGCATCAGCGACCTGTGCCGACCGCGACGTGCTCCACATCGTAGCCACCCCATCATAATTCGATTTCCCCTGATTAAACCAGTTGCCCCAATATTTAGTTTGGGATTCATTCGGTAATCATACAATTCATTCTAAACTCGTGTATTCAAACTAGCTCACCGGAGCGGTTAATTCACCAAGCAATCCTTGAGCTCTTTTACTGTTCTTAACATCTGGTATCAGAGCACGGCGGTGCTTTTATAAAATTGATTACAAGTTTTATATTCTAAAATAAATTATTCGAATGCAGAAGACCTTTACTCTAGATTAAAAATATTTGATTTATGAAAATATTTCAAACATTGACGATTTTTCACTTAATATACGTTGACAATAATGTTTCCTTAATGTAAAATAAAATATAAAATATAAAAAATATATTCCTTTTCTAATTAACAAATAAACGTACATAACTTTGGAATCTCGCATCGGAGAATTATTGTGAATCTGGAATATGTACATATTAATATAATCTCTCCAAATATAAAAGCACACATAAATTAATTAGAGGAATAAATATTCAAAAATAAAATATATGAAATTATAATCAATCTAATATAATTTAAGGGGCACGGATGTAAATCAAACAATTGTTTCTTGCCTTTGTGTATTAAGGCCCTGTTTACTAGAGTTTATATTTTGCTGTACTGAATTGAACTGAAATAAATTTAAATTTACTGAACTGAACTGAAATAAATTTAAATTTACTGAACTGAACTGAAATAAATTTAAATTTACTGAACTGAACTGAAATAATTTTAAATTTACTGAACTGAACTGAACTGAACTGAACTGAATTGAAATAATTTTAAATTTACTGAACTGAACTGAACTGAAATAATTTTAAATATATTGAACTGAACTGAAATAAATATAAATACACTTTTATATTATTTAAATATAAAAACACGTTGAGGTGATATAATCTGAACTGAATTGAGTTAAATATCATCAAATTATAGTGCAGATGATATGAACTTATCTAAACTGAACTGAATTGTTCTGAACTGAATTAAACTAATCTAAACTGAACTAATTTCAAATTGTCATGTAATGAAGACATATTACATTTGGTTGAATCGATTTAAATGAATCACGATTCAAATAATTATATTGGATGTATAAAAAGTAAAGGTTATGGTATATTAAAGAAATATATTGAGTTGAATATTATACCCATGTATTTTTCAGGGGATCTGAACTAAATTGGACTGAACTGATATGAATTGAACTAAAATAAAAATAATATATTTTCATTTGTTATTAATGAATGCTCATCATGATATAAAAGGAAATTTGATGAACTGAACTGAACTGAATTAAATTTAAATTTATTTAACTGAACAGAACTGAACTGAAATAATTTTAAATATACTGAACTTAACTGAACTGAACTGAAACAAATTTAATTTACTGAACTAAACTGAACTGATCTGAAATAAATTTAAATTTACTGAACTGAACTGAACTGATCTGAAATAAATTTAAATTTACTGAACTGAACTGAATTTTTTTTAAAATTTATTGAACTGAACTGATCTACAGATAAGCGTAAACATGGCCTAAGTATAGCATTAAAGAGATAGCAATGAATAATTTTACCTTAATGGAAAGGAGAATAATTTGGTGGTCCTACTTTTACACATAATTTCATGGAATCTTAATTTGTTAACAAGTGATCTAGAAAAGCCCTTAAAATTATACCTAACATAAAAATGAACTTTTTCACAAGGTCAACATGAACAAAAAAACAATATCAATTAATAACCATTGAACATAATATGAAGTTGAACAAATAAATGAACAATATCAATTTCAATAATAATTGAGAGAATTTTTCATAGACCCCCAACGTTTGCTGAACTTTCACTTTGGCCCCCATCGATTTTTGCTCTCAGTTTGGCCCCCCAACTATACGATTTTCCATCAGTTTGCCCCCTAACCCTAACTTGGCCGTTAAATCATTTTTCTGTCAATTTTTGGAGGGGTAGAATCGTCTTTTTCAGTCAATTTTTTCCCAGAAGCCGCCGCTAAGCCATCAATAAGCTGCGGTCAGGCAGAAGAACAGAGCCTAATCACAAAAGCTGCCGATGTGACAAAATTCATCGGCGCGACCCATTCGGAAAACCCAGACTCCGGTGATTGACGACTGCTCATTCCTCCAGATGCGAATACAGGCCCCCGTAACTTACCGGAAATCGACCACCGTAGGTTTCTCAGTCGGCCGGACAAGTTCGTTGGCACTGGAAATCCATAGCCCAATCTCGCCGGTGAAGGTCATAGCCTCTGTAATTAAACTGCGCCGAGACAGATGCAGATCCAGTGCGGATTGCAGTCGGACGCCTAGGCGAGTTCAAAAGCACCGGCGATCATCAACAGTGCCGGAAACCATCGACAATGGTTCACCGCACCACCTCGACGGAGAAAACCCATATTCCGACGCGTCGTTAAGTCAAAATCTGACCAGCCGTTGCGGATGCTTGCGTTCGTAGTAGAGGTCTCGAGTCGGACAACATAGCCCGTTGTCAGGGGATGAAAGTGTAATCACATACGACAAAAAATTCTAACGATAGTTCAGCAAAGTTACGATGGAATACAGTAAAATAGCTTAAATGGAGACACGACATTACGGCATGGTAATAATGGAGACTGCTCAACAACATAATAATGGAGACTGCTCAACAACATAGTACCATTCTCAAATGAATGTGTGTGAAAGTGTCTATTCTTACAAGATGAGAACGATAGCAAAGAATTTGTGTTACGATTTGACTCCCAGCCCTAATTTAGTTCATTTTAACAAGTGCTCATCCCAAACCTCTGCAGTTCTTACTAAATTCAACACGACAAAAAATTCTAACGATAGTTCAGCAAAGTTACGATGGAATACAGTAAAATAGCTTAAATGCATTGGAGAAAAGTTACCTTTCCGCAAACAGGGCAAGTTTCGCTCCTCTCCATCCACTCATATATACAACCAAGGTGATAATGGTGCGAGCAATAAGTTGTTATCATCGGGTTTTCTTCAGTATACTCTGCAAGTGCACCATTAAGGTTATAATTAGATCACCAACTAGGAAAGAAAAACCTCAAATTTAGTAATAGCTGAAACAAATTTGATCTTAAAAGATACCTTCCAAACATGTTAGACAAACATCTTCATCTTCCGATGAAGGAATGTAATACTCCACTCCATTTAGCATCACCATCGGAACCTTCAAAGAGGAAACAGAACCACGTTCTTTCGTTCCAGCTTGACTATAAGCATTAGCCATTTTACCTCCCTATTACACGTCTTCACCGATGATTGAACAATCAAACGACTTGGCTCCCTATGTCCTCCAACTACATGATCATCCCTCGGAACCTGTACACTCCTAGGATTTGGATCAACTGGCAAAGGATCAGAATGTACTGGGGCAGTCGAATCAGTATGTGCCATTTCAGAATCCAAAGGGACAGTCTCATGATCATCAGTTACAGATACTCTTGTTCTTTCGAGCACAGATCGATACTAATGAAATACAAATCAATGTCAATAATCACAAACCATTAAACTAAACACAAGAAAACATCACTTCAAAATGGGACCAAAGTCATAAAGACAGGAAATTTTTGTATCTCAAAGCATATAAACAATCTTAACAGATCCTTAATCAGGAATGACACACACATTTGAATCAAATGTCCCTTTATAGTACAATTATCCAATCTAGTTCACCCGAGACCACAATGCAGATACATTGCAATGATACGAGATATCCACAAGACATGATCTACAGAGCCAGCCCCAAATCCTAGTCCAGCTTCTTATTATTACTTGAAGTTTCAAAGTTAAGATTTTTAACATGCATTTTTCCCCTCAATTGCTAATCAAACCATAAAACACTAAAAAATGCAACTAAAGCAAAAGATCAAAGTTTCAAATCATGGATTTTTCCAACACAACAATAATTGAACCCACCCACCGCCATTATCAAAGCTCACTAAAACAATAAAAAAGGAGGACTCTTTCTTACTCCGACCAGCATCGTAATCATCGTACCTTATCCAGAATCCCCTGAACACAGCCCTCGAGACATGAGCGACGACGCTCGCCGGGGCAAGTTCGCCGCACCAACATAGCCGTCAGCAAGCACCGCGCCGGAGGCGGACACGAGCAGCTCGCGGTGGCGGAACCCGACGGCGACCCGCCATGCCTTGAGCTCGTCCAGCCCGTTTTCATTGATTTTCATTTACCCACTTTAATTCCTCTGGGGTAGGCTTATTAAACTATTAACGGAAAAAGACAAGCTTACCCCTGGAGGAAGTGACGGAAAATTGATTTAACGCCAACGTTAGGCCTAGGGGGCCAAAATGATGGAAAATCGTATGGTTGGGGGCCAAATTGAGAGCAAAAAAAGATGGGGCCAAAGTGAAAGTTCAGAAAACGTTGGGGGGCCAATGAAAAATTCTCTCATAATAATTTTCGTACATAACCATCGTCAATATGATTTCATATGTAACATCGTTTAGGCAGTCTTACATGAGACTTGCCCGAACACCTGCCAATTCTTGGTCGACAGCAAGTCGACAGCGCTGCTCACCGGCCGTATTCACTGTACAACGAGTAATAGGGTAGGATTTTGACTAATTTTCGTTTAATTATCAGAGTTGTGAACAGTAGATAAAACATGAGTTTGACGTGGAAAGCATGCAATAAAGATTCATGAAATTTTCCAAATTATTGAGATTCATTTTTAAACTTACGTTAGTGAGGCATTTACTTTTTGCCTTTCTTTAGGGGGTCTCTCTGCTCTACTTCACTTTCTGAGTCATGGGATCGCATATGTTCTAAAAAGTTTGACCTTTTTTCCCAAAAGGAAATGCTAAAAAACGATAATAATAGATATTCCTTCACCATGAAGGTTTGAAGAGTTGCCTGAATTTAAATTGTTGTCTACATTTGCATTTTATTGGCATCAAAACTACATATTAATTGATTAGTCAAGTTCTAGATAAACGAAATGTATCATAAATGAACAATTTGTGTTATAAATATGTTTATAGTTGATTAGTTATGCATTTTATTTTTAAATATTTTGTTATTCAAATCTAAGAGAACATGTGTCAATGAGTCACGACTCAGGATTTTAAAATTTTTAATGACTAGTAAAATTAATCTAACTTAATTTGAATTTAGAAATTCAAATCTAAGAGAACATGTGTCAACGAGTATTAGTTTTTTGAATTTGCTCAATTTGATGAAATTCAAATTAATTCAGTCATGCTGATTCCATTTTTCAATACATCAATTTTCACTTCAGTTCAGTTCAGTTCGATTCAGTCTAGTTCTAGCAAACAGGGCCTGAGAGATGAAAGTTTATCTTTGGATACAGCTTTTGACTTAGCTGCTAAGAAATACTAAGGTTAATAGGTTATGTCTCTTTTGGATATTGAAATGCTGTTGAATTTAGAAATATAGGTGCCCGTCTAGTGAAAATTCAGCATTCCTTTAATAGCATATGATTGTTCAATACCATAAAGTGGATTATACTTGATGTGGATTTAAATATAGGATTATACGAGGCAATCTCGGGCCAGAAGATAAATGTGGACAAGTAGGGAGTCCTCTTCAGCGCGCCCTAACACGGCTATGGAGCTCAGGCCTCGTATCTGTGATGTGCTGAAGATTCCGGAGGTGGAGGCTCATGAGAAGTACCTGGGGTTACCTGCAGTCATTGGAATAAAGAAGGGTGAAATCTTCCAGGCTATTAAGTATTGCATTTGACAGAAGATCGATGGATGGAATGAGCAACATCTGTCCAACGCAGGGAAGGAGATTATGATCAAATCTGTTTTGCGGGCTATACCAAGCTACACGATGAGTTGCTTTCACCTACCAGGTTATGTGGTGGAGAAGATTCATGGCCTTTTGAGCAACTTTTGGTGGGAGAATCGTCCTCGGAACGCAAGATTTCATGGGTAGGATGGAGGAAGATGGCTAGATCGAAGGGTAAGAGAGGCATGGGTTCAAGGATATCGGAGTGTTTAATCAAGCACTCCTAGGGAAGCAGGCGTGGAGGCTTCTCATTCAGCCGGGTTCGCTACTAGCCAAGGTGATGAAGGTAAAGTACTACCGCGATGGGGACCTTCTCTCCTCGACTTTGGGTTCACGACCATCTTGGGCCTGGAGAAGTATTCACAGTGCGCTGGAGTTGATTCAGAATGGGAGTATGAGGTCGATCGGATCCGGTCAGCATACGTCAATTTGCAACGATCCATGGATACCAAGTGAGGAGAATTACATGATTCGAAGTCCGCAGAATGTCCCGGGACACCTTGCAAAGGTGGCAGACCTGATTGATGAGGACACGAGATGGTGGAGAGAGCGGCTATTGGAGGAGTTGTTTGAGCCTGATGAAGTGGCGGCTATAAGGGAGATACCTCTTCACAATATGAACTCTTCAGATAAGTGGATATGGCAATATACGAACCAGGGGAAGTACACGGTTCGGTCAGCCTATCACTTTGAGATGGAAATGAGGCAACAACAGCAGCAATCGTCGACTTTGCAGGATGAGACACCGGCCTTCTGGAAGCGCTTCTGGAAGTTCAGGGTTCCGAAGTGGGCACTGCACTTTATATGGAGGTTGTGCAAGGATTCTCTGCCGACGATAACCAACTTGAGGAGATGGGGGATCGAGGTTGCATCGGCATGCCCGTTCTGCATGGAGGAAGAGGACTCGACGTCACATTTATTCTTCGACCGCGAGTATGCTAAAACAGATTGGGGAATGGTGACATTATTACCGAAGGTCTAGAGGCGAGGAGGCCGGATGCCTGGTTCCGCGAGTTACTGAGGAACGAGGATGATGAGCTTTGTTCATTGGTGGTAATGGTCTGCGATGGTCTTTGGTTTCAACGGAACAAAAGGATATTCGAGAAAATCAATTGGTGGTTATTGTTGTAGCTGCAGGGGTGGTGGCCAATTTGAGGAACTACATATCAGCTTAGAAGCATCGAAAAAACTTAGTATTTCCAAGTACGTATTAGGTTAGGTATGTTGAGTTATTGTTTATTAGGTTGATGTAATTAGTTTCTTTCTGTTCAACTTAGTTGATAGTAGCTTACTAGCGCATATCAGACGATGTTGCGTATTGAGTTCATGACACTCTCCATGTAAGAACGTATTATGATGTTGACATAGTTGTGAGAATTATTTTAGTAATTTCCATTTCAAGGTGATCTTGAAAACATTGGTAAAATAAGTCTTGCGCATTGAACATCTTAAATAAATCGATTAAGCTCATCTACATCATTTAGATCACTCCATGATCTTTCAAATAAGCACGTCATATAAATTTTTCTGTCAAATAAGTATATCATATATTGGTTGAGCTTCATGGATCTCGACTACATCACCGTCTTTAATCGGCCTCTCATGCTAGCAACGATTCTTGTATGCAGATACTAGAAGTTTTGAGTATCTTAGATAGTGAAACTCCATGTTTAGAGATTTCTTATAGATCCAACACCAACAAGTGAAGAATTAAAGACACTAGTAATGCTTGCTTCACTCATTTGTCCACTCTGCCATGAGCAGGATGGAACGATTGCTCATGTATTCTTTAATTGTGCATATGCAAAATTTATTTGAAGATCAGCAAGGTTGATGCAACTGCAAGTAATCAAAAAAGGTACACAAAATGAATATATAAAAGAATTATTATTCAAGAAGATTCTAGAGTCGGCCCAAATCCAGTGCGATCGCACAGGGCCCAAGTCGGTGGAGGGCCCAAAATTGGCATTTGCCTCTTATGTAAGTCAAAGTTCATGGATGAATGAGAATAACCTAACGATTAGAACATGGGCGAACTTGGACATTACTCTTATTGGTGAGAAAAACCCTAAATTTTTAAACTGATGTCCGAATGTAGCTGGACGACAAACTCTTTAAGGAAAAGCTGCTGGACTCGAGATTCCTAGCCCAAATGTTCTGTGCCAATTCACCATGCACCACAGAAGAAAATAAAAAGAGTTGTAGTGAACTGCATTTGTCCTCCTATCCAGAAACTACTATCAAAGGGACCGAGTAGTCATTTTGACACATCCTGATAGACCGACTCGTAAAGCAGCTAAAAAGTGCCTCAGACCTAACGATGTTCATTGAAGGAAGTTGTCCCCTGTCTTGCCCATGAGCTAGACTCTCGGGATTCAGTGCTAATAAGAGACTTGCTTAATCTCATCAGCATGGTGCCGTAAGAAATAAAACCATCTTTAGTCTATCGAGAAATTTATAAGCTTTTGTCTATCTCTGCAACTTGAGGAAATCATGTTAGCTCTTAGATATCGAATTTCATAACTCATTTGTTAGTATGATTGTATGAGTAATGAGTTGGGAGGGAGAGAAATATATTATTTAAAGTGAAATTCTTGGATGACTTTCCTTCTGTATTTTCTTCCTGAACGTCATGGGAGTTTATAGCATTTTCATCCAACTCTTGTACTTGTGAATTTCAGGCAATCTCTTCAATGTAGATATTATTGGCGTGGTTCATATTAGTAGGAATACTCCCACTGATTGTTGGTGTTTTTGTGAAACACAGTATTTAAGTATATTTGGATTTGAGTATTGTGAGCTCGGGACGTTAGAACAAGGTCGGTGGTGCGGGGTGCACACTTGTATAAACTGTTCTACGAGTTTACTGTTTAATACATTGTACGTAACATTATGTCTTTTAGACAGTCACCTGTGGTTTTGTATCTCTTGAATTTTGCACCTGTTTATTGTGCATGAAGGAGATAAGAAAATAACGACGCGTGTTTGGTATACGTGTATGTTAGCATGGTGAGATTTAACGATGTATCGTTACAAATGTGGTTACTGCAGTTTTCTTGTGGTTACTGCAGTTAATCGTATGTTTTGTATTGTAACGTTTCACTTGTTCTCCTATAAAAGGGATACGAAAAGAAACACAGAAAGATACATTATTTTTCACCACAGTGAAGATCATTTATGATTTTCTGTATCAATCCATAAACTCAAATACTCAGAAGTTTTCTTCTTGTTCGAAGCCTAGAACAAGAAGGTTCGATTGTTTTATCTCTTTAGGGATTTCGTGTAACCCAGGCTTTGATAGGGTCGAAATACTCTTTAAGGAAAGCGTTTACGTGACTCATATCGACTATCCAGATTATCACAATTGGACCCATTTTCCCCAACAATCTTAAAGAGTATTTTCTGATTGTGATAATGACATCGATACGAGATATGACATCCAAGTTTGGCAAACTGGAGAAGTTTGAAGGCGTGGACTTCCGTAGATGGCAGAAGAAGATGCACTTCCTTCTTACAACTCTCAAAGTGCGTACGTTCTGTACACACCGATGACAGAAGAAGTGGAGGATGAGCCTTTGGAGGAAACTCGTCGAAGAAACAAATGGGAGAATGATGACTACATCTGTCGCGGTCACATCTTAAATGGTATGTCTGACTCACTCTTTGATGTGTACCAAAATGTTGAATCTGCGAAGGAATTGTGGAATTCCCTGGAGTCTAAGTACATGGATGAGGATGCTTCTAGTAAGAAGTTCCTTGTTGGTAATTTTATGAATTACAAGATGTCAGACTCTAGGCCTGTAATGGAGCAGTACAATGAACTGCTTCGGATTTTAGGGCAATTTGCACAGCACAAATTGGAAATGAATGAATCAATTTCGGTGTCAAGCATCATAGACAAACTGCCTACTTCGTGGAAAGATTTTAAGCATATGCTTAAGCACAAAAAAGAGGAATTGTCTCTTGTAAAACTTGGAAGTCATTTGCGTATAGAGGAAACTCTGAGATCGCATGAAAGTGGCAAGTCCAAAGATGTGGAATCATCTTCTGTTAATATGATGGAAGAGGATGAAAGTTCTGATAAGAAAAGGGGAAATAAACGTCCTTTTAACGCAAACAACAATGAGTCAAACAAAAGGCGCATGTTGGACTTGTGGCAAGACTGGACACTTTAAACGTGATTGTCGTGTCGGAAAGATCAAGAAGGGAGTGGTATCAAACCATTCCGAGCAGGGGTCCAAGGACCAAGGCCATACACCTCCTCAAGAATGATGGAGTTGCTTGGTGGATAGATTCGGGTGCAAGATGGTTTTATTCTTCATATGAAACGAGTCTACCGCTAATATAATATTCTTGGTCAAGAAGAAGTTGCGTTGGAATTTAGTTCTGGGAAATCTATTCATGTGTTATGTGTTACATGTAACCAGAATTAGAATGGACTTTGTATCTAGTGGTATTTTATCTAGATAGGGCTATAAGCAAGTATTAGAATCTGATATGTTTGTTTTATTGAAATTTGGTGTGTTGTAGAATTCGAATATTATGGTAATGGAATTTTTATGTTAAGTATAAAACGGTATCTACATAGTTGTTTTAATTGTTGGTTTACCATATTTATAACCCGATACGTGTTTATTATAATCGCATGATTGATATGTCCAAGTTTTGATTCTGTCAGATGTATTTTAAATTATACGGTGACTTGTGTGATTTGGATATGCAACATGTTGTTGAAAATTGCGTTCTGACATAGTTTGGTTTGGTAAATATTATGATCCTTCAATTTTGAATACGTGTGTGGAAATGTAAGACATAAAATGATTTGGATTTTTGACTTTAAATGTGAATCTTTGTAAAGAGTTTTAAACTGATTGTCCATATGTGACACTCGAGTAATTGGAATGGATTTATCGATGTAAATCTATTGATAATCATAAAGTATATTTTGGCAGATTTCTTTTGATACTTTATCATGATAATATTGAGTAAAGTTATAAATAATATTATCGTGTGGAGTAGAAGAAAATTAATTACTGAAGTAATGTGCCAATAATTTGGAGATTATGAATACAAGAATTGCTCGGTGGATTTTAATTAAAATAATTATTTGTATGGTTAAGTTTTGTAAACCAGTTGCTGTGATTTTCTTTGTGTTGATCGACGTGAATGATGTGTAAGTTAGGTGTCAATTAATTTACAGAAAATAAAAGATTCAGTAGTGTAAATTTTATTAATCTTTGATTTATTAAGGAATATACATGTGTATGACCAAGGTTTATATTATATCATGAGTGGATTGATTAGAATAATTGATTTTAAATTTTGAAAAATTGTGAGCAAAAGTAATTTTATTGACAGGTTGAAGTTTAGTCTGGAATAAAATTGTGATTGCTGAAATTGTTATTGCCTGAAGTTTTATTGGTCATAAGAAATATATTAAGCATGGAAATTTGTATGCTTAATGCTTGTATAGTGCAAATTATTATTATAATCTGTATTGGTCATAATTAATCAAAATTCTCTTGAGCCAATTATGATTTGGTGGAAATTGGAACCATGGTTAAGATTTTGTGCAACTTTGCTTATCTAATTAAGTTGTGTTTTGGTATTTGCTTTATACTGCACATGATATTGATTATGCATTTATTAAATGGTTGAGAACTGCATGTATTAGATTGAGATTGATCTAAATCCAAATGATATATTTTGTGATATATGGTTTTTCTCTGAAAGTGAAAGTGATTTCCAGTATATATGAAATTCTTTTGAGCAAAGTTATGATTTGAGAAAAATCTGAAAATTTTGTTGAAAAGAAAAAGGGAAACCATTGATCTTAGAAAATCGCTCTGGATATTAGAGTGATTTCAAAATGGATGGATTAATATGTTGATTAAAATCAACAAGTTTTCATTTTCATGGAAGGATTTCAAAGCACATGCTTCGAAATGAAAAATTATCTCTTTTCTAAGGCGGAGTCATTTGTGATTTTGTGCATAGAGGTGTATCTAAAGGCACGAGAAAGTGGCTGGTTCAAAGTGAAGAGATAATGAGATACTGAATTTACTAGTGGATCACTTGACGAAGTGAATTAACTAGGGACTTGGTATAAGTCGGTTATCGGGAGGTTAAAGCCTACATAATTCTTTGATAATGGGATACCCAATTTCGCTCTAATACGATGTTAGAGTCAAATTCAATGTGGAAGGCCTATTGTTTAAGATTGAAACATATGATTTTATCCCGAAGGTAATATGTTTGGACATGCATGAGCCAGGTTGAAGTTTAGCTTCTTAATGAATGTTTTGACAAAGTACATGTGCATGTGTACGATTGAAAGGATTCACCTATATGGAGTGTGAAGTGCAGCCGCTTCAGCAAGTCAGGGCTGGACTATGTATACACCCATGAATGGATAGGGACACATGGCTTGTATAGTGTTAGTTTGGCTTTTGAGTTGTATTGAACTTGTGTGTGGATTATCTTCAGGTGTTCAAATGGGTTGAAGGGTTCAATCTTTAAGATACCCCGATTCTCGAGCATTTGGAATGTGTAATTCACTAAGATGAAAATTCAATCTTTAAGACATTTTCATTTATGCACTTGTTTGGTTTGGTTGGATTGTTGGATTTTCCGAATCAAGGAGTATACTTAAATGGGGGAGGATTGTTGGTGTTTTTGTGAAACACAGTATTTAAGTATATTTGGATTTGAGTATTGTGAGCTCGGGACGTTAGAACAAGGTCGGTGGTGCGGGGTGCACACTTGTATAAACTGTTCTACGAGTTTACTGTTTAATACATTGTACGTAACATTATGTCTTTTAGACAGTCACCTGTGGTTTTGTATCTCTTGAATTTTGCACCTGTTTATTGTGCATGAAGGAGATAAGAAAATAACGACGCGTGTTTGGTATACGTGTATGTTAGCATGGTGAGATTTAACGATGTATCGTTACAAATGTGGTTACTGCAGTTTTCTTGTGGTTACTGCAGTTAATCGTATGTTTTGTATTGTAACGTTTCACTTGTTCTCCTATAAAAGGGATACGAAAAGAAACACAGAAAGATACATTATTTTTCACCACAGTGAAGATCATTTATGATTTTCTGTATCAATCCATAAACTCAAATACTCAGAAGTTTTCTTCTTGTTCGAAGCCTAGAACAAGAAGGTTCGATTGTTTTATCTCTTTAGGGATTTCGTGTAACCCAGGCTTTGATAGGGTCGAAATACTCTTTAAGGAAAGCGTTTACGTGACTCATATCGACTATCCAGATTATCACAATTGGACCCATTTTCCCCAACACTGATATGCGAGCCAGTTAGGAGAAGATTACTTTCTTTGTTATCCTTATTTGGATACTAAGAATCAGAAACACCTTCACTTGTAACTTCATTATAATTTTCTTTTTGAGCCATTAAAGATAGTTTTCCCTTACCAGCAACTACCTGAGTTTCATGATCCTTGCTTTTTTCTGTGGTCTTCTCACTTTGTGTGCTCAAATCAATTTGAGAATTAACTTCTTAAGCTTCTTTTATTTGTGTATCTTTCTCTTACCAAACTCTGCTATTCTTTGACATGGAAATTACATCTGTTTTTCAAGGACATAAGCTTAACAGGGGTTTATTAGTAGCAATATTAGTAGGAATATTAGATTTCTCCTTATTATTTAAACCTAGGGAAGATGATTAATTGACATCTATATTATTATCCTCTGAACAGGCAGATGCATGAGCATTAATAGATCCAATATTACAATAATCCTTCAAATGCCTAATTTTTAAACATTTACTAAAGTAAAAGGAAGCCCTTCATATTCCACTTTTTGTCAAACACCAGTCTTTCTCTCTAAAAGTGGTTTTGTTATATCCAATTCAACACAGACTATAGCAATATGTGACCTTGTCCTATTCAGTGTAGTCTTGTCTACTATAACAGGATGAACAAATAGATTTTCAATATATAACATAGCAGTTTCTTTTGCTTTAAACCATAAAGTGAAATCCACACCGAAAGAATAGGAGAATCTGCTGAAGGATCAACGTCTGAACTCCATTTAGTGATTCTGATTGAATATACTCCAAAGTTCCAAATCTTGTAAAGCCAACACCTGTAATAATCATCACAAAACTCGAAATGGATTAAAACTTGATGGTTATCCAAAATGTAGTTTACAAAATGAGCCAACTAGGGTGTATTTCAGAGGTGCTTCGAGCCTATCACATTCCTCATCGGAAAAGTGAAGTACAGGCTCTCCGGGGTAATCAACTTTTAGTTTTGGGACAAAAGTTGTTGGATTGAAGGGTTCTCTTGGTTTAGTCCAAATAGCGTTCGATTAGACATTATGATTTTTTATAACATTTCTTTTACCACTTTAAATTTTGAAGTGAAATTTTTTAAATATTTGATTATAAAAATTTCAAATTTTTATCACAATCTCTATATAGGTTTAAACATATATAGGTTTTAACCTAAGTTGGGTGGTTCAAGATTGGGGAATTATCGGCTAATTTAAAATTTTAACGCTCATCTGTTGTTCGACCCGTTTTTAACTCGTTTATAAAATTAATCATATTACTATACACATTTTACCCCCACCCCGCTTTCTAGATCATTATTATAAATTTATAAAATTAAATATTTTAAAATAACCATTTTTTAATGCATTAAAAAACATTCATTATTATAAATTTATAAAATTAAATATTTTAAAATAACCATTTTTTTAATGCATTAAAAAACATTCGCACTATTCAAAGCGTTTAAAAGTACTATTTGGCTCACATTAAAAATAGAAAGATACTCTCGTATATCGGTAGGTTGGGATTCAAACCGTTTCCGTGAATCATTTCAGATTTAGCTGTGATTTTTGGTATGGTTTTCTGATTAGAAGAAGGGTGACTCATGCAATTGACTCGATACGTGTCTTCTCCAAATCGATAAGTGATTGGTTTACTAATCCATTTCTAATTTTTTTTTATAAACTCTTCTAAAGTTGTGTGCCATCAATTAACAATTACGCGAAAAGATAAAGTTATATGTAGATTTTGGTGGGTATATCGTTATTAATTATAAAAATTAAGATGCATTTATCCGCTCGAGGTTGTTTTAATTTTCTTTTCTTTTAAAAAATACTTAATTTCTTTTAACATAAATACATTCAAAATAAAATTAATTAATTTTTTTATTTGGATTGTATGTTAGATTGATATATTAGAAATTCCAATTTATTAATCTAACACAAAAATGTATAATTAAGTATTATATTTTTATATATGTATACATACTTTCACATTCTTGTTTTATGTAACTTATAGAATGAATAATATTTAAACTAAACAATGTTTAACTTAAAATCGCCATGATCATTGTATTTAATTTTAAGTTTTTGGTTTTTCAATAAAAAAAAAATTAAGTTTTTGGAGATTTGAAAATTTTCTAATACTTAGCCTAAATATTTGTACAAAATAAGTTATTAATTAGAGAAAGTCTCAAATAAAAGTACCTTACGGTAAGGGCAGCCCAAAAATAGACCATTTTCTACAAGATTGAAGTTACCAAACAATTATTTTAATTATTTTTGTTTGGACTTGATGTTTTTATACTTGAGTTTTGAGTATCTTAGATAGCGAAACACCATGTTTAGATATTTCTTATAGATCCAATACCAACAAGTGAAAAATTAAAGACACTAGTAATGCTTGCTTCACTCATTTGTCCACTCTGCCATGAGCAGGATGGAAGGATTGCTCATGTATTTTTTAATTGTGCATATCAGCAAGGCTGATGCAACTGCAAGTAATCGAAAAGAGTACGCAAAATGAATATATAGGAGAATTATTATTCAGGAAGATTCTAGGGTCGGCCCAAATCCAGTGCGATCGCATAGGGCTCAAGTCGGTGGAGGGCCCAAAATTGGCATTTGCCTCTTATGTAAGTCAAAGTTCATGGATGAACGAGAATAACCTAACGGTTAGAACATGGGCGAACTTGGACATTACTCTTAGTGGTGAGAAAAACCCTAAATTTAAAGTGACGTCCGAATGTAGCTGGACGACAAACTCTTTAAGGAAAAGCTGTTGGACTCGAGATTCCTAGCCCAAATGATCTGTGCCAATTCACCATGCATCACAGAAGCAAATAAAAAGAGTTGTAGTGAACTGCATTTGTCCTCCTATCCAGAAACTGCTATCAAAGGGACCGAGTAGTCATTTTGACACATCCTGATGAAGCGACTCGTAAAGCAGCTACAAAGTGCCTCCGACCTAACGATGTGCATTGAAGGAAGTTGTCCCCTGTCTTGCCCATGAGCTAGACTCTCGGGATCCAGTGCTAATAAGAGATTTCTTAATCTCATCAGCATGGTGTCGCAAGAAATAAAACCATCTTCAGTCTATCGAGAAAGTTATAAACTTTTATCTATCTCTGCAACTTGAGGAAATGATGTTAGCTCTTAAATATCGAATTTCATAACTCATTTGTCAACTATTTACGTTAAATCTAGTGAGAAAGGTAGAACGGGTAAAAAATTTCGAGGTTCATCTTATTAATTTTTCGATGTTATTTACCCATTTTGTAAGAAAAACAATATTAATAATTAATAGGGCACATAACTAAACATTTTTCAGAAAAAAATATCGTGTTTACCCATTTGGGTAATCGATAAGTATATGTCGGCATTATGCCTCTTCTTATATAAATAAGCAATAGTACATTGCCTTCGGATACCCAACTCTCGAAATCAACGTTGCTAAGTTTCTTCTGGGTTTTCATATCTTTCACACAGTACACCAAAATTCTCTTCCTCTCATACAATCCCTAATTCCATTATGTCAGTAGATATTCATAACAAATCAAACGACGGCGATCTCAAACTGTACGAATTGCCGGATGCGTGCATTGTCAGTGCCTTAGCCCTGACCACCCCTAAGGACGCTTGCAGGCTCGCGCTGGTGGCCTCCTGGTGCCGCCCCTTCGCCTCCTCCGACTTTGTCTGGGAAAGCTTCTTGCCGGCCGATTACCGTGACATCCTCAGCCGCTCGCCGGAGGGCCTCAAGTTGCTCGAAACCCCCATGTCCAAGAAGGAGCTATACCTTCATCTCTGCGATCACCCCCTTCTCATCGACGATGGGACCAAGGTTATTTCTCCCTTATTTTCTCGATTGATTATATGGTTTTGATCCTAAAAATGGTTGATTTGATGTCTGTTCTTTCAATTTTCAGAGCTTTACCCTGGATAAAGCCACTGGGAAGAAACGGTTCATGCTGAGCGCCAAAGCCCTCTCAATCGTGTGGGGTAATACACCGGCGTACTGGAAATTCGTTCCCCAGGATGACTCCAGGTTTCTGAATTTCTTGTTTATTTTTTGTTATCTGTGTTGTAACTTGTAACCGCTCTGAATCTTAACAATCAAACGAAATTTTGTGATTCAGGTTCAGCTCGGTGGCGGAGCTGATCACGGTGTGCTGGATTGAGATCCAGGTCTTGCTAAGCACCAAGATGCTGTCACCAAACACCAAGTACGCAGCCTACCTCGTCTACGAGCTCAAATCGGGGTTCTACGGGTTCGAGCATCAACCGGTGGAGTCTACGGTGAGGCTGAGAGGAGATCTGTTGGAGAACCGGTTGGTTCACCTGGATCCCGACGGCTCTGTATCTGGAGTCGTCATGAGGCCAAGGAGGCATATCTCGAGGTGGTGGGGGAGGCGCCACTACTGTCTGGATGATGATGAAGAGGCAGAGGCGGTGGAGGCAGAGGCTGCGGCGCCAGCCCGGTCATCCAAGCGGAGGAGCGATGGGTGGATGGAGGTCAAGCTTGGGGAGATGTACGTGAAGGGAGATGAAGATGCTGATATTGAGATCAAGCTGGAGGAGATCAATGGTGGCAACTGGAAGAGCGGTCTCTGCGTCGAAGGGATCGAGATCAGGGCCGTGGTGGAGTAGTCAGTCAATCTCATGCTTTCATCTTCTGGTGTTTTAAGTTTTAGTGTTCTGTTCTTGAGTTGTTACCGTTGATGTAAATAGCAGTGTGTTATGTTATGTTATGTTATGCTTTTTTGGTTCATGTAATAGCTAAATCTGGAGAGAGTAAATGATTCACATTCTTGCTGAGAGTATAAATTTATGCAGAAACACCATGTTCAAGGTCAGTAGAATGAGAGTATGAGGCACAATTTGCAATTTGAACTAACGATGCACAACAAGGATGTCTAAAACCAACCAAAAACCCGTTCAGTAAAATTTTCTCAAGACAACAAGGCGAAACACGTTATGGGGGGAATTCACAGGATCGAGGAAGCAGTTTGTGTTTTTTGTTTCAGACTTGTCTAATAAAAGTATGAAGCTTTTGTTTGATCTTGTTCTTCCTATCAGACTAGAGATGATCCGAGGAAGATGATGACTAAACAGTAAAACTAGGAGTGGGAAAGTTTTAACCAGAATCTAAACATTAAACACTAGAATGATCTTGTAAACCACACTACTCATTGCAGGACAAGGATATAAATAGAAAAGGAGTCAGAGAGATGACGGGAAGGCACCTTGCCTGTATACCAAAATGGCAAACTTACAAACAGAAAACAAAAATAATTAGTCACATCTATGTTTTTTCTTCCCCTAAAATAGGGAAATATCTTTGAAGTTGATATACATAGAGAAGAAAAATCGTCCGCCAAAATATTTTGAAGTTGATATACATAGCTCAACATATGAAGTATTTTTTTTAATGTTGACTGGAGTAAAAGAATCGAGTTTAAATATGAGCTCAAACGATAAGAATATCACTTTTTTGTTTTGATAATGAATATCACATTACTAAAAGTAGGAGAAATGGAATTTACACATGAGCTGCTGAATTTAAATATGAAACAGATTAATATGTATCACATAGTACAATGTTAATTCACTATTTGTGTGAGTGTTCATATTTATACAGGCTTAACAATTCACGACAGCTTGGTTTGAGAAACACTGACTTGCAAACGGATTCAGCACTACTAGTGATGACACTCAATAAATCAGAGTTTACACCTTGAGAGATTAAGAGTACAGTAGAAGACATAATATGTGTAATAAATGTGTCTTTCTCCGGTTGTTTAATTGTTAAAGTTAATACTGTAGAACATTGTAAGTTGTGAACATAAGGTGTTGATTAGGTAGTCCGTAGTCTCTTTGTATTTACTATTTATTTAAATTTAGTGAAAGTTTAGATTTCAAAAAAAGAGTGTTGGTTGAGCAAGTCGGGAGCCCAACTGCTCCACCGCCATTGCCGCCTGCTGCTTTGAGCTTGAGCGATCAGGCCTTCTTTCTCCTCTACTTCGTTGCCTGCACGGTATGTCCCACTGGAATCCTTCGATTTTGCATGTTCCCTCTAATTTGATACCTGCCATTTCTGTATCTTAGTTGAAATAATATGAAATGTTAATTGGAGTCATTCTACCTGCTATCACTGTTCGTTCTAGTTTAATTAGGATTAGAGTTGACTCTTGTCGAATCGGAAAAATGCAGACTGTGTGATATGTGGACTGTTTGGTGAGACGGACCATCATAGAAAGTGTTACTTAGGAAGTCTTTTTGATGTTGCATTTGTTTATTGGACCTGTACTCATTTCTCAATGTTGATCAACTGCAGACAGTGGTGGCAATGGTAGGCTTCGTTGCTGCAGCGGTACCTGCCATTTTTGTAAGTTTCCAGTGTTCCCTCTTCACTGACCCTCCATTGAGATGAAAGTTTGTTATTATTCTGCCTAGTTTGTAACTTTATATGAGTACTCAATAGTTTAACTTTGAAAGGCCTCATCTCCTATTTCCTGTAGGCAATGCTTCGAGCAGCTATAGCTCTTACGAAGCTAGCTGATGCCTCACGCAAAGAGATCCCTGGCACAATGGCTGCTGTTAGGCTTTCTGGAATTGAAATTAGTGATCTGATCCTTGAACTGAGTGATCTGAGGTATGTTATTGGCAAAAGCAAAACTATTTGTTTAGAGCCTAACAGAGTTTCGTAGTACTGTATACAAGTATCATTGTTGAGATTTTTGGTGCAATTCATTTGTATATGAACAATAAATAGCATTAATACGCTCCTCTATAGTGGATTTTCTTTCTACAAGTGATTGTTATTTCTGCAAGTAATAAAAGTGTTCATGTATTATGAGGATTTTCAGCTTAGGACCATATATACGTAGTATATCAGTATGATGCAAATTCTTTAATTTTCAGAGGTTTAGGCCCGGTTTACCAGAACTTATCTGTAGATCAGTTCAGTTCAGTTCAGTTCAGTTCAGTTCAATTCAATTCAGTTCAGTTCAATTCAGTTCAATTCAGTTCAGTTCAGTGAAAATGCAATTCGATGAAATTCAGGTTAATTCAGTCATGCTGATTCCATTTTTCAATACATCAATTTTCACTTCAGTTCAGTTCAGTTCAGTTCAATTCAGTTCAGTTCAATTCAATTCAATTCAGTTCAGTTCAGTACATCAAGAAATAAGATCTAGTAAACAGGGCCTTAGTGTTTTTATTATTTATTTGTGCAATTGATACACTTGGGGGAACTGCAGTGGCAGGAATTTTTTTTGCCCTACATAAATCATTCTTATGTGTTTGTATATATTATTTATTCATTTAGGCTTTGCCAATGTTAGGACTTAGGAGTAATACTGATCACTCAATTGATAACATACATGAAGAAATGAGTAATTTGGAATGAGAGATTAGGTAATTTGGAATGAATTCTTACAAGCTAATAAGAGCCTTATCTAAAGACAACTAGGGAATGACTATTATATCCTTAGTACAATAACTATATTACTAACATCCCCCCTCAAACTCACGATGCTACAGCAATGAGCATTGAGAGTTTGTCAGATAAGAAACGGAAGCGCGCAGCCGAGTGAGCCTTCGTGAACAAATTAGCAATCTGAAGAAAGGAGGGAACAAAAGGCAATGAGATCGTACCAAGCTGCAAGTGATGGCGCGTGAAATGACAATCAATCTCAATGTGTTTGGTTCGCTCATGAAAGACGGAATTACGTGCAATGTGAATGGCACTCTGGTTATCACAATGCAATGGAGTAGGTCTTGAAAGTTTGATGCCAAAATCAGACAGTAACCAACGCAACCAAACAATCTCAGCTGTAGTCGAGGCCATGGCACGATACTCAGCTTCTGTAGAAGAGCGAGAAATGACATCTTGCTTCTTACTCTTCCAAGAAATAAGGGAGTCGCCAAGAAAGATACAGAATCCAGTAGTGGACTTGCGATCCTCAACATCACCAGCCCAATCAGCATTAGAATAAGCACGCAACTCCAAAGACGAAGATGAAGGAAAGAGGAGACAACGAAACTGGGTGCCCCGAAGATATCTGAGAATGCGAAGAACAGCACCCCAGTGAACAGATGTAGGAGCAGTGACAAACTGACTAACCACATGTACAGCATGCGCAATATCAGTGCGCGGTCCGCGAATTGATCGCGCGGACCGCGAAGCTTTAACGCGCGAACCGCGAACCAGACCGCGCGAACCGCGACGGAGGCCAGGATTTCTCGGAAATCACTGGAACAAAAATGCCACTTTTCGCGGCCCGCGGCTTAATCGTGCGGCCCGCGACACTGTGCTCGCGGACCGCGGTTTGATCGCGCGGCCCGCGAAGAAACCGCGCGCGCGGGGCGTGATTTCATCGCGCGCACCGCGCCGAAGTTTTGCGCGCGCCAGGACGAGAATTTTCTCGCGGCCCGCGACGGATGGCGCGCGACTCGCGACGAAGTCCTGCGCGCACCTCAACGGTCTTCAGCGTGCGGTCCGCGAATTCATCGCGCGGACCGCGAAGGATTTGTGCGCGGCCCGCGACGGAAGGCGCGCGACCCGCGAGGAGGACCAGGATTTCTCGGAAATCCCTGGAACAAAACGGACCGTTTTCGCGACCCGCGAAGATGGGGCGCGGCCCGCGAAGGAGTTTCGCGGCCCGCCGAGTTGAGCTCGCGACCCGCGAGATTTCGGGCACTACTTCTTCCCCATTTTCTTCTATCTTTTTTCTCCTCCTTCTTTCCTATTCCTCCCGACCCAAACACCATCTTTTCCGGCCACCAACTCCAATCCTCCATTCCGGCGAGTTTTGAACCGATTTCTTCCACCCAAATCAATCCCCCAAACTTTCCCAACAAAAACCACCAAAAATCCCAATCAAAAACACCATCTTTTACCCACATTGCCAAATCCCCACCGGGAAGTTCTTCACCCCGATTCGCCGGCCTTCGGCGACTTTTTTCCCAAACCAATTACACAAAAACCTTCCCCACACCACCCTTAACCTTTTCCTCATCTCAAATTCCAAATGCCAAAACGAACTTAAATATCCCCAAATCTCAAGAACCCTAATTTTTGGGCATTTTTGATTTGGTGATATTTTGGTTCAATTGATGATCTCCTCAAGCTACATTGGCTCCACAGGCTTCAATTGACGGTACCCTACTGAATTTATTCAATTTTTGGGTGATTTAGGGCTTGCCGCCAATAGGTTTCATTGAAATTTCAAAGGCTTGCCGCCTTTAGTTATATACTGAGCTTTTTGAGTAGGGGCTTGCCGCCTTGTAGCTAGTTAGTTGTGCTGGACTGTTGTTGAGTAGATTTTAATAATGGCACCGAGGAAAAGGACTCGCCGAGGGGAAGCCTCTAGCTCACATGAGCCCGTGATCCCCGAATCACCCCCTCGCCAACCTAGCCCTCCCCCTGCAGAACACCTGCCTCCTATTTACCTTATGGGACTGCAAGGTTTGAATGACGATGCCCAACAACGGTGGAGAAAGTTGATAGGGAATGGGAGGCGAACGATCATGGAGACGAAGTTCCTCTCCTCTGAGCTTCTTCAGGAGCTAGGTCTGCAGCAGCCTGTGCTATTTTTATTGGATCGCGTTGGCATGAGAGGATTCATTGATCGGTCGGCACCGACATACATCCGCTATACACTTGAGTTCCTATCCACTCTAGCCAAGCACTACGACGAGGACCATGACAGGCATTACATCACCTTCAGGTTGAATGATGTAGACCGCAGGATGTCCTATGATGAAATCCAAGATGCTTTTGGATTCCAATATGCGGAGGGCTACAAGAATCCAAGAGAATATGCCCCACAAGGATTTGATCTAGCTTTCTTTTGGCATTGTTTGTCTGGATCTCCCAACATCACGGGCGCTACAAAGAACAACCACATCATACATCCAGCTGTTCGTATGGTGCACAAGCTCCTAGTGATGACGATCTTTTGCCAGGGGGAGTTGACGCATATCAGCAGGGAACAAGTCCAATGCCTTTGGACTATGTTTTGGAGGATAGAGCACCCATGTTGGGTAGACCTCTTTGTGCAGAAATGTCTGGAGACCTCACAGAAGAGCTCAGGGAAGATACCGCAGGGGGGTATGATTTCTCTTCTGGCAGCTTATTTGCGCATCCATCTACCTCCAGACATTCAGGCGATAGGCAAGACAGCCGAGAGAGCTCACCAGTTACACTCCATTGCTTCTTTGGAGTCCACTAATGTCTTGCAAATGCACAAATTCCCTCCTCCTAGATTCATCTGGCTAGTAGCCAAGAATCAGCACATGTACCTGCCAAATCCGGAGGCTGTGCACCTGACTGAGCGCACCCGCATGGAGGAGCTCACCTTGCCCATCAAGATCACAGTCCCTGCACCTACCATCGCCCTTGCCAGGCTAGAGGCACCTCCGGAGCATGGAGATCAGTACGCTCCTCCACATCACGATCCTCAGTATGTCACTCAGCAGCAATTCCAGGAGTTCACGCAGAGGCATGACGCGTTTACTCAAAGGTATGAGGACGACATGGAGGTGATGTTCGCCATGATGGCATGCACCCACATGGACCAGGGGCATTTGACTATGAGGGCCATCGCAGAACGCGAGCTCAGCGCCGTCGCGACGGTTCCGGGCCCTCACAGTGAGTATATATTCTACACTCTTTCTTACACTATGATTTTCATTGATATATTTAAACATTGAGGGCAATGTTTAGACTAAGTGTGGGGGAGAGGTGTAGGACTTTTGTTACTGCTTTTGTTGCTGTTTTTGCTGCTATTTTTAATACTGTATTAAAAAAATAAATTAAAAAAAATAAAAATAAATAAATAAATAAAATTTCTTTTCTCTTGTTTAAATATGTGATATACCCTATTTGTACTCTAGTTTTTAGTGCATTTTAGACTTGTTTTGAAGATAATTTTGTAACAAAGTATAGGATTTTAGAGTGAATTATATCATTGGTTCTTTATGTTTAGAACTTGTAAAATCCTATGTTTATGTGTATTTTGGGAGCTTGTTGATTGATAGTCTTGAAGACCTTCTATGATTATGTTATAGAGTTGATGATTTGATGCTTGGAACTTGAATAATTGGTCATAGAAGTGGCGAGAAGGCCACTTTACTAAAGGTGGTAAAAGATGCCCAGAAAAGTGTCGCTTGTGCCCAGAAAAGTGTCGCTGGAGCTTGAAGGAAGTGTCACTCCAGATGAAGAAAGTGTCACTGCTGCCCAGAAGTGTCACTAGCTGCCCAGAAGTGTCACTATGATGAACATCGACCAAATAAAGCGTCGCTAAACTCTTGCCCACTTGCACTCTTGAGCTGAAATTTCAAGGCTATAAATACCTCCCCTTTCCCCTCATTTTGGACGAGTTCCCTCTCAATCCAAAGCCAATTTCTTCATCTTTTCTTCATTTTCTTCCATTTTTCTTCCCTTTGATTCCATGTTTATGTAATGATGTATTAGGATGATTGTATTAGCTTAGTTTCTTCCTTGGGAGCAATTGATGTAAACTTCTTTGCTTGAAATCTTCATGAACTTTCATATGCTTCTATTTATGGTTTGATTATCATTTGAATATCTTGTCTTGAATTGTATATGAATGTTGTTAATCTTGCTAAATTTGCCATGGGCTTTGTGTTTTGAATCAATTGCATGCCTCATAGTTTGGGTAATGGTAGTTTAAACCCTAGTTCTAGTTTAATTTAGAGATTAGGTTAATTAGAAGTGATTGGGTTGTGACAAACCCTTTTGCTTGTTAGTCATGGAGTAGTTTAGCCTAGTTGGTAGAGTAATTGGTAATTAGAGAGGTTGTGTGATTGTTGTTATGAAACATGGTAAATTATAGTCATGGGAATGAATTGTTTATGAGTTTGAATTGTTGCATGTCTTCGTAGGAACCTAATGTGATCATTGATCCTTCGTTGTATGTAATTGTAGAGTTAAGATATTCATTTCCAATGTGTGATTATATGCATCGAAGTGCTAGATTCGTGGGTAGATGTTAACATTTACCCCTATATCATAAAGCATGAATTGAGATTTGTATGTTATCATCGTCTTAGTTCTTTATATTCTTCAAATGTCTTGTCCAATGCTCACGTTAACGGCGAGTATGGATGAGTTTGTCGATTCTCCATTGTTAATTCCATTGTCGATGTATCTAGATGTTATCATCTAGGTGGATTGATAATGAGGGCTCTTGAGTGATGTGTTCATGCTCACTAGCCATTATCGAGAGAATATGATGTTTTCATCTACGACTTATAATCATAAACCCTATATATGAAGCGTTCACTCAATGATTAATCGATAGTTGAAGTTGAAGTCAATTGCCTCCCAAGGCCTTGTATTTGCATTGTAGTGTAATCTATCTTAGTTGCTTTCTTTCGTAGTGTAACAAAACCAAACTTCAAAACCCCCCCTTTGTTTACCTTGCTTTCTATATAATATATATATGTATGTGTTTATAATCTTTGCTAAAACACTAAACAAGACTCCTTCTCCTTGTGGTTCGATCCCTACTTCCCACTATCTACTCTATAGTAGTTAGAAGTTGTAGGTGAATATAAATGTGTTTTGATTGAGTGGGATTCCCATTTACGACGTGGGGAAATCGCTTGTCAAAAATGGCGCCGCTGCCGGGGAGAAGGCATTTCTTGTTTTGTGTTTTATCTTAGATTTTATTTTTTATCTCCTTTGTTTACTTTCTTTTCTTTGAAGTGTGTATTGCTTGGTTTCTTGGAATAAACGGCACCTTGTAGTGTGTATTATTACTCTAGAACCCTTGCACTACCATTTCAAACTTTTTAGTCATGTTTAGTATAAAACAAAAAGATTTTTATGACTTCCTCACCTTTAACCATGAAAGGATGAGGAAGAATGCAACAAGCTCGTGTGATTCTTATCTTTCTAATGATTTTTCCGAGCCTTGTTATTTTGAGTCGAGAAGTGAGCACTATGAACTTGAAAGGCCCCTTGGTTCTTCATACCAAGGGTGCTATGATGATGAGTGCTATGAGGAGGAGACAAATATTGGTTTTCAAGGTCAAAATTGTTTTAATCCATATGATGATTCTTATAATCCACAATGGAGTGGTTATTCGAATTCGAATTATGGATATCAACCGGAAAACCAATATTTTGAGCAACAAAATCTACCCCCACATCCTTGTGAATTGCCTCTAGAACAAGATTCGATGAGTTATGATGAAAATTTACGTTTAGAGAATCTTGAGAGGCAATTGAGCGAAATGTTGAATGTGGTGATGAGATTAGAAGCTCAATACTCCAAGGAAGTACCATCCGAAGTAGAACATAATCCTATTGCTATGGTGAGTGATATCACCACAATGCATGAGGAAGAGTTTGAAAGTGATGATGAAATTTTTGTTGAACAATATGAAATAGAGAGAGATGTGAGTGTTATTGAACTTTTACCATCCCCATTGTCACCTTCATCTCCACCTATGCAACAAATTTCACTACTTCCGGAAGTTTTAGAGGAGAATAGGAAGTCATATGACTCATTCATGCTTCCTACCATTCCCACTCCTTTAAAACCACCATCTTTTATCCCTCCTCAAACACCTTCTCTACTACCCTTCATTTTTCTTTCGAAAGTGAAGGATTTCAAGCTTTTGTTCTATGAATAACATTTGGGTCGTGTCGACGACGTTAAATATATCGATTTTGATCGTTTTATTTTTACTTAGCTTTTATTATGTTTATAAATTAAAAAAAAAAAAAAAATAGTTTCTTTGTATATTTCATTGTTTTAATTAGTAGATTACGTTTTTATTTGTTTTTTGTTGTTGTTTGTTTCGTTTTTAATTCTTGTTTTTCTTTGGCTGTGTATTTGAAAAAAAAAAAAATAAAAAAAAAAAAAATAAATAAATAAAAAAACATTCGCGACCCGCGAACCGGGCCTCGCGGCCCGCGAAATTTTGGTCATTTTCAGACCAAAATCGCTGCCACAAAATGAACGTTTTTCGCGAACCGCGAAATAAGCTCGCGGGCCGCGAAATAAGCTCGCGGGCCGCGAATAGGGCCTCGCGGCCCGCGAAAAAAAAAAAAAAAAAAAAAAAAAAAACAAACAAACAAAACGGGCTGGGATTAATTCCTTTGCCCAGACCCGATCAATCCTTCTTCCCCCCAACTTCTTCCTCCCTCCACTTCCCCTCCACGCACCCCTCCCTCCACCGGCGCCTCCCTCCACCGGCGCCGCCCCCTCCCTTCCACCGGCGCCGCCCCCTCCCTTCCAGACCTCACCCCGCCCAGCCCCTCACCCCGCCCCTCTTCCACCTTTTCCCGCCCCTCTCTCCACCCGCCCCCAAATTTTCCCACCCCACCCCACCACGAATCTTCCCACCCAGACCCGTCCCTCACCACCCCACCGCCCAGACCCGCCCCTTACCACCCTACCGCCCCTCACACCTCCCCTCCATCCTAAACCCCACCCAAACCCCGCCCAAACCCCACCCCACCCTCCTCTGCCACCTCCACCGGCGTTTGCACCAACTCACCGATTTCGCCGGCATCATCTCCAGCCGGCTGCCACCTCACCGCCGCCAAGGAAGTCCTCAAATTCAGATTGGAGCACTACTCTTTGATTTTCACAGCAATGGGGTACTTTCGTGACAATTCTTTCATTCATATGCTGACTTGTGTGGTATTGTGCATTGTTTGTGTTATGAATTGGTGTTCTAAATTGGTATTACCCTGTCATTAGTTCAAAGATATGGTTACCATGGGCTTGCCGCCACTAGTTTACACTCATTGTGCTTAAATTGATCTTTCAATGGTTGTTTGCTTGGTATTCTCTTCAATGAGAGGGTAGATTTTATCTAGTGCATGAGTGTTGCTAAATTTTTCACTTCTCCCGTTCTAAAGTGTTGTTATTATTCTAAAACATTGAGGACAATGTTTAGTTTAAGTGTGGGGGAGTTAGGTTTAGCTTCTTATTGTAAAAAGTGCACTTCTCTTGAAGAATTTGTTGAAAGAAAAATGAGTGAAAAGCCCGGATAGGTCAAAACATTAAAAAGGCCTAGGTAAAAGTGAGAGGCTTGAAAAAAAAAAAAAAAAAAAAAATGATGAGTGGCTAGATAAACTTCTAGGCAAAAGGAGAGTGTGTGGAAAAATGAGGGGCTAGGTAAAATCCTAGGCAAAAGGAGAGTGTGTGGAAAAATAAAGAGGGGCTAGGTAAAAACCTAGGCAAAAGGAGAGAATTTTGTGATCTTTTGTTGGTTGTGTGTGCCATGGAAATTGCTTTGATGAAACTTATGTTTGGCATACTTTGCTTTTGATGAAAGTAATAGAAAGTTCTTGTTTTGGAAGTCTTAAATGTGCATTGGATTGATTTTTAGGAGTATGAAAATTTAGACTTGTATCGTTCTTTCTCGAGGACGAGAAAGGTTTAAGTGTTGGGGAGTTTGATATACCCTATTTGTACTCTAGTTTTTAGTGCATTTTAGACTTGTTTTGAAGATAATTTTGTAACAAAGTATAGGATTTTAGAGTGAATTATATCATTGGTTCTTTATGTTTAGAACTTGTAAAATCCTATGTTTATGTGTATTTTGGGAGCTTGTTGATTGATAGTCTTGAAGACCTTCTATGATTATGTTATAGAGTTGATGATTTGATGCTTGGAACTTGAATAATTGGTCATAGAAGTGGCGAGAAGGCCACTTTACTAAAGGTGGTAAAAGATGCCCAGAAAAGTGTCGCTTGTGCCCAGAAAAGTGTCGCTGGAGCTTGAAGGAAGTGTCACTCCAGATGAAGAAAGTGTCACTGCTGCCCAGAAGTGTCACTAGCTGCCCAGAAGTGTCACTATGATGAACAGCGACCAAATAAAGCGTCGCTAAACTCTTGCCCACTTGCACTCTTGAGCTGAAATTTCAAGGCTATAAATACCTCCCATTTCCCCTCATTTTGGACGAGTTCCCTCTCAATCCAAAGCCAATTTCTTCATCTTTTCTTCATTTTCTTCCATTTTTCTTCCCTTTGATTCCATGTTTATGTAATGATGTATTAGGATGATTGTATTAGCTTAGTTTCTTCCTTGGGAGCAATTGATGTAAACTTCTTTGCTTGAAATCTTCATGAACTTTCATATGCTTCTATTTATGGTTTGATTATCATTTGAATATCTTGTCTTGAATTGTATATGAATGTTGTTAATCTTGCTAAATTTGCCATGGGCTTTGTGTTTTGAATCAATTGCATGCCTCATAGTTTGGGTAATGGTAGTTTAAACCCTAGTTCTAGTTTAATTTAGAGATTAGGTTAATTAGAAGTGATTGGGTTGTGACAAACCCTTTTGCTTGTTAGTCATGGAGTAGTTTAGCCTAGTTGGTAGAGTAATTGGTAATTAGAGAGGTTGTGTGATTGTTGTTATGAAACATGGTAAATTATAGTCATGGGAATGAATTGTTTATGAGTTTGAATTGTTGCATGTCTTCGTAGGAACCTAATGTGATCATTGATCCTTCGTTGTATGTAATTGTAGAGTTAAGATATTCATTTCCAATGTGTGATTATATGCATCGAAGTGCTAGATTCGTGGGTAGATGTTAACATTTACCCCTATATCATAAAGCATGAATTGAGATTTGTATGTTATCATCGTCTTAGTTCTTTATATTCTTCAAATGTCTTGTCCAATGCTCACGTTAACGGCGAGTATGGATGAGTTTGTCGATTCTCCATTGTTAATTCCATTGTCGATGTATCTAGATGTTATCATCTAGGTGGATTGATAATGAGGGCTCTTGAGTGATGTGTTCATGCTCACTAGCCATTATCGAGAGAATATGATGTTTTCATCTACGACTTATAATCATAAACCCTATATATGAAGCGTTCACTCAATGATTAATCGATAGTTGAAGTTGAAGTCAATTGCCTCCCAAGGCCTTGTATTTGCATTGTAGTGTAATCTATCTTAGTTGCTTTCTTTCGTAGTGTAACAAAACCAAACTTCAAAACCCCCCCTTTGTTTACCTTGCTTTCTATATAATATATATATGTATGTGTTTATAATCTTTGCTAAAACACTAAACAAGACTCCTTCTCCTTGTGGTTCGATCCCTACTTCCCACTATCTACTCTATAGTAGTTAGAAGTTGTAGGTGAATATAAATGTGTTTTGATTGAGTGGGATTCCCATTTACGACGTGGGGAAATCGCTTGTCAATATGTAAAGCTCTCAAATGTTATGTGCTTAATTATTCAGAGTAAGCATTTGGATCTTAATCGTTCTTTCTCGAGGACGAGAAAGGTTCAAGTGTGGGGGATTTTGATAGACCCTAGATATACTCTTATTTTGTAGCATTTGAGAGCTGTTTTAGATAGTATTTTATATATTTATATTAGACTTTTAGACCGAATCATTCATAGTGGTTTGAAATTGAAGACGTGCATTTCGATCTTGAATTGCACTTGCGATGGATTTGAGTGATTTGAAGACCTTCTATGACCGTCCTGAAGGAATTAGATAAATTGAAGAACCGGACGTAGAAGTGGCGTGAAGGCACACTCTCGCGGGCCGCGAACCGCGAGGGTGTGTGTTGCTGTTTTGAAGATGCCGAGTTTCGCGCGGTCCGCGAAACTCCGGTCGCGAGCCGCGAGGACCAGACGCGCGGTTCGCGAGACTTCGGCCGCGAACCGCGAGAACCAGCACGAGGACCTGAGCGAAGCCCAGACGCGCGAACCGCGAAGACTCGGCCGCGAACCGCGAGGACCAGATGCGCGCGGGGCGAGATTTCTCGGTCGCGGACCGCCGAGACCACGGACGCGCGGGGCGCGAATCCTCGGCCGCGAACCGCGAGAACCAGGCTCGCGGTCCGCGAAGGATTTCGCGCGACCCGCGAACTGTCCTGCCACTTGATTTTTGTTTGCTTTAATTTTAATTATTTTTAGACTATAAAAGAAAAACTTATCCTCATTGTTGGGGATCGAATTTTACAGAGCCTAAAGCTCTTTTCTTCATTTTTCTCTTTGGATTCTCACTTTGAATTCACCATGTATTATTGTATGGATTATGGTTATGATTATTTAGTTATGGTTGTAGGCTAAAACCCATCTTGGGTATGTGAGATTAAACCTCTTGTTATGGTTTGAGAACATGGTTTATGAAGCTTAGGAATGGTTGATTTGTCATTGAATGATCATAAATTATACGTGTATTTGATTGTTGAAATGGTTAGGAATGATTTCCTAACCATAGATATGTGTTGGATATGTGTTAGACATTGCCTTTCCATGGTTGAAATGCTATCATTTCTTCTATGTAAAAGTAGTGAATTAGGAATCAAATATATGTTGTTATCAATTGTATTTGTTCTTGAGATCATTCATTAGCATTATATTTATGTCAATTGTGTTATCACATTGCATGGGTAAGGTGGGAAAACATCTAATTTGAATTAGCATTGGTCAATTTATCTATTTGCTATCATAAAGATAAGTTGCCAATAAGAGTTGTGAAAATGCTTTCATGATTCACAACTAGAATAGAGATGGTTTCCCATTAAAAACAATCACCATTCTCAAAGTATCAAAAATCCATAACAAGAAGATACAAATCTCATGTACCCAAATCTCTTATTCTCATTAGTTAATCCTTTAGTTAAATCTTTAGATGCTAAACTAGTTGTAATTCTAAAGTTCTAGTAGTTTTACTTAGTAGTGTTTTAAACAAAACTCAACTCAAAACCCCCCCTTGTTTACATTGCTTTTATATATATGTATATGTATATATATCCTACAAGATATACATAGGAATAACATTTTCCCTGTGGAACGAAGCTTACTTGCCATTGTACACTTAATAGTGTGTAAAGGTAGTAAGTGATCTAAAAATGTATATTTGAGAGGTACGGCGACGACCTCCCAGAGAGCGAGCACGCTTAACCAAAGAGGAAGGAGTAGCAGAGGTAGAAGGACCAGGCACCCCAGCAGATGGTTCAACCCTGGCACCCTCTTTAGCAATAGCAGCAAGAACTTTCTCCCTGTCCTCATGGCTCTTTCGAAGCAACTCTCCATACATTGCCATCTGATCTATATGAAACTGAATCCTCTTGTCAACAACCCGCAACTCAAACTCGTTAGACATAATCATATTACCAGTAGATGCTTCCTGATCCAATGGTAAATCCAACACCTCTCTCTTCAATGTACTAGCAGTAAATGCAAATTTTCCAGCAGACTGTACTCTAGTAACATCAACTTTAAATCCTTCAGCCCTTAGAAAGGCTGTAATCAAGCAGGGATGAGGTAAAGCCTCAGTGCACATAGTCAAGAGCACCATGAATTCCGTTGAGAATATACTTCCCAAGATTTACTTCAAATCCAGAGCCAACCCCATAAATCTCTTTTGCCTGATCCAAGGTCAATGTGGTTGTATGAGTTGTCTGCATCCAACAGTTGATGCGCACTTTGAAGAGCAACCAGAATCTCAAAGTGAGAGAACTAGCGGGCATGTATCCAGAGGGCCAGGAACCAAGATTTCCATAGGTTAAAGCTCTGGCCAACACATGCTAATCCACCTTGTAATCCCTTGGGTATACCAGATCATATCCCAATATTTAATGAATCCCTAATATAGAATTCAGTTTCTCAGAAGTTAATGCAATGATTCTCCCCCTGAAATACAGCTTCCCTGATCAATACTCTCCATAAACTAGAGTCCCCTTCATCAGATTGTTATAGAATTCAAGAACCATCTCTGGATCATACTCCTTAAATACAGTAGCTGCTTGAACCTACCCAATCTGGCCTAGAAGGTGTCAAACCCACTTTCTGAACACTTTTTTTATCTCTAGCACTTTCTCAGCAAAGAAACCTCTTGTGGCCAACATATCATAATAAAACCTGTCAGAATAAGCCAACGATAACAGTATGGCACTGGTTATTTCAAAGTCCTTCTCAGGTGCATCCTCTGCAGCTGGCATATCATCATCCATCACAGCCCCTTTCTCCACTGTCTCCTCATCCTCTAACACAACATCCTCATCCTCAAGATTAGCATAGTCCTCCTCAACATGTATTTCATAATGATTGGTAGGAGATGGAATGGCATGGTCTTCATTATCCATATCAGTGAAATCCAAATCAATAGGATGAGAATCAGGCACAGTCAACTTGATAAACCCCATACAAAATCGATAGCTATCTCGGAATACATACTTCAGAATTACTCACAGATCGAATCCCAGATAGTCTCCAAGAACTACAATTACCCTAGCATGCAACTCACAATAAACCACAAAAAGTCCGAAAAAATCTGAGATGTAGGCAGCACCTTAACTAGTGAGAATACCAAGATTCCGACGACCTCTATGAATCCAATAAGTTCCCGGTAGAGAGCAACTGCAACTGATTCGCACTAAAGAAGTGGAAATTTCGGATGAGGTTCGAATGTTGCAACAGAAATTGGGAAGGGTTTCTGCTTGGGCGCGAATAAGAGAAGGTAAAATAACTTTTCCGCCTTTTTACGCAGCAATTTAAGACGACCCAACGGAAAAACAACACATAAATATCATGGGCCCCAAGTGTCTCTTACTCCTCACGCGCCTCACTTTCTAAACACACGCACCTTATATCTCCATGTTGCAACACGAAATGCAACCTCTCTTCACCATCATATTTTTGGTATTTTCTGATTTTATCAAAGCTAAAAATACACAAATTGAAACAACAGCTATACAAGTAGGTAAACTCCAGTACCTTATAATCTGCACACCCCAAGGTACTGTCTTAGGGTCTCAAATGTGGAACCATCCCGTGGCTTAGTAAAAATATCATCATATTGAATCTCAGTAGGCACGAACTTGAGTTCCACCTCTTTTCGTTCCACCAAAACATCTCGAACGCAACCTTTCTGAAGCAAGAACTGGGTTAATCTGCCATACCAAGCTCTAGGTGCTTGCTTCAGTTTGTACAAGGATTTCTTGAGTTTAAAGACATGATTCGGTTGATGTGGATCCTCAAACCCTTTAGGTTGCTCTACATACACTTCTTCATTCACAATGTCATTCAGAAAAGCACTATTGACATCCATCTGGTGCAGCTTAAAATTCAACACACATTGCAGCACATGACGGCTTCCATGGTGCATCTGAGCAAGGTTCAACCGTGATACTCCTCGTGGATTTCTCAATCTCGGAGAGACTCCAGTAATTCCTTCTGTACTTTCCTCATCAGATTCATCAGAGGTATCTAACTCATTACCGATTGGCTTAGGCATATCATCCGAGAGAGTTTCATCATTACCCTGTGAGGAAATTGTAGTAGTTGGACTGTCGGTCTTAATATCTGGAGTCTGAGGAATTTCACTCTCTCCTGCAACTAGAGGTGATGTTGCAACATGAGAACTGGAACTTGGTTCCTGGAGGGAGAGAATTTTTGAGACATCATTTTTCTGAATTGAGATTTGCTGAACTATTTCTACATCATCAATTTCTTCAGAAACCCAGTCTGGCACATCCTTAACAACAACCTTAGCACTCAAACAGGTAACTGATGGCTCCAAAATATAACAGTTATCAGAAGATCTTCTCCCAGTGAGTACACTACTAGAGCCTTGCTTGACTGTACATAGGGATTCATTAAAGTGAACCGTCATCTGATGATCACACAGATGGCTGATGCTGATCAGGTTAGCCTTGAGATCCTCTACTAGCAATACATCATGTAACATAGGAAAATCTTGAATCTTGAGCTCTCCCTTTCCAATAACTTTACTAATCTTGCCATCTCCAAATTGTACTGTACCATTCCATGACACCATATTGCTCAACAGGTCTGGAGATCCAGTCATGTGCCTCGAGCACCCACTGTCAAAATACCAAGTGTTCCTGGCATACACATTATAGCAAGTATGAACTACAAGACAATTCAGAGAAGATTTTGGTACCCATACCTTTCTAGTGAGTTTCTTCTGCTGCTCCGGTTCCATGTTGCAACATGAGGAAAACTGCTTGCCTCTCATAATATCTCTCAGTAATTTCATACATCGAACTTCATCATGGCCTTGCATCATACAGTAATCACAGCATCTAGGAGGAGTTTTTCTTTCTACAACTTCCTGAGATCCTTTCTTTTCTGAGCCAGGTGCATAGTTAGACTGATTACTTCTGATTTTTCTCTGGCTGGTAGATGCTTGATTTCCAGCAGATACAAACACTGTCTTCGTCATCTGAGAGTTTGACACCTTGCTGTTGAATCCCAGACCATGCCTATTACCAGCAGTCTTTCCCATTACCAGAAGATCATTTAATTTGGCAGTTCCCTTGTTCAATTTCTGAATGGTTGCTTCAGCTTCTTCAGCCCTAGCAATTACAGATCTCAACTTCTTCCCCAGATTGTCACAGTCAATGGTTCTGGCCTTAGCCTTTTCTTCAGCACTCACTGCTCTAGAGGTCATAATTTCCAGTTTCTTGACTAGAATTTCAGAGGCTACTTCAGCATCCTTAGCTCTCTTGGTCATTACTTCAAGCTTTATGGATTTCTCCATATCATCCATAGGTTTCTTTCCCTCAGATATCTCACTTTTCTTCATGTGATCAGCAAGAGACTCCTCAGCTTTCTCAGCTCTTTTTGTCATGGATTTAAGTTTCAAAGTCAACTCCTCAATTTCCTGCTCCTCAACCAGTGAATCATTTACTAAGGTGTTGACTTTTACTTTCAGAGACTCAACTTCTTCTGAAAGTTTTAAGACTTCAGTACCTTCACTTTGACCATCCTTCAAATTTTTGATTAATTCAACAGATTTTTCCCATTCCTTGTAAAGCTCATCATAAGCACACTGGATATCAGAACTTTCTGAGTCATCTGGAACTGGTCCTGACTCCACAACTCTAACGCCAAAGGATACATGTTTCTCTGGCTGAATCTCATCTTCATCATCACTCCAGGTTTCACCAGATGCTACAAATGCCTTTGGTTGATTCAGGAAATTTCCACACTGATAAGCAAGATGTCCATAACCTCCACATTCCTTACACTGAGGTTTTCCAGCATGCTTTGTACCTTCAGGACCTCTAGGTAAATCATCAACAGATCTGAGTCTGTTCTGAGAAGTATCACTCCCTTGATAATTTTTGAAATTGTTCTGTGGATCTGTAGGCTGAGCTCCTTGACCCTGATAAAGCTGAGCTCCCTGATTCTGAAAAGCCTGAGTTCCTTGACCCTGATAGGACTGAATTCCCTGGTTCTGAAAGGGCTGAGCTCATTGGTTCTGGAAAACCTGAGTTCCCTGGCCTTGATTCACTTGAGCTTGTACACCTTGTGGACTTGGAAACCCTCTGACTTGACCCTGAGTACCTTGATTTCCTCTTCCTTGATTTCCAGAGAAACCTCTGCCTTGATTTCCCCTCATGAATCTCCCAAAGTTTCTAGCCAGCAAAGCCATTTCATCTGAACCAGCACTTTCCATCTCCTCCAACTTTCCTTTCCCTTTTGATGTTTCCTTACTTTTCTCAGTGCACATCTCTGATGTCTTCATAAACCCCATCAGCTCATCTAGAGTAACCACATCCAGCTGAGAATTAATCTCCAAGTTCATGACTAAAACCGAGAATTTCTCAGGTACTGACCTCTTCACCTTGTCCAAAACTTGAGCCTCAGTATATCTTTCTCCAAACTGGTGTGCTCTATGAATTAAATCTTTCAATCTAGTGCTGAATTCATCAACTGACTCGTGTTCCAACATCTCCAGGCTTTCAAATTCAGATTTGATCAGTCCAAGTTTGATTTTTCTGACTGACCTGGAACCTTCATGCTCCTTCTCAAGAGCTTCCCAAGCAGCTTTGGCAGTAGTACACCCCGAGATGATTCTGAATTGGTCATCTTTTACTCCATTATACAGAGCCCCCAAAACCTTACTGTTAAGCCTCTTCATAGCCTTCTCTGCATCAGTCCATGGAAGAGGTTTAGGAATAGTTTCACCAGCCGGATTTGTTGTGGTAGGTGGACTGTAGCCAATCTCAATCATATTCCAAGCATCATCATCAAGTTGGTCAATAAATATACGCATGCGCGTCTTCCAGTCCGGGTAGCCTCCATCAACCAGTAGAGGATCTCGTGTGATGGATCCTCCTTCTTTGGCCATAGTAAGCAGATCGGTCACTCACCTCGCAAGAGGATTAAAAGAGTGATTAAGCTCTGATACCAAATGAAAGTCCGTGCTTACTAAGATCTATACTATCGTGTCAAGTTTTAATTCAAAAGATAGCGAAATTAAAACTAAGTGCGGAAAGTAAAGAGACACGATATGATCACCCAGTTCAGTGCAAAGCACCTACGTCTGGGGGGCCGTAGCCCGTGTTAAGATCCTTCACTAGATGCAATAAATATTTTCCTGATCTATTACAGTCTAGTGGCTACTCTAGCAAGCCTATCACACTACCATTTCTTTCTGATAGCTGTTACAGTGATTACCTTCTTTTCCACGAAGGTGCGGCAAGATCTTGAACACCCGAGCTTTAACACACGTCCCTAGTGTTTTGGTTATGGTAGAAACCGTGGACTGCGTTGCCTTTGCGCTCAAAAGATAAAAACTCTGAATTACAGAATTCTGCTATTAAAATCGCCCATTGAGCACGCAACTGATGTCCTCCTTTTATAGCACAATGCCGTGGAAAAACTTCCTTTTTCACGGCTCTTGAATCCTTCCTTCAATACACTTCTATTCCAAATCTAAATCCTTGAAGAAAAGGAATTTATGGTTGTCTCAACTTCTATTTATGGAATATTTCATTCCCTGAATATTCCCATCTTAATACAGCTGCAGAACGCGTTGTAGACATCCATTAGGACTGTAGTTTCCATAGAAAAACCGCACACAATATTTCCTTCCATCTTTCAAAACCTGCGCTGGAACATGGAAAATATTCTATCTTTTTCTGTCAAACAAAGTCATGTTGCAACATGACATTCCACAAAGCAGCCAACAAAAACTGGACTTTACATGAACAAGGTCAACTGTACATGCAAGTTAAAACATAACCTTTTTTAGAATTATAATAAACGTCTGTTCATAGCTTGTTTCTTCTTCATGATATGCCAGAGTATGTGTGCTAGTTTATCCATTGTGATCTTTTAAATCCTGTCTTGATAAATAGCAAGAAGATAAATTTCTGACATTGGATGAGAAATGAGAATTGAGAAATTGATAAAGTCGAGCACATGATTTTGTTCATTCTTCTTAGATTGTTAAGCCTTCATATTTTATAGTGTATGTTTCGGGCCTTTAATCACTATCTTTAATTCTCTGGCACATGACATGAATCATTGATTGCATCATCAATTGCATTTGTGGTATCGGTCATTTAGCCAACCTCTCTGCTTTTTGTGGTATCTATAAAATGCTTTTTGCTTGTTTTATTAACAATGTTCCTGAGTCGGAGGAGGGAAGTTCTTAGCTTCATCTAAAGTAGTTGTGTTGATTCAGTTTTGTCCCGCAAAATTGTAGATTTTGTGTCCTTGAATTTGAATATTTGATATGATCTCTCTTGTCTTACAAAACTTTTACACTTTAGGTTGGGTTAATAAGGTAATCTGGTTTTTGGGATTTGAGTAGTGACTTTGTTCTCACCCTAATCTCGTTTATTCAGCTTTATCTTGTTTCCCCTTTTATCATAGGGCTTGCTGACACAAAGTCGAGGGGTTAGTTTGTACACATGCAGTATATGTGTATGTAACGAGAGTATACTAAATTGCACGACTCAGTTTTCCTATTTACCGTATGTACAGGAAAAGAATCACAGTCTAAGACAGGAGTTGTTACAAAACATATAATTTTATTTTAAACTCTACTACTACAAACTATATGATCAACATTTAGAATAGTAATTCCTATAAGCATTCTATGTGTGGATTGTATAAGTAATCCGGAGGGAGGTGCAAAGAAGACCAGACTCCCAAATCTGCCATCATTAGAGGAATCAAATGATCATCATCACCATAATCAGATTAACGGAAGCTTTCCGAAAACTGACTAAACCTCTTGAGCATGCGAGTGTCGAAGTTGTAGAGAAAAATTAGTTCCCCCGATCTCACGAAAATCTTGCTTGATGACCATGGAGCAAATGTAAGAAAATGAAACGGTGACTGATTCAATCAACCAAAAATGTTACATACGTCTATACGCCTAGCGGCACGCACATAATTATAGGACTTTCATTAGACTCTGAATCTAAAACGGAAGTTGATCAAAAAGAAAAATTCTAAAATGGAATAGGATTGGTTAAATCGTAAACGTGAGGGGATGAATACTTGTGAAAAAATCCCACATAATTTATAAGGCTTTCATTGGACGTTTTCGAATCTAAAACAAGAATAGGAGTGGCTAAATTTGGGCGGGGTGAATATTTTTTTTAATAGAAAATATCATATGTGTTTAGTTTTGGTAGTGGTACGATTGTTTATAATTAAAAAATCGATTATAAGAATCAAATTTCGCAATCATCTCAAACGTTTATAATATTGGGAAGAAATGTGATGTCTTGAGATCATTGTCTGATAAAAGTTTCCAATATTACAAACAAAATAAGAAACACATTAAGCATTGACCCTAACATATCCACTTCCACCTAGGTCATATTTCAGAATTTTTTTGATGGAAGGAGTTCAATACACTCACTTATTTTTAGACAAGAATATAATAAAACCTCCCGAACCCATTTGAGTGTTGACTAACTCTACCGAAAATTAGGTAATTGCATGCAATCATTAAGTTATGCACATTGCATGCTTTCTGGATTTCAATCTTGATCTTGCAAATTAGGATATACCCCTTTACCATTGTAGTTCAAGAACTCATGTGTTATCGATATTTTATGAGCTATATTTCTCTCTTTCACTTAAACACTTTGGTTGTTACTGATAACGGTAACACTTCACCTACCTTATTACTCATAATTTTAGTTACCCTTTTATACTAAACATGGCAACAAGATAGCACTCTATAATCCTCTATAGAATTGGGTTGATCTAATTTGGGTAACGGGGTGTTTGGTAAAGAGATGTTTGGGCTCAAATTAGCTGATTGAGGCTAAGTAGTTGTCTGACCAACTCGAAAGGATAATTAAAGTATATGGTAAATAGTTGTTTGTAAGAGCTGTTTGGTGCCAAAAAGATAATTTTCAAAACGCTCATAAAAACAATGTTTTCATATTAGCTGTTTGTCTTTATTACCTAAACTTACCTTTTTATCCTTCTTTAAAATTTAATTGTTTTTCTCATTCATCTGTACGTATATACAATTTCCCATTCATTCTCTTTTATCCGCTCATGTCAATTCCTGGGTGTTGCTTTTGTTAGATATTTAGGCCTCATATTTAGGATCAACAAATATTTTTATCATGGATAAAAAATAATATATTTTGAATTAATATTTAATATATTTTTTAATGTTATTTTTGTTTAAATATGTCTAAATATATGAGATTTTGAATTAAAAAATTTAGATTTTTTAACTAATAATATTCAAGGAAACTTTATTTCCTTTAACTATTTCAAAAAGGCGCAAATATATATTAAAAATATTTATAATCTTAACCTTCATTATTCACATATGATATTATTCTAATCATTACGAATAATTAATAGCTATATACAATATAACTTATTATGGTTTTTCATATAGTGATGATTAATTAATAAAATTATTTTTGGGCAACTACGTCATTTTACAATATTTATTAAACAAACAGCTATCAACTATCAGCTAATTTTACCAAACACATATACACAATCAGCTAGTCAAATCAACTATTACAATCAGCTAGTCATAGTAGCTTCAACTAACAGCTAACAGCTATCAGCTAATCACCAAACAACCCCAACATGTTTTCTCAACCAACACAGTAAAATGTTGTGAGTTTGTCCACGTATTGTAGACTTAACGAGAGTATACTAAATTGCACAACTCAGTTTTCCTATTTACCGTATGTACAGGAAAAGAATCACAGTCAAAGACAGGAGTTGTTACAAAACATATAATTTTATTTTAAACTCTACTACTACAAACTATATGATCAACGTTTAGAATAGTAATTCCTATAAGCATTCTATGTGTGGATTGTATAAGCAATCCGGAGGGAGGTGCAAAGAAGACCAGACTCCCAAATCTGCCATCATTAGAGGAATCAAATGATCATCATCACCATAATCAGATTAACGGAAGCTTTCCGAAAACTGACTAAACCTCTTGAGCTTGCGAGTGTCGAAGTTGTAGAGAAAAATTAGCTCCCCCGATCTCACGAAAATCTTGTTTGATGACCATGGAGCAAATGTAAGAAAATGAAACGGTGACTGATACAATCAACCAAAAACGCTATGTACGTCTATACGCCTAGCGGCACACACATATTTATAGGACTTCCATTAGACGTTTCTGAATCTAAAACGGAAGTTGATCAAAAAGAAAAATTCTAAAACGGAATAGGATTGGTTAAATCGTAAACGTGAGCGGGATGAATACTTGTGAAAAAATCCCACATAATTTATAAGGCTTTCATTGGACGTTTCCGAATCTAAAACAAGAATAGGAGTGGCTAAATTTGGGCGGGGTGAATATTTTTTTAATAGAAAATAACATATGTGTTTAGTTTTGGTAGTGGTACGATTGTTTATAATTAAAAAAATTGATTATAAGAATCAAATTTCGCTATCATCTCAAACGTTTATAATATTGGGAAGAAACATGATGTCTTGAGATCATTGTCTAATAAAAGTTTCCAATATTATAAACACATTAAGCATTGAACCTAACATATCCACTTCCACCTAGGTCACATTTCAGAATTTTTTTTTGATAGGAGGAGTTCAATACACTCACTTATTTTAAGTCAAGAATATGATAAAACCTCCCGAACCCATTTGAGTGTTGACTAACTCTACCGAAAATTAGGTAATTGCATGCAATCATTAAGTTATGCACATTGCATGCTTTCTGGATTTCAATCTTGATCTTGCAGATTAGGATATACCCCTTTACCATTGTAGTTCAAGAACTCATGTGTTATCGATATTTTATGATCTATATTTCTCCCTTTCACTTAAACACTTTGGTTGTTACTGATAACGGTAACACACCTACCTTGTTACTCATAATTTTAGTTACCCTTTTATACTAAACATGACAACAAGATAGCACTCTATAATCCTCTATAGAACTGGGCTGATCTAATTTGGGTAACAGAGTGTTTGGTAAAGAGCTGTTTGGGCTCAAATTAGCTGATTGAGACCTTTTTTTTTTTTGGGCAAACCACCGTAGGTGGGGGGTGTATATTGGCTTCCCCAAGCCTTAGAAGAAAAATACAATAGTATAGTTACAAATGGAAACTGAAAATGTAAAAAAAAATAAACCAGAAGCCATAAAGGCATAATCCCATCATTCTGGTGATAGCTGAGATTGTGTAGAAAGGAACTACACAGGCCAAAAAATGCCTTAAAAAAAGAGTTTGTAGAGAAAACTCATTCTGAAGTGAGGAAGAATTTAAGATTAGGAGAAAGAGATTCCACTTGTTTGTTAGTGAATCAAAGTGAGACACAGTGAGACACAAATCAGTCTCTGGAATCCTTTCATCCTATACTTAAAAACTTCAAAGGAACTATGTGAAGTTTGAATCCATGAATGGTCCAGCTTGTGAAAACCTCTCTGTGAGGCATCAAAATAAAAGCTCCTTGTGATTGTCCCTGTATGGAGCATCCTCTGTGTTGTGATTCCACCAGTCCTCTCCAAAGAAACTCTGAGGGTCAGAAACTGTCTCCAGACTCCTTGAAAAGTTGTCATCATGAGATGTACCTGTCATGAGAGAGAACTTCAGCAGTATTTGTTCTGAGTATTTATTCTAAGACTTGGAACATCATTAAGATCCATAACTATAAGAGCTTTGATATGCTAGGGAATATGATTCAATACACCAGTGAAAGAGTCACTAGTGGAAATCAGGGGTTTTAAGGCGGTTGTTTAAGGCGGTTCCTTGGAACCGCCTTAAAATTTAGCATTTTTCGAATTCGAAAAACCAATTCGTAAGGTATGTAATGGCGGGCGACCAGAGAAGGCGGTTCGTGGTGATTTTAAGGCGGTTCTAAAAAAAGTGCCGTAAAAAACACTATTTTTCGAATGAGAAAAGTATTTCCGCTGCTTTATTTGATTTTTCGAATGAGAAAAGTATTTCCGCTGCTTTATTTGATTTTTCGAATAAGAAAGATGGTTCTCCTGTCTTAAGAATGAGAAAGAAGTTTTATGTTGACTTATTTTGACTTCAACCCTATAATAAACCCACTAAATCTAAATTCTAAACCACTAAAACTCTAACCCACACTAAATTGAGTTTATACTAATCAAAAATCAGTTCTTATTTGATTTTCTATATACACTAATTAAATTAAGATGAATTAATCAAAGATCACACAGTACTTGATTCTCTACAAATCCTAACTAAACTAAGTTTACTTAATTGAATTTCACACTTACTTGACATTCTATATATACTAATTAAGTTGGGTTTAGATAATATAAGATCAATCCACACTACTAATTAAATTGAGTTTAACTAATCAAAGATTAACTCTTATTTCACTTTCTATAAACACTAACTATATTGAGTTTAGTAAAACAAGGGCAACCCTTGATTAACTTTCTATATTCACTAAAAATTAGAACTAATCAAATCTAAGTCATCAAAAGTTAACTCTTACTCAAATTTCTTTAGACCCTAACTAAATTGATTTGAACTACTCAAAGGTCAAACTTCAATTGACCTTCTAATAACAACAATTGTATTGATTCAAAGTTGACACTTATAAACATTGACATAATCGAATTGGACTAATGATTGGTCAAACTTTAATTGACTTTCTATATATTTTGTAATTAATTCTTACAAACAAACAATTGACTTTTTTTACTCCAAATTGAATTATATTTGCTAATGAAAAGTCAAATATTACTTGACTATCTATAATCCTTGATAACTCATATTAGAGATTCAATTGATCTTACTTGACTTCTTATACACCCTAACTAAATTGAGTTTAACTAGTTAAAAGCAAATCTTACATAACTTTATGTAGACACAAACTAAGTTTAAACTACTCAAACTCTTAACACTTTCTTGACACAAACTAAATTGACACTTAACTATAAATATTTACTAAGTAAATGAGTTAAACCAATAATTAGTCAAACTTTACTTGACTTTATAGAAACACTACTAATGACTAACTGGACTTATTTAAATTCTATTTACAATGACTAACTCGACTTATATACTTACAACAGTAACTAATTAATTAACCGATTGAGGCCGTCGCCGCCGCCCGATTGAGCCCGTCAAATGGATTTGATGAATATTATTGAAATTGAACTTATTTAAATATCAGTTACAAGTACAATAAAATTAATTTAAATATAAAATAAAATTAATTCTGATTGAAGTCATAAAGTTCAAATAAATTAAGAAAAATAATTAAATTTATCCGAATCCATATAGAGAATGATATTTATTCTAAAATTCAATAAATATATCAAATTATAATGTATTTGTTTAAGTTTGATCTCAACCGTCAATATTTTTCATCAATTATCTCAGCCATTAAAACTTCACCTCATACAACCATCTTAGGGTTTAGGGTGTCTTGCATATTTAATTAGTGAAAACACATATTTAATTGAGTTTAACTAGTGAAAAGTTAAATTTTTACTTGACTGTCCTTAAACACTAGAAGTTAGTTTTTTTTTATAGCAAATTAGTTTTTTAATTGTCAAAGAATTTAAATAAATTTCATTATTATTATCACAAGACAAATTCTTGTTTGAAACTCATCACAATTTTATTAGTAATTAAATTCCTTTAAAATTTTTATTTTTATTTTAATGGTATATAAACCAAATTCTTCCCTTATCTCTTCATTAGATCTCAATAGTTCCCATCTCCTCCCAAAACGCTGCCCCGTCGCCCTCCGCCCTCCGCCCTCGCCCTCGCCCGCCCGCTGCCCGCTGCCGCCCTCGCCCGCCCGCCCGCTGCCGCCCTCGATTTCGGTTAAACAACTTAGGAGGAAGAAGGATGGATAATTTTGGATGAGGTTAATCAATCCAACCCAACTCTTTACTGTAATTTTAGGTATAAAGTCTTGTTTCTCAATTTCAATAATCGTCCATTCATTGGGAAAAATCCATGCATGTATTTAACTGAAGTATAGGTGTGATTTGGGGTATGTGCTTTGTTTCGGAAGGAATATTTTAACATGAAATCTGCTATATATGTTTGAATCATAGTTGCTGCCAGACCCACTTTTAATGATCATAATATGTTACTCGTAGCTTCGTTTTGGGTCAAATTTTATGTAGAAGTACTATTAGAATCTTGATCTGTGATTTAGAACCAACAATGAACACCTGTTTGATTAATAAATGGTCAAGAAAGTGGCTTTTAAAACTCTGCACTAGAGCTGTTATTGGCAGCAACTGAGACATATTTAGAAAAATCATAACTTCATAATTATGATTCATTTTTGTCCAAGATTTACACTTTAGTAAACATAATACTCTGGGATACCATTAGAAACAGGAAAGGATTAATTTCGTTAAGAATTGAGTAAGATATAGCGTTTTAAAGATCTGATTTTTATTTTCTGCTACAGTTTCTGGTAGCAAGCTGACTGATACTTAAAAGGTTCACAACTTGATAACCGTAACTCCTTTTTGCCTGATATCTGAACTACTGTAATCTCTGAAATATGAACTATAATCTAGAGTCAAGAATATATTAATTTGGTTAAGGAATGAGCCAGATACAGAGCTTTAAAGTGACTGCGATACATGTCTTCATCGAACTGAAACTGATATTGTAAATTCTGAGTACATGATATGCATATAGGTTTTAGTTGCATGTTTGTTCTCTGAATTGGAGATTAGAGGTTGTGAATGTTTGGAGGGTTTACTAATAGATAAATAATTGATGTCACAGGTAGTATCGAAAGTGATCGCGAGCAGTAGGATACAAGGTGAGGGTTCTACCTTTTCTCAAATCGCAAAACCTTTTAAAAACTGATTCCATTCCAAGAGTTTGAGAAACATTCTGGAAGTCAAATGCTCTTTTCATGAAAATGTTTATAGTATTTAGGATCTTCACTGGGCGTAAGCTCACCCCTTTTCTCTTAAATTATTTTAGGTTAAGCCTTAACTAAGTAAAGTTCATGCTCGACTAAGAAGTGGAGGGCGTCCAGGGCCAAACTTCCGTAGTGTTGATGCTGTTTATATGATAGAGTGGAGTTGAGATGCTGTTTTGTTGAGCTCCATGACGGCAGCATATGGCATTGTAAAGGAAGCTATTGATGTATTTGAGTATGATTCAACCATAATGTATAAAGCTAACCTGATTGGTTTTTATTGATTAATTTCGAGTTCTCCGATAAATGTTTTCACCCACTCGCGATAGTGCTTACGAGTTCGTAAGCATTATGGCGAGTGGTTTTTTTTTGGAAGATTCGTAATGTTTTTCGAATGAGAAAGACCTTTCTGCTGGGTTACAAAGTTTTTCGAATTAGAAAGACCTTTCTCCTAGGTTACAAAGTTTTTCGAACTAGAAAGACCTTTCTCCTAGGTTACAAAGTTTTTCGAACTAGAAAGACCTTTCTGCTGGGTTACAAAAATTTTACGAATTCGAAAATTTTTTACGTTGACGCGGTTATAGTAGATGACACTTACGAATTCGAAACATGACATGTGACACTTTTCGAATTCGAAATATGTCAAAATTTTACGGCGGTTGGGGGAACCGCCTTAAACATGATTCCATTTTACGGCACAGCCAGAGAAGGCGGTTCCAATGTGCCTTCTCTGGTATGTTGGAACCGCCTTAAATCCACTCTTTCTCCACTAGTGAGTTTTCAAAATAATGTTTAGCTAAAGCATCAGCAACTCTATTGGCCTCCCTAAAAATATGAATCAATTGGTTATCATCTAAAAGCCTATTGATTTTATCTGATAGGTTGAAAAGTTTCCAGTGAGCAGTAATTGGATTTATAATCATGGAAACACCAACCAAGCAGTCAGACTCAATAATAAAGCCATGTATTCCTATAGATAGTCCATATAGAATTCCATGTTTTATTGCCTTTAGCTCAGCTTCAATTGGAGAAGAGGCATCTATATACCACACAGAAGCAGCCACAAGAAATCCATATAAGTTTCTAACTATGCATCCTATTCCAGATTTTCCATTTGACCAAGAAGTAGGGCTGGTAATTTCGGACACGACATGGAAACCCGACCCAAATCGAACACGATTTTGATAGGTTTGGGTCAACACGAAACACGGGTTGGGTCAATATTGGGTCAGACACGAATGACACGATAAAAAATTGGGTTGGGTTCGGGTCAAACCCGTGGGTTGGCGGGTTGACCCGTTTGACCCATTTAAAAATTACTATTGTATAATATTTTTAAATTTGAGTACTAATTTGTAAATGAAAAATTTTAATTGGAAAGAATTTGGATTTAATTGAATAAGATCAAATCAAAAGAAGAAATGAGGTGAGGTGATTGACTGATTGAAGGAGTGATTTATGTAAATTTTTTGAAATTGAGAGTGATTTCATGAAGAACAATTTGGATATTATTTTTGTTTTATATTTTAATTTATCACGCATTTTACTTTTTTTAAAAGTTTAAATTCTCTCCCATGATTAATGGGTTTAACAGGTTGGGTTTGGGTAACCCGAATTTTTAATAGGTTGGGTTTGAGTCAAGGAAATATGACCCAAAATATTATTGGATTGGATTTGGGTTTATACTTTCAACCCCGTCAACCCGAACCCATGAACCCGCCAACCCGACCTAATTGCCAGCCCTACCAAGAAGCAGCCACATTTATTTTAAAACCTTGTGATGGTTTTTTCCAATTAACTTTGATGATTCTAGTTTTTGGGGGTCTGGTGCATAGTGGTAGAAAACTATTGGAGTACATGTCAATGTCAAATTGTTTATGTATGTAAAATGGTTTAACAATAAAGGAATAAAACACCATATCCTTGATTTCATTCAATAAAGAATTGGTGCATTAGGCTTAACATTTTCAAAAAGCATTTTATTCCATGCCTTCCATAAACTCCAGTAGATATATGATGTTATATTCTGAGTTAAAATGGATTGCAATTTTGTAAAACCAGTGTATGACAAGTAGTATGACAGTCTGCCCCAAATATCATGGAAAGTTTGGTCTATAATACCAACTAAGCACAGAGCATTTTTCCAAGTTTGAACAGATAATTGGCACTCATTAAAAAAGTGATCAATGGAATCAGCTGCATTGCGTAGACAACACTTGGATGCAATTTGGAAACCATAGTGTATGAAAACATTATCAAATGGAAGTAGTGAATTAAAAGTTCTCCGCATGAAGATAGATATCTTCTTTGGGATTCTTTTATTCCATATTTTTGAGAGCGGTTGAGATGTACCTCTTTGTTCTTTGAGCATCAGGTATGCTGATTTGAAAGAGAACTTTCCTCTGAGCTCTGGTTGCCATATGAGTATCTCCTCTCTGTGTGACATTATACTAGCTTCCTGCAAAAAATTAAGGGCATTAGTTGGAAGCCATGGAGCTATGGAGCGCAGAAAAAAGGGCTTGTTATTGATGAAGTCTGCTACAGAGGTTGTTTCTGGGATAATGGTTTGAGCATGATGGACAAAATCCATCATATCTCCCCATTGGGTCCACTTAGTATTCCAGACACTGCATGTCCCTACTCCATGTAGGATTCTTATGTGCTGTGTAGCAAATTCATCAACAAGACTTATTCTTCTCCATGTGAATGAAGCTCTATATGAAATAGGCAAAGATGCAATGAATTAAGTCCATAGAGCAGAGGCTATTTGGAACTTCCACCATAATTTAACAGAGCATGCAAGTATGATGGTGGAGAAAGACCTAAAACCCAAACCTAAAAAGGACCACTTCTCCTTGTCGCTTTCCTTGTCTTCTTGCTCGTCCAGACATGCCTACGCGGGAAAGGTGTTGCTCCCTTTCGTCTTGGGCCGTTGGCCATTCTCCAGGCCAAGTGGGGTACTGGGCCGGTATTATCACTAGCCCCCCAGACTGGTAACCTGGGCTTCTTCGACGCGGGAGACTGGTCTTGGACATTTTCTTTGATGGGTGGGACCTATCCGTGCTAAATTCAATTTTGAACACCGTCTTTCTCTATTCTGCATTGATCAGCACCTCGTTTATCGCACCACACAGTTACTTTTGCTTCTTTTGAGGTGGCGTTTCCTGTTCCTCTGCCTACATAAGGACCTAGCCTCCCTTCACAAGGTTTCTCTCTCAAAAATTTTCCAGACGCTCCACTTTTCTCTCATCAAGTAAGCTCTAGTCCTCTCTCCTTCTTCTTCACTTCCTCTGATCTTCTTCCCCCTACAATGAGTTCCCCGCATCTCACCACTTTTTCCTTGGATACCGAGGGAGTCCAGAATCAATTCGAGGTCCGATTCAGGGCCTCCGATAATCCAATCCCCTCTCCAGGTACTTTCCCGTGTACCGATTCTGAGGCTTTTAGTACCTCTAAGGAGCTTAACGTCCCGGGGACGGCCATCTTTACTGAGGCGGGTTCTCCCCCGGCCGGGTATTTCGGTCCCCTTCGGGAGGATCCTGATGAGGAGGTGATCGAAGGAGATGCTGGTGATGATGCTCCCCGGGGCCCTACCCATGGGGTGAAGCCCTCAGGCCTTCGATTTTCGGGTGTTTTCGGGGATCCTTCTTTGATAATACCAGCCCAACACCTTACTGGGCCGGGAAAAGGGCTCACGGCCCAGGGCTAAAAGGAAGCAGTGCCTTTCCCGCGAGAGGAAGATGACGGATAGCGACAAGGAGAAGTGGTCATGACCCTTATCCAAAGCAGGCAACCTCAACTATAAATATCGGTCTCAAACAGTGAACAAGGTATGTGACTTATATCTCTCTACCTTATATATTGAGAGCATTTTCGTACGTTTTCCCCTCATCGCTATCCCCATCTCATCATCACGCCGGAGCTTCTTCCTCGGGAAGCCTCACGGGGATTGTTTTCTGGACTGGTGCGGGCATACTTGGAAGGAAGCCCGGATAGCGTTGATACCTGGGGAACCGGCAGATTTTGGTAGCATCAATTGGCACGCCCAATGGGATATTTCCACTTTCGTATGATGGAGTCGCCAAGAAGAGGGCGCGGGCGCCCGAAGAAGAACGTGGCCCCCTCGGGGAATGGTCACCCCATTTCCCCAGAAGGCGATGTGACCTTGAGGCAGTTGCAGGAGGAGGTTAGACGTCAGCGTGAGCCGGGAGTGCCACAAGATGGTCACGTGGAAACTGTCTCCGATGAAGCTGAATCAGAAGGAGAATACCAGGATGAGCCAGAGGGACCTAGGCCCTCCGGGAAAGGCAATCCCCGGGTCCAGGGACTTGAAGCCCAGGAGGAGGGGCAATACCTGGCTAATAATCATTCAACCCGGGGACCAGTTACCCCGGAAGAAGGACCAGCCCAGGTCAACGCGAAGGAATTAGCAGCGTTGGATTTCATGAGAGCCAACAAGGAGTTATAGCGCCAGTGGATACTCTCTACCTGGGACCTTGGGAGAAGGAAACCCGTGGGGAACCAGGAAGGCTCCCTACAGGGACACAAAAGGGAGGTTATTGATTTGGACGGAGCGGCGCAACCACCAAGGATACAAGGGCGCGTTAATTCGTCAACCGTCTCACCTTCTTTCCCTCCGAATTTTGGAACCGGAGGGGGAACGGCAATAGGGCAACAATCAAACTTAGCCCCGCACACTCCGCCCTACCACCCATGCTCCAGTTGGGGGTTGGGGAAGGGGGGTATATTCCGTCATTCGCGCCTGTAGAGTTCATGGGTTCCTGGGCACCCGGGGCTTATGGGGTCAGATCCAGTATTCTATGCCGATGTATGGGTCAATGGGGATGAACTGCGACTACCAGGAGAGATATTATCGGGAGGACGATAGGATGCAGGGTTATCAGGCGGCGCAACAGGATCCCAACTCTCTGGAGGCACGATTAGACAAGTTGGTGGGAAGAAACGGAGCCAAACCCACCTCCCCGTGGGTACCTAGAGTGCTTGCATACCCATGCCCCCCGGGTCTCCGAGTCCCAGAGGAAATTCCTACGTACAATGGTGAGACAGACCCGAAGGAGTTTGTTAGGACGTACCAGAACCTGATGGTGTCGGGACTTCCCGGAGGAGTTGCGATGCAAGCTAGTGGGTTGTTACCTGGGGGAAACTGTCTCCTATAATCTCCTTAGGGATTATTGTGAGTTTTCAAAGGCCCTGTTGTTTAGGTATGCCAGATTGAAGAAGGAAAACAGTTGACTGAGCTTCTTGCCACCCGGCAGAAGGTTGCAGAGGGACCAATTGAATATTATCGGAGGTACATGGACGATAGTATGAAGGTCATTGATAGGTAGCAGTAAGAGAAGGCGGTGATCAGCGGGTTTATAAATGGTTTGAGAGATATGGCGTTATTCCAGAAGTTAATGGAGAACATCCCAGAAAATTTTCATAACCTGCAGATGGCGGTGCAGCTGTATTGTGCGGTTAATGATGCTACCCGGATAAAAAAGGAAGAATCTGAGGGTTTCATCCCTGAGAAGATGGAAAGGAGAAGGGCGACAGAGCCAAGCAGAAGGGATCCGGGTCCCGCACCAGTGAACCGGGCAAGGGCAGACAGGTTCACCCCGTTTAGTAAGTCCCGGACGGAGAAACACACCATCCATAAGGATCTGTTCCCGGATCCGTTGCCTATCCAGGGAGTCACATCCAAAGAAAATGCTGATAAATTGTGTGCCTACCACAAGTCTTATGGACATACGACAGAGGGATGTAGGGGGTTGAGGAATGAGATATAAAGGTTGATAGAGCGAGGGCAGCTGAATGACTGTGTGGCAGCTGAAGCAAAGAATGAATATCCGGCCCGAGACCAGGCTCGGGAGCAACCCCGGAGGAGGTGGAGGCCGAACCCCAGGAGAGGAAACGGGAGAGCTCAAGACAACAGGGCCCCGAGGTGGCCCGCCATAGCTGCAGTACCAGTCCAAGCGGTGGAACCAGCCCAGTACCCAACAGGATGATCAATGTGATAAGCGGAGAAATCAGAGAAGCATGCCAGTCAGTTTCCGCTATCCGGGCCCGGACGCGATACGTCCCCCCGGGGAGACTCAGGGGAAGAGGTTTTGCCCCAATGAAACTATCACTTTCTCTGAGGCGGATGCAACCCCACCACAGATACCCCACTCAGATCCAATGATTGTAACAGCGGAGATTGAAGGTTTCCAGGTCAAGAGGGTGTTCATGGACGACGGGAGTAGCGTGGAAATCATGTTCGCCTCTTGCTTCGATCAATTGGGGATTGGAAGACAGAACCTGAAACCTCCCTTGTCAGGATTCACTGGCAAACCAGAAATTCCTCTAGGCGTTATCCCCCTTACAGTGTGTATGGTGGACGAAAAGGATCGGAGCAAGAGGGTTTCAGTGACATGCAACTTTGCGGTGATTGACGCACCCTCACCATACAATGTGATCATAGGAAGACCATGGCTAACCCAGGACCGGGCAATAAATTGCCCATATCTGCTGACAATGAAGTTCCCCACCGCGCAAGGAGTGGCGGTCGTACGGTTAAGCCAGGCAGTCACAAGAAGTTGCATGATGACTGCAGTATTGGACACAAAGAAGGTAGTGGGGGTGGTACATAGAGAAGCTCCCCGCCAGGAGTTGGAAGAAATGCAAGTGGCGGACAAAGGGATGGTCACGGTAGGAAAGGATCTCCCGGAGGAAGTAAAAGGCACACTGAAGGAAATTTTGGCCAAATACCAGGGAGTGTTCTCATGGAGCCCGGAGGACATGGTAGGAGTGTTACCGGAGCTTGGAGTACACAAGTTGAACATAATCCCGGCAACCAAGCCAATCAGACAGAAGAAAAGACCTATAGCCCCGGAGAGAGCAGAGTTCATAAAAAATGAAGTTCAAAAGTTGAAGAGAGCTGGGGTAGTCGAGAAAATCATTACCCGGAATGGATAGCTAATCCGGTCTTAGTAAAGAAGCATGATGGAAGCTGGCGCATGTGCATTAACTTTACAGACTTGAACAAGTGCTGCCCCAAAGACAGCTACCCTCTCCCAAACTTGGATCGGTTGGCTGAGGCCATTGCGGGATACTCGGTGTTGGCTTTCTTCGATGCGTACAAAGGTTATCACCAGGTGCAGATGGACGAGGCGGACAAGGCTAAAACCTCCTTCATCACCGACTTTGGAACTTTTTGCTACAAGAAGATGCCCTTTGGGTTGAAAAACGCGGGGGCTACTTATCAGAGGATGGTGGATAAACTCTGTAAGGACCAAGTGGGCAGGAACATGGAGGTGTATGTCGATGACATGGTGGTCAAGAGCAGGGCTTACGGGGCCTTCCTGAATGACCTGGAAGAGATGTTTGAAAAACTGCAGCGGAGCAAAAGTACTATTGGAGTGGGTGCGGGGAAATTTTTGAGTTTTATGGTGTCAAGTCGGGGCATTGACGTCAACCCGGAGAAAGTAGAGGCCATAGCCAAGATGACCTCCCCTAGGTCGGTAAAAGAAGTACAGCGTTTGACGGGGTCCCTTGCGGATCTCAGCCGGTTCTTATCGAATGGAGCAGAAAGACAACTGCCCTTCTTCAATATTCTCAGGAAGGCCAAGACGTTTGAATGGTCCGGAGTGCGAAAAGGCGTTCCAGAACCTGAAAGATTACCTTCGACAATTGCCAACCCTAAAGAAGCCATACCCAGGGGAGGAGCTTTTTCTGTATGTAGCGTCATCCCGGGAAGCGGTAAGCGCCGTGCTAATCAAAGAAGAGGAGGAAAGGCAGCACCCAATCTACTTTGTCAGCCGGGGGCGCTTCGGGGGGCAGAGACCCGGTATACTGAGTTGGAGCAATTGGTTCTGGTATTGGTGCATGCTTCAAGGAGGCTTAAACCTTACTTCCAGGGTGGGCCATCCAATAGTGGTTCTCACCAATTACCCGCTCAAACAAGTCATGTTCAAGCCGGAGGCGTCAAGGAGGATGATGAAGTGGGCTATAGAGCTGGGAGAATATGAAATCCGGCATGAGCCAAGAAGGGCTATCAAGGGGCAGGCTCTAGCGGATTTCGTTGTAGAATCAGAAGCAAGGATATACGAGGAGCAGGAAACTTCCGAGGCTGAGATAGTCCTGACTTGGAAGTTGTTACGTGGACGGATCGGCACACTCCGGAGGCAGTGGAGCAGGATTCTTGTTGGTTAGCCTGGAAGGGAAGGAGTACCCCTATGTGGTCCAATTCACCTTCAAAACAACCAACAATGAGGCCGAGTACGAGGCTTTGATTGCAGGATTAAGGCTGGTAAAGGAAATGGACATCAAAGCTCTCATAGCACACATCGACTCCCAGATCGTGGTGCAGCAGGTAAAGGGAGAATACGAAGCCCGGGAGAGACCTTGGAGATGGTAAAGCCTTTAGTAGCCAGTTTCAAATCCTTTAATCTGATCCAAGTTCCCCGGGAGGAGAATAGTAAAGCAGATGCGTTGAGAAAGTTGGCTTCCTCGGAATTAAAACCTGAGCCTGACCAAAAGTTGTACATGGAGGTACTGGGAAGAAGGAGCTACCAGGAGAACGACACAGTAATGCTGGTAAACGAGGAAGAATCTTGGATCGCCCCCATGCGGGCGTACCTAGAAGAAGGAATCGCCCCAAAGGATAGGGTGCAGGCCCGGAAGCTGAGAGTTAAAGCGCCAAAGTATGTGGTCCAAGGCGGGGAGCTGTACAAGAGAGGATACCTCCAGCCTTTGCTCAAGTGTGTGGAAAGGACAGAAGGTCAACACCTTATCCGGGAAATGCATGAGGGATCAAATGGGAGTCACCAGGAAGCCCGCACGGTGGCCAGGAAAATCCTAAGGCTGGGATATTACTGGCCGACGCTATTCAAAGATGCGGAAAAACATGTTCAAGAATGTCTCTCCTGCCAAACCTTTGCCCCGCTAATCCATGTTCCCCAGTAGGAGTTAATTGGGATCACAGGAACTTGGCCGTTCAGCAGATGGGGAATCGACTTGGTAGGACCATTCCTCACCGCACCGGGAGGCCAAGTATGTAATTGTGGCAATCGACTACTTCAGCAAATGGGTGGAGGCAGAACCACTCACCAACATACGGGACTGACTTGTGTCAATTTTTGTTGGAAGAACATCAGTTGCCGATTTGGTATCCCAAAGATCATTGTCACAGACAACGGGGCACAGTTTGAAAATGATCCCTTCAAGTCATGGTGCGTCAAGTACGGCATAGAGCAGAAGTTGACATCTGTGTACCACCCACAAGCGAATGGGCAAGTGGAAGTCACCAACCGTGCCATCGTCAAAGGCTTAAAAACCCGCTTGGAAGGTGCGCGGGGGAATTGGATTTGGGAATTGCCCAGTGTCCTCTGGGCCCACTGAACCACAGAAAGCTCAGCTACCGGGAAGTCCCCATACTGTTTGGTATATGGATCTGAGGCAGTGATACCCGCGGAGATTGGGATCCCGAGCCCTCGGACCCAATTTTAGCGCCCGGAGGAAGAAGACGCCAGACGGCGCCTCGACTTGGATCTTTTAGAAGAAAAGTGAGAGAATGCGGCGCTTCAGGACGCAAAGTTGAAGGAACGAGTAAAGAGGTATCATGATAGAAGGGTGCGGAAGGAGGTTACCCCGGGAGACTAGGTGATGAGGAGAAATGACAAGAGCCACCAAGCCCCGGAAGGAAAACTTGCACCCAACTGGGAAAAGCCATACAAGGTAAAGGAAGCATACCCAGGATGAAGTTATGTGCTGGAGGACAAGCAGGGGAAGGAGGTCCCCAGGTGATGGAATGTAGCTAACTTAAGAAGGTTCTACGGGAAGTAGATTGCCCCGCATTGAACCTTAGCTACTAAGGCATGAATATGCCATGCATGGATATGCCCCCTCCCGGAAGCATGAATATGCCCGGAGATATAGCCCCGATGTTTGGCCTCGTCCCGGGTTTAGAGGAAGAATTGTAAAAGGGACCCATGGGTAGCTCCCATTTGGGTGCCCCGCTAGATAGGACCCGGAGCTTGAATGAAGCCCTGATAGACCCTAGATATACTCTTATTTTGTAACATTTGAGAGCTGTTTTAGATAGTATTTTGTAGATTTATATTAGACTTTTAGACCGAATCATTCATAGTGGTTTGAAATTGAAGACGTGCATTTTGATCTTGAATTGCACTTGCGATGGAGTTGAATGATTTGAAGACCTTCTATGACTGTCCTGACCGCGATTGATACATTGAAGAACCGGTCGTAGAAGTGGCGTGAAGGCACACTCTCGCAGGCCGCGAACCCTAGGTCGCGAACCGCGAGGGTGTGTGTTGCTGTTTTGAAGATGCCGAGTTTCGCGAGCCGCGAGGACCAGACGCGAACCGCGAGAGCCAGACGCGCGCGGGGCGCGAGACTCCGGTCGCGAACCGCGCGAACCAGCACGAGGACCGCCGAGGCACAGACGCGCGGGGCGCGAACCTTCGGCCGCGACTCGCGAGGACCAGACGTGCGCGAGGCGCGAACCTTCGGCCGCGACTCGTGAAGACCATGCCGAGACACGGGCGCGCGCGGGCGCGAGACACGGGCGCGAGACACGGGCGCGCGCGGGCGCGAGACACGGGCGCGAGACACGGGCGCGAGACACGGGCGCGCGTACCACGCCGAGACCGAGACACGGGCGCGCGGGGCGCGAATCCTCGGCCGCGAGCCCGGCTCGCGGTCCGCGAAGGATTTCGCGCGACCCGCGAAGGCCCTGCAAGTGGCATTTTATTTTGTTTTATTTTTGTTAATTTTTAAAGTATAAAGACAACTTATCCTCATTGTTTGAGGGATCGAATTTTTACAGAGCTTAACTCTTTTCTTTCATATTTCTCTTTGATTTTGAGCTTTGAATTCACTATGGTTTGTTGTATTGATTATGGTTTCGATTACATAACTATGGTAGTAGGCTAAACCTCTTCTTGGATATATGTGATTGGACTTCTTGTTATGGATTGAGAACATGATTCATGAAGCTTAGGAATGGTGATTTGCTATTGAATGATCATAATCTATATGTGTATTTGATGCTTGAAATGATTAGGAATGATTTCCTAGTGATAGATATGTGTTGGATATGTGTTAGATATTGCTTTTCCATGGTTAGAATGTTATCATTCTTCCTATGTATGAGTAGTAAATTAGGAATTGAATGCATGTTGTTATCAATTGTATTTGTTCTTAAGATCATTCATTAGCATTATACCTATGTCAAGTTTGTTATCAAAGTGCATGGGTAGGGTTAAGAAATATCTAATTTGAATTTATATTGATTCAATTGAACTAGTTGTTATCATCTAGTAAAATTGTCAATTGAAGTTGTGAAGATGCTTTCATTTGCATAGCTTTGGTTAAAGATAGTTCTCACTAATGTTCACCATTCTCAAGCCATCATGATATTGTTTGAGGAAAATCCTATAATAAGAAGTCACCAATCTCATATGTCCAAGTTTCTCATTCTCTTAGTTAAATCTCTAGTTAGAATAATCTTATGGTAAAGTAGTTGTAATCCTAAAAGTTCTAGTAGTTTCATTTAGTAGTGTCTTAAACAAAAACTCAACTCAAACCCCCCCCCCTTTGTTTACATTGCTTTTATATATGTATATATATATATATATATGCTATGAGATATACATAGAAATAACATTCTCCCTGTGGAACGAACCTTACTTGCCATTGTACACTTAATAGTGTGGAAAGGTAGTAAGTAATCTATAAATTGTATATTTGAGAGGTACGGCGACGACCTCCCAAATTTTGGCGCCGCTGCCGGGGAAGAGGCGTATTTTTATGTGTATATTGTAGTTTTATTTCTAATCTATCTTTCTTTTTAGGTTCTATTTTGGTTTGGAACCCTATTGCTCTAGCTCTTGGTGCATGGTTCTTACACGATCCTCGAACCAAGACCCTTTGCAATACGATTCCGAGCTAGTAAGAAGTCTCCGCCAACTTAGGAGGCAAGTGCAAGAGTCACTAGCATCTAATCCTTTCTCCCTTGAAAGTGAATCACTACCTTTCAACATGGCGGACGATGAAGAGGATACCGGCCAAAGCCCTCCCCGAAACCAATTCTACAACCCTTTCCAAAACCCTAACCCTTCTCCTACCAACATTTCTATGAGAGAGTACATGTCACCCAACTATGAGCAACAACAATCGAGCATTGTTTACCCAAACTCTCAATACGAAATCAAGACGGGAGTGATAAATTTGCTTCCAACTTTCCATGGTAGAGAAGTGGATGATCCGAATGACTTCCTTGAGGCTTTTCATAGGGTGTGTAGTAGTTTGAAACCTTCCGAGATGAGTGTGGATGAGTTCAAGTTGAAAACCTTCACCTTCACCTTGAAGGACAAGGCCGCTAAATGGTTAAGCCGTTTACCTTCATCATCAATCACTACATGGCCACAATTGAAGAAAAAGTTCCTTGACAAGTACTTTCCTCCCTCTAAATCCTCGGTCTTGATACAAGCCATTAGCAACATCACTCAAGACGATGATGAGACCTTGTATGAGTATTGGGAAAGATTCCAAACTCTCCTTTCAAGTTGCCCATACCATAGCTTCACCGAACCTCAATTGGTGTGTTTCTATTACAATGGCTTGAATGATAGGGAAACCGAGTTGATAAATCGGTCTTGCTATGGCTCCATTGCAAACCTTGGCTCTTCCGATGCAATGATGCTATTTGAGCAACTAGCCGAAGGGTGCAAACCAAAGAGAGACCGGAGACTACGAGTGGGTAACTCCGGTGGGAACAATGATAGCTCTCGTCAAGATATCAAGGAGCTTACGGCATTGATGAAAGGTTTCATGATGGGAAATAGCTCCGGAGGGAACCAACCAAGGCAACAAGTGATGACGTGTGGGATTTGTGCTTCGAACCATCTCACCGAATCTTGTCCTCAAGCAAACGAGGATTATAACGAGGAAGTCAATGCCATGGGGGTCTATGGTGGAAACCAAGGTTTTAGAGGTGATCAAGGAGGAAACCAAGGTTTTAGGGGCTACCAAGGAGGACGAGGCTACCAAGGTGGTAGGGGTTTTCAAGGTGGACAAGGCCAAGGGGGTGATAGGGGTAACCAAAGGAAGTATGATCCTTTTGCTCAACACTACAATCCCGGAACTAGAGATCACCCCAACTTTCGGTGGAGAGATGAACCGACGGGACAACAAGGCCAACAAGGTGGCTACCAAGGGGGTTATCAAGGTCAAGGTGGTCAATCTTTTGATAGGCAAAGGGGGCAAAATGATCAAGGGTACCAAGGGGACCAAAGCCACCAAACTCAAGGGTACCAAGGTTACCAAAACCAAGGATACCAAGATTATGGCTATCAAGGATACCAAGATCATCAAAACCCTCAATATCACCCTCAACCACAACAATACCAAAGGAACCAAGGTCAAGGCCGTTTCAATAACCGTGCCCCTCAAAATGCCCATCCGAGGTTGGAAGATAAATCTCACAATCAAGGTGAAAGCTCGGACCAATTTCCACAAGATGCCCGACTCAAGAGCATTGAGGTGCAAATGAGTCAAATGGCCACTGTCTTGGGAAAGTTGGAAGCACAAAACTCCGGGAAACTACCCGCGCAAACGGAGTTAAATCCAAGGCCTCATGCGAGTGCCATGACCTTGAGGAGTGGTAAACAAGCTCTTGAACCCGAGGTGGTTGTGAAAAAGGCCCCCAAGAGAGGCTTTGTGAAGAAGAGCTTAGCCAATGACGAGGTTGAGGCGACCTTGGCCGACGAAGAAGTTATTCTTGAGGAGCTAGCCAAAGAAAAGGTGAGGCCGAGGTTGAGAATGAGAAAGAACCCATTGATGAGGAGCATGTAGAGACATCCTCTCATATTGAACCAATGTCACCTCCATTCTCACCTCTTCACAAGAAAACTAGGGTGGACACTACCTTTGATGTGGAAGCACCATTTCCCGAAGCCTTGAAGCATACTCGCAAAAAAGAGATGGACAAAGAAGCTTTCGAAGTCCTTCGAAAGTGTGAGGTAAACATTCCTTTGCTCGATGCTATTGATCAAGTTCCTAGATATTCTAAGTTCTTGAAGGAATTATGTGTGAACCATCGTCAACAAAGATCTAAGCATGTTAAAAATGAAAAAATCAATGAACATGTGTCGGCTTTGTTTCAAGATAAAATGCCTACTAAATGTAGTGATCCGGGCATGTTTACAATTCCTTGCATCTTAGGGAACACTTACTTTCCTAGAGCCATGCTAGATCTAGGTGCATCCATAAATGTCATTCCATATACATTGTATGAATCATTGAATCTTGGCACTTTGCATAAAACCGGCGTGGTGATCCAACTTGCCGACCGCTCTAATGCATACCCTAAGGGTATTGTTGAAGATGTCTTGGTGAAAGTTGACAAGTTGGTGTTCCCGGCCGATTTTTACGTTCTTGACATGGAACATGATAAATTTGCTACCCCTATTTTGTTAGGGCGTCCATTTTTGAAAACGTCAAGAACTATCATAGATGTGCATAGTGGTAGGCTTACCATGGAATTTGATGAGGATAAAATAGAGTTCAACATTTATGGTGCAATGAAATACGATGATGAGGAAACTTCTTGCAATGCTATTGATGTGATTGAGCCTTATGTGCAAAAAGTTTATGAAAATGATATTGATGATCCCTTGTTAAATGCTTTAGCCAATAGTTTACACACAAGTAATGTTCATACATATGCTTTGAGTGCTAACTTGAAGGAAAGCATTTTTGAGCTAGATACCTTTGAGGAACTTTCTCTTGATGCACCAATTTTAGACCTTGAGGTATTGAAGGGCTCGGGCAACCGACCATCTTTCAATAAACCTCCGGTGGTGGAGTTAAAACCACTACCCGAGAATCTAAAATATGCATTCCTTGGTGGTGGTGAGAAATTGCCGGTGATCATCTCCAACAAGCTCACCAAGGAACAAGAGGAAAGGTTGATGAAAGTGCTCCAAGATCATAAGGAGGCCATTGGGTGGACCATTGCCGACATCAAAGGTATGAGTCCAAGTACTTGCATGCACCGTATACTATTGGAGGATGATGCTAAACCCGTCCGACAACCTCAAAGGCGTTTGAACCCTCCAATGATGGAGGTAGTAAAAGCCGGGTGCTTAAATTGTTGGACGCGGGAATGATCTATCCAATCTCTGATAGTAAGTGGGTAAGCCCAACGCAAGTAGTGCCAAAGAAAACCGGAGTGACCGTAGTGGAGAATAGCCATGGCGAATTGATTCCCACTCGTGTCCAAAATGGATGGCGTGTTTGCATTGATTACCGAAGGTTAAATGCGGTAACAAGGAAAGACCATTTCCCTTTGCCATTTATTGATCAAATGCTTAACCGGCTTGCAGGCCACTCTTTCTATTGTTTTCTTGATGGCTATTCAGGGTACTTTCAGGTTGCCATTGCACCAGAGGATCAAGAAAAGACAACCTTCACATGTCCCTTTGGCACCTTTGCATATCGACGCATGCCTTTTGGCCTTTGCAATGCGCCAGCCACATTCCAAAGGTGTATGGTTAGCATTTTTTCAGAATATCTTGAGAAGTTTGTAGAGGTTTTCATGGATGACTTTACTGTTCATGGAAACTCTTTTGACAATTGCTTAATTCATTTGTCATTAGTCCTAAAAACTTGCATTGATAAAAACCTTGTGCTTAATTCTGAGAAATGTCATTTTATGGTAGAAAAGGGCATTGTGTTAGGGCATGAAGTGTCATCTAAGGGTATTGAAGTAGACAAAGCAAAAATTGATATCATCCAATCTCTTCCTTACCCTACTTGTGTGCGTGATGTGAGGTCTTTTCTTGGCCACGCGGGTTTCTACCGCCGTTTCATAAAAGACTTTTCAAAAATTTCTTCCCCTTTATGTAGATTGTTGCAAAAGGATGTGGAATTTGTGGTAGATGAAGGTTGTAAAAGGGCATTTGATTGTTTAAAGTCTATGCTAGTGTCGGCCCCTATTATACAACCTCCAAATTGGTCCCTTCCATTTGAGATCATGTGTGATGCAAGTGACTACGCCGTTGGTGCGGTGCTAGGTCAAAGGGTGGGGAAAATTCCCCATGCCATCTATTATGCATCCATGACTCTCAATGATGCTCAAAGGAACTACACCACAACTGAAAAGGAATTGCTAGCGGTAGTCTTTTCTTTAGAAAAGTTTAGGCCATATTTGCTTGGTACAAAGATCATTGTTTTCACTGACCATGCAGCTCTTCGTTACTTGATGACGAAGAAAGAAGCAAAGCCTAGGTTGCTCCGATGGATCTTACTCTTGAGCGAGTTCGACTTGGAGGTCAAGGACAAGAAAGGAGCTGAAAATCTAGTGGCCGACCATTTGAGCCGATTGGTGCCCAATGAGGAGTTTGGGGCCAAAGCATTGAAGGAGCATCTTCACGAAGAGTTCCCCGACGAGCAATTATTTGCTCTTGGTGTTTCTCTTCCATGGTATGCCAACCTTGTGAATTTCCTTGTCACAAGTAAGTGCCCTTCTCACTTCACAAAAGCACAAAAGGATAAGCTAAAGCATGATGCTAGGTTTTATGTATGGGATGATCCCTATGTATGGAAACATTGTGCCGACCAAGTGATTAGGAGATGCATTCCTAATAATGAAACAAACTCAATCCTTGCTTTTTGCCATTCGTATGCATGTGGTGGTCACTTTGGTGCTAGGCGAACCGCTAGGAAAGTGCTAGATTGTGGTTTCTATTGGCCTAGCTTAAATAAAGATGCATACACATTTTGCAAGTCTTGTGATAAATGCCAAAGAGTAGGAAACATCTCTTCTAGGAATGAAATGCCCCAACATTGTCCTCTATATTGTGAACTTTTTGATGTTTGGGGAATGGATTTTATGGGACCTTTCCCTACTTCCTTTGGTTTCAAATATATCTTGCTTGCGGTTGATTATGTGTCCAAGTGGGTTGAAGCAATCCCCACTCGTACTGATGATTCTAAAGTGGTTGCAGAGTTCATCAAATCCCACATCTTCTCTAGGTTCGGGGTACCCCGAGCTTTGATTAGTGATCGAGGCACTCACTTTTGCAATAGAACCATTGCCGCATTGTTGAAGAAATATGGGGTAAATCACAAAACTTCCACCGCCTATCACCCACAAACAAATGGACAAGCCGAAGTTTCCAATAGGGAAATCAAGTCCATCCTTGAGAAAACGGTTAGGCCGACTCGCAAGGATTGGAGTACTCGGTTGGATGATGGATTGTGGGCATATAGGACGGCTTATAAGACTCCAATTGGTATGTCTCCATACCGATTAGTCTTTGGAAAGCCGTGTCATTTACCGGTGGAGTTAGCACACAAAGCATATTGGGCAATCACAAGGTTCAACTTGAACTTGGACGAGGCCGGGAATGAAAGGAAGCTTCAATTGCAAGAGCTTGAGGAAATCCGGAATGAGTCCTATGAGAACGCCGCCATTTACAAGGAGAAGACGAAGGCATGGCATGACAAGATGATAATTAGGAAAACTTTTGAGGTAGGTCAAAAAGTTCTTCTATTTCAATCACGTCTTCGGTTGTTTCCAGGCAAACTGCGTTCTCGGTGGACTGGACCGTTTGTAGTTGTGAAGGTTTTCCCTCATGGAGCAGTAGAGATCCAAAGCGGCGAGGATGCCAAAATCATCAAGGTCAACGGCCAAAGGTTGAAACCGTATTACGAGGGTTTCAAATCGGAGATCCTAGAGGACAGGAATCTAGGCAACCCGGCCTACGAGTGACCTTTACCATGGAGGTACATCGTGCCGACGATGTTAAATAAACGAGTTTTGATGCTTTAAAAAGCATTTCGTCGAACAATTTCAACATTTGGAACATTACTTTCTTTATATTTATTTGATATGTACATTTCATTAAGCTTGTAAATCGAACATTATGCTAGTTTTTATGTTGTTTTTGTAGAAATAGGTTTGAAGTGGTGCAAAACGGAAAACGCCAAGGGGACATTCCTCGCGGTCCGCGAATTCATCGCGCGGACCGCGACCGAAGGTTTCGCGGACCGCGCCGAGAACGCGCGAGCCGCGACCGTGTCTCGCGGTCCGCGTCCGAAGTCTCGCGATCCGCGAGCAAGGCTGGATTTCCTGGAAATCCCTGCCACAAAAAACGACGTTTTTCGCGGTCCGCGGCTTGATCGCGCGGACCGCGACACTGTGCACGCGGTCCGCGGTTTCATCGCGCGGGCCGCGACGTTTTTCCGAGCGCGGCACGCGATTTCATCGCGCGCGCCGCGACGGTGTCTCGCGGTCCGCGAGAATGAGTGCGCGACCCGCGAAAAAACAGGGGATTTCCAAGAAATCCCTGGAACAAAAACGACATTTTTCGCGGTCCGCGGCTTGATCGCGCGGACCGCGACACTGTGCTCGCGGTCCGCGGTTTCATCGCGCGGACCGCGAAGGTTTGCCGAGCAAGGCGCGCCGAGGTTTTGCGCGCGCGACCGAGATTTTGTCGCGCGCGCCGAAGTTTCACCGTGCCGAGACGCACCACGCCGAGACCGAGTTCCAGCGCGCGACCCGCGACGAAACACTGCGCGCACCGCGACGAGGATTCGCGCGCGGTCCGCGAATTCATCGCGCGGACCGCGACGGACTGGCGCGCGGCCCGCGACGGAGGGCGTGCGACCCGCGACGAGGACCGAGATTTCTCGGAAATCGCTGGAACGAAACGGGCCATTTTCGCGGCCCGCGACGGGGTCTCGCGACCCGCGACCGAGGCTCGCGGCCCGCCACAGAAAACGCGCGATCCGTGAGGGATCGAGCCTATACTTAGCCAAAAATCTTCTTTCTTTTTCTCCTTCTTCTTCCCTATTCCCTCCCGTCCCAAACACCCTCTTCTCCGGCCACTTCCCCAATCCTTCATTCCGGCGAGTTTTGAACCAATTTCTTCCACCCAAATCAATCCCCCAAGCTTTCCAAACAAAACCCACCAAAAATCCATATCCAAAACACCATCTTTCACCCACATTGCCCAAATTCCAACCGAAACTTCCCCATTCCGATTCGCCGGATTCCGGCGACCTTTTTCCCGAACCAACTACACAAAAACCTTCCCCTCACCAACCTTAACCCTTTCCCAATCACTAATTCCAAATTCCAATTCCCAATCAAATACCCCCAAATCTTATGAACCCTAATTTTTGGATTCTTTGATTTGGTGGTGTTTCGATCAAATTGGCGATTTAATTGCATTTAATTGTTTATTTGGAATGCTACATTGCAATTTTTGAGTAATTAGGGCTTGCCGCCACTAGCTTTTCTTGTTGATTTTGATTGGGCTTGCCGCCACTAGTTGCAATTTGCTTTTTGAGTAGGGGCTTGCCGCCTTGTAGCTAGTTTAGCTGTGCTGGACTGTTGTTGAGTAGATTTTGATAATGGCACCGAGAAAAAGGTCTCGCCGAGGGGAAGCCTCTAGTTCCCATGAACCTGTGATCCCCGAATCACCCCCTCGCCAACCTAGTCCTCCCCCTGCAGAAAACCTGCCTCCTATAGACCTTATGGGACTGCAAGGTTTAGATGAGGATGCCCAACAACGGTGGAGAAAGTTGATTGGGAATGGGAAGCGAACAATCATGGAGACGAAGTTCTTGTCCTCTGAGCTACTTCAGGAGCTGGGTTTGCAGCAACCAGTTCTATTTTTATTGGATCGCGTTGGCATGAGAGGATTCATTGATCGGTCGGCACCGACCTATACCCGCTATACATTTGAATTCCTATCCACTCTAGCCAAGCACTATGACGAGGACCATGACATGCATTACATCACCTTCAGGTTGAATGATGTGGACCGCCGGATGACCTATGATGAGATCCAAGATGCTTTTGGGTTCCAATATGCAGGGGGATACAAGAATCCAAAAGAAGCTAACCCGGACGGATTTGATCTAACTTACTTTTGGAATTGCTTGTCTGGATTTCCCAACATCACAGGCACTACGAAGAATAACCACATCATACATCCAGCTGTTCGTATGGTGCACAAGCTCCTAGTGATGACGATCTTCTGCCAAGGAGAGTTGACGCACATTACTAGGGAGCAGGTCCAATGCCTTTGGACCATGTGCTGGGGACCAGAACACCCTTGTTGGGTGGACCTTTTTGTGCAGAAATGTCTGGAGGCCTCTGAGAAGACCAAGGGAAAGATACCACAGGGGGGTATGATTTCACTTCTAGCAGCTTATCTGAACATCCACCTACCTCCAGACATTCAGGCAATAGGCAAGACAGCCGAGAGAGCTCACCAGTTTTACTCCATTGCTTCTTTGGAGTTCACTAATGTCTTGGCCATGCACAAATATCCTCCTCCTAGATTCATTTGGCTAGTAGCCAAGAATCAGCACATGTACCTGCCGAATCCAGAGGCTGTACAACTGACTGGGCGCACCCGCATAGAGGATCTCACCTTGCCAACCCAGATCACAGTTCCTGCACCTACCATTGCCCTTGCCAGGCTAGAGGCACCTCCGGAGCAGTACGCTCCTCCACATCATGAGGCTCAGTATGTCACTCAGCAGCAGTTTCAAGCATATACTGAGAGGTACGAGGATGATATGGCAGTGATGTTCGCCATGATGGCATCCATGCACCCACAGGGACCAGGAGCATTTGACTATGAGGGCCATCGCAGATCGCGAGCTCAGCGCCGTCGCGACGGCTCCGGCCCCTCGCAGTGAGTCTACCCTATACCTTTTCCTTTCACTATGGTATTCATTCATATATTTAAACATTGAGGGCAATGTTTAGACTAAGTGTGGGGGAGAGGTGTAGGAATTTTGTTATTACTTTTGTTTTTGTTGCTGCTTTTGTTGCTGTTTTTACTGCTATTTTTATTACTGTATTCTTTAAAAAAAAAAAAAAAAAAAAAAAAAAAAAAAAAAAAAAAACAGCCCGGATGGTCCCAAAAATACTAGAGGATCAGGTAAAAATGAGAGGCATGCCCGGATGGTTCCAAAAATACGAGAGAATCAGGCAAAAATGAGAGGCAAAAAAAAAAAAAAAAAAAAAAAAAAAAAAAAAAACATTTTCTTTTATCTTGTTTAAATATGTAAGCTCTCAAATGTTATGTGCTTAATTATATAGAGTATACACTTGGATCTTAATCGTCCTTTCTCGAGGACGAGAAAGGTTCAAGTGTGGGGGATTTTGATAGACCCTAGATATACTCTTATTTTGTAACATTTGAGAGCTGTTTTAGATAGTATTTTGTAGATTTATATTAGACTTTTAGACCGAATCATTCATAGTGGTTTGAAATTGAAGACGTGCATTTTGATCTTGAATTGCACTTGCGATGGAGTTGAATGATTTGAAGACCTTCTATGACTGTCCTGACCGCGATTGATACATTGAAGAACCGGTCGTAGAAGTGGCGTGAAGGCACACTCTCGCAGGCCGCGAACCCTAGGTCGCGAACCGCGAGGGTGTGTGTTGCTGTTTTGAAGATGCCGAGTTTCGCGAGCCGCGAGGACCAGACGCGAACCGCGAGAGCCAGACGCGCGCGGGGCGCGAGACTCCGGTCGCGAACCAGCACGAGGACCGCCGAGGCACAGACGCGCGGGGCGCAAACCTTCGGCCGCGACTCGCGAGGACCAGACGTGCGCGAGGCGCGAACCTTCGGCCGCGACTCGCGAAGACCATGCCGAGACACGGGCGCGCGCGGGCGCGAGACACGGGCGCGAGACACGGGCGCGAGACACGGGCGCGCGTACCACGCCGAGACCGAGACACGGGCGCGCGGGGCGCGAATCCTCGGCCGCGAGCCCGGCTCGCGGTCCGCGAAGGATTTCGCGCGACCCGCGAAGGCCCTGCAAGTGGCATTTTATTTTGTTTTATTTTTGTTAATTTTTAAAGTATAAAGACAACTTATCCTCATTGTTTGAGGGATCGAATTTTTACAGAGCTTAACTCTTTTCTTTCATATTTCTCTTTGATTTTGAGCTTTGAATTCACTATGGTTTGTTGTATTGATTATGGTTTCGATTACATAACTATGGCAGTAGGCTAAACCTCTTCTTGGATATATGTGATTGGACTTCTTGTTATGGATTGAGAACATGATTCATGAAGCTTAGGAATGGTGATTTGCTATTGAATGATCATAATCTATATGTGTATTTGATGCTTGAAATGATTAGGAATGATTTCCTAGTGATAGATATGTGTTGGATATGTGTTAGATATTGCTTTTCCATGGTTAGAATGTTATCATTCTTCCTATGTATGAGTAGTAAATTAGGAATTGAATGCATGTTGTTATCAATTGTATTTGTTCTTAAGATCATTCATTAGCATTATACCTATGTCAAGTTTGTTATCAAAGTGCATGGGTAGGGTTAAGAAATATCTAATTTGAATTTATATTGATTCAATTGAACTAGTTGTTATCATCTAGTAAAATTGTCAATTGAAGTTGTGAAGATGCTTTCATTTGCATAGCTTTGGTTAAAGATAGTTCTCACTAATGTTCACCATTCTCAAGCCATCATGATATTGTTTGAGGAAAATCCTATAATAAGAAGTCACCAATCTCATATGTCCAAGTTTCTCATTCTCTTAGTTAAATCTCTAGTTAGAATAATCTTATGGTAAAGTAGTTGTAATCCTAAAAGTTCTAGTAGTTTCATTTAGTAGTGTCTTAAACAAAAACTCAACTCAAACCCCCCCCCCCCTTTGTTTACATTGCTTTTATATATGTATATATATATATATATATGCTATGAGATATACATAGAAATAACCTTCTCCCTGTGGAACGAACCTTACTTGCCATTGTACACTTAATAGTGTGGAAAGGTAGTAAGTAATCTATAAATTGTATGTTTGAGAGGTACGGCGACGACCTCCCAAGCCCGGGGACCAGAGGATGTAATACTTGCAGGAAAGAATTAATGAGAAGATGGGTTTTGTAAAAACTTTTATTCAATCATCTCTAAATCATAAGCACATAAATATGCTGTTATATTGCAAAGGAACAATTACATAGTATTTTGCAAAGTTTTCCTATCTATGCGTTGCTATACCCACTTAGGGCCCGAGCCGGAAGCACCATCAGGGTTACCCGGGCGGAAACCCCCTCCGAAAAACTGAGAAGACAGGATATCTTTGGCAAAGCAGGCATCCGGAGCTTGATTCCAAGCAAGTTCTTCCTCCAACTGCTCGGCATCCTCTTCGTTCAGCTCTGGGATAGGAACAACCACAGACCCTTCTGGAAGTGGTTCCGCCAGACGCGTCCTTCTTACCCCGGCAGAAGTAACAAACTTGTATTTAGGAAATAAGTCAGCTGCACCCTTACCCTTTTCTTCTCGGCTGATGCGGGTGCCCTCGACGGTCTTCACTCCCTTGGTGGTAACCCCAGAAGCGGAAATCTCTTGGACACGCCTTATCCGGTGAGCTACTTCTTCCGGGTCAATAGACACTGACATATCCTCATACCTCTCGTATGCCACATCTACCTCCACCCGGGTAGGGACTCGGCGAAGACTGGAAGGATAAGGCTCAGCTTCTCCCGCGGCTATCTTATTATGTCACTCCACTGCGTCCAGATATGCCCCGTGACGAGGGGCCCCCTCTCCAAATTTCCCCAGGTTAGCTTCCATACGTTCGATCGTCCTACGAACCCCGGCTAGAATGTCAGTAAGAGGAGACACCCCAACAAAGCCAACCTTCAGACCTAGAAGGTGGTAAGATAGCCGGACGACCAATAAAGCATCTTGAAGGACCCTATTCCAATGGGTGAGGGATCGATTCTCCTTCTCCAGGTCGCACAGTAGCCTATTCTGCGCCGAGCGGGTCTCCAATTTCTTAAGTTTTTCCTGCGCCCGCTCGAGTTCACCCCACACCATACCTAGCTCATTGGCGGTGCGATACTGAGAATCGTCATGAAGGGCCTGCAGGTAAGCAATTGTTTGGTGAAATTTAGGGCTTCCCTCATGTGGTTGGAGGCTAGGTCAAAGCAGTGATTTAGCGACCCAAACTTGTTCTCAATTGCCTTGAGAAATGACACCAACACCTGAATTGACCCAAACTCCTGAAGGAATGAACACAACCCCGCCTCAGCCATTGCCCGGTTACCCTGGTTGCCTCCAAACCTCCAGTGAACCAGTTTCCTCTGAAGGAATGAGCATTGGAGGCACCCGGCGCGGGAAAGGGAGAAGTTGGCACCAGAAGAACTATTGGGATGAGGAAAGATGTAAGGCACTGGCCTCGACGGGAGAGTACCCCTTAAGTGGCGTTCAGACTACAAAAGAGAATAATTCCATTAAAAAGGAGAACTTTATATTAATCAAAACGGGCGCTAAGGCCAAGTTCTACATATACCCCCCCCCCCCCCGGGGAGGTAGGTTACAGAAGTACTTAAAAAGTTTTACAAAAAAAAAGTAGGCAAGAGACAAGGGTGTACATTGTCTTCAGCGGGGTTCCTTTTCCCCGGGGCAGCGTGAGCCCTTTCCAACCTTCGCTCTAACTCCGCGATATCTTCAGTAGTCCACTCCAGGCCTTGATAAGCAGGGGCGTCCACCTTGGGCTCATCCTCGGATCGCCCGGGGAATCCCACCTTCCGGGTAGCCTTCTGGGATTTGTATAGCAGGTCGTCATGACCCTCGCCTAGACCTACTCGGCACTCGCCCTCCTGATCATGGACTGCTCGGTACCTAAAGTTATCGGGCACGGCGCAGTATTCATGATAGTGCTCTGCCCAATGGGGCGTCTCCGGGATTACCGCATAAGTGTTGTAGTCTTCCGGGCCAGGGTCAGGAAAAGAAGCCTCTCCAATCTCCAGAAGCTTCACCTTCTTGATGTCTGAGGCAGAAGGGACCCGGGAGGACATCTCTAGTGATTGCCATAGCTGGGGCACCAGGCTCTTCAGATCCGCCTTCTGGAGGGACCTCCAGCGATGGTTCAACAGATCGTTCACCTTAGGACGGTAGTATGACGCTTGGGCGTCGAGACGAGCGAGCCCCGAAAGCCACCCCCGCAGATTACGGTACATCTCGTGGCAGGCGTCCGTACTTGCCGCATCGGCGATACCCTCCAGCTTCTTGTCAAACTCAGCGGATCGGAGGACCTTCTGGGTCACAGCGTCCAAGGCCTTCATTTGCCCACCTTTCTTCTCCTTCTTGAGGGAGGAATACTTCTTCTCCACCTCCGCTAGCTTCTTTTCTTTGTCAGCCAGCCTCTTTTCCTTCTCGGCCAGTCTCCTTTGGGACTCCTCCAGCCGGGCCTCAAGGCCATCTTGCCTGGCCAACTACTCCTTAGTCTCGCGAAGATCTTTCTCCATCTTGGCGAACAACCCAGCACTGTACTTGGAATAGGTTCGGTTCCGGGGTAAAGGACTTTCTCCTGGGCAAACCAAAGTCCACCAAGGGGTACCCTTCAAAGGGTTTCTTCAGCTGTGACTCCCGGATTTACCCCATGTCTACCTGGAACGACTCTCTCCTTCCAGAAGACAAAAAACCCCTCTCCTCTCTCCCTGTCATTGTGACCAGTGATCACAACCTCCTTCGTAAAAGAGAAAAGCCCTGGAAAGGACGCATGAGCACGCCGCAAAGCATAGAAGGAGCGGAAAAGAAGTAGGGAGGGAGGAATGGCGCATCTGGCACAGTTAAGCAGGAAGGCCATTATTAGTACAACCTCATTGGGGTGTAGCTGAGCCGGGGCCATTTTGTAGAAATTTAAGATTTCTACAACTAGAGGAGGAAAGGGGAGACTAAGACCATACTAGAAGTGGATCCTAGGAATACACGCAACGCCCCGTTCAGAGACCTCCGTAGGGAGCTTAGAGAGTGAGGCATTCAGAGGAAGGGGAATGAAGGATCGCTTCGCTAAATCTAGGACGTCCCTATCTAGAGAAGGGGGATCCCCGGAAACACCCGAAAAGCGAAGGCCAGAGGGCTTCACCCCATGGGTAGGGCCCCGGGGAATCCCCTCACCAGCTTCTTCGGCGAATACCTCCTTATCCGGTTCTTCCCGAGGGGGACTAGAATGCCCATCTGGGAGTGAACCCGCCCCGTTGGAGGACACAACACCCTGGACGTTTTCCCGGGACGTGCTTAAAGCATCCGAGTGAGTACCCGAGGAAGAGCCCGGAGAGGGGTTTGGACTGGCGGGGGTCCTGAATTGGAGCCCGTATTGATTCTGGATTCCCTCGGTATCTAAGGAAGAAGCGGTGAGATGCAGGGAACTCATTTTAGAATAGAGGGCGGAAGAAGCAGAGAAGAGGAAGATGATTAGAGCTTACTTGTTAAGAGAAAGCGGAGCGTATGGAAATTATTTGAAGAAAGTAATCTTATGAAAAGGTGGGTCAGACCCCTTATATAGGCAGATGAATAGGAAACGACACCTTAAAAGAAGGAAAAGCAATTGCAACACGGTAAACGAGGTATTGATCAATGTAGAATAAGGAAAGGCGGCGTCAGATATTGATTTCAATACGGTTGGGTCCTACAAAAAGAAATAATAATAATAAATATAGAAGAGGAAGAGCGTATGAGACCAGTCCCCCGTATCGCAGAAACCCGGGTGACCGGTCTGGGGGGCTAGTGATAATACCGGCCCAACAACTTGCTGGGCCGGGAAAAGGGCTCACGGCCCAGGGCTAAAAGGAAGCAGTGCCTTTCCCGCGAGAGGCACGTTCGGACAAGGAAAGAGGACGGATAGTGACAAGGAGAAGTGGTCCTGACCCTTATCCAAAGCAGGCAACCTCAACTATAAATATCGGTCTCAAACATTGAACAAGGTATGTGACTTATATCTCTTTACCTTATATATTGAGAGAATTTCCGTACATTTTCCCCTCATCGCTATCCCCATCTCATCATCACGCCGGAGCTTCTTCCCCGGGAAGCCTCCCTGGGATTTTTTTGCAGGACTGGTGCGGGCATACTTGGAAGGAAGCCCGATTAGTGTTGATACCTGGGGAACCGGCGGATTTTGGTAGCATCATCCTTCTCTAGATAGGGATGTTTTAGATTTAGTTAAACGTTCATTTATTCCCTTCCCTATGAATGCTTCCCTTTCTAAGATCCCCCGGGAATCTCCGAGCGGGGGGTCGCGTGTATTCCTAGGGTCCACTTTCAATACGGGCTCAGCCTCCCCTTCCCTCCTTTATTCACCAAAATTTTCAATTTCTACAAGATGGCGCCGGCCCAACTACACCCCAATGAGGTCGTGTTAATAATGGCCTTTCTACTCAACTGTGCTAGATGCGCCGTTCCTCCACCCCTTCTTCTTTTTTGCTCCTTTTACGCTGTGTGACGCTCACACGCTTCCTTTTCGAGTGTTTTCTCTTTCACAATTCGTTCCGGGATGTAGGATTTCCTCACGGGTAAACCTAAATCCGCCAAAGGGTACCCTTCGAAGGGTTTCTTCAGCTGCGAATCCCGGGTGTATCCCATGCCTCCCTGGAACGATTTTCTCCCCCCTGATGACCTCTTCACTCTTCCGCGCATCTCCGCTGTGTGGCCGGCTGGAGGTGCCTATTTAAGGGCTTTAGTTCTTACCCTCTCTTTCTTGTTTGTTATGGTGAGTTCTAACTGTGTTTTTGTTTTATTTGGTTTCGGTTCAACCTTCTTTGTACGCAGACGCCATGACGTATGTGGAGGGACCGTCCGGGGAAGATTGTCGGCAAGGAAATCCTTGCTCAAGGCAGCTAGCCCCATTTGAGCAACAAGTGGCTCCCCCGCCCGGGTCATTCCCCACCGAGAATCCGACCATTATCCCGCAGAGGTCCCGCCAGCAGCAACGACCTCGCCAGCAGAACCCCCCGGGTCATCTTCTTCTCTGGCTGCCCCTGCAATTCTTGCGGCTCCTACCCGGTCGTCCTCCACTCCCCGGCGGAAATCCTTCATTAGCCATTCAGACTATAGCGGCGGGGCCAATTTCCGATTTAAGCGACCGCCTTCTAATGAGCTTAAGGGCTCTCCCCCGCGCTCCCGGCAGAGATCAGAGGATATTCCTCCTCCTCCTCCTTCTCCTTCTCAGATTACTCCCCCGCAGGCTGGTTCTTCTCAAGCCGTCCCCGAGGAGAAGGAATAGGTAGCTTATTCTCAACTCTCTTATGCAAAGCTTTCGTTCTACCGGGTATACTTACCCTTCTTTGTTTTTCGCAGAGCATTACTTTTACCGATTCCCTCCTGGCGGATTCCCAATTCACTGAGGCGCTCAACCGAACTTACTCCAAGTATAGCGCTGGGCTATTCGCCAAGGTGGAGAAGGAGCTCCGGGAGGCCAAGGAAAGATTGGCCGGGCAAGGTGACTTAAAGGCCCGGCTCGAAGAATCTCAAAGGAAGCTAGCCGGGAAGGAGAAGAAGTTAGCTGATGTGGAAAAGAAGTATAGTTCCCTCAAGAAAGACAAAAGGAGTTCCCATATTGAGGCCCTAAACACTGTCACCCAGAAGCTTCTTCGCTCGGAGGAGTTTGAAAAGAAGTTGGAGGGAATTGATGCCGCGGCCAGCGCTGATGCCTGCCACGAAATGTACCGCCGCTTGTGAGATTGGCTGTCCGGGCCCGCACGCCTTGATGCATATGCGTCTTATTACCGGCCTAAGGCCAATGATTTCCTGAACCACCACTTCCGGGCTCTCCAGAAGGCTGGCTTGGAAAGCCTAGTGCCACAGCTGTGGCGGTCATTGGAGACGTCCTCCCGGATTTCCTCCGCCTTTGACATCAAGAAAATCAAGCTCCCGGAGATTAGTGAGGCTTCTTGTCCCGACCCCGGCCGCGAAGAGTTCAATGTTTATGGGGTTGTTCCAGAGACACCTCACTGGGTTGAAGGCTACAATGAGTTCTACGCTGTGCCTGATAACTTCGGGTACCAGACCTTCCAGACAGACGATGGTGAGCTCCGTGTGGGCCTTGGTGAGGGGCTTGATGACTTGCTATACCAATCCCGGAAGGCTACCCAAAGAGTAGGATTCCCCGGGCAACCATCAGATAAGCCCACGGTGGACGCCCCCGCTTATTTTGGCCCAAAGTGGACTGCTGAGGACCTTTAGGAGCTGGAGCGGAGGTTAGAGAGAGCTCATACTACTCCGGGGGGAAGAGACTACTGCAGACAATGTATAATCCTAGTACTTAGCTTTCAGTGTAATTTTTTTTAAAAAAAATTTCCTTGTAATTTGCCTCTCCGGGAGGTATATGTAGAACTCGGCCTTAGTGCACATTTTGATAATATAAATTTCTACTTTTATTGAAGCATCTTTTTCTCCTTTTTGTAGTTTGAGCGCCATCTAGGGGAACTTCTCCTGCGGGGACCAGTTCCTTATACATTTCCCCACCCTAATTCTTCTTCCGGTACCTACTTCTTCCTCCTCCGGACTCGGTGCCTCCAATGCTCATTCCTTCAAAGGAAGCTGGCGCACTGGAGGTTTGGAGGTGATCAGTCCGAGCGAGCTATGTCCGAGGCGGGGTTGAATTCTTTTCTTGACGAATTTGGGTCGATTCAAGCTTTGGTATCATTTCTAAAGGCGGTCAAGAACAAGTTTGGGTCCCTGAACCATTGTTTTGATTTAACCTCCGACCATATGAGGGAAGCCTTAAACTCTCATCAAACCATTGCCGAGCTTCAAGCCCTTTATGATGATTCCCAGCATCGCACTGCTCGAGAGTTAGGTATGGTATGGGGGGAACTTGAACGGGTGCAAGAGAAACTTAGGAATCTCGAGACCCGGACGGCTCAGAATAAGCTGATCCATGACTTGGAGACAGAGAACCGTTCTCTTACCCACAAGAATAGAGTTCTTCAGGACGCTCTGTTGGTTGTTCGATTGTCCTACCATCTTCTTGGGCTTAAGAAATGATTAGTTGGAGTATCTCCCCTTACGGATATCCCCACCGGGGTTAGTAGAGTAATCAGGCTCATGGAGGCCGAGCCGGGGAAGTTCGGGGAGGGAGCTCCTTACCATGGGGCGTACCTTGATGCCATAGAGTGGCATCGTAAGATAGTCGTCGGGGAAGATGAACCTTATCCTCCGATCCTTCGTCGAGTTCCTGCCCGGGTAGAAGTAGACATGGCGTACGAACGATATGAGGATATGTCGGTGTCCCTAGACCCATATGAGGTGGCGAGCAGGATCAAGCGTGTCCAGGACATTTCCTCCTCCGGGGTTACTACTAAGGGGGTGAAGACCGCAGAGGGTGCCCGCGTCAGCCGGGAGGTAAAAGGTAAAGGCGTGGCCAACTCTTTTTCTAAGTACAAGTTTGTCACCTCCACCGAGGTGAGGAGGATGCGTCTGGCGGAACCACTCCCGGAGGGAGCTGTAGTCGTTCCCATCCCAGAGCTTAATGAAGAGGAAGCTGAACAATTAGAAGAGGAGCTAGCTTGGAACCAAGCTCCAGATGCCCGCTTTACTGAAGACATTCTATCTTCACAGTTCTTCGGAGGGGATTTCCGTTCGGGTAACCCTGAGGGTTCTTCTGGTTCGGGCCCTAAGTGGATATAGCGATGTATAGATAAGAAAACCTGTGTAGTATATTAGGTAGTTATCTTTCATGCCTGCAAATCTGTTTGCTTGTAATTTTAAGAATCAAATAAAAGTTTCGAAAATCACTCTTTTCATTAGTGCTTTTTTTTTTGCAAGAAAATATTACATCTTCTGGTCCTCGGGCTTTATTCAAGCTCCGGGTCCTTTCTAGCGGGACACCCAAATGGGAGCTACCCATGGGTCCCTTTTACAACCCTGTCTTTCTATCTCTCTAGGCCCGGAGTGTGGCCAAACGCTGAGGCTTCCTCTGGGCATATCCATGCTTCTGGGAGGGGGCATATCCATGCCTCAGTAGCTAAGGCTTAAGTGGGGCACTCTACTTCCCGTAGAACCTTCTTAAGTTAGCTACATTCCATCTCCCGGGGACTATCTTCCCTTGTTTGTCCTCAAGCACATAGCTTCCTCCTGGATATGCTTCTTTCACCTTGTAAGGCTCTTCCCAGTTGGGTGCGAGTTTCCCCTCCGGGACTTGGTGGCTCTTGTCATTCCGCCTCATCACCTGGTCTCCCGGGGTGAAGACCTCCTTTTGGACTCTCCTATCATGATATCTCTTTACTCGTTCCTTCACCTTTGCCTCCTAAAGTTCGACATTCTCTCGCTTTTCCTCTAAGAGATCCAAGTCGAGGCGACGTCCGGTATCTTCCTCCTCCGGGTGCTGGACTTGGGTCCGGGGGCTTAGGATCCCGATTTCCGCGGGAATTACCCCCTCCGATCCATATACCAAGCAGTACGGAGACTCTCCTGTAGCCAAGCTTTCCGTGGTTCGGTGAGCCCAAAGGACGCTGGGAAATTCCCATATCCAATTCCCCCGGGCACCTTCCAGGCGGGCTTTCAAGCCGTTGATGAGGGTGCGGTTGGTGACTTCCACTTGTCCATTCGCCTGGGGATGATACACAGATGTCAACTTCTGCTCTATACCATACTTGGTGCACCACGACTTGAAGGGGTCATTTTCAAATTGTGCCCCATTATCCGTGACTATGATCTTGGGGATACCGAATCGGCAGATGATGTTCTTCCACCATAACTTGATACAAGTTAACCCCCGTATGTTGGTGAGCGGTTAGGCCTCCACCCACTTGCTGAAGTAGTCGATTGACACGATCAAGTACATGGCTCCTCCCGGGGTGGTAGGGAATGGTCCTACCAAGTCAATCCCCCATCTACTGAATGACCAGGCTCCTGTAACTCCTATCAACTCCTCCCGGGGAACATGTATTAATCAATGGGGAAAAGGTTTGGCATGGAAGACATTCCTGAACATATTTTTCCGCATCCTTAAAACAGTGTCGGCCAATAATATCCCAGCCTTAGGATCTTTCTTGCCATCGTGCGGCCTCCCTGGTGGCTTCCATTGGATCCTTCATGCACCTTCCGGACAAGATGCTGGCCTTCTGCTCTCTCCACACACTTGATTAAAGGTTGGAGGTATCCTCTCTTGTATAGCTCTCCACCTTGCACCACATACTTTGGTGCTTTGACCCTCAACTTCCTTGCCTGCAATATGTCCTCCAGGGAGATTCCCTCCTCAGGAACGAGAGAATCATTCCAAGAAGGCATAAGGTACACCCGGGCATCACATAGAAAGAAACCTTTCGAGAGGTATCCTTTGGCGGATTTAGGCTTGGAAATGATAAAGTCCTTTATCCCGGAGCGGATGGTGAAAGAAAAAACGCCCGGGAAAAAGGTATGCGCCTTCCGCAAGGCATAGAAGGATCGGAAGAGCAAGAGAGAAGGGGGAATGTGGCACCTGGCGCAGTTAAGCAAAAAGGCCAGGATTAGAACAACCCCGTTAGGATGTAGTTGGGTCGGGGCTACATTATAAAATTGAAGAATTTCAAGAAAAAGAGGAGGGAAAGGTAGGCTAAGCCCGTATTGAAAGTGTATTCGCGGGATGCACGAAACCGCCGCTCGGAGACCCCCGGAGGAAGTTTAGAAAGAGAAGCGTTTAAAGGAAGGGGAATAAAGGAACGCTTGGCTAAATCCAAGACATCCCTATCTAGAGAGGGAGAATCTCCAGGGACATCATAAAATTTGATACCTACCGGGCGCACTCCGTAAGTGAGCCCCCGGGGAATGTCATCACCGGCTTCCTCGCCAAATGCCTCCTCATCCTGATCCTTGCGGGGATGATTAGGATGCTCGGCTAGGTGCGGACCTGCCCCGTCCGAGGGAAACGCACCCGGGACGACTGGCTCCCGGGGCGTACTGAAAACCTCGGAAGAGGTGTCCGGGGAGGAAATCATATTGTCATCGGCCCGGAATTGAACCTCAAATTGATTTTGAACTTCCTCGGTGTCCAAGGAAGAGTTGGAGGGAAGAGGGGAAGTCACGATGGGAGAAAATGAGAGAGATTTAATGCTTACTTGATTAAGAGAGCAGAGCGCCTGGAGGATTTTGGGGAGAGCGAAGCTTAAGGAAGGAGGATTCAGGCCCTTATATAGGCGGATGAATAGGAACGACACCTCAAAAGAAGGAAAAGCAATCATGACACGGTAAACTAGATACTGATCAAGGCGGAATAGAGAACGGCGGCGTCAGAAATTAATTTTCGCACAGATGGTTCCTACCAAAAGGAATAATGACAGAGGAGGAGGGCATGAGACCAGTCCCCAGCGTCGCAGAAACCCGGATGACTGGTCTGGGGGGCTAGTGATGATACCGGCCCAGCACTCTGCTGGGCCGGGAAAAGGCCCAGGGCCCAAGACCGGAGGAGCAACACCTTTCCCGCAAGGTAGCACGTCCGGACAAGAGAGAGGACGGATGGCGACAAGGAGAAGTGGTCCTGAGTCTTATCCAACGCAAGCAACTCAAGCTATAAATACTAGTCCCCAAACAGTGAGTAAAGTAGGTGATTTATATCTCTCTACTTATATTGAGGGCTCCTTCCGTACGTTTTCCCTCCATCGCTATCCCCATCTCATCACACGCCGGGGCTTCTTCCCCGGGACACCTCCCGAGAATTGTTTTGCAGGGTTGTGGCAGGCTGACTCTGAAGGAGACCCGGATAACGTCGGTACCCGGGAAGCGGGCGGATTTCGGTAGCATCAGGCATCAAAGAGGGAGACCCTCTTTCTCCTTTTCTTTTTAACATTTTTTCTAAGGCTTTCACTATGAGCATTTCTTTTGTTTTTGAAATTGGCAAGTTGCACTACTATAACCTTCCTAGAAATGCCATCAACATCTCACATTTATCATATGCTGATGACACTGTGATTTTCATGAAAGCATCAAAAATCAGTCGCATCACACTTAAGGCCTTTTTGGTACAGTTTGAATTAAATTGTTACTGAGCAAAAAATCAATTTTGAAAAAAGTGATTTTTATGTGGGTAGAAATGCATCTGTAGCTAAAATACATCAGATTAGGAACATATTAGGTATGAAACAGGGAACTTTTCCATTTAAATACCTTGGATGTTCAATCATCCAAGGTAGAGCCTTGAACATCCATTTCCAACCTGTGGTGGAAATGGTGGAAAAAAGGCTCAATAACTGGAAAAATAAATGGTTGTCTGCAGGAGGAAAGCTAACTCTTATCAAATCTTGCATATACTCACTTCCTTAGCACATTTTTTCAGTCCTGTCTCCAACTAAGCATATCATCAAGGTCATAATTAGAATGATCTCAATTTTCTTCCGGGGAGAATCTGATCTGAAACCAAAGAAGACCTGGAAGAAATAGAATAACATGTGTTTTCCTATCTCTCAAAATGGGCTTGGTTTTAGATCATTTTCTACCATCATTTTAGCATGCTCTGTAAAGCTTTGGTGGAAATACCAAGCTGCAACAGCTCCATGGACTCTTTTCATTGCATCTTTACCATGCTCATATAGAACATCCCCTGCATGGAAAAGGATTTGTTTAGTTGATGAGTTTGCCACTCAGCACATTAGGATCCTTCATGGCTCTAGTACATGTAGCTTCTGGAATTCCAAATGGACCCAATGGGGGACATTAATGGAACTTATTCCTCCTACACAAACCAACATCCCAATAAATGCTTCAGTGGCAGACTTCATCAACAACAAAAATCTTTTTCTACCTTCCATATCTCCATTCCTTCCAACTGACATTGTTAACTTCTTACAGGAAACCACCATCATGGATCACAGAGAGGACATGCTAGTATGGAAGCCTGACCTAAGAGGAAAGTTTACTTTCAAATCAGCATACATTTTGCTCAAAGAACAAACAGGTACTTCACAATCTCTTCATAAACTGTGGGATAGGAGAATTCCTAAAAAAGTTTCTATATTCATGTGGAGGATTTTAGCTCTCTCCTACCATTTGAGAATGACTATCACACTATGGTTTTCAGTTTGCTTCCAAATGTTGTTTTAGTAATGAACAAGATTCCATTGATCATTTTTTTTAATGAATGCCATTTACCTATGCTAGTCTGGAACAATGCTTTAAGATTGGTTGGTATTAATGATCAAAATTTTCATAACATTTGGGGTAGATTATCATATTATCTATCTTTCTTTGGTTTAACAAAGCTGCAATCCATCATAACTCACAACATAACATCATATATCTACTGGAGTTTATGGAAGGCAAGGAATAAGATGCTCTTTGAAAATTTGAAACCTAGTTTTAATCTGATAATGAGAGAGATCAAAGAAATGGTGTTTTATTCCTTCATTGTTAAACCAGTTCACATAGATAAACAATTTGACATTGACTTGTTTTCTAACAATATTTTACCTCTGTGCACTAAAACACCTAAACCTAAGATCATCACTTCAAAGTGGAATAAACCAACACATGGTTTAAAAATGAATGTTGATGCTTCTTGGGTAAATGGTAAGGCTGGACTAGGATTCATCTAATTTAGGGGATGTTGTAGTTGCTGCAGTTTTGTTTACAGAAGCTTCCAATCCACTTGAGGCTGAACTCAAAGCTATAAAACATGTTTATAAAACATGGTCATCTTATAGAGCTCCATGCTTTTATCATTGAATCTGACTGTCTAGTTGGAGTTTCCATGATCATTAATCCAATAACTGCTCAATGGAAACTCTTTAATCTAGCTGATGAAACTCATAGGTTAGCTGGTCAAATACTGTACAACATGTTTTTAGGGAGGCTAATCATGTAGCAGATCCTCTATCGAAACACTCCCTAAAAAACTCTTTTTCAGGCACAATCACAAACACCATCCCCCAAAATATCAGAACTCTTATTGCCATGGACCTTCATGGTCCTCCAAATATTAGAATTATGAGCCAATAATTCTGTACTGGTACTGATGATTTCTTCTCTTATGACAGGTACACACTAAGCTGCTAGCTGAAAATTGTTAATGGAGAGGAATTGCTCTACAACAAATGGCCACACCCCACATGATTGTTTGAGCTGCATCACAATGATCACAGCAACCAATGATGCTTCATTTGAGAGTTTAAGGACTGAGATACTTGGCTTTCCAAAGGCTGATTTGTGTCTCATTGTGATTCACTAACAAGTAAGTGGAAGGCTAGGTCTCATCTTCCCTCTCTCAGCTTATTTTTGACATAGAATGAGCTTCTTCTACTAATTCATTCTTTTTGGTGGGTAAATTTTGACCCCTGTGTAGTTCTACTACACCACAAAGCACCCCATTAGGGGATAAGTCTTTTAAAGCCTCCAAGACTTGCCCTGTTTTATGTTTTGTTATTTTTCTTTCCTAATGTAAAAACTCTTAATCTTTATGGCTTGGGGAAGCCAATATATAGCCCCATCTACGGTGGTGGTTTGCTTAAAAAAAAAAATTCATACCGTTTCACGTGAATTACTCAAATTTAGCTGTGATTTTTGGTATGGTTTTCTGTTGCAATTGCGTCGATACGTGTCTTCTCCAAATCGCGCATGCAATTGCGTCGATACGTGTCCCATGCAATTGCGTCGATACGTGTCTTCTCCAAATCGATACGTGTCTTCTCGAATATTTGGTTTTCTGTTTACGATTCAATCGATATCCATTCTGATTTTTTTTATAAACTCTTCTAAAGTTGTGTGCCATCAATCAACGTTGCTAAGTTTCTTCTGGGTTTTCATCTTTCACGCACTACACCAAAATTCTCTTCCTCTCATACAATCACTAATTCCATTATGTCAGTAGATATCCATAACAAATCAAACGACGGCGATCTCAAACTGTACGAATTGCCGGATGCGTGCATTTTCAGTGCCTTAGCCCTCACCACCCCTAAGGACGTTTGCAGGCTCGCGTTGGTGGCCTCCTGGTGCCGCCCCTTCGCCTCCTCCGACTTTGTCTGGGAAAGCTTCTTGCCGGCCGATTACCGTGACATCCTCAGCCGCTCGCCGGAGGGCCTCAAGTTGCTCGAAACCCCCATGTCCAAGAAGGAGCTATACCTTCATCTCTGCCATCACCCCCTTCTCATCGATGATGGGACCAAGGTTATTTCTTCCTTAATTTCTCGATTGATTATATTGTTTTGATACTAATAATGGTTGATTTGATGTCTGTTCTTTCAATTTTCAGAGCTTTACCCTGGATAAAGCCACTGCGAAGAAACGGTTCATGCTGAGCGCCAAAGCCCTCTCAATCGTGTGGGGTAATACACCGGCGTACTGGAAATTCGTTACCCGGGATGACTCCAGGTTTCTGAATTTCTTGTTTATTTTCTGTTATCTGTGTTGTAACTTGTAACCGCTCTGAATCTTAACAATCAAACGAAATTTTGTGATTCAGGTTCAGCTCGGTGGCGGAGCTGATCATGGTGTGCTGGCTTGAGATCCAGGTCTTGCTAAGCACCAAGATGCTGTCACCAAACACCAAGTACGCAGCCTACCTCGTCTACGAGCTCAAATCTGGGTTCTACGGGTTCGAACATCCACCGGCGGAGGCTAGGATGGGGCTGAGAGGAGATCTGTTGGAGAACCGGTTGGTTCACCTGGATCCCGACTGCTCTGTATCTGGAGTCGTCATGAGGCCAAGGAGGCATATCTCGAGGTGGTGGGGGAGGCGCCACTACTTTCTGGATGATGATGAGGAGACAGAGGCGGTGGAGGCAGAGGCTGCGGCGGCTGAGACTTCATCAGCATCAGCGCCAGCCCGGTCATCCAAGCGGAGGAGCGATGGCTGGATGGAGGTCAAGCTTGGGGAGCTGTACGTGAAGGGAGATGAAGATGCTGATATCGAGATCAAGTTGGAGGAGATCAGTGGTGGCAACTGGAAGGGCGGTCTCTGCGTCGAAGGGATCGAGATCAGGGCCGTGGTGGAGTAGTCACTCAATCTCATGCTTTCATCTTCTTTCATCTTCTGGTGTTGTAAGTTTTAGTGCTCTGTTCTTAAGTCTCACCGTTGATGTAAATAGCAGTGTGCTTATGTTATGTTATTTTGGTTCATGTAATAGCTAAATCTGCCTGAGGGAGCAGTTTGTGTTTTTGTTTCAGACTTGTCTAATAAAAGTATGAAGCTTTTGTTTGATCTTGTTCTTCCTATCAGACTAGAGATGATCCGAGGAAGATGATGACTAAACAGTAAAACTAGGAGTGGGAAAGTTTTAACCAGAATCTAAACAGTAAACACTAGAATGATCTTGTAAACCACACTACTCATTGCAGGACAAGGATAAAAATAGAAAAGGAGTCAGAGAGATGACGGAAAGGCACCTTGCATGTATACCAAAATGGCAAACTTACAAACAGAAAACCAAAATAATTAGTCACAAAGTTGATATACATAGAAGAAATATCGTCCGCCAAAATTTTATGAAGCGAGATTGAACATGAGCTCAACATATGAAGGATTATTTTTTTAATGTTGACTGGAGTAAAAGAATCGAGATTAAATATGAGATTAAATATGAGATTAAACGAATATTACTTTACTAAAAGTAAGAGAAATGGAATTTAATGGAATTTACACATGAGCTGATGGATTTAAATATGAAATGGATATTTGAATGAGTGTTCATATTCATACGGGCTCAACAATTCGTGACAGTTTGGCTTGAGAAACATGGCTTGCAAATTGATTCAGCAGTATCAATTACACCTGAGAGATTAAGAGTATAGTAGAAGACATCATATGTCTAATACATGCGTCTTCCTCCTCCCGTTATTTTGTTGTTAAAGTTAATAGAACGTTATAAGTTGTGAACACAACATGACCTATATTCATGTGGAGCGATCGTGACTTTTTACGTTGAACTCTTTGAATTTTTTTATAAACTCCTCTAAAGTTGTGTGCCATCAATTAACAATTACGTGAAGAGATAAGGTGTTGTGTAGATTTTTATAATTTTTATTAATTATAAAAATTAGCATGCATTTATCCGCTCGAGGTTATTTTAATTTTCTTTTTTTTTAAAAAAAATACTTATCCATTTATTTCTTTTAACATAAATACATTCAAAATAAAATTAATTAAGAAATTTGAATTTCTAATATACCAATTTAACATACAATCCTAATTTTTTTATTAGGATTGTATGTTAGATTGGTATATTAGAAATTCAAATTTCTTAATTTAAATATTATATTTTATATATGTATACATACTTTCACATTCTTGTTTTATGCAACTTAGATCAAGTCCAATAGTTTTTCTATAATAGAGATTTTAATCAAATTTGGAGATTTTGACAAAATTTTCAATCCAACCGAATCTCTATACTATTTTCCATAATTAAAAAATGAGGAGAAAGAAAAAAACTCTAAATATGCTGATTGTGAATGAAATTTTAGAGAACAAACTTTATGATATATTTACTAAAAATAGGAATTTAATTTACCTTTCCAACTCTCATCAAATTCTACAACACACAATTTGCAGATCAATTCAAATAATTTAGAGTTACTGTTGGACTTAAGGAAAAAAAATATAGAGATTATTGACTTTCATTTTGTACTTTAGAAAATTTTATAAAATATCTGTTGGACTTGCTCTTATAGAATGAATAATATTTAAACTAAACAATGTTTAACTTAAAATCGCCATGATCATTGGATTCAATTTTAATTTTTTGGAGATTTGAAAATTTTCTTATACTTAGCCTAACTTTTTATATAAAATAAGTTATTAGATAGAGAAAGTCTCAAATAAGGGCAACCCAAAAATATACCATTTTCTACAAGATTGAAGTTACCAAACAATTATTTTAATTACTCCCTCCGTCCCATATTTATGTGTCCAATTGCTTTTGGCACAATTTTTTAAGAATGTGGCACTAATGTGGATGGTGTGGTTGGTGAAGTATGTGAGAGAAGTTTGATAGTTTATATTAAAAAAATTTGCCAAAAAGAGAAATGGGTAATGATGTGGGGTAATGGTACTGGGATAATATTTAGGGACTCTACAGGTTCTTTTATACTTGCAAGATCCTTTTATGTTAACTCCCTCTCCCCTCTGGATGCAGAATTACAGGCTATTAGTTTAGGCATCCAAATTGCACATCTTCTTAAGCTGTTTGTGTTCTTTGTTGAATCAGACTGCTTAAATGTTGTCTCTATGATCCACGATCAGAACAAGGCCCCCTGGAATATGTTTTCTCTTGTAGAATCCATATCTAGTAACCTCTACCCTGCTGTCCTCACTCATACTCTTAGGCAGGGAAACTGTGTAGCTGATCTCCAAGCCAAACATGCTTTGAAAAATCATCAAGATGCAGAGTATAATTTTCATACTCTTCCAGTCAAAGTGATAGGAGCTTTAATTTTAGATAAAATTGAGCTCCCTTCACTGCGCATCCAGAACTAGATACTGCTGATCCTTTTGCTGTTTTTTGCAGAAATAGCACTCAAGGTTCTAAGCTGCACTCCAAACTGCACTCCAGTTTTTGCAGAAATTGCAGAAACTATTCCTACACCAATCCAAGCTGCTCAACAAAGATGCACCCCAAGGACATTGTAACTCTAGTGCTGCACTTTCCACCTGGTCAAATAAAATGGGAAAGATTTCATCCATTGGCTGAATTGGGATTTTGTGTTTGCTCATGAAATCACTGACAAGCAAGTGGACTGAAGCTCTCATAACTTTTATTTGACACCATTCTTTTATTCTGCTATTCAGAATGAGAAGCAATGCTTACTCTATTCTTTTTGAAGGCAACCACTGTTGCCTTGTGTAGTGCATGACTACACCATAGTCTCCTAGCTTTAGGTTTCTATGTTTTCTTCTTTTGCTGCACTGTGCTCTAGGCCTTACCTGATTGCAGCCAAATGTATTCTTCTTTTTTTGGTTATTTAAAAGGCAAGGGGAAGCCAATATAACTCCCCCCACCAACGGTGGTTATTTCAAAAAAAAAACGGCGGGGATAATCCGCACTAGTAAATAGATGCCTCGGGTCAGTTGATATCCAAAGGTTTTAAGATGTAAGTCGGTAGACCGCTTGCTAAGATGTTTGGCTTGTCCGAACCTGGAGGCTTCAGAGGGAGATTGGCCAAGGATTTGCTCCTACGATATATGCAAAACAAAACCCCACAGCGCTACTCCGGGGGTGGTAGCTCCGGTGTGATGATGAGATTTCGTGCCTTGAAATATTAAAACTCTGTATTCAAGAGTTAGAGAACTTACCTAGAATGGTTGATTGTGCCCTCTATTTATAGGCGTCCTGGAACGCCTTCCTCGTCTCCCTTTCCTTGCTGACTCATCATTCATTTTCGTCCTCCCCAAGTATGTCTCATGTGAGACTGTACCTCCCATATCTTGCTTAATATTCTCTCACGTGCCCGTGCATGTTCCTGGCAATTTCCTTAAGCAGCTGAGTCACCACCTCTCCTAATAAAGGTGACGTGTTCTATATCATCACAAGCCCCCTAAGTCGAGTGTTCGTTCTGGAAGAGCGACGCTTGACTTGACCTGGTCCGACCCTTCTCCTTTTTCATCCAAGCCTCCTTTGCCAATGCTTTGTGGGCTTTGCCGCTTCGGTATCCCGGAGCGACATCCTTTTAATGAGTGGGCCATGGTTGGTGCTTTTCGCTTGACGGCTGCACAATGTCATATTTTTTTCCCATCTTTTGAGTGACTTAATTATTTTTTGTTCTACCTAGGTACGGCTTGTCCTTGCCCCTTTATCTTCCACCGCCTTGCTCAATTTGTTTGTACTATAAATTCCTTTCCCCCTTTTCTCCATTCCACTCGCATGGCTGACTATCTTTCCTGCAATTCTTCTTCCTTTTCTGAGGATTCTCATCTGCTTACCGTGGATCGTTCTCGCTTGACCTCACCTGCTTCTGAGGGGTCTTCTGATAGCGCCGCCACCTCATCTTCTTGCCGTGACATGGTTCGTCTCAAGATCGTTCCTTTTGGTGAGGGTTCCAGCTCTCATCGTCTCGATTCTCAGACAGGAACTGGTGAAGCCCCCAATGAATCCTTGCGCATTCGCTCGCGAGGAATTGTTTCTAATGTTCAAGGATTCCCTGTCGATCCAGCACAAGAGTGGATCCGCACTGAGACCATCCAAGCTGCCTTCATGATGTTCTGCCATTAGGCGGTGGATGCCCAACTCATTCCTTTGGGCTTGGATGGGTATTAAACTAATGGGCCATGAATCCCGAAGCGTTTGTTTCGGTTTGGCCTAAGCTTACCTTTCCCTTCTTTGTACTCTAACCACCTTCACCACCCTGCTCAAATTAATCCTAACGGATTTGCAATCATCATGGCGTTTCTAGACCTGTTCCGATCTTTCTTCTGTCTGTCTGGGAACGCAAGCCGAATCCCTGGCATCTTTGGTTTTTCCTCCTGCATTCCGAATGTTCACTTCATCTAAGGCCTCGTCAATTATCTGAGGGCTTGGTTATTGGATGGTCATTTTTATTATAACCATCAAACATATCAGGCTCCTTGGTGGAATCGTGACATCACATCCGAGGATCAAGTACCCTGGCTCCCTGACGAGCTATGCTCGGATTATGAGATTTTGCCGAATAGCCCAGTATACCTATCCCAATACTGGATTCCTGAAAACAGAGGATTCTCTTGGCCTCCCAAGGTATGTCCTGACGAAGTTTTTACTGCTCCTTATTACCGCGCTGACTGGCCCGACCAAGGTTGTCCCTTATAGCTTTGTCTTTTGTCTTTTTAGTCGGTTTTCCCTTTTTCCTTGTCCGTCTGATTTTTGACTCTTTTTTCTCTTTTGCAGTGCTGCGCTCTCTCGAGGATGACCCGTCTTATCATCCCGACCCTAACCTTACCTTCTTGCCTGAGTTGGACGCCCCGAGCCTCCCCAAGTGAGACTCATCTCGTGGGTACCGGCATAGTTGTTCCTATACCTATTCATTTTCCTGATTTGGTCGGTACCCTCGCCAACGATCCTACAAACTATGGTCGGAAGAGACCTCGGACTGGGGCTCTAAGCCCTCAATCCTTGTCCCCTCCAAATGACTCACACTTGCGGGTCCCTCATCCCGACCCTTTGGTAATTCCCATTTTCCCTTGTGTCCTGCTTTCTATACATCTTATTGTTACCTCCTAACCTTTGGTGCTTCAGGTATCTGACTTTTCTTCCGAGATAATCGGATCGGCTGGTCTCCAAGATCTCTTGGAGTCCACTCACCAGAGTCACCTTGCTGTAGAGAGGAGCCAATCTTCTGTCCTTGCCCAAGAGCTGGAGCAAGAGAAACTTCGTTCGGCTAAACTTGAATCTCGATTGTCCGAGCTTGAGAAGGAATTACAACCCTGGAAGGATGGTTCCAACCTCCGGGAATATGGTACCGCCCTTTCTGAAGAGATCATCCGATCCCCAGAGTTTATGCAAGTCGTGAAAAAAGTCTTGAAGGAGTCAAATGACTATCAGACCACCTGGATTTACAAGCAAATGCGAGGATGGGTCCCTGGGGGTCCTCGGCTCGATTTACCAGAAGCTCTACTACAAACCTGGTGCCCATCGGCGTTATCTCTATAAGATCCAGTGCTTGCTGGACAAGACCTTGAGAAAATTGGCTCCCAAAGTATGGGAAGCTCTCTGCTCTACCTCTCCTCCTCTATCATCCTCCTCTCTCCGAGCCCTGTCTGCTTCAAAAGGACCTTTACCTTTCCCTGGCTCTCCTACATCTTCTTCTGATTCTCTTCCTGACTCTCCTCCTCCCAAGGATGCTATAAATGACCTGGGAGTCTGCCCTGAAACCCCTGTTTACCGTGAATATTGTGCCATTCCTTTCCTATATGGGTTCACCGTGGGTCAGGAAGATGGCAAGCATAAGGTAATTTGCAAGAGACCCCGGGTCCAACATCCTGAGGCCACCCGCCCTCCGACTCGGCTTCCTGGGCCCGATGCTACTCGCTCTCCCGAGTCCAACACTACTCGTTCCCCCGAGTCCGATGTCACTCGTTCTCCTGATTCTTAGTTTCCTATTGCATCTGCTCCTTGTAATTTTCTTTTTTCTTGCTCGTTTTTGTAATCTTTCCTTGCCTGATGTTTAAGGAAGAGATGTTTTTCTTTTTCTTTTCTTTTTCTTTTGTTTATCCCCTTGTTCTCTCCCTTTAGGAGCATCGGGAACAAGAACCTAAACTTGTCGTCCGATGTACTAAACCTTATATAAAATCTGAATATTCATAAAATTAATTTGCGTACCTTTACCTTTTCTTTGATGCGGTTCGACTATCCGAGCCGTATCCACCTTTCCTTCCCCCTCTGCCAAGGGTAGTCACCGCCTAATACCCTGCATCGTGAACATGTATCTGAAAGTATCTATCTTTAGATTCTTAAATCTTTGGTTTGTTCTTGTATATCAGTGGATGATACTCTTCTGATGGAGGCATCCATTCGATGGTTCGAATGCCTTTGAATTCTTCCTTATGAGTTCATCGGATGGGCCTCTTTTGACGAGGGTATCCATTCGATGGTTCGAATGCCTTTAAATTCTTCCTTATGAGTTTGTCGAATGGGCCTATTCTGACGAAGGCATCCATCCGATGGTTTGAATTCCTTAAAATCTTCCTTATGAGTTCATCGGATGGGCTTCTTCTGACGAGGGCATGCATCCGATGGTTTGAATGCCTTAAAATCTTAACCTTTAAAACTGAAATCCTTCATAAAACCTCCTTTTTTTGCGGGTTACCATCGTGGGAACAACCCCGATGTCCCGACTTCCTATTACAAATATTATCCAATACTTGTAATTTCCTTTCCTCGGGCGTATCCACGCCCTTTCTTTCCCGCAAGGCATTATCCACGCCATCTACTAGCATACGTATCCACGCTGCTAGCTTAAGTGTATCCACACTGAATTCCTTTTCCCTAAATTCAATTTCTTAATTCTGAAAGAGGGGTTTACCTGTTTTAACCTTCCTCCACCATCTCCTCGCCCTCTTTGTCTGATGTCTCCTTTTCTGGATTTTCCCCCTCCTTATCCGAGGCGTTAGCACCTTCCTCCTTTCCTGGCATATATGAATATTTTCCTTCCTTTGCCTTACCCTTCTCTAAGGGTGAACCTTTGACCTTTTCTTTTCCTTTGTATGCCGACCTCTGGTGGACTGCCCCAACAGCCTTCCTTGCATCCCTTGTGGCCGTTAGCATGCAGTTTTTTGCTATCGTTTGGCTACCCCGCACAGAAGCAATCCATTGCTCTGTTGGGAACTTCATTGTTAACAAGTATGGGCAGTTCACCACCCGAGCCTGTGTCAGCCAAGGCCTCCCAAGGATGACGTTGTATGGCGAGGAAGCATCCATCACCGCGAAATTGCACATTGCCGAGGTCCGACGGCTTCTGTCTCTGTCATCTACCATGGTCACTTTAAGGGTGATTATGCCAAGGGGCATTTCAGCTTTCCCGTAAACCCTGACAATGGTGATATCGGTGGTCGGAGGTTTTTCCTTCCTATCCCCAATTGGTCGAAGCAGGTGGAAAACATAATTTCCACACTGCTTCCATCATCTATAAAGACCCTTTTGATAGCGAAGCCCTCTATTTCCGCCGTAACCACCATGGGATCCGAGTGTGAGGCCTGTGTATGTGCCTGGTGGCATACTCATCAGGTCGGAATCGCTTACCTGGCTCTTCTCCTGGTGGCATATACCTAGTATGTGCCCTTAATGTTGTTACCGATTGGAAGCTATCCCTTACCATCCAACTAATCACGTTTATCATTCGGTTTGGGATGGGTTCCGGATCTTGAGCTACAACCACTATCTAATTCGGAGTCTGACCTCCATTGTTTCCATTGGCTTGCTCTCCCTCCAGTATCCGACCCTGGTTCGGATAATGATTGGCACCGTACTGGTTTGCTTCTCTCCATTTCTTTTTTTTTTGAACTGTTGCCCCTCTTTCCTGGCTTCTGGAGCAACGCAATCCCTCAGTTTCCCTCTTTATATAAGTCTCTCAATTTTGTTCCTCAAAGTGCGGCAACCGTCCGTGGTATTTCCATGAGATTTGTGATAAACACACCACTTCTCCGAATTTTCCTTCGACGGGATCCCTTGGATCATAGGGGGATCACCGAACAGATTCATGTACACTGTTAATATTTCCGAGCGTGGTTTGATCAGTGGGGTATAAACCTCCATCCTTGATTTCCCAGTTGCTATAGCTCCTGAATCCCTTTTTCCCGTTTCCGGAACCTTCTTCTTGTCGTCTTTTCCAGAGAGAAGGCCATCATTGTCTTCCTTCCTCTTCCGGGTTGTGTCATTGACAGCACAATACAGTTGCACGACAATCTGAAGTGAGTGGAAAGTGCTAGGAATGTTTTCCATCAGCTTTCGGAACAAGGCCTCATCCTTTAGGCCATTGATGAATCCACTGATAACAGCCTTCTCTTGCTGCTTCCTGTCCGACACCTACTTGATGTCGTCCACGTACCTCCTATAGTACTCGATTGGTTCCTCCGAGAATTTCTGCTTGGTTTCCATCAACTCGGCTAGCAGCTTTCCTGACTTCTTCAATTGGGAATATTTGTACAATAGTGCTCGGCTGAAATCAAAAAAACTTCTTAAATTTTCCCTCGGGAGAGAATCAAACCATATCAAGCAGTTGGCTCTGAGGTAGCACCCCAGCAATTTGCACCTCAAGTTGTGCGGTATGTCCCTGGAAATCATTAAGTTCTGGTAGGTTCCTACAAACTTCTCCGGGTCTGTTTCCCTGTTGTACGTAGGAATTTCCTCTGGCGGCCTTAACCCTTGAGGCCATGGTTCTGCCAGAATCTCCGGAATCCAAGGAGAGGCTGGCCTCGCTCCATTCCTTCCGATTAGCTTGTCCAGGCGTGCTTCCAAAGAATTTGGATTCGAATGATAATCATCCTCTCTTCTGGGATATCTTTCTTTGTAAGCTCTCCCTTGGTACCTTCCTTGGTGCTCTCCATAGTGCATTCCTCCTCCAACTGAGGTCATCAGATAGCTTTGAATATGCACTCCCATCGTCTGATACCCCCCGCAGATTTCCATATCATAGAACCCTGCAGGTAACTGTTCGTTGGGTAACCTCATCGGAGTATAGACAAAAATTCCTAGTGTTGCAAATGATAAGGCTGGCACTGCCGACCCTGGTGGGCATGGCCATCCTCCTTGTCTTACACTTCCATGCACATGGTTTGGCTGATGGTTTCCCATGTTTGCACTGGTCCTTAGAGGTGGAACAGTAGGAGGTACCGTGCTAGAGCTGACCTGCACCCTTCTCTCAGCTTGCCTTAGCCTGTTCAAAGCCTCTAAGTCCATCATTGGTATCGCAGGTGGGGCAGGTCCTCTTTCTGGCTCTCTCCGATGTTGTATCATCCACTAATGATATGAGGACACGATATGGTGAAAAGAGGGTCTATTGGAGTAGTTGTTTGAGCCGGATGAAGTGGCGGCTATAAGGGAGATACATCTTCACAATATGAACTCTTTAGATAAGTGGATATGGCACTATACGAACCAGGGGAAGTACACGGTTCAGTCAGCCAATCACGTTGAGGTGGAGATGAGGTAACAATAGCACCAATCGTTGACTTTGCAGGACGAGACACCGGCCTTCTGGAAGTTCAGGGTTCCTTAGAGGGCACTGCACTTTATATGGAGGTTGTGCAAGGATTCTCTGCCGACGGTAACCAACCTGAGGAGACGGGGGGTCGAGGTTGCATCGTCATGCCCGTTCTCATGGAGGAAGAGGACTTGACGACACATTTATTCTTTGACTGCGAGTATGCTAAAATAGTTTGGGGAACGGTGACGTTATTGCCGAATGTCGTAGAGGAGAGGAGGACGCGAATGTCGTAGTTGTTTGGTTCCGCGAGTTACTGAGGAACGAGGATGATGAGTTCTGTTCATCGGTGGTAATGATCTTTGGTTTCAGCGGAACGAAATGATATTCGAGAAAACCCAATTGGCGGCTATTGTTGTAGCTGCAGGGGTGATGGCCAATTTGAGGAACTACATATCAGCTTAGAAGCATCGAAAAAATTAGTATTTCCAAGTACGTATTAGGTTAAGTATGTTGAGTTATTGTCTATTAGGTTGATGTAATTAGTTTCTTTCTATTCAACTCAGTCGATAGTAGCTTACTAGCGCATATTCAGACGATGTTGCGTATTGAGCTCATGGCACTCTCCATGTAAGAACGTATTATGATGTTGTCCTAGTTGTGAGAATTATTTTATTAAATTCCATTTCAAGGTGATCTAGAAGACATTGGTAAAATAAGTGATACGCACATTGAACATCTTAAATAAATCGATTCAGCTAATCTACTGATGCTACCAAAATCCGCCGGCTCCCCGGGTATCAACGTTATTCGGGCTTCCTTCAAGGTATGTCCGCACCAGTCCTGCAAAACAATCCCCGGGAGGCTTCCGGCCGGGGAAGAAACTCCGGCGTGATGATGAGATGGGATATCTTGGCAACAATCCGAGCTTACCGTATTTTTCCCTTTTCCTGTATCTCCTCTTTCGCTCCTCTCTATTTTATCTATTTCCATATTCTCTCTCTTCAAGCTCTCTCTCTCTCTCTCTCTCTCTCTCTCTCTCTCTCTCTCTCTCTTTTTTTTTTGAATTCCCTTCCTCGTATTCTTCTGAGGGTGTTTTCTTCCGAACCTCCCTTTCTATTCTCCCTTATCTTCCCTTCCTTATTGGCCCCTGCCAATAACTCTCTCTCTCTCTCTTCCCCTTTTAAATCGTTGCCTTTCTGGTTACGTCTCATCTTCCTTCTCCTCATCCGATCCCTATCCTGCTGCGTTTGTTGTTCTTTTCTCTTCGAGTGCCTCCTTGTCTAACGTTGTTGCCTATCCAATGTCATATCCTGATGACGTGATCCTTCAGTTCCTTTTCTAGCGCGCCTATTCACTGCGTTGCTGCTTTCCGAGGACGTGAGCCTTCTTCTCATACTTCTCACCTGGGTAAACCCCTTCCTTTTATCTCGTCCCGCTTCCTCTCCTATCATCTTCGTACGTTGCCTGCAAAGAAATTTCTTAAAGACAGTATTAGTTACACTATTTCTTTCGTACTATTTTTCTTCGAATCCCCTATTTATCAGACCGGATAGACCTCCTCATAGTGTGCTACAGATATTTCAGCTTCATGCACATTCTTTTTAACATCTCCAAATGTCTTGACAAGCGTTTTCCCCACGTCGTAAATGGGAATCCCACTCAATCAAAACACATTTATATTCACCTATGACTTCTAACTACTATAGAGTAGATAGTGGGAAGTAGGGATCGAACCACAAAGAGAAAGATCTTGTTTATAAGTTTTAGCGAAGATTATAAACACACTTATATATTATATAGAAAACAAGGTAAACAAGGGGGTTTTGAGTTTGGTTTATTACACTATAAAAGAAAGTAACTAAGATAAATTACACTACAATGCAAATGCTACAAATACAAGGCCTTGGGAGGCAATTGATTTTCAACTTTGAACTATTGATTTATTGTTCTACAACACATTGCTTGAGGAATCTTCTCACTAATGTAGTTATAGAGAATAATCGCATTCAAAATAACCCTCACTAGTGAATAACCTAAACGATAGCGTTTTAGACCAATTCACCAATGACACCACGATTAGAAGACCAATAAACTTACCCATGCAATTTGAAAGCGAATTAAATAGGGGTATGGATTGAGGGAAATTTGTTTAAAATCTATCAATTTGGATAAGTTTTGTTTTCTCTTAACAAAAAGATAAGTTTTGTTTGAGTAAATTGAAGATTAATTATAGAGCGGGAGGTGAATTGGGGGAAATTTGTTAATTTTTTCCAATATTTACAATAAGCCCATGTAGTTTGATGACATTTTACCATGGCTCCGAGATAAATATTAGCAGTTTGACCCAAAAATTTAGGTAAATAGATTTGTCATTTCTTGTCTTAGTGTGGGGTTGTTTCAAACAAGACTTTATTTAAAGTTTATAAATTTGGATAGAAGAAAACATCAATAATATCATTCATTTTCAACAAGTTAACTACTCTCATCACATAGTCCGCCAATGCATAACCATACAGATGCAAATATCTAGCTCCAAGTTCGATAGTGTAAAGCAATTTAGCTCCAAGCCTCCGAGTTCATCCAAACTAGAAAGCTACGCTCTTGATAGATTTTATATAATCACGTATATAAAAATGTTATAATGTGAAAATATAATTTTAAAATGTTACAAAAATTCTAAAAAACTGTATGCAAGCTGCAACCATGCTCAAATGTAAAATACAAACGTATTTTATGTGTCAGTATGATTGTTTTTATGCCAAGAGGAATTAGAGATATTCGAAAGAATCTTGTACTGCCAAACAGCAAATCCAAAAACAGACTATAAAATCTCAACATTAACGAAAATATCAAGGGTCAATGTGCTGGAAATAACTAAGCAAATGTGAAACAAGAATGTACCTAACTCCATCGGTTATTTTTAGACATATTCACAGAGACTATATATATGTCTGTTCGGACCATATAACAACTGCAAGCAACCTCAAGTTGTCTGCCTCTTCCGACAAGATCACACAGATGAAACCAAGGTTTGATTCATACTTCACTAGTGCAGTGTTTTGCACCTTCCTTCTTCGGACTGCACTATCATCAACTTCACCGGGGGATTCAGGTCTTTCTTTCCACTGTAATTTCCATATCTGTTTGTAAGATGATAATGAATAATAGCACAGTCGAAAACGTTTTTTTTTTCCATCCTTTCAACTTGCTCTATCAGTTTCAAGGTGTCTTCTAAGTTCGACTTCCATTAAAAACTTAAATACATAAAACCATTTGAACACAAGGGCCATTTATAACAGTGAACCAACATATGGAATCTCCACAAACGATTAAACTAACAATGAGTATTGTATATTCCCGCATACAGACGCAGCTTGTGGGCTAAACTTTACATCTCGTCCTTATGAACCTAGTGGTGAATGCATTAACGGCATAAAAAAGAAGAATGGCGACTGGGGCATACCTGAATCTAGTTGTTGTCAAAATGCTCTTTTTACGTTATCACAGGGATTAGCTTGGGAAGCAGCGACTCGAGGTGGAAGCATTTTCCTCCAAAAAGATCAATGGCTAAGCTGTGATGCTATATTTAACCAGCAGCAATCTGTTTCCATTAAAAAATGTGGATTTGATGACCTTGTCCAGGGAAGCAGCTTATGTTCTAGCATCAAACTATCAAATATCACATCGGACCCTAGTTATCAAGATGCCCTCCGTCAGTGCTCTTCATTCAATCCATCTTTTGATGGTGGCTGTAACAGTTGCACACGAGCATTAATAGCTGCAAGGAAAACACTCCTGGATCGTGACAAAACAGAAAAAGGCATCTGCGGAGTGGCTCTAATCATAGCAATTGCAGCGGGGCTAACAGGTGACCAATCTGTAACCAGAGATTTCTACCAATGCTTGCCTGCTTTAAACTCAGGTGAGAACACTATTTCATCATTAAACTATATCACAAGGCCTTCGATAGTGCACTAACAAGAGTTACTTTTGTATGCAGGATCAGACGGGTATATAAGAGTGAACGGTAAGTTGTAACTACACACAAAACAATCAATCTTGGATATGATATGAAATAGATAGTTGATACTAAAAAATATTGGTTTCAATGTTTCAGCTTCTCTTTTAAAAGCACTTCTGGCAATCCTTTTAGCTGCTGGCGGGATGACCCTCGTCATCGTGCTAATAAAGTATGTGACCAAGAATAACAAAGAAGAAAAAAGGCCTGTTAAGGCTAAAGAGTCGGTTCAATTTTCTGCCCTTTACAGCTTCTCTAAAGCCGAGATAGAGAAAGCTATAAATTATGGTTCAGAGAAAAAATGCCTGGGACGTGGAAGTGCCGGGATGGTCTACAAAGGTGTTCTACCTAGTGGACAAACTGTGGCTATCAAGCATATTCACGAGAGTAACACAGCAAACTCTTTCAGCAGGGAAATCGAAGGTCTATCAAGAGTTCGACATCCCAACCTTGTTTCTCTATTTGGTTACTGCGTTGAAGATGGAGAGCAGTACTTGGTGTATGAATACTGTTCAGCAGGAAACCTAGCCCAACATCTTCTAAAGAAAGAAACTGTCCTATCATGGGAAAGAAGAGTAAAGATCCTACGTGATTGCGCTCTAGCACTCAGATATCTACATCATTATATAGATGGAATGATTGTTCACAGAGACATCAAGCTTACAAACATTCTCTTGACTGAGAAATTGGACCCCAAGCTCTCAGATTTTGGGTTGGCTAAAGTCCTAGGAATGGAAGAGAGTAAAGTGTACACTGATGTTCGAGGAACAATAGGTTACATGGACCCAGAGTACATGAGTAATGCCAAGTTGACTTGTGCCAGTGATATCTATAGCTTTGGTATTGTTGCACTGCAAGTTCTCTCTGGACAGAGAGTGATTGAGCTGGACCTAACAGCAAGAGACCAGTTGACAACAAAGGTAATATCATGTTGATTTTCCAAAAGATGCTTTCTAACAAACTTGCATCCTACTTTGGAATTGATTATCAGCACATCTGGTGCAGGCTAGAGAAGTAAGCATGGGTAAACGTCCACTTAAAGATTTTGAAGACCCAAAGTTGCAGGGGAAATTGGACGTGGTTGATTTCGAGGCCATATTGCAGCTTGCAGTTCTCTGTGCTGCAAAATCAAGCGATGGTCGCCCATCAATAGACATTGTGTTTGAGGAATTGGATAGGGCTTTGAAAAACACAGAAGGAGACAAGGTTGGCTAGTTTGTTTGTATCATCAATTATAGCAAAAGATTATTACCCTGTCTATGCATTTTAACAAATTAAGATAATGGTTCCCATTCTTGCAGAGGGTAAGAAGTTATTCAGAAACACCACGTTCAAGGTCAGTAGAAGTAATGCCCGTTTGAGAGTGAATGCTGAATAGAAAGGAAGTTAAAATGAATTCCCTCCTGGGTATTATTCTATGAGAGGATGAGGCACAATTTGCATTTAGAACTGAGGATACACAAAAAGGATGTCATCAACCGAGCAAAAATTAGTTCAAGAAAGTTTTCTCAAGATTACAAGATGAAACACGTTTTGGGGGTAATTCACAGGATCAAGGGTTGTGATACTCGTGTTCTTCAAAACTGAAAATCCACAACTTATTTGTTGTTGTTTATCATTGTGCAAAATGTGTGTGCAATTTCATTGTCTTTTATTAGTATGGACATATAACAACCTAAACTGGAGGAGTGAGTTGTTTCCCCTATAAAAAAGAGGCGAGAACACAAAACCTGTATTTTCAGGAATGATATACAATAGCAGACACCATTTCTTATCTATAAAAACAACAAATCGGTCGTTAAGTACCTGATAAAAGATAGCGGCAATAACCTTCCTGCAGCTTCCCATAAAACACAGTGAAGAACAATACTTGCTAGCAGCAACCTTCTGGAACTCCACTTTCATCATCATCAGAATGCATAGCTGCAGGAAAAAATTTCCTAGTCCTATTTGTATTTTTCCCAGGAAAAATCATAGAATGCATACCTTCTGGAACAATACCTTTAACAGTCCTATTTGTATTAGCTGTTCTCAGGGTGGTCAGAAAATTTTTCCCTGGCAGGTTGGCTATATGACTGATACCACAAATGAAATTGATGATGCAATCAGTAATTCATGTGACGTGCCAGAGAATTAAAGATGATGACTGAAGGCCCAAAACATACAATATAAAATTGAAGCCTTTACATTTAAGAAGAATGAACAAAATCATGTGCTCAACATTTCCAAATTCTCGGTTCCAATGTAAAAAATTAATCTCTTTGCTATTTATCAAGAAAAGATTTTAAAATATCACAATGGACAAACAAGCACACATATTCTGGCATATCATGAAGCAGAAACAAGCTATGAACAGACGTTTATCATAATTCTAAAAATGTAGCTCACATAATTCCTGATCCAGGAAAAGCTTAGTCATAGAAGTAGGTTATGTTCTAACTTGCATGTACAATTGACCTTTTTCATCTTCACAAAGTGGTGTTGCCTCACACTTTCAGCCATTAGCTCCCAAAACCATCAGGTGATAAAACTTCTTTCATGTCCTTAGGTTGAGTCTTTGCTGCATTTGGTGCACTGACGCCTGACGGGGATCACTTGTGAATGCCTAAACTTGTTATATATCCTGGGTAGGACCATCTTCATTCTCAGAAACTCCAGAGATGATGTCTAAGAATTTCCTCGTGGCTTTGCCAACAGCATGAGAAGTCTTCTTTGCAGCTCCAGCAACAACTGGCTTCAAGGAGATCTCTGGTAAGTTTTCCCTTTCCTCAATCATGGCTGATTATGCAAAGAGTAATAACTTATATTACAATTAAAACTTAACTGGGGGTACACCAAAAATACTGCAGATGTCAATAATATACACTAAAAGAATATAACATACACATCGTGTGTTCTCGAGCAAATGAGCCAATTTGTCGGATTCCCACATTTGCTGCTTGCACAACTTGTCTGATATTTCATGGCCAACATATGAAACTGAGTGAATCAGTATTGCTCCTAACATTGGCAACGCCTAAATGAATAAATAATATATATAAACACAAAAGAAAGATTTAAGCAGGGCAAAACAAGCAGAAAATCGTGGTTTCTTGATGACAGTTAGTCAGTTATACTTGGCATGTCATGTATATTTCCCGCCACTGTAGTTCCCCAAGTGTATCAATTGCACAAATAAATAATAAAACACTAAATGTCTGAAAATTAAAGAATTTGCATCATACTGATATACTGCGTATATATGGTTCTAAGCTGAGAATCCACATAATACACAAGACTAATTACTTGTACGTAGTATTTACAGTCATTTGTGCATAATTAACTAGAAAGAAAATGCACAATTGAGGTGCTTATTAATGCTAGTATTTATTGTATAAGTACACAGGAATTGCACCAAAAATCTCAACACTGATGATACTTGTATACAGTACTGCCGAACTCTGTTATTTATCTTTTAGCTAAGCGTAGTACTATGGGGCTAACTTGTGGGTCTCAATGCATGGTTTGCATCCATAGAAATTCATAGGCTCTAACCAAACAGTTTTTCTTTTTCCAATAACATACCTCAGGATCCAGTTCAAGTATCAGATCACTAATTTCAATTCCAGAAGCCTAACAGCAGCCACTGTGCCAGGGATCTCTTTGCGTGAGCAGCCACTGAGGTCTTTTCCAAATTAATATTATTGAGAGTAGTAGAGTACTCATCTCATGTTACAACTTACAAACTGGACAGAATAAAAACAAACTTCCATCTCAATGCAGGGTCAGTGAAGAGGGAACACTAGAAAGTTACAAAAATAGCAGGTACCGCCGCAGCAACGAAGCCTACTATTGCCGCAACTGTCTGCATTTGATCAACATTTAAAAATGACCACTGGTCCAATAAACAAATGCAAGAGACTTCCTATGTTCCACTATGTAATTTACAATTCATATCTATGTAATCCGTCTCACCAAACAGTTCACATATCACAGAACAAGAGTCAATTCTAATCCTAAATTAGTAAACTAGGATGAAATGTCTCCAATTAACATCTTTAACATTTCATTTCAACTAAGATACAAAATGGCAGTACAGTACAGTATCAAATTAGAGGGAACGTTCGAAATCGAAGTGGGCCATACCGTGCAGGCAAAGAAGAGAGGAGAAGGCCTGATCGCTCAAGCTCAAAGCAGCAGGCGGCAATGGCGGTGTAGCAGTTGGGCTCCCGACTTACTCATCGCAAAATGCAGCCTCGGATTCCAGGATTTTGGAGTCCCTTCCGACATCGGAATCGACGAGCGATAACTTCAATGAGCGAACAGTGTGGCGATGACGAAGCGGATTGAATGTACATTGACGAAGGAGTAAGGAAGAATATATCGGCTTCTCCAAAAACTTAACAAAAACTTAGGCTAAGAGCAAGTCCAAGAGATACTACATTTTGTAGATTTTGGAGGAAGTATGGAGATTTTATTCCATTATTTTGAACTCCAAGAGATACTACATGTGCTACTACAAGACGTAGATTTGGGGTAGTAAGAGAAACCCATCATCTATATGTATAGAAAGAGAAAATCAATTTGTAGTATGGAAAATTAAATGCCTACACATTGATCAATGTACATTAAAAATCAATTTCTTTCTTTTTTTTTTAAACCCAAATTCCACTCTCTCTCCTCTCATCTTCAATGCAAAACATTAAAAAAGATAGAAAATAATATTAAAAATGTTTATAATATTAATGATAATCAATGCAATAGCTACAAAATGTAGTAACTATTGGAGATGACCAAAAATTTCATACTACATTTTAACATTTCATACTACATCTTAGAGATTGTTATGTAGTATATGTTGGACTTGCTCTAAGTATTAGAAAATTTTCAAATCTCCAAAAACTTAAAATTAAATACAATGAATCATGGCATTTTAAGTTAAACATTGTTTAGTTTAAATATTATTCATTCTATAAGTTACATAAAACAAGAATGTGAAAGTATATATACATATATAAAAATATAATACTTAATTATACATTTTTGTGTTAGATTAAGAAATTTGAATTTCTAATATATCAATCTAACATACTGTACAATCCAAATAAAAAAATAATTAATTTTATTTTGAATGTATTTATGTTAAAAGAAATGAATGGATAAGTATTTTTTAAAAGAAAAGAAAATTAAAACAATCTCGAGCGGATAAATGCATCTTAATTTTTATAATTAATAACGATACACCCACAAAAATCTACACAAAACCTTATCTTTTCGCGTGATGGTTAATTGGTGGCACACAACTTTAGAAGAGTTTATAAAAAAAATCAGAATGGATTTCGATTGAATTGTAAAACCAATCACTTATTGATTTGGAGAAGACGCGTATCGAGGCAATTGCATCATGAGTCACCCTTCTTCTAGTCAGCGGCACCAGAAAATCATACCAAAAATCACAAGCTAAATTTGAGTGATTCACGTGAAACGGTTTGAATCCCAACCTACACGGTTTGAATCCCAACCTACAGATATCTGAGAGTATCTTCCTAATTTTAATGCGTACGGTTTAAACGCATCCAAATATGAATAGTGCGAATGTGTTTTAATGCATTAAATTATGATTTTTAGTATTATTTTCCGTAAAAATGGTTTTATTTTAAAATATTTAATTTTACTAGCGGGCTCTCACCACACATGCGTGGTGTATTTGATATTATAGAAATTTGTGTATTTGATATTATAGAAATTTGAAGAAATGTGGAGCAAACAAAGAAAATTCAATTGCTTTTAACATTGATATTTATTTTTAAGTTGTCTTAAAAATTGCATTTGGGAGGTCGTCGCCGTACCTCTCAAATATACAATTTAGATACACTTACTACCTCTACACACAATTAAGTATATAATGGCAAGTAAGGTTCGTTTCCACAGAGAAGAAGTTATTTCTATGTATATTTTGTAGCATGCATATACATATACATATACATATATAGAAGCAATGTAAACAAATGGGGGGTTTTGAGTTGAGTTTTGTTTAAAACACTACTATGTAAAACAACTAGAACTTTAAATTTACAACTACTTTACCATATGATTATTCTAACTAAAGATTTAACTAAGAGAATAAGAGACTTGGGTACATGAGATTAGCATCTTCTTGTTATGGATTTTTCCTCAAACTTTGTTATGTTACTTTGAGAATGGTGATTGTTTGTAATGGGAAATCATCTCTATTCTAGTTGTGAATCATGAAAGCATCTTCACAACTCTTATTGGCAACATATCTATATGATAGCAAATAGATAAATTGATCAATGTTAATTCAAATTACATGTTTTCCCACCTTACCCATGTAATGTGATAACACAATTGACATGAATATAATGCTAATGAATGATCTCAAGAACAAATATAATTGATAACAACATATATTGATTCCTAATTCACTACCTTTACATAGAAGAAATGATAGCATTTCAACCATGGAAAAGCAATGCCTAACACATATCTATAACTAGGAAATCATTCCTAACCATTTCAAGCATCAAATACACATAAAATTCATGATCATTCAATGACAAATCATCCATTCCTAAGCTTCATAAACCATGTTCTCAAACCATAACAAGAGATCCAATCTCATATACCCAAGATGGGTTTTAGCCTACAATCATACTTATATAATCATAATCATAATCCATACAATAAACCATGATGAATTCAAAGATCAAATTGAAAAGGAAATGAAGAAAAGGAGTTTTTCTCTCTGAAAATCGATCCTCTAACAGATGAGGATGATTTTCTTTTATACTCCAAAAATAAAAAAATAAAATAAAAACAAAGTGCCACTTGCAACATCTTCGCGGGCCGCAAGAAATCCTTCGCGGCTCATTACCGAGGATTCGCGGCCCGCGCGTCTTTGGCTTCCGCGGTCCGCGACCGAGGTTTCGCGGACCGCGCGTCTGGTCCTCGCGAACCGCGGCCGAAGTTTCGCGGATCGCGCGTTTCCGGCTTCCGCGGTCCGCGACCGAGGTTTCGCGGACCGCGGTCTCGTCCTCGCAAAACAGCAACACACACCCTCGCGGCTCGCGACCGAGGTTTCGCGGCCCGCGAGAGTGTGCCTTCACGCCACTTCTACGACCGGTTCTTCAATGTATCTAATTTCTTCAGGACGGTCATAGAAGGTCTTCAAATCATCCAAATCCATCGCAAGTGCAATTCAAGGTCGAAATGCACGTCTTCAATTTCAAACCATTATGAATGATTCGATCTAAAAGTCTAATATAAAAGTACAAAATACTATCTAAAACAACTCTCAAATGCTACAAAATAAGAGTATATCTAGGACCTATCAGCATTACTTAAAAATTGACTAATGCAATTGACTAATGCATTAATTCATTTACTTAATTAACTATTTAAGTGAAAGGGTTATTTGTTTGAAAGGAATTTTAGTTTTAATTTTTTTGTTTAAATGTGTGCTTTTTTAAACTCGAGGTTTTATATGTATTAACCGACTGTTTTCATTCTACATTAGAAATGCTAATTTTACTCCTTTTTTTAGTTGTAAATTTATAAATCTTAATCTGTCTAATTCACAAGGAAAATCTTGAGATCACTCATGCGTTTATGAAGTCATAAAAGTCAAATTACTCACGACAATATCTAGGAAAAATTCTAATTTTGCAAAAGTAATTCATCTTGTGACAAAAGTATGAAATCTCCAACTGTCACAATGTTGCAACTTGCAATACACTTTAGTTTCATTATTATTTCAAAAAAAAAAAATGCTAAAGTACATAACAAATATGGATTAGTAATTGAATTAAACGATACCAACCAAATATTTTAAGGTAGAATCAATATCAGCTTTAAAATCATTTAACATGTCAAAAAACTCAGAAGGGAATTGCATATATTTGGCTTCGGGCAAGAAGCAAGATTGAGACCACACAATGAGCTGCTAGAACATGACTGCACTGGCTATCACCTTCTTCTCTGGCCGATTAACATCTCTGTTACTTTCTAGTTACCAGTCATCCTCCCGGGTTTTCAAGAACATGCTTAGGGGGACTCCTGTTCTCGATCAAATCCCTAAAGCTCACCTGACGAACAGATGCAATGAAACTTTTTCAGGAAGAACTCTATTCAGCAGAATGCAAATCCACAGTCTTAGTTGATATTGGATCTTGTTCAATATCTATATAAAACCACACTTTTCATGTCATAGCTCGATAGCTGGACATGTCGTAAATATAAATCAGTTAAAATAAATGAGCATAATTTCACGTTCAGAAAGCTCCAGAAAATATATTTTGCTGACAAACCTGGATATTAGCTTCAACCATTTCCATTCTGATATCTTTCTCCAAAGCTTGAGAGCTCAACTTTGAAAGTTTGAGTTCCACACTCCTTTTCTCCACAAGTACAGACTACAAGTAACAATATTATGAGAGAGCTGGAGAAAAAGAAAAAGGATCCTCCTATATAATATTCTTGATTGAACTACTAACCTGAGGACCGAATCTTTTTTATCATAAATATCTTAAATGATATAACAAGTCTTCAATATACCGCTTCTCTAATTTTGAGACATCTTTCAGGCTTTCCAGTTCCTCATGCATTATTATGTAGCGACTGCATCAACAGAACTACAATCAATAAAATGCAAATAAATTAAGACTGATATGTAGCAACCGGATTTTAATTTAGATGCCAACCACAATCTCTTTACTTACTTGAGTACCTTTTCTTTGCGACTCTTCAAGAGCTTTAGCCATCTCCTGAATTCGTTTAATTAATGGTCCCAGTTAGATATAACTTCTTCAACATTCTGCTTTTGAGAAAACTTTCAGGCTTTCCAGTATTGACATTTCTTGCTATTTAAATCTTCAAGCAACTGCATCAACAGAAATACAGTCAATAAAATGTAAATAAAAAGGAAAAAGAAATCAATATACCCTAAATAGTAACAACGTAACAGACGGTTACACCTGTGTAAATGCAGAAAGTTACAAATATCATTACCTTTAGAGCCAACTCTACAAAGCACTGCTCCACATTTTCTCGTGTTCTAGCACTGCACTCAAGAAATAAGCATCCAAGATCTTTTGCGAGATTCATTCCTTCTTCCTTACTTACAGCTCTGTCAGAGTCCTGAAAATAAAATTGTATCTAGTTATTCATCAAGACTGAGAGTAATTTGAAATATATTAAAGCTTCTCAATCTACGATCATAGTAAAATTGTGAAGGGATATCTAGTTCAGCCGGATCAATACCAGGTATTAAATGTTGCAGATGATCGAAAACTTTGTAATGAAAGTCAAGATTCAAGAAAAGAAAACTGAAAATGATAGAAGAAAACCCACCCCTAAACAACACAGAAAAAATACAATAGGATCGAAAAGGTGGAAACACGCATGATTAATCAGTGACCAAGCCATCTTCAGTCATCAAGGGATTTATGAAGAGAAGTATGGAGTTACCTTGTAAACTTTGTTGCCCACAGGCATCTTGACACAATCCTGGTTAGTTGAATATAATTCTACTTCATTAGCCCATAAATCAGACAAGTTTGTAAATGTTTCCCTCCTTGCATGTCATACACTAAAATCACAAAGGTTGAAGGATATCAGATAACCTCATAACCAAGATGAAACACAGTTAAGAGGAAAACCATTATTAGATATCTTATGAATGCATATAAAATAGTGTACAAACATGAAAGTGGATGTAATTATTCATCTGATATTCGTACTATAGTTAAGAAGGAGCATGCATATCTCAAGTTAATATCTTCAACTCTCCTTATAACAAACCAGATCACAAATTCTAATGATATTCAATGAAATGCTTGTTAATAATACAGTCCTCTATTTTTTAAGATGTATCAAATGGAGACTCCTATAGCTGTGACCGACTAAACCAAGAGAACCCTTCAATCCAACAACCTTTGTCCCAAAACCCAAAGGAATGTGATTGGCTCGAAGCACCTCTGAAATGCACCCTAGTTGGCTCATTTTGTAAACTATCTTTTGGATAACCATCAAGTTTTAATCCATTTCGAGTTTTGTGATGATTATTACAAGTGCTGGTTTCACAAGATCTGGAACTTTGGAGTATATTCAATCAGAATCACTAAATGGCGGAGTTCAGATGTTGATCCTTCAGCAGATTCTCCTATTCTTCCGGTGTGGATTTCACTTTACGGTTTAAAGCAACAATTTCTTTTTTGAAACTGCAATGTTATCTATTGAAAATCTATTTGGTCATCCTGTTATAGTAGACAAGACTACACTGAATAGGACTAGGCCACATGTTGCTATAGTCTATGTTGAACTGGATATAACAGAACCACTTTTAGAGAGAAAGACTGGTGTTTGACAAAAAGTGGAATATGAAGGGCGTCCTTTTACTGTAGTAAATGTCTAAAAATTAGGCATTTGAAGGATTATTGTAATATTGGATCTATTAATGCTCATGCATCTGCATGTTCAGAGGCTAATAATATAGATGTCAATTAATCATCTTCCTTAGGTTTAAATAATAAGGAGAAATCTAAAATTCCTGCTAATATTGCTACTAATAAACCCCTGTTAAGCTTATGTCCTTGGAAAAGAGATGTAATTTGCAGGTCAAAGAATAGCAGAGTTTGGTGAGAGAAAGTGACACAAATAAAAGAAGCTTAAGAAGTTAATTCTCAAATTGATTTGAGCACACAAAGTGAGAAGACCACCGAAAAAAAAGCAAGGATCATGAAACTCAGGTAGTTTCTGGTAAGGGAAAACTATCTTTAATGGCTCAAAAAGAAAATTATAATGAAGTTACAAGTGAAGGTGTTTCTGATTCTTAGTATCCAAATAAGGATAACAAAGAAAGTAATCTTCTCCTAACTGGCTCTCATATGAGTGGGAGTATTCCTACTAATATGAACCACGCCAATAATATCTACATTGAAGAGATTGCCAGAAATTCACAAGTACAAGAGTTGGACGAAAATGCCATAAACTCCCATGACGTTCAGAAAGAAAATACAGAAAGAAAGTCATCCAAGAATTTCACTTTAAATAATATATTTCTCTCCTCCCAACTCATTACTCATACAATCATATTATTCATTTTTCAATCATATTATTCATTTTTCAATCATCTCATACCACTTTCTTTACTATTCATAGACCTACTTAATTTTATTTATTCAACCCATCAATTTTATCATAAATATTTTATTGCAATAGTTATATTTAAATTTAAAACGTTGAATTTAATAATACAATTATTATATATGAAAATACACATGATATTAAAATGAATAATAAGACAAACTAAACAACGACTTGAATAAAATAAGAACTAACTTTTGAACTAAATAATTTTTAGAACGGATAAAAGGATATTTCAAGTAACACTAATTTACAACATAAATATTATACTACAAGTAATTTACTGTTGCTGAATCTCACTGTGCGTGCGTGGTTTTTTCTTCTTTTTGTTATAGATTTCAAATTGCGGGGTTGAGCAAAAGAGGTTCTTTTTCAATTGGGTAATTTTATTCCCCAACATCAACTCCGATATATCCAATTTTTATTATGAATTTTTGCCAGTATGTTGTTTGCTTTTCAAAAGTGCAGCAGGCAGCTAGGAGACCATAAGTGGTTAATCAGAAAAGAACACGTAGTAAACATAGTGTAAAACATTACCGTAATATCTGATAATCAATTAAAGTTTAGTCATTTTAATCCTAAATTACTGCAATACTCAGGGCCTATCTGCTGCAACTTGTCGTAACCAAAGCTCCATGCATTATTGTGAGTGTTAGAATGCAATACTGAATGGCTGAATTGCTCATCTGAGCTTTCTGTATTCATTCATATAAATAGAGGTCTGTACAACTAGATTACCTAATATAACAGATAATTACAGAAAGAATATATTCTAAATATGCTAACTAATATTCAGTAAATATTCTATTTACTAACACTCCCCCTTAGTCGAAACAGGAGCAGAGCGAATGCAAAGACTAGAACGAAAATCTAGAAACAAAGGTGATGGAAGTCCCTTGGTAAAGATGTCAGCATACTGATGAGCCGATGGAACATGAAGAACACGAACCTGTCCGAGAGCCACCTTCTCGCGAACAAAGTGAATATCAATCTCCACATGCTTAGTACGTTGATGGTGTACCGGATTAGACGAGAGGTACACGGCAGAGATGTTGTCACAGTAGACCAAAGTAGCCCGCTGAAGAGGAACACGCAATTCACAAAGTAAGTTGCGCAACCAGCACGTCTCAGCTACAGCATTAGCAACTCCTCGATATTCAGCCTCGGCACTCGATCTGGAGATAGTGGGTTGGCGCTTGGAAGACCATGAAACGAGATTGTCACCAAAGTACACACAATAACCAGAAGTAGACCGACGAGTGTCTGGACAGCCAGCCCAATCCGCATCTGAGTAAGCAGTGAGGGCTGAGGTAGAGGATGCCTGAAGATGAAGACCAAGAGCAAGAGTACCCTGGATGTACCGGATAATCCGCTTGAGAGCCTGAAAGTGTGGTTCTCTAGGGTCATGCATAAAAAGACAAATTTGCTGCACGGCATAGGCAATGTCCGGCCTCGTGAAGGTGAGGTACTGAAGAGCACCGGCAAGACTGCGGTAAACTGAAGGATCAGCTAGAGGGAGCCCAACATCAGCAGCAAGTTTTGACTTGGTGTCCACAGGTGTAGTAGCAGGCTTGCACGAAGTCATCTTGGCGCGATCAATGATATCCCTGGCATACTTCTGTTGAGACAAGAAAAGGCCTGACTCGGATCGAGTCACAGAAACACCAAGAAAGTAACTCAGAGGGCCGAGATCCGTCATAGCAAACTCAGCACCAAGCAATGCTGTGAGGCGGTGAAGCAGGGCATCAGAAGAGGCGGTGAGAATGATGTCATCAACATATAAGAGCAAGTATGCTGACTCATTCCGGAAGGTGTATATGAAGAGCGAGTGATCGCTCTGACTGCCACGGAAACCAATCCTGGAAAGATAAGTAGCAAAACGGTGGTACCAAGCTCGGGGTGCCTGCTTTAGCCCGTAGAGAGACTTGCGCAGAAGACAAACCTGGCCTGGATAACGCTGGTCCGAAAAACCAGGAGCCTGATGCATATAAACGGTCTCATGCAAATCCCCATGTAAGAAAGCGTTCTTCACGTCGAACTGGTGAATAGGCCACGACCGAGAGACGGCGATGCTGAGAATGAGCCGAATGGTAGCCGGTTTAACCACAGGACTAAACGTCTCATCACAATCCACTCCGACCTGTTGAGACTTACCGTTAACCACCAGACGGGCTTTGTACCTCTCAAGTGTGCCATCAGACCTGTACTTATGCTTAAATAGCCACATGCAGCGAACAATATTAGCACCAGCCGGCCTCGGAACCAAGTCCCAAGTACCATTTTTAATAAGAGCATTAAACTCATCATTCATGGCGGCACGCCAATGGGGGTCCTGCAGGGCTTGTAGCGGAGATTTAGGAAGAGGGGAGACTTGAGTAGAAGAAGCCAAGAGGTTGTAGCGAGGATTAGGTTTGGAAATGCCAGCCTTAAGGCGTGTCGTCATTGGGTGACGAGGAGGTGGAGAGGGAGGAGGTGGAGGAGGTGAGTGGGTAGTCGGACTGAAAGTGGGCGAGGACCGAGGTGGGGATGGTGGGGATGGCATGGGTGAGGTATCTGGGGAAATTTGATGAACAAGATCCAAAAGAATAGGTGAAGGATCAGATGAGGGTATATCATTGGTGGATGGTTGGGTAAAACCAGACGGAGTGGCGAAAGGAAAAGTAGTTTCATCAAACACAACATGTCTGGAAGTGATGACTCGATGTGAGTTAAGATCCAAGCAACGAGAACCTCTATGGTCGGGAGAAGGACCCAGGTATAAGCATGGAACGGAACGGGGAGCCAGCTTGTGAGGAGCAGTGGCTGAGGTGTTAGGATAACACAGACACCCGAAAGTCCGAAGATGTGTATATGTGGGTTCCCGATGATATAAGATAAAAGTGGGGGTTTGATTATTGATAGCTTTGGATGGCAATATGTTATGTAGGTAGGTTGCCATTTGGAGAGATTCGACCCAAAAACGATAAGGTAGGGAAGCATGGGTTAACAATGTACGGGTAATGTCATTGAGTGTGCGAAGAGCTTGTTCTGCTTTCCCATTTTGAGGTGAGGTTTGAGGGCAGGAAAAACGTAGAAGAACCCCTTTTTGGGCACAAAAGGCACGAAAAAGGTTGTTGTCAAATTCACCCCCCATGTCGCATTGGAAAGTTTTGATATTGGACTGGAATTGAGTTTGGATCATTGTATGAAAAAGCACGAATTTGTGGTAGGTTTCAGACTTGTGTTTAAGAGGAAAAATCCAGGTAAAGTTAGAGTAGTCGTCCAAAAACAACAAATAATATTTAAACCCACTAGTGCTGGAAATGGGAGAAGTCCAAATATCACTATGAATTATATCAAACGGTTTAAAAGTAACAGTATGAGAAGGAGAAAATGGAAGACGTCTATGTTTAGAAATTTGACAAGAAGAACAAATAGCCGAACAAGTGGCTTTATTGAAGAACGGAAATCTACGCTTGAGCTGGTCCAAAACATGATCGCCCGGGTGACCCAATCGAGCATGCCATGGCGGTGGTTGGGAAGCGACAAGGGCGGTGGGTGAAAAGGTGTTGGTGGTGACCGGGTACAAATCCCCAAGGCTATTACATCTCGTTTTGATTTTCCCCGACTCTAGGTCATTGACAGAAAAACCGATTGGGTCAAACTCCACACTAACATTGTTATCAGTAGTAAATTTACGAACAGACACTAGATTTTTAACAATGTCGGGAGTATGTAAAACATTCTTTAGCTGATAAGATGGGCATGTGGGTAAAATTGCAGAACCGTGACCAATGACAGGAATATTATTTCCATTACCAACATAAATGGGAGCTAAATTACTCGAATTAAAATAGGTACGAAGGGTACCTGGATTTGCAGTGAGGTGAGAAGATGCTCCGGTGTCCATGTACCAATTGTCGGAAGGTGTTTGCAGCGAAGTCGTGTTGAAAGCCGGAGAAAATGCTGGTGGACTGGGCTGTTGTGGCCCAAAACTCTGCTGCTGGAGGGGCCCAAAATGCTGATAAGTTGGCCCAAGAATCGGCTGGCCCAGATGAGACCCAATTAGGGCCTGACCCGCGAAGTACCCAGGACCCGCGGCCTGACCCGCAAAGTACCCAGGACTCGCGGGCTGAAACGGCCCAAGGCCCAGCTGCTGGCCTGAAAGAAGTCCAGATCCCTGCGCCTGTGGAGTCTGCTGCGCCGCCGACGGGAAGATCTGACCGCCCGATGATGCCGCGGCAGTAGGGTAAGCGCACGGCGGTGGGGCCCATCCACTCGGCCAAGATGCCGCCGGCGCCGTTGGGAACCAGGCCTCCGGTTGCATTGGTCGCGGACCTGAGTTGAAAGCTCCGGATGGCAGCCGATTTGTGCTGTTTTGGCCGGAATTTCGACGGCCGCGCGATCGGTTTCGACGAGCCGAGTTGTGCTCGGCACCAGTGGACGGTCGCGGAGTAGTGGCTGCAATCATGACATGGTTCTCCTCCATGTGGCGGCTCCGGCGAGATTCCTCCCGGGTGAGCATGCTCCGGGCGACGGAAAACGAAGGAAGAGGCGACATCTGACTGATGATGCTGCCAACAGTGTCGTATGATGAAGACAATCCGTTGATAAGTTGCAGAACAAGGCGTTGTTCGCTAACTGGGGCCTCGACATCTCCAAGCTGATTTGCCAGTGATTTCAGAAATTGGCAATACGCTGAGACGGAGGGAAAAGAATCTAAACGAGCATTGATGAAACGACTTTCGAGATCGGCTGCTCGAGCGGTGCTGTTGTCGTGGAAAATACCCTTGACACGAAGCCAGGCAGCACGCGCAGATGATCCGACTTGGATGACGGTGAGGAGAAGATCCTCGCTGAGGGTACCGTAAATCCAGCTGAGAACTATGGCATCAAGCTGGTTCCAAGTGTCTTCAGAAACATCAGAAGGTCAAGGTGAGCCGTCAATGTGATGAAACACGCTGTGTGCGCGAGCAGTAATTTGGAAAAGTTCAGCCCATGTGTGGTATTGGACCTTATGGAGATCAAGAATAAGGGGAATTTGATTTCGGATGTTGGTGACAGATTGCGCGGAATGGAAGCTTTGTTTTGGTGGTGGTGGTGGTGGAGTCTGATCACCGGTGGGAGTAGTAGCCGAGGCCATAGGATCAAAAAGAGAAAAAGATACAAAAAAATTGATTAAGGCTGTGATACCATGTTAGAATGCAATACTGAATGGCTGAATTGCTCATCTGAGCTTTCTGTATTAATTCATATAAATAGAGGTCTGTACAACTAGATTACCTAATATAACAGATAATTACAGAAAGAATATATTCTAAATATGCTAACTAATATTCAGTAAATATTCTATTTACTAACAGTGAGGTGTTGTTGATTTGTCGTTCTAAAGTAGTTGGCCATCTCGACCTCCTTAAGATAAGATATTGCAAAACGACTTTGCTCCTGTAATCAATCTGTTTTCTCTCGACGAACACATGATACTTGAACAAGTATTATTAGATGTCAATATTTGAATGTATTACAAAGAAGTAATTTTACACAGTACTGCTATATACTCACATGTCTAAGTAATTTGCGATTACAATCAATGATCATCTTCTCAAAGGTTGGGCATCTCTTGAGTAAATATGCAAATTGTAGTATCTTGTGCTCATAAAAATCCCACGTACAGAGTCAACCTTTTGAGGTTATGAAATTTAAAAGTCTCTGAGAAGACGGTTGCTCCAACATAGACTGTTGATCCTATAAATCAAAAGAGGAAAGGAAATAAAGAATAAAATATGTGAGTATTATAGTGTTCAAAGTTGCAACTGTCACTTTGTGCAACTGTGTATTTTTTTTGAAACTCAATATCCAATCCATTTTCTGGGTTGATCAAATATTCAGTTTTATGTACAATAATCATCGAGAAATCATATCACAGTCATAGTGTTGGAACAAACACATTATTTTAGTGATGGAGATACAAATAGGTTACTGAAATAACATAATTCAGTAAGTAGACTATGGCCCTGTTTAATAGAGCTTATTTCTTGATGAACTGAACTGAACTGAATTGAACTGAACTGAATTGAACTGAACTGAAGTAAAAATTGATGTATTGGAATCAGCATGACTGAATTAACCTGGATTTCATCAAATTACATTTCCACTGAACTGAATTGAACTGAACTGAACTGAATTGAACTGAACTGAACTGATCTATAGATAAGCTCTGGTAAACAGGGCCTATGATTGAGTAACTTCCAAAAGTAAAACAAAAACAGTATCCTTATGAATTTGCACATAATTGGACATCAAGTATTGCACATTCTATAGGAAAAAAAGGAGAGACAATTAACTTGAGGGGACATTGTAACTTAACAATTGAGTATATTCAACACAAAGTATCTATTAAAAAAGCTCATAGGAAATCCTAGATACTTATAAGTAATTACTTACAAACGTATTCCATAGAAAATAAAGGGTGTTGCTATATGTAGCCCAATATTTTTGCTCTTGTAGCCCAAAATATAGGTGAAATGACATAAATGCTCTCATATTTTAGTTCATGAAAAACTAGTAGGCTAAATACAGGGGGCATTATAGTAATTTGAGGGGGATTTTGGGTACAAAGAGTAAAATCATGGGCTACATTTAGCAATTCAGAAAATAAAAGAGAGACAATTAAAATAAAATGGGAAATACCTTGGCACTAGTAAAGATGTTTGTTATGGTCAGTTTTGTGACGGTAGGTACAACTTGAATTACATTTGTCCAACAAGAAAATTCAATGGTTAAACCTATAGAAATACAAATCTTTACAACATATATCCGTATTTTTGTCTCTATTAAACTTCAACACGTTTAAACCTTTCGACCCTATGACCAATTTGTCAAAACGGCCATGACATTTAAGCGCAAACGTCTCAAGATTAACACAAGCACCTAGTAACTTGATTGATATGGGTAACAAACTCCCCACACATACCTCCCAACACTAAACGAAGTATTTGAAGACTAAGAGCAAGTCCAACACGGTATTTGAAGACTAAGAGCAAGTCCAACAGTTTCCCCACCCTTTACTATAAGATAGAGAACTACATCCCCATATTCCCTATCTTTTTTTCCATCTACTCCAACAACTTCCCTAACTTGGGGATTGGAATGTAATGCAAACACATTAAATTTTAATACTTTATTACTTTATATTTGATTTATTTCCTTCTTCTTTTTTTCAATTTTTTTTTTTAAAAACAAACCAAAACATCTACTAAAAGCTAAAACTTCCCTTGCTACAAGCATAATCCTAAAAGGTGTTTTTTCTTCATAACCTCTTGCTTACTCCTAGCTAATCAACTAGCACCCAAAAACCATGAACAAAGTTCATAAAACATGCATAAAAATATCCATGATGCTGAGCAAAAGTTCACAAAAGATTTTTTGAAACAAAACTAGCTCACTATTGATGCTTAAAACCATTTTAAGATTCTGGAGTCTAAACTCAAAACAGTCCCTTCACCATCTAAGTTCAACAGAGGGAGCTTGCTTCCGATCTGCATTTTATTGACATCTTCACTTGAGCATATATAGATCTTCCTTACCATCTTGCAAAACTCCTGCCATGGATCATCGCCAACAAACATCGTACACCCTCATCATCAGTGTAAATAACCTCTCATTTGTTCCTCAGGCTAAGCTCTCCCTCGATCTCAAACATGTTTCTCGAGTTCTTTAACAAGATCATCGTAGCCCTCCAATGTTGTCATATCAACAGCGCGTCCAACAACACCTTGCATATGAACCTTGATTCGCGTTCTTATGCTATGTGCCTCCTTGTGTAATATCAATACCGGTGGAAGACTTTTCTTGATTTTTAACATTGTCCCTCAAATCAATCCCAAACAGCATAGGTTGGGACTTTTACAAAGGTTTGGGGGTTTTGAAAAATCTTCTCTAATAATAAATTATGGGTGAATATTCGAAATGTACCATAATACTCTCAAGTATACCCTTGCAATGTTAATTGCATTTTTGCCTTAACAATATCAGGGGAATTTTAGTAAAAATACGGATTTGCAAGAGAAAAATTTACCTGCATCTAGCACACTCCTTGGTTAATGACAATTGGATTGCAGAATTTATTGATAAAGGCAAGAAGTAAAGTAAAGGTTGATACAACTTCAGACCATTTGCGGAAGAGGGGTAATAAATCCAAAAGACCATTTAAGTCTACAATACGTGGACAAACTCACAACATTTTACTGTGTTGGTTGAGAAAACATGTTGGGGTTGTTTGGTGATTAGCTGATAGCTGTTAGCTGTTAGCTGAAGCTAATATGGCTAGCTGATTGTAATAGTTGATTTGACTAGCTGATTGTGTATGTGTTTGGTAAAATTAGCTGATAGTTGATAGTTGTTTGTTTAATAAATATTGTAAAATGACGTAGTTGCCCAAAAATAATTTTATTAATTAATCATCACTATATGAAAAACCATAATAAGTTAGATTGTATATAGCTATTAATTATTCGTAATGATTAGAATAATATCATATGTGAATAATGAAGGTTAAGATTATAAATATTTTTAACATATATTTGCGCCTTTTTGAAATAGTTAAAGGAAATAAAGTTTCCTTGAATATTATTAGTTAAAAAATCTAAATTTTTTTATTCAAAATCTCATATATTTAGACATATTTAAACAAAAATAACATTAAAAAAATATATTAAATATTAATTAAAAATATATATTATTTTTTATCCATGATAAAAATATTTGTTGATCCTAAATATGAGGCCTAAATATTTAACAAAAGCAACACCCAGGAATTGACATGAGCGGATAAAAGAGAATGAATGGGAAATTGTATATACGTACAGATGAATGAGAAAAACAATTAAATTTTAAAGAAGGATAAAAAGGTAAGTTTAGGTAATAAAGACAAACAGCTAATATGAAAACATTGTTTTTATGAGCGTTTTGAAAATTATCTTTTTGGGACCAAACAGCTCTTACAAACAACTATTTACCATATACTTTAATTATCCTTTCGAGTTGGTCAGACAACTACTTAGCCTCAATCAGCTAATTTGAGCCCAAACAGCTCTTTACCAAACACCCCGTTACCCAAATTAGATCAACCCAGTTCTATAGAGTGCTATCTTGTTGCCATGTTTAGTATAAAAGGGTAACTAAAATTATGAGTAATAAGGTAGGTGAAGTGTTACCGTTATCAGTAACAAGTAACAACCAAAGTGTTTAAGTGAAAGAGAGAAATATAGCTCATAAAATATCGATAACACATGAGTTCTTGAACTACAATGGTAAAGGGGTATATCCTAATTTGCAAGATCAAGACTGAAATCCAGAAAGCATGCAATGTGCATAACTTAATGATTGCATGCAATTACCTAATTTTCGGTAGAGTTAGTCAACACTCAAATGGGTTCGGGAGGTTTTATTATATTCTTGACTAAAAATAAGTGAGTGTATTGAACTCCTTCCATCAAAAAAATTCTGAAATATGACCTAGGTGGAAGTGGATATGTTAGGGTCAATGCTTAATGTGTTTCTTAATGTGTTTATAATATTGGAAACTTTTATCAGACAATGATCTCAAGACATCACATTTCTTCCCAATATTATAAATGTTTGAGATGATTGCGAAATTTGATTCTTATAATCGATTTTTTAATTATAAACAATCGTACCACTACCAAAACTAAACACATATGATATTTTCTATTAAAAAAAATATATTCACCCCACCCAAATTTAGCCACTCCTATTCTTGTTTTAGATTCGAAAACGTCCAATGAAAGCCTTATAAATTATGTGGGATTTTTTCACAAGTATTCATCCCCTCACGTTTATGATTTAACCAATCCTATTCCGTTTTAGAATTTTTCTTTTTGATCAACTTCCGTTTTAGATTCAGAGTCTAATGAAAGTCCTATAATTATGTGTGTGCTGCTAGGCGTATAGACGTATGTAACATTTTTGGTTGATTGAATCAGTCACCGTTTCATTTTCTTACATTTGCTCCATGGTCATCAAGCAAGATTTTCGTGAGATCGGGGGAACTAATTTTTCTCTACAACTTCGACACTCGCATGCTCAAGAGGTTTAGTCAGTTTTCGGAAAGCTTCCGTTAATCTGATTATGGTGATGATGATCATTTGATTCCTCTAATGATGGCAGATTTGGGAGTTTGGTCTTCTTTGCACCTCCATCCGGATTGCTTATACAATCCACACATAGAATGCTTATAGGAATTACTATTCTAAATGTTGATCATATAGTTTGTAGTAGTAGAGTTTAAAATAAAATTATATGTTTTGTAACAACTTCTGTCTTAGACTGTGATTCTTTTCCTGTACATACGGTAAATAGGAAAACTGAGTCGTGCAATTTAGTATACTCTCGTTACATACACATATACTGCATGTGTACAAACTAACCCCTCGACTTTGTGTCAGCAAGCCCTATGATAAAAGGGGAAACAAGATAAAGCTGAATAAACGAGATGAGGGTGAGAACAAAGTCACTACTCAAATCCCAAAAACCAGATTAACTTATTAACCCAACCTAAAGTGTAAAAATTTTGTGAGACAAGAAAGATCATATCAAATATTCAAAGTTCAAGGACACAAAATCTACAATTTTGCGGGACAAAACTGAATCAACACAACTACTTTAGATGAAGCTAAGAACTTCCCTCCTCCGACTCAGGAACATTGTTAATAAAACAAGCAAAAAGCATTTTACCTCATCAATATAAGCTACACATAGATACGCTTATCTACCAGAAATAACTGAATGAATGTGACAGAACAAAGTTGTCAAATAAACATTTGAGATCGAGAAACAATTTATGATACATACTGTCATTAGTCTCAATATATCAGTGGCTCTGGGGTCTCGAGACCGCTTTTGAATGCCATACATTTGACAAGGGGAAATTGGATGTGGTGATTTTGAGGCCATATTGCAGCTTGCAATGGTTCTCTGTGCTGCAAAATCAAGTGATGATCACCCATCAATAGACATTGTGTTTGAGGAGTTTGATAAGGCTTTGAAAGACACAGAAAAAGGAGACAAGGTTGGCTAGTTTGTTTGTATCTCAATTATAGCAAAAGATTTATTATCTTGTTTACACATTCTAACAAATTGAGATAAATGATTCACATTCTTGCAGAGAGTATAAATTTATGCAGAAACACCATGTTCAAGGTCAGTAGAATGAGAGTATGAGGCACAATTTGCAATTAGAACTAACGATGCACAACAAGGATGTCAACAAACAACCAAAAACCAGTTCAGGAAAATTTTCTCAAGACAACAAGGTGAAACACGTTATGGGGGGAATTCACAGGATCGAGGGCTGTGATTACTCGTGTAACACGAGTTGTGTTCTTGAAAACTGAAAACCCATTGCCTATTTGCTGGTGTTTATCATGTGCAAAATGTATGTGTGCAATTTCATTGTCTTTTTAGTTTTTATCAGTGTGTACATATAACAACCCAAACTGGAGGAGTGAGTTGTTTCCCCTATAAAGACAACACAAAAGCCTGTATTTTCAGGAATGGTATACATTCAACATCAGACAATATTTCTTTATCTAAAAATACAACAATAATCGGTAATATGGTTAAGTACCTGATAGAAGATAGCAGCAATAACCTTTCTGCAGCTTCCCATAAAATACAGTGAAGCAGAATACTTGTTAGCAGCTACCATCTAGAACTCCACTTTCATCATCATAAGAATGTATAGTGGTCAATAAATACCTTTTCCAGTCCTTTTTATTTTAACTGTTCTCAGGGTGGACAGAAAAATCTTCCCTGGCAGAGAGGTTGGCTAAATGACCCGATACCACAAATGCAATTGATGATGAAATCAATGATACATGTCATGTGCCAGAGAATTAAAGATAGTGATTAAAGGCCCGAAACATACACTATAAAATATGAAGGCTTAACAATCTAAGAGAAATGAACAAAATCATGTGCTCGACATTATCAATTTCTCAATTCTCATTTCTCATCCAATGTCAGAAATTAATCTTCTTGCTATTTATCAAGACAGGATTTAAAAGATCACAATGGATAAACAAGCACACATAATCTGGTATATCATGAAGAAGAAACAAGCTATGAACAAACGTTTATTGTAATTCTAAAAAAGGTTATGTTTTAACTTGCATGTACAGTTGACCTTGTTCATCTTCACAAAGTGGTGTGCCTCACACTTTTCATTCATTTAGCACCCGAAACCATCAGGTGATAAAGCTTCTTTCAAGTCTAGCAACTCCGTTCTTAGGTTTTGTGTTAGCTGCATCTGGGGAACTGACGGTGACCACTTGCTCATGCCTAAACTTGTTACATATCCTGGGTAGGATCTTCATTATCAGAAACTCCAGAGATGAGGTCTAAGAATTTCCTCGTGGCTTTCTCAACAGCATGAGAAGTCCTCTTAGCAGCTCCAGCAACAACTGGCTTCAAGGAGATCTCTGGTAAGTTTGCCCTTTCCTCAATCATGGCTGTTTATGCAAAGAGTAATAACTTATATTACAATTAAAACTATAACTGGGGGAACACCAAAAAAACTGCAGATGTCAATAATATACACTGAAAGAGCATAACATACACATTGTATGTTCTCGAGCAAGTGAGCCAATTTGTCGGATTCCCACATCTGCTGCTTGCACAACTTGAGCAGATTTGCTAACCCCGTTTGATATTTCATGGCTAAGAAATGAAATTGAGTGATCAGTATTACAACTAAGTCCTAACATTGGCAAAGCCTAAATGAATAAATAATATATGCAAACACATAAGAATGATTTATGCAGGGCAAAAAAATTTCCTGCCACTGCAGTTCCCCCAAGTGTATCAATTGCACAAATAAATAATAAAAACACTAAACCTCTGAAAATTAAAGAATTTGCATCATACTGATATACTGCGTATATATGGTCCTAAGCTGAAAATCCTCATAATACATGAACACTTTAATTACTTGCAGAAATAACAATCACTTGTAGAAAGAAAATCCACTATAGAGGAGCGTATTAATGCTATTTATTGTTCATATACAAATGAATTGCACCAAAAATCTCAACAATGATACTTGTATACAGTACTACGAAACTCTGTTAGGCTCTAAACAAATAGTTTTGCTTTTGCCAATAACATACCTCAGATCACTCAGTTCAAGGATCAGATCACTAATTTCAATTCCAGAAAGCCTAACAGCAGCCATTGTGCCAGGGATCTCTTTGCGTGAGGCATCAGCTAGCTTCGCAAGAGCTATAGCTGCTCGACGCATTGCCTACAGGAAATAGGAGATGAGGCCTTTCAAAGTTAAACTATTGAGTACTCATATAAAGTTACAAACTAGGCAGAATAATAACAAACTTTCATCTCAATGGAGGGTCAGTGAAGAGGGAACACTGGAAACTTACAAAAATGGCAGGTACCGCTGCAGCAACGAAGCCTACCATTGCCACCACTGTCTGCAGTTGATCAACATTGAGAAATGAGTACAGGTCCAATAAACAAATGCAACATCAAAAAGACTTCCTAAGTAACACTTTCTATGATGGTCCGTCTCACCAACAGTCCACGTATCACACAGTCTGCATTTTTCCGATTCGACAAGAGTCAACTCTAATCCTAATTAAACTAGAACGAACAGTGATAGCAGGTAGAATGACTCCAATTAACATTTCATATTATTTCAACTAAGATACAGAAATGGCAGGTATCAAATTAGAGGGAACATGCAAAATCGAAGGATTCCAGTGGGACATACCGTGCAGGCAAAGAAGGAGAGGAGAAAGAAGGCCTGATCGCTCAAGCCCAAAGCAGCAGGCGGCAATGGCGGTGGAGCAGTTGGGCTCCCGACTTGCTCAACGTAAAATGCAACCTCGGATTCGAGGATTTTGGAGTCCCTTCTTCCGGCATTGGAATCGACGGGCGATAACTTCAAGGCGCGAACAGTGTAGCGATGACGAAGCGGATTGAATGGACATTGACGGAGGAGGGAGGGAAACTGTTTCGGGTTTTCCGAGAAGACCGTGGACCTTAGAGGGCGGCGGTGGAGAACCCATGACTGAGTTGCGAGGGAAGTGGCTTCCATGACTCAAAATAGTCACTGGCTTTGCGAGCATCGGAACCGGGAAGAAGATTGTAAACAACGATGTTCTTTCTATTTTTTTCGTTTAAATCCAGGAGTTGACCACTTAATAAAGTGAGCAGGTCTAATGTTCAACCAACACACTTATTTTTCTTTTTCTTTTTTTTTTGAAATCTAAACTTTCACTAAATTTAAATAAATAGTAAATACAAAGAGACTACGGACTACCTATTCACCACCTGTTCTTGATGCGGGGCAAATTCGCACTAGTAATCTAGGCCTCGGATAGCTAACGTATCCGAGTACTGCTGGGTGTTGATTGTAGATGAAGTATGGATGCTGCTCGCTAATTGCACTTGACCATCCGAGCTCCTTGCCCTCAGACTGGACCTACTTTGAACATGTCCTCCGAAACCTGCAAAATAATCCCCCCCCCGGCGCTACCCCGGAGGTGGTAGCTCCGGTGTGATTATGAGATTTCGTGCTTTGGAATGTAAACCCCCCTTACCCCGGGGGTGGTAGCTCCGGTGTGATGATGAGATTTCGTACTTTGGAATGTAGAAACTCTGTATTCAAGAGTTAGAGAACTTACCTAGAATGGCTGATTGTGGCATCTATTTATAGGCGTTTTAGGCCCTTGCCTTCTCATCACACGTCACCTCTTTGTACCTTGCTGTGGTCCTGGTCACGTGACTGTACTATCGAACTTCACCCTTAGCTGTCTTTCACGCGCGTCGGAGATTTCTTGGAAGGTCTCTCTTACCCAATCACCTTTTGTATTATCACAAGCCCCCCAAGACAAAGGTTTCAGTCTTCCGAGGCTGGAAGTTTGTGTCTTGCCACTCTCTCCTTCTTCACGCGCGCTGGTTGCTATTCTGGCAAGTGGGTCTCTGGGCCGCAGACAACCAATATCCTCGAGCTTTTGGCGGCTACACGCTTCGCTTTTCCCAAAATCCTTCCTCTTTTCTTGTGTGTCATCATTAATCCTGCCCCCGATGCGCTATCCTTTACTATTCCCTCATACTCTTCTCTATAAATAGATCTCCTTGGTTCCCTAATTTTTCCTCTCTTGCTGCCCTCCAATTTTATTAGCGCCTACCTCTTGCTTCCTGGTGAGTCACTTCTGCTCTTGGTTTCCCCTCCTATCTTTTATTAGCGTGCATGTTACTATTCTTTGCTATGGGTTCTCGGTCTGCGGGTCCTGTGTCTGCCGATAGCCTGAAAGTTCAGGCTTATAATCTGGTATCTCCTCCTATTCCCGACCCGGGTTCTGAATCTTCTTCTTCGGAGCCCCTGTCTGTCACTAAAGGGAAAAAAGGGTGTCGTCGATCCTTCCCCCGCGTACCTCAGATTAGTCCTATTGATTTTCATTGTGATTCTGATCCTCGTCCCGAGTGGGTCACCCAGGACGTCATCAATCTTTGCAATAATTGCTTTGTCCCTATCCCTGAAGACGCGGAATTAGAGCTTTTGGATGCCGACCAAGTCCAGTCCTGGGTTTCGTGTTTACCTGTTCGCCATATACATTTTGGCTTATCTCTCCTGTTCCCTGATTTTTTTCTGAACTGCTCAACTATTTTAAGATGTCTCCTGCCCAACTCCATCCTAACAGAGTGACTGTGATTCTGGGGTTCATCACCCTATGCCGCAGACACGGTATTGCGGAGTCCCTAGCTTTGTTTCGTTCCTTCTATCGTCTCCACGCCTCTCATGTGAAAACCCCAGGGGTTTTTACGTTTTACCCTCGAGATGTTTCTCTGGTGCTTGCCAAGATTGACAATGTCAAGAATTGGAGAAAGGTTGGCCATTACTCCCTCAACCAGATTAAATATCATGTCCATGATTGGAACGACAGCCTTGAGGCCGAAGCTCCCGGGGTTTTTGTCCCCTCCTCTGTAGCCTCTGACTATGAAGTTCTATCAGGTTGCACCTTAAATGTTCTTCAGTATTAGCTGAAAGGAAATGGCAGTTTCTATTGGCCTCGGGATATCTACCACGTCTCTGTCTTTACCTGCCGTCGGCTCTATGCCCAATGGCCTAAAGAAGGTCTTTACCCCCCTGTTTTAGGATCTCTGTCTTTACTTTGTTGTCCTTCTCCTTTTATGTTATTTTTCTCAATTCTTTGCCTTATCCTGACATGATTTCTTATGTTTTGTTACAGTGGTTTGTGATCTTCCTGGTTATCCTGCCCTTTACCCTACTCCCGAGATGACTGGGACTCTCCGCAGGAAAGTTGTTAAGCCCAGCTCGGATACCGTCTCTGGCTCCCATTTTCGGGCAAGGAAGACCTCGAGCCAAGACATGGTGGAAAAGGATGTGTCTCCTATTCCGAAGAGAGCCCGTTCTGAGGCCACTGGCAAGGGTTCCGAGCCCCCGAGTAAGAAGAAAGTTGCTACGAAGAAACCCGAGGCATCTCCTGGCAAGGATACCTTGGAGAAAGGTCCTGATTCCTCTGCTAAGGAAACCATCAGGGAGGATTCCGAGCTCAAGGTTATTGAGACGCCCTTAGCAGATCCTGTGGTTCAATCCAAGGGTCATTCCTCTCCGAAGAGCCCCGATCCCTTTTGCCCGACTCATCCAAAGAATGATGTTTTTAACTGGGATTATATGGACTACGATCCTTTTGTGTACGCCGCTCAACAAAGTGAGCCCTCTTCTCCACCTCCTGAAGAACAACCTGCTCCGATCTCTACATCGGTTCCTGTCCAGTCGGCATATGCACTTCCTGCTCTGATCTCCATATCGGTTCCTATTCAACCGGCATCTACACCTCCTATCGTCGGGAATCCAGCTGCTGTGACTTCCCGAGTTGCGGGATCTAGTCCTGTTGTTATCTTAGCAGAGAGTGATCTTGACTTCTTTCTTTTCTCTCCTGTAAGTTTCCCTATGGCCTTGTTTTTTCCTTTTTCCTTCCTCCCTTTATCTTTCTCTAATTGGTGTGCTCACCTTCACGCAGGAAACCCAAGATTTTGTGCAAGGGTTCAGTGACTCTTCCGACTTCCGGACTTTGCTGGCCAGAATGTGGGAAAAGTGCTCTGGTAAACTGCTCAGTGACCTTCAGGCCAGCCAGCAGGCTTTAGATGAAAAGAGAAAGCGTTATGCCCTCCTCGAGGAGGAGAATGCCCGATCTGCCCTCCTTCTTCAGGAAGAAAAGAAACATTATGCCCTTCTTCAGGAGAAGCTCAAGCCACTCGAAGATGGGTCTCTGCTTCGTGAGTTCGGCGAGACTATCGCTCGGGAGATTGTTAGCTCTAAAGCTTGCGACCAATCCTTATCCAAGCTTGTAGAGGAGTCAAACAATTCTCGGATCACCCTTCTCTATGAGAGGATCCGAGGTTCCTGGGACCTTTTGTCTGTCTGTGCAGAAGGGCTGCTACCATCCCGGGCCCTGGCTCGTTATGATCAGCGTTTTAGGGATTTCCGCATGAGTACCCTCCAGACTCTAGCCCCCACGATTCGGGCTGCCTTGTGTTCATCTAAGCCACATGTTTCCGCCGCCGACCTTCTGAAGATCGGAGAGGAGAAGGCTCCGATTCCTGAGGATAGGGTCGTCCCTGAAGCCGACCTTCGCAATCCTTATGGGGTCTGTCCAGAGCCCCCGTCTCATCGCTACTCAGTTAACAGCAAGGGATATGTTGAGTGGTGCGCAGAGCCACAAACTTTTGGCTTCAAGGCCGCTTTGTCCAATGGCGTCCCCATCATTAAATTCTCCAAAGAGCCAGGCCCTGTTCAATTGACCCAAGCTACCGAGGGTTACCTGTCTCCTGGAGAAGCGTCTGGTTCTCATGTATAACCTCCATTTTCTTGGCTTCGGCGATCTTTTTTCTTCTTCTGTTCTGCTGTTTTAGCCTTCCCCACCTGCTACGGGCCTTTTCGACTGTCCTCCTGTATTATTACAATATTTTCTATCTATTTTCCTTGTTATAACCTAAGCTCCCTTTTTTTTCTGTTATGTATGTTTCCTTCTTCATTATTTCTAATTCTTATCTTATAATATATCCCTATATCTCTCTGTAAGATCCTCTCCCCTCTCTTTGGGCAAGGTTTCTCCTTCTTTGTGCCCTAAATGCCGAACACCGGCCTTACTCGGTCCGCATATAGTAGCAGGTCCGAGGGGGAAAGCGTTGTCCGAATATGAGTTCGGCTTCCTACTAGATGAGTTTCCTAATCTTAGTGCCGCAGTCCAGTTTCTCCAATTTATAAAGGCCAGGTTCGGATCTATCCAACGAAGCCATAAGATTATCTCTTCCTATCTTGAGGAGACTGCGACTATGCCTGAGCTTCTAAATCGACTGCTTATGTCATGCAAGGAACTCGAACGCCAGGCTGGCGAGGAGCTGGGCTTGGTATGGGGTGAGTATTCTAGGACCCTTAGCAAACTCCGAAGCCTGGAAAGCGGAAATAACGAAAGGAAGATGATTTCCAAGCTAGGCAACTTACCTCTCACAACCGCGAACTCCAAGATCATATCCTTCACTTGAGGCTCTCATTTCATCTGTCTTCTCTGGTTCATGGAAAAACTCATGTCATTCCCTTCCCTGATATGGCTTCTTCTATTCGAAATGTCATTTCTGCTATGGTGAAAATTGGGTAAATTCCAGTCTGGGGGTTCGGCTCACCCTGCTTATGTTGAGGCTATTGAATGGAATCGCCGCATATCTTCTGGAATGTCTGATCCTCTCCCTCCTTCCCTCTGGGAAATTCCTCCTTCTTTTCCTGTTGATAATGCCTTCCGCCGATATCTTGATCCTCGGCTTTCTTCCACACATGAAAATTGCCAAAGGAGAATCCGGGAAGTCCTCCGCGTTCGGCAAATGGGTTTGCCTGCCTATAGTGAACCTGACCCTTCATCGGGTGCTAGCTCAGTGAGCTCCCCTTCTGTCTCCCCATCTTTGATCCTCCGATCCCTGCACCTTCCTCCTAATAATGCGTCCCTAGAAAGAGGACGACCCCATATCCGACCCCTGACTATTCGCTTCTTGCCTTCTAAAGGAGACAAAGTAGTTCATGTATCTGATAATTAGTGCATTTTGTTAGGTTTATTTTGTACTTATGTAATGTACAAGCATCGAGATGACGTCTCCCCTCGTGTACTTGTCTTTATTTTAATGAAAAATATTGTCTTTCCTTTTGTTATCCTCGAATTACCCTTGCCGAGGTTTCTCTTTTTTTGCGGGGCACCAGTCATGGGAGCGACCCAGAGGTCCCGACTTACCCTTTATTTACACCGGGCTATCCAGCACGTGTGCAAATTATCGCGTATCCACGCTTTCCTAACGCACTATCCAGTACGCTTTTCTGTTTCGAGCGTATCCACGCATCCGAACTTTGACGTATCCACGTCGAACCCCTTTTCTTGCAACGTGTCTTCTGTCGCACATGCAATAATCATGCGTATCCACGCATCCGAGCTATGACGTATCCACGCTGAGACCATAATCACTCTTTTAGATTACCCTTTCTTGATCCCCTTAAACACCTTAGGGATTACCACCTTTTAATATCCTCTCCCTTCTTTTTAACCTTACTTTTCTTCCTTTTCTATCAGATCTCCCTTGTAAGCTTTCCTCTTGTCTTAGATGGAATTTCCTTATCCATTCCTTTTCTCTATCCTCCATGCCTTCCCTTTTCTAGTTCCCCTTTGTTTGGAACCGCCTTTATTATTTCCCCTATGCTCTCTGCCCTTTTCCTACCGTCCCTCTCCTTACCCTCCTTTTATTTTATCTGAAGGTTCTCTCTTTCTTTTCTTTTGTCCTCCTGAATGTCCTTTCCTCTCACCTCGAACCTATCTTTATCGCCCTTATTTTTCTTCTTTTCCTTTGTTTATGTTCTTTTGTTCATTCTTTATCAAAATTTTACACTGTCCGAGCCCTCCTCGTATTATTATAACTATCCCTTCATCCTCTTGTCGCCCCTTCCGAGCCTCCATGCTCCTGTTATCCGAATATCCCTCTTTCTGATATCTTGTCCCTTCTTAATATTACCCTTCTCCCTTTTTCATACCTTCTCTGTGATTTGCTCTTACCCTTTCCTATCTTCGGATATCTTGGCAACTGTCCGAGCTTACCGTATTTTTCCCTTTTCCCGTTTCTCCTCTGTCGCTCCTCTCTCTATTTTATCTATTTCCCTATTCTCTCTCTTCAAGCCCTCTCTATCTCTCTCTTTTTTTTCTTTTTTTTTTGAATTCCCTTCCCCGTATTCTTCCAAGGGTGTTTTCTTCCGAACCTCCCTTCCTATTCTCCCTTATCTTCCCTTTCTCTTGGCCCCTGCCAATAACTCTCTCTTCCCCTTTTAAATCGTTGGCTTTCTGGTTACGTCTCATCTTCCTTCTCCTCATCCGAGCCTTATACTGCTGAGTTTGTTGTTCTTTTCTTTCCGAGTGCCTCCTTGTCTGACGTTGTTGCCAATCCAATGTCATATCCCGATGACGTGATCCTTCAGTTCCTTTTGTAATGCGCCTATTTGCTGCGTTGCTACTTTCCGAGAATGTGAGCCTTCTTCTCATACTTCTCGCTTGGGTAAACCCCTTCCTTTCATCTCGTTCCGCTTCCTCTCCTATCATCTTCGTATGTTACCTGCAAAGAAATTTCTTAAAGATAGTATTAGTTACACTATTTCTTTCGTACTATTTTTCTTCCAATCCCCTGTTTATCAGACCGGTATCCATCTATTGTCTTGCAGCCGTATCCTTTGGCACTTCTGGTACCCAAACTATATAGGTAGTCGTTCCCAGCTATATTTGGGACCTCCTCAACCTTCCGACTCTACTCCCCTGTCCCTTTTCCTACTTAAATTCCCTACCGTCCTTCATTATCCGACACCCAACCTTGGAAAAGTCTAAAACCCTAGTTTTCCTTTTTTCTGACATATGCTCATGAGCGAACTCTAGTCGACACCTTAAATACCTACCTTTTTCCTTATATACCTCTATATCCCTAATCCTTACGCATATCATACCTAATCTTTCAAAAAGCTTTTATCTATCATCCAAATAACGTTTGATGTATATATACCGTTAAATACCTACATACCTCCACCTTCGATCCTCTTTGTTCTTAGGCGAGTCCTAGCTTTATCCGCTTTCTTGGGTTGGTTGCAACCGCTGAATCTGCTCTTGCTTGATCTTTCCTCAGCCAAGCTGTCCTCCGCCGAGGCATTGCTTGCCGTCCGAGCAGCTTTCCTGTCGCTCTAAATTGAGGATAAGATCCCTAACGTCGGGTCCCACCGGACGTGCCAACTGATGCGGGAAAAATCCGCACTAGTAATCTGGGTCTCGGATAGCTGACATATCTGAGGACTGTTAGGTGTTGATTGTAGATGAAGTATGGATGCTGCTCTCTAATTGCACGTGACCATCCGAGCTCCTTGCCCTCGGACTGGACCTACTTTGAACCTGTCCTCCGAAAACTGCAAAACAAGCCCCCCGGGCTACCCCAGAGGTGGTAGCTCCGGTGTGATGATGAGATTTCGTGCTTTGGAATGTAAAAACTCTGTATTCAAGAGTTAGAGAACTTCCTGGAATGGTTGATTGTGGCCTTTATTTATAGGCGTTTTAGGCCCCTGCCTTCTCATCACACGTCACCTCTTTGTACCTTGTGTGGTCCTGGTCACGTGACTGTACTACCAAATTGTTACCCTTTGCTGTCTCTCACGTGCGTTGAAAATTTCTTGGAAGGTCTCTCTTACCCAATCACCTTTTGTATTATCAGTTCTATTAACTTTAACAACAAAACAACCAGGGGCGGACCCATAAATTAAAGTTGAGGGGAACCATAATAGAAAAAAAGGAAAATTATAACAGTAAATTTTAATATAAAATGTAATTTGTAATTTTTCGGGGGTGGCCGGGCCATCTCTATGTTCCGCCTCTGAAAACAACTGGAGAAAGACGCATTTATTAGACATATGATGTCTTCTACTCTTAATCTCTCAGGGTGTAAACTCTGACTTATTAAGTGTCATCACTAGTAGTGTGATAAATATGGCACTATTCCAGTCCTAGACAAAGGCCCACATTGAAAGCACTGTAGCGATCTATACTGTTCAATGTCGGTAGCTCAGCTCCTATAAAGGGGATCAGATCCACCATGAGAAAGCTAAGTTCTCTGCTCATACCCTACGAACAATCGATATCTGATATTGGAGATCCCCTCTTATTAGATCGTCGGAGCAGGCGCAGGCATAAGCCGGCCTGTCTGACCTCTGTTCCGTCCGTGCAGGTTTACAGGGCAAAGAAGAAGATCTACAGGAATATCTCATTTACAGTTTTAACATTGGCGCCGTCTGTGGGGATACCGTTATCTTCACAGCCCACGCAGATTTTGCATCATGACAGAAGAAAGAGCAGATCGGATCCATTCCCAGAATTACCAAGGATTCCATTGGGTGGAGCTCGCGCTTTATTGGAGGCCAACTGGGATAGCCCCATCTTGGATTCTACTGAAAGGCCAATCGTGACGACGAGCAGTCCGATTGCGTCAGCAAGCAAGCCGATCGTGACGACGGAGCAAACTCCAAGCAACCCGATAAAATGAATCCGGCGAATCTCAAAAGTGACGGTTTCAGCCGAGATCTTGAAACAGGTAGTGGCTACTCAGACCGAGATGCTCCGACAGCTCCAGGAGCTGAAAGAGGGCCCACCAGCGAGCCAGGAAAGGGCAAACACAGCTGGAGCCACCATGAGATCCACCAGACTCACGGGTCAAGCACTAGTCCAGCATGTGCGACTAGTCAGACTGTTCGACGACGGAGAAGACGCGTCTGGAGGTAACAAGACACATCGCGGAGCGGTACCATCTCGCATGGGAGATGAGGCCCATTCCTCCCCAAGGAACTCAACCAGAGAAGGGTCCGGACGGAGCGATGATCAGACCAAGAAATGGCCGGCAGTCTACGTGCACTCTCCGATGGTCAAGCCTAGAGTTCCAGTCAGACAGCGCCTCGCAATTGACTTCGAAGAAGACCCAGAACTGGATACGAGAGGTTGTCCGTTCAAGGCTGACGTGCTGAGTTTTTCCGCGTCCAACAAATTAAAGATCCCGCCAAACCTGGGAGTATATGACGGAACATCAGATCCAGCGGACCATCTGCACACTTTTACCTCCAATATGTTGACATTCGCCATCCCAGAACCTATGTGGTGTAAAGTCTTCGCCACGACGCTAACCAAAGTAGCCAGGCTGTGGTTCACAAATATGCCCAATAACACCATCTCACGATTCGCGGAGCTAGAAGAAGAGTTCCTGAGCCGGTTCATCCAGTAGAGGAAATTCACAAAGACTAGGAACGATTTGTTGACAATCATGCAGCACGTGGGAGAAATGTTGTCGGAGTACTGGGAACGGTTCAACGAATTGGTTAACGCGGTTGATCATTGTGGAGGTGCTCGTTTCGTCATCGATGCTTTCATTCGCAGATTATGCCATAAAGCCCTCAGTCGCGACCTGGTGCTAAATCCAGTGTACTCCGTGCATGCACTAATGATCAGAGTGGAATTCTTTGATTAGGCAGACATCATAGAAATACGCATAGATGAGAAGACCTATTACAGGAATCGGGTCGAAGACAAGACAGTCCTATCAAGCGGAAAAAAGTTCACTGGCACAAGCTGAGACGCACGCAGACCGGTGAAGGAAATGCTGGGAAATAGAGAATTCCCACAAGCGAGAGCAGACCGAAGTTCACCGCTGAAGATATTCACACCACTGAATAGAACACTGAAGGAGATATTCGCGTTGGTGGTGCACAAGAATATTCTCTATCCGGTTAATAAGATGAAGACCTCCGGTAATAATCGAAACACGAAGTTGTTCTGCGATTACCATAACGACCACCGGCATGACACAAATGAGTGCAAGCACTTGAAACAGGCCATCGAGAACTGTATCAAGACAGGTCATCTCTCACACTTCGCAAAAGAGGCACGGTCTCATAATGATACGGAGTATGCGAAGAAATCTGGAGGATCAACCAGACAGGCCAGCGGATATAATTCCCGATATCAGGACCGTCCTGGTAACAGTGACAAAGGAAATGAAGTTGCACTGGTCGGGGAGCACTCCAAAGGCATTAAGTGCAAGCACGAAGACGAAGACTTGTCTCCCGAACCAATGGGAGTTAACCCCACTACCACCAATATATTCGCTATCATTGGCGGCAGCGCGGGGAGCAAGACAGAGTCACAACGAAAGGAGAGATGTGGGCGCATACCGGAGGACACTCCGGCAGACAGGCACCTCGGTCCGGAAGAATCAATCATTTTCGACTCCAACGACCCCATCCTGTGCAGACCAGCCGGAGGTGATGCAGTCGTCATAAAAGTTCAGATGATTGACAAGCTCATTCACCGGGCATATGTGGACGGCCGTAGCTCGGCAGAAATCATGTACTGGCGCTGTTTTGAACAGATGGACGAGACGATGAAGGCCAAGCTGCGACCAACCGACACTCCGCTGGTAGATTTCGCGGACAGAACCATATGGCCAGAATGGACCATCACCTTGCCAGTAGTGTTCGGAGAGCACCCGACGCGGAAAGTAGTTGAGCTTGAGTTCGTGGTTGTCAAAGCAAACAGTCCCTATAACCTCATTATAGGACAACCAGCTTTAGCACTACTAAAAGGGATAGTATCTACCTTACATTTGCTGCTAAAATTCCCAACCAAATACGGTGTGGCCACCGTGAAAGGAGATCAACAAAAAGCCAGAGAATGTCATCGGATTAGCTCTTAGCAAAAGAAAAAGAGAAGTAGACAGGGACAGTCCAGCGCTCTGGACACACACCAGACGAGAAGAGTTAATGACACTCAATGAAGGAGAATCCAGGCCTACCAAATTGTCCGGAGAAGTGGTCGAAGTGAAGCTTGACTGCGCCCATGAGGTGATAGTCCAAATTGGCAAGACACTTCCCGCATCCATCCAACGAGAGTTGTTGGCCGTACTGTCCAAACACGCGTCGGCATTTTCCTGGAAACCGAGGGACATGACTGGCGTGTCACCAATAATAGGCTAGCATGCGTTAAAAGTGGATCTAGATCACAAACCAGTCCTACAGCGCAGAAGACCGCAGTGCACAGAGCGAAATTCCTGATCAATCTGGATTTTCAATTGATGTGCCATACCCAATATGGCTCAGCAACCCAGTCCTGGTCAAGAAGTCGGATGGCAGCTGGAGAATGTGTATTGATTACGCTGTGCTGAACAAGTCATACCCGAAAGACTGCTATCCATCCCCACTGATCGACCAGAAGGTGGACTCGTTGGTAGCGTACCCCCATCAAGTGTTTCCTGGACGCTTACAAAGGATATCATCAGATACCAATGCTAGAATCCGACGCAGAAAAGACGGCCTTTATAACAGAGAAGGGTGCGTTCGGGTACAGAATGATGCCCTTCAGATTAAAGAATGCAGGGGCCACATATCAACGAATTGTCGACAAGATTTTCGAAGATCAACTTCGAAAGAACCTCGAGATATTCGTGGATGACATGGTGATCAAAAGCCACCAGTTCTCCGACTTGATCAATGACGTGGAAGAAACTCTGGAAAAACTTCAGCAAACGGGGTTGAAGCTAAACCCAAAGAAATGTCAATTTGGCGTTGGAGAAGGAAAATTCTTAGGGCACATGGTATCGAAGGACGACTTGAGAGCAAACCCAAAAAAGATACAGGCAATCGTTGACATGCGCTCACCAAGAACCGTCAAGGACATTCAAAGCCTCAATGGCAGGATGGCTGCTATGAACCGTTTCCTATCAAGGGCGGCGGAAAGAACCCTCTCATTCCTACGAGTCTTAAAAGGGAACGTGGAGAAAGGAGAAGTAGTACAATGGGGAGAGACGGAGGAACGAGCATTTACGGAGCTGAAAGAACATCTTCATGAACTGCCGGTCTTATCACCCCCGACCGTCAGAGAGACTCTATATCTGTACGTATCTGCAGGAACAAAAGTCGTCAACGGAGCGCTGATCAGGGAAGTGTCTAGAGTACAGAGGCCGGTCTATTACATCAAACGCACCCTGCAAGGGGCAGAAACCAGATACTCAGCACAAGAGAAATTGGTCCTAGCGTTGGTGCACGCGGCCCGGAGACTGCGGGCGTACTTCCAGTCCCATCCGGTTGTAGTATTGACAAACGAACCTCTGAAGACTATCCTAACCAAGCCCGGGGCATCAGGCCGTGTGGCCAAATGGGCCGTGGAACTAAGCGAACACTCCATTGAATTCTCACCCAAAATTTATCCATCTTACTCTTCTAGGATTATCTTCTATCATTTTCTTACTTAAAAAATCTTTAACAGCCTTATTATCTGTTCTTATTATAAACTTAACTGGTGCTAAGAATACTTGGAATCTCTTAATACCATTAATTATGGCTAAGAGTTCTTTCTCAAATATGGGATAATTCTGCTCACTTGGCTTAAATTTTCCATAATTATATCCACAAATTAATTCATCAGTCCCTTTTAGGATTTTAACAAGACTTTCTCCATCTTCGTATGGTGATTCCGAGGAGAGTGTTACTGCTTTAAGTACAACACCCCAAAATGAATCAAATGCACCTGTTTCCAAGATCAAGATGTCATTTTCCTTTGGAAAATAAATTCTTAGATCAGGTTTGAAAAGAGATTTAATTTCTTTTAATCTGTTGACATCTTCTATAGTCCATTCTATTTGAACATTATAATTTTTCTATCCTTTTTGGATCTTTTTCAATTTTTCTAAAAAGAGTTTTTCCCATTTGATAAATCTTTGACAAACTGTCTACCATAATTTAGTAACCCTAAGAAACTCTGTAATTCTTTGAGAGTACTTAACCTTTCTAGGAAATCTCTTATTTTAGTAATAATATGAGGTTGGAGAACTAAACCCTGTGGCACTTAGGCCCTGTTTACTAGAGGTTATTTCCACGATGTGCTGAACTGAACTGAACTGAACTGAACTGAATTGAATTGAACTGAACTGAATTGAATTGAACTGAACTGAAGTAAAAATGATGTATTGAAAAATGGAATCAGCATAACTGAATTAACCTGAATTTCATCAGTTACATTTTCACTGAACTGAACTGAATTGAACTGAACTGAACTACAGATAAGCTCTGGCAAACAGGGCCTTAGTATTATTCCTAAATAATCAATTTCTTCTTTTTCAAGTTCAATTTTCTTTGGATTTAAAATAATACCATGTTCTCTAAACTTATTGCATACCATTTTTAAATGATTCTTATGTTCTTTTAAATATTTTGAAAAGACTAAAACATCATCTATGTACACTAAACAAATATCACTTATATCTTTAAATATATTATCCATCCATTTTTGGAATATTTGTGGTGCATTACAAATTCCAAATGGGAGGAAAGTCCATTGATAGTGACCATATGGAGCAGAGAATGCAGTCAATGGTTTTGACTCTTCTGTTAGTTTAATTTGCCAAAAACCAGATTTACAATTAAATTTACTATATACTTTAGATCCTCTAGTCCTATTAACTAAAACATATTTTCTTGGAATGAAGTAACCATAAAAACAAGATTTTCATTTAGTTTTTTATAATTTATTACCATCCTAGGTTTTTCTCTTTTTATTTCACTGTGTTTTCTAACAAGAAAAGTTGGAGTTGAATGAGGACTTTCAGTTGGCTCTATCATTTTGCCATCTAATAATTCTTTAATTTGCTTTTCAAATTCCTCAATATGTTGTTTTGTATAGATCATTGGTTTGACCCTAATTATCTTATGATCATCTTTTAATTTAAGATAACAAAACCTTGGGGATTTTTCCCATAGTAAGAAGGGATTTTCTGAGAAATTGGGTTGTAAAGTTTTATACACCCAATGCGATTGTTCTATTTCCTTAATTTCTTGCAGAACAGAATTTGATTCATACAGAATGGGCCTTGACTCACCACGCTTGACAGGCGCAAATCCTTTATTGCATATAAAGTCATGAGATTTTAACCATTGTATTTGATAAGGTTTTTTCTTATCAGTTAGTTGAATGCCTTCATTAGAAAATTTAATAGGCAATTATTGAGATAGAAATTTATTCCCTAATATAATATCTCCATGCATTGAAGGAAAGCATAAGATTTTAGGAAAATTAAATGATTTTTTACCCGTTCCTGTGGATATACTAAATGGAATGTTCTTAGTTTTGTATTCCATTAGGGTTGAAGTACTATTAACATTTTTTATTAATATTGGATTTTTCATTGTTTGCCAGAATTCTGTTGGTAATGCATTTGGTTGACATACTGTAGTTGTTGCTCCAGTATCTATTAAAGCATGTAAGGTATATGGTTTATAACCTAAGAATTCACATGTAATTTATATATAACAATATAAGAATCTACATTTAATTGTTCAAAACTTATCATTCTTATGTCTTCTTGTTTAGAAGATGATCCAGGTAATATTGGGATATGGATAGATGATAGTTTTTTATCAGCTCTAGTGGAACTCTCACCTTGATCAGATGTTGTTTCACCTATAATACGATCAACCTTAAAGTTTCGTAGAAAGCCTATTATCTTTGAAGTATAGATTACTCCCCGAAGCTTGAAATTATATTGATTTAATAGATTTTCTAGGAGGTTCTTGTGTAAACTTTTCAAACATCCATCCTTTAGGGATTTCTAAATCTCTCCAACTTATTAACATGGGTTTGATTTCAATTTCAAAAGATTTAGATTCATATAGTTCAATAATATTAGTGTTTATTTCTTTGATCTTAACACTAGTATGATTACTTAGCTGATGGACTGCTTTCCAAGCTATTCTTAAGTCATTGTGAATTCCTTTAATCTTTATATTTTGAGTTTGTATTCTTAATATGATAGTGTTTTCTATCCCCTTATCATTTATTGATACAAAGTAATTGGGTTTTATTCTGAACATTATTTGTTCATTTACTAGTTTTGATTGTATACCTCCTATAAGAGATTGTACTGGATCATGAAATCTCTTATCTTGAACTATGCACATAATAGGAGAGTCTATCCCTAATCTAAACAATGGAGTAATACTGATTTGTATTATACCTATATGAATAAACTTTATTTTAGGATATTTTTCCTTTAATCTTTTAACCTTATTTTTATCAAAGAGTTGGATTTCAACCTGACCATTTGAAGTTGCTTTAGCTTCAATTATTCCTTCACACATTTTGTAATGTTCAGCATGCCATGGTTTAAACCTAAACTTTTTGTATAAATCTTCTATTTTTAAATTTTACTAGCTTATCACATTCTAAAGTATATTCTTCTTTTACTACATCACCTAGACGAATTTTTTCTAACTCATCTCCAGGTACTGACTCCAAACTTTCTGACTCTTCAGATTCCATCATACATATAAATTTTAAATCTTCTTCTGAACAAATAGAATCAACTTCATATATTATTTCGTTCACTTCCTCAATTTCTTCTCCTAAACAAATTTCCAGTTTTTGTTCTTCTAGAAATTTTATAATTCTAGTATTCTTTTTAGGACATTCGGGAGCAATGTGACCTTTTTCTTTACAGAAATAACATGTACAATTACTTCTGTTTCTAACTAGTTTCTCTTTCTTCTAACGTATTTCTTTTTAGGGGCAAAATTTGATCTCTTCCGCCATTTCCTAAATCTACAACTCTTTTTCTTATATTTATTATGAACATGTTTTTGTTCTTTTCCTATTTCCCAAGTTTCATTTAGTATTTTACTACAACTACTTTTTGATAACTGAGTTTTTACAGTTTTATGTGCTCTTCTAAACAAACATAAATGATGTTTGATATGGAGGGTTCAATGAAGTTTGGAATAAAACTAAAATCAATATATAATAAAAAATTAGAATATAATACAAAATAATGTTCGGTTGACCGTTAATCTTTGGTTATGGACTTATGGTGCTCGATCTTCAAAACTAAAAACCATTCCTGGACCATTGGTGAGTTCGGTTAACCAAAATTTGGTTCGATTTTTTGGCCTTTTTGATCACCCTTAATCGTCGAAGGTGAAGTTGCAATCGATGGTGGTCAGATTTGGGATCGACAACAACGATGTTTTAATTGTATTTTCTTATATTTTGCATCACCGCCATTTTCCACCAATATCCACGGAAATTATCAGAAAATACATTTTTAGGTATGGATATGAATATCCACGGATCTAGAGGATATGGTTTCGGATCTTAATATTTTAGATCCAATGAATTTTGATCGGACATGGATCCATGCATTGAAATGCGGATTTAGATATGGATATGGAAAGATCTCATCCAAATCCAATCCATTGTCATCTCTACTTGTACTTTTACAAAGTCTTGGGTGAAACCATCATATCATAAGCTTATATTGTGACAAATAAATTTTTATAAATAATATTTATAGGGATAGTTAGTATGTTTGTCAACTTCGCATATGTTTCCAACTCAATTAGTTCATTTACCAATATTTAAAAAATAGTAAACGAAAGAAAATAAGATTAAATTGAACTAATGATACAAACACGTGAACTAACTATATATTTACAACGTTAAAATGAATTTTTTACTATTACTAACAAATAAATAAACGCACTATAAAATGTCTAATATAATAAACAAATAAACTGTCCTCATAAAAATGTGAAATAAAGACCTGTATTCACTTTTACTTTTACTTTTACTTTTACTTTTACATACTCCAAACGGACAAAAAAAAGACGTGGAAAAAGAAGCCAAATCGGGAAAGGCTACGCATCACAAAATCGCTTATCCAAACATACTCCAAACGTTAAACACTTCGTAGTTTTCCCACGTCGCTCCTGCAATGTACACCTCTTTCTCCTCCATCTCTTCTGCTCATTTCCAAGGTTTGCACCTTTTTTTTTCTAATTGTCTTCAATATTGTCGTACTGCATATACGTGCTGTTTTGTTTTTGCCCACCAAGAAATGAAATGCCACCGCAATATTCAATATACGTGCTGTATTGTTTTTGCCCACCAAGAAATGAAATGATATTGTCTGCTGGTTCAAATTAGCATGATATAGTCATACCTAGAACTCATGCTTTATAAGTATATTCAGGGTGGCCAAGTGGGATCATGCATCCCTTTGGTTAGTTTGAGGATGGTTGAATTTTGTAGTTGTTGTGGTTTAGAATTGCCTCTGAGAGTATAGAATCAGGCTACTCAATTTGTATCCCTCTGGTTAGTTTGAGGATGGTTAAATATTGTAGTTGTTGTGCTTTGGAATTGCCTCTGATTGTGGAAATTACTGCATATATTGGCCCTGTAGAAAAACAGTAAATGGACTGAATCTGTCTGATATAACGAGTTCAAAGGAGCAGTTTTTAATGTTTGTTTGATAGGGGACAGCACCTGGGAAATTGTTTAACTGGGGTAACTATGAAGATTTTGAATTTATAATGTTGACACAAAGATGAAATGTTTTGGCTTATTTGGAATTGTTTTACAGTTTGCAGGTTTTCATCATCGTGAAGCATGGCTTGTGCTTTGCGTTCAGTTTTCTACTCAAATAATGACAACTTTCGTCTCTGTGTGCAATCACGACACTATACTAGAGTAGTTTTGGTAGAAATGAGGTATGGAAAAAAGGGTTCTTCACACTGGAAGTTGCCTAGAGCTTCTTATGCATGTTGGAGACTGGTTTCAAAATGTTCGAAAATGTTCTTGAATGAGTTGGACATGTCTACTTATAGCATCCGCAGAGGCATGTCTGAGGTGTGTTTTTACTGTCTAAGTGATGATGTGTTAGGGAAATCTGCATCTTTTGATTCTTGTGAGACATTTTTAATGATGTTTTCCAAATTGTTCCTGTAGACAAAAACAAGTATTGACCTTCTCAAGGAAGCAATCTTTATCATCTCAAAGCAATGGAGCCATTCCACCAAAGTGGCAATCTTGTTATTGTTTGCTCTGTTGATCATTCCAAACGCCGAAGCTGTGGATGCCTTAAAAACATGTACTTGTTTATTGAAGGAGTGCAGGTATAGCATCCACTATTTTAAAGCTGATATAGGGGCTTTATTTTTCTTTGTCCTGATGTGGTACTATGATCCCAATACAACTTGTAGTACCATTTTCATTTTACTCATAGGAACATCTTTCAGTTACGGGCCTATAATTTTCATAGAGTTGCCCTCATTGCTCAGTTCTTTGCTGTCTAAATTTGTCTCACTCCTTCTGTAGGTAAAGTGATTGATCAACTCAATAAATGGAAGAAAACATTTGAGCTTTATACTAGTAGTTAATATTATCCATCGACATGAGTTTCCACATGGTCGAATGAGCTCATTATATGCTTCCTTCTCTCTTTCCCTTTTTGTGGGAATATGAACCGAGGGAGGTTCAGATATCCGATAATATGCCTCAGCCTGAAATTTAGTTGATAGACAAAGAGGCCTGATTTATCAGTCAGTTCTTTCAGCATCTTCATACTCTATAACCAAGTTCAGCCTACCATTAATTTGTATCCACTCATGCTTTTGCTTTCAGCATTCTGGCCCATCTAACAAGGTTTTGATGAATGCAGGATAGAGCTTGCCAAGTGTATTGCAAACCCAGCTTGTGCAGCTAATGTTGCTTGTCTTCAAACTTGTAACAATAGACCGGATGAGACAGAATGCCAGGTCTGCTATCTTATATTCTTAACATATTCTTGGAAGCCACACATTGCTCCATAGCTAGTTTATCTTCTTTTCTCCTTTTGCAGATAAAATGTGGTGATTTATTTGAGAATAGCGTCGTTGATCAGTTTAATGAATGTGCAGTCTCACGTAAAAAATGTGTTCCCCAAAAATCAGATGTCGGTGAATTTCCAGAACCTGACCCTGCAGTTCTTGTCAAGAATTTTAACTTGAAAGATTTCAGTGGGAAGTGGTATATAACCAGTGGCTTGAATCCGACTTTTGACACGTTTGATTGCCAATTGCATGAATTCCACACAGAATCTGACAGACTTGTTGGGAACATATCATGGAGAATACGAACTCCAGACAGTGGATATTTTACTAGGAATGCTGTCCAAAAATTTGCTCAAGATCCAAAAAATCCTGGAATCCTCTACAATCATGACAATGAGTTTCTTCACTACCAAGATGACTGGTACTTATCTTTTTACTGCTGCACTCATAGCCTTGTTCACAGCTGAAAGAATTTTGGATATATGAATGCTTGAGTTTCACTATATTTGTATTTAATTTTTGTTATAAAACTTTTGCAGGTACATCTTGTCCTCCCAGATTGAAAACAAACCGGATGACTACGTATTTGTGTATTACAGAGGCAGGAATGATGCATGGGATGGTTATGGTGGGGCTGTAGTGTATACAAGGAGTTCAGTTTTACCAGAAAGCATTGTACCAGAACTGGAAAGAGCAGCACGGAGTGTAGGGCGTGAATTCAGCACATTCATCCGAACAGACAACACTTGTGGGCCCGAACCACCCCTCGTGGAGAGACTAGAAAAGACAGTGGAGGCCGGAGAAAAGACAATCATCAGAGAGGTGGAAGAAATAGAAGAGGAAGTGGAGAAGGTGAAAGATACAGAGGTGAATTTGCTAAAGAGGCTTGCTGAAGGACTTAAAGTGCTCCAAGAAGATGAGCAATACTTCCTCGACGAACTTAGCAAGGAAGAAATGGAAGTTTTGGATACGCTTAAAATGGAAGCTGCTGAGGTTGAAAAGCTCTTTGGGCAAGCATTGCCGATAAGGAAGTTGAGGTAGAGATAGTTCATTCGATGTATTGTTTGTATGTCCAGAGATATTTGGCTAATTAAGTAAGGCCTTCATATAGAGCTTCTATACTCATTCTCTGTTGAAAGTGAATATGGCTAAATGCAATTAGTGCTTATAGAATTGTAGGATGCATAAAGAAAAAATCACCACAAATAAAAATTTCTGAGTTGTAAAGCCAAACTATTCAAGGTAGCTAAATTCATCTCATTTTGACACTGACAAGCTATCGCAAATTAAACTTGCCAAATGACATGGTACACAGACATTTTCTCTGCTCAAACTTGAAACATTGGGTTAAAAATATGTACATGATTTAAACACATAAAACATGAGTCAGGTGGTTGATGGAACGCACACCAAGTTATCCCATAACAGTTTCAAGCTGCTTCTGAGCGTTTCAGAGAGGAGGTCATCCTGTATTGGCTGCATCTGCATATTTAGAGATATGTGATAACCATTACTTTGTGAAGAATATTGGACTGGAAAAACCTCACAACCATCAAAAGGTGGACATAAAATATGGAACAAAAAATCTCAAACAGACACTTTGCAACTCACAAAAGGTATATGTCCACAAGGGAAGAAGATTCCGTAACTTACTTGGAGTTGTGACATCACATCATAAATTTGCAGAGACACTTCTCTTGCAACATCCCCAGTTGATGATCCAAAATTGAATCGATCTGCATGTCGAACCTTAAGCCTTACAGATGAATTCTTAACTACTTTAGCATTCACATGCCAAACAGCGATAACAGTGTAACGATTTCCAGAAGAGTTTGTCCCCAAGGGCCATCTTAAACCACCTCTAACTTCAGGGTCCACCACTGCAGAACCAATTACGGATTTTATACATTTGATCTCGTCATCCTGAAAACACAGAGCTAGTAAATAAGAGCTCCCATGCCATGCGTGCAAGTGCAAGCTATAACTAGTTGTAGTAGCTGAACAGCGGAAATGTTTTATCTAATGAAGTTCCACCTCTGACTGAGCACAAACAGCTGTCTCTAAAGGAATTAATACTCAAATAAAGTCTAGTTCGTAAACGTTACTTACAGTGAGAGTGATTTCAGTTCTCTTGGTGAGCAGCATAAGCCTTAAGTCTAGGCTCTTCCCAAGGCAAGACATGTCTGCAACAAAATGTCGTTCTTGATTCAACTGGATCTAGATTTGCATAGTTCATACATGTCATTGTGTCAATGCAAGCAGTAAAACGTGCTATACTTCTAACTATTAAAACTAAAATATTTTCCCCAGGCATCAAAAAATGAGAAAGAAATAGAATTCTCGTCAAGCAGAACTTAATCATTAGTACCTTGTAAAGTTGAAGAGTTTTACCATCCTTGCCCGCAGTACATTTGCATGAGATTGTTGATCTGGGATTCCTGCTATCAGAAAGCTAAAAAGAACAGAAACGGAATTTAGAAATGGATCATGCTAAATGAACATAATGGGAAAATGGTAGAATTATACCTGTACAACAAATAATTTTTTTTCCAGCTCAACATCGGGTCTAAGTTTTGGAAAGACTTCATCAACGACATGTTTTACAACTGAAGGGGAAACACTAGTGTGAAATGCTTCATTCAGATCCATTAGAGAGCCCCCTGACAAAGTTGGCCGAGCCCTGAAATTTTGCAATTCCAATGGTATAAAAATCCACATTCAGAAAAACATAATATCCTCTGATCTTCCCACCAAAATTATCAACGCATCTAGATTAGATCTCACAGATTAACTTCAGTACAACATCAAGTGAGGTGAATTGTAAACAATCAAACAAAATGAAGTCAGATTATAATAAAACAATCATAGCTTCGATAATTGTAACAATTAGACTGAAAAGTTACAAGAACGAAACCTTTAAAAATTACTCTTCCAAATCGAGCTACCAGGGTTGGCTTGATTAGTTCACAATCATCATCTTTCATCACTTCTTTAACTCTTTGAAAAGCAGAAACCAAATCTTGCTTCACATTTGCAGCAATAAAGTCCCAAGGATTCTCCAAAACCACCCCTCTTTCTCCATCATATTCTATACAGAAAAAACAACTTAAAAATTTGTCTGATTTTTTTGTTTAAACAGAAAAGGGCATAAAACCGAAGAGAAACAATCTTTTGTGCAACATATGATAAGCATTCCATAAAATAAAACCAAACTGTGAAAATGAAGATACCATTTATTTGATCAAGGTCCAAGACTAAAGCACGAGGCTTGGCACCGAACTTTTTTTCATATGATTCGGAAGAAAAATGGTCTAGCTTGGTGAAGGACATGAACTTATCAGCATCATCATCGCTGAAGCCAAAGCAGGGACCCAATCCCACTGGGAACCATTTCGAAGTTGCTTCCGGGGCATAGACGATGCGGGGCCCCCCTTTATTCCTGTTGTTGTTGCTGCTGTTGTCAGAATTGGACCTGTAGTTGAGGTTTTGCCGGAAAAGTGGCGCCAGAGACTCCGGCGTCGGAGCCTGCCCTTCCGCTGAGTGCCTTTTGTGGGGTGGAACATATGGCATGGTTTACTACTGCAGCACCGCTACTCTGTGAAAGGAATTAAGGAGGTGTGTGGGAGGGGGGACACTTTCACATACACTTTCACATTTTTTTTCCCTTTCATTCTTTATTTATTTTTTTATGAAAATGACATTTTCCCTTTTCATTGACTTTACTCTTTAGTAATAGTTACATCAAGAGAAAACTTTTTGGTTGAGTGGTTCTGGATTTTTGTGAAGTGCTCTCCCTCCGTTCTCATTTAAATGTCTCACTGGAATAGTCAAAAAATTTCACATCATATTTGACTATTAATAACTTATAATATATAAATAATATATTTTCACATAAGATATCGTTAGAATTCTCGTATGATGTACTTTTTAAAAATCAAAATTATTTACTTTAATATTAAGTATAACTAGATTTAATGCCCTCGTGCGATGCACGAGATCGCACGGCACTATATGTTTTATTAAATAAATTGTATTACCAAATGAGTTGAAAGCAATTTCAAACCACTTATGTGCTAATGTTTACGTCTTATACATTACAAGGCAAACCAATTACATAAAATCATCTGTCAAAGAAAACCACAATGAAATGAGTTATATAAAAACTATTGATAAAAACTATCTTCTTGTATCCCAAGTTGAACACTTGTAACCAAATTTAATATGATCAAAGTGCGTATAAATGAAACCTTAGCGTTAGATCTAACAAATCAAATTATATTTTCAGAATCCAGTACGTTTCAGCAATATCTCTGATTAAGCTGCACCTCATCATCTGAATTTATGCACACCATGTGAATTTATGCACACCATGTCATCTCTTCATACCCATTTACCCTCTACTATTAGTTAGCCATCACTGAGACTCATTAGCTTAAGCATCACTTTAACCTGGTATTGTGAAAACAGAACCATAAACCCATCAGCAAAAGCATTAGATGGTCACCAAGCAATGCATAAGAAATGGTATGCATATCGGGAAATCAATGAATCAAGTAGCAAATGAAATGCAAGCTTTAAAAGCATGTCATAAGCAGCTAAATCCGGAACCAAAAACCTCTGCTCATTAGCTCTCATTTACACCAAAAACCTTCACACTTTATTTAAGGGAACAATCCATCCATAATAATTATATAGTGAATCAAAAAGACAAGGTCACCTATGTGATAGCTACATGTATGGCTCACATTAAATAGCTACATTAGCACGTGGGTCTTTTTTAATTAAATTTACTGACTACCCTGATCTTTCTTCATCCAATCACTTAACATTATCAACTATGAAATTGTCAAGCACCACATCCTAAATTTGAACTACGAAGTAACAGATGAGAGCATTGATTTACTTTAGCAAAAAATAAAAATAAAAAAATGAACACAATATACCTTGTTAAGTGTGACTGTGTGATGAATGTCAGAGTAACCTGTATAACAACAATATTAAGGTGATGAAGTCTTTAAATAGAAATAAGAAAAACAACAATATAAAGGTGATGAGATTGATATATCTGAAGTCTGTAAATCGAAATAAGAAAGAAAAAAAACTTCTAAGTGGACTTTTTCAAGCAGTTCATATGCATAAAGAGTGCTTCTAACTGCTTACTTAACACAGAACTCTCATGAATACCAATTGCCAAATACCGAATACCCAGAAAATCAATTAGATTGCCAACCAAAGTTCTCAAGATATTACAAAACTATTGTTGAACTAACATTAGATCGATAGTCGATACAAATTACAGTGAAACAAAAATTAATGATACAAAAAGGGATGAATCAGAGAAAGACACCTGACATCAAAGATTGAGATTTTCTGCCCTCTGTGTGTGGAAATAATTTGATTAAAATTGCTGGCCAAGTATGCAGGTTGAAAAGGAACCAGTAAGAGACAATTTTCTACCAATATCTGATAAATTCCATTCAAACTTTGAACCCAAAAGTTTGCATTTTTTTTTTGAAAGGCAAAAGTTTGCATCCTAATTCTTACTTTTGCATTATATATCGGTAAAAATCTGGAAAAAAAAAGAGACAAACCTAAACACAATCAAAACAAATTGTGAACTTGGCGGCAACTGATGCTACCAAAATCCGTCCGTCTCCCGGGATTAGACACTATCCGGGTCTCCTCGTCGATCAGCCCGCTTCAGTCCTGCAAAATAATCCCCGGGAGGCGTCCCGGGGAAGAAGCTCCGGCGTGATGATGAGATGGGCATAGTGGGGAAGGAAAACGTACGGAAGGTGCTCTCAATATAAAGTAGAGAGATATAAGTCACATACCTTGTTCACTGTTTGAGACTAGTATTTATAGTCGAGCTTGCTTGCTTGAGATAAGGTGCAGGACCACCTCTTTTTGTCACCTACCCGTCCTTTCTCTTGTCCGGATGCGCCTCACGCGGGAAAGTTGTTACTTCTCCGGTATTGGGCTTGAGTCTTTCTCGGCCCAGTAGAGTGCTGAGCCAGTATCATCACTAGCCCCCCCAGACCAGTTGTCCGGGTCTCTGCAGCGCGGGGGACTGGTCTTATGCGCTTCTCTTCGTCATTATTTCCTTTTGGTGGGGCCCATATGTGTGATAATTAGTTTCTGACGCCGTCGTTCTCTATTCCGCTTCGATCAGTGTGTCATAACTGCTTTTCCTTCTTTTGAGGGGGCGTTTCCTATTCACCCATCTATATAAGGGTCCAAACCCCTCTTCATTAAGCTTCTCTCTCCAAATTCTTCCAGGCGCTCTGCTCTTTTTGATCAAGTAAGCACTAAATCTCTCATTCCTTCTATCCCCATCAATGGCTTCCCCCCTTCCCTCTGATTCTTCCTTAGACACCGAGGGAATTCAAAACCGGTTTGAGGTCCAATTCCGGGCTGATGATAACACGGCTTCCCCCCTCCTCCCCGGACACCTCTTCCGAGGTTTGTTGTCCCGGGTGCGTTGCCCTCGGATGGGGTAGGTTCCTGCCCGGCCGAGCATCCTAATCATCCCCGCAAAGATCCGGATGAAGAGGTGTTTGGCGAGGAGGCTGGTGGTGACATTCCCCGGGGACCCACTCACGGAGTGCGCCCGGTAGGTGTCAAATTTTATGATGTCCCCGAGGATTGTCCTTCCCTAGATAGGGATGTCTTGGATTTAGCCAAACGCTGCTTTATTCCTTTCCCTTTAAATGCTGCTCTCTCTAAACTTCCTCCGGGAGTCTCCGAGCGGGAAGCTCCGTGCATTCCCCGGATCCATTTTCAATACGGGCTTTGCCTGCCTTTTCCTCCTCTCTTTCTTGAAATTCTTCGATTCTACAATGTGGCCCCGGCCCAACTACATCCTAACGGGGTTGTTTTAATCCTGGCCTTTTTGCTTAACTGCGCCAGGTGCCACGTTCCTCCTTCCCTTCTACTTTTCCGCTCCTTTTACGCCTTGCGGAAGGCACATGCGTCCTTCCCGGGCGTCTTCTCTTTTACTATTCGCTCCGGGATAAAGGACTTCATCCTTTCCAAACCTAAATCCGCCAAAGGATATCTTTCGAAAGGTTTCTTCCAATGCGATACCCGGGTATACCCTATGCCTTCCTGGAATGATTCCCTCGTTCCTGAGGACAAGAAACCCCTTGCCAATCTCCCCGGCCTTATTACCAGCGACCATAGCCTCCTTCGTCTTTCCCCCTATGCATGGATGATTTTTTTAAGACCGGGAACGCGGGCTATTATTGGCCTCGCGGGATCTATCCTGCCGAGCTCTTCACTCTCCCGCGCATAGCTGCGGTGTGGCCGGATGGAGGTGCCTCTTAAGGCTTTTATTTTATTTTGGGTCCTTGTTCCCCTTCTGTCTGTTATTGTTATTATTTTTTTTTTATTTTGACTTAATTTGCTTGGTTTCAGCCCAACCTCCGTTGCACGCAGACGCTATGACTTTTGTGGAGAGGTCTCCAACCAGGGACGATCAGGCCGGGCCTGTGGGAGGTCGTCGCCGTACCTCTCAAATATACAATTTATAGATCACTTACTACCTTTCCACACTATTAAGTGTACAATGGCAAGTAAGGTTCGTTCCACAGGGAAAAGGTTATTTCTATGTATATCTTGTAGGATATATATACATATACATATATAAAAGCAATGTAAACAAGGGGGGGGGGGGGTTTGAGTTGAGTTTTGTTTAAGACACTACTAAGTAAAACTACTAGAACTTTAGAATTACAACTAGTTTAGCATCTAAAGATTCAACTAAAAGATTAACTAATGAGAATGAGAGACTTGGGTACATGAGATTTGTATCTTCTTGTTATGGATTTTTCCTCAAACCTAGTTATGATACTTTGAGAATGGTGATTGTTTTTAATGGGAAACCATCTCTATTCTAGTTGTGAATCATGAAAGCATTTTCACAACTCTCATTGGCAACTTATCTATATGATAGCAAATAGACAAATTGGCCAATGCTAATTCAAATTGGATGTTTTCCCACCTTACCCATGCAATGTGATAACACAATTGACATAAATATAATGCTAATGAATGATCTCAAGAACAAATACAATTGATAACAACATATATTTGATTCCTAATTCACTACTTTTACATAGAAGAAATGATAGCATTTCAACCATGGAAAGGCAATGTCTAACACATATCCAACACATATCTATACCTAGGAAATCATTCCTAACCATTTCAAGCATCAAATACACATATAATTCATGATCATTCAATGACAAATCATCCATTCCTAAGCTTCATAAACCATGTTCTCAAACCATAACAAGAGGTTTAATCTCACATACCCAAGATGGGGTTTAGCCTACAACCATAACTATATAATCATAACCATAATCCATACAATAATACATGGTGAATTCAAAGTGAAAATCCAAAGAGAAAATGAAGAAAATGAGCTTAAGGCTCTGTAAAACGATCCCCAAAACAATGAGGATAAGTTCCAATATATACTCCAAAATAATTAAAATTAAAGCCAAACAAAATGCAAGTTGCAGGACCATTCGCGGATCGCGCGGGATCCTTCGCGGACCGCGAGCTTGGTTCTCGCGGCTCGCGGCCGAGGATTCGCGCCCCGCGCGCCCGTGTCTCGGCGTGGTCCGCGACCGGAGTCTCGCGCCCGCGCGCGCGCCTGTGTCTCGGCGTGGTCCGCGCGCCTCGGTCTCGGCATGGTCCGCGCGCCTCGGTCTCGGCATGGTCTTCGTGCTGGTCGGTCCTCGCGGCTCGCGACCGGAGTTTCGCGGCCTGCGCGAAACTTGGCATGGTCAAAACAGCAACACACACCCTCGCGGTTCGCGACCTAGGGTTCGCGGCCCGCGAGAGTGTGCCTTCACGCCACTTCTACGACCGGTTCTTCAATGTATCAAACGCGGTCAGGACGGTCATAGAAGGTCTTCAAATCATTCAAATCCATCGCAAGTGCAATTGAAGATCGAAATGCACGTCTTCAATTTCAAACCACTATGAATGATTCGGTCCAAAAGTCTAATATAATTACACAAAATACTATCTAAAACAGCTCTCAAATGCTACAAAATAAGAGTATATCTAGGGGCTATCAGCCTGCTCAACAAGTGGCTCCCCATCCTGAGCCAACCCCTACCGAGAACCTAGCTATCATCCCGCAGGGGGCCCGCTCGCATCAACGTTCTCGCCCGCCATCCTCCTCCGGGTTTCCGTCAGCGTCCCGGGCTGCTCCCACTCCCTCACCTACTCCCGGGCGCCGGTCCTTTTTCCAGCATCCGGTTTATAGTGGCGGGGCCAGCTCACGGTTCAAGCGACCGCCTCCGAATGAGCTACCTGGGTCTCCTCCATCCTCTCGTCAGAGGACCAACGAGGTTCCTTCTCCTCCTCCTGTTCGCAACACTCCTCCGCAGGCTACTACTTCCGAGGTTTTCCCGGAAGAGAAAGAGGAGGTAACTACCTAAAACTTCGTACTTTATCTAAATTTCAATCAGAGTTTTGTCTGAACTTTGTCTAAGTGATACATGTACTGTCTTGCAGAGCACTGCCTTCGTCGATTCTCTCCTTGCGGACCCTCGGTTCACCGAAGCAGTGAACCGCAATTATTCCAAGTATAGCGCCGGGCTATTTGCCAAAATGGAGAAGGAGCTCCGCGACACCCGGGAAAAATTAGCCGGGGGGGGACGACCTGGAGGCCCGACTAGAGGCTTCCCAAAAGAAGCTAGCTGAGAGGGAGAAGAAGCTAGCGGATAAGGAGAAGAAGCTTGCTGAGGTAGAGAAGAAGTATTCCTCCCTCAAGAAGGATAAGAAAGACGCTCAGCTCGAGGCCCTGGATGCCCTGACCCAGAAGATCCTTCGCTCCGTCGATTTCGACAAGAGGCTAGAGGGCATCGCCGCCGCGGCCAGTGCGGAGGCTTGTCATGAGATGTACCGCAGTCTGCGGGGTTGGCTTCCGGGGCCCGCTCGCCTCGAAGCCCAAGCCTCCTACTACCGCCCCAAGGCCAGCGACTTGCTGAACTTCCGCTGGAGGTCCCTTCAAGAGGCGGATCTGAAGGGCCTGGTGCCCCAGCTATGGGATTCTTTGAAGATGTCTTCCCGGGCCCCTTCTGCTTCGGATATCAAGAAGGCCAAGGTGCCAGCGGTTGGCGAGGCCTTTTTTCCTGATCCCGGCCCGGAGAGCTTCAACGCTTATGGGGTAGTCCCGGAGACACCCCATTGGGCAGAGAATTATCTTGAATACTGTACGGTGCCTGACAATTTTGGGTACCAAGCAGTTCAAGTCCAAGGGGGGGACTACCGGGTTGGCCTCGGTGCAGGTCAAGACGATCTGCTTTATCAGACCCGGAAGGCCACGCGGAAGGTAGGGTATCCTGAACAGTCCGCTGATGAGCCCGTGGTAGACGCCCCTGCTTATGCCGGCCCTGAGTGGACCACCGAGGATTTGGTGGAGTTGGAGAGGAGGTTCGAAAGATCTCACGTTGTTCCGGGGGAAAGGCACTCTACTGAAGATGTATAACTCTAGACTCTAGTCTACCTTTTCCCTTGTAATTTCCTTTCTTTTTTAAGTATTTTGTAGCTTTCCTTCCCCCGGGGAAGTGTATGTAGAACTTTGGCCTTGGTGCCTATTTTGATTAATGACAAGTTCTACTTTTTAATGATATTACTATCTTTTGTAGTCTGAGCGTCCCCTAGAAGAGATTCTCCCGCATGGGCCCGTGCCTTATGTTTTTCCTCATCCTAGTAGTTCTTCCGGCACCTACTTTTCTCTCCCCCGCGCTGGGTGCCTCCAATGCTCTTTCCTTCAGAGGAAACTAGCCCATTGGCGGTTTGGAGGCGACCAGGCAAACCGGGCATTGGCTGAAGCGGGGTTGGAGTGCTTCCTTCAGGAGTTTGGGTTGATCCGGGTGCTGGTGGCGTTTCTTAAAGCAGTTGAGGCCAAGTTTGGATCTTTGAACCAGTGCTTTGACCTTGCGTCCGACCATATGCGGGAAGCCCTGAACTCCCACCAGACCATCGCTCAGTTACATGCCCTTCACGATGACTCCCAGCATCGCACTACTAAGGAGCTAGGCATGGTGTGGGGTGAACTAGAGCGGGCGCAGGAGAAACTTAGGACATTGGAGACCCGTTCCGCTCAGAACAGGCTTCTCTGCGACTTTGAGAAGGAGAATCGGTCCCTCACCCATAGGAATAGGGTACTCCAAGATGCATTGCTGGTTACCCGGCTATCCTATCACCTTTTGGGTCTCAAGAATGGCCTAGTTAGGGTGTCTCTTCTTACTGATATTCAAGCCGGGGTTCGCAGAACGATTGAACGTATGCAGGCTAACCCGAAGAGGTTCGGTGAGGGAGCTCCCAGTCATAAGGCCTATCTGGACGTCATGGAGTGGCATAATAAAATAGCCGCGGGAGACGCTGAGCCATACCCCTCGAGCCTTCGTCGAGTTCCTGCCCGGGTGGAGGTGGATGTGGCATACGAAAGGTACGAGGACATGAATGTATCCATTGACCCGGAAGAGGTGGCACGCCGGATAAGACGCATCCGGGAGATTGCCGACTCTGGGGTCACCACAAAGGGGGTTAAGACCGCCGAGGGTACTCGCATTAGCCGGGAGGAGAAGGGTAAAAGCGCAGCAGTCATGTTTCCTAAGTACAGGTTTGTTACTTCTGCCGGGGTAAGGAGAATGCGCCTGGCGGAGCCTCTCCCAGAGGGATCCGTAGTTGTGCCCATCCCCGAATTGAACGATGAAGACGCCGCGCAATTGGAGGAGGAGCTTGCGTGGAATCAAGCCCCAGATGCCCGTTTTGCCGAAGATCTCCTGTCCTCGCAATTCTTTGGAGGGGGTTTCCGCCCGGGTAACCCTGAGGGTGCTTCCGGGTCAGGTCCCAAGTGGGTATAGTAGCAAATAGATAGGGATACTTGTATGTAAAATGCTTATGTAATCGTCCTACAATAAATATGACCGCATATTCATGCGATTTGTAATTTAAAGGATTGAATAAAATTGTTTTTTCGAAAAGACCCTTTCCATTAACTCTTCCTTGTAACCATTACATTCTTTGATCCCCGGGCTTTATCCAAGCTCTGGGTCCACTCTAGCGGGGCACCCAAATGGGAGCTACCCATGGGTCCCTTTTTACAAATCTTCCTTTCTAAACCCGGGACGAGGCCAGACGTCGGGTTATTTCTCCGGGCATATTCATGCTTCCGGGCGGGGCATATTCATGCCTGGCATATCCATGCCCGGCATATCCATGCCTGGCATATCCATCTGGCATATTCATGCCTAGCATATCCATGCCTGGCATATTCATGCCTAAGTAGCTAAGGTACGATGCGGGGTACTCTACTTCCCATAAAACCTCCTTAAGTTAGCTACATTCCATCTTCTGGGGATCTCCTTCCCCTGCTTGTCCTCCAGCACATAACTCCCTCCCGGGTATGCTTCCTTTACCTTGTATAGGCCTTCCCAATTGGGTGCAAGTTTACCCTCCGGGGCTTGGTGGCTCTTATCGTTCCTCCTCATTACCCAGTCTCCTGGGATGAAAGCTTCTTTCCGTACCCTTCTGTCATAATACCTCTTTACTCGCTCCTTCACCTTGGCTTCCTGAAGTGCCGCATTCTCTCGCTTCTCTTCCAGGAGGTCCAAGTCAAGGCGCCGTCCATCATCTTCTTCTTCCGGGCGCTGGTATTGAGTCCGGGGGCTCGGGATCCCGATCTCCGCGGGTATCACTGCCTCCGACCCGTACACCAAACCATATGGAGATTCTCTGGTAGCTGCGCTTTCTGTAGTCCTGTGGGCCCAAAGAACACTGGGTAGCTCCCAAATCCAATTTCCCCGCGCGCCTTCCAAGCGAGTTTTCAATCCTTTGATGATGGTACGGTTGGTAACTTCCACTTGCCCATTCGCCTGAGGGTGGTATACAGACGTCAACCTCTGCTCAATACCATACTTGACGCACCATGATTTGAAAGGATCATTCTCAAACTGCGCCCCATTATCTGTGACTATAATCTTCGGGATACCGAATCGACAAATGATGTTCTTCCAGCAAAACTTAACACAGGTTAGTCCCCGTATGTTGGTGAGCGGTTCTGCCTCCACCCATTTGCTGAAGTAATCGATTGCCACGATCAAGTACTTGGCTCCTCCCGGGGCAGTCGGGAATGGTCCCACCAAGTCGATTCCCCGCCTACTGAACGGCCAAGCCCCTATGACTCCGATTAACTCCTCCCGGGGAACATGGATTAGCGGGGCAAATGTCTGGCATGCCAAGCACTTCTGTACATGTTCTTCCGCATCTTTGAACAACGTCGGCCAGTAATACCCTAGTCTTAAGATCTTTTTGGCCAAGGTGCGAGCCCCCTGGTGGCTCCCATTAGATCCCTCGTGCACCTCCCGGATGAGGTGTCGGCCTTCCGACCTTTCTACACATTTTAGCAAAGGCTGGAGATACCCTCTTTTGTACAGCTCCCCTCCCTGGACCACATACTTAGGCGCCTTAACTCTTAGCTTCCGGGCCTGAGCCTTATCCTCCGGGGTGGTTCCTTCTTCTAGGTACGCCCGCATGGGCGTGATCCAGGATTCTTCCTCAGTCACCAGCATTACTTGATCATCCTCCTGGTAACTCCTTCTTCCTAGTACCTCCAAGTACAACTTTTGGTCGGGCTCAGGTTTCAATTCTGAGGAAGCCAACTTGCTCAAAACATCTGCTTTACTGTTCTTCTCCCGGGGAATTTGAACCAAGTCGAAGGTTTTAAACCCGGCTATCAGAGGCTTCACCGCTTCCAAGTACTTCTGCAGGCTCCTTTCTTAGGCTTCATATTCTCCCTTTACCTGCTGTACTACAATCTGGGAATCACTATGTGCCGTGAGAGTTTTGATTTCCATCTCCTTTGCCAACCTTAATCCCGTGATTAAAGCTTCGTACTCAGCTTCATTGTTGGTTGTTTTGAAAGTGAACTGGATCGCATAGGGATACTCCTTCCCTTCCGGGCTGACTAACAGTACTCCCGCTCCGCTGCCCCCAGAGTGTGCCGATCCATCCACATACAACTTCCAGGCCGGGTCTGTCTCAGCCTTAGTGATGTTCCCGGGAGTGTTAGGCGTCTCCTGTTCCTCATTTACCCTTGCTCCTGATTCCAACAGGAAGTCCGCTAGGGCCTGGCCCTTGATAGCCCTTCTTGGCTCATACCGGATTTCATACTCTCCCAGCTCTATAGCCCATTTCATCATTCTCCCTGATGCCTCCGGCTTGAACATGACTTGTCTTAGCGGGTAATTGGTAAGGACCACTATGGGATGGCCCTGGAAGTAGGGTTTAAGCCTCCTTGAAGCATGCACCAGTGCCAGGACCAACTGTTCCAAGTCAGTGTACCGGGTTTCTGCCCCCCGAAGTGCCCGGCTAACAAAATAGATTGGGTGCTGCTTCCCCTCCTCTTCTTTGATTAGCACGGCACTTACCGCTTCCCGGGATGCTGCTATGTACAGAAAAAGCTCCTCCCCCGGGAGTGGCTTTTTTAAAGTTGGCAATTGTTGAAGGTGCTCTTTCAGATTTTGGAACGCCTTCTCACATTCTCCGGACCACTCAAACGCCTTGGCCTTCTTGAGAATGTTGAAGAAAGGAAACTGCCTGTCTGCCCCTTTTGATAGGAATCGGCTGAGAGCCGCGAGGGACCCTGTCAACCGCTGTACTTCTTTCACCGACCTGGGGGAGGTCATCTTAGCTATGGCCTCTACCTTCTCCGGGTTAACATCGATGCCCCGACTTGACACCATGAAACCCAAGAACTTCCCCGCCCCACTCCAATGGTACTTTTGGAGGGGTTCAGCTTTAGATTACTCCGTTCTAGCTTTTCAAACATCTCCTCCAGGTCATTCAGGAAAGCTCCGTAAGCCCTACTTTTGACCACCATATCGTCGACATACACCTCCATGTTTCTTCCCACTTGGTCCTTGAAGAGTTTGTCCACCATTCTCTGATATGTGGCCCCCGCGTTCTTCAGTCCAAATGGCATTTTCTTGTAACAGAAGGTTCCGAAATCGGTGATGAAGGAGGTTTTCGCTTTGTCCGCCTCATCCATCTGCACTTGGTGATACCCTTTATGTGCATCGAAGAAGGCTAGCACCGAGTACCCCGCGATAGCCTCTGCCAGCCGGTCCAAATTTGGGAGAGGGTAGCTGTCTTTGGGGCAACATTTATTCAAATCTGTGAAGTCGATACACATGCGCCAGCTTCCATCGTGCTTCTTAACTAAGACCGGGTTAGCTATCCATTCCGGGTAGATGATTTCCTCGATCACCCCGGCTTTCTCCAACTTCTTTACTTGATTCCTTATAAATTCCGCTCTTTCCGGGGCTACAGGTCTTTTCTTCTGCCTGATTGGTTTTGTTGCCGGGCTTATATTCAGCTTATGCACCCCCAACTCTGGCAACACCCCCACCATGTCCTCCGGGCTCCATGAGAATACTCCCTGATACCTGGCCAAGAGTTCCTTCAGTGCGCCTTTTACTTCATCCGGGAGGTCTTTTCCCACCGTGACCGTCCCTTTGTCCGCCACCTGTATTTCCTCCAACTCTTGCCGGGGGGCTTCTCCATGTACCGCCCCTACTGCTTTCTTTGCGTCCCGGACCGCCGTCACCATGCAACTTCTTGCTACTGCCTGACTTCCCCGGACGACCGCCACACCTTGCGCGGTGGGGAACTTCATCGTCAGCAGATACGGACAACTCGCTGCCCGGGCTTGGGTTAGCCACGGTCTTCCTATGATTACGTTATATGGCGAGGGTGCGTCAATAACCGCGAAGTTGCACATCACTGAGACCCTCTTGCTTCGATCCTTCTCATCCACCATACATACTGCGAGGGGAATAACTCCTAGGGGTACTTCAGGTTTGCCAGTGAATCCTGACAAAGGAGATGAAGGGGGTTTCAAGTTCTGCCTCCCAATTCCCAATTGATCGAAGCAGGAAGCGAACATGATCTCCACACTGCTCCCATCATCTATGAACACCCTCTTGATCAAGAAACCTTCAATCTCCGATGTTACCACCATTGGGTCAGAATGGGGTATCTGAGGCGGGACTGCATCCGCCTCAGAGAAAGTGAGAGCCTCCTCGGGGCGAAATCTTTTTCCCTGAATCTCCCCCGGGGGAACATATCGCGTCCGAGCCCGGATAGCGGAGACTGACTGGCATGCTTCTCCGATTTCTCCACTTATCACGTTGATCATCCTGTTGGGTGCGGGGGCAGGCTCCACTGCTTGGACTGGTGCGGCAGCTATGACAGGTCTCCCCGGGGCCCTGTTGCCTTGGTTGCCTTGATTTCTCCCGTTTCCTCTCCCCGGGTTAGGCCTCCACCTCCTCCGGGGCTGTTCCTGGGGCTGGTCCCGGGGATTCTCCTTTTTTGCTTCCATCGCCACACAATCTCTCAGCTGTCCCCGCTCTATTAATTTTTCTATCTCGTTCCTCAGCATCCTACACCCCTCCGTCGAATGCCCATAAGACTTGTGATAGGCGCACCATTTGTCCGCATTTTCCCTAGACGGGGTCCCCTGGATAGGCAACGGTTACGGGAACAAATCCTTGTGGATGGCATGGATCTCCGTTCGGGATTTGCTGAGCGGGGTGAAACTATCCGCTCTTGCCCGGTTTACCGTCGCGGGAGCAGGGTCCCTTCTACTTGGGTCGACCGTCTTCCTTCTCTCCATTTTATCCAGGAGGAATCCCCTGGATTCTTCTTTTCTCTTCCGCGTGGCATCGTTAACCGCACAGTACAGTTGCACCGCCATCTGCAGGTTATGAAAGGTTTCCGGGATGTTTTCCATCAGTTTCTGGAACAACGCCATATCCCTCAGGCCATTTATAAACCCACTAATCACCGCCTTCTCCTGCTGCTGCCTATCGACGACCTTCATGCTGTCGTCCATGTACCTTCGATAGTATTCCATTGACCCTTCCGCAGCCTTCTGCCGGGTGGCCAGAAGCTCGGTCAGCTGCTTTCCTTCCTTCTTTAACCCGGCGTATTTGAATAGTAAAGCCTTAGAGAAATCGTAATAATCTCTGAGGCTTTCTCGGGGCAAGGAATCGAACCACGAAAGACAGTTTCCTCTCAGGTAACAGCCCACTAACTTGCATCTCAATTCCTCCGGGAAGTCCCGTGACACCATCAGGTTCTGGTACGCCCTGACAAACTCTTCCGGGTCTGTCTCTCCATTGTATGTTGGGATTCCCTCCGGGGTCCGGAGGCCCGGCGGCCATGGGTATGCAAGCACTCGAGGGACCCAAGGGGAGGTAGGTTTAGCCCCGTTTCTTCCCACTAGTTTGTCTAGTCGAGCCTCCAAAGAGTTGGGGTCCTGCTGAGCCACCTGATAGCCCCGCATCCTATCGTCCTCCTGATAGTATTTCTCTTGGTAACCATAGTTCATCCCCATTGATCCGTGCATGGGCATGGAATACTGGATCGGGTTCCCCTGGGTTCCAGGGGCCTGATAACCCAACGACTCCACCGGCATGGCTGGCAGGCCATGCCCAATTTGTCCCACCCCCCAGCTGGAACGCGGGTAATAGAGTGGAGCGTGTGGAACCAAATTTGATTGTTGTCCCGTAGCCATTCCCCCTCCGACCCCGAGACTTGAAAGGAAAAAAGGTGGGACGGTGGAAGAGTTCACACGCCCCTGTATCCTTGGCGGCTGAACGACTCCGTCCAGGTCGATAACCTCTCTTTGGTACCCCCGAAGAGGTCCTGCCTGGTCTCCCCCAGGCTCCCTCCGCCTACAATTTTCCCGGGTAGAGAGTACCCACTGGCGGTACAACTCCTTGTTGGCTCTCATGAACTCCAACGCCGCCAATTCTTCCGCCTCGGCTAAGGACTGCCCCTCCTCCCGGGCTTCAGGCCCCTGGGTCTGGGGACTGCCTCCCCCGGCGGGCCTTGGTCCTTGCTCCTCCTGGTACTCTCTTTCTGAGTCAGCTTCGTCGGAGGCAGTTTCCACATGGCCATCCTGCGGTACCCCTAGCTCCCGCTGGTGTCTAGCCTCCTCCTGCAACTGCCTCAAGGTCACATCATCTCCCGGGGGTGGAAGAGAACCACCCCCTGAGGGTGCCGCGTTCTTCTTCGGGCGCCCGCGCCCTCTCCTTGGCGACTCCATCATGCGAAGGTGGAAAGGTCCCACCGGGCGTGCCAATTGATGCTACCAAAATCCGTCCGTCTCCCGGGATTAGACACTATCCGGGTCTCCTCGTCGATCAGCCCGCTTCAGTCCTGCAAAACAATCCCCGGGAGGCGTCCCGGGGAAGAAGCTCCGGCGTGATGATGAGATGGGCATAGTGGGGAAGGAAAACGTACGGAAGGTGCTCTCAATATAAAGTAGAGAGATATAAGTCACATACCTTGTTCACTGTTTGAGACTAGTATTTATAGCCGAGCTTGCCTGCTTGAGATAAGGTGCAGGACCACCTCTTTTTGTCACCTACCCGTCCTTTCTCTTGTCCGGATGCGCCTCACGCGGGAAAGTTGTTACTTCTCCGGTATTGGGCCTTGACTCTTTCTCGGCCCAGTAGAGTGCTGAGCCAGTATCATCACTAGCAACCTGGAAAGTTACGGAAGCCAAACTTGGTAAGCAATCTGGAACATCCCCTATCGGAAACCCTTTTCTGTTTGAATGAATAAATTCAGAACGACGACTGAATCCTTGAATCATGTAAACAACCTGATGAAGCAAAAAAACAGAATTTCCTAAACAGAATTCTTCATAGCTATATATATGTGAAATCCGTTGCTGGAAGAGGGGGGAGATCGTGTGTTGGGTCGTGGATCGTGGTATTGGAAGTTGCGGAAGAGAAGTTGGAATGTGGCCGCGAAACTGTCAGTTGATTGCGTTCTTTTTGAGAAAAAATGTAGAAAATAAATGCTAAATAGGAAGGGAAATACGTGGGGAGATCACATCCATTAATTTGATCTAATGGCTGATATTTCACTGCCTGGCATTGCTTAAGAGGAATTAAATCATTATGTTAAGATTAAAGTTATTAATTGTCAAACACGGTGTGAAAAAAATTGACTATTCCAGTGAGACATTAAATAGGGACGGAGGGAGTAGCAAATTGTGAGGAAAGTAAAAAACTTTTGTGTCAAAAACTCACTACTTCAATATTAAAATTGTAATATTTTTATACACAATTTAGAGGAGAAATAGTTGAAAAGAATATGAAAAAAGTGAGAAAAAAGAGTATAAACATATTAAATGAACTATTTAAATTAAATTAAAATTTTAGAGAATTTTTGTGGAAGCGTCACATGACAAAATTAACGCGAGAGAGTGCCACATAGTTGTAAAATTTCTCATTTTATATATAATAGATAATATCCCTGACAACGTTCGAAATGTTAATACGTTATCTGAATGCTATAATACTTGCATTAATTATGAAATGAAATATATAAATATGTACGAAGAATAAATAATAAAGTTAATAATAGCTTTTAGAAGTATGTACATGTAATGAGAAAAATGGTTGTAAAACAATTTGAAAAGAAATAGATGAATATCCTAATGAAGGAACAAAGATGTATACATAGCAAATTGTGATAATACAAAGTCTTGCTTGAAACCGTCCTACCATTATGATAAGACAAATGATAGTTCATGTGTATATTTGATTTGTTTGTGTGTTTGTAACCTTTGTTTGTCCTAAGCTATATTCATGTGTAAATGAACACACAAACAAACACAACGTGAAAACACACAAACAAATCTGCTCCAAATGTTAAAGCTTCAAAAATAAAGAGGAACAACACCTATACAGGAGCACAAAAAACAGTAGTTACTAAACCAATTAACTAAATTGCAAAATGATCTCAACCCCTCTGTTATTTAATGTTAGGTTTTAATATTTGTGTTTGGAATATAAGGGGGATTAGGAATAAAAGAGCACAGGATAGGGTTTTAAATATCAAAAGGAAAAATAATGGTGGGCTATTTGTTATAATTGAACCCTTTTTAAATGGCACTTGCATTTCATCAATTGCATTTAGACTAGGTTACAAGTTTTTTTGCTCTGAACCTAGAAACAAAATCTGGATTTTTTGGAATGATGACTTTCAAGTGACAGTTGAAAGTATTCATGATCAATTCATTTTTACAAATATTAATCATCTCCCATCTTCATCATCTTGGCATGCTGCATTCATTTATGCTAGGCACACTAGAACATATAGGACACCAATGTGGAATGCACTTAGTACTCACTGCAATCATGATATCCTTCTAATAGGAGATTTTAACTCATTTAGGGACTCATCTGAGTACCTAGGTCAGTCTGCTCCTTGCCATGAATCAATGATGGATTTTAATAATTTCATAGAGGACAATTTCTTAACAGAAATTCCAACATCAGGAAATCATTTCACATGGTTGGGAGTAAGAAGGGGTAATGTTTGGAAAGGGTTAGATAGAGGTCTTGCCAACCAGAGTTTCATTAATATGTTCCCTAACTGTCAAATTAGAGTCAAATCGAGATGGCCATCTGAAAATTCTCCTCTGCTACTTAAACTGGACACTCAGTCTCTCACTTCTCTAGTGAAATCTTTTAAATTTCAAAATTGTTGGCTCACACACCCTGATTTTTTGGACCTAGTCAAATCTAGTTGGGGTCAATATGAAAACGCTTTTGGAATGCTAAAGTTTTCCATTAAACTTAGAAGATTAAAAATCAAACTCAAGGACTGGAACAAAAATATTTTTGGTAATGTCCATGATAGGGTTAAAGAGACTGGGGAAATAGTTTTACAAAAAGAACTTGAGCATAAAACTTAAAATTATGATCAAAGCAGGACAACTTTAAGTCTTGCTCAAGCTAAAATGACCTTAGCCTTAGCTAGAGAGGAAACCTTTTGGAAACAGAAGGCAAGAATCAAATGGCTAAAGGAAGGTGACAACAACACCAAGTTTTTCCATGCTTATGTGAAAGCTAAGCATACTAGACAAAAATTAGCATCTATCAAAAATGAAAAATGGTGTATGGTTAACAACTCCTGATGAAATAGGGTCTGAGGCAGTTCGGTTTTACCAAAACCTTCTCACTGAGGATTCTGGAGTTATTAATCAAACTATTTTAGATGATATGTTGGCTAACATTTCTGAGCAGGTAACCACGGGAATGAATGAGAAACTTATGCAACAGGTTACCACACAGAAGCTGAAATAAGTGATTTTTCAGATGGAAGGACTCAGCTCCAGGACTAGATGGATTTCCAGGTATGTTTTACACTTCTTACTGGGATGAGTTTCTTTGTGGTGTTCCAATACCAAGGGCTATAACAGCTTCGTTTATCACTTTATTTCCAAAAAGACAAGTAAATACATGTTTTTCAAATTATAGACCCATTAGTTTAACTAACTTTGTTAATAAAATCTTCTCTAGGGTCTATACTAACAGAATGAAGCTCATGATGCCTTCACTAATCTCTCCTGAGCAATCTGCATTTGTTCAGGGGAGAGAGCTGGCAGATAGTGTTTTACTAATGACTGAACTTGCTGAGTTTTTAAACACTAAGGTTGGAGGTTACAATGTTTTTTTCAAACTGGATATGATGAAAGCTTTTGACAGAGTGTCTTGGAATTTTTTAAAACTAGTTTTGAAAAAAATAGGGTTTCACGAGTCTATATTTAGGAATATCATGGGCAATATAGGAACAACACATTTTTCTGTTCTTGTGAATGGTAAACCTAATGGCTTTTTCAAAGCTTCTAGAGGTATTAAACAGGGAGATCCTTTATCTCCTTATTTGTTTATTCTACTTACTGAAGCTTTTACAAAAAACCAAGGTCTTATTTGATCAGTTAAGGATAGAATCATATAAGTTGCCACATTCAGCAAACAAAATATCACATTTATGCTTTGCTGATGATACACAGTAGTTTTCATGAAAACAACAACGAAAAGTATTGAAAATTTTAAAGGCTTTCTTGAAAAATATGAGCATGTTTCTGGACAAAAGATTAACATTGAGAAAACAACTTATTACTTGTCAGAACATGCTCCATTATCTTATCATAGACAACTCAGACAAATTATGGGGACAACACAGGGCACTTTTCCTTTCAAATACTTAGGCTGCCCCATTTTTGTTGGCCATATTAAGCATTGCTATTTTCAGTCTATATTTGACTCTATTACTGCTAAACTTGTATCTTGGCAGAATAAATGGCTGAATCAAGCAGGTAGACTCATTCTTATTAAACATGTTCTCTCTGCCATACCATTGCATATATTTACTGTGATAAAACCTACAGATGGTGTGATAGATAGATTACATGTAATGCTTGGAAAATTCTTCTAGGGTAGCTCAGAACATGGCCAAAATAAAATTTGGAGATCTTGGGAAAATTTGAGCTATCCTAGTATAGAAAATGGTCTAGCTGTTAAAAATATGCACGATGTAATTAAAAGCTTCTCATTGAAAATATGGTGGAAATTGCAATGTGGGGGTAGTCTATGGTCTCAGTTTATGTGGTCCCTACCTTTAAACAAAATGAAATCCAAAACTTGGAGAAGATATAAGGAGATAGATGATATTCATAAGAGAATGTGTCTATCCAGGTGGGGGAGGGGACATCATCTTTCTGGGAAACAAATTGGTTAGGATGTGGTTACCTTACTGAACTCTGGGAATCTGACATTGATATTCCCATGCCTGATTTAACTATAAGAGAGTTTTGTTACGATTAGGAAAATATAAGGCAATCATTAGCCCCAGGATTTCATGATGATATCAATGTGTTACTGGCTACTGACTTTGCTCTCTATGAAGGGTATACAGATATCCTGATCTGGAAACCAGAGGTGAATGGCAAGTTTTCTTTAGCCTCAGCCTACGAACTCGTCAGATCAAAGAGACTACAGGTAAACTCTTTTAAACACCTCTGGTCAAAATATGTTCCAAAGAAACTATCTGTTTTGAATTGGAGGCTACTGAATAGACTTCTACCTATATCAGATGTTTTGCAGAAGTACAACTTTCAAATTCCATCTATTTGTTGTTTCTGTCTAAACCAATCTGATGAACTTGTGCATGTTTTTCATGAATGTCCAATGATTCTTAATTTATGGGAAATCATGCATAATATCTTTGATATATTCCAAGAGCCTATGAATAATCTTTGGAATAGATTCTTTTTCTATTGGAATGCCAACACTGCTTCAAAAGTTCAAAAAATATGCTTAAGGTTATTCCCAATAGTCTTGGTGTGGGTTATATGGTGCTCAAGGAATGCGTACTTGTATGATAATATAAAACCAAGATTTGATAGAATGAGAAGGAGAACATTATCACTGCTGCAAAGTATTTTGAATGCTAACAATATAAACTGGAGCTTTGCTGAAGCAGAAAGGTTAACTCCTGATGCTTTGGCTTTGGCGCCAGTTTATTGAACAGTGTTTTCAAGAAATGTGATACAGGTCAGCTGGAGGTTACCCAGATCACAGTTCAAGTTAAATACAGATGGTTCCAGTTTGGGACAGATACATGCAAGTGCAGGTATAGTGCTGAGAGATAGCAATGGCCAGGTGATAAAGGAAAAATCTGTTTATCTCCATCAGAATGACAGCTTAGAGGCAGAAGCTCTTGCTTTAGCTGAAGGAATTCAAATGGCCTACTATCATGATATAGTTGAGCTAGAGGTGGAAGTTGATTCTCTGATACTATTGAAAATGGTGCAGAACACATGATCCATTTCCTAGAGACTGATAGCTCTGATCAGGAACATCTGGGACCTTCAAAGTGAGATTTCTATTTCCTATTCTCATGTTTTTAGAGAGGCTAATGGTGTAGCTGATTCTTTAGCAAAACTAGCCAGCTTAACTAAAGTGTCAACTGAATTTACGCAACTGAATCTCCCAAATAAAATCAAGGGTCTATTGCCTTGGATAGCAGAGAGTTTCCCTATATTAGAATTAAATGATAAGGGAAGGATTTATCTACTGGTGCTCTTTTACTGGGGTTTCCTTGTATCTACAGGATGGAAGCTACAAGCTGTTGTTCTACTTCTACAAAATGGAGATAATGGTGATGTCGAAGTTCTTGAGCCATGTCATACGGAAAAGATTAAACAATGTGGTTCTAGATATCAAGATGATTTCTAGTCCAAGATGTATTACATGTGCTATCTCTACTTTATGATCCTATCGGATTCTCATCCAACAACCCCCATACTATGACCTTTCATTGTTTTACAAGCACGTCTACCAAAGATACAACATGAGGATGGTTGGCAGTGAAGCATTCAGTTCAAAGGAGAACTCACTTCCATGTTCAGCCCCTGGATATTGCATCATACTATTGGTCATCAATGTACAGTCTATGATTCCCAATCACATTTAGGGGGCTAAGTGGATTTTCGTCTTGCTTGGCTTGGTGATTGCCGAACTGCCCCCTGCAATGTTATCCTCGCCGAGGTAAACTTGTGTTCGGCAAGTGTTATGCTTTTCGAGCGCTAACATGAATCAGCAGAGTAGATATCGATTTGGAATCTTAGACTATAGACTCGACAAACTTTATTCATTTCAAGTTTTTTCATCCTACCAGTTAGGATTTTTCTTGGTCATTCCAAGTTTTTTCATCCTAATTGTTAGGATGTTTCTTGTAATTACAAGTCGTATTTTCGAGATTATTATGGTCCGGGAAGTCTAATAAAACACCCCCACTTTGGTGGTTTAAATTAAAAAAAACACACACAAACAAATCTAATAAACACATGAACTATCATTCGTCATACCATAAGTTTATGGTAGGACGAATAAGCTTATGGTCAGGGCCGGTCCAATCTATTTTGAGGCCCAGTGCGAGATTAAATTTTGGGCCCTTATTTTTATTACTATTTTTATTAATGTAAAATGTATTAAAACAATCTTCAAATGATCACCTTAATTATCATGAAATTTTAAGCACTATTGTATATTTTTATGAAAGGAATATAAATTACTTAATTTGTTCTACTACATTTCGTCAAATTTCTTTTTTGACCTGCTTCATTGTTTTTACTAATTTTTAAAATTGTTTTAATCACCCAAATTTTACAAGTCAATATAGTTTTTTATGTATAATTCTTAAAGTAATTTAATTAAGCAATTTGAATAGTTCATCTCACATTTTTCATTTTCCATATTTCAAAACAAACTATCCAATTAAAACATAAGAATTTCAGAGATCAAATGGCCTTGCAAAAATCAAAGTTTAAATCTCTTCACATTTCCTTTTATATGAAATTTAATTGAAAGTGGTTTAAAAATTACATGGTTTAAAAGATATATAAAATCAAAAAGTATTTAAAAAAATCAAGGCAAAAAAGGAAAAGTTTGAATTGAGAACCTTACTTTAAATAAATTTCTTAAAAATAATTAGCTAACCAAAAATAGAATTGACTGCATTAAAGAAAATTTGCATTTAAGAATATATATTATTTTTTTTAGCCAAAACCATCATAGATGGGAGGATTATTCATGGCTTCTCAACCGAAATAAAAACAGAACATAATACACATAAGACCATAAGAGTCTTAGTGGCTACAAGTTGCCCGAAGGCTGTTCTCCACAAGTGGAGGCAATTTGGTAGATAATAGAAAAATTTCTGAAACGTAGAACAAATCTAATCTTCCCTGTATCTAAATGTAGTATGGACCGAAGCCTATTTCCTAGGCTTTCGCCCGGAAGCAATGTGGTGCCCGAAGGCAGTGTCTGAAGGCTAAAACTCAAAAAAAGGATATATCGTAAAAATCTACGGTCTAATACTCGAGAGTATCGAACTACCTGACAAGCGTAGTACCTTAACTCGCATTCTAAACTATGTAATCAAAGTCTACTAGTCTAGGCACAAATGCTACCATGTTACCTAGTCCAGAAGTCCATGGGGTTTACCTTCTCGCCAATTAAGGGTTAAGAGGGATATAACAAACAAAAGGCAAGGATACTCTCCAAGTCTGTCAGGACAGTCCCGCAAAAAAGACCAGTTCCAAATCATATCCCCTACAATAAGGTAATACTAAGGGCAGATACCAACCAATTTGGGTCTAACTAGCTAGCAAATACCACATAATATAGAAATTTGAACAAAGATATTATTTAACAAGAGAGAAGTTAAACTAGATTTGGGACAATATCGCCAGAAATACGTATAATTACTATTCTGACTCGAATTTCTCCTAACTGAACACCCATAAACCAGATTTGAAGTCAACCAAAGTTTCTGAAACAAAAACGTACCCGTCCATAAACTAAGGTTGACAAATAATTACCCGTTCAAATATTCCGACCTTATTTATAAAAACTACTATAGTAAAAAGAAAAGTAAAAATTACCTCATCCTCTAGTTTGGCCAGAACCAAGAGACCATTTACCAACCCGACTCGAATCGACCGAACCAACCCGAGCCGGTCTGAACCGAGCCGGTCTGAACCAACCCGAGCCGGCTATGTGTCCGTCAAAAGACGCACGATGGAGGCTTCGAGGAGGGCACCAGCGGGCGACGAGGGGACCCCGCGGGGGATCCGGCGGCTCTGTCGACCTGGATCTGGGACTGGCCTGGAGCGGCTGGAGCTGGGCTCCGGCGCCGCCCCGTAGGCAGCCTCTGGTGCGTCCTGGCCTCCGGCGCGACTGGGCTCTGTCGACCTGGATCTGGGACCGGCGAACTGGAGCTGGGGCTCCGGCACTGGGCTCCGTGGGCTGGGCTCCGGCGAACTGGAGCTGGGGCTCCGGCGCCGTCCCGTGGATTTAGGCTCCGGCCGATGGGCCTCTGTGTGTCCCTAATAAGATCGAGATCCTGGATCGTGGGATCGTAACACGATCCTACCTCCTTTTTCGATCCGGGATCGGATGTAGGATCGAAATATGCCATAGGATCGTACAGAATCGGGTAGAATCGTATAGGATCGGGTAGGATCGTAAGACCCTGCACAATAGAGTTTTACTCTATATTTTTACTTTTTTTTTTCCGGATGGATCGGGTGACCCATATTTCATGTTTATACTATATTTAAACTCCTTATTTAATCACAAAACTCTCATGGAAGGGGAATGCTAACAAAGGTGACGATTATTATGAATTTATGATGACAATGATAGCGATTACAGATAGAGTACATGACCCTATTTTCCAGAAAGTGATGGATTTTGATATTATTGAATGACTATTTGAAGTATGCTTTATATGTTATAAGAATGTAAGTTAAGTTTCATTAGTGTATCTTATTTTCTTTGTTTATTATACATTATTTAATTTGCGGTAATACTTTTGTACGCTATGTCTTACCTTAACCTGCACAGTTGACTTTTTAGAGTCAACCTTAGAAAACTTTGATTATAATTATAAGTTACTAATTTACTATCATATGAAATATTATTAGATTCATCGTAACATCTATTTTTCAAAAAATTAATTATATTATCTTATATGTAGATAAAATACCGTGAAAAGTTAAATGTAGTCCTTTGGTGAGATGGAGGGAGTATAACTTTATGAAAATTTGATGTAATTTGTGTGAAGAATAAATTTGAAATTTGTACTTTAATATCATATTTGATTTTTATGACCAAATCAATTGAATTTTGAAATATTTGTTCATGTTTATTTTACTTATATTAAATTTTTACCTCATTTTTTAATATCTCATTGATTTATAAGGTTGTTATTGATGTTGTATTAGAGCCATTTGTAATTAGTGCTCTTTTACTTTTGATTACATATTATGTTTACAAAACTAATGAGACTAATACACATTTTCAGCGACTGTACAATATAAAATATCACATTCTGTAATACACATGAGAAATGCAATGTTTATTTCACTACATTTACATTATAGAAACCTCTAGGAATTGATTCTGATAAAATTTGATCATTTTTGTTGGAATCTTACGATCCCGATTCTGCTACAAAAACGATCCTGCATAGGATCTCGATCCTACAAACATTGGTCCCTATCGGAGGCGCCGATCCCGAACAGGGGGACGCCTACCGCCGGATCTTTAATGGATGACCCGATCCGGCGTGGCGTGGTACCCCGGCGATGAAGAACGGCGACTGAATGGCGGCGGACGGCGTGGGAGCTTGGGACTGTAGTTTTTCGAGGAAAAAAAGGTGGGGGAACTGAAAAAAGAAGAAGCTAAAACTAGTAGGGGGTGGCGAGACACCGGCGATCTCCTCCCCGATCTGAATCTGAAAGGGAGGAGACTTTTTGAGAGCGAAAATTACTGTTTGAAAAGAGGATTGTCGTATTGGACTTTTTCAATGGATACATGCATTTAAGAATTTAATTACATAGCTAAACAAAAGGAATCTGAATTAAAGAGCATAATTAACCTGCTTAAACTACCATACGTATTATAAAGGGGGATGAGATCATTTAACATGCTTATTTTTACACAAATGTTTACGCATCATCTTGGTCCTTGATCAATTCTGATCCTAACCAACACGTGTCATATTCAATCTTCCAACTTTCTTATTTTCCTAATTTTTAATTAAGCCGAAAAAAACAAAAGTCAAACAGAAAGCTCCGATCAAAAGAAACAAAGGGTTTAGCGAGAAGTGTTTGACTTTTCTTTTTTTTGGCTTAATTAAAAATTAGGAAAATAAGAAAGTTGGAAAATTGAATAGGACACGTGTTGGTTAGGATCAGAATTGATCAAGGACCAAGATGATGATGCGTAAACATTTGTGTAAAAATAAGCATGTTAAATATCTCATCCTTTATAAAGAAAGACTCAAATTTTGGGCCTCTACTAGACGCGGGCCCTATGCGGTTGCACAACCCGCATTGGTCTTGGGTCGGCCCTGTTTATGGTATGACGATCTTATCCAAAACCTTCTCGATAATACAAAGTGAAAAATTTTCGTGGCACAAATTTACTACTTTATTATTAAAATTTAACCTTTTGCATTGTTATTCTTCAAAAGACAATAGATAATTTAGAGGAGAACAATTGAGATTAAAATGAAAAAAAAATTGTAAAAATGAGAGTGTAACACATTAAATAAAATTTATTAAATTAACTTCCGAAAAAGAAAATGACAAATTGGAAGAAATTTTGTGAAATCGTTACGCGTTACCTTCCCTATGACTCGCACAAGTTTCTCCTTTTATATATATTATAGATTTAAGTTGAATAGCATAAAAAGACGTTCGAGAAACTCTTCTACAAATCAATTTAAAGGTTATACATGGGTAATTATTTTGATATTTATAATTCTGTATTGACATAGCTTGGTGATCTATTGAGTTTTATTATGTTTTTATAACTGATGTTATGTATTTATTGGTTGAATTTGCCATTATTAAATGATTTGACTTTGTTTATAACTAAATAATTTATTGTCTAACATTTTGACGGAGTTCTCATAAGAGTTTGTGACTAAATAATAGAAAATCACTCATTTTTTCTTTCTAAAGCCTTGTTTGTTAGAGTTTATTTCTTGCTGAACTGAATTGGAAAAAATTGATATATTGAAAAAAAGAATCAACATAGCTATATTAACTTGAATTTCATCAAATTACAATTTCACTGAACTGAACTAAACTAAACTGAATCAAACTGAACTGATCTATAGCAAAACTCTTGCAAACATGACCTCAATCATTTTCTTTCTCTGTATTGATTCATTTCCATTTCTCTGATGACCAAACGGCTCCTTCACATTTTTCAGCACTTTTCACCAAATCAATAATGATTTCCAAAAATCGTTGGCCACATCTCATTTTTCATAAATTGAGGATAAAAAACGCTCTTTTCAAACAATTATTTTTGATGAAAATTTAAAGAGTTGGTCTCTTGGGTGACCGTCACTATATAGTGACCAGATTAAATTGCAAATAGGATATAAGTTTAAAAAATGCGGAGGGACCAATTTGCAATTTCAGAAATTTTTTAAAAATCACGCGCTACAGTGTCAAGCCACGCGCTACAGTGCCGAGCCGCTACAGTTCCGATTTGCTACAGTGTCGAGTTGCTACAGTAAAAAACATAAAACATGAACAGTTTAACTTAAAACATGAACATTTTGACTTAAAACATGTACATGAACATTTTAACTTGAAACATGAACATTTTAACTTGAAACATGAACATTTTAACTTGAAACATAAAGAATAAATATTTTAACTTAAAACATAAAACATGCAAGTTTTAACGTGAAACATGAACACTTTAAGTTGAAACATAAAACATAAATATTTTAACTTAAAACATAAAACATGGACGTTTTAACGTGAAACATGAACACTTTAACTTGAAACATAAAACATAAATATTTTAACTTAAAACATAAAACATGGACGTTTTAACGTGAAACATGGACACTTTAACTTGAAACATAAAACATGAACATTTTAACTTGAAACATAAAACATAAATATTTTAACTTAAAACATAAGACATGGACGTTTTAACGTGAAACATGAACACTTTAACTTGAAACATGAACACTTTAATTTGAAACATAAAACATAAGACATGGACGTTTTAACGTGAAACATGAACACTTTAACTTGAAACATGAACATTTTAACTTGAAATATAAAACATAAACATTTTAACTTAAAACATAAAACATAAAACATGGACGTTTTAACGTGAAACATGGACGTTTTAACGCGAAACATGAACACTTTAACTTGAAACATAAAACATGGACATTTTAACTTGAAACATTGTAGCAAACACTGTAGCAAATACTGTAGCAAACACTGTAGAAAAACACTGTACACGCGCGGAAACACTGTAGCGCGTGATTATTTTTAATTTTTAAAAATTGCAAATTGGTCCCTCCTTAATTTTCTTTATTGCACTATTTATAAAATAGTCCGGTCACTATATAGTGACGGTCACTCCCAAGACTTTTCCAAATTTAAATTCTCTTCCCTAAAGAGTAGAAGAAAAGGACAAAGTAGAGGGAGAGAAAGAAAGGAATCGTGGTGAGGGCTGGAGAAAGCACGTGGATGAAGAATAAGGAAGTTCGGAAAACAACGTGGCTTCCGACGGTTTCGTTTACCCCAACAAAGGCAACTCCAAGAAAAACCATGGTTCTATTCCAAAAGAAGAAGAAGAAAGCCATATTGGTCATCATGCTGATGCAGCGCCACCCTCTTCCTTTTGGGCATCGTCATCCTCGCCAAATGTGCCATCCCACCGAATGATAACAACACGCATTTCGCCCAACTACTCCCCCCACCCCCTTATATTAAGCGCCGTGCCTCTCAATTCATTCCAACCCCACCGCCCAAACCAGCTCTCTCTGTAATCCACCCACATTTCACCATCTTGGGCTCGAGAGTGCTATTAGCTGTTCTCTCCTCGCACCCTCGCTTTTATCGAGGAACCTAGGATGGAACAGCCGGAGGGCAGTCGTGACCAACCTGAGAATGACCAGACGAGTCATGTTCCGGTGGAGCATCTAGTGGGACCCAGTTTGGAACCGGAACAACCTGAGAATGATTGGAAGAGTCAAGTTGCGGTGGAGCGCCAAGTGGAGATTGAGGAAGAAGAAGACGGGACCCAAAACAATGAGGCAACTGACATTCACATTTCCAATGGAACAGGTTTTTTCCCCTCCTTAAAACCTCAGTTGCATAATAAAGATTGAGACTTTGGTGTGTTGTATGCTGATTAGAATGCTTCGAGCTTTGTTGGTAAATGTGGGAAGTGCAAGATTACAACTTTAGTTGATATGTTCAATTAAACGGTGGTTAACTGTGTGTCTATGAGATCATTTAGTTGTTGTGCATGTACAGGTCTACATCAATGCTGGATATGGAGTAGCCATATAATATTGAATTTGGTCTACTTCAATTAGTACTGAATCTAGTACAGCATCTTTCCTGACTAATTTGTATCCATTGAAGAAGAAAAAAATTTAAAATGTACTAAAACTCACATTTGGTTTTCTTTTATTGCCTTTAAATAAGCTAGTTAAGGAAGTGAATTCAACAAGAACGAAGGGACATTTTTTAAAGCTATATATCAACAGTATTAAGCTCCTCATTCTGTGATGGTGAAAACGTGTTTTCAGTTTTTGAGCTGCTTCTGTCATTGGACTTTATTAAAGTTTATATTGGTGTTCCAGGATCCAAACAGGATGATGTACCAGACAACAATCTTGCAAGCACAGAAAGCTCAGGAGTACTTCAGTTGAAGCCTAGTTCTAATCAACTTTCCGAAACTCCAAGGCGCAAACAGAATAGTGCTCTTGGTTTGCTGAGTATGAAGCTTTTTGATGAAAAATTTCCTCTAAAGAAGAAGGTTTGACCTAATCTGACAGCTTCCCTTTATATTCCCTTAGTAAAGTTCTTGTATGGAAAAAGAAATTACATTTATGAGTTCTGGAGTTCATGAGCTGTAGTTGAGTTTCTGGAGCATGTTACATAAGTGTTTTAAAAAAAAAAACTCTGAGTTAAATGTGCTCCAGTAGTTCAAGATTTAGTAGGTAGTATGGTACTTTCTCATTGTACAAATGACCACAGTATTATACAACATATCATATTGAGGTTGACTTGTTCTAGTCTTTTATTCATTTGAATCTGTGAGTAACATATTGTAAGGGGTATTTTGTTTACAGCTTAAATTGCTGAAGGGACTAGCCACTGTTAAAGATGATGGAACGGTGCAGTTTGAAGTTCCGGGAGACGCTAAGCCCCAAAATCTTGATTTTGGTACTGGTGTTGTTTATGGTGGAGCGGGAGAGGAAGAATCTACCCACACAGAAGAGGTTCAAGACTTGCCACCAATGCAAATTGTTATGCTTATAGTTGGAACTCGGGGAGATGTACAGCCATTTTTGGCCATTGGAAAACGGCTGCAGGTAAAGACTTCCTTTCTTCTGCATATGGCTAAAAGTACTTGAGCTACCTATTGTCATTCTTTCTAGAGTTTTCTCTTACCAAATATTGCTTGGTGCAGTATAGTTTATATGTTTGGTGAGTGCAGCAGTTGTCTAAGTTGATATGTTCTAATTTGTGTTTCTAATTATATCTACGTACATACTTTTCTGGTTCGTTCAGGAGTATGGCCACAGGGTCAGACTAGCTACCCATTCAAACTTTAAAGAGTTTGTCTTGACTGCTGGATTGGAGTTTTACCCGCTTGGTGGAGATCCAAAGGTCCTTGCTGGATGTAAGTATTGAATTGACTTCAAATGTTCACTTGCTATAGTCTCATTGGACTTTTTTTGGGTAAACCTTTTTTAGTAGTGCTTTCAAGGGGCATCTTGGTCTCATGTATTTGGAAACTGATTTTAAAAAAAGGGAAGTACTTAAAAGCAGAAGAAGAAAGAAGTAGTATGTGTAGTTAAATGATGAATGTATGTTTCTAAAATTTCCAAAAAATAATCATCTTTAGCATACACTTCTAGGTTCTGGTCCATTTTGTACAACTGCTATTCAGATAGTCAGTGCTGTTGATTAATCATTTTAATGTGTGTTGCAGATATGGTTAAAAATAAAGGCTTCTTGCCTTCCGGGCCTTCAGAAGTTCATATTCAGCGTAATCAAATTAGAGAAATCATATTCTCACTACTTCCTGCATGTGTTGATCCTGATCCAGAAACTCAAGTTCCTTTTAAAGCAGATGCAATAATTGCCAACCCCCCTGCATATGGTAATTTACCTTCTTTCTGTGCTAGTCTTGATGGTGATAACTACAAAGGTGGCAAGGCATTTGGGGAGTTTTAAATTTGTATTGTTTAAATGTGCCTTGCCTACAGTGGCAATATGATCTGAAGCTTATTTGAACGAGACTGACATTTACTATGCACTCATGCTTGCACCTTAGCAAGACGTATCATATCGAAAGTATGTTCTTTATTCTCCAGCATTTCTTTTATGGAACTTTTCATTTCAGGGCACACACATGTTGCGGAGGCATTAAAAGTTCCATTGCATGTATTTTTCACAATGCCATGGACGTGAGTTTTTTGGCCTTTTATGAACTCTACTCTCTTATGGAACTTAAAATAATATATAAATGACACAATTATACTTTGTTAGTTTCATATTAGTTCCTCATATGTTTGTATTCTACAGGCCCACTAGTGAATTCCCGCATCCTTTGTCTCGTGTGAAGCAGCCAGTTGCATACAGAGTAAGCATACACTATGGCTATACTTAATGTTTCTCTGTACCATACTCTCTTCCTGATATATCCTTCTGGAAAATTGGGATTATTTTTCTACAGCTATCGTACCAAATTGTTGATTCATTAATGTGGCTTGGAATGCGAGACGTGATTAATGAGTTCAGAAAGAAAAAATTGAAGTTAAGGCCAATTACATACTTGAGTGGCTCCCCTAGCACCCCAAACGATATACCATATGGATACATTTGGAGTCCACATCTTGTACCTAAGCCAAAAGGTCTCTCTTTAAATCTATCTTCTAAAGTTTCTTTCCGTTGCCGTGTAACGGTGTCTTACTAGACTAGGAAAGTATTGGGGTCACTGATAAATTTGTTTTGCATGTTATTTAACTTTATTTCATTTAGGTCGATTCTAAATAATAGATTTCTTTTAGAGTTGTGAGTATTAAGGCCAACAGTCTGACTTGATTCACAACAAACTTGAACACCAAACTTATGGTGGAGTTTTTTAATTCTCTTAGGCAAACTAATTAGACTGATGAACACACACACACAAACCCATTTGGAACGAATACTATGCTATAAAAAATGACCCTCTCCTGTAATTGTCTCACAATCATATCTCAAAAACTCTACTTGGACCTAATCCACTCAGGTGGAGAAGATATTGTTTAATGGTCTATTTTGGAGGAGCCAATACCTCACTAGGTTTTGTCCATCGTGATGTCCAGTTTCCAATGTAACATCTGTTATGAGACGCATCGTAAAACCCTTCGTAGGGTTAACTTCTTAAAGCAGTTTCTCACCTCCATGGTAGTAGAATATTAATGCTTGCCTCCAGTGTCTGATTTTTTCATCTGAGTAGTTGGTAATTTCATAAAATTATGAATCCTACATTTGTTTATGGGACATTTCATACACCATATTCTTTCTTGTTCCCTAAGTACTGCTGAAATTGTGCAGTCAGTCAAAGATTCGTTGTTGCTTCTCAACTGATGTAATTGTATTCTGTTTGTTATAGATTGGGGGCCCAAGATTGATGTAGTTGGGTTTTGTTTCCTGGACCTAGCTTCAAATTATTCACCACCTGAGTCACTGGTCAAATGGCTTGAGGATGGTGAAAAACCTATCTATATTGGCTTCGGCAGCCTTGTGAGTTCTGAATCTTATATACTCTTTGTATGTTGCTTTATTAAGGGTGCAATGCAGATTAATTTATTCTGAAAAAAGTCAAACTTAGGGATTTGATTTGAACCTGCATGCTTGAACTTAATCTAAATTTAACTAAATTTCTCCAGATAACTCAACTGGGTTGAGTCTACAATAGATTGATTGTATTTTTGACCAAGTTATTTGAGCCTCATCTGGTTAGTCCGGCATACTGGATGATTTTGGAAAAACTAAGATACTATGGACTATTTAAATAATATATAATCTTTTCTAAAGGAATTAACTCCCAATGATTCTGGGAACATTTTGGAAACATCGTAGATATGATGCTTAGATAGAGTTTTAAGCCTTGTTGGGTCTAAGACAGGACAATAATTCGTTTGCTTTAAGATATTCGCTTTTTTGGAATCCCTCGTGGATATTGTTTCTCAATTAAATAATACCGTTTCTCAATTTTCCATTTCTTTTATAGGCATTCAGTGAAACCAATACTCTAAGATATTCAAATAATGTCTGTCATTATTGATGCCAATTTAAGTGGAATGGATTCCTTGTTTGACTGATTTTTTTATATTCAACACAGCCAGTACAAAAACCAGAAAAAATGACGCAGATCATTGTTGAAGCTTTGGCGAAGACAGGACAAAGAGGAATCATTAATAAAGGCTGGGGTGGTCTGGGTAACTGTATGTCATTCCTTACTTACGACTCTGTGTCAGACAGTTTATATTCTTTTTCGCATTGCATAAGTTATATATATATATATATATATATATATATCACTTAGTAGCAGGAAGCCCTTCATTTATTTACCCTGAACCTGCTCTTTTTCCATTTCAGTGGCAGAGCCAAAAGATTTTGTGTACCTGTTGGATAATTGCCCCCATGACTGGCTGTTTCAACGATGCGCTGCAGTGGTAATTGTTCTTTTCCTGTTTACTTTTTTGGCTTGTTATTACATTTAAACGATATTATGTCATGATATCCATATTACCAAGCCCAATGTAGGGGGGATATTGACTTAGATGTATTAATCCGTATGTGGCATGATGTAAGTAGAATATAAATATATTTGCACTTTCTATTACCTCATCCATTAACGACTACAAGAAAACTTTTGAAATTCAATTGACCAAGGATTTTTGCTAATTAGATGGATGATATTTCTTTTGATGGTTTGACAAATTGGAAGTTAGTAAGATATTGATGGTTTGTTGTGCATGCTAGAAGCTCGTGATTTTAAATCCTTCCCCCCACTAATATCTTGACAAATGTCGCTTTATCTACATAGATTGACTGAGTTTCCTATTCCATTGTCTATAGGTGCATCATGGGGGAGCCGGGACAACGGCTGCTGGCCTAAAAGCTGAGGTAGTTACTGTGCTAACTTATAGAGATTTGCTTCTCTTCCTACATCTTAATTAAAAGATAAACTTACAAAATTCCTTTGTTCTAGTGTCCCACAACTGTTGTACCGTTCTTTGGAGACCAGATGTTTTGGGGAGAGCGTGTTCATGCTAGGGGAGTAGGCCCTGCTCCTATCCCTGTTGACGAGTTTTCACTTGATAAGTTGGTTGCTGCAATAAAATTCATGCTGGATCCGAAGGTAAGCAGACATAGATAACCAACATCAACTGAACTTTATCCTCAGTATCCATTTTAGCATCTGGGAGTGCGACTTTTGCTCATGCTGTGATACTGAAGAGAGATAATACTCTTTTTTTCTTCTATTTCTCTCGCAGGTAAAAGAACGTGCACTGGAGCTGTCAAAGGCAATGGAAAATGAAGATGGAGTTGCAGGAGCTGTGCGATCTTTTCGCAAACATTTTTCTAGCAAGAAATCGAACGACCAGCCGGGCGAACCTCATCATTCTCACCGGCTATCTGTGAGACACTGTTTCCGCTGCTCCTAATCTGACATAGTAGCCTTTGAAACCGACAAATTGTTCAGTACATTTTGGTGATCATTCCCTGGGTATCAAGTACTTAGTACAATGCTAGATCTGAGACGGAGAAATTTACATATTGAACCATTTACATATCAAAATTAGCTGAATTTGCTTAGTGTTGAGACTGATGGATGCTAGGTCTGCAATTTTTGCTTGATGGTTCAGTTTACATTGTGGGTTCTTCAAGTAAAATTTATTATACTCGATGTGCACACTTTTAGTAGTCCATGATGATAAGTAAACTAATTAAAATCGACTGTATATTGTGACTACACCGAAGATGCACATGTGCTTATACCCTGTTGCTGCTAGATATTGGTAATGGTAAGTTCAGAATCTAACGAACATATTTTGAAAACTAATATTTCATTTAAGTTGAACTTATATAGTAGTAAGATGATTTATTAAAAAAATTGGCTGATGAAATCTAAAAGTTTCTGGGTTTTATGCAGCCAAGCGAGACGTTAACCATGTAGTGCCTTTATACTTCTGTTTTTGAGCTTGTTTTACTTTCCTTTCCTGAACAACTTTGTGGATGCATACTCTCTGATTGCATATACAAATCATGTAAAAAATCTTGACATTTTGATTATTCGCCAAAAGCTTTCAACAGAAGGGACGCAATACAAACTTATTTTCAGTGGTAAAATAGAAGTGATTGGAAGAAGATGCACAACTGCTAGTACGGCAATACTAGAAAACGAAAACAATAGCAAAAGCATTTGGTCTCGGGCCACAGTGAGCTGTTGCCGTTGTGCAGCCTAACACAGAAAATCAACCATAATTTTCTTCATTGATGAATCACTTTTACTTGTAAAACACTTTGGACAGTTATGAAAAAAAAGATAGTACAGCCTATGTATAAGTATACTAGAATTTCTCATTCAGTGTCGCAACATTAAACTATTTTCCGTTCCTTTCCCTTATCCAAACCAATGATTTGCAATCATCACTATAATGGCTCACATATCTAGCAACTCGCTTGATGAGCCGGCATTTTTTGTCAGTATGGCTGAATTTGAAATTCTAGATACGAGAAGGCGAAACTTCATTCAGCTGTTGTTCTTCTACTGGTTTTATATTTGAAATATCAGTATCAACTTGTAGTTTGGCCTCCAGGGTTGGAACTATAGGAGGTCTTGTCCTCCTTGTTACAGTCATCTTCAAGCCTTGTGTTGTATGAATTGTAGCACCTGTAGTCATCTCGACCTGCAGGCCACAGATTTACACAAATCTATTTCAAGAAACAAAATTTTTATGGAGAGAGATCAAACTTAGCAGCAAGATACAATAACTTACAGGTGGTGCTCCAAGTGCCAATTGAAAATTGAAGCGTCTAACAAGCATTGCAATTGCTACTATGTTCTGCATGTTTGAAAAATACAAAACAGGAGAAGAACGCTATGATATGTCCACTCGTGAATCACAACTGTCTAAAACCTCACGAGTGAAGTAGTTGTTACCTCAAAGGTAGCAAACATGTCACCCACACATTTCCTTGGTCCACCTCCGAACGGCAAGTAACTGAAATGGTAATTGTATGATATATGATGATTTCTAGCTTGTAGGTTTTATGCATTTAAGAATGGCATAAGTAGTTAAAGATGGTTTCGACAAAAACTCATTGCTCTGTAATAATTAACAATTAAGTTTGTCATCCAGTTAAAATTCCAGTATACAATGCAAGAACTAAGAAGAATGAAATGTGCCCAAAGACTGAAAAGCACAATGGATCAGAATAAGACCTGAAATTCTGGTTGGTCTCATTTGGATTAGGTCCATCCACTGGCCATCTTTCTGGGTTGAACTTCTCTGCATCCTCCCAACGTTTAGGACAATGGTGGAGGTTCCAAACTGAAATAAAAATATCTTCCCCCCTATAAACAGAGAAAGATTTTTATTTCTGTAACACTCGCATCACGAGAAGAAGTAATTTCATCAAGAAATTGTGAAGAAGTAAAAAATGTCGAGTCTAGTTCATGTAAGAAGCAATTAAAAAACCAGGTTCACAAGGCTATTAATAAAGGCCTATTCAACTAGTAAAGCTAATATTAATCAGGCAATCACAGCTATTCATATGAAAGCCAACCAAACATTTAACCAGATAAAGAACCTAATTCAGAAAATCCAGGCTTAAACTACACACATATCAGCGATGTAATATGAGCTCCAACTTGGAGACTGTACAGCGCTTACAAATAGATAGAACATATTAATTCTCTATCATAGTTTTTTGAAGGAGGGCCCTGATGAAGACTACTGGAAAATAAAAGTCAAATGGCAACATAGATTAGTCAAAGCTGATCTATGAGAGCTGTACTAGCTAACTGAAGTTGGCAAATTTGTTTAGGAGAGTGTTACCTGGTGGTCATTAATATTCAAAAAGTTGTCTGTGAGATTTATTATGCAATCCTTTATTAAGAATCAAGCACTTTAGTCATTTCGGCGGAATGTAAAAGGTAGATGATATTAGAGGCAAATGGTAACATAAATCATTAAATTCATAAAACACAAAGACTCTTCTGAGAGAATTTAAATGTCCACCTTTTAACTGGATACTCTCCAAGAGTGTCATTTTCAAGGGAACGGCGGATTAAAACGGGTGGCTGTGGATATAGTCTCATGGACTGCAAATCAAGTGCAGGTATGCAATTAGAGAGATGAAAACTGCAATATAGCAAATGAATTATGTATAGAATTGTTTCTCACTTCATTAATCACCCTGGTAGTGTATTTCAGTTTTTTCATGTCTTCTACAGTTGGGAATCGATCACCAATAACTGCGTCAACCTAAACCAAAATGTCAAAGTAACATTAATAACACACTAATTGAAGCAGAGGGCGTTAACCATTCTGCTGTACTCAATGTCGTAATATACCTCATCTTGAAGCTTGGCCATAACACTGGGTTCCTGCAGTTTTTAGGCCAAAAAAACATGAAATGAGCGGTGTTGTAACAGAAGACTTTAAGTACTGATTCATTCTTCATGTCACAATTATGAGAGAACTCGTTATTCATATAAGCTTGCTGAAGTAGAGATAAAGTTCTGGCCAAGAAACCAACCATCTCAGTGTAAATGCCCTAATCGCATAGCAAGTGCAACAAATTTGACAAAGAGGGAAAAGGAAATATAATAGTTGTCTTGACCAAAAGTACTTTGGTGATTCTTTCTCAAAAGAGAAAATTAACAGGATCAAAATTCCAATTTTTTAAACCTCCAATAAGTGATAGTATTGAATTTAACCTAGCCTTATGGTAATAGTTTATCCTACTACGTGGAGTGAGCTATTTGGATCATATCCCATCATCGTATTCAGCTGATACAAAGTTTCATAAAATTATGTACAACCTGCCTATTTTCATAATTTTCTTCAAGTTCATTAAAAAAGGTCTTCCCTTTTTCTTGTGATACGCGTCACTGGTTCTCTATTCTCTACTGTTTCTAAATATCCCCAGCTATAAATTAGGAGTTCAGCATTTCTTGACAAGATAAATATTTTAGGAAAAGCTTAAAAATAAAATAAAAACAAGGGTGTAAGTGAATCCTGTATAGAGCAATACAAACCTTTGAAAGTAGATAAAAGGTCCATGTTAATACTGCTGCAGATGTCTCATGCCCAGCTATAAGCATTGTCATCAAGTCATCCCGTAGTTGCTTGCTTGAGACCTGCAGTTAGCACATGAGAACCTGTCCAAAGCAAATGAAAAGTAAATTACTATGAAAAGTAAATGATCATACATCATCTCCAGACGCCAACAGAAAATGAAGAATGCTAGGGTCTTGTTCATTCATGTATTCATCGTGGAACTGCAACTCCTCTTCATCTACCATTCTCTGCAGATGCATTGACGTGAAATATGGAAGTCAGAATAATATATGAAATACATAAAAGCCATATAAATGGTATAAGTATCAAGAATACTGTAAGCAAATAAATATGGATATTATTATATTAAGACCCTTCTTACCAACGTGTTGATCAAAACAAAAACAAAATCTTATGGTTTCTATGAAAATCAACAAGCAGTTAAAGCTGAGAGAGAGAGAGAGAGAGAGAGAGAGATGTCACCCTAGACCTTCATAAATTAACTTTAATAATTATTTTACTCTCCCTTCAATCTATAACCAATAGAAAACTCCTCAACTAAGTTAGGTTTACCTTACAGATGGCAATCAGATCATTTAGCGTATCATTTACAAGCTTGAGAGCAGCCTTGACCTTCTTCTGCCTTGGTGAAATGTCCTTCCAAACAGGAATATCCCAGACAGGAATAGGAGCAACACTTCTATCCTCCGCTTCTCGTAGTACAGTATATACAGCCTAAAACAGTGGCAAACTTCAGTATATACAGCCTATAACAGTGGCAAACTTCAGATCTTAAAAGTGATAAACAGAAGGGCACTACACAATACATCCCTCTTAGTTAGTTGCTATTTATGCCCTTTATTACATTGAAAAGGCAAGGACTGACTTTTCAAATTCAAAAGGTTTTCATTATACTACAAGTTAAGAAGTACAGTTTGAAAGAACTACAAACATATCGATGAAAGTGTATACCTCCACTATTCCAGTGTCAACTTTTAAAGAATCAAAATCATAATTGAATAAAGCTTTTCCAATGATGTCCAATGTTAGCCTGGAGAACAGGGACTCCATTTCGACATCCTCACCATTTGAAGCTGCTTCATCAAGTTTCATGCAGAGCCTGTCTGTTGCTCGTCCAAACAAACCAATCATTGCAGTAACATACTGCAAACCACAGAAAAGAATTACTTTAGCAAAATACCAATGCCAAAAGATAATATATGGAGGCCAAAAAATAGGCCTATGGGCATATGAACTCTAGGATACCTTTTGGTGCAAGGCAGGGACTATAGCACGTCGCCTCACACGCCATATCTCCCCATCAGCAGGTATGAGTCCCTTCCCCATCACAAAATCCAAAATCTCAGCTAGGATACCCTGTTGATCAAGAATATTTAGCCTCTACCAGTTTGTAGTGACTTTCCCAAAGATAATGAACAGAAAACATGAAGGACTGTAAAATAAAAAATAATAATCATCTCATTTGTTACACCTTTGAATAAGCCTTTGAGTTATCCTTTAATATATGCTTCGCAATGGACGGATCTGAGACGATTAAGAAGGACTACAACAGACAAAAAAAGTAGAATATCATTATGCCAGAAAGCTTATACAGTTGTATATCAAACTTAAGAGACTCAAAATCTCTGACAAACCTTTGGACCAAATGACAACCTAAAGATCCCACCATAAGTGAGGAAAAGCTCATACAGGGGAATGAAGAAAGCTTCGCTACGGATGGCCTGAATCGAGCCTTTAGCCTCAGGCACTTTTGGATAATCATCAGCAGCACCCATCTTCTCAAGCACAAACTCGATAACATCTTTCGATACCCCCAATTTCAGTAAAGAATTCTTCAGAACCGACTGAATTCTAGAGCACAGAAAATCTAATTCAAATCAAATTAAGAACAAAACACACAATTGCAGAATAACAATACAAAGAAAATTGGATTTCATACCCAGGTTTTTCAACAGTAAACGCCCCGGAAGCAATCCGAGCAGACAATTCAGCTCTCTTTTTCTCCTCCACAAGCTTCTCCGCACTCTTTCCATTTTCATTGTTAGAACATCTAATCAAACAAGACCCCCGGTAACTCCCTGGCACACATTAAACAGAAATGAATCGCGTGTTCTAAGTAAACTGGAACCGGCGTTACAAAAAAAAAAGTTACCTTTAGCTTTGCGAAATGGCGCAGAAGGAGGAGTCGGAGAAGCGCTGAGTCTGCTGCTGCAATGGAGGATTCTTGCTCGAGGAGAGTGGACTGAGAATTGGAGGGGAACGGTCGCGGCCATGGTCGGCAGCAGCTGGACCTTACTGTGTGACCGTGTGTGTGAGAGAGAAAGTGTCTGGGACGATTATCTGTCTATATATATAGCCAGCGAGCGTGGCAGTGGTGGTGGACTTTGGCCAGGATTGAGGCGGCATCACCAACCGCTAAAAAACGGAACAGAATCTTTTTCACTCGTTCAAAATAGTTACTTTCGATTCTGGCTTAAATTCTGATCATTTGTTGATATTAATTACTCACAATTACACTTTTTTTTTGAAAATAATTACTCACAATTACGCTTAATTTTAATTCATTATAAAATTGATACAACTTAATGTTATTATTTAATTTCATTATAAATTGATAAATAAATTAAAATACTTAGACCATGTTCTTTTGAGTTTATTTGTACTTCAGTTCATCTCAATTCAATTTGTGAATATATAATTTGATGAAATTTAGTTTAATTTAGTCAATACTATTTTTTTCAATACATTAATTGTTTTTTGAAGTAATTTTTGTTCCATTCATCATTACTGGAAATCGTCTAGAAACGGTAGAACAAAGCTACAAAGAGTCATCCATGCATTAAATAGCAGAGTGCTTGTTTTCGCGATGTTTGCTAGAGAGTGAGGCAACATTTGAAGACCGGGTAAAAAAGGGCTCGAAAGAATGCTAAAATTTATTTACAGTCATATAAACTCGGAAGAATAAGTACTTAATAATTATTTATTTTAACGAATTATTATTTGAAAAAGAAAGAAAAAAGAGATAAAAGATTCAATGGACCAGAAGATGCACATTAGCTAATTTAGTGCGGTTTTTGTCAAGAACATGGTTTTGAAACCGACATTTAGGCAGGAAGGTGACCAAAATTATTTCTTTCTTAATTAAATTATGGTCACACAATTAGTGGGGGATACTTTCAGTTACGTTCAGTTGTCAAGGGATTATTTCAAAAAAAAAAAAAATGTTTTCAAGTGATGTATTTATCAATAATGAATATTGATTACAAAGTCTTGGGGGATACTTTCAGTTACGTTCAGTTATCAAGGGATTATCACAGTTTTGTTTGTTATAAATTGGGTTCATGTGTTTGACAGATTTAATCTTGTGTTTCACAATTTTGTAAATGAATTAAGAAAGCTATGAAACACATGAACAAATCCATTAAACACATGAAGTATCATTCGTCCTACCATAAGCCTTATGGTAGGACGGTTTCACCCAAAACCTACTCTTTTTCTTATGGTATATCACTATATTTTTCTTCCCCATTCCATTCCTTCCGCATTGAACAACTTTTTTTTGACAAGCTTGTACCTAAAAATGGTGAAATAATCCATGGGATCAAACATTGGCACGATCATGACTATCTACTCCCGAAAAAGCAACCTTCCAGCAAGGTAAAAAGCTTGTATATATGGAATGACCCGGTCAATAATTTACAAATGTAACGGTTGGAAAATGGATTTCAATGCAAATAGTTATTGTCGTTCTCTTTGGCCCTGTTTGGTAGTGGCTGGTAGCTGTTGGCTGTTGGCTGATTTTATTAGTTGGTTTGACTAACTGTTTTTGTTGGCTGATTATACTAGTTGTTTGACTACTAGCTGTTTACAAAAGTGTTTGGCAAATTTAGCTTTTAGTTGTTAGATGTTTTATGCAAAATGACATTTATGGTCATGATTACTATTCATATTATTATAGAATAATTTTAGATATCTTGTTTTTATTTTGTCTATATTATTGATAATTTTTTTAAGAGTCGGTCTCTGAGTAGACCGTCTATATTCTGACAGAATATAGACCAATGATTAAGTTGTAAATAGTGTATAAGACAAAAACCCTGAGGGACCTTTATGCAATTTTAGAAAAATTTAGACAAAAACACGGAGGGACCTTTATGCAATTTTACAAAAACACGGAGGGACCTTTATGCAATTTTACAAAAACACGGAGGGACCTTTATACAATTTTATAACATGGAACCTGAAGGTTAAAACATGAAGTTTTTAACATGTAACATGAAGGTTTTAACACGAAACATTAAGATTTTAACACGAAACATGAATGTTATATAACATGGAACTTGGAGGTTAAAACATGAAGTTTTTAACATGTAACATGAAGGTTTTAACACGAAACATTAAGATTTTAACACGAAACATGAATGTTTTATAACATGGAACCTGGAGGTTCAAACATGAAGTTTTTAACATGTACCATGAAGGTTTTAACACGAAACATTAAGATTTTAACACGAAACATGAATGTTTTATAACATGGAACCTGGAGGTTCAAACATGAAGTTTTTAACATGTAACATGAAGGTTTTAAAACGAAACATTAAGATTTTAACACGAAACATGAATGTTTTATAACATGGAACTTGGAGGTTAAAACATGAAGTTTTTAACATGTAACATGAAGGTTTTAACACGAAACATTAAGATTTTAACACGAAACATGAAGGTTTTATAACATGGAACCTGGAGGTTAAACATGAAGTTTTTAACATGTAACATGAATGTTTTAACACGAAACATTAAGATTTTAACACGAAACATGAAAGTTTTATAACATGGAATCTGGATGTTCAAACATGAAGGTCTGGCACTATTCACTGGCACTGTTCATGCGCGGGTTACTGTAGCGCGTGAAATACCTAATTTTTCAGAAATTGCAAATTGGTCCCTCCGTGTCTGTATAGTTAACATATCAGTCCCGTCTATATTTTGATCAGAATATAGACGGTCTATTCCAAGACTTATCCTTTTTTTAATTGTTTGAAATATTCACTAATAAAAATTATAAAATAAAAGCAAATTATTTCAAATAAATTTAAAATTATTATTTGTAATTAATATCAGTATAGTACAGTAAATAAGAATTTTAAATTCTATTTTATAGTATAAAATTTCTATAAAATCTAAATAAATTTATGAAGCTGAACATTTTTCAATATCAAAATTATATCATATACATAATATGAATTAGTTAAGTAGGAATTTATTTGTTTTGAGTTGAGTATTAACCGACTTGATTATATTTTAATTGAAATAAAATTTTATAATAATTATGTGGGTATAAAAATGTATAAATACGTAATTTTAAATATACACTCAATTTAAAATAGGTATATAATTTATAATTTAGAATTGATTACCATTTAATAATTTAGTATACAAAATTATAGTCATATAATTATGATGTACGTAAAAATATTTGGATAAACACACAATACTACGTAAAAAAATATTTAGATAAACACACAATAAATGATACACATATAGCACGTAGAGGATAAAAAAGTAACTATAAAAGTAAAAAGCCATCAGCCAGAAGAAAACGCTGGTTTTAGTAGCGTGTTAGATGTTGGCGGAAAGCTGGGTAAAAAAGCCAATGAACCAAACACTTTTTTTCTCCTTCTTTGGCTGTTTGACCACGTAAAAAAGTCAACATCAGAAAGCCAGTTAAAAAACTAATAAAAAAGCCAACACCAAACGGGGCATGTGTTTTACTAGAGCGCCTGTGTTTATTTGTTTTGATTAAAATTATCGACAATGGGGGATTTGAAGAATTGTCAACAAAGATCAAAACTTTAAAATGTAGTTTAAACCGATAGTTGTACAAATGCATACATCATGTTTTCCATCAAAAGGTTTCAAACAATTGGTGGACTCGACAGAGAGTAGTGTTCGTGCGGAGGAAGAAGGTGAAGAAGATCACATGAAAAAAAAATTTAATGTGAAATAACCAAAATATCCGTAAAATATTAAAATTAACGGAAGTCAACTAACCTTTACCGGTGAAATTTGACGGAATGCTAACTTTTTTAGAATGTTAGTAACCATTCAGATTGTTTGAATGTTGTAGACTAAATTACCGTTTTGACAAATATTGGAGCATAAATAAAGAATTTAGTCACCTTAATAATTAGGTATAAGTTATTTTATTTTACAAAGTAGCTAATGGTTGGACATTTTTATTCTGCTCTTCACTAAACTAAAATAGTTGAGGGTCATATTTTATCTAACCTTTTTATTCTCCTTTTAACCCTCCTTCTTCCCCCCTTCGGATAATCTAGAAAGGGAATACTTTCTAGATTCTATTTCCGAAGAGGCATGAATATTAAATTTGTTAATTTCTAAACTTTATCCTAACACATCAGAAAGTATAATATAAGACACAGTATTTCTAAAGCTTTAACCCGACGACAATATCTTAGAGTATCAGACTAGTAATCTTACCTTTTACCGATGGTTCTGCCTAGGATGTTGCCATGAGCCCTTCCTTTCCTTTGGCATGTGCTACCCGATATCCTGGTACCCCGGCCCTGCTTTATACCCTGTTGATGCCTTGGTATGAAGATTATCATATCCGAGGCATGGCCTTATGCTAGAGCTGCCTCAGCTAATTTCTTTTATCCTTTTCCTTTTGTCTTTATCTTGCTTTGCAAATATGTGTTCCTTAATTAATTATTATGTGATTGGTGTGTGTTTTGGGGGGGGGGGGGGGGGAGGGGGGAGGGGGGGTTGGGGGTCTCCCTCCAACACATTTTGTTTGATTGTGTTTGCTTCTTAGTAGCCCTTTTACGAAATTCTTTCCTTTAAAATATTTCTTTCCCTTTCAAAATATTTCTTTCCCTTTCAAAATATTTTCCTGCATACTCGGGTTACCCTTGCCGAAGTATGTTCCCTTTTTCCTGCACCATCGTGAGAGCGACCCTGAGGTCTCGACTTTCTCTATTACAATGTGCTATCCAGCACATGTATAATCCCTCGGCGTATCCACACCATTTTCCTATTGTAGGATGCTATCCAGTACTGAAACAATCCTTTTGACGTATCCACAGATTCAAACTCTAGCGTATCCACACCAAGCTCTTCCCTTCTGAATCGTTAGTCAGATTCTATCATCTATAAAATTTCCTAAGGTTGGCTACATTCCACCTCCTTGGAACAGCTTTCCCATTCTTTGATTCAAGCACATAACTTCCCCCTGGGTGAGTTTCTATTACCTTGTAAGGCCCCTCCCAATTGGGCGCCAGTTTTCCTTGCTTTTCCTTGTGGCTATGGTCGTTCCTCCTCATTACCCATTCGCCCACCTTATAACTTTCTTTTCTAACCCTTCTGTCATAATACCTTTTAACCCTTTCCTTTACCTTTGCCTCGTGTAAAGAGGCCTTTTCTCTCTTTTCTTCTATAAGGTCGAGATTCATTCGACACTCTTCCTCTGCTCCTCCTTATCCAAGTTCTGAATCCGGATACTTGGAATTTCTACCTCAGCAGAATGACCGCCTCTGATCCATATACCATTCTGTAGGGAGTCTCTCATGTTGCCGAGCTTTCTGTAGTCATGTGTGCCCATAAGACGCTTGACACTTCCCATATCCAATTGCCCCTGGCTCCTTCTAATCTCGCCTTTATACCATTAACAATGGTCATGTTTTTTACCTCTACCTGCCCATTGGCCTGTGGGTGGTACACCGAAGTGAGGTTCTGCTTGATTCCGTACTTTGCACACCAAGACTTGAACGGATCATTCTCGAATTGAGCCCCGTTGTCTGTGACTATGACCCTAGGTATCCCGTACCTGCAAATGATGTTCCTCCAACAAAACTTTGCGCAGGTGAACCCTCGGATGTTAGTGAGTACATCGGCCTCTATCCATTTTGTAAAGTAGTCTATGGCCACAATTAGGTACTTGAATCCTCCTGGTGCCTTCGGAAAGGGGCCTACCAGGTCTATTCCCCACCTTTGGAATGGCTATGCGCTGGTTACACTTATCAATTCCTCCCTAGGGATGTGAATCAGAGGAGTGAATCTCTGGCATTGCACACACTTCTGCACGTAATCATCGGTGTCTTTAAAAAGGGTCGGCCAGTAGTATCCAAGTCTTAGAATCTTTTTTGCCACTGCCCGACATCCTTGGTGACTGCTGTTTAGCCCTTCATGTACCTCCTTTATCAAAGATTCTCCCTCCTTCCTCTCTATGCATTTTAGCAAGGGCTGCAGATATCCTCTTTTATACAAAGATCCTTCGTGCAACATATACCTCGGAGCCATTACCCTGATCTTCCGTGCTAAATTCTTATCCTCCGGAAGCACATCGTCCCTAATGTATGCCAAAATTGGAGCTATCCACGACTCTTCTTCCTCGATCGTCTCCACCCTCGGGATCTCCTCATAACTCCTCTTTTCCAACACCTCCATGTATAATTTCTAGTCTGGTCCAGGTTTCACTTCTGAGGACGCCAATTTGCTTAATGCTTCGGCCTTGACATTTTCTTCCCTAGGGATTTGCTCTAATCTGAAGTTGTCGAATCCTGCCGCCAGTTGTTTAGCAATCTCCAGATACCTCTACAAGCTCCTTTCTCTTGCTTTATACTCCCCCTTTACTTGCTACACTACGATCTGGGAATCGCTAAACGCCACAATCCTCTTGATTCCGATCTCTTTTGACAGTCGTAGACCTCCTATTAGTGCCTCATACTCAGCTTCATTGTTCGTGGTTTTGAAAGAAAACTGCAAGGTGTACAAATGTTCCTTACCTTCAGGGCTAATTAGCAATATCCCTGCTCCGTTCCCGCCTTGGTGGGATGACCCATCTACAAACATCTTCCACTCTGGCTTCTTGATCTTGTCTGGAGCTTTGCCTTTCTCTCTCTTGTTGACTTCGGATGGTACTTGACCCTTATCTTTTTTCTTGGCCTCGGGAGTTTCCCGACCTTTATTTTCTTTTTCCACCACCCCTTCATTTACACACTCCTCTTTGCTAGCCATGGATTATACTAGAAAATCCGCCAACACCTGCCCCTTAATTGCATTTCGAGGTTGATATGTCACATCACGCTCCCCTATCTCCACTGCCCATTTCATCATTCTTCCCGAGGCCTCTGGCTTTTGCATAGTCTGCTTTAGCGGGTAGTTGGTCAGCACTACTATCGGATGACCCTGAAAGTACACTTTCAACCTCCTTGATGCATGCATTAAAGCCAACACCGGCAGCTCTAACTCCGTATACCTCGTTTCTGGCCTTCTTAGCTCTCGGCTTACAAAATATATGGGATGTTGAATCCCATGCTCCTCTTTGATCAATACCGCACTTACTGTCTCGGCCGATGACGTTATGTATATGAAAAAAGTTTCACATGGGATTGGTTTCTTCAGAGTGGGCAACTTTAGCAAATGCTGCTTCAGCTCCTGGTAAGCCTTTTCACATTTGTCTGTCCACTGGAAATCCTTCGCCTTTCTTAGGACGTTAAAGAAAGGTAGCTGCCTCTCCGCTCCTTTGGACAAGAAGCGGCTTAGTGCTATCAACGACCCTGTCAATTTATGGACCCCTCTCACAGTCGTGGGTGACTGCATCTACTTGATCGCCTCAACCTTCTCGGGATTAGCATCCATGCCTCGGCTCGATACCATAAACCTGAGGAACTTCCATGCACTTACTCCTATAGTACTTTTCTTTGGATTTAACTTGAGGTTGGTTGCCTCCAACTTAGCGAACGTTTCCTGGAGGTCGCTTAAGAACTCTTGATGGCCTCGGCTTTTGATCACCATGTCGTCTACATAAACTTCCATGTTTCTTCCTTTTTGGTCCCCGAACACGTCATCCACCATTCTTTGGTATGTTGCTCCAGCATTTTTCAACCCAAATAGCATCATCTTGTAGCAGCTAGTCCATTCATTAGTAATGAAAGATGTCTTCTCCTTGTCCTCCTCCGTCATGGGTATCTTGTGGTAGCCTTTGTGTGCATCGAAAAATGCTAATACCGGATATCCAGTAATAGCCTCGGCCAATTGATCTAAAGAAGGCAATGGATAACAATCCTTTGGGCAGCATTTGTTAAGATCCGTGAAATCTATGCACATCCGCCAGCTTCCGTCATGCTTTTTTACCAACACCAGATTAGCTACCCACTCTGGGTGCGTGATTTTTTCTATTACTCCGGCCTTTCGAAGTTTCTCCACCTCGACCCTAATAAATTCTACCCTTTCTAGAGCTATTGGCCTTTTCTTTTGTCGGATAGGTTTTACCGATGGGTCAACCTTAAGCCGATGTCCAGCAATAGTGTGGGGAATTCCCACAACGTCTTCTGAATTCCAGGAAAAGACCTATGCATACCTGGCTAGCAACTTTCGCATCTTCTCTTTTATATCGTCTCGAAGATCTTTCCCAATTTTCACCACTCCTAGATTCCCGACGGCCATATCCTCCAATTCCTGGTCGAGAGTAGGCCCAGACATCGCTCCCATTTCTTTTTTGGCCTCTGCTACAGCTTTCTGTGAACAATTTCGAGCTTCTGACTGGCTTCCTCGAACCGTCGCCATACCTTGCTCGGTTGGAAACCTCAGCATCAAAAGATGAGGGCAACTGCCGCTCAGGCCTGATTTAACCAGGGTCTTCCGAGGATCACATTGTATGGAGATACCGCGTCTATTACGACGAAGGTATTAAATGTTGAAACCCTCCAGACGGTGTTGATATCATCCCTCATTACCACTCTCAGGGATACTTCCCTGATTGGCCTCCCTAACTCTTCTGAAAATTTTACCAACGGTCGGACCGGGGGACACAAACTCTCCATTCTAATCCCCATTTGATCAAAACATGATGTAAACATTACTTCCACCCCACTACCGCTGTCTATCAACACCTATCTTACCTTAAACCCTCCAACTTCGGCAGTTACCAGTAAAGGATCAGAATGTACTACCTGCATCAGACCTTCTTCCACTGCTGAGAATTCCAGCATGCCTCCGAACCAAACCCTCTTAACTTGTTCCTCCCCTGGTGGCACATATCTTTTATGTACCTCCCAAGATGCGTACATCTCAGCCTCCACTTGGTCAGGTATTCCCTCCATCGTCTTTAACATGTGCCTTATGAATCCGATTCACCCTTTGGTGCCCAAGACTACCCCTGATGAATCCGATGCACCCTTGGGTGACCCAAGACTACCCCCCGAAGATGGTCGGACAACTCTTCTTAGCAAAAGGTGAGAACCCAAATCGTCGGGTCCCACTGGGCGTGCCAACTGATGCGGGATAAATCCGCACTAGTAATCGGTGCCTCAGATAGTTGATGTATCTGAGGGCTTTGGGGATGTAGATTGCTGATGAAGTATGAAGACTGCTCGCTAATAACTCCTGACAATCCGAGCTCCTGGGCCTCGGATAGGACCTCTTGGGACCTGTTCGTCCGAAACCTGCAAAACAAGCCCCCGGAGCCACCCGAGGGTAGCAGCTCCGGTGTGATGATGAGATTTTGTGTATTGAAGAGAAACTGCATTCAAGAGTTAGAGAACTTACCTGAGATGGTTGATTGTGGCCTCTATTTATAGGCGCCATAAACCTCCATGTTCCTCATCATCATGCGTCACCTTCCTGCACCTTGCGGGGACCTCCAAGACGTGAATGTACCTCCTCATGCCTCGTCATCGCCTCAGGTCACGTGAGCAGGCAATTTCCTGGAAGATGGCTTAAATCTGAGTCATCTCCCTTATTATCTATCATCAATTACAACGCATGAGATACAAAAACATCAGGGCTAAAATCTAAAACATCAAATCAAATAAAATATCAAAGAAAAAAGTTGAAACTCAACTAAAAAAACATCAAGTTCAAACAAAAGTAACTCAAATAATCAAAATATTTGTATAATAACACTCAATCTCATAAAAAATGACCCTCTTTTGACATGTCCTTACCGTAAAGTACCCTTTTTTGAGACTTTCTCATTATTAAATAACGTCAATATATTATTGAACATCTAGGCTGCCTTATAGTAGACATTTTTAAAAGAGATCTTAAAAACAAATTATGTAATGTATATAGTAAACTGAACTGAAAAAAAATATAAATATAGAAAAATCAAACAATCACGTCCTGACGTCCTAAAAGTTGGAAACCTCTCCTCGGCAAAATAATGGAATTGGTGCGTTGACCGATCTGCTGGCGACAGAACCCCCGGGAGTATATGCCGAGCAAAGGACCACAATTGATTAAAAATTCAAAGCCTAATTTCGGCCAAAAAAGGAGAGCGATAATCGGCGCAAGAAAATGGATTGTTGTGACTATTGAATATTGAGAGATTGAATGAGAACCTCGCCTACCCTTCTTTCTTTAGCTATAGATACTGCTGTCTTCAACTTTTCCACCATATCCGATCTCTCCTTCCTCCCTGAGCACATTCTCCTCGAACTCTTCCTGGTATGGATCATCCTCTTTTTGAATCTATATTATGTTCTTGAATCTCTGGGGAATTCTGATGCTGGATTTCTTGTGTGTTGTTTTGTCTAATTTGACCCATTCTGTGGATGGATCATCCCGTGTTTGTGTTGGAGTTTTGCGATTCTGTCAATTTTATGATTTGACGATTTCCTCTTTGCAATGCATTTTTCAAATTGTGAATCTGATCATCGCGTTTTTTATAAAAAGTCTTTGGAACTATAGAAGCATTAAGAAATCTTGTTAGAGGATGAAACTGTAGAATGAAGTAAGAAGACTTAGAAACATAATCTGCCTGAAAATGATGATGAGATACTGTGTTAATTTCCAACTGGTGGAAATAATGGAGATTAGCTATAGCTAGAATCAAAAACTTCGCTCTTTTAATATAGGTATTGGTGTTGAAATTGCTATCCAATATGTGAACTTTCTTGTCAAATGTCATCTCTAATGTATTAGAATTATCATTTTTGGTTTTGGAGTTTGAAGTTGGTTTTGGATCTACTTAGGTATTAATATTAGACTTAAATTATGGATATGACCAGATCATTCTGGAGATTCATCATCTTAGAAGAAAAACATTACTTCAAAAAAATATTTAAATGAAAATATCTTCAGTAACTAAACCTGATACCAACCGGGTATGTTACTTTCCGTGTAACATACCAATTGGGTACTGTAAGCATTCATCAGTAGCACTGTTACTTTCGGATTTAAAAAGAAGCTTGCACGAAGTTTATATTTGATTTTCATGGTCAATACCATGGCTTATCATTTTAAGTGGCCAATAATGTTTTGTTTGCAACTTGCTTATGTGTGATTGGTTCTGATATGAACCTATTTGATTAGGATTTTGTAGCTAATTTCAAATTCCTGAATCAAACAGTTTCACAAATACTAGTCAATTTGTTCCCATCATTCTCTGTTCATGCTTGTTCACTGGTTGTCGGTTGCTGAAGATGATATAATTGTTTGTCGCATGGATTCATATGTGTATAAATTAATGACCTTATGGATCGTACTTATGATGAGGATACTTGTAAACTGAAACTTTTGTGGCAGCCAATTAGGAATAGGTGTTTCATCAATTTTCAATCTCTCTGTAATTATTTTTTTAATAATTGTGTCTTTTTATTTGGTTGTCAGAGAACTTTAAGAGCTGGGAAGCTGACTGAGAAGATTTTAAGGCTTTTTGTAGCCTCTGGCAAAGACGAGATTCTTTCTCTGATTAAAGACCTTAATATTAAACTCGTTCTAACTCCTGTGCTTCCCACCAGTAAGTCACTCCTTAAATTAATGCCGTATATGACCTATGTTAAGCTGTCCTTTAATGTTCAAAGTTTATCAGGGTGCTCTGAGAAATTTTGAGGCTATCTGGAATTGTCAAGAACAAGGCGGATTGAGATCGAAGTAGCTCATTGTTTCAGGACAGCAAGATGGCACAAGTTAGCGTAAGAGATGATGAGGTAGATATTGTGATTGGTGCACTCCATTCTGACCTTACATCATTCATGGAACATTGGAGACCTATTTTTTCTCAATATCATCTGATTATTGTTCAAGATCCTGATCTCAAAGAGGAACTTAAAGTTGCTCCAGGTTTTAATCTTCACATTTATACAAAGTCTGATATAGAACGTGTACTCGGGTCTTCTACAAAAGCTCTTGCTTTCTCTGGCTATTCATGCCGGTATTTTGGCTATCTTATGTCTCGCAAAAAGTACATTGTTTCAGTGGATGATGACTGTGTCCCTGCTAAAGACGACCAGGGCAATATAACCAATGCAGTTGCACAGCATATGATTAACCTTTCAACTCCTGCTACACCTTTTTTCTTCAACACCCTCTATGATCCTTATTGCAAGGGTACAGACTTTGTTCGTGGTTACCCCTTTAGTTTGCGCAATGGAGTGGAATGCACGATGTCTTCTGGACTGTGGCTTAATCTAGCAGACCTTGATGCGCCTACACAGGCCCTTAAAGCAGAGCAGAGGAACTCTAGATATGTGAATGCTGTTCTTACAGTACCAGCTGGGGCCTTGTTTCCAGCGAGTGGAATTAATGTAGCTTTTAACCGTGAGTTGGTGGGACCTGCCTTGTTGCCAGCATTTAGGTTATCGAAGGAGGGAAAGTTCAGATGGGAAACTGTGGAGGACTTGTGGACTGGATTGTGTGTTAAGGTTATAAGTGATCATCTGGGATTTGGTGTGAAAACTGGGCTTCCTTATGTTTGGAGAAATGATCGAGGTGATGCAGTTGAGAGCTTGAAGAAAGAGTGGGAAGGAGTGAAGCTGATGGAAGAAGTGGTTCCCTTCTTTCAATCCCTGAAATTCTCCCAAGCAGCAGTGAAAGCCGAGGATTGTGTGATTGAGCTAGCTGCAGCCGTGGAGAAGCAACTGGGAGGTCTGAACCCAGCATTTGGCCGGGCAGCTGAAGCCATGTTGGAGTGGATCAAGCTTTGGAAATCAGCCGCTTAGACGGTTGCCCTTTTTGGTGCTTGAAAGGTAGTTTATAAGAGCTGAACCTTTTTTTTCCACTTCTCACTCTGATCTTCTATGGAACCTTACAACACCTAACCCCTGTGGAGGGTTGGTTGAAATAATACATGTAGTTACAAACCTTGCAACTGGTATTTGGTACGCTGATGTTGAACTTTTTCTTATTAAAACCTTTGTTAACATTGTTTTTAAGTTTCAGTGTAGAGATTTCCTAGTTTCTGTTGTAATTTATGTTCTATTAGTATGATGGATTCACATTTGGTAAATGAGCAAATGTTTTTTTTTTTTGTGGTTTTTACCGGATGACTTTTGAAAATCGCACTACTTAGATCATGTACAATGGATTCAATGGAAGCTAAATACATGAACACGACTTTGATTTAAAATATGTCTTGAATTGAATTGAATTTGATATGAAAATGTCAATTTTTCCAATTTTTCTAAAGTGTGTCCCCTAAAATCTTGTGTTAATTTATTATATTTATTGCAAGTCTCCCTGGAAAATTGAAACTTTGGTAAACCAAGAGTCAGATAGGACTGATTAGAAAAAAAAGTCAGATGGGAAAGCCAAGAAGTTGTCTCAGAAGCATGCATGTGAATGGAACCGCCATTTCTCAAAAAAGTATAAATTTGGCCCTGGAGATCAAAACAGCAAACAATGGCTGGTTTTGTGGGTTGGTTTTGGCTATGCCTTTTCTTGTTCTGTTATTGCCCTGAAACCACCAACTGGTCCTCCTCCGCGGCGAAACAAGAACCACCACCAATTGTATCATCATACAATGATAAAATCAGGCCCCTCCTCGACTGTGTCGACAAACTCAGGAACCTCAAAATCATGCAAGAAGGGATCCAACTGCCGACTATTGTTGTTGTGGGCGATCAGTCCTCCGGGAAGTCGAGTGTCCTTGAATCCCTTGCTGGCATTAGCCTTCCTAGAGGGCAGGGTATCTGCACCAGGGTACCCCTCATCATGAGGCTCAAAGCTCATCCTGATCCTACACCAGAGCTGTCCTTGGAGTATGGTGGAAAGACCATTTCCACCGATGAGGTAAATGTTGCTGATGCTATCAGAAAGGCCACTGATGAAATTGCTGGAAGGAGCAAGGGGATTTCCAACACCCCTTTGACGTTAATTGTGAATAAGAATGGTGTTCCTGATTTGACTATGGTTGATCTGCCTGGAATCACCAGAGTTCCAGTTCATGGCCAGCCGGATAATATTTACGAGCAGATATCTGGGATCATTATGGAGTATATAAGGCCTGAAGAGAGCATTATTCTTAATGTTCTGTCTGCAACCGTGGACTTCACTACATGCGAATCCATTCGCATGTCCCAGAAAGTCGATAAGACGGGCGAAAGAACACTTGCTGTTGTCACCAAGACAGATAAGGCCCCAGAAGGTTTGCTGGAGAAGGTAACTGCTGATGATGTCAACATCGGCCTCGGCTATGTCTGCGTGAGGAATCGAATTGGCAATGAATCGTACAAGAAAGCTCGAGCTGAAGAAGCAACCCTCTTTGAAACTCATCCTTTGTTGTCCAAGATCAGCAAGACCATGGTCGGAATCCCTGTATTGGCTCAGAGACTGGTACAAATTCAGGCTGCCCTCATTTCAAGAAGTCTGCCAAATATTGTGAAGAAAATCAATGACAGGATGGCCTTAAATGTTGCAGACATTAACAAGCTCCCGGCGCAATTGACTTCGCCTGCTCAGGCAATGGCTGCATTCATGAGGATCATGTCTTCTTCGAAAGAATCTTTGAGGAAACTGTTTCTGAGAGGAGAGTTCGATGAGTACCCTGATGAAAAGCGCATGCACTCAACCGCGAGATTGGCTGAGACATTCAGTCAATACGCTGACACGCTCCAGGGAAAAGCTACAGACTATGTAAAGGAGAAAAACTTCCTGATGGAAGAAATGGGAATATTGGAGGAAACTAAAGGTATTGGATTGCCTAATTTCTTACCAAGAACAGCTTTTCTTGCTTCTCTTCAGATCAAGGTGAAGGATATATCTGCAACTCCTGCAGAATTTGTGGGTCAGATATGGGACTATGTTGAATCTGTATCCATACCTGTGTTGATGAAGCACAGTGAGAATTTTCCTCAGCTCCAATCATCAATAAGGAGGGCAGCAGAGAATCTCATCGAAAAGAAGAAAGTGCAGTCGGTTTATTGGGTTTCTGAGCTGATAGAAATGGAAAAAATGACTGATTACACATGCAATCCCGAGTACATAGCAACATGGAAGGCACTGATGGAAAAGCAGGAAGCCTTCATGGAATCCAAGAGCACTATTGTTACCTTTAAAGACTTCACTGAATTCGGGGAGATAGACATCAGACACCTGAGGCTGAGAAATGATTCTTCACTTGTTCGACAAGCGTTTGATCTGAAGATGAGGATGACAGCTTACTGGAAGCTCGTGCTGCGTAGGCTGGTGGACTCAATGGCGCTGCATCTGCTGTATGGCATTCAGAATCTGGTGAATTCAGACATGGAGGCTGCCATTATCGACGAGCTGATGGGACCACATGGCGGTGGGATAGAGCGCATGCTGGAGGAGTCTCCCATGATTGCTGATAAGAGGTACAGACTGAACAGAAGCATAAGTCTGCTTAATGAGTCTAAAGAAGCCATCTCCAAAATTATGGACAGCATTGGGGGCTATACTGAATGAATGATTTGAATTTATGGTCCATTTTGTCTGTTAAAGGAACATTGTACTTTTCAGTATTTGTATTCTTGGTGTTTCAAAATCTTTGATGGAAACTTGTTCTTCATGTCTAAACATAAACCGAGCACAAAACACATCAAAGCAAATGAAACATTCATAATTCATAATTCAAGATTAACCCATTCTTAAATTTAGAAGTACAAAAGCATTTTCACTCCTTGAAACATACACCAAATGTAGACAGAAGGGGTACAAAATTAGTTTACTGATCATTACAACAACAAAAGCTTGGCTCCTCTGAAACATCTAAAACACCCGAAAGACGTGATGATACAGAAACTACTATTATTACTTGACTCCTACAACAGACATGAGAAAGTGAAGCTTATCCTCGGCATCTCTGAGGTTGATGGACTGGTCGAACGATGAAGGTGGTTCCACTCCAGTGAAGATGTACAGAGCCTTCAGTTCCTCCATGAATGATTTGTGAGGGGCGATTTTGTACCCAACTATCAGTCGCAGAGCGTTTATCTGCTCCCATATCTTCTCCTCACTGGTAGTCATCTACACTACACCAGAGTAAGAGCAATGCATATGTATATTTACAAAAAAGTGAAACTGAAATGGGATATAGCATATTGAAGGTGAGAATGGCGAACCCAGAACTGACCTCATTGGATTTCGGTCCTGACGTAGCATGATTGCCATTGGTTGGTGTGCCTTGAGCACCATGTTTATCTTCCTTCTTGCCTGAAATCCCATGAGTCTTCTTCGAGAGATGGTGGTGATGCTTGCTCTTCTTCTTACTGTGACTCTTCCTTGAGGATTCACTGGCACTACTGCTGCCCTCATCCATCATTTTCTCCAGTGAATGTTTGGTTCCAGCAGCCTCCTTTTCCTTCTCCGATAAAGTACGTTCTTGGCTCACAGCTGGTAATAGTTCCACATCTCCAGACACCACAATCACCTCTTCTTTCTTTATCACAACATCATCAGAAACTTTAACCTCATCCTCAACTGCTACAATTGTGACTATATTCACCTCGGGCATCGGCAACGCCTCCTCCTTCCTGCTTTCTTCAACTAATGGTTTTTCATCAACAACTTGTTCCACCTCAACATCTTGGTTAGGCCTGTCTTCTTCCTGTTCCTCCACGAACTCGATCCTCATTTCGACATCTTCCTTGTCATCTTCTTCTTGAGTCTCATGTTTGACCTCTTTTTCCATCTCAATTTCAGCTACATGGTGAGACTCTTGCTGATCATCTTCGAGCTCCTCCTCCCAAGGCGGTGGAGATGGAGATGCAGCAGGCATAGGAAGCAGCTTGCTCATGAGCTTCTCAGAAGCTGCATAGCTAACATAGAAAACTCCCATTGGGATCGAAACCACGAAACCGAGAGCCGACATAAAAACAAGAGGTGGCAGAACAATGGGTGCTGAAGTAATGACAAAGCCTGTGAGGGCTACTTTTTTGCCCAGGTTCAGGCCTGTGTTCCATATCCAACCCATTGTGCTTTTAGGCTGATCATCTTCCCCAGTTGAAGAATATGGATAATATTCTCCCATACTCCAATCCTCTTCTGGATCTTCCATCCTAGTACACGGAAATTTAGTATTCATACATGAATTAAGGACAGGGATCCAAAATTAAAAGAAGTTGGGCATAAATTTCATAGTTCAAATGCTACAAATATAAATGACTAGTAGGAAAAAACAAAAATTTCAGACAATCCCTCTTGATAAGGTTTCGATTGAACAGAGGTAAAATAACCGGAAAACATGCAATTGAATAACAGATTGCTTAGGGAACCGAACAAATTAACCAGAAACCAATAGATTCTGGGGTATATAAAACAGTGATTTAGCATGAAGAACAACACAATTGGACTGGAAAAGGAAAGAAATGGGAGAAAAATAACTTGAATCTTTACAAACCTGATAATTCTTGATGGTTGATGAACAGACAACTTCGATTTCACACAGAACTTTCAGAAGGACTGTAGATAAGAAACTGGCTTATCAAACAGTGAAGGGTTTTCTGCAAGGTTTTATGTGATTAAGGGATGAAAGGGACACGCGTACAAGCATGCAGGTGTCCATGTGTCAATTTCAGAGGCAGGGTGCATGCAAGTGGCCGCCACGTATGTCCAATGAGGCCAGCCGCACCGACTATGTAAAACAAAATTTGAATCACACATTTCAAGGTGCACAAATTATAAATTTGCATTTAAAAATAATTAATACCATCCAAAGATTGAGAGTATTATTCGCGACTCGTCGTCTTCTCAACCCTAAAAAGAAAAGGGCGCTGCCAGAGCAATTTTTACCTTCCACAGTAAAAGTATTAATTTTTTCCTAAACTACCTTAGTATTTAATTTCTTATTTTTAGTAAAAGAATATATGAAAAATCAATCTTTTATCCTTTCATTGACCTCTCCAAAATTTTAAGTTGTTTTTTTGAAAGTTTTCCTCCTCCCCTTCTCTGGTCGCCCATGATTTCAAACCACATTTGTTGTGTTTGGCATGAATTTGGTTGGAGCTTGTTTGTTGAAATCATCAACACCCTTAATTAAAGAAAATGATCAACACCCTTCTCAGTAAAAATTAAAGTACTTGCAGGTGTTTGGATTCGAATAATTTGAAATTATCAAACCGGATCCGGTATGGTTGAAGGAATCAGGAAGCATGGAGATTAAATCATGATCCAGATTCCAGCGTTTGCTGGAAAAAAATAGTTCAAACAAAGGGAAATATAGATTCTTTGAACCAAAGATGAGATTAATTTGCTAATTGCTAGTAACAAAAAAAAACTTCCAAAATACAAATTTGGAAAGGACTTTAAGTTTTGGAGAAGATTAATTCACGAGAACTGAATATTATTACAGCATAATCGATTATGTATGGTCGGGGAGTACACGGATTGAATTTCATATATTCCCTTACTAAAAATTAGAAAATTAGAAAATTGTAGTGTTTGATTATAATAAGGGTAATTTAGGAAAGATCTAATACTTTTGCTCTGGAAGCTAAAAATAGCTCTAGCATTAACAGCCGCCAAAAGAAAATATACAATTATAACACATAAAATTATAGCGGTTTTTGTGTCAATTTGTTAGCCAAAAAATTATTTACATAGCCATATAAAATTTCAAAAACAGGTACATACAATCTAATTCTCGAAACTGACGACCCTCTTGTTGGGGATTTTAATCCCGACCTCAATCATAGTCGAAGATCAAAACCCCCCTTTGTGGTCCTATAAACACAATTATCAACAACAAAACAAACAAAAAACACAACACACCAATTTGTACGTGGAAACCCAAATCGGGAGAAAACCACGAGAATCAACGATTTCAATCCACTAGATAATAGAAGAGCCTTACAAAGCATGTTCTTATCACTAACATACTATGTCTAACTGTAGCTCTAACTATCTCTAATCTACCAAACTCTCAAAGGACTAACCAATCCCCTTTTTCACCATTGCTAAAGAGGAATAACACTCAACAAGTTACTTCTCCCTAACACTAGTGCAGAAAATGGCAAATCACGGCGGTTTTTTTGGGGTTTCATGGCGGTTTTGAACCGCCGTGGTTGGCTGCGCCGTGGCTGGTCATCGACCGAACCATGGCGGTTTTTAACCGCCGTGGCTGGTTCTTTGGTTCCGACGTCGTAACCTGTCCAGGCTATGGGTTTCCGACGTCGAAAACTGTCTAGGCTATGGGTTTTCCGACGTCGTAAGCTCCCCAGGGAGTAGCAAAAAAATTGCCGGCCAAAAAATTATCAGCAAGAACATATGCAGCTATTATGGCTCTTTTGAACCCTTCCCTTCATCCTCAGACACCCCCCATCTGTGATTTCTTCAACTGGATCATCTTAACCCTTCCTTCTGTTGTGCAACTCCATCACCAGAAACTTTTTGCTTTTGCGGATTTAGCAGCCTTCCTTTTGGTGGTAGCACTCTCCTGGACCTATAAATATGAACTCATGTGAATATCAAATCTAGATGAAGAAGTAGACACAGTATATGAACTAAATGAATTCATGATATATATATGTGATTCAATAAAATAACATATGGTTGTGGCTAAAATAACAGGATTCAATAAAATCTAACTAAAAAGATAGGCATCATATATCATTAATGATAAAATACAGAAGGCTTGAAGTGCATATACCTTCAAGTGCAAAAAGCTTTTCACCTAACAAATATACAACTAAAACATCACCCAAGTTTCTATACCCAAAGACAAATCCAGTTAGCTGGTTTTTAGATGTAGAAATAGTACATCAGATTAGGTGCTTACTTTTCTAAGTTCACTACAAATAACTCAAAACAAAAGTAAAAACAAATTAAGGGAGAAAAGAATGCACAAGTGAGTAGAAACATAAAACTCACAACAAGAAAATGCTAGTTAAAATGCTGCAAAAAGTCGGCAAAATTTGTAGATTTGAACAATCACCTATTCAGTTTGAGACCACCTCTAAAACCCGTTTTCCCATGAATGACAATTTCTTGTCTTGCATCTCCTTGCCAAGAGCCTTCACTAAGTCCAGTGAGCCTTCTCATAGTTTCAGTCCTCCTAAGCAAAGTGACAAGAAAATACAGCAATCCAACTTCCAAAACATGCTTCTTCAGCTTTACCATGTATAACTAAGCCTATGAAGACAATGTCATAATTAACTATACACAGAAACATCAACTAAATACACTCTAAACTATAATTATATACCCAAACACCGAATCAAACTCCTTAATAAACTCAACCAAATAATCAATCAAATTAATCAAAAACCGATAGTTTCAGACAAATTCCGTACCAGTACTCAAACATAGAGGAGAAATCGTAGCTGGGCGACGTTAAATCTTAGGCGATGACGTCGGGCTAGATCAAGGATGACTTGGACAGTTGGGCGGCGTTGAAACTCAGGCGATGATACCGCGGTCAAGGCGCCAAGGTCGGGGACAAGTGACCGATTGAGGGTTTTTGTCGGCCATTGAGGTGGATAGATGGCAGCGATTGGATCGAGTAACTTTATGCTAGCAGGCTCGAGGGTGAATGAGGCATCTAGATGGCGGAATCATCGGCAAAGTTAGTCGAGGAGATGGAGATGGAGAGATGATGAACAAGATTGTGGATGTGATGGAGATGGGTTAATAGAAAAGATTTTTATTTATTATAATTACAGTCAATTACAGTTTCGGTAGGGTTTAAGACATCGTAACCGCTTTCGGTACGGTTTCAATTGCGGTTTCGGTTATGTTTACGAAGCCGGAAACCAAAAATTTACGGCGGTTGTTCAACCGCCTTTCTAGGGACTTTCCGACGTCGGAACCCCCTAGCATCCTGTTCCCTACCCAGTTATGACATCGGAAGCCACCAACCACGGCGGTTTTTCAAAACCGCCGTGAATCAGGCGCCGTGAATGCACCTGTTTGCACTAGTGTAACTCTTTCTCTAAGATGGTGTCTTAATACAATAGCACACATCATGTCTATTTATGCTAAACACCCTCTTAAACCCTAGGTTTAATCTATTGGGTCTAACCTAGCCCATCAAGAATTAAACCCTAACTCAACTTACTATTTGGGCTTTGAGGAGTAACCCAACACCTCTAACCACCTCACTCAATATAGCTAACTACTAGTCGTCACATTGGGCAAATTCTTAATACATCCAATACTGACAATACTAGTTCGTACGAAACGTTATCTAACTAGAACGGATATAAATTTGCATCTTCGAGCTATTAGAGAGATTTTTGAGAAGGTCTTGGGTGAGACCGTCCTACCATAAGTTTATGGTAGGACGAATGATAGTTCATGTGTTTAATGAATTTGTTCATGTGTTTCACAGCTTTGTTAATTCATTTACATATTGTTACAGATTATAACAAACAAAATTGTGAAACACAAGAACAAATCTGTCAAACACATGAACCTAGCTTATAACAAACAAAGCTGTGAAATACATGAACAAAACTGTGAAATACATGAACAAAACTGTGAAACACATGAACAAATCTATTAAACACATGAACTATCATTCGTCCTACCATAAGGTAGGACGGTGTCACCCAATATAGGAATACCAGAATAATTTTCGAAAATTCAAGGATACATTATCACTTAACAATGATTAGGTATGGACATTTTTCATTTGAAATTCAATTTTTTAACTGGAGAGCTGAAACTCATTTCACTGTCCATACCCACCCTAGTTGTGCTTCACCGCAAGAGGCTTTTCTTTTGAGTTTTGATGTTCATTTCAAAATATTCATGATTGAAAAAGAGATGGGACCAACATTTAAGTTTGAGATATATGCAAATCCCGCGCTTACCAGAATCGGAAAAGGCTCAAGTCTGCCATTTTCGGTCTCCTATCAAAATATACTCTCAGTAGCTCTGATCACAGCTGCCAGCCTGCCAGTATTCAATACAAATTGAGTACCGATAGTAATTGCATTTTCAGAGCTACATAGCGGACCCCTTGTACTAATGGAGTTCCGAAACTTCCACTTCATACTTGTAACGATTAGTTGAACACCTTTTTTTTGCAGGGTTTAATTGTGTGGCTGAACTCTCAACAAAAGGTAAGATTCTTGTTCTTCATTTCCTATGTAACCCATCTTTCATATTCCTTTGACAAAGATGAATCCAACTATAAAGATGCACAAATAGGATACTTGCTTGGCAATTTTTACCTTCACCAAAATCTTACCTAAAGATTCTGGCATTTTTAAAAATCCACAGCTTGAGTAGTCTGTTTCTTTGTATTATATGATGAATCAAAGGCTTCCAGGCAGAAGCTTGCTTGTTTGACTTGATTATTTTAAGTCACTGTCTGAAATTTTCTGGTTTTAAAAGTAGTGTTCTTTAGTGTAGTTAGAGATCTTTTTAATCACCTCCATTTTCCAATTGTTCATTTTTTGGTATATGATATGATTCTTTGAGATCTGGTTGTCATCTGATGTTCAGATATTTACAAGTTCTTCAGTTTAAAGTCCGAGGTGCAGAAATGGCTATTGTTCCAACTATGAATACAGCCTATACAGGTTTGGCACAACATTTACTAAGTTTTCTTTCCTCCATTTCGTTCGATTTAGTTACATGGCCATCCGATTCAAACACACCTTTTTTGAAGATTCAGAAGATGAATCCCTTATGCCATCACCTCTCCCAAATTTCAGAAGATACTGGAGACCATACCAGAATGCTTCACATACTTTGGTGAGACTGCTCATACTGGATTTTCTCTGTCTGTATATAACACGCATAGTACTCTGTGTTGCTTAAGAGTTCAATAAATCTGTGTAGAATCTAAACAAGTTGCTCAGCTGTTATTTGATTTATTGTCCCTATCTGAGATGCATTTCTTGTCTCTTGAGAGGGATGTTTTTGAGGCACTTCCCTCCTCTCTACCTCAATTATAGTCTTGTCTCTTTTAAGCACTAAGAATATGATTGTTGAACTGAATTGTAAGTGTTATAAATGATTATACTGTCATGGGACGGTGAAGCAAGTGCATATTCCATCTTAATGCTAGACCGTATGCGTGATTTGTTCTGGTCACTGTGGCTACTTTGGGCTATTCCAATCCTGATATTCGTTTGATTTAATTTGCAGAAAGAAGATCCAGTCATCAGGCGCTTCTACCTGATCATGCCACCTGATTTCAAGGAAGAAGTAGTGAGGCTTCTTGTCTGAATTGTTTATAGTTCCCTTCCAAATAAACGCAGAGACTTTTCTTTTTCTTTGTTTGATCGAAAGCAAATTCATTTACATTTCTTTTTTGTTGTTTGCAGAAGCTTCCTTGGCAGTTCTGTCATAAAATGGGAACAAATGCCCCCAGTGATGCTATTCTCATCAGCTACAAAGGAATGTGGAAGATTAACTATGGTAGATGCAGCTGTCATATGGATCCAGTGCTTTCTGGAGGTAGATGGTGTAGCTTTATCCGCCATCATGACTTGAAAAGAGGAGACCTCGTTTGGTTCGAGCAGACCGACTCAATGGTGTTCAGAGTTCATGCCTTTGATCTTGATGCTGATGGTGAGAAATTTTCTGGATATGCGCATGCAGAACGCACAAATGGTATGATTTTCGCTGTGATTTCGAATGAGTACTGGATTTCAAACATACATGTGACCCTCTAAAATGTACTTGTGTTGTTTAAATGCAGTAGAGATGCTGGACTATGTGCTCAATGGCTGCAACCATGGTAATTAAGGTTTATTAGCTGTTGAGTAGATAACATTGTTACTTAAATGAATGTGTTTGATGTATGATGTATTCAACTCAGGTCGATACAATTTCACGGCAACCATTGAAGAGCATCATCTGAAGAAGGCATATCTGGTAAACCTATAGACTATGAATTTTCTTTCTTGTTGTGAAAAGAGATGTTAGCAGCAATTCTGACAGCTTAATGCCTTGAATAACAGACCATTCCAGCTGATTTTGTGAAGAGAAATGATAACTTAAAGGAGAAAACGAAGGCTGTATTGGTGAACACCCCAGGTCATGCATGGGAAGTGGAGCTCGGCCGTTACCATAATCAACGCCTCTTGACACAAAGACACATAACGATGCGTCGTGGCTGGCCTGCATTCCGCGAGTCAATCAAGCTTCAGATTGGAGACGTTGTCACCTTTTCCCTCGACAATTACAGCAGACTCTCAAGCCCCGACTGCATTGTCATGAATGTCCGCATTCGGCGAATCATCTAAATATTTTCAAACGGGTGATTCTATTTACACCACCCTATTTGCTATTTGCACCACTTATAAATAGGTGGGTCAGCTTTAGGGTGGTGTAATCTAGATAATTGTCCCTTTTAAATAAACTAATTATAATTAAATACTACTTTTTAGATAGGCAACTCTTTTTCATATTAGTTTCTAATGCTTAATTAATGGAGTTATTTTTTAATTATTAATACCTTCTAACGTTGATATGAATTTATTCCATTATTTTACAAATAATATAACTATATTAATAATGAACACATAATATTCTGGAATAAGAAGGTATAATTAACAATATTAATATTGAAAATGTTGCCACTAATCAAAACTAACAAAATTTAATTTTATTAAATGAGACAGTGATATTCAAATGCATATATTTGTACGAATCGAGTAATTGCAATCGATTATTGCCGGTTTAATTTTTAATCAAGTTTTTCTAGTTTCTCTAAATAATTATTCGAGTAATTGCAATCGATTATTGCCGGTTTAATTTTTAATCAAGTTTTTCTAGTTTCTCTAAATAATTATTCGAGTAATTGCAATCGATTATTGCCGGTTTAATTTTTAATCAAGTTTTTCTAGTTTCTCTAAATAATTATCTTTTTCATATTTTTTAAAAGTATTCACCACATAAATTAAACCATTATTCTTCCGTTCTTATATTTTCATCATTAAGATAAAACTCTAGAGTTTTATTTCTTTAATTTCTATCATACAAATTTAGATAGATTTTATAATTATGTGTGTCAATAGTTATTTATTAAGAATCAAAATGAATAATTTATATAAATAAAAACACCTTGCTTGAATATGAATTAACAAATTAATCAAAAGACATATCAATTATTTTTAATGATGCATGTTGGTAAAGATGTAAGTCATTTACACTACCCTTTAGATAAATATTGGTTACTTTTTATATTTCCAAGGTAATTTGCACATACTTTCCACTCAAGGGTGGTGCAAATAGCAACACCCTTTTCAAACCATGTCTAGACCCTATTGCACTAAAACATTGCACTCAGATGATTTTTCTGGCTCTAGCTGCTGTGGTTGGTTTCCTTTGCTGACGTAATGATATATCATCTTGCACCAATCTTACACTAATGAAATTGAATTAGTACAATTAGTACGTGGAATAATTACTAATTATTAACTGATCAATACAAAATCTAAGCTATAATTAGTAGTAGAATATGAAGAGAGAAGATCATCTGTGATAATTAGCTGACGTTCAGATTTACTGGTTGGGAAGTGAAGTATGAGAAGTAAATGGCACATTAATTTAATTTAAGTTGTAATGCAGTACCAATGCACATCAAAAGGCCAAATAATTTAAGGAATCCAGTTTGTTACCTTGATCCATGTGTGTAGAAACTGGAAAGACGCATTTGAACAGCATCATTCACCTATAAAAACACCCTGGATCACCCCATTTTCCCATCCATCAGAAATCCTGAGTTTTACTGTGTTAGCAGACATGGCTAGCCAAAGCAAAAGAAGTTCAAAGACAGTGAGTAGTAAACTTCAGCAGACTTCTTCTGCAATGGTGGTGGTCCATGATGAAGAGCCACTGGCTGTTTATGCGCCGCCTATCGTCTCGTCCTACAACAGCCGCATCCGGCCACTCCTCGACTGCGTGGACAGGCTGAGGAACCTGAAGATCATGCAAGAAGGGATTCAACTCCCCACCATTGTTGTGGTGGGTGACCAGTCCTCTGGGAAGTCTAGTGTTCTGGAGTCTCTTGCTGGGATTAGCCTTCCTAGAGGGCAGGGGATTTGCACTAGGGTACCCCTCATCATGAGGCTGCAGAGCCACCCTGATCCTGTCCCGGAGCTGTTCTTGGAGTATGGTGGCTGTGTTGTTCCGACTGATGAGGACAACGTTGCAGATGCAATCAATCAGGCCACTGATGAAATAGCTGGAAGGAGCAAGGGGATTTCCAACACCCCTTTGACTTTGATCGTGAAGAAGAATGGCGTTCCTGATCTCACCATGGTTGATCTTCCCGGAATCACCAGGGTTCCGGTGCATGGCCAGCCGGAGGATATTTATGAGCAGATTTCCGATATCATCATGGAATACATCAGGCCGGAGGAGAGTATCATTCTGAACGTCTTGTCTGCAACTGTGGATTTCACGACCTGTGAGTCCATTCGCATGTCCCAGAAGGTGGATAGGACGGGTGAAAGGACTCTTGCTGTCGTCACTAAGACGGACAAGAATCCTGAAGGGCTGCTGGAGAAGGTGACCGCGGACGACGTAAACATCGGACTGGGCTATGTCTGCGTGAGGAACCGAATCGGGAATGAGTCGTACGAGGAAGCTCGAGCTGAGGAGGCCATGCTTTACGAGACTCATCCTTTGCTCTCCAAGATCAGCAAGAGTATGGTCGGAATCCCGGTGCTAGCTCAGAAGCTGGTGCATATTCAGGCCAGCATCATTTCAAAGTGTTTGCCGAACATCGTGAAGAAAATCAACGAAAGGCTGGCTTCTAACGTGGCTGATCTCAACAAGCTCCCGGCGCATCTGACGTCACCTGCCCAGGCTGTTGCAGCGTTCATGAAGATTGTGTCACTGTCCAAGGAATCCCTGAAGAAGCTCTTTCTGAGAGGGGAGTTCGACGAGTACCCCGATGAAAAGCGTATGCACTCAACAGCGAGACTTGCAGAGATGTTCACCGAATATGCTAATGAACTCCAGGCTAAGTCGGCTGAGAGTGACAACAAGAACAGCTTTCTTAGAGAAGAAATCAGCATCCTGGAGGAGGCAAAAGGTATTGGACTACCTAATTTCTTACCTCGTACCGCTTTTCTTGCATCGCTTCAGTGTAGGGTGAGTGGAATATCCAGCACGCCGGTGCAGTTCGTAACCCAGGTCTGGGACTATGTAGAAACCATACTTCTCCCGGTGCTGATGAAGCACAGCGATAATTATCCGCAGCTGCAATCGTCAATCAGAAGGGCTGCACAGGATCTGATTGAAAAAAAAGGAGAGCAGTCTGTAAACTGGGTTTCTGAAGTTATTGAGCAGGAGAGGATAACTGATTACACCTGTAATCCTGAGTATGTAGCTACCTGGACCAGTCTGATGGAGAAGCAAGAAGCTTTCATGGAGATTATGAGCGACCACTCCAAGCCTAGTTTGATCACCATTGAAGGGTATGGGGAGATTGATGTTGGGCCCTTGAGGAACCATCACGCAGTCATTCAGCAAGCGTTTGATCTGAAGATGAGGATGACTGCCTACTGGAGGCTGGTGCTGCGCAGGCTGGTGGACTCCATGGCGCTGCATTTGCTTTATAGCATTCAGAATCTGGTGAATTCTGATATGGAAACTGATATTATTAACGAGCTGATGGGGCCTCATGGCGGTGGGATCGAGCGCATGCTTGAGGAGTCTCCCATGATTGCTGAGAAGCGGTATCGTCTCACAAGAAGCATCAAGCTGCTGAATGAATCCAAGGAGGTGGTCTCTAAGATAATGGACAAGGTCTCTGGTTATTCCGAGTGATTGAATCGTGTGTTGAATTTGCTGCATTTTGGACTAGGTCTCTACTAGCATTTGTGGTTTTTTTCTTGTTTCTTTTTCTGGTCAGTCTTTGTTTTTCTGATGAATGTTTGTCTTCTTTCTATGTTCTGGCTTTTGTAATGTTTTGGAAATGCAGCACTATTTGAGCAAAATTTCTGTTTCTTGATGTCTTAAGCTTCAATATTTTTAGGGCATATTTACAGAACTTTAACTAAAACATTTTGTAGAATGGGAGTAGATTATGAAGCAATGCTTCATTCTATCTGACCCAGAAATATCACTTCTGCTGAATAAGTTGAGTAAACTCACAGTATCATAAAATCACTTCAGCAAAAATCAACCAAAAATTTCAAGTGGAAATACAAGGGTTTTAAAAAAGTTATTAAAGAAGGTAATCAAAGTTATAAAAAAGTTATTCATAAAGAGAAACATTCTGATCAAGTAAAAAAAAATAGAAACAAGAAATTACTTATCATACATAATATTCTTCAAGCAAATGCCTAATTCAAATGTATAGCAAGTTCAGAAAAGGACTGCATAAAGTACAACATAACCATCTCAATACTTTAGTACTACAGTCATCCAACATAAGCATTTAAAAAAAATGCAGCATTCACAGCTTGAAAAGGCGAATTAGATGATTCGCCTAGTGCACACCTTCATCACCAAGCTGTCAGGGCTTGAAAGGCTGCTGCAACTGTCAACGAAAAAGTCAACTAAGTCCCCAACCTGAAACTTGTTTGATTTGAAGAATGCAGGCCAGCCATTGTGCATCCTGAAGTCTCTCTGGGCGTTTTCAGGGAGGCCAAGTGTCACTTCCCATGCATGTCCACGAGAGTTCACCAAAATGAGCCATTTCTTCTGCGTCAGGTCAACCTTCTTCGAGAGCTCAGCTGGAATGGCCTGTTATTCAAAACATTAAACTGTGAAAACCTACTAACATCCTTTTTCACAAGACAAAAAGGAAAAATTTATGCCTATAGGTTTACCAGATATGACTGTGTGAAATGGAACTCTTTGATCTTTTTTGTGAAAGCATGTTGATGGATTCCTGTTTTCATCACATTCTAAATCATCAAATTCAGAATTCATCAATGCTATCTATTCACAAGTAGTAAACCTTACCAGATATGATGTCAGTGAACTGACGGTCACAAGCATCGCCTGCATGTCCACAAGATTACAATTAGAGGGGCAAACACTAAATCCACAAAACTTGAAACATATGTACACTAATCCACAAAGAAAATCTTACTCTCACTGCCTGAGAATTTCTCAGCATTATCAAAGAGATCGAAGACACGAACTCTGAAGACCATCGAGTCAGTTTGCTCAAAACAAACAAAGTCTCCTGTTTTCAGATCATGGTGATGGACAAAACTAAGCCATCCATCTCCAGAGAGAACCAAGTCCTTGTGGCACATGCATCTGCCAAATGCAATCTTCCACATTCCTTTGTAGCTGATCAGAATAGCATCACTTGGGAAATTATTCGCCAATGTACTGCAGAACTGCACAGGAAGCTTCTGCAAACAGAAAAAATGAAATGGCTGCGCATTCGTTTGAAAGTGAGCAGTAAACAGTAAACAATACAGACAAATAGGCTTACAAGTTCCTCCTTCAAATCAGGTGGCAAGCACACGTGGAAGCGCTTGATAACCGGATCTTCTTTCTGCAAATTCAGGTCATAGGAATTTCAGAAACACCAGAACATGTAGAAAAGTTGCAAGGCCGAATAAGATATATGATGAACCAGTATATCGAGGTACCGATGGATTCAACATACTATCAGTACTACAACCATGTTTCAAAACTTAACATAGTTTAGTTTTCAAATGCAAGCATTATATGCAGGAAATTATGCAAGCAAGTAATCATCACCTTGTAATGTAGTGGAACAACAAAAAGTGTTTCAATATTGAAATCTGGCTATGCAGAAAAGAGAACGAGCACCTTGGGTTCAGGAATAGGTCACTCACCTCAGAAGCATTTGGATCTCTTAAGAATCTTCTGAAATTCGGGAGAAGCAGTAGCTTACGAGCTGAACCTTCTGAATCTTCTGCTCATCAAAAAAAGTGTCTTTAGTTCTAATAAATAAAGAACTAAACCGAAGGGAAATGGAGGAACGAAAATATAGTAAATGGTTTTGTGCCAAACCTTTAGCCATTTATCAAACTGGATAACCTGGAAATAAATCAGAACAAAAAAGACAACAGATCAGAAGGAGAGAAAAAAAACACTAAGAAGATGAGGACAAAGTGATCTCTAACCTAGACTGAAAAACATTCATTGATTAGGAATCTTAATTTCAGACAGTGACTTAAAATTAACAAATCAATCAAGAAAGCCTCGGGCTGGAAACCATCGATTGATTCATCATACAATGCACAGAAACAATCTACTCCAAGCTGTAATTTTGCGAAAAAACCAGAATCTTTACATGCTTAAGGAAATGGTACTTATAAGGTGCTGGAAAAGATGTAAAACTTTTCACAGTCAGCAAGCTTGTATCGTAAAGTGCAACATTGGTTATGCAAGAAATGAAGAATCATACCTCTCAGCCACAAGCACTGTAAGAAAGTTGTTTCAAGTTTTGCAGAAGGAACGATGGATATATAATTATGATGATATAAGAGAGGTAGATAGGAAAGTTTAAAATGCATTTAATTTAGTGTTGCTGGGAACTGCTTTTGATTTTGATGGAAGAAGAAAAATGGCAGATGATAGGTTCAAGAAGTGATGCCACCAGACTTGAGCCTTTTTTCCGTTTCCGGGAATGCGCGGGATTTGCATACTGTCTTTCTTCACTTAGCCCATCCCTAATTAAATTTGTCCTTCTTTATACTTGAGGCTCTCTTTTCAAGACTACTTTCATTTCATTAATTGTGCTAATGAAATCATCACTCTAAAATTATATCATGTTTAGTTCAATTATATTACAATATAATCATTGTTTTTGCTATAATAATGATGATTAAATTAAATATAGTTGCCTATAAAAATTGTACATAATAAATTAAAATTTATTGAATTCTATAAAAAAATATTCATCCAATTTTCTATCTTATTTCATCACTTTTCAACTCAAATCAACAATCTACAATTTATATCAACATCTTTAATACTTATCAACGCTATTAAACACGGATCAACACTTTTCAACTCATCAACACACCACGATACAAACTCAACACTCATCAACCCATCACAATACTTATCAACATAACACGATACTTATCACAATACTGGATAGCAATTTATTCAATTTCGTGTTAAAAAGAGCTAAACCAAATAGCTTTCTTAAATTTGTGAGCTATGTTTAATAAATTTGTGAATGAAATTTATTGACGGAAACATTGTAAACTAATCCTCCTATTTTTCCAGAATGAAAATAGAAGTAGAAAAAAAAAGGGATTAAAACTGGAATGTTGATTCTAAATGCTTTATTTATTCATTTTATATTTGGGGTGCAGTACACAAAACAGTTTACTTCCGTTTTTGGTCTTCCTGTTGGTTGGAGTACCTGTCAAAGCTTGGTTGAAAGCTCCCCACCACAAAAAAGTGAGGGGAAAAAAGCCTTTTTTTCTCTACAACATTCTTTACTTTACCTTAACCTTCTTCCTTGAGATTCCCTGGCCATCAAGAACTCGTCTTTCTGAGAACCCATGTCCCAGATTTGAAGAAACCCGCAAAAATAATGTCATGCCCGGAAAATTCTTTCAGGTATAATGGCAGCCTGTGTGCTTGCAACCCTGGTTTCTTGAGCTCAGCCCGGAGCAGCTGCCAGCTCTTCTCCGGCTTCGAGCCGGTGGAGCTGCGCTCCGGCGTGGACTACTCCATACCCTTCCCGGAGGCCATCTTTGACTTCGACTCCATCAAGAGGTTTACTCAGTCCCAGGCCGTGTTTCTTGAGGCCACCCTTGCCATGCTCTTCAGCTGGCTCTTTTTCTGCCTTCTTGTACGAATGGTGGGCCCCCTAGGCGACGGACGATCGGTGTGGTTCAAGATTAGGTGGTGGTTTAGCCGCCTCGACGTTTGCTACTCTACGAGCCACTGGCTGGTACATTCTTTTCCTTGGGTATTTGCAGTTTTGTAGCTACAATTTCTAGGAATTCTTACTTTTTAATGCTTTACAATTATGTTACTTATTCAGCTTAACTTAACTTTGTTTAATACCGTTGCCTATAGTAATACATACATGTCTGAATTAGATAATTTAGATTACCATCTTGTTAGACTTGTCATTCAGTGGCATCATATATGATATGTACTTCTTGAATCTTGTTATCTGTTTTCAATTGAAGTAGTGGTGCGGAGTATAGTGTGCATTTTAGCTATTAGATGCAGTATAGTTTGAATGCGCGTAGGGAACAAATCCACAGAAGACATAAGCTGAATTAGGGACTTGATTTTTATCAGCTAAAAATTATCCCACTGCCTTCAGTAATGGAAATGTTGGGGTTAAACTGTCTAAAGGCACTGTTTTCTGGCAATCTTTAACTTGTTAGTATTTATTGGTTGAAATAGTGATAATCTATGCACTTATAGAAAGCCATAAGAATAATTGTTAGACTGTGTGCGTTTTTTATATTTTAATCTTTTGTTTCTATTTTCTTTCTTGTTACTTGGTGTACATTTATATGAAGGAATTTGTGGGTGTGATGTTCGGAATAGGATGACCAGAAGGTAGTTATGAAGCGCAAAACAGAGTTGGGTGGAGTCTTCTCAGTAGCAAGTTGGATACTTTTTGTTGGTCTACTTTCTACGTAAGTAAGGTTTCTTTTCATGAATGTATGATAGTTGATTTGTTTCCATAGACTGGATGGCCTGTCTTATTTAGGGTTACAAATTCTTGTAATTGTTTTTACTTGTATTCTGATGATGATTAGGTGTTCTTATAAATGTTTACAGGCTGTTGTACCAAGTTATATCTAGGAGAAGTGTTGAGGTGCATACTATTAGAGCAGCCAATGGACCTGATTTAGCCTCTTTCTTGAATGACTTGGAGTTTAATATAACAGCTATTTCTGCCATGAGCTGCTCAAATTTACGTGGTCTTGGGACATTAGTTATTGGGAATCCTGGAACAATTAATTTTAAAGTCACTCCTCTGTCAACCTTTGCCAACTATTCTTGCTTTAATACCAGCATAGGGCCCACCATATCCCTTAAGTGCATTAGCTGCCAACTTATTCCAGACACTGCTTATATCCCGTGGCAGTTTGTTGATCTTCCTAATCATCCTGCAACAGCTGTTGGTTTCCAGTTCAAATTAACAGCCAAAAGTCATGATGACAAAAAGCATTTAAGTTCTGTCAGTGGAACTGTAAAGAATGGTAGCATTTTCCAGCCCAAACAAGTCACATTTAGAGGGGCCGATCCAAATATATTCAAATTCAATTTATTTCCCAAGCACTATCGGAATGTGCATGATTTGAGGCTCATTCAGCCTTTGTTTCATGATTTCATTCCGGGTTCATATGCCAGTAATGTAGATCAACTTCGAACTTCTCTTGAGAGCTCCAACAGTGGCTTCGTAAATGCAACATTGTATGTCAATTTTCTCTCCGACTATATTGTTGAGGTCGACAGTCAAAATGCTTTGGGTCCAGGTGAGCTGTTTTCTGCATTTGTGTCAAAATGCTCAAAGTATGGTTGTTGTCTGCATTTGTGTCAAAATGCTCAAAGTATGGTTGTTTTCTTTTCTAAGTGTTCCTTCCCTTGGCTAAGCATCCAATTCCCGTGGCGGCTGTTTTGATACTTAAGCATTGGACCATGTGCATCTTAGTAATCAAAGTTTCACACATTCATTTAGTCATCTATTTCTGCATATATTCGCCCCTCAAGAAGCTGCCCCATCTCCCATGATGTTGGTTTTATAAATGTTTTGTTTTATAAGTGACACATTTGTGCACACTATTAAAAAGATCATACTTTTGAGCTTACTGTTGTTGTTTTCTCAAGTGCTTAATAGTTTCACTCTGGCTATTACCTCGTTTCATAATGTGCATTGTTTGGAGATTAGCTTTCTACCAGAGATTGTACTGGCATCACTATGAAATTAAATGAATTGAAATTCCTTGGTTCTGTTACCTATAATCTGATTCTTTAATTTTATCTGAAGAATGCAGTGAGCTTCCTGGCAGACTTGGGTGGCATTTATTGCTTCAGTATCTTTGTTTTCTTCTACCTCATGAAGCAAGTATGTTATGTTTCTTTTCACTTTCACAGTACCCTCTGTTTCTATTACTTAACCGTTAAGACATTGAAAATCTGTATAATACTATTTCGTGGAGTTTGCTGCTATCTAAGCTTTATACTGCAATCTACCTCGGATCCTCAATGTCTTAAAGGTTTCTCCCCTCCAAGTTTCAAAATTGAGATATGTGAACTGGCTGTTGCATTGCTTTAAGCCCTAGAAATATGAGAACCATGGATTACTTATACATTAGAGATAAAAATAGATATACGAGAACCATGGAAAGTGACTTTAGTGCACGTTACCTGAGGTTCACTATGTATCATGTTTGTTGCCTTTTGTTACATGTATGATTCAGCTACATGCAATTTAAATGGTGCCATTGATTTCCTAATCATTGTATTTTACAGTGTGAATACAGAATAAAGAAGTTCCGACATGAGGATACTTTGATGAGAAATGTCAGAAACAGTCGGAAAGCTCAAGACCACTGGGACACGGTGAGTTTTTTTTTTAATATTTTTTTCCCATTTAATTTACTGGCTGGGTAGAATGCCCCGTCCCCAATTTGATAAAAAAAACTGTGATCGATGATACCAATTGTTGATTTTCAACGAGTCATGACTTTATTTTCAAATAGGTAAGGAGGTATGTGAAGTATACATACAGACATAGGTCATCACTGGATGATGATAACACCTATGAGAGAAACGAGGCATGTTGTGCTGGCTTTGCAGTAGACTCACTTCACAGAAACAGGTCATTGCATAATTCAAGGCAACGTAAAACTTTGGAGATGCTTAGTTTCACCAGAAATGTCAAGCAATCTAGTGACAAGGTTGGTTATAGATTTTTCACTTAGTATGTGTTTTGAGATTCTTTACATGTTTTCAATTCCTTTCATGTGGTACGCAATTCAGATACACTTGAGCTGATTACCCTGCTTTTTACAGCATACTGTACCTGACCTCAACGAAGCAAGTTTGATGACGCTTTCATCCAACTCAGTAAAGAAGCATGTGAGTTACATTTATGTCTCCCTCCTTAGTATGGCTGAATTGCATGGTGATCTTCAGTCAAATAGCCAAATATAGGTGTTGAATGGCTGTCATGCATGCAACCTTGATGATCTGTGATCTCCAGTCTTATTACCGTCTTTAAAATTTTCACTTAAAAATACACCTTCTGACTCAGTAACCAGAAGTCGGACATATCTGCTCTAACAGATCCAGATTAGTAGAAAATCTTCTTAATTTTTCATTATATGTTCATGCTTTTTATACTGAGTCTTAGTTTGTAAGCTATGTCCAAATAATCTATTAAGTGTTCAGATGCTCATGCTTATTTCGTAAATGGTTGTTTTGGTATTAAAGCTCTGATTTTAAGTCATTTACTTATTTTCCCTAGAGTTTTAGAAACTAGTACATAATGCTCTTCCAAATTCAGGAACATGAAGAGTTAAAAATTGTGGAAAATGGAACAACTGAATCAACAAGTGGTTCAGTTCTTGAAGGATTTAATCGAGCTGGAGTGTCTAACGCTCAGGATGATTTGACCCTTCCACCACCTCCACTATTACGTAAGTACTTGTTATTTATCACATTCTGGATCACAAGACTATTTCTGGAGCCTCTTAAAAGGGGATCAACATGATGAACTGAATTTATAAAACATTAAAACCTAAAATGGGCCATTAGTTCATTTAATTGTTTCTTAAATGTGAAGAGTCTGTTCAGACAGAAACTCATTATCTGGCTTGTCTGACAGGGTTCCCGGATTCAGGTGAGATCAACATCAGTGACTTACAAAAGAGTTTTCAAGACCTTTACAATTTTAATGTTATCCTGAGGGACAAAGTGGTCGATCTTCAGTCCAAGCTTCGTGATTCAAATGTTAAAACGTCATCAGAAATTGGTCTAAGTTCTGAATAGGGCCATGTTCTGATTGGAACTGAAATTGCTAACTGGGTGGTAGATGAGATATAGGCCCAAGAACAAATCTTGTGGATTTAGATTGCAGCGGGAAGATAGGGAAGCAGTTTATTTTGTGTGGTTATGTTGTAAATTTTATAGCTTAGTCATTAATTTGTCAGTGTGCACAAGACTTGATGTATGTAGTGCAATTTTTGAGCAAAAAGTGTAGGTTGTATTTGTTTGAACAAACCATTTCTCGATTTGTGTGTGTCGATTTGAACAAATTAAGACAGCTGACAAACTTACATCAAATTGAAAACAACTGAGTCAAAGCCAGCAAATACATTGCAAACGTGAATCTCAATTTTTTCCATGACGTGTTCAATGCTAGATAATGTTAAGTACTACAACTATAGTTCTAACTCAACTCTCTGCTTGCAAATTAGACTTAGCATGGGGAAATCGAAGCCCGTGATCCCAGGTTTACAAAATATCAGTTTGATTAGAGTGTTCACACAATTCACCAACAATGATATTCATAGAGATGTCAGGATAGGATAACCCTCTAAAACAGTTTCAGTTACCTTTGGGGTTATCTCGGTTTCACCTCTGCACTTGTATCTTCACCAACAGAAAAAATCCAGAGCTGCTAAATAAGCTGCTTCCCTCTCCTCAAGAGAGAGCTCAACTTTCGGTTCTGGAGGACTAGGCCCTGCTCATCGAAAACATATCTTTGAGAGACTACACGCTTTGTGAATGAGAAAATCCAAATACAGTTTTGGTCAATCAAGCCTATGGTTTCCAAAATGTCTTTGACAGTTTGAATTTAAAAAGAAAAAGAAAGAAACTTTAACTTTTGGAAATTGGATTTAAGCCTTGACATTAGGATTGAGCTAGAAAGTAGAATAGGTCTCTATTTGCTAGAGCTTATTTCTTATTGTACTGTACTGAAGTGAAGTGAAAATTCATGTATTGAAAAATGGAATCAGCATGACTGAATTAACCTGAATTTCATCAAATTGCATTTTCACTTCATTTCACTGAACTGGCAAACAGGGCCAATGGATATAATGGAGCAAACAAATCCATTACATTTCAACATACTGATCGAAGGTGGATGAGAATAGTTGATTGATGTCCTCGTCTGGAGTGTGTTCGAAACAAAGTCTTCTAAGAGCATCGTCATCACCATCCTCACTGAAGAGTTTGTGTAGTTGTTTTACTGAACAAACATGGCCATCTTTTCCAAACACAACCAATGATGAGAACCAAACTACTTCCTTCAACCTTTTTGCTAGGGCTGTGTAGTTTCCATCACTACGGCAGTGGATGTACCATGGCATTGCAGAAAACTCCTCATGACGATGGACAAACCATTCATCTTCAGGAACCTCAATCCCTTCATCTTCAGGAAACTCGATACAGACCACTTTTCCTTATCCTTCTTCATCCGTTTGTACTGGGATACCATCCTTTCAAAACACTTGGGGTATTCATGTGGCATGCTCATGTAAATAATAATCGTCTTGTTTCTTAAAAGCGTGTCCGCGGATATAACTTCACTGGGATCATCACCTCGAAAAAGTTCACCTACTAGTAGCGACCCCAATTCCAGGTCCTTTACTTCCCCCTTCTTCTTCTAGACAACGACAGCTCTAGTGAAGGGGTATAAACTGTCAATTCCATGAACTTTGATTACCTCGGCCCTGTACATGTCCAAAATCTTACCATCAGTTCCCACGATAATCATCTTGTCCTCCCACTCTTGCATGGAGGCAAAACCTAAACTACAGTCGTACTCCATAGTGAGACCCCAAAACCGCATGCTCACCGAGTTGTTGAATGGCAAGCACTAACACCCGCGTATATTCTGCTTCTGCAACATAATCTCCATTTTCTCCTTGAATATGTGAGGGTCAATCATAGATTTTAAGGGAAGGTAAAGCACCACAGTTTCAACATCATAAGAGGAAGATTCATAGGGCCTCAAAAGTTTCTCCAACCTACAGCATCGCAATAGCTTGCGTTTTTCAAGCACCTCCAACACATTCTCCTCAGTAAAAGGGAAGGCCTCAGATCCACAGGGAAATGAATAGTCATGAAGGATAAAAGACGTCAACAACCATCCACTGGTATCGTAGAGGAAGCACCGGAACTTGAAATCATCACAGTTAAGTAGCTTCAATATACTCTCGCGTCGTTGCCACTTCTCATATGGTATTGCAAGACAAGAAGTGGGGAATCCCGAAAACAAGTGATCGAAAACTTGCTTTGTATCAGTCAGGATATTCATCCTTGCAACCATTACCATCTCAACATCATTCCTCTGAGAGGACAGCTCGTTGCAAAGATTTAAGAGGGATTGAAAACTATCTCCATAGAGGACAGGCGCATTGACACAGCAAACCAGCACATACTTTTTTCTAAAGGCGTACTCGTCAAGTACAACCCCTTCAGCGCGACTAGAGTCCGCTCACCACCTAAGCTCAACAAAGACACAAAATCCATCCGAGCAGTAGATGCATCGTCAGCACACTTTCTTAGCCGCATTCCAGATAACAGTGGCCTTACTTTATCCTGTTGATCCCTCCACTTCTTGCCAATAAAATTGGGAGCCAAAGGGTAGCACATTGATTGACGCCAGGACATACCATATATTTTTTTTAGACTCCCTCAATTCCTTTAGATTGCCTGCCAAGAGAATGGTCACTCTTCTCACCTCCCTCAAAATCTTGTCTTTTCAGTTATGCTTAGCAACCATCGTTTCAACAATTCTCAACACAAGATTCTTGTACTTATTCGAATGAAGGACATGTAGTGCATCCTCGTTGGTAAAGTCATAGTTTTCCCACAAATGGTGAACCTGCACTCGCGTCTATTAGAAACACCCACCTCTATGAGCTATTTTTTCTGGGGCATAGATGCTGTTTTTTTTTCTTTTTTCACACAGCTGCCTAAGTGAGTGGCGCTATGGAGAAAAATATTCTGAAACGGTTTCTAAAACCGCTCCCTGATTTTGTTACTGTTTTTATGTAACAACACTTTCTAAGACCGCTTCCCGATTTTGCTACTGTTTTTATGAGGCAACACTTTGTAAAACCGCTCCATTATTTTAAAGTGGTTTAAGTACAGTAGTTGCTTCACTAAAATAGGTGTAGGTTATTGTAGCTATTTCTTTGATATGTTGTAACCGTTGTGTTCATTTATAGCGGTTGAAGTTAAACTGCTACTTTATCAAAATGAGTGCAGTTTCTAGGAGCTATTTTTATGACAAGTAATAAACGCTGCAAATATTTGTTGTGTATTGTACTTTGAAGTTGTATTTGGTTTCAAAGCGGTTAATTTATAGGCGCTACAAAAATATGGCAACACTTTTATTATACTGCTACATTTTTTTTAATTTTTGCAAAAACAAAATCCAGAATTAATTACTACGACGAAATCGGCTAGAAATCCATTTTTCCAAATAGAAAATATCAAACTAGTGCATGAAATAAAAGATTGCGTTGTTAAATACGGAACAAAATTTTCAAGTATCCAATATTACAATTTAAATCAAAAGGATGGACAATCTTCATAATAGAGTATTATGAAGATAGCCACAATTTAAACAGAATTCTTAAACATAGCCTGAAAATAGTGATCTCCAAATCCATTGATCGAACAATCCTCACAAAAGGCCATGAGTTGTTCCCGTGCATCAATAACTACAACGTCAATTAATTCCTCCTAAAACAATTACATATTTAGTTGGGTACAATCCAAAAACAATTTTCACATGCAAACAACATGAACTATGTACCTGTTTTTTTTCAACAGAAACACCATCAGACTCTCATCCTTGTGTGAAGGTGTAAAAAATAATTAAAGATAAGGATCATTGTCTTTATCAGAATAGATTAATTTTAAATGTTCACATTTTTACTACAAAAGTACCTCATTTGTAGAGTTTTCAGAACCATCACTAGAGTCACTAGAATCAGGAGGTGACTCTTTTTGCTTATGCTTCTGTTCCACTTGGTGCTGTAAAAACAAACATAAACATCATATGTAGAGTTTTACTTCAAAAGTAAATAAAGAATGCTATAAATTGTGATTTTTGTTTCTACAAATGTACCTTGCCCCTAGAGTTTTCAGAACCATCACTTGAATCAGAAGATGGATCTTTCAGCTTACGCTTAATTTTCTCTTGCCGCTGGAAAAAAAAAAAAAAAACAAGATTAGCTACAAAATAACTTCAAAGGGTTACTAGAATTTAACTTTATTCAGATGTGATATATAGTAAAGCTCTCTATGCTTTCCGTGTTTCGATTTATTCTTTTGCTTGTGTTCAATTGTTTGGAATTGGATGTCGAATTCTGGTTATGATAAATTTGAAAGAATTAAGACCAGATTTTGTTATGTGTATGTTCCCTATAGTTAATGTATGTGTAACAAAGATGCTAGAAGCTTGGTTGTAATTGTGTTGAGAGGAATGATTGTATCAGTCGGAATATCGTGTAAGAAACTTCTTCTGGTTTTGATAAATTTGAACGATTTTGTTATGTGTATGTTCCATATAGTTAAACGTATGTATTACAAAGAGTTTGGTTGTACTGTGTTGTATGATTGTATCAGTCGGAATGTCGTGTGAGAAACTTCTGAGCTATCTATGTTTTAGTGTGTATGTGGATCTTGGATCATGTTAGCGTCGATATGTAAGTATAGACCCCCCCCCCAAGTTTCAAAATTGAGATATGTGACCTTGCTGTTGCATTGCTTTAAACCCTAAGAACACGAGAACCATGAATTACTTATACATTACAGATAAAAATAGATATAGAGATTATGGAAAGTGACTAGGACTTTAGTGCACGTTACCTGAGGTTCCCTATGTATCATGCTTGTTTAGAGCTGTCAAGCCCAACCCGAACCCGACACGACCGACCCAATCCGAATTGACACGTAACCCGAGTGTAACCCGAAAATTATTAGGTTGAACCCGACCCAACCCGACCCGACGACAACCCGACAATTAATTTTAACCGATAAATGTTGACACGAACCCGACATAAACCCGAACCCGACCTAACCCAAACCCAATCTAACCCGAACCTGAAGATGACCCGACCCGAACCGAACCGAACCCGACCTAACACGTAGAGGAATATTACCCAAATCCGACTTAACACGGATTTGAAAATAACCTAAATTTGAAGATGAATTGAACCAAATTTATCGTTCATAAATAGTTAATGTTTAATTTTAATTTACCCTTATTTGTTTTTAATTATTATCAAACCAATCTACCTAATTTACTAATAAATAATAATGTTCAATTTATTGTTTTTATGAACTGTTTACTTTAAAATTCTATTCCATGAGCGATATATATTGTGTTCTTTTACAAAAATAAAAAGAAAAAAAATCTTCGAACTATGCCTAGCATTGGAATGTAACCGGGTTCTTTGACCACTTTGAAAAATTTTAACCACCACTTTAAAAATGTTGTACAAAAATACTCACAAAGGGGTTTTGAACTCAAGACCTATCTCCTTGGAGTGCAAGTGAATTACCACAACACCATTCAGCATCTTGTTTCAAGGATGGTAAGAAAAATTATATGTTTACATATACAAAAAATCTTAACTTTTACAAAGGGCCATAACACTATATATGGAACTATCGGGTAACACATGTAAATATTTTTTTCTACCTCTTCCGCTACATCAAAAATCCTTAAAATTATATTTTCACATTTCACATGGGTTCAATTTTATTTCGGACTACTCAATTTTATAATTCAACATTTCCCAATTTCTTGGAGGGACCTAAATGAAAAAAGTAAAAACTTTATAGAAACGCCGAAATCGAAATTCATTTGAAGAGATTTCTAACCAACATATTCACAATTAACATTATACTTATTACATCATTAAAATTTTTGTCTACATTGTATTGATAAGGTATCAATGTTAATATGTTTAAACTTTGTAAAATCACTAATATAGTCTATCGATTTGTTCTACGTCTAGTGCTTACGCAACTCAAAAAAAATATAAAAAATTTATATGCATTACATATGCCATATTAGGAGATAATAATGAGGTATAACACCATATGATGTCGGTAACATAGCTAAATTTATTTCTAAAACACGTATGCTCCCGGAAATTCAAAGTTACCAAATGTTTGACATTCAATTTGAGGTGTGTATTTATTAAACAAATGACATGAGATATAATGATATGTGTGAGTGTTTTCAATTAGAAATCTGTTGGTTCTATTTGAGTGAAAAATGTACGAAAAATATGTAAAGGGCCGCAACATCATATGAGGAACTTTTGGGCAACACATATGATATTTTTTCTACCTCTTCCGCTACCTCAAAACAACAACAAATAATAATTCCACATTCACATGACTTCAATTGGTTTCAGACCACTTAATTTTAGTAAAGTTGAATTTAGTTAGTGTTTATAACTAGTCAAAAAAGGTTTGATATTCGATTATTTAAGTTGTATGTAGTTAACTTTCTTAGAGAGTTAAATAAGATTTGATATTTAATCATTTATCAGAGTATAGTTATTAATAAAAGGTCAAGTAAATATTGATATTTTATTAGTTAGTATGTATAGAAATCTGAGTTGGTGTCAACTTATCATGTTCAAACTTTAGTTTTTTTTATAAAGTTAACTTTTTAATCATTTATTATATATTTTAAACAAAAAAAAGTGGTAATGACTAAAACTTTAAAATAATGTGATTGATATAAACTATATAAGACAACAATTAATCCACAAACTTGCTGAATGTAAGAGTATCAAATGAATATTATAAATTATTCAAGTATCAAATGTATAGTACACTCGAACTGACCTCACTTTGATTTGAACTCACCCGAATAACAATAATGACCCAACATCAATAGTTTATTTCACCCATATATGTTTTGTGGATTATATTTTTACTTAACCGACTCAACCTGACAAATGAGTCTAACACGACACGACCCAACCCGAGGTAATTCTTTGTGAACCCGACCCGACCTAAAAAATGGGTCTGACACGAATGTAACTCGACACGGATGTAACCCGACCCGACACAACCCGACCCGCATCAACCCGGACCTATCTGACCTGAACATGAAACCCGACACGCCAACCCGAATTGACAGCTCTATGCTTGTTGCCTTTTGATACATGTATGGTTTAGCTACATGCAAGTTAAATGGTTTCATTGATTTCCTAACCATTGTATTTTACAGTGTGAATACAGAATAAAGAAGTTCCGACATAAGGATAATTTGATGAGAGATGTCAGAAACCGTCGGAAAGCTGTGTCATGCATGCAACCTTGATGATCTGTGATCTTCAGTCTTATTACTGTCTTTAAAATTTTAACTTGAAAAATACACCTTCCGACTCAATAACCAGAGGTCGGACCTATCTGCTCTAACAGATCCAGATTAGTAGAAAATCTTCTCAAATTTTCATTATATGTTGATGCTTTTTATACTGTGTCTTAGTTTGTAAGTTATGTCCAAATAATCTATAAGATGTTTAGATGCTCATGCTTATTTCGTAACTGGTTGTTTTGGTTAAGTCATTAACTTATTTTCCCTAGAGTTCTAGAAACTAGTACATAATGCTGTTCCAAATTCAGGAACATGAAGAATTAAAAAATGTGGAAAATGGAACAGCTGAATCAACAAGTGGTTCAGTTCTTGAAGGATTTAATCGAGCTGGAGGGTCTAACGCTCTGGATGATTTGACCCTTCCACCCCCTCCATTATTACGTAAGTACTTGTGATTATCACATTCTGGATGACAAGACTATTTCTGGAGCCTCTTAATAGGGGATCAACATGATGAACTGAACTTGTAAAACATTAAAACCTAAAACGGGCCATTAGTTCATTTAATTGTTTCTTAAATGTGATGAGTCTGTTCAGACAGAAACTCATTATCTGGCTTGTCTGACAGGATTCCCGGATTCAGGTGAGATCAACATCAGTGACTTACAAAAGAGTTTTCAAGACCTTTACAATTTTAATGTTATCCTGAGGGACAAAGTGGTCGATCTTCAGTCCAAGCTTCGTGATTCAAATGTTAAAACATCATCTCCATCATCAGAAATTGGTCTAAGATCTGAATAGGGCCATGTTCTGATTGGAACTGAAATTGCTAACTGGATGGCAGTTGCCACCCATGGATGAGATATAGGCCCAAGATCAAATCTTGTGGATTTTAGATTGCAGCGGGAAGATAGGGAAGATAGGGAAGCAGTTTATTTTGTGTGGTTCTGTTGTAAATTTTATAGCTTAGTCATTAATTTGTCCCAAGGAACAGAAGAGCAGTGTGCATACCTTCCCATATGCACAAGACTTGATGTATGTAGTGCAACTTTTTGAGCAAAAAATGTAGGTTGTATTTGTTTGAACAAACCATTTCTCGATTTGTGTGTCGATTTGAACAAATTAAGACAGCTGACAGACTTCCATCAAAGTGAAAACAACTGAGTCAAAGCCAGCAAATACATTGCAAACGTTAATCTCAATTTTTACCATGACGTGTTCAATGTTGGATAATGTTAAGTACTACAACTAGATCTAACTCAACTCTCTGCTTGCAAATTAGACTTAGCATGGGGAAATCGAAGGTTAACAAAATATCAGTTTGATTAGAGTGTTCACACAATTCACCAACAATGATATTCATAGATGTCAGGATAGGATAACCCTTTAAAACAGTTTCAGCAAACGAATCCATTATATTTCAACATACTGATCGAAGGTGGATGAGAATAGTTGATTGATGTCCTCGTCTGGAGTGTGTTCGAAACAAAGTCTTCTAAGAGCATCATCATCACCATCCTCACTGAAGAGTTTGTGTAGTTGTTTTACTGAACAAACATGACCATCTTCTCCAAACACAACCAATGATGAGAACCAAACTAATTCCTTTAACCTTTTTGCTAGGGCTGTGCAGTTCCCATCACTACGGCGGTGGATGTACCATGGCATTGCAGAAAACTCCTCATGACGATGGACAAACCTTTCATCTTCAGGAACCTCAATCCCTTCATCATCTTCAGGAACCTCGATCCCTTCATCATCTTCTTCATCATCTTCAGGAAACTCGATACAGACCACTTCAAAGTCCTTTTCCTCATCCTTCTTCATCCGTTTGTACTGGGATACCATCTTTTCAAAACACTTAGGGTATTCATGTGGCATGACCATGTAAATAATAATCGTCTTGTTTCTTAAAAGCGTGTCCACGGATATTACTTCACTCGGATCGTCACCTCGGAAAAGTTCACCTATTAGTAGCGACCCCAATTCCAGGTCCTTCACTTCCCCTTTCTTCTTCTTGACAACGGCAGCTCTAGTGAAGGGGTATAATCCGTCAATTCCATGAACCTTGATTACCTGGGCCCCATACATGTCCAAAATCTTACCATCAGTCCCCACTATAATCATCTTGTCCTCCCACTCTTGCATGGAGGCAGAACCTAAACTGCAGTCGTACTCCATTGTAAGACCCCAAAACCGCATGCTCACAGAGTTGTTGAATGGCAAGCACCAACACCCACGTATATTCTGCTTCTGCAACATAATCTCCATTTTCTCCTTGAATATGTGAGGGTCAATCATAGATTTTAAGGGAAGGTAAAGCACCACAATTTCAAACGCCTCATTGTTTTGCTTGCACTGTGCATACAACTTACCCAAAAGGGGAATGAGGCTGCCATCACAACACACGTATAACCCAACATGCTTATTCTCTATCACATCCGAGATACGTTTATGCCTGTGCTCCTTCTGAGGACCATATTTTGGAATCAACTCATACACATCAACATCATAAGGGGAAGATTCATAGGGCCTCAAAAGTTCCTCCAACCTACAGCATCGCAATAGCTTGCGTTTTTCAAGCACCTCCAACACCTTCTCCTCAGTAAAAGGGAAGGCCTCAGCTCCACAGGGAAATGAATAGTCACGAAGGATAAAAGAGGTCAACAACCATCCACTGGTATCATAGAGGAAGCACCGGAACTTGAAATCATCACAGTTAAGTAGCTTCAATATACTCTCGCGTCGTTGCCAGTTCTCATATGGTACTGCAAGACAAGAAGTGGGGAATCCTGAAAACAAGTGATCGAAAACTTGCTTTGTATCAGTCAGGATATTCATCCTTGCAACCATTACCATCTCAACATCATTCCTCTGAGAGGACAGCTCGTTGCAAAGATTTAAGAGGGATTGAAAACTATCTCCATAGAGGACAGGCGCATTGACACAGCAAACCAGCACATACTTTCTTCTAAAGGCGTACTCGTCAAGTACAACCCCTTCAGCGCCCTTCCGAGCGACTAGAGTCCGCTCACCACCTAAGCTCAACAAAGACACAACATCCATCCGAGCAGTAGATGCATCGTCAGCACAATTTCTTAGTCGTATTCCAGATAACAGTGGCCTTACTTTATCCTGTTGATCCCTCCACTTCTTGCCAATAAAATTGGGAGCCAAAGGGTAGCACATTGATTGACGCCAGGACATACCATATATTTTTTCAAACTCCCTCAATTCCTTTAGATTGCCTGCCAAGAGGATGGTCACTCTTCTCACCTCCCTCAAAATCTTGTCGTTTGAGTTATGCTTAGCAACCATCGTTTCAACAATTCTCAACACAAGATTCTTGTACTTATTCGAAGTAAGGACATGTAGCGCATCCTCGTTGGTAAAGTCATGGTTTTCCCACAAATGGTGAACCTGCGAGTCAACCATTGTTCCAACGAGTCTCGACGCATCATTCACCGTGCTCTTTGATTCTTCTAACTCGGGAGGATGACTCAACATCCAACTCAGCTTCTCAAGCATCTGAACAGCTAACTCAGGCGTCGGGCTCTTAAAAGTATTCTCCTCATCCTCCTTGATCTTCTTTCTAATTTCATCGCAACGCCGCAGAAACTCCAAACTTACCAAGGGTGTTGTCATCTGCGTCTTCGTCTTACAATGTAAAAATATGATTGGGTTGAGGATTATTGAATCACCAACTTATACAATATATACTATTACGCCAAAGCCTTTAACCTAACTATGCATGGAAAAGGATAACTTGCTACACAAGATTTCCTTTTACACCGAGGAAAGATGATTCTAGAATTCAACCGCCAATTAAACTCTACAGTAAAACCTCTATAAATCAATAATGTTGGGACCGAGATATTTTATTAATTATATCGATAAATTAATAATTTATTAATTTAAAGAGGTTTTACAAGTGACTTTTAAATTTCCAAGTCCAATATATTAGTTACAATGTAATATATTTTGTGTAGTTCTGTTGTAAATTTTATAGCTTAGTCATTAATTTGTCCCAAGGAACAGAAGAGCAGTGTGCACACCTTCCCATATGCACAAGACTTGATGTATGTAGTGCAACTTTTTGAGCAAAAAATGTAGGTTGTATTTGTTTGAACAAACCATTTCTCGATTTGAACAAATTAAGACAGCTGACAGACTTCCATCAAAGTGAAAACAACTGAGTCAAAGCCAGCAAATACATTGCAAACGTTACTCAATTTTTTCCATGACGTGTTCAATGTTGGATAATGTGAAGTACTACATCTATAGTTCTAACTCAACTCTCTGCTTGCAAATTAGACTTAGCATGGGGAAATCGAAGGCCGTGATCCCAGGTTAACAAAATATCAGTTTGATTAGAGTGTCACACAATTCACCAACAATGATATTCATGGATGTCAGGATAGGATAACCCTCTAAAACAGTTTCAGTTACCTTTGGGCTTATTGTTCTTTCAAGCACATGCTTAACTTTCTCTTCTGCTGACGTTAAAGCTGTCTTCCTAGGTCACTTTGGTTGACCTGATCCAGGAAGGTTTGCACTCCTAGGATGGAAACCAAGGGCATTAACAAACATCCTCTTGGCCGCGCCTGCATGCTCCTCTTGGTAGTTGCTCTTTGAAGCCTTAGTCTCATTGTCAATTTTCTCCAGGGGATTTTTCACTGCAGAAGTAGATGAGCTACTGTCACTATAACCACTTCTTTTCTTATTACGTTCCTCATCATTTAGAGTCTCTTCGTGGTTGGCAGGCTTCACTTTCTTTCCGAGAGCATGCTCAATCATACGTCGGGCAACCACGGGATTATGTTGTGGCCTCGGTTTCACCTCTGCACTTGAATCTTCACCGATAGAAAAAATTCGTTCACGAGCTGCTAAATAAGCTGCTTCCCTCTCCTCAAGAGAGAGCTCAACTTTGGGTTCTGGAATATGTTGTGGCCTCGGTTTCACCTCTGCACTTGTATCTTCACCAATAGAAAAAATTCGTTCACGAGCTGCTAAATAAGCTGCTTCCCTCTCCTCAAGAGAGAGCTCAACTTTCGGTTCTGGAGGACTAGGCCCTGCTCATCGAAAACATAAATGTTCTTTGAGAGACTACACGCTTTATGAATGAGAAAATCCAAATACAGTTTTGGTCAATCAAGCCTATGGTTTCCAAAATGTCTTTGACAGTTTGAATTAAAGAAGAAAAAGAAAGAAACTTTAACTTTTAAAAATTGGATTTAAGCCTTGCCATTAGGATTGAGCTAGAAAGTAGAATAAGGATAAAAACAATGTTATAACAAGTAATTTTTCTGTAAAAACTAGAGTAAAGTTGAAAACCGTGATAGTTAAGTAGCTATACCTAAGATACCAATAAAAGAAAATATAACTCCATAGAAGAACAAAATTTACCATGTTGCTAACTCTAAGCCATTTCTAATTTGATGGATATGTAGCAATACCTGGTGAATCTTCTTTCTTCTTTCCTAATACTTCCAAGGAAACAGTTGGACTTTCCTCTTCATCATACTCTCTGAGTACATCACTAACAAGGACGTCAGGTCTGTAATCACAATAACCGCAAACATCAAATATTAAAGCTTATACCTGGAATCCAAAACTTCGTAAACATTTTTATTTCAAGAAAGAAAAAGAAAAAGAAATCCTCGCCTATTAAGTCAGCAATTTCTTACTGATAGTAATGAGTGCTATAAAAGAAGCAACGCACACACACACACACACACACACACACTGCTGTAGGTTCAAAACAAATGTTAATGTGCTTATGTATCAAAGTAGAGTGGATGATTGCTAATTTATACTTGTCAATCTCATAGAATGTACATGATGACTCCAAAAAAACTAGCAACAATTTTGGGATCACAGCAGCCAAATGTTTACCAGGATATGCAAAACTAACCAAAAATTGAAGTAGATATGTACTTCTTTCAATCTAAAGATCAAATTTGCAGAAGTAAAAAAATATATACATGGTAAGCAAAAACATCATATGTTAAACTTAGCATACGTAAAGGACATTAGACGACGCTTGAGAATTAAACGTCTTTCATCTCCTCGACCAACTGATTCATGACCAAACCTGGCAGAAGAAACACTCTTAGATACTTACATAGGCATAAACAGAATCCAAAAGAGGTAAAAGAAGAATACCCAAATATATCAGCTAAACGATGCAAGAGATGGCGATTGTAAGAATTCATGGGTTCAAGCTCCAGTACATCCTCACTGCATATTGCATTATCAAACTCAATACAACTTCCTTCAAGGAGAGAGACAAATAATCAAGCCTAGGGCTTCATATCAAATAAGTAAAAGTTGAGACTGAACTCTAGAGACAAAAATGATACTAGTAAAGAAAATGGCAAAAGGAATGGAGGGACAATAGCTGGCAACAACCTCAGTCCTTGGCCATTACAATAAAAAAAGGAACTACAAATAACCATACAGTTCCACAAAAAGACGTATCTGCTTTGGTGTGATGTAAATGCCAGAGTCTGCCTCTAAATCAGAAAGTGTCCCATATTCACACTCTTTACACACAAAAAAAAAACAAAAAAAAAACACGGGTAGTCAAAGAGACTAGCTACCTCTCACTCTCAAGGATTTTCACCAGAGTTTCTTCCACGGAGAGAATAAGATGCTTGCAAGGAAGATTGTCTCTAACATCAGAAGCCAATTTCTCGACCTCACTTAATTCCACTTCGTCTGCATCATACTGTCCGAGTAGATCACTGACAAGGATGGAAGGACTGAAAAAAATACAATGACAGCAAAGATCTGATGTCAAGCTTATACCTGGAATCCAAAACTTCATTGAAGATCATCATTTCCAGAATGAAAAAAAAAATCCCCAGGTGAAATTTTTATCTTAAAGCACCTTGAGACTTCAGTACTTCCATTAATAAGAAATACATGCTAAGGTACCATCAAGCCCACAAATATGCTATAAAACAATGCACACAAATCTCATAAAAAGTAAAGGATGATACAACACTAGCAACAGTTATAGGATCACAACAACCAGTTCAGCCAGTTCCTTTTGTCAAAATATTTACCAGGAAGCTAACCCAATAACAAAAGTAGATATATGCTTCCTACAACCTTAAAGTTCAAATTCACAAGTACAAATTGACAAGAAAGGCAAAGCACATCATATGTTAAACTTAGCATACATTGAAGTCTCTGGACAACGCTCGAGAACTATATGTCTTTCATCTCCTTCACCAACTGATTCATGAGCAAACCTAGAAGAAAACACCCTTTTTTAAATATCACAATGACATAACAGAAGCCATAAAAAGGTAAAAGAAGAATACCCAAAAACTTCAGCTAAACGATGTAAAAGGAGGCGGTTGTAGGAATTCATTGGTTGAAGCTCCATTACTCCATCCACACTGCATATTCCATTTTCAAACTCAATGTAACTTCCTTCAAGGAATGATATATTACCAAGCCTAGGGCTTCCCATGTTTTGAGATAATTCAACAAAGAAGTAAAAGTTGGTATTGAACATTAGACATAAAACAGATACTCATTATAATTAGTATGGAAAAGGGGAAAGGGAACAAAGAAGCCAGCTGGGGCCTTCCTCTCCCTTAACGCCTTGGCCATACAAGAAAAGGAACAACAGGTAGACAACAAGCTTATCAAACTACCATACAGTTCCACAGAAAGATGTATCTACTGGGGGAAAAGCTTAAATAGAAATATTTACACTTTACAAAGACAAAAACGACAACATTGAACTCAAAAATTCACTGGTCAAATGAGACTAAAGCTACCTAGTATCGCACTCGAGAAATTTCACCAGCGCTTCTTCCACTGAGAGAACAAGATGCTTACAAGGAAGATTGTCTCTAACAAGAGAAGCCAATTCCTCGACCTGAAAAAAGGTGATATTATACTTGTTAACTTAGCATAAAACACAAATACAATTGAACATTTAATTGAGTGTTCTAGACAGATATCACAATACAATGACTAGATACTTTCCTGATGGAAATTCACTCTTACTTTAAGCATATAAAAAGAGTCAATTTCAGATTAGTTAGCCTGTGAAAAATTTACAAGATTAATACAAAAAAGTGCTTGTGGATACAAAAGGACATAACTCTGAAGCAACCACCATGCCATAACCAGTTTAAACGATCCCTTCATTACTAGAGTATCTAACAGCTCCAACTGCTTTCCCTTACTTACGACTCTATATCTATCTCTCTAGCAACATATGTAATTCATGACTGTATCCATATGTACCAACTTTTCTTCCAAGATCAACATACATTACCAAATTTTCAAGATGTTTATTTGTGCATAACCTGATATAAAACAACATGTAATTGAAGTATCTATTTCAATTCAGCCAGTAACTGAAGGCCATCAACCTTCAAATGACTAGATTAACTGGAGGGCTTTCACAAAAAGGGTTAGTTAAGTAGTTAACAAACATGGTAAAAACTTCTGAAACAAACAAAAAATATCGGAATTCTAATTGAACAGAAAACAATAAAGAACGAAAGCTATCAAGTGGAAATTGCTTACCATAGCGAAGTCGTCAAAACCCATGTCGCAGATTCGGGTGGTGGTGGTGGTGGTGGTGGTGGTGGTGGTGGTGGTGGTGGTTTTAGGATTAAGACTGGATTGTAACGGTTGAAGAAATTCTATTTGTTCCAACTTCCAACTTTTAACCTCCCCAGTGAGGCAAACACCTTTGCTTATTTATTTTCAAAAAAAAAAAAAAAAAAACACTTTTGCTTATTTAGTTATTTCCAATTTACCCCTTTGACTTTTTTCTTTTCATCTAAAATACCCCTCAACGATTGTAAAGGGTTAAAATGCGAAAAATTGAAAACTAAACTAAAACAGAATATAATTCAAACCAAAATGAAAACACGATTTTTGAATATAATTGTTTTATATACCCCAATTCAGTTTATAATGTTTTCATTCAACTTCAAGGTTGAAAACATCCAGAAACGAATGATAAGAAACTTGGGAGACGAGACCCAAGAGTCACACAAGAGGAGATTCGACTTAGCATAGTTTTCTAGAGAATGTGCTATTCTCAGAATGGTCCCAACCATGAGTTATTTTCCTGTAAACTTCGAATTCTCTGAATGGTCTCCATGCAGTTCACCGAGCATTCCGCTTCCTGATGCACCATCTGAATAACATGAAGGGCGTCCCCCTACCAACTTCACCTCTGGTTGGTTCAAGTCTCTCGCCAACACGGGCGCTTCTTCCAAGGCCAGATATTCAGCCAACAATGGGTCACTGACGTGTGGTATCCTATGTGCCACTGCTTTAATAAATTGGCTCGTCGGATCACAAGCGACCACTCCCACCCTAGTGTCTCCGTTCAGTATCCCAGCATCAAAATTAATCTGAATGCCTGGGTCTAACGGCTTTAGTGTCTGCGGCAACAATGAGATCGAAGTTTCTTCCCTCTAGTTCTGAGCTTTCCTGTAGTTCCGCAAATTCGCCACCATCCATGCTGCTATGACATTAGCCGTCATTTGGTCTGCTCAAAGATCCTCTTGTTCTCCTGGAACCATAATCCATCACACATCATAATTACTAGCGAACATAAATCATCATCCTCATCCTTTAGTAGGTGCCAGAACCATGCATATCCTCGCGACTGTGCTGCTCTTCGATCTTTGGCAGCATGGTCACGGTTCCCCAAGCTGGCCGAGCATATTCGCAGTCAAAGAACAGGTGAGACGCCGAGTCCTCCTCTTCCATGTAGAACAGACAAGCCAAGGTAACCTCCACTCTTCTCCGCCTCAAATTTGCCACGGTCGGGAAAGAGTCCTTACACAGACGTCATGCAAAGTGTAGTAATTAAATATAGTATGCGACAACTTTTTACCAAACACTTTTATTAGCCTTTTAAGTTGTTCAAACATCTAATTGTTGATTTTAAATATGCTTATTTAAAACAATAATGAAATATGCATTTAAAATTAACAAATAGTCATGTCCTTAGCTTATATGTCATTTTGTGTAAAACGGTTGTAAACTAACAACTAACTTAAACAGTCAACCTAGACAGTTGGTCAAACCAGCTAAATGAAAACAATCAACAACTACTCCATCCGTCCCAAACTAAACTGCACAATTTATTATTTGACATTATCTACTTTTAAGTTCGACAATATATTTGAATAAATATATTAGTATTAATACTATCATATGTGATATTACTAAATTAATCATAACATATCGTATTTAAATATCAAATTTTTATGTGCTGCTAATATATGTAATTAAAATTATTTACGATTAAATATCTGCCTTCAAGATCAAATGTTTTATTTTACAATTTAGTCCGTACTACCACTACCAAACACCAAATGTGTTCCATGATGATTGATGTGTTTGTGTGAATTGATGTGTTTAGCCTGAGGAGTAAAAGAAAACAAGGGAATTTGGATGGCAATTTGCGGTGTATCTTCATTATTCAGGGGAAGGCCTCCTCCTTCCTCATTCACTCCTCATCATCTCACCAAACAAATCCACAAACTCTCTCTGAATTTCGCCATGAACAATCTCAGCACGAACTCTTACACAGATAGCAGCAGCAAAAGAAAGCTGCCCATCTTGCTCTTCGATGTAATGGACACGATAGTTCGCGACCCGTTTTACCAGGATGTCCCTGCATTCTTCCGGTATCCTCTGATCACCCCTCTTCTTTTAAATCTATGATCTTTGGACACCCGGTTGTTCAGTTTCTTGATTCTGAACGTTTGTTTTTGTAATATGTTTGAGATTTTTCCATTCAGGATGTCGTTCAACGAACTGATTGAGAGTAAGCACCCGACTGCGTGGTGTGAGTTTGAAAGGGGTCTTATTGGCGAGGTACTTGGAAATGTTCTAATTGTGATTAAATGTATGCTTTTTTCAGTTATGTATGCCTGAATCTGAATGTACCTTGAGTTCTTCATTTTATCTTTCTTACAAAGTTCTGCCTAAATAAGCTTATAGTAGTTGATATGCTCAGTATTTTGCTCTCCGGGGACATCAAGGTTAGGTTAGTATTGAAACTGTATCTAGAGTTCCTCTTGCCGAAAAGGTTGTGTTGGTTTCTTTGATGAATGACCGTTTTGTGTAAGTAGATAGAATATCCTTCAGCTGCCAATATGCTAGCCATATTTCTTCTCACCAGTCCATGCACATGATAGTTCCTTGATAAATTTATGAAACTGAATAATGGAAAGGAACATAAGGAAATTGCTTTTAGCTGAGTTATTGAGGCTATCTGATAGCTGATTGTCGAAGTAATCTGTTCTTTAGGACCTTACTTAGGATTAGTGATTGTACCACAGACTAAGACATCAAAACTTCACAGTTCTTTAGTACTTAAGATTAAAAACATTACACAAGTACTATAGTACTAAAGAATTGTGAAGTAGATGCATTTACATTTATTATTGTGAGTAGAGGATTGCGATGTCTACATTGTTAATTCTTTCGTTAAAATTTGATCCATTTATGATATCTCCAAACTAATCTTTGATCACTATTATTTTTGTTGACCTAATAAAAAATCTATCCATACCCCTATAACATTTAAACTGAAGTTAGATATGCTGACTTCTGTACACGTACATAACTACTTTTGGATACCGCTAACAAAATTTCTGGGTCATTTCTGTAAAAAGCACATATCTGGTTTAATTCCTAGTACTAATCTTCCATGAATACAAGTTGGGTATGTAACTGACCACATGTACTTCGTGTTGTGCTTTCTTGAACATTGTTGCTACACTATTTAGTATTTACTATTGGCTCCTCTTTTTGTGTCAGTCGGAGCTGGCACAGAAATTTTTCAAAGATGAGAGGCATTGTGACTTGGAAGGTAACTAAGAACCATCCTGAAAATTAAGTAAATTAACAACTGCAGTGCAGGTCATAGATAATTCTGATTGGAGTTACCTTCCCATGACTTTGTAAAACCTTTTTACTTTGTCTTTACAAAACAAGTTCAGGTTGGGGAGATGTTGAGTTATTATTTTCAATAAAAGCCTAAAAAGATTCACGAGTTTAGACTGTTTAAGTTTTAGTTTCCTTGAATTCTGTTTGCTGATCAAGAAAATTTACACCAAACTGAAAGTCACTAAAGCTTTTGTGGGCTGAATTTTGTAAATTTACTGTAACAAAAGGATGAAAATATGTTTCTTAGCAGATAAGCAATTTCTGGTTTTAACTTGAATTTTAAATAAGAAAATTCAATGTGGATAGTGATGAGTTCCTTGATCTTTAGCCAGGTCTAGGCGTTTAGTTTAGTTTATATTCTTCTTTCCGGGGTTCTCATTTACCTTTAAACACATGGACTTTCTTCCTTTTCAGGCCTGAAAAGCTGTATGAAAAGAGGATATTCTTACATAGAAGGAGTAGAAGAAGTACTCAGTGCTTTGAAAAATGCTGGCTATGAAATGCATGCTTTCACAAATTATCCCGATTGGTATGTTTTAAGCTGTGAATATCTGAAAGCATGGCCAAATTCAATTAGTCACTAGTTTTTTGGTCATGGTAGGTATATGATGATTGAAGACAAACTAAAACTCTCCAATTACTTATCCTGGACATTCTGCTCGTGTATATTTGGTATTCCTTCTATCAGGATATTTCCTGTCTTTTCTTCCTCGTCGGTTTATTTTGCATTGTACTAACTTTGAAGAAAAGAAGAGTTTGCCTTGCTGCCAGTTTCATTTTGGAAAAGTGTAGACAATTGATCTTGATCCTCACTGGAAGCTTTTGGTGAAACTGTAGATTTGTTTAGTTTGACTCGTCATAGACTTTCTGCAGCTTAAATTTTGTAAAATGTTTTCTTTTTTTATTCCTTTTCTGTTTTGACTTGATGGGGGACTGCTGCAGGAAAAAGGAAACCTGAGTCCGATTTTTACTTAGAAGTTGTCAACTACCTTAAGGTGAATCCTGCTAGTTGCATCTTCATTGATGACAGGTATACTTCTATGTAGAAAGGGTTCATGATGAAGTTGGCATGTCTGATAGAGAAATTAATTGGGACTTCCGATTTGTGAAAAGTGAAAAAGTTGTTCTTCGGTCGATATTAACACTCTAGGAGATTTTACTTGCTGTGGTATCGACTATACCTAGTGATTCACCAAATTCCATAGATAATAAATAAATTGATCCGATAAGTAAATATATAGTATTTTCTTCTCAGTATATTTACAGTCTCTTCTTAATCATTTGATCTGTAAAATGGATTTCTGGTTTTGTCACATTTCTACCTTTTCTTCTCTGTGACTGATCTGTATAACTTTTTGTACCAGAAAGAGAAATGTTGAAGCGGCAATTGAAGCTGGTCTCACAGGCATATTGTTCAAGAATGCGGATATGCTGCGTAAAGATCTGTTGGTTTCTGGTATTGACATTTCAGAATATGAGCAAAGCAATGTTCATGATGCAGCTGAACTCAAGGATTAATTGCTCAACCTTTTTCCCACTTCATCTATTGCGGCGATCCTCCTTCCAAAGATTATGTACACAATTGTTTATGCAAAAAAAAAAAAAAAAAAACAAGATTATGAACACAATTGTTTAAGAATATAGGAAAAGCAGTGGTTGCTGTACTTTTTTGTTACGGTTTTTCTGGGCACTCGTTAACATGGATGAGATTCCATGGATTATTGTGCAGTTAATGTTGATAAGTGCAGAATTAATTATTACGAACATCTATACATTAATTGGGTGTGAATGCATTGAATTTACGTGGTAAATACATCTGTTTGTCTTAATTACGTGGTAAATATCTATCTTTCTCAATTACCGTATACTTACCATTGGATTCTATTTACGGATAATTATATCAACGATAATGATTATTTATCGTACACATATTTAAAATTTACAGTGTCAGGTAATAAATATATTCATACAATTTAGTGGTTATATTTTAGTTTTTATAAACCCACCAACTATAACTATAACAAAGTTGTATTTAGATAGCTTTATAAATTTTATAAATAATGTATATGAATTTTTTTCGAAATAATACATGTAATAAACATATTAAATATTAATTAAACAATAATGAATTCAAACATTTAAAATATTGTTATCTTGGAAATTTTATCGAATGATATATTATTTTAATACCATAAACACAATTTATTTTTTGAATTCAAATATATTGTGATTTCAAATGGAATAATATCAAGTAAAGATAATTAATATGTTTATTAGACACGGATTTGTTTTCCAGATATATGTGTACCATGAATAATCATCGTCAGAAGAAACCAAGTAGATGGTAAATATAAAGTAATTAAGACAAATAGATGTATTTACCACGTAAATTCAATGCATTCACAGCCAATTAATGTATAAATGTTCGTAATAATTAATTCTGCAATTATCAACATTAACTACACAATAATCCATGTAATCTCATCAATGTTAACGATAAATTTTTGTTATTTGATCATTTTCCCAGTATGAAAGTCCTGGGACAAAGATGAATGTGGAATTTTTTTTAAACAATATAAATTTTACAAGGGCATCATTTTGATGTTCTCCTTCTAGAGAGAATTTTAAGGCGCTCTTTTTTGCTTGGTTAAAACTTAAAACTAACTTCTTCTGAATTGATTTATATGCCGGTTAATCTTTTTTGGTTGTGTTAGAAATTTTGTGCGTGTTTTTACTGATTTCTTACCTAATAAAAGATTTTTGGCGACCAAAATGACCGAATATAAATATTTATTTATTGAAAATGGACATTATTCTTGAGTATTGACCACAATTTTGAGCAGCATGGCCATTTGAATGGTAAGCACTGAGCAGCAGTATTGACCAAGAATGCTAAACGGTATTGGTCGTTGGAAGTAAGAGTGGAAGAAAACCAGCCGGAAAGCCAACTTTTGAAAAAGAGGAGGAGATACCAAGGAAAGGATCAATCCCCATTCAACCAAATTAAACCAACCCACCGCGCAGCGCCGCCCAGTCAATCACCGTCGTCGTCCCGCCGCACGCCCGTGCCCATTGCCGTTGGCCCTTCGGCTCTTCCCCACCCCGGCGCCCCGGACTCGGAGAGTGGAGACTCAGACTTGCAGCCAATGAGATAGTAAATTGTGTCAAAATTCAATCCTAGTTCATGATTTGCAGCCTCGAATCTCAATATCATTCCTAAAAAAACCCAGAAGCGGAATCGGATTGGGATTGAGATGGCTTCTCTGGTGGGTTCAAGTTTGTTGCCACTCACTTTGGCCAGGACATGGGATTCCAAGTCTTTAGTATTCTATGATGCAAAGCCATTGAATTTAAGTTACCTGGGAACAAAAAGAAGGATGATTTGTGGTTGCATGGCCCCAACTAAAGACTTGAGGCCAACTGGAAACAGCCAATTCAATGTACAGTTTTCTTTCTTTCTACATTAGTTTATTTTGTTATTTGGTGCTCTTGAAATGTATTCATTCTTAGTCCATTTATGTTCCTGCAATTTCCTTCTCATTATTCATACTTAACACATTTTGAGAATAAGTTAAATTTTGTTTCTTGGTACAATTGTTAGGTTGATGCTAGTGGACTAATGTTCTTAGTTTTATGCATATTCTATTAGTTGACCTGATTGTTTGTTGTGATTGGTAGGATTCAATAAAAGCTGGCAATTTTGGTAACCTGGCAGAACCCGATGATTCTGAAGTGCTTATTGAGTGTAGAGATGTGTACAAGTCATTCGGGAAGAAGCACATCTTAAGAGGTGTTAGCTTTAAGGTCAATTTGATCTTCTTTATTTTCCCCTGATATATGCCTACTGTAAAGATTGTTAATCGTTTCCTTGTCCCAGTTTATGCTTTTGAAATCGAAATTTTCGTCTGCACTGCTAAGCTCCCAGGGGTTTGAGAGTATTTCTGTATTACATGCAAAGATGAGTGAAATATTTGCAAATGGGACTATAACCAGTTTTGGGGCCATTAATGATTTGCAGCTACTTCCTAGGTTATGTTATGCATATGATGGTTTTTTAGCTGTGATGAATTGGGAATCCATGATGGTTTTTTTAGTTGTGATGAATTGGGCATCTCTAATTTTAGACGTATATTTGCAACTAGTCAAGAAACTGAATCGGAAAGATTGGATCATATTGGCCACTACGAAAGGCTATAATGAAACATTTAGTTTGGCTTGTGAGATTTATGTATCCAGCCATCGAGCATCTTTATGCATATTTTTGTCATCGCAAAGGGGCTACTTCTTAAGCATCAATAGCTGGATCTAGTCTTATTCTTCTGTAGTTTTTGGTTCCTGACGATTTATTATGTTCACATGTGTAGATTAGACATGGAGAGGCTGTTGGAATTATAGGGCCTTCTGGTACTGGGAAGTCAACTATTCTGAAGATTATGGCTGGACTGCTTGCTCCTGACAAGGTTTTATTTTATTTGTTACTTCTGCCTGCTGCCTGGCTTTATATGTTATGTAATTCCAAACATTCGTGCAATATCTGAATCTGTTTTCTTAACGATTCTTAAATATATGGGGGCTTTTGTGTAGGGGGAGGTTCTAATACGTGGCAAAGTACGGCATGGATTAATCAGTGATGAGGAAATATCTGGAGTACGGATTGGCTTAGTAAGTAGCTCCGATTCCATAATATGAGATTTTTGGAGTCCCCTATGGATTATATGTACAAATTTTATAATCTTTTTTCTCTGTATATGATAGGTGTTCCAGAGTGCTGCACTTTTTGATTCGTTAACTGTCCGTGAAAATGTTGGTTTCCTACTGTAAGTCTTGCATTAAATGATTAAACAGTTTAAGTTCACTTCTCCTCATAACTTATTATGTCTCAGTTCATGGCTATTGCAAAAAGTTATCAATTGCCTAATGCTTGATCCCTCATCCTTTTCTTTCTCAAATCAACAGATATGAGAATTCGACTATGCCTCCCGATCAAATTTCAGAGCTTGTTACTGCAACTTTGGCTGCAGTTGGTTTAAAGGTATGTGGAAGAGATAATCTATGAAAAGATTGATCTGAGTCATCTGACTTCAGTTAGAATCAACACAACACTCTAACCTATTTATTTGTCCATTACTATTATTTTTTACTCCATTTTTAAAATCTTGCATATAGAAAAAAGTTTAGTATGTTCATATTTGCTCGATGTGATCAGATATTAGTTTGCCATACATTTTATAATTCATATAATTGTTGGAGTGTTTTGCTGGTATTTGTTTGTTTCTGTCTTTCAGAGGCCATATTTTGGTGTCGCGTACGTGATGCACATGTTATCATTTCAGTTGACTGGGTGATAAATATAGAACCATCGTCTGTGGTGCTGCTTTTATATCTTGAACAGGTTGCCTATATATTGTGGCATAAATGGTTTCATGTTGCTGGTTATATCAGGAACTTTCCTGCTTGTGATGCTTGAATGTTATGTTTGCGTGGGAATGTATAAACGATTAAAAAAATGAAAGCTATGTTGTCTGTTGTAGTTATTGTCAATTTATTTAACGTTTTAATTTTTCTGCAGGGAGTTGAGGAACGACTACCATCAGAATTATCTGGTGGGATGAAGAAAAGGGTGGCCTTGGCCCGTTCTATAATTTTTGATACTACAAAGGCTGTAGTGGAACCAGAGGTACATAAAATATTTCTAAACCTGATTCTGGTTCTGATCTAGAAAATCCTGATTCTGTTGTCTCAGTTCCTCCTCATGTCAGACTTTGGTTGAGTAGGTGTTGAACTGAAGGCAGAAAGGCAGAAGGCCTCACTGTTTTTGACAATATATTATAGGAGATCAATATGTAGACTGACAGCTATGTCACTTGATTAACTTTTGGTTCTGTCACTTTGATAGGGCCCAAACTATTCTTATTATGATCCCAAATTATTTCAATCTATTTTAGTAGCCTTTCATAAAGCTGTGTATGGTTTAAACGTGTGTTCATCTTGTAATTAGGATGGCTGCCTGGGTTTTGTTATTTGTTTGAAATTTATTTACAGGTATGGAAGCTCTTTCTCATTTGCAGGTACTCTTGTATGATGAGCCTACTGCTGGACTTGACCCAATCGCATCAACGGTAGTTGAAGATCTCATCCGCTCAGTTCATACGAAAAGCGAGGTTGATATTAAACAGCCTGGACAGATTACTTCTTATGCGGTCGTCACCCATCAACACAGTACAATCAAAAGAGCCGTTGACAGGTACTTGGATTTTCTTTTGCTATTCAATTGTCTTGGCTATGCTATTTCCTTGGCCTAAAATCTGAGTGAACTACAGGCTGTTATTTCTGTATGATGGAAAGGTGGTCTGGCAAGGAATGACTCATGAGTTCTCCTCATCGACAAACCCCATTGTGCGTCAGGTAAATGTCACTTCTGCTGTTTTGAGGGTGTGGCTATCTCGCTCATGTCTTCCTGATTTTCATCTTTTGATAATGTTCCTATATGATATACACATGTGCACAACACAGCTCTTGGTATCTGCATTACTGGAGAGTTGCGGCTTCTTTCATGTCTCCGTTGTGGAATTTTTTTACGTATTTTTCCTATTTGTCTAGTTTGCATCAGGGAGCTTGGATGGACCAATCAAGTATTAGCCGAAAAAAAGTTTCCAATTACAAGACAATGCACGATTTCTCAAATAAAAATAAGACTTTACCGGGGAGAAAATTTGGACATAGACCCTTTGAATTGAAGAGATGCATAATCAGCAACATTCAGCAAGATGGATCAAAATGAAAATCTTTTGTGATGTTGTTGAGTTGGTGTGCAATAGGCACCTTTTGTAACAAGAATTGTTCTAGAATCTGGAGCTTGCATATTTGTAAGGGGCTTTGAACTTAAGGGTAGCTAAACTCCAGATTTGCTCTGATTGAATGTTTGTACTCTCTCTGGACCAGCTAGATCTGCACAGGAGACTTTTTTCAGTCAATTATGATAAATTTTGACTGCATTTTTGAATACATATTCTAGAACATGTATTTTTTGATAAAAATATTATCGTATTTAATATTGTTAGAATCTTAATAACATGTAGTTTATTACTATCAAATTTTTATATCTTGATAATATACGTAATTAAAGATATTAGCAGTCAAACACGTGTCTAGAAGACCGTGAAAAGTTTCTTGTGCGCATCTACCTGGTACGGAGGGAGTAAAATTTTTCAACCGATGAAATGACAAAATTTCAAAATAGTTGATTAAAACGAAGATTGAAAAGCCAAAACATGCATGATGATGTTTGAAAGATTGGTTACTAACTGATGCAAAATATGATAGGATAATATCAACTTGTGAAAAATAACAATCTAAAAGAAAACTCGTTTGAGCAAGTTAAGTACAATTAGATGAATAAATATAAAATTAGAGAATAATATCTATACGGATGAACCGGATACAGCACAAATACGGCACACAATAAAATTTCGCCACGTAAAATTTTACTGCAATAATTTAGTTAAATAATTAACCCCTTTCTTCTTCATTACAAATAACGGCAGAATAACCATCACAAATTTTCCTTTTTTCTCCAAATTCTATCACCATGCCATTCCTTTTTACATATTCCACCATTCTGGTTTTGCCCGCTTCTTGAGATTATTATATATATAGGTACAAAAATTTCTGTAAGAATGAATATTATTGTTGACATTTGTCCGGCAAGATTTATGGGCGACTATTCCGATTCAATGATTTCAGATGACGGAATCTTTGGTATTTCAATGACGGAGAATAGAATTTGAATCAATTCATTCAGTTGTACTTTCAAATTGCAGTAAAAATGGTTATGCTAAAATTCAGAAGAAGAAGAACGACCATGGTTTATAGAGGAAGGATGGTGTGTGACTGCGTGTGAAAGAAATCATTTATCTAATTAAATTAATGCTGAAAAATCTTACGCGGCAAGATTTTATTGGGTGCCGTATTTAGGCTGTATCCGGTTCACCCGTATAGATATTATTCTCATAAAATTACGATTATAGAGAAAAAAATGAAAGAAAATAAAAGTTGACGGCTGTGGGATTTGAACCCACGCCCTTTCGGACCAGAGCCTAAATCTGGCGCCTTAGACCACTCGGCCAAACCGTCTTCGTTGGAACCAAACCTAAATAACTTAATGAAGTCTAGTTATTTAAATAGAGATTAGTTTCAGGACTCATCAAATGTTATGATATTTTATATTTAATATTTAATAAATATTTTAAACCTGCCAGCCTAAATGTTATGATGTTTTATATTTATGTATTTGATGTTCATTGATAATTCTTAACGTTTATTTTTTTTACTATAGATTATGTTTGGTAAAAATGCTTTGATTAAGTGGAAATATAACATCATGTTCAATGAAAGTGCTATTATAACCCTCAGCCGCCCAATTTTATGTAAACTATAATTCTAAATGTGTTGATAGATCTAATCTTGACATACACATGTGTTGATAGACGAACATGACTTTTAAATTTGAACTGAATTTCACATATCACCAGGATAAGAAGGTCTCTTGTAAGATCCCCTTGCGGTAAGGGCAGACCACATTCTACAAGATTGAGGTTTACTATACATAATTATTTTAATTATTTGGGCCATAAAACATAAAAGATCAAGGAATAAAGTGAAATGATATTGCCCAAAATCAAAAAGATCAAAGCAAATAAAAACATCAGGCCTAAAACATAAAAGATCAAACTAAATAAAAAATCAAACAAAAAAAAAGATCAAACTCAAGTATAAAAACATCAAGTTCAAACAAAAATAACTTAAATAATTAAAATAATTGTTTAATAACTCCAATCTTGTAAAAAATGGTCTGCTTTTGGGTTATCCTTACCATAAGGTGCCATTATTTGAAACTTTCTCCACCGGGATCCATAGGTTAGAAACTCATCAGAAGTATAATGTGAGGTTGTAATTGCACTTATCAAAAGGTTGGGGTACATTTGCACTTAACCAAAAACTGAGGGATATATGAGCACTTTGCTCTTAATGTTATGTATTTATTTGTTAAATTTCACCTTATTTTTAATGATTATAAATTGATGTTGGCCCCGTTTGGTGACAAGAGTTTTGAGTAGCGTTTAGATTTTTGGGTTAAATATGAACAGTTGACTGGTCAATCAACTCTTCTTAGTGTTTGGTGAATAGCTTTTTCTGATTAGTTGTTTTGGTGAAACCTGTCGTTTCTGAAACGCTATAAAGAGCAGCGTTTACAAAGAATTAATTAAAACAATATTACAAAATATCTTTTTTATCCTTATTCTTACAAAATTTCCTTTTTTAAGAAATCAAATTACTAAACCAAATTTTAATCATTTTTTTAAAGATAACCACCGTTGGTGGGGGGAGTTATATTGGCTTCCCCATGCCTTTTAAATGACCAAAAAGAAAAAAGATTTACAAAGTTGCATACAGGTAAGGCCTATAGCACAATGCAGCTAAATAGAGGCCTACTCTAAGGCATCTATGGTGTAGTATTACTACACAAGGCACAAGTAGGTGCCTTCAAAAAGAAAGATAGAAGCAAAGCTTCTCCTTCTATACAACAAAAAATGTAACTCTTTCTATGATGACAGAAGGAAGTACAGATACAAATCTTCCAAAGCTGCCAGACTCATCACCAAATATATTCCCAAGTGAAACACCCTGATTACTGAAACTCCTACTCAGACTGATGAAATTCCTCCTACTGGTGTCAAGACTATTCCCACTGGAATCACTCCAACTAACCAAATTTTAATCATGTTAGCGTGCGTACAAATTCATATAATATTAATCAAATTTTAATAGTATATGCGTGCGTACACATTTTGTGTACGTATATATTTATTCTAAAATATTTTTTTTAATTTATATTTTAAGTATCTCATATCTTAATATTAAAATGTCCAGCCAAACATATATTACTATGAAATGTTAATCATTTTAATTTTTTTTAGAAAATGGGTATATAAATAAAGAATAAAATAACAAATAGCATAAAAATAAATAAATATAGGTAATAAAAATACCTTTGGATACTTCAAAACAAATAATACACTCCATAAAAGAAATTAATAATAAATTATATTAATGTCTATTTCGGTCTTTTAACGTAACAAAACAGCTATCAGCTAATTGTCATTTGCCAAACACTGAAATACAAACAGCTAATCAAACCGCTAGTCAATACAGCTAATAGAATCAGCTAACAGCTAACAGCTAATAAAATCCGGTAACAGCTAACAGCTAAACGCTGATAGCCAAACGAGGCCGTTGTCTTTCTTAATATTATTTTCGGGTAAAAAGTGTATTTTTGATGATATTTATGGAATAATAGCCTATAGTTTAACCTTCAGCCTACCTCATATGAGAGTTTGGCCCCGTTTGGTAATGAGGGGTTTAAAGAGCCTTTAGCTTTTTCATCTAAAAATAGATAGTTGACTGGTCAATCATATTGTGTTTGCTGAGTAGCTTTTTCTACGTAGATGTTTTGGTGAAACCTCTAGTTTCTGAAACACAGCGTTTACAAAAACTTAATCAAAAAAATATTACAAAATATATTTTTTATCCCTATTTCTCAAAAATTTCCTTTTTCTTTAGTTTATCAATTCATCAAAACCTTAATATCATCGCGAGGTTTTGTATATGTACGCAATTGTACCAAATATTATTATTTGAGTTGGTCTCTTGGGTGACGGTCACTATATAGTGACCAGATTAAATTGCAAATAGGATATAAGTTAAAAAAACGCGGAGGGACCAATTTGCAATTTCAGAAATTTTAAAAAATCACGCGCTACAATGTCAAGCCACGCGCTACAGTATCGAGTCGCTACAGTACCGATTTGCTACAGTGTCGAGTTGCTACAGTACAACATAAAACATGAACACTTTAACTTAAAACATGAACATTTTAACTTGAAACATAAAACATGAACATTTTAACGTGAAACATGAACATTTCTTGAAACATAAAACATGGACAGTTTAACTTAAAACATGAATATTTTTGAAACATGAACATTTTGACTTAAAACATGAACATGGACGTTTTAACGTGAAACATGAACACTTTAACTTGAAACATGAACATTTTAACTTGAAACATAAAACATAAATATTTTAACTTAAAACATAAAACATTGACGTTTTAACGTGAAATATGAACACTTTAACTTGAAACATAAACATTTTAACTTGAAACATAAAACATGAACAATTTAACTTAAAACATGAATATTTTTTGAAACATGAACATTTCAACTTGAAATATAAAACATAAATATTTTAACTTAAAACATAAAACATGGACGTTTTAACGTGAAACATGAACATTTTAACTTGAAACATGAACATTTTAACTTGAAACATAAAACATGGACGTTTTAACGTGAAAGATGAACATTTTAACTTCAAACATAAAACATGGACGTTTTAACGTGAAAGATTAACATTTTAACTTGAAACATAAAACATGAACATTTTAACTTGAAACATTGAAGTACACTGTTGCAACACTGTAGCAAAACACTGTGCACTCGCGGAAACACTGTAGCGCGTGATTTTTTAATTTTTAAAAATTGCAAATCGGTCCCTCCTTGATTTTCTTTATTGCACTATTTATAATTTACTTCTATGTTTGCAGTAAAGACCTGGTCACTATATAGTGACGGTCACTCCCAAGACTTTATAGGAGTTGAGTTGGTCTCTTGGGTGACCGTCACTATACAGTGACCAGATTAAATTGCAAATAGGATATAAGTTAAAAAAACACGGAGGGACCAATTTGCAATTGCAGAAAATTTTTAAAAACCACGCGCTACAGTGTCAAACCACGCGTTACAGTACCGAGCCGCTAATTGTGTCATTTAACACAATAAAACAGCTATCAGCTAACAGCTATCAGCTAATTGTGTCATTTAGCTATCAGCTAATTGTGTCATTTACAAACCGCTAGCCAAAACAACTAATTAAATACACTAACATCTAATAAAATCAGCTAACCGCTAACAGCTGATCTCCAAACGAGTCTTTTGGGTTAAAAATGTCTAACAACAATTAGACTAGGTAGAACTAATATCAAATCTAGCCAGATATATATAAGGATAATCAAATTAAATCCTAATAAGATTAAGGTCCTGTTCTCTAGAGATTATTTGAATATTTTTAGTTCAGATAAATTTTTTTAGTTCAGATAAATTTTTTTAGTTCAGATAAAGTTTTTTTAGTTCAGATAAATTTTTTTAGTTCAGATAAATGTTTTTTAGTTCAGATAAGTTCAGATAATTTTTTTTTAGTTCAGATAAACTTTTTTTAGTTCAGATAAATATTTTTTAGTTCAGATAATTTTTTTTCAGTTCAGATAATTTTTTTTCAGTTCAGTTCAGTAAAGATTTTTAGCTTTCATATAAGTTAAGTTCAGTTAATTTATTTGTATTTTAGTTCAGTTCAGTTTAAATCAGTTCAATCTTTTGAGCTTAATTGTTCATATCAGTTCTGTTCAATTCCATTCAGTTTACTTCAGTTTCAATGTGATTTGATGAAATTTAGATTAATTTAGTCATACCGATTCTTTTTTTTCAATACAGTAAGTTCAGTTCAGTTCAGTTTAGCTCAACAACAATACAATTTGGTGCAATTAATTAATGTTAATTTATTCATACCGTTTATTTTCATCACACTTATTTATTTTCAATTCAGTTCAGTTCAGTTATCTATACGCTTCAGCTCAACTCAAATCAATATGTTTAGCTAGCAAACATGATCATATTTTTTAACATTAAGCCCCTGTGTGGCAGAACTTTTATATATCAGTTCAGTTCAATTCAATCCAGTTCAGTTCAGTAAATTGAAGTGAAAAGTAATTTCATGTTAATTCAGTCATGTTGATTCTTTTTTCAGTACATTAATTTTCACTTCATTTCAATTCAATCCAATTCAGTTCAGTTGAACAAGAAATAAACTCTATCAAACTCTAAGTTATACTCAAATTATTAAATTTCAAATGTTTTGAAAATGTCATATTTATTTCATTTCAGTTCAGTTGATCTATATTTTCCAATTCAACTTTGTTCTACATATTTTCATATTAAATGTATCATGCTAAGATTAATAAATTTCAAATATATTGAAATTGATCATATTATTTTTAATTCAATTCAGTTCAGTTTATCTACATCAGTGCAACTCAGTTCAGTATATTTTATATTAAATGTATTATGTTATATTTAGATTAATGAATTTCAAATATATTGGAAATGATTATATATTTTTTAATTAGTTTCAATTTAGTTCAATCCAAATTATCTAAATATTTCAATTCAGCTCAGTTTTTAAGTTCAAATAAGTTCAGCTAAATTTTTGAAGTACAAATGAGTTCAGTTCAGATGAGTTCAGATAAAGTTTTTTAAGTTCAGATGAGTTCAGATAAAGTTTTTTAAGTTCAGAGCAAGTCCAAGAGATACTACATTTTGTAGATTTTGGAGGAAATATGGAGATTTTACCTCATTATTGAGCTCCAAGATATACTACATGTGCTACTACAAGATGTAGATTTGGGGTAGTAAGAGAAACTCATCCTCCATATGTGTAGTAAGAGAAAAAAAATTTAGAGGATTGAAAATTTAATGCCTACACATTGATCAATGCATTCTTTCCTTTTTTAAACCCAAATTTCACTCTCTCTCCTCTCATCTTCAATGCAAAACATCAAAAGTCCCAAAACAATGTATTGTTTAAAACTAAAAAGGTAAAAAATAAAATTAAAAATGTTACTAATATTAATGATAATCAATGCAAGTGCTACAAAATGTAGTAACTCTTGGAAATGACCAAAAATTTCATACTACATTTCAGCATTTCGGCCCTGTTTACCAGAGCTTATCTGTAGATCAGTTCAGTTCAGTTCAGTTCAATTCAGTTCAGTTCAATTCAGTTCAGTTCAGTTCAGTTCAGTGAAAATGTAATTGATGAAATTCAGGTTAATTCAGTTATGCTGATTCCATTTTTCAATACATCATTTTACTTCAGTTCAGTTCAGTTCAATTCAGTTCAGTTCAGTTCAGTTCAGTTCAATTCAGTTCAGTTCAGTACATGGTGGAAATAAGCTCTAGCAAACAGGGCCGAAGGACTTGCTCTCTAAATATTTCAATTCAGTTCAGTTCATACTACATCTTGGAGATTTTTATGTAGTATCTGTTGGACTTGCTCTCAGATAAACTTTTTTTAGTTCAGATAAAGTTTTTTAAGTTCAGATAAAGTTTTTTAAGTTCAGATAAACTTTTTTTAGTTCAAATAAACTTTTTTAAGTTCAGATGAGTTCAGATAAGTTCAAATACCGTGAAAAGAACAGGACCTAAGATTAATTATCTTATGAAAGTCTCGAACATTTAACAAAATTTAATAATATTAGTAATATATTGGAATTTCATATACAGGCTTCTAAAGCTGATATATATTTTTACAAATGGAAACTATTGGATGATCTTATCTTTTATCCAGTAACCTGAAAAATCCCGTTGATTATGATTCACTTTCATAATTGGGGTAAAAATATCGAGTAATTTTCCTTATCAATATAAAGCCAACAAATCATGTACAAAAATAGGAAAAAATATATGATATCTGAAATAAGATTAAATCATTAATGTGTGTTATAAAGGTTTTAGTTATATGTTAATCAATTTTGATTGTGTATTTAACATTGTTAATTATTTGAACAACAACAATGTAACAAACAAAATAACAATCCTGGATATCCTGGTACCAAACAGATAATAAATCATCTAGACCGATTCTTGGCATATCCAAATAAACACTCTTTTTGACGAGATTTGATGAACTGACACAAAGGGTTGATGAGGTAATATGTTTGATGAACTACACCAAGGTTTGATGAGGTGGCGTAGAGATTTGATGAGGTGATAGTGAGATATGATGAGGTGACTGCAATGAAATTTTGTTTATTTGGTCTTGCCTCATGGATGAACCTGCCTCACAGGAGAATTACTCAATGATCTATAACAGTATAATATAATTAATTTTGAAGACAAATTCAGTTAATTTTATTTAAAGGATAAGTCTTGGAAGTGACCGTCACTATATAGTGACCAAGGACCAAAGTGTAAATAGAAAAATGAGAATCAAATCTCGCGGGTTGACCCAATCTATATGGAAACCCGGAAAGTATTTACACGCGCTATAAATATGACATTCCCAATTCTAAAATTTCCTAATCGCTCTCACTTCCCATTCTGAAACCTCCCCAATTGCAGCGGCGATCCCAAAGCTCGAGCCTGTCGATGACGATTTCGAGGACGATCGCCGGACCACCGCACCAAAATCGATCGGATATTCTGACAGCTGCGTGATGGAGACCTTCGTCAATTCACTCCGGCGGCCTTCATCAATCGCTCCCACCCAATTCTGAAACATCCCCAATTGCAGCGCCATTCCCAAAGCTCGAGCCCTAGATGACGATTCCGGGGACGATCGCCGCACCAAAATCGATCGGATATTCTCCATCGAGATTGCCGCGTGACGTCGGTCTTAGTCAATTAACTCTGGTGGCCTCGATCGCTCTGCTCCTCCATATTAATGGCGGCGAGCATATTCTCGAATATGATAGCATCACACGGAGCGTAAATCTGGTTTTGGCGATTCAGCCGGTCATTCATCCCCGCAGGGAACTACTCATGCCTCTCCTGCCAATATACTGCAGTCCGCAGAGCCGCTATAGAGTGTTGCAGGTATTACTCCTCCTTGCTAGCTATGTTGTTTTTCTATATTATGAGTCCATGTTGTTCTAATACTGATGAAAATATAAAATCCTGTATGTTTGTAGTTTCAGTTGTGTTTTAGAGTACTGTGGATGTTACAAATTAATTTCTCTAGGTTTTAGACTCTAGCTTCCACCTTTTAGTTATTATCATGTTTTTGAACAAAGCATGAATGTTTCATGCTAAAATCTACAGGTTTTAAACTTTTGCTACTGCCTCTTTGTTTATGTTTTGAGCAATTCAGGACTGTTTTAACATAAACATGCAGATTTTAAACTAAACTAGGCCGGAATGTTTTAACATAAAACGTGCATGTTTTAAACTAGGCCTATTGCACCTTTTACTTGCTCTAGGTTAAAATGTTCATGTTTCAAGTTAAAGTGTTCATGTTTCACGTTAAAACGTCCATGTTCATGTTTCAAGTTAAAGTGTTCATGTTTCACGTTAAAACGTCCATGTTCATGTTTTAAGTCAAAATGTTCATGTTTCAAAAATATTCATGTTTTAAGTTAAACTGTCCATGTTTTATGTTTCAAAAATATTCATGTTTTAAGTTAAACTGTCCATGTTTTATGTTTTAAGAAATTTTCATGTTTCACGTTAAAATGTTCATATTTTATGTTTCAAGTTAAAATGTTCATGTTTTAAGTTAAAGTGTTCATGTTTTAAGTTAAAGTGTTCATGTTTTGTGTAGATGGTGGTTGGTGAGAGTCCTGGAGAAGAGAGAGAAAAGGGATTAGGTGGGAGAAGAGAGAAAAGGATAGGTAGGAAAAGGAAAGAAAATGGGGCTCGTGGACTCTGTAAAAGGACAAAAATAGATCAAATATGCAGGAAAGCATCATTTCACAATTTGTATCCACGCGCTGCGCGTGATTTTGGCAATTTCTCTGAAATTGCAATTAAGGACCTCCGTGTCATTTAATTATAAATGAGTCTGGTCACTATATAGTGACGGTCACTCAGGAGACGGACTCTTATTTAAAATATAGATTATTATTAAATACTTCTTTTGTCCCGACCAAATCGTCATTTTTGACTTTTCAAAGTCAAGACAACTTTAACCATCTATATGTTAGATTATTACCTCAAAAAAAATGTTAGATTATTATCACATTACATGTTATTAGATTTATAATAATTTACACATTTAAATAAAAATATTAACGGACAAAGGCCCTGTTTACCAGAGCTTATCCGTAGATCAGTTCAGTTCAGTTCAGTTCAGATCAGTTCAGTTCAGTTCAGTTCAGTTCAGTTCAGTGAAAATGCAATTTGATGAAATTCAGGTTAATTCAGTCATGCTGATTCCATTTTTCAATACATCAATTTTCAATTCAGTTCAGTTCAGTTCAATTCAATTCAGTTCAGTACATCAAGAAATAAGCTCTAGTAAACAGGGCCAAATTTGTCTTAGTTTGACTTTGAAAAATCAAAATAAAAGTGGAATTAAATAGATGCAATGAATTATTATAAAATTACGAATCCACCATGAAGAGAAAATTACGTCACACAAGATCCACGCCATATTTGAATAAATGACAAAATATTCGAACATAAATAGATTTTAAAAAGTCAAAACCATCTACAATGCGGCGGAGTACTATGAGCATTGACTATTTATGGTGTGACCAGTTCCCATTTAGTACTGGAATATCACTCCATATCCAATTACACCACTAGTAATAAATTTCATCTCTATAAAATTTCAATTTCATCGTTTTCTCTGTGACTATCGATTACAGCGATCTTCTCTTTTCTGGACTGTTATTAAATTTAGTTTTTCTTCTGTTTCTGAAAATTCTGATTCTGAAGAGAGAAGAGTTTGTCGTTGTTGAGCCATTGCTGTTGAGATCATCTCGGAACAATGGCGTCGAACGTGTCGGCGGCGCACGCTTGTCTGGCGCCGATGAAGGCAACGTCAAACGGGTTTTTCCAGGGGGATAATCCGTTGGATTTTGCTCTGCCGCTCGCCATTCTGCAGATTGTCTTGGTTATCGTCGTCACCAGAAGTCTTGCTTATGTGCTGAAACCCCTGCGCCAGCCACGAGTGATCGCTGAGATTCTGGTAATTAATAAATCTGTTAACTTCCTCATGAGTTATGATCATTTTACTCTCTGTGTGTGTGTGCGTGCGTTTTTTTTATGGATTAATTTATGGGTTTTTGAATAATGATCAGGGTGGAGTTTTGCTCGGGCCATCAGCTCTGGGAAGAAGCGCAAGCTATATGAAGGCGGTTTTCCCACCAAAGAGCATCACTGTGCTCGATACACTGGCGAATATTGGTCTGCTACTGTTTCTTTTCCTGGTGGGGTTGGAGCTCAACTTCAAATCCCTGCTTAAGACGGGGAAGAAGGCGCTTGGAATCGCCGTCGCCGGAATAAGCCTCCCTTTCGCGTTAGGAGTCGGTGTATCGTACATTCTTCGTGAAACCATCGCAAAAGGTGCCCGTGAGACGCCGTTTCTCATCTTCATGGGGGTGGCCCTTTCCATCACCGCTTTCCCGGTGCTGGCCCGGATTCTGGCCGAGCTGAAGCTGCTCACCACCGACGTTGGGAAGCTAGCCATGTCTGCAGCTGCGGTGAACGATGTTGCTGCCTGGATTCTGCTTGCTCTTGCCATTGCCTTGTCTGGACACAACATTGCTGCTACTGTTCCGCTGTGGATCTTTTTATGTGGTGTCGGTTTTGTGATTTGCTCGGTTCTCTTTGTTGCTCCGGTTTTTAAATGGATGGCTAGCAGGTGCACTGAAGGCGAACCGGTGCCTGAGATGTTCATCTGTGGCACGCTGGCCGCTGTGCTTTCTGCTGGATTCGTGACCGATATGATTGGGATTCATGCAATGTTTGGGGCTTTTGTTTTTGGAGTTCTGGTTCCGAAAGAAGGTCCTCTCGCGAATGCGCTGGTGGAGAAGGTGGAGGATTTGGTGTCCGGTCTGTTCATCCCGCTGTTTTTTGTCTCGAGTGGATTGAAAACCAATGTTGCCACCATTCAAGGGGCTCAGTCTTGGGGGCTTCTGGTTCTTGTCATTGTAACAGCCTGTTTTGGCAAGATTTTCGGCACTCTGATTGTTTCCCTGATGTTCAAGCTGCCTGCTTCTGAGGCTCTTGCTCTCGGTTTTCTCATGAACAGCAAGGGCTTGGTAGAGCTCATTGTCCTCAACATTGGCAAAGACAGAAAGGTAAAAACCTATTCTCCTGTTATGCTGTCTCATCTATAATATAATTGCACATTTTTTGGTCAGTTTTTTCAATACACATTTATATAAGTACTAATATGATCATGAGATATGTTGTTATGTAGCTACATGTGGTACACATGATATTGATCTCATTTTTGAACAGGTTCTGAATGATCAAACATTTGCAATCATGGTCTTGATGGCGCTCTTCACAACCTTCATCACCACACCTCTGGTAATGGCAGTGTATAAACCGGCAAAGAGGACGAAAAAAGGCGGAGACTACAAGCACAGAAGAATCGAAAGGATTGGCACAGACAGCGAGCTTCGCATCCTGGCTTGCTTCCACAGTGCCAGAAACATCCCATCCATCATCAACCTCTTTGAAGCGTCCCGAGGAACCGAAAAGCGTGAGAATCTCTGCGTTTACGCCATGCATCTGATGGAGCTCTCGGAAAGGTCATCCGCCATACAAATGGTCCAAAAGGCAAGAAGAAACGGACTACCATTCTGGAACAAATCCAAGTCTGAGAACATCGTGGTCGCTTTCGAGGCTTTTGAGCAGCTGAGCAAGGTTTCGGTCAAGTCCATGACGTCAATCTCTTCGTTCACCGACATGCACGAAGATATCAACGGCACCGCGGAGTGGAAGAGGGCGGCGGTTATACTCTTGCCGTTCCACAAGCACCAACGGCTAGACGGGTCGCTGGAGACGACCCGGCCCGAATACCAGGCGGTCAACGGCAAGGTTCTCGAGGGAGCGCCGTGCAGCGTGGGAATTCTGGTTGACCGCGGCCTCGGCGGGACCGCTCAGGTCTCCGCGAGCAACGTTGCGTACGAGATTGTGGTCCCGTTCTTCGGCGGGCACGATGATCGCGAAGCCCTCGCGTACGGGGCCCGCATGGCTGAGCATCCCGGAATCAACCTGACGGTTATTCGGTTCACGGTGGACCCCGCAGCCGCGGGAGGGAACGGCGTGGTTCAGATAGATGGTGGTGCAGGGAGCAGCGGCGGCGCCGTTTTGGCAGATGAAGATGCGATTTCCCGTTTAGACAACTCTGTGGCGTACTTGGAGGTGGCCGCAAGAAACTCCGCTGATGTTATCACAGCGGTGTTGTCGCATAAGGGCTGCAATTTGTTCTTGGTTGGCCGGAATCCTGACGGAGAGCTGCCATTGTCGTTGGTGGAAAGAAGCGATTACCCGGAACTCGGGCCGGTAGGGAATCTGCTGGCCAATTCAACAAGTGCTTCAGTTTTGGTTATCCAGCAGTATCAGGAGAAGGCTCCTGCCCAGGATTGAATGCACTAGTATTAATTTGTAATAATGTCAAATTATGTTTAGTTTTTTTGGGAAAACATTGGATTCCAATGTAGCATCTGCTTCATCAAAATTCTAAAAGTCTTGTTACGCTACATTAAGTAATTAGATGGTAACCAGTTCCCAACTTTCTTTTCACCTTTCAGAATAAGAAGAAAGGGTAGAATCTATGTAAGAAGTTAGAATCTATCCATATGTAAGCATTGATCCTCAAATCATGTTGTAGTGTTCATAAAGAATCTAGACCAAATACAATTGACTAATCATTCTCCAGAGAATATAGTATAGCAGAAAATATTCCTAGTTACCAGATTGATAGTTTTACACTTAGGCCCTATTTGCTAGAGCTTATTTCTTGTTGTACTAAACTGAATTGAACTGAAATGAAGTGAAAATTGATGTACTGAAAAATAGAATCAGCATGACTGAATGAACCTGAATTTCATCAAATTGCATTTTCACTGAACTGAATTGAATTTAACTGAACTGAAATACAAATAAGCTCTGGCAAATAGGGCCTTAGCCTAATAGTTCTGACTACATTGCCTTCCTGCAAATTAACCATGGTTGTTCGGCTTAAAAATTTGCTACCAAATTTCACAGGATGAAGATGCTACGGCATTACTCAAGAAAAAACATTTCATTCTGTACAAAAGGAATCTACATTTTCACAGCTTGGTTTGCAAAATGTAGTTTCGAGTTCGACTAGAACAGAACAATGCTATAATCCCACAATAGAAACTAACAAAAGCACTTAAACAGAATATCCACACTGAGATTGGTCCCTTGTCCGAATCTCCATCAAAATCCTTCCCTGGTACTTTAGACATGTTTCCTTTCTGGCAGCCATCATCTGTAACCTCAATACACAGGTAAGGATTGCCAGCAAAAGCTCCCGGAAATCTCCAAAGGTCATCCTTCCTAGGAACAGCTCCTGAGAAACAATTGTACGACAGATTCAGGACTGTCAAGTTTCCCAGGCTTGAAATGTTAGCTGGAATCTGACCCGACAGAGAATTACGTGATAAATCAAGAATCTTCAGGCTGTTCATCCACCCTACACTTCCAGATATTTGACCATCAAGAAGATTACGGGACAGGTTTAGATACTCAAGCCCTTTCAAGTCAAATAAACCCCCTGGAATTTCTCCATGCAGCTGGTTATCTGAAAGATCAATCCCAACTAGAGTTGAGAGATTATAGTTGAAGGTCAATTCAGTTTTACCAACCACGTGGACAGAAACAGTCATCGCCAACAATCCAGGGTTAGTTCTTGTTCCTGATCCACTTACACCAGAACTAATAAAGCCGTTAAAATTTGAGCTAATGTTGAAGTTACCATCGACAATATAGCCAGAGAACTTGTTTCCTGAAAGATTCATGGTACGGATCCCTGCAAATGAGATGAGCCAACTAGGTAGGGATCCACTGAACTTGTTCCGCGCGAGGGAAAGAAACCTCAGGTTAGTCCATTTAGTGATGGCATCATTCAGGTATCCAGAGAGATTGTTAGAACTAAAATCGACAACTTCCAGTGACCTACATCCTGCCAATGTTAGCGGAATCTCCCCCGAAATCTGATTGCTACTGATGTCAAGAATCCTCAAACTATCCAGTGCATCAAGCTCAGGCTGGATTTCACCTGAAAGATTGTTGTGATTCACTATCAGGGCAAGAAGTTGAAAGCAGCCAACAATGTTCAATGGAATCGACCCAGACAACAAGTTATGTGAAAGATCAATGACTTGAAGATAAGTTAAGTTTCCAATCCTTGATGGGATTTCTCCAGTGAGAAGATTATTGGAGAGAAGCAATGCCTGCAAGCTTTTCAGCTCAGTGATTGTCACTGGAATATCCCCAGAAAAAAGGTTGTGAGACAAATCAAGAAGTAACAGCCCTGACTTCTCAGAAGAATCAACAATCTTGCTAGGTAGTCTACCAGACAGCTCATTGAAACTCAAGTCCAAGGCAACCAATCTGTCAGAAAACACAAGGCCAGGAGAAATCCCATACCTCAATGCATTGAATGATACATTGAACTCGGCCAATCCTCGAAGATCAGAAATGCAGGAAGGTAATCCACCAAGAATTGAATTGTTAGCTAAATTAAGAACTGAAAGTGAACCAGAGGAAGGAGAAAAACACGGCAATGTGCCAGAAAGCCGGTTAGACTCAAGGTTGAGACGCACCAAAGGCTGTTGAAAATCGCCAACATTTCCCACCAAATAGTTATGTGACAAATCCAAATACTTCAATGCCATTAAACCAAACAAGCTGTTAGGTATCTCCCCCTGAAAACCATTGAAACACAAACTGATCCTCTCAAGCTTCCAGGAGAAATCCCCAATCCAAAAAGGGATCCCACCACTAAGCAAGTTATGACTAAGGTCCATCTCCACCAAACCATGTATCTCTCTAAATGCATCAGGAATAACCCCACTAAACAAATTAAAACTAAGGTCAAGAACTTCAAGTTCCAGAAAACCCCCTAAGCAATGTGGTAGGGAATCATTAAAACCATTATGTGACAAAATGAGAACTTGAAGAGATGTAAGGTTACACAAAGAGGGATTCAGCTGGCCTACCAAGTTCATCCCAGTAAGGTTAAGCTCAATAATTTTGCCTGTCTGGTTAGAACAACTTACCCCTGTGAAATTGCACTCCAAAACCCCAGCATCCCAGCTTGACAAACTGTTCCATGAATCTTGCACCTGGGACTTAAACATCAAAAGGGAAGCTCTATCATTTGGGTCAATCCCAACTTCAGCATCCACATTCCCATTTCCAAAACCATCCCTGCTCAAAGAAGCAGCAAAAGGAGCAAATGGGGCTGTCAAGAACACCAACAAGAATGGAACAAAATGCACAAGAGCCCATCTTTCCTCCATGAATGAGAAGCTACTGAAGAATGTGAAATGCAAACAGAGGCTTTTGGGGGTAATACAGTAGTGTGAAGTGTAGAGATTGAGGAAGAACAGACATTCTTTGTTTCCTTTAAATCACAACTAGCTTCTTGAAATTGATGTAAAAGGGGGTTCTTTTATGTTTTTCCTTTAGGTAAAGCTCGCATCAAAGTGACAATTTGGGTCTTTGTACGCTGTGGGATGAAGATAAAGTGAACAACTTTTGTTTCTTTTTGAAATTCTCTACAGGTTTATTTTTTCGAGTAATAATTATCGGTTGTGTAATGTGTACTGTGTGGCCTGATGTGGGGGTGGGAAGTGGTTTGTTTGTGAGCGTGTGTAGTCATGCTGCTGCATCTTTCGCCTGGGATTTCTCATGCTTTCTGTATTTCTCAACAACTCTCCTGAGTATTTTTTTTAAAAAAAGAAAAAACTCCTTGTTATGTGTATCTCACGCGCCCCTTTGGGTCCGTTTGGATGTGCAATTGTTGGTGTAACAAATTCTCAATTGAAATTTAGATCAATTTGTCTCAAAAGTTTGATATGTAAAAAGTTTGAAAATGAGAATATTAACAATAAACAAGTACAATATATGATTTTCAAGTAATTAGGAAAAAGGAGTAAGTGTTAGATCTTACTTAAAACTTTAGTTTACTCTCGAAAAATCTCTTTTAACGTGAAATGACTGAAAAGTGAGGGGTTGATTTGATAGAATCTGAATTGGCGGGGGGTTTATCTTTTAACACGAGACTAACTGGAAGGGGAAGATAATATATGTGCGCGTAATCTAATATTTGCATACTGTAGTGGCCAGTAGGGAGCAAGCAAGTGAGGCTAACATTGGTGGAAAGACGGGTAGTATTTGACCTTATTCTTCTTAAACCTGTTTTTAGTTGTAATTTTTATAGTGTAATTTATAGATACGTTGTTACCGACATTTCAAGGTGTCAATTAATCCCATTACCCAATGGGACCCAATTCCCATTTATTAGAGCATCCACAACGGTAAGTCACATTGCATTGTACTTTGAGATGCCACATCACTTTTTCAAGTTACTTAGTTTACAAACTACACTCTCCCTCGACCCTCAACGGTAAGCTACACTAATAATTAGCTTAGGTACAAAATAGAGAAAAAAAAAATTAACAAACAAAACACAATTCTAATGCAGGTAAAATACACACACACAATCTCCAACACAAACATTTAATGTTTTCTACGCTAAGCTACATCGCCTTCCAAAGCTACATACGTGGATCTGCAACAACGGTTGGCGAGGTCGCTCCAAACTTTACTAAATTGCCAACCGACTCCAAAACACCACCGTTGTGATGCTCTTAATGGCTGGGAAATTCCCATAATTAATATAAATTTGGGCTTAAATGGTATGGGTTTAATTGAGATTGGGTAGTTATGGGAATGGAAATGGGATCCCAATTATCCCATTAATCCCAATTCTCGTTCCTGTTCCATGTGCAACACGAATACAGTGAGCTCAAGCAACGCGGATCGACATGTCCGCTGATAACTAATCTACCTATGAATATCTCATTTCACGTCAAATCGGGGAAAAAATAATTCATTCTGCTATTATTTTTAAAAAAAATCATTTCCTTTTTCAGTCTAGATAATTTTAGTTTAACTAAAATTAAATTAACAAGGTCCGTGCATTAGAAATTGTTAGTAAAATAGAATATTTACTAAATATTATTTAACATATTTAGAATATATTCTTTCTGTAATTATCTGTTATATTAGGTAATCTCGTTGTACAGAGTTCTATTTATATGAATGAATACAGAAAACTCATGGGAGCAATTCATCCATTCAGTATTGCATTCTAACAGGGTATCACAGTCTTGATCAATAATTTTCTTCTTGTATTTCTTCCGATCCCATGGCCGAGAGTTCTATCCCCACTAGCGATCAGACATCACCACCAAAACACACCGGTGATCAGACACCACCACAACAACCACGCTTCCATTCCGCACAATCTGTCACCAATATCCGCAGTCAAATTTCCCTTATTCTTGATCTGCACAAGGTGCAATACCACACTTGGGCTCCATCACATCGACGGTTCACCCCGTCCTACCAATGTTTCTAACGACACTTGGAACCAGTTTGATGCCATTGTTCTCAGCTGGATTTACGGTACCATCAGCAAGAATCTTCTCCTCACCGTCAACCAAGTCGGTTCGTCTGCTCGTGCTGCTTGGCTTCGCATCAAAAGTATTTTTCTTGGCAACGGCACAGCTCGAGCAGCCGATCTCGAAAGTAGATTCATCAATGCTCGTTTAGATTCTTTTCCCTCTGTCTCAGCCTATTGCCAGCATCTAAAATCATTGGCAAATCAACTTGGAGATGTTGAGGCCCCAGTTAGCGAACAACGTCTTGTTCTGCAACTCATCAACGGATTGTCTTCGTCCTATGATACCGTCGGCAGCATCATCAGTCAGCTGTCGCCCCTTCCGACTTTTTCCGTTGCCCGAAGCATGCTTACACGAGAGGAATCTCGCCGGAGCCGCCACATGGAGGAGAACCATGTCATGCTTGCAGCAAGTGCATCTCGACCGTCCCATGCCTCAACTCCTGCCGCCGAGCCCAATTCCAACCAATGCGAATCGCGGAGCATCAAACTCGAGTCCATGACCTCATCAAGCTTTCTCCGGAAACTGGTACTCCACGGCACCGGCGGCGTCATGGCCGACCGGATGGGCACCACCGCCGTCCCCTTACCCCACCCACCGCCGCTTCGTCCTCCAGTGGTGGCCAGATTAACCTAGCGGCGACACATCAGTTTCCAGACGCGCATGGGGCTTTCACCACTGGCCAACATGGGCCGTCCATCATTTTTGGGCCGCACGCGGGTCAAGGGCCCGCGGGTTATGGGCCGGTTCAAGGTCAGACCGTGGGTTACGGTCTGACTGCCGGTCCAACCGCGAGTCAAGGTCCATTCACGGGCCAGGCCTTCCTTGGGTCTCACTTGGGCCAGCAGCACTTTGGGCCTCCACAGCAAAACAGTTTTGGACCGCAGCAGTTCTATCCAGAAGCATTTTCTCCGGTTTTCAGCACGACGTCACTGCAACCACCTTCCGACAATTGGTACATGGACTCCAGCGCATCTTTCCACCTCGCTGTAAATTCAGGTACCCTTCGTACCTTTTTCCTTTTTTTTGAAAACCAACTTATATTATTAACTTAAATAAAATACCTGGTTACAAAGATTCCTACCAAGACTAAAAGCCCTATCGTGTTCTTCATGTAAAGACGCAAGTCTGACTTTGATGAAAGTAAACTCGGTAAACGAGTCGAGAATGTGCCTAATATCGGACACAATACCCTTAATCTCCCAAGGGGAAGAATCAGGGTTTTTCATGACGGACACGAGGGTAGCTGTGTCCGTTGCGATGTTCGCTCTTCTTATGTCGAGCCTGTGAGAAACCAAAAGAGCCCTTCTACAAGTCTCCGCCTCCGCCTAAAGTGGTGTAACTACCGTGAAGAAATCTGAGCCTGATCTGATTTCCGGTTGCCGCCAGCCCGGCTTCCAAATTCTCCATGCTCCTGTTCCTAGTGATGTTTGACTTCTGAATGAGCCATCAAAACTTACAAGGAAAGAATTGTGTAGGGTACTTGGAACAACTCCTTGGAAAATATCTTCAAAAGTGATTTCACGGGTATTGTCACCATGCCTCGATTGATTGCTCATCTGATCCAAGTCATTTGAACTCTTGCTCATCCTGTCATAAAATGGCAGTTCTGATCTCACATGCTCCCAGCAAACAGATGGATCCTCGATTTTGTTTTCAAACACCCTACGATTCCTGTGTTTCAAAATTTCCCAGAGCAGTAACACCGGGTTCAGTACCTCCTCACTAGTTGCCGAGCCTAAGAGCAAATTCTGGAACCATCTAGCAAAGACATATTGAACAGGAGGCCTCGTTATTGTGGCCAGGTTAGAGAGGCTCCACGCTCTAACTGATATCGAGCAATTGAGGAACAATTGAGTTTCATCTTCTGCGTGAGCACCACATCTAGGGCAACTTGATTGTTGGTCAAGACCCCGTTTAACCCTGTTCACCGCTGTTGAAAGACCTCCCGTGACAGCTTTCCAAAGGAAAATGATCAGCTTTTGAGGAATCTTCAGACTCCAAAGCTTAGTCCAGAATTTCCTCGATTGGCTCGGTGCTTGAGTATAACGTGGAAAAATGTTCCTCATTTCCACATGGTACCTTGTTTTAGCCGAGTAATTACCATCTTTTGTCCATTTCCATAGTGGAATATCAGTGTCGTTCCCAATATGAATTGCCTGTATATGAGGAATGACATTTGTAGGGAAAAGACTCCTGACCATAGGCATTCTCCATGTGCCTGAGTTCTGATCAATCAGATGTTCCACTGTGAGGTTTGTTGATGTGGCAATCACACTGTTTGCTTGGATTGGATTTTCAATAGTTGGTATCCACTGATCAGCTATTCCAATCCTCTTTCCATTCCCAACTTTCCATGATCAGCTATTCCAATCCTCTTTCCATTCCCAACTTTCCATGCCAAGTTACTTGCAATGAGGTTTTTTGCCCAGACTACCGATCTCCAACCCCATGTGTCCCTTGCTTTTGCTTGGATCGAAAGGAAATCACCTCATTTCACATATTTAGCTCTGTAAACCTTGTGTAGCAAGGATTCTTTGTTCTGGATTATATTCCAAGCATGTTTGGCCAGCAAGGCTCTGTTCATTCCCAGTGATGATCTGATTCCTAGACCACCTTCTAGCTTTGACTTGCACACTTGGCTCCAAGACTTCCAATGAATGGACCTGCCCTTCATATCCTTACCCCAGATAAACTGAGCTGTCATTTTGTCCAGCTTCTTCAGTATCAGACTCGGGATTCAAAAAATACCTAATGGGTATATTGCTAATGAACCTAGCACATGCTTTGCCATTGTTATTCTACCAGGGAGGTTCAACAGCCTTGCTTTCCATGAACCATACTTCTCCCTAAATTTTTGAATCAAATCCTTGAAAATATCTGACTTCAACGCATCAAAGAGGATGGTGTTGCCTAAGTACTTCCCTCCAAGTCCTTGGCCATGTATGTTGAGAGTGTATCTCATGAAAGATTGCATGTTGGCCGACGTATTTGGACTAAACTGAATAGCACATTTATCAAAATTAAACCTCTGACCTGAGAATTTGGCATAAAGATCCATTGTTTTTGCCAAGTCCATAACCGCTTCCTTAGTACATCTGGTGAAAAGAATGCAATCATCTGCATACATGAGGTGAGAAATCCTTGGTCCTCCTCTCGAAATTTGTACACCCAGACTTGTATTGTTTTGCACTCTATGCTCTAGCCAAGCTGACATGAATTGTTGGGAGATGATGAACAAGTATGGGGATAAAGGACAACCCTGCCTGAGACCTTTGTTTGGAGTGAAGAATTGACCACTGTTATTGTTCACTTTCACCTGATATGTCACTGTATGTACACACATCATAATCAGATCTATCAAGCTTGGCGGGAAACCCATGCTTCTCAGTGCTTTCTCCATGAACGGCCATGATACTCGATCATAAGCTTTGCTCATATCAAGTTTGATTGCTGTCATCCCTGTCTTGGCTGTTTTATACTTCCTCATGTATTCAACTACTTCATGCGCAAGCAAGACATTCTCTGTAATGTTGCGCCCTGGTACAAAACCGTTCTGGTTCTCTGAAATTATCCAGTCAAGACAACCTTTGATTCTCTTTGAAATTACCTTGGCAATAATTTTGTATTTGACGTTGCACAAAGAGATTGACCTGAAGTCTCATGGGAGTTTGGCATTTTCTTCTTTGGTATAAGTATGATCTGTATCTTATTCCAGTGGATTGGAAAGTTGGCACCATTTATTATCTCCAATATTGACTGTGATACCTCCGAACCAATGAGCTTTCAATACCTTTTATAGAATCCCGCTGGGATACCATCTTCTCCTGGTGAACCCCACGGCTTCATTTCTTTGACTGCATTCCAAATCTCCTTCTCTGTGAAGCTAGCTGACAGCTGCTGAATCTGTGATTGGCTTAACCTTTTATGATTTACATCTATAAAGTCATCCTCTTGAATGTCTTCATGTGGCAAAAACCTATTTTATATGATTATTCAACACCTGAAGTAATTGCTCCTCACCCGTGACCCACTGTCCTTGTTCATTCTGGATACCTTGTATGGTATTGACAGATTTTCTTTTGGAAGCCCATGTGTGAAAAAACTTGGTGTTCTTCTCCCCAAATTGCATCTAGGCCACCTTAGCTCTTTGCTGCCAATACTCGGACTGTTTCTGCTCCAATTCCTGAATTTGTATTGATATGGTGGCTATCCGTGATTTATTAAAAAACATACTTGAACCCCTCTGAAGTTGCTCCAGTCTCTTGGTGAGTGACTTGATTTCCTTTTCCAGATTACCAAAAGTATGCTTATGCCAATTAGACATGTGAGTTAGCACCAGTAGCAATTTGTTGGACAGTCTTCGTACCTATTTTAATTCGAGTAATTTAGCTCCCATTTATGTTGGTAATGGAAATAATATTCCCTTCATTGGTCACGGTTCTGCAATTTTACCAACATGTCCATCTTATCAGCTAAAAAAAGTTTTACATACTCCCGACATTGTTAAAAATCTAGTGTCTATTCGTAAATTTACTATTGATAACAATGTTAGTGTGGAGTTTGACCCAATCGGTTTTTCTGTCAAGGATCTAGAGTCGGGGAAAATCAAAACGAGATGTAATAGCCTTGGGGATTTGTACCCGGTCACCTCCAACAACCTTCTACCCACCGTCCTTGTTGCTTCCCAACCACCACTATGGCATGCTCGATTGGGTCACCCGGGCGATCATGTTTTGGACCAGCTCAAGCATAGATTTCCGTTTTTCAATAAAGCCACTTGTTCGGCTATTTGTTCATCTTGTCAAATTTCTAAGCATAGACGTCTTCCATTTTCTCCTTCTCATACCGTTACTTTTAAACCTTTTGATATAATTCATAGTGATATTTGGACTTCTCCCATTTCCAGCACTAATGATTTTAAATATTATTTGTTGTTTTTGGACGACTACTCTAATTTCACCTGGTTTTTCCTCTTAAACATAAGTCTGAAACCTACCACAAATTAGTGTTTTTTCATACCATGATCCAAACTCAATTCCAGTCCAATATCAAAACTTTCCAATGTGATACGGGGGGTGAATTTGACAACCACCTTTTTCGTGCCTTTTGTGCCCAAAAAGGGGTTCTTCTGCATTTTTCATGTCCTCAAACCTCACCTAAAAATGGGAAAGCAGAACGAGCTCTTCGCACCCTCAATGATATTACCCGTACATTGCTAACTCATGCCTCCCTTCCCCTTAGGTTTTGGGTCGAAGCTCTCCAAATGACAACCTATCTTCATAATATATTGCCATCCAAAGCTATCAATAACAAAACCCCCACTTTTATCTTATATCATCGGGAACCCTCATATACACATCTTCGAACCTTCGGGTGTCTGTGTTATCCTAACACCTCAGCCACTGCTCCTCACAAGTTGGCTCCCCGTTCCGTTCCATGCCTATACTTGGGCCCTGCTCCCGACCATAGAGGTTATCGTTGCTTGGATCTTAGCTCACATCGAGTCATCACTTCCAGACATGTCGTATTTGACGAAACCACTTTTCCTTTCGCCACTCCGTCTGGTTTTACCCAACCATCCAACAATGATATCCCATCATCTGATCCTTCACCAGATCCCTCACCCATGTCATCCCCACCATCACCACCTGTGTCCTCGCCCACTTTCAGTCCGACTACCCAATCACCCCCCCACCTCCTCGTCACCCCATGACGGCACGCCTTAAGGCTGGCATTTCCAAACCTAATCCTCGCTACAACCTTTTGGCTTCTTCTTCTCAAGTCTCCCATCTTCCTAAATCTCCGCTACGAGCCCTGCAGGACCCCCATTGGCGTGCCGTCATGAATGATGAGTTTAACGCTCTTATTAAAAATTGTACTTGGGACTTGATTCCGAGACCGACTGGTGCTAATATTGTTCGCTTCATGTGGCTATTTAAGCATAAGTACATGTCTAATGGCGCACTTGAGAGGTATAAAACTTGCCTGGTGGTTATTATTTTGAAAAAAAAATTAGTTTTACTTTCTTTTAAGAGTAAAATCGGTTCGAATTTTGATTTTTCTTTTCAATGTTATTTGAATTTAATTTATGTTTTAGTTGCATTTTTTATTATTTGTATATTTTAAATAATGAAAACTAAATGATATCAAAGTAAAGCTAATTGGGATGATGATTAATGGGTCCCATGGGGTGATGAGATTTCCCAAAACTCTATAATCTCATTTCCATTTGATCCCAAATGTAAATGGGAAATAGATTCCCAATCCCATATACTACCCGCCCAATAATATCCCGTCCCAATTCTTCCCGATCCCGCCCAATTGCCACCCTACCGACATTAAACATATAAAATATTTAGAAATGTTAGATTGTGAGAAACTTTTCTTGGAGTCTTCATTATTGACTCTACATGTGGAGTACTAGAGTTAACTCTTGCCTTAGGTGCTATTAGTTTAGTCTAGTTCCCTTACTTCAGAGTTTCAGTTCGTATTCACAATGTGCTTGGCATCAAATTAATCAAATGCTATTTATATATTTTTCAGTATGTTCAGGGGAAAACAATATAGTACTAATTCTCACCAATGGTGTTATCTAAAAAAACTAAACTAAACTAACCTGAATTTAAAGTCAGTAAATATGACCTTGGTCTTTCTTCTTTATTTTTTAAGGAAGAGCATTGATGTGCGAAATATATCACCGTCACTAATTATTAGTATTAAATTATTAAATTCAGAAAGCATTGATGTGCGAATTGCCAAACCTCTGGTTTTTCTCGTCATTTCCCGGTTTATCCATTTTACTGTCAAAATTGAGCTGCGAAAAAATCGAGATCCCTAAAGATAGAAGAAGAAGAAGATTAAAATCTAGGAACCCAATCGCTTTCTTTGATGGATATCCTTTACATTTGGACATGGAGAATTTCGATATCCCTGTAGTTTCTGAAGGGAATGGCGTCAGTGTTTTTGTACCATGTGGTTGGGGATTTGACGGTGGGAAAGCCGGAGCTGGTGGAGTTTGCGGAGACGGAAACGGTGGAGGCTGCCATCAAGGCCATTGGAGAGTCGACGGAGGGCGGAATTACGGTGTGGAAGAAGCGGTCCCCCAAGAGTGTGATCGAGAATGCGGATTCGAGGCAGCACAGGTTTGTGGGAATTCTTAATTTCCTCGACATCGTTGCTTTCTTGGCCAAAGATGAATTCTTGGATGATCGTGAGAAGGCGCTCAAGACCCCAGTTTCGGAACTGGTTTCTCCTGATGCTTCCTTGTTGAAGGAAGTTGATCCCGGTACAAGGTTCAATTTCGATCTTCCCTGCTTTCTTGATTCAGTTTCGTTGTATTTGATTGCTTAGGAAATGTTGATTAATGTTCTTTGGCCTGCGTCTGCGTCATTTATTACCTATTAATCTGCCTAGTAAATGACTGATGATGTTTTTGCAAGTCAGGTTTTTCATCCTTATTATTATGACATTTTACGTTTGATTGAACGTGATAGCTTATTTGTGGTAACGGTGTCACCTGGTTACTCTATCTCTAGATTGCAGAAGTGAATACCAGTTTCTAATGGTTGCTTGTTATCATTAAATAGTAATAATAATAAGAATAAAAAGCAAGTTTAGATGTGATCTTACCATCTTGATTAATTAACTTTTCATCGACTCGGAAGTTGATCTTGGAATACGATGATTGCAATCATTTTTAAATGTTAAAGACCTAATGGTACAGGAAAAGACTAAAAGATGTTGTCAAGCTATGTTGAGTTATGTAATATTTTGAAAAGAATCATTGCCATAAATAAAAGCTACCAATTCTAAAGTGTTGTGTTTTAATACACTAATATCTCTCTCTTAGTTCAGTAAATGAAGCAACTTGTCAGTTTACTTGGCTTTGGCTATGCACTCAGCAATAATGGGAGAATTCCAGTACCTCCAGCAAACAATTTAGTAAATATAGGTCTACTGATGGAACTAGTCATTTGATGGTGTTGTTTTATATCTCTTTACCTTAGTTGATGGAAGTTAGTCACTAGTTGATGGAGAATTCCTTTTGAGGTATCTACCTTCAGAATAGCAAAGGAATTTTTCTTCCATCAAAAAAAAGCAAAGGAATTTTTTGTGGGTAGCAAAGGAATTTTTTTCCTAAATAACCTCATTTCTGAAACTAATTCCCTATCTAATACTCTCCAGGATTTGCTGGAACCACAGAATTTTATGTATACAATATCTCAACTATGGACTAAATTTATGTATCAAACTTGCAAATATTCTTTAAGCTCTAGAACAGATGCTCAATTCAATATTTCCTAGGAAATTAGCATGAATATCCCTCCTCAATCAACTCCTTATGAGTGGACCCTTCATTCTGAAATACGAATGGTACTAAACAAAACCCCCAAAGCCCCACCCTTACACAAAACCAAACTCGAGAAACACCAAATGGAATATTAGAGGATCTGCTGGTCAGAAACACACAGTAAAATAACTAGCCATACCAAATCAAGCATGTCATTGTCATACCTCCCCAAACTTAAGTGCAACCAGTCTTAAGTCGACGTAAGTATTTCGACAGTGTTAGGAATTATAATGGAAGAAGAAGTATTATTATTAGTTAAGACTTTCTGATTATATAGCTTGTACTAGCCAATGTAACTCTTAATTAATTAATAATATGACAAACTGTTTTTAGGCAGGCTAAGACATCAGGGTCAAATATGTACTGACTAAGACTATGTGCAACTGATCAATGCATGAAAATGATGGTGTATTTGGAGTATAACATTATGCACAAGTTATAAGTAATGTTCTCAGGCTAATTATAGGCACATGATAAGAAGTGTAATGCTGTTTTACCTTTTGTGATCGAGGCACCAAACTGCCTGGATGTCGGATCCTTCACAAATTAGTCAGTTAAGATGATGAGTCAGCTAACTTGTCGGAGCCTATCTTTTCCTCCAGTACACCTTCTCAGAATTTTTTGGTGACCAAGCTTGCAATTAAATAATCATATAAAACAGGAAACCTGTATTTTTTCTAATTTTTCCAATAAAATGAGTGAATGAGTGTGTGTGTGTGTGTGTGTTTTCTTGCAAGGGTCAAACTTTTCATTGTTTTTCGTTAATAAAAAAAACTTTGGCAAAGCTGGTTCAAATACAGGTGTCTTTTTAGAGAAAGATGTTTTGCAAGTTTGGGAACTTCTGTATATATATCTGTTATCCTTCCATGTTTGCATTGCTATCTTTCATCATATGGCTATTTATATGATACATATCCCCATGATTTCATTATCTTTCTGGAATTGAATGAAAATTTCTGACCGTGATGGTATAGGGTTTAAGGCATGAAGCACAGTATCCTCTCTGAATATTTTCGACTCTAATTTGTTTTTTATGTTGTTAGATTGATAGATGCACTAGAGATGATGAAACATGGCGTGAAGAGACTTCTTGTTCCTAAAAGCATTGGACGCAGAATTGTAAGTAAGCGGTTCTCTGTTATGTTTAATGGGAAGTGGCTGAAGAATATTGATACTTCGCATGCTAATCTTGCCAACGCTAGTTCTGGAAATATTCCTCCTTCATGTTCAACTGCCATTATTCGAGACAAGTTCTGTTGTTTGTCTAGGGAGGATGTGATCCGTTTCCTAATTGGGTGCCTTGGGGCCTTGGCTCCTCTTCCCCTTACATCCATCTCTTCATTGGGAGCAATCAACCCAAACTACTCTTGCATTGATGCATCCTCACCAGCTATTGATGCCATCCGTAAGATTCCACATGATCCTTGTGCTGTTGCAGTCGTGGAGTCGGTATCTGATGGTCATAACATCATAATTGGTGAAATCTCTGCATACAAACTATGGAAATGTGACTACTTATCTGCAGCATGGGCGTTGGCTAATTTTTCTGCTGGCCAATTTGTTATGGGGGTCGAGGACAACATGACCTCCAAATCAGTCTCAGATTTGTCTCAAAGCTCAATGGCTGCGGATCTGACTGCATCACCTAAGAATGCAAGGTCACCTAGGCCCAAGAAGTTTAACAGTAGAAGTGCTGGATTCTACAGCAACGGCACACACTTGGGAGTTTCTAGGAGCATGTACCGGGGCAGAAGTGCACCTTTGACATGTAAAACTACATCTTCGTTAGCAGCGGTTATGGCCCAGATGCTATCTCATCGGGCAACGCATGTGTGGGTTACTGAGGCTGAAGACGAGGACAATTTGGTTGGGGTGGTGGGTTATGCCGACATTTTAGCTGCAGTGACTAGGCATCCTCCTCAGGTATCATCTGCTGGTGAATCACATGTAGGCTATACTTAAAATGTTGAGATATCTATGTTTGAAGTAGTTGAACTCGTAATGGGACGGCTGTTGTACCTTTAGGGAATGTTTTTACTGTTTTGTATTGTACTCCTGTTGTCTAAGGAAACTCAGAAGTTCAAGTAAAACTGAAAGGTAGAAAAGGTTGTTAGTATATTGTAAAAAGATTTACATTTGCATGTTTGAGCTTCTTTGCTTTGGTTGAATAACAAGAAGCTGAGTTCCAAATTGGGTAGTCAAGTCTCTTGCTTGACGGTGTCAATCTAAAATTCTCTTTAATCTGCAAAACATTGTTCTGCAAGATATTGTACGGCGAAGTCTCTTCACTTCCACTGCTCGGTGGTCGTTGTTGTCGGAAAGATGTGCAACCACCATGGGAAAAGATATCTCACAAGCAACAAGGAGCAGCCCATTGGAGGTTCAAGCAGTAAAAGGAATAAATACACACTATCACAGAAGATCTGTCGAATAATATATTTATTTATGTTTTTCAAAAAAAAATAATATTTATGTTAAAGATTCTATTATGGAACATAAGAGGAATAAAATAGGGATGACTTAGGCCCTGTTTACTAGAGCTTATTTCTTGATGGTACTGAACTGAACTGAACTGAACTGAACTGAATTGAATTGAACTGAACTGAACTGAACTGAAGTAAAATTGATGAATTGAAAAATGGAATCAGCATGACTGAATTAACCTGAATTTCATCAAATTGCATTTCCCTGAACTGAACTGAACTGAACTGAACTGAATTGAACTGAACTGAACTGAACTGAATTGAACTGAACTGATCTACAGATAAGTTCTGGTAAACAGGGCCTTAGATTGCATGATCTAATTCAAGCTTACAAAATTTTCATTTGACAATCTATTGGGAAAATTTTAGTGAACTTATTTAAGTTAAACTGAAATTAAATAAGTACAAGTATTCTAAACAAAAATAACAGAGACGGAGGTATAGTGTCTTTATAACAATAATAATATTAATTAAAATATGTAAAAGTCATGTTTATTGTTATTTTCAGAAATCTGAAAATATGTAAAAGTCACACCTCACCCCTAAATTGAAGGCTTCACTACCATCAATCCAGAGTTTAATCTATAAAACCAATATTCAACATGAAATGAAGATGGATGATTTCATGACACAACTTTCTTTTCTTTCATGTGCAATTTACAAATCTGTTAGGATGTTGCTATTTGCACTTCCTTGATCAGAAAGTTGGGGTGTAAATAATTTTAAAAATATAAATACATTGTTAATGTTTACAAAAGTAACTTCATGTGATCATTCAGGATCTCATTTTTCATTTCCGCGGGGTCTAAATGTGAGTGTAAATAGAAAAGAGTTGTAAATAGAATGAACATATCTATTATGCATTACCATCAAGATATTAAATTTCAGCTATTCGTTGTATTATATGGCAAACACTCATATATTGAAAGAATTGAGATGTATAATAAATTTGATGGAACAGATCATTGATCTACCAGTTAAGTATTAGTAGAGTTACTCAGAGATTCTAGGTTCGATTTCCACTTGAGACAATGGTGAGTAGAATTTTGTTGGGATACATTTAGATTATTAAATTTTTTTTTATAAAGTGAATTTGAAATGATATTAATTATATCAGATTGAGTAGCCTGTCTTAGTCCCAGGCTATTCATGAATATAAATGTAATGCTATTCCTAATGTTAATGGACTTAGTTTGTCAACAAACATGGTATAAATGTATAGAATTCATGAATATAAAGGTAATGCTATACCTAAAGTTATCTATTTATTGGGGAAAATGGGTCCAATTGTGATAATTCTCGGATAGATCGATATGTCACGAACACATTTTCCTTAGAGAGTAATTCGACCCTATCAAAGCTTGGGTTACACAAAATCTCTTTAGAGATAAAACAATCGAACCTTCTCGTTCTAGACTTGGAACAAAAAGAATGCTTTTGAATATTGAGTTTATGAATTGTCTCTGCAAGATCACGAATGATCTTGTCTAAGGGGTCGTTTGGTTCATGTGGGAATTAAGTTCCCACAGAATTTGTAATTACTCGGAAATTAATTCCTCCATAAAAATACTCAGAATTTGTTTAAACTGTTTGGTTGCAAATACGTATTTTATAATTCCTAGTATTTTATTTACCACACGTTGTTTGGTTGACCTCTCGTATTTATTTTGGAATCTAAAAATTGACGCTACAGACAAAACGGGAGGGAAATAAAAACCGTGAATTGGGGAGAAAATGGTAATATCCTATTATGATCGACGCGTATTTCATTTCGACCTAGGTAGAGCTCGGTAACAAATTTCCCACATTGTGTGGGAAATAGAATTTCCGCGGAAATGGTAATTCCAGCGTTTTTATCATTATACGTCAACCAAACAACAATCCAAAATGTTAAATACTCAGAATTGGTAATTATAGCGTTTTGTACGCGAACCAAACGACCTCTAAGGTGAAGAGATGTATATTGCTATGCTTCTTTCGTATCCATTTATAGGAAAATAACAGAAACATAAACCGCATTGCAGTAAAAATAAGTAACTGCAATAATCAATACGTAACCAACAATAACCAAACGTAATCATATGTGACCACATGTTACTGTCTGAAAAGACACAATGTTTCGTACACCATTATTTATCAGTAAGTTCGTAGAACAGTAAATACAAGTGTGCATCTCGCACCACCAAACTTGTTTTAACGTCCCAAACTCACAATACTCAAATCCAAATATAATTAAATACTTGTGTTTCCAAAAAACACCAACACTATTACCTTTCAAAAAGTGATGATATAACCTCGAATTAGAAGTACTCATAAAATTCTTAAGTACGTATATTAGCCAGATTCGAGGTCTTTGATCAATGGCAATCATCATATATATAAACAAAAAAGAACAAAAAATTTTAAAACTGAAATGATTTTCCACCAAACACATATTATCCATGCCGACCTTCAATCTCACAACGATACTAGCAGGTGGGTGTAGATACACAGAAACGAAAGTATTGGTAATCAGCATAAAATTTAAAATCACAGTCATCATAAAAATATAAATACAACATTAATATTGATAACAACAACCATGTCTGTCCAATCAAAATTCAGTTATTCAATTTATAGGGTATAAAAGGATGCAAATAGAATTCAGTAGTGCATACATAATCACCTATTCACATGAATACCTAAGACCAAAGATCTTTATTGAATTTTGTTTCATATATATCCAAGGATGTTGATGAAATAGTACTCCTGGAGGTCATCATCTTCATGCATGGCCCAAACAAGCCAGTAAGCCAGCAAGCCAGCCGGAAGAATCTGTAATGGTCGGGTTAAATTTAATAATGTGAGTCATGGCACTGTGGATACCAAATAAAAACACCTAGAATCCAAATCCTATGAATGCACTTATCAAGTTATCATCCAATTAATCAATCCGTCAACTCAGCACACAGAATCTGACACTACTAAAAGCCTCCACTTTACCATGTTGGGATGATGTGGCCACCTAAAAATCTTGTGTATTTCCAGTTCGTAATTATGTACTTGAACGCACTAGAGGCTCTTGCGCAGCAAGGCAATATCTTGTTTTTATATGATCAAAGCAAAACCGTCTATGGCCTCTTCATTTTGGTATTGAAAAAGATTGAATATTATTGCATCACCCAATTCTTTTTCAGTTCGGTTTCCTTCATTTCAATTCCAGTGCGTATTATCCATTAATTAACAATTATTTAACAGACAGAATTTACTATTTAACGCGACACACTGTTAAATTTGCACAATACATTCCTTTTCTGAACTATAAAATTTAAACCATATTAATACATGAAAATAAAGTTACTAAACGTCAAATATGTTCTGAAAAGGTTAACTAAAAAGTAGTGTTTGTGTTGTATTTGCTAATCTTTTTGTCATTTGTGTACTTTTCGGTAGCCAACGGTCCAAACCTTTTTTGTTATTGGGCACACTGCCCTTTACAAAAACCGAATCTGATACATGAATTCTACTCTGTGCTAATCTAATTATACGCTAGCCTAGTTTACTAATCCCCGTACGTCGAGTGGTTTAGCTCCCCGCTCGAGTTTGAGTGGGTTTGACTGTTTGAGAACCCCACTTACACCCGATGATGCAGTCAGTTAGCCAATTGATGCAGCTCCCGTCACTTGTTTGAGTACGCCTCTTGCAAATTAGAGGTGATGGAGATTTGGGAGACTAGGAGAGAAATTCCGGTACGCCAAGTTGATGCAGCTCCCGTCACTCATTTGAGCATACCTCTTGCAGATTGGAGATGATGGAGACTTGGGAGACTAGGAGAGAAATCCCTTCTAACCCATATGGACCTCTTATAACCAAGTCAAAACTTTTGGCCACGCCCAACCTAATTGAAAAGCTATGCGAAATGGTGAAATATTGGCTGTGTGGAAATTTAGTCATTTAAAGTGAGTTGTAGCTGGTGATTCCACTAATAAATACTCAAAACCACTGGCTTAATTAAACAATTAATAATGTGTTTTTAAAGGACGGATGTAAGTTGTTTTGGTTAGAATATGAATGTGAGATTAGTGGATAATTAATTGTATGCCGGCTACTAGTGCATCCATCACTGCCTTTGGTAGTATCCTTCTTTTTTTTTTTTTTTTTTTTTTGCTTGCTTAGCTTGTTTGGAAAATAAAGCTAAATGAGTTTATTAGATATGCGAGGGAAATAAAAGACCGATATGAAACAAACGACAACGCTATCGGTATGAAAACTTTAATTTTTTTATGAAAACATAATATATATATATATATATATATATATATATGTCAACTTTTTGACAAAGAATTATTTGATTTTGTCAAATATTAGGATACATGAGTATGAGATAAAGGCCCTGTTTACTAGAGCTTATTTTTTGATGTACTGAACTGAACTGAACTGAACTGAACTAAACTGAAATAAATTTAAATTTACTGAACTGAACTGAAATAAATTTAAATTTACTGAACTGAACTGAACTGAATTGAAATAAATTTAAATTTACTGAACTGAACTGAACTGAATTGAAATAATTTTAAATTTACTGAACTGAACTGAAATAATTTTAAATATATTGAACTGAAATAAATATAAATACATTTTTATATTATTTAAATATAAAAACACGTTGAAGTGATATAATTTGAACTGAATTGAGTTAAATATCATCAAATTATAGTGCAGATGATATGAACTTATCTAAACTGAACTGAATTGTTCTGAACTGAATTAAAATAATCTAAACTGAACTAATTCCAAATTGTCATGTAATGAAGACATATTACATTTTGTTGAATCGATTTAAATGAATCACGATTCAAATAATTATATTGGATGTATAAAAAGTAAAGGTTATGGTACATTAAAGAAATATATTGAGTTGAATATCACATCCATGTATTTTTCAGGGGATATTAGTCATTGAGTTGTATATTATAAAATTATATTTAAGAGTATATGAACTGAATTTTTCTGAACTGAACTGAACTGAAACGAACTGAACTAATTCCAAATTGTCATTATAATGAAGACACATTATATTTGGTTGAGTCGATTTAAATGATTCATGATTCAAATAATTATATTGGATGTATAAAAAGTAAAAGTAATGGTATATTAAAGAAATATATTAAGTTGAATATCATAGTCATGTATTTTTCAGGGAATCTGAGTCATTGAATTGTATATCATAATATTATTATATTAAAGAGAATATGAGTCATTGAGTTGTATATCATAAAATTATATTTAAGAGTATATGAACTGAACTGAAACAAACTAAACTAATTCCAAATTGTCATTATAATGAAGACATATTATATTTGGTTGAGTCGATTTAAATGAATCACGATTCAAATAATTATATTGGATGTATAAAAAAGTAAAGGTTATGATATATTAAAGAAATATATTAAGTTGAATATCATATCCATGTGTTTTTCAGGGAATCTGAGTCATTGAATTGTATATCATAATATTATTATATTAAAGAGAATATGAGTCATTGAGTTGTATATCATAAAATTATATTTTAGAGGATATGAACTGAACTGAACTGAATTGTTCTGAACTGAACTGAACTGAACTAATTCCAAATTGTCATATAATGAAGACATATTATATTTGGTTGAGTCGATTTAAATGAATCACGATTCAAATAATTATATTGGATGTATAAAAGGTAAAGGTTATGGTATATTAAAGAAATATATTGAGTTGAATATCAGAGCCATGTATTTTTCAGGGATCTGAGTCATTGAGTTGTATATCATAATATTATTATATTAAAGAGGATATGAGTCATTGAGTTGTATATCATAAAATTATATTTAAGAGGATATGAACTGAACTGAACTGAACTGAACTGTTCTGAACTGAACTAAACTGAAACGAACTGAACTGAACTAATTCCAAATTGTCATATAATGAAGACATATTATATTTGGTTGAGTCGATTTAAATGAATCACGATTCAAATAATTATATTGGATGTATAAAAAGTAAATGTTATGGTATATTAAAGAAATATATTGAGTTGAATATCATAGCCATGTATTTTTCAGGGGATCTAAACTAAATTGGACTGAACTGATATGAATTGAACTAAAATAAAAAAATTATATTTTCATTTTTTATTAATGAATGCTCATCATCATATAAAAGGAAATTTGATGAACTGAACTGAACTTAGTTAAATTTAAATTTATTTAACTGAACTGAACTGAAATAATTTTCAATATACTGAATTGAACTGAACTGAAATAAATTTAAAGTTACTGAACTGAACTGAACTGAACTGAGCTGAAATAAATTTAAATTTACTGAATTGAACTGAACTGAACTGAAATAAATTTAAATTTACTGAACTGAACTGAACTGAAATAAATTTAAATTTACTGAACTGAACTGAAAAAAAATTAAATTTACTGAACTGAACTGAACTGAACTGATCTACAGATAAGCTCTGCTAAACAGGGCCAAAGTCACTACAGAAAGCATAGTGAGGCAAGACTTGATAAATCCTTTTTTATAAGTTTTGATTAAAAAATAAACATTTTCAATTTGGCCAGGACCATCCTCAAAAGAAAATTTAAAGAAATTAAAAAATTAATCTACCACACATATTAGTTTGTATGAGCACCAAACTTTAGGTTTAATTAGTTCAATCATATGTTTAAAAATTCGACCAAAGCCAAACTCTTTTTTTACAAGTTATATCATCAACTCATCATTCTATTTTATATACAAGCACATGCAATGCATGTCAAATAGTGGCACTATCCATAATTTTAGGGTTGCTCCATGCAGGTCTATTTTTCTCTTCCAGGTCCATATTTTTATCATAATACCCCTAATATTGTTAAGGCAAAAAATGAGCTTGAAATCATAGGGTTCCATCAAAAGGCATTATAGTAAAAATACGGAGTTGCAAGAGAAAAATGGACCTGCATGGAGAAATTGCTTAATTTTAAGATTTTCGCCATGTCACGAACTGTAAGTTTAAAAAGCTAAGCTTTGGTGAGACTCAAGTTCGTATTTTCTTTTTCTAACTATTGTGATCTAATATACATCTAAAATTGCTTATTCCTATAAATGCCATCTAAGAAAATTGAACATATATATTTACGTTATTACACACTCTGTAGCATAAAATATTTTACTTTTAAAAAGTGACAATTCGGTTCTTATGTTCTTGTTGACGATAAATCACTTCTTTTATAATTCACATAATGTGTTTATATGATAGTGCCTTATATGATTTTATACAAATTCTCATTTGAGACATCTCTCTACAAAAATCAAGCATTATAAGGGACCGTTATCGGTTGAAATTGTCGTTGGTGAACTTCAACCCCGCCGACGTAGTTAGATTTTGGTTTGTTGGTGTCACTAGAGCTCAACCAGCTCACATGGACTAACTCAAGGCTGACTGAATTTGTACGGAATAACAGTAATGTACCAAGTATTAGGAATAATCAAGGAAATTGACTGAAAAATCAATCAAATTGAACGAAAAATCAAGCAAAAACAGTAAATGTTTCTCTACAAAGACAGATCACACAAAGACTCTCTTATAATAAACATGATCATTGAGTGTATTATTACTGTATTTTTGTTGATTATCTCACTTTCATGTTTGATGTTTTATTTTCAAAACTGATCTTTTACTTATTCAGTAAAATCAATTGAATCAGGTCTTAATTGAAAATTTATCAATAAAATTTGTTTAATTTTTCAATACATTTATTTTCAATTCATCTAGAAATGCCTTTAGTCCTAATATGATTACATTGTTTCCACTTGTATTAAACCTATAACACTAAAAACAGTACTTTTGCTGTTTGTATCGATCACTTACTTCATGGTAGGAATACTATTCAAAAATAACCCACTAGTACTACACAGCACACCAAACACTCCTCTATAAATACGCGAGAGCTAGACGTTGATAAGCATCACCAAAAACATTAGAATCATCATGATCGGAGCTGACCAAATATACAAGGTGGTAACCGCCGTGCTACCGCTCTACACCGCCATTTTTCTCGGATTCGCCTCCATAAAATGGTGGCAGATGTTCAAGCCGGACCACTGCGACGCCATAAACCGCTTCAACTACTATTTCGTGATGCCATTTTTCACCTTCCAGTTCGTCTCCAAGGTGAACCCCTACGAGATGAACTTCCGGTTCCTCGCCGCCGACATCATCGCGAAGGCCGTGGTCGGCGTCGCTCTGGTGGCGTGGGCGAATCTCAGCAGAAAGGGGAGCTTCTGCTGGTCAATTACCAATTTCTCCCTGGCGAGCTTGAACAACACGCTCCTCCTCGGCGTTCCGCTGTTGCAGGCCATGTACGGCGACCAGGGAGCTGACCTGGTGATTCAGGTGTCGGTGGTTCAGGCGCTGCTCTGGTTCATCTGCTTGCTGTTCATGTTGGAGCTGAGACGCGCAAAACTGATTGCATTGGACCAATCGAACTCGGTTCACCCGGTTTCATCAACCGGCTCAGAGGACATCGAGATGGCGGCGATGGCGGCAGCTGAAACCGACGACCACCAAGGCTCCCGTTCGCTTACCTTCTGGGGGATAATGAAGATAGTGGTGGTAAAGCTAGCCAAGAACCCTAATTCATATGCTTGCATTGTCGGTCTAATTTGGGCTTTGATTTCCAAAAGGTACGGACGGTTTACATGATTTAAAAAAAGATGACGAGTTTATGAACTGAATAAAAAAAGACATGATTGTTAACGTACTCTGTTTTGCAGGTGGCATTTCGGGATGCCGGAAATAATCGAAGGACAGATTTTGATTATGTCGAGAGGCGGCGCAGGACTGGCCATGTTTACAATGGGTAAGGCGGCGGAAAATTTTGCAACACTAAAAATGTAAAATAATAATTATATTAATAGATGGTATAAAATGGTTTAATTTACAGGACTTTTCATGGCTCTGCAAGAAAAGGCGATTGCTTGTGGAGTGGACGTAGCTTTGTACGGTCTGGTGCTGAGGTTTGTGATCGGACCCGCCACTACCCTTGTCGGCGCCGTCATCACTGGCTTGCACGGTGACGTCCTCCGCATCGCAATCGTTCAGGTAACATTTCTGTTTCACAATTTTTACCCTTCTGATGTGATATAAATTAATCACATCATTTTTATTGTGTAGGCTGCTCTACCACAAGCTTTGGCAGCATTTGTATATCACCAAGAATATGGATTGCATGCTCAAGTTCTCAGTACAGCGTGAGTTTTTATTGTGTTTCTAAAATATATATATTTAAGTACTGTTGATAACTCATTATATTTGTTTTGATATGATTTTTGATTTGCATGCAGGGTCATTTTCGGAACAATAATATCCCTACCTCTGCTCATCGGTTATTATGCGGTTCTAGACATTTTGCGTCTATGAGATTAACACATATTAGATCAGTGTATTATTTCTAGAAACAAAAGTAACGAAAATTAAATTTAAAACTGTTAAATATCAATGTTTGAGAGTCCCACATCTACTTCAAAATTTATTTATTTTAAAGATTAGACTACATATTTACAGTTTGAGAATACGAGATGCGAGATTACATTTATTTACAAAGAATAATCAAAATTAAGTTCTAAATTAACCATAATCCTTAAGGCAAAATAAAAGGTACTCATATAATTAGAAGATGGTAGTATTGAGCTAGTCGGACGATTCGGACCTAAACTGCAATTCCAAGTTGCCACAAAAATTAATTTAGTCAGGGCGGATTTGAAACAAGCGGATTTTATTTTGTTCGGAATATCAATTAATATTAAGGAAATGTCCACTACCAATTACTGATAATCCACGTCTGTAATTTACATCTACGTTACTTAATTTAGACTGATTCCTTGTTGGATACTCTATTTATTTCATAATTACCAATTCAGCAATTTCCACAAATAAGATGATTTGCTTACTGTCCAAGTATTCCAAATTTGTACTAATCGGTATTTTTCCCAAAATATATCTTCAAAAACATGGGTTTTTTGAAGAACAAGTTTCAATGACTAATTTTGAGCATCAATAATTAATATCTCATTCACTGTTGGTCCGATTTGTGTGATTCAAAAACCAATCTTGTAGTACTCCCGGAGGAAAATCCAAAGATACCAATTCTTGACCCAAATCAATTCAGATCATAGTCAAATCGCAGCCAAAAGTTGATGACGAAAATTGCATAAGTCCCTCAATTTTTCCATTTTCCAATAAGTTTAAGTTGGCTTTTACTCGGACATGACGAAAGCCTAAATGGGTTAGTGATGTCCAGAACACAGAATAATTAGCTGCAAATCGATTCAAAGCGAGAAAGTGTGTGAAAATGACGACTAAATATAAAGTATAAAATATCATTTAAATTGGTTTACATTAACAGATTAATAAAATACATTAATGATATTTTAGTATTTTAGTTCCAATGATTTTTATTTCTATAACATTACTCACAGAAGCCATTTTAGTTGAATTAAACTAAATTTACCTAAATTTAATTGAACTGAACCGGCTAGAAAGTAGTGTAATGAATAATAATTATAGTTCATTAATTTCAGTCTGAGCGATTCATTTAATGACTTTGAAATGAATCGAATCGAACTAATAAAATTGAACTAGACAAAATTATAGATATACATAGGAAAACATAGTTTTTAAGTAAATTAATAAAAAGTAATTATTGAATAGAATTTGGATGAATTGAACTAAATTGAACTCAATTAAAAAAACTATTAAAAGACGTAGGGAAATATAGTTTAACTAATTGAAAATGTCAATGACTTCAGACGAATTTAATTAACTTAATTCAAGTAGGCTAATTTCATGACGCTGGTTTATTATCGTTGTAGAGCGTGAGGACATATATCTTGCATGTTTTATCATTAGGGCGTATGATGTTCAAGATGCTCTGCTACAATAGAGCACAAACCGGTGTCTATCGAAGGGCCCCTAGCCATAGGGGATGGACTTGTGGAAACAGAGAGAATTCAGAGAAGAAACAAAAAAGTTTGCATGGGATGACCACAGCTCAAGGACAACAGTCGGAGTCTGTGAGGGAGGACCGATCGAGGAGAGAAGCACACGATCCTATACAGTGGCGGATATCTAGGACCCAAATTTTGGGGATGCTGAACAGTACAGTGCAGGGATTTTTTTTTCAAAAGTGATTAAACACAAAATTAATAAAATAAACCGAGTTCGATAAAATAGTATTTTTACAAGTTAACTAAAGAACTGAAAAAACTATTTCTAATGCTCAAATCTCTAGAAGTAGAAGTATAACAAGTGGGAGTGGGGTAATTTATACCTATGAGACCCATTGGCTTGATAGCGTCACTTGGATTGAATTCAACACCAGATTTTTTTCTAATACTACCCTCTCCCTTTCATTGTGTTTTTCTTCATTAGCTTCAGTGTATCTCTTCCCTTTACCCCGATCAAGAATTGTATTCATAATTTCTTCCCTAACCTATAAACAACAAATATAATAAATATATAAATCAAACTTATTCTTATAAAATCTATTAAGTCACCGAGCAAATTAGAATATAATTAACATAAAATACAAAATAAAATTCTAAAAAACATTACTTATATAAGTTATTAACTAGCTAAAACCAATTCATACCAACTAGTTGGCTCACCCGCACGTTGTGCGGTATATTTTAAATTCTAAATATTTTAATTTACATAATAAATTTAGTGATTGTAGTATTTGTACTAACATAGTAATATGAAATATTAGGTGAAATCAAACCATATATTGAAAATATGATAATATATGTATTTGTTTTATATTATTGAAGAAACGAAATTTAAAAAATTAATTAAAAACTCTTTTAAATGTAATAATGAACCATTCCTCCCAAGCCAAATAGACAAAATATTCATATTCAAAAGAACTGAACCAACAAAATTGAATAAAAAAATAAATCCCAACACAAAGTCTCAAATAAGGTCAGCTTATTTGAGAGGTTTAGGTATTTTTCAAAATTATATGTTTTAACAATCAGTAGAATTTTATATTAACAAATTTACTATTATAATTACAAAAACATATCTGTACAAATTTACTAATATAACATACTAACTATACAATATAATCAGCACATGCCTAATTTAAAATAATATTTGATATATTTTTAGCAAAAATATTATGAATTCTATATATATTAGCTAGCGGCTAAAAGATAAAAGATGTGAAGATAATGATATGACGTAGGTTAAATAGAGTTTAAAAGGCATATTATTATAGTATGAAGTATTTTAATAGGTTAAATACAGTTTAATGAAGTATTTAATAAAAGATTGAGGGAAAATTGGGATTAAGGGTAGTGGAATTAGAAATTGGAAAGTGGGGTGTAAGATACACATAATTTCTAAAAAGGGCAGTGAATAATTAATTTAATTTTAATTGATATGATTATTAATATAAAGACACTAATACCCTATTTCTATTATTTTTATTTAGATCCTTGTGCTTAGTTAAATTAAGTTTAGTTTCAATAAGTTCACTCTAAATAAATGTATTTATAATAAAATTAGTTCAAGTTAGCCCTATGTCATTTTACGTAGTTTTGGTTCAGTTTAGTTCAGTTTAGTTCATTTTAGTTCACTTTAGTAGTATGCAATTCAGTTCATTTTCATCAAATTTTTTGATTCATTCAAATTTAGTTGAATTCAAACCAATTCCTTTAGTTCAATTTAATATAAATTTATTCAGATCATTCAAAATTGGACGCATTCAATTTGATTCAAGTTCACCTTTCTTTAATTTAATTTAGTACCGCTTTACTAAAAGCAATCAAAATCTTGGTTAAAATTCAATACTGGTCAGTTCATATCTAACTAAAAAATTACATTTACTTTTTTTTAGGTCAATTCAATTTAAGTTCATTTATATTTTCCTAAATTCAATTTAATTTAGCTCCATCATTTTTCCAATTTTTGAAATCCAATTTAGTTCACTTCCTTGGTATTTAATTGAATAAAATTTCATCACGCTCATATGAATTTGACTTTTTTGAACTGAATTGAAATGATTTGATCAGAAATAAATTTTATTTAAATTGGAGCTAAATAAATAAAGCTAAACTGAATATAACTAAATTTAAAAATAAAAATAAAAATAAGGGTATTGTTATCTTTTTGTATTAATAATCATATTGATTAAAAATAAGTTAATATTCACTGCCTTTTTCAGAAATTATGTAAAACATACACCCTAATTACTAATGTTCCACGGCCCTTAATCCCAATTTTCCCGATGATTTAAACAATATTATTATAGTGTCTATCAATTATGTTATATGTGCCAAAAATGTAATAAAAGAACAAAATAAATTATATTGTAAAAGGTAAGGTAAGAAAATACTTGACTTCACCTATCTAAAAATATATAAATCCCTTTGTTCTTTTTTTTCCTGAGATATGTAATATTCTCTTTGTTCTAAAATATAGTAAGGAATCAACTAAATCACCTAAATTGAGTATAATGTTTAGTATTTTAAGAATCATGAGTGTATCAAGTAATCAGGGGCGGACCCAGAAATTAAAGTCGAGGGGGGCCATAATAGAATAAAAGTAAAATTATAACACTATATTTTAATATATTAAAAATTACAAAGGTATAAAATGTAATTTTTATTTTTTTAAAAAAATTTACAAAGGTATAAAATGCAATTTTTAATTTTTTTGGGGTGGCCAGGCCACCCTGGGCCACCCCCATGTTCCGCCCCTGCAAGTAATCGATTATAATGATCATTATCGTGGGTAAAGAGACACAAATATAATAAATTTGATAAATTTACCCGTCCAATCAAATAAAAATGTACTAAAATAGGATGTTTAAAAATACTACATGTACTTATTGCGGTGATTGAAAATTGATCACATGCTTTACATTCGAGAAAAACAAAACACAAAATTGCACAAAACGATAAGAATAAAATAAATATATCAACTAATGAATATTGAATGCCGATCAATCTATAACGAAATTAAAACTAACTAATTCTCTTACCTCAAGAAACAATAAAAATGATGAAAAGAAATCATCTCATTATAAATAAATATAAACGCATAAGAATTGGAGTTTGCAGTTTCTAATCTTTGTTTATTCATGTATACAAAGGTACACATTAAGCAAAATGACTTAAAATAAAATAATATTATAATCTTAACAAAAACCAGGGATATGTTGCATTCTAATCATGAAAGGATAGCACAAAAATTATCAAAATAATAATCAAAAACTTTGATACACTATTATCAAAATTTAATATTTAGGCATAAGTGAGAAAAAAACTCTACCTACGGATTTTGAAAGATGATGTTTAAACTCATTTTTGTGAGTTTATAGTCATCTCCACATGAAATCAAGCAATGGACAATCACTAAATTCACAATATTAGAAATAAAATAAAATAAAACAATATAAATCTTCAGACATACCTCAAACTTCCACAGATTTACGGCATGATAGAAGAAGAAAATTGTGATTGAAGAGTATTAGAGATCAAATACATATATAAAGTTGCAAAATATAAATATGGAAAATATATATTATGAATACATCAAAAAGGATTTCGTTGACATCTAAAAGGAAAAAAGAGGAGCTCCTCAAACAACTAATCACGCAAGCTCTTAGAAGAGAATATTGAATTGAGACTTAATTAAAAGAGTGCAATATTTAATACCATAATTTCATAAGAAAATGCATAAATATTTTAGGAAAAGTCTTGGAAGAGACCGTCTCTATATAGAGACCGGATTAAATTGTAAATAGTTATATAAGTCAAAAACACGGAGGGACCAATTTGCAATTTCAGAAATTTTTTAAAAATCACGCGCTACAGTGTCAAGCTGTGCTACAGTGCCGAGTCGCTACAGTGCCAATTTGCTACAGTGCCGAGTTGCTACAGTAAAACATAAAACATGGACAGTTTAACTTAAAACATGAACATTTTGACTTAAAACATGAACATGAACATTTTAACTTGAAACATAAAACATAAATATTTTAAATTAAAACATAAAACATGGACGTTTTAACGTGAAACATGAACACTTTAACTTGAAATATAATACATGAACATTTTAACTTGAAACATAAAACATAAATATTTTAACTTAAAACATAAAACATGGACGTTTTAACGTGAAACATGAACATTTTAACCTGAAACATGAACATTTTAAATTGAAATAGAAAATATAAACATTTTAAATTAAAACATAAAATATGGACGTTTTAACATAAAACATGGACGTTTTAACATTAAACATGGACGTTTTAACATAAAACATGGACGTTTTAATGTGAAACATGAACACTTTAGCTTGAAACATAAACACTTTAACTTGAAACATAAAACATGGACATTTTAACTTGAAACATTGAAGTACACTGTAGCAAACACTGTAGCGCACTGTAGAAAAATACTGTACACGCGCGGAAACACTGTAGCGCGTGATTTTTTTTAATTTTTAAAAATTGCAAATCGGTCCCTCCTTGATTTTCTTGATTGCACTATTTATAATTTAGTCCGGTCTCTATATAGAGACGGTCTCCTCAGAGACCAACTCAATATTTTATACCATAATTTAACAAAATACCTAAAATAAATATATTGAATCAAATACGACGTCGTTTATTCCACACACATTTTGAAGCGAATAACTATTCTAGTTCCCTTTAGGGATTATCTAAACACAACCAAATTACATAAATTTAACTAAAATAAAAACTAATTAAAAACAATTATCACCGTCTGTCCCGCGTCCGTGCCGTCCCCGATGAATGATGAAGGATGAGTCAGAAAATGGCCGACGGCAATCAAGGTGCCGCTGCGGCGCCGCGGCGATAGGTGCCCAGGACCCATATGATTGGGCGGCGGCCGGCTGTGGCCAAGGGGTTTCAAATTTAGCTTTTGCCATCTGCTTTCTATACTTTCCCAACTTGATTTGGGATTTTTTAAATTTTATTCTTGCCTAAAATTCAGATTTAGGAAAAAGAAGCGTTGTGAGCCTATCTTCTCCGAGGGCAGAGGCGGAAGATTTTTTGGAAAAGGCGGAAAGCTTCATCGATACTGTTCCTGGGCTTGACCGGGAAATTTTAGGGGAGGGTGGAGCCACCCTACGCCTACCGGTGACTCCGCCCCTGATTCTATATAAGAACAACATTTGATAGGGGATTAAAATCATATGGCTACGAAAAGGAATTGGGCCACACATTCTTTGATAACAAAGCACAATCATCAATACAAACGCAGCATGAAGTGGCGGCATAGTGTGCACAAGGATTTTACTCGACCGAGGACTAGAGAGGTACACTAAGGATACACGCCCTAACAGTAACACGGGCGGAACTATCAGCTATACTAGTAAATGTTATGAAACAAGCAGTTTGGAGGAATGCGAAGCGGATCATAATCATCACGAACTGCGGAAATGTATTATTTTATTTTAAACATTTTCTAGAGACGTCACCAGACATCGGACTATTATCAAGTATATAAAACAAGAGAAGGTCTTGGGTGAGACCGTCTTACCATAAGCTATGATAGTTCATGTGTTTAATGGATTTGTTCATGTGTTTCACAACTTTGTTAATTCATTTACATATTGTTACAGATTATAACAAACAAAATTGTGAAACACAAGAACAAATCTGTCAAACACATGAACCCAGTTTATAACAAACAAAAATGTGAAACACATGAACAAATCTATTAAACACATGAACTATCATTCGTCCTACCATAAGATTATGGTAGGATGGTCTCACCCAAGACTTTGTAATAAGACAAATTGTGAGTGAAATGAAAAACAAGATTTATCTAGAAGAGATGAAATCAGGTTCCAAACCTTGTGGAAACAAAGAGCAATTGCTTCATTTAATCTGGGAAACTTTCATGAATGTGCTTGGTATTTTATCAATTTGTTACATTAATTTATTTCACGCAGGGAATTTTCAGTATTATTAATGTAACAAATTAAGAAAAATTTCTACACGTGAACATTTAATACTCCATTCAGTTACGAATCGACTCCTTTAATTTCCACCTTATTTGAAAAAAATTCAATTCAATTTACTCCCAATCAATTTAATTCACATGATTAATTGAAACCTATCCTAATTTAACTGCGCTTTTACTGTATTAATTTATGCTTTTACAATTTTTTCAAAAAAAAATAATTTATGCTTTTACAATAGTTTATGGTTTCAAATCAATTCAGTTTCGGAGAACAAACTCCAGTTCTATTTTGCAATTGTTTCGGAGCTAAAAATGGCAGGGTTGATTAATTCAAATGACAGCTGCTTCATGGTTGTATCAGTCAAAACCTTCTCTATAAATATATGAAAGAAGATCGTTCTCAATTACACATAATCAAACGTCTGCATTAGTTCAGAGATCATCATGATCGGAGGTGAGCATGTATACAGGGTGGTAACCGCCATGATGCCGCTCTACACCGCCATCTTCCTCGGATACGCCTCCGTGCACTGGTGGCAGATGTTCAAGCCCGATCACTGCAAAGCCATTAACCGATTCAACTGCTACTTCGTCATGCCCTTCTTCACCTTCGAGTTCATCTCCCACGTCAACCCCTACGACATGAATTTCCGGTTCATCGCCGCAGATTTGATAGCCAAGGCGATGATCGGCGTGGTTCTGGTGGGCTGGGCGAATCTCTGCCGGAATGGTAGCTTCAGCTGGTCAATTACCAATTTCTCCCTGTCCAGTTTGAACAACACGCTCCTCATCGGCGTTCCGCTTTTGCAGGCCATGTACGGCGACCAGGGCAGCGACTTGGTGATCCAGGCGTCGGTCATTCAGGCGCTCATGTGGTTTACCTCTCTGCTCTTCATGCTGGAACTGAGGCGTGCGCAGATGGCCACGTCGGAATCTAATTCAGTCCACCCGGCAGGAGCGCCAGACATCGAGGCCGGAGTGACGACGGAAACCGCCGCCGCCAATGACCGGGACGCCTCCGGCGGCCACACCTTCTGTGGAATAATGAAGATAGTAGTGGTAAAGCTCGCCAAGAACCCTAATTCTTATTCTTGCATTCTTGGTCTTATTTGGGCTCTCATTTCCAAAAGGTATTAGAATGGTTAATTACATTTTCAAAACAAAACAAAAAAAATCGTGAGGAAAATTAATGAAGAAGAAATTGACGTACGTTTCTGTGTTTTCTACAGGTGGCATTTTGGGATGCCAAAGATTGTTGATGGATCGATTCAGATAATGTCGAGAGGCGGTGCCGGACTGGCCATGTTCACGATGGGTAAGGTGGCGGCGGAGGATACTTTTGTAATACTGAAAATAAAGAAGAATTATTAAGTGATGATTTAACCATATGGCTGTGAACGATGTTTACAGGGCTTTTCATGGCGCTTCAAGAAAAGCTGGTTGCTTGTGGCGTCGATGTAGTTCTGTACAGTTTGGCGTTGAGGTTCGTGATCGGACCAGCCACCACCGCCGTCGGTGCCGTCATTACCGGTTTGCATGGGGATGCCTTCCGCATCGCAATCCTTCAGGTGAATTCTGTTATTATTATTTGTTGAAAAAAGTGAATGCCTAAATTTTAATTATTTGTTTCTTAAAAGATTATTCTTTTCATGTGAGTTTTGTGTTACAATTAAAATAATAATGTTTTCGAGGTATATTACAATTAAAATTATACAATAAGTAACTGACTGCAATTTCATCAGAGTTTTGGTGATAAGTATTAGTGTTGTGTATATAGGCTGCTCTACCACAAGCTTTAAGCGCATTTACATATCACCAAGAATATGGATTGCATGCTCAAGTGCTCAGTACAGCGTGAGTTTCTTTTATATAATTATTATTCCATTACTTAATCGTAAATGTACGCTAAAATATGATGGTTTGGATTTTCATTGTGATTGCAGGGTCATTTTTGGAACAGTAATATCTTTACCTTTGCTGATTGGTTATTATGCAGTTCTAGACATTTTACTTTAAATATAATGTAACTAATATTGGAGCTACCTAGCAACTAGTGTAGTGAATAAAAACAAACAATTATTTCACAGAGCCAACAAACTTTTAAAACAAACAAAAAATGAGTAAAAGCAATGCAGGCATAAGAATATATGGGGTAATCACCAGAAAAATTTAAAACAAAAAGTCTCAAATTTGGAGGGTTCAATTTTCAAAGTTAGCAATTCAACAATTAAAAATGAAAATATTAGCAACGTTCGTGAAACCATAAAAGTACTAAATGACGAAGGAAAGCAAAATGACAAAATGAATGATACTCAATGCACAGAATTTGATGAAAGTGAATTCACTATATTAGACTCATTAGCACAAATTAGAGAAGGTATACTTATTAAAGTACTCATTCAAGAATTGAATGTTTGAACTGTAAAACATCCAAACAAGATCAAACAGCAACATATCACATAAACATTGAACAAATGATCATATTGTTTCATTGGTATAATACAGCTATACATGTACAGAAAAACAGCCATTACCACGGTCGCATATCTTCACCACCATTTGCAACGGAAGAGCTCGTATCACTATTACTCATCCAGAACTGCCCTTTCACCTGAGTTACCTCGTCATCACTACCATCGTCCACCAAATTAACATCATCCAGTTCAAACAAGTCGTCGAAGCTTACAACATCACCATCTTCGTAATCATCATCGCTGACATCCAAGTTATGCTTATTTTGCTGCCCAGGAAACTTACTGTTATTCTTTCTGCCAGTATTTCTCTTCTCTTTCCTCATTCTGTAGCCTTCCTTAACCAGCCTCATCAATTCATCTCTGATGTCCAGCATTCCATCTCTCTCCAGAAGCACGCCTTTATCGTCATATCCCTCAACCAGAAACACAGAGTCCCTGTCCCCTTTCATGCTCACATAAAATATCTCTGGATGCCTCACCAGCATTCCCCTTAACTTGTTTGGTAAACCGAAATCCTTCCTAAAATGGGTAACATGATCAATCAATGTCCGCTTCTCAACTGTCATGCCCAACACCTCTCTCACGACTGCGCAAGCCCTCTTTTCTGCTTCCAAGGATTCTTTCACCAAATCATCGGCTTTAGTTTCATAAGGGCACAAATCTGGCATCTCCTCAAATTTCAACAGAAATTCCTCGTGACGCCTCTTGATATTGAGGCCCTTCCTAAGTCTAAGCTGCTTAAACTTTAAAGGCCTATCGACTATCAAATCCAATGTCTCAGTCTTCCGGGTTGGCAACTTTTTAGCCAAATCACTGTCCCAAGTGACAAGCTCAAGTGCATAACCATAAGATGTTTGCACAACCTTAAACCTCTCGGGATACTTGTTGCAAAGCCATGAATGGAAATTGATTGGCAAGCCAAGATCAGGTGCAAGATGGACAAGTTTAGATACAAGAAGCCTGTGATGCGTAGCAAGCATCAAAAGCTTCTGCAACTTAACAGCCAACGCATCAGACATAACCTTTTTGAGCTCGATCTCTTTGTGTGCTAGTTCTGCTGCAGCCGGGGTAAGCCGAATGCAGACCTGGGAAAGTGGTTTAGTTGCATTAAGCGGCAAATGGGGCGTTGGAATGGTGAACACTTCAAAGATAGTGGGATAACGATGGACCATGGAAACAATAGAACGAGGCTTAGGCAACGACAAGTATGATCTGCACTTGTTCAAAACATGCAACGGCATGAAATGCCTCGGTTTGGATAACAAAAGAGTCTTGAGCTTCTGAACAAAACGGATCTTGTTCTGCTTCACCACATTGTTATCCAAAGAGGGATCGCGCCGTATTTTCAAAGGATTTGAAGTGCAAGTTATTGAACCAAATGAGGTATTTTTTCGGGGTTTAAGTTTCAGAGAGTTTTCATGGTGGATGGAATTTGCACCGTAAATGTGCAGTGGCGGGAGAAACTGTGAGTGAAATGAAAAACAAGATTTATCCGGAAGAGATGAAATCATGTTCCAAACCTTGTGGAAACGAACAGCAATTGCTTCATATAATCTGGAAAACGACAAAATGATGACTTGGGAATTTTATCGAACAGGTTGTCTTCACTGCAATCCCTGCAAATATATGCACGAAAATTAATTCTTGCTATTGAAGAGGGAAAACTGAAAGCAACTGGATATTATTCTAATCTAAAACAGTGAGATATTTACGTTTATCTGCCAAAATTCAATGCTCAAGATTGGCAATGAAACAATCTTTCGGGGTTTTTTTTTTGGCGCGAAAGGCAAAGGTTTTTACCGGTGTAGATCAGCAAAAGATATTTCCGAGTACACCCTCGGTCCTCCAGGGAAAGTAAACTCACATTAATTCCACAAAGCTCCACAACTTATTGTCAATCTATTCATGTCCCTGTAACTTTTCCATCATGCATAATTTGGGTCAATTGTTTTTATAAAAAGTGAATTAGTGTATGTTTGGTCTATTGCCTTCCAATATAAAATGCTACTTAGCTAAACTTGAATTTAGACATTTAATAAAAATTGTAATATTTGCCATGGATAATGTCATGCTATGTGTAATTCTTAACTCTAAACATGTTTCCGATAGAATAGAGATGAGCAGGTATCAGGATGAGTAGGAACGAGGCTGAACGATAGTTGTTGTAGTTGGCAACTGCGATAATTTGGTCACGTAAAACAAGCTCGGGTCAAAATTAGGTGCTCCAATGCAAAATTTAGCTTCCGACCAGGTCACGCCGGCGGGACTTTCTTGCCTATGGCCATCCGCCGCATCTCCCCCGATTTGGTCGCAGAGACAAGCCAACAACGTTGTTGCTTCCCGCGACAAGACGGACATTTTGCCCTTTTAATTGTTGATAATTAAAAATTGAAATTTGTTGGTATTGTGGGAACGATTGGGAATTGAAAGTGCAACAATTAGGGGAATTGAAATCGTCAGTGGTGAGTTTTGAATCGATGACATTGAACTATGGGCTGCCAATGTTGAGGTCGTTGAACTTAGGTCACCAACGTTAACCTTTTGGTCACTGATAGTGAGGATATGGTCATGATGTGCGATGAGGTGGAAGAATATAGAGAAGAACTAAAAAGTATGAACAAAAAATAGAATATTCACATTTTGTCCACGATATTTTTAGAAATGTGTTATCACTTATATAGTTATGTGCATAGCGACACTCTGTCTCACTAGGTGAACCTATACAGCTATACTTCTATTAACGAATAAGAAAATCCTAAACCGTTTTCAAAAAATATTCCTAAAATAGTAAGGCGTGAGAAGCTATTTGCATTCCTATCAAATTTTAGAGGTAGCAAAGGACGTTTTCTTAAATCTTAATTTTCCCCCTTGGATTAAAGCAATACTTGCTGTAACCATAATAAAGCACAAAAAGGGTGAAAAAAGTGGATAGCAACCCACCATATGGCTCATGATCTCCGCATTCTCCGTTTGGTCACGATGATCCACTCGTCACGCAGTTCCCATCACAGACTTTTCTTGAATTTGGTCTCTGCTGAATTTGGGATGAGACCAATCTTTGAAATCCATTGAATTTCCCAACATGCATCCTAGACCATGTTGACTCTCCAAAAAAGAATCGTAAGTCTTTTTTTTCTGTCTTTTTCTCTGTATTTTGGTAGACAGATTCTTTAATGGCATCCATTTTGGCCTTTAAAATGATCCCTCGAAGTTGCTGGTGCTTTCAATGCATGCATTTATGTATAATACTACCCTATACATGAACAACTCATTAGGTCCCTTATCCCTTACATTGTTCAATGGTGCTCGAATCTTCTGTTTTCATTTTTGTTTCAGCGAATCAGGTTCCCTAGGTCTTAGGTTTTTGGTGTTCTGTTTCATCAGGAGTTAGGATTTGGTTTAATTTTTTCAGAAATGTTATACATTTGGAAGAATGAGATGAAATGGAATGAATTTATATTTTTATGCAATTTCGTTTTAACAGTGCTGCATCTATGGTATTACAGGGATATAATTATAAAAGATCAGTGACTGCTGCTTCTCTGGTCTTTTTCATGTTGTTATTCGTCAGCGCATATGTTTCATTAGTACGCAAAGAGGTATTTCCTTTCTTTACAGAATGATTTTATTATCATTTATCTGCATTTAGATTCTTTAGTGTACATGAAGTTGAAAGCCTGCAAAGTACAGATTTTTTTGACAAAAACTTCATTTAGGATCATGTACCAATATCTTTTAAGGCTAAAGAAATTACCCTGGAACTAAATGTAAGGGTCTCTTACACATAAAGTTTTTGGTGATCTATGACTTGGTCTATATACATTCCTTATAGAGAAAATTGCATGACTCGTGGAGAGTGTTTTCGATTTTAAAGTATTAGATTTGCTTGCACTTGTATGCTTGTTTTGTATTTTTACTAGGACTTAAAAGTCTAGTTTTTGTGGATAATTTGAGATGCTGTGTGCAGAAAATTCTGAAATGGAATCTGAAGGAGAGTTTTCAAGTTTTTGCCTGTCAGGTTTGTTTCTCTTTCCTACATGGGTGATACATTCTGTTGCACGAAGTAACTTAGTGTTACATCCATTTGATTTTGTTGTTTGTATCATTTGATCTTAAGTACAAAGAGGTTATTGGAGTCTGAAAACTTTCAGAATTATGGTGGTTTTTCTGTTTCTTTGACTGTTCCTTCATATCATAATTTGCATCATTTGTTTTAGAGCCAATGCAGACCTCCTGGAAGTGAGTCGTTGCCAAAAGGTATTGTAGCGAAAACTTCCAATCTCGAAAGACGGCCATTATGGGGTTCGCCGAAGGTATCTTCCCAGAGCCATAAAATTAAGCCAATATAGAGTTGATTCTTCCTATATTTTGGAAAAGAACACCTTGAAATCACTGAGATCCTTGGCAGAAATTCAACTCTTCAAGAAGCTTGTTCACTCTTGCTGTTGGAATAAAACAAAAGGACACTGTAGACCTGATGGTACAGAAGGTAAATAAGAACTTATACTCGTATTTTTCCCTTCAAACATTTGATCATTTTCTAACTTTTTAATGGGTGAATATTTGCGTTTTAAATTAAAATTTCAGTTCCTGGAAAGAGATTTTGTCGTGATGCTTTTCCATTATGACGGCGTTGTTGATGAATGGAATGATTTAGATTGGAGTGATAGTGTTGTGCATATATCTGCTTTGAATCAAACAAAATGGTATGATTAATAAGAAAATCTCACACATTTTTTTAGCATTTGAATTCGGTGTATTACTCCATTTTGGGTCACTTCTTACTTGACATTAAATTATGAAAACAGGTGGTTTGCCAAGCGGTTCCTACATCCGGATATTGTTGCAGATTATGACTATGTTTTTCTCTGGGACGAAGACATTGGAGTGCAGCACTTCAGTCCCGAGAGGTATGCGGCTTATTTTTCTTCCAGTAAATGGAATTACAAGCTGAACCTGACAGTGCATTGTAAATAGTGATCATAAACCGTAGCTATCTAAAGCATCACCTGGATGATATGCTATGCTTGAAAGTTTATATTTTCTCTTTACCTTTTCAGTTTATGTTAGAATGAATGGCGTGATAAATTTCCGCGCTCTATCAATTGTAGATATCTATCAATTGTGGAGAAATATGGACTTGAGATATCACAGCCAGCACTTGACCCAAGCGAATCAGAAGTGCATCATCAAATAACTGTACGTGGGAGATCAGTTGTTCACAGGTTCCTCTTTTTTCAACCATAGTAATATACATATACTTAACCTTAAACATGCTGAACGTATACACACAAACATACATCATTGTGCTTTACTTTGCTTATCTCCTATTCAGGAGAATGTACAAGAAAGATGCCAAGGGACATGGATGTGATGATAAAAGTTCCGGTCCTCCTTGCTCAGGGTATCTTTCTACCACTTGCGAGAATTCGAGCAATGATTTGTGCATTTTAACAGTTTAGTTACTTCATTTTGTTGATTAATATTCGCACTTATGAGGAATATGAGATCACATTATCCGATTTTCAGGTGGATAGAATTGATGGCTCCTGTCTTTTCCAGAGCTGCATGGCGCTGTGTGTGGTATATGATCCAGGTTTCACCATTACCATTCAAAGTGGCTTTGTAGATGTTTTTCGATGAGCAGTTTGCATGATTCTTTGGCTGCGTTATATGTTAAACAGTATCAAATATTATAGTTTTAGTCTTATAAGTTGTGACCAAATTCTCATGTGTTGCAGAATGATTTGATCCATGCCTGGGGCTTAGACATGCACCTTGGTTATTGTGCGCAGGCAATCATCTAAATTCAAAGATTCTTCTTAAATGTTTTTTCCTCCCATCTTGCATACCCTCTGATGACTGTTGCCATTTACATATTGAAGGGTGACCGAACGGAAAAAATTGGTGTGGTTGATGCTGAATATATTGTTCATTATGGCCTTCCTACGCTTGGAGTGCCTGAGAACAAGGTAATGCATACCATTCTTATTGGAAAGTTATATTGTTACAAGAACTGCTTCGAGGACAAATGATGTTATTTTAATGAATAAGTTATTAGCCATGTAATGTATCCGTGTTAGTAATGCTGCATTTGCTAGGTACTAATTGACCATGATTCTCTTTTGCAGACAAATACCTACGAAGAGATAATCCTGGACAGCATAAAAACAAATGTAAGCTACTTCTTTACCTAGAAGCTTCTTGTTTAGGCATGTATAATGACCACATTTTGTTAAATTATTTTCCCTTGTGAACTGCAGGGATCCTCCAATTCTACTAAACCAAAAGATGTTAGAGTTGAAGTAAGTTCAGAAAAATGCCTTCATCTCTAATATTACAGTGAAGGTGTATTCATCTGTCATGCTCAAAATGCGTATTATCGTATTTCTCAGGTAAGAAGGCAGTCCTTCAGAGAATACAAGGTGTTCAGAAAGAGGTGGAGTAAAGCAGTGAATGAGGACCAGTGTTGGACTGATCCATTCTCTGAACCAATAAAAGAGATCACCTTACAAAAAGAAAAAGAGTAAGTCTTCTGTGAAACAAGTCCTGTGGTATTAGACTGATTGAGGATCGCCATTCTGCTCTTTTTGATTATAAAGATATCAAAAGAACAAACATTGTATAGTAGTCAAATTGAAAATACATGTTTCACATCAGATTTGCTCTTCAAAGATAGGGTTATGCCTCACCAAAGTTGGATTGTAAATAGAGAAGATACACAGATTTCACTGATAGGGTTATTCATTACATCTTTTTTCCCTTTTATCTGGAAGATGGTGATTTTTGAAACATAAAAAATATGCTCTGAAATTCATGTTTAAGAACTCCCACCACCCTTATAAATGCATTCAGTCCTTGGCAGAGAAACATGACCATTGTGATCTGTATCTGATATTGACATCCAATTATTGAGTTATGAATAGCTGAGCAGTCAGAAATTCCTCAACTCTGTGGTTGATACGAAGAAGGAAAAAACTTTTGGCTGTGCATTAGTTGGCATTGAAACTATGTCTCAATCTTTATATAAGAGTGTGTTGAAAACAAGGATGGGCAATCTGTTGAGTACACTTTAGAGGTACCACTTTGATGTTGAACCTTTTGCCTTCTTTCTTGGTCAAAAAATGAGGGAGGAAAAGTGAAAATGAAAGGATGGCTGTGAAGTTATTTGGATTCCCTAGAGATGAGGCACAAGTACTAGTTTGATTCGTGGCGTAAGCGTAACAATCTATGTTCATAGGATTGTTTGTTGGGTAGGATTCGGATTGGATCGTCTATCCAATCAGAAAAATATAAACGCCATGTTTACATAATATTCAGAAAATGTGATTATTTTTAAGCAAGATGCACAGAATTATTTCTTAGAATTCACATTTCTGTCTCAAGCTAACGTGAATATCCAAACGTTTCTTTAGGATAGGCATGAAATGGAAACAAAGATGTGGATATTTAAACTTTGTGAATCTAATGAGTGAGACAAATGATATGTTGGCTTTTAATTGTTTTCAATATAGAATGTGAATGGAGTGTGCTGTGTGCATACGCGTATGAAAGACTTTGACCTCTCTACTCAACATTTTAAGAATCAGAATTCTATGCATGATCATTTTTTAAAACCGGGGATTGGTAAGGTTTACCAAATGTTTCAAGACCATAATCATAGAATCTCGCTTTTCAAGTCGTAAAATTCGAGTCGAGATTCTGATGAACTATGCCTCATTGCCTCTACATCTTGGGACATTATTAATCCAAGAGCAGTATACAGAGGTGCACTGGTACTAGCACATGGGTTGTTGCCTGTTACGTATGCCATGAAGAAAAAAAGCATCACAACCTGAGGTCACTGAGATTCTTCCTGCACTCTATTCTATTCAATACATCTGCAGATTAAGTTTTTGTTTTTCTTCCTTTTTCAGATCTCTCTCTGCTAGACAGTTATCCATTCTCTCTGTTTTCTCCTCCAAATCAGTAGAATATTTTTAACCACACTCAGAAAACTCACAGCAGACAGCACATAATGCATATCCATAACAACAGCTTCACTTGGTGCTGCTGTTGCAGTACATGCACATTCAATAGTTCATATCCAAGATTTCAGAACCATACTAATACTGGCATTAACACTCTTGATAGATTGCAACGAATACGATCTTTAAAAATACTAAACCAAAAGGAAGGAAACATATAATGAGACTAAACACGGCACAGATCAACTCAGCCATTTCATCCGTACAAGAGATTCTAGGAATCGCTTGGACGAACGAAGAATGGATCAAGAACAGAACAGCTTTTTCATGTTGCAAATAACAGATTGACTTCAGTTCCTACAACCCCAACTGCCACCAACCTAGCCAGTGTTAACAGCCACATGATGAACATGAAGAAATATCTAAAACTTAATTAATAAATACAGCTGTTGCAGCTACCTTATTCACTCATCTCACCAGCACAATTTCTCTAACCATACATGCCTTGAGACTAATAAAAAGTTGCCCTTTCCCAAGTTGCATTGACCAGTGACAACAGCATGATGAATAGATAGAGAGGAAACATAAAATAAATCAAGCCAAGTACAAGTATTAAATAAAGTACTCAACCAAATGACAAACAAAACAGAAAAGAGCCACATTCCATAATAGTTGAAATCTTTAATAACATCCCAACATTACATCTACCAACTAGTAAACAATTAAGGATCACATCTAAAATTTCACCTTCAAGAACTGCCAAAAGATGAACACCATTATTCATCATCCAAGAACAAATACACCTTAACACCATTTAGGCCCACTATGATCAAGAATACACACTATCATCAAGGATCAAGAAGAGGGACAAAGCTTTCATCTCCCACACTCAATATTCCACTCATAAGTCATAATCCATGTTTTTGCTAGTTAATAAAAGAGTGATTAAACAGCAGAATTCTCTATGAGTAAATTATAAGGCAACGAGACAATAATAATGGCATCAACTAGCAATAACTTAGCTGTCCCCCAAACAATTATAAACAATTAAGCACTAGAACAGATATTCTCCCCTTTTGACACTCCCAATACTATCAGCACCAACTATCACTATCTCCAAAAACCCTAGAGAAAACAAAAATTGAATTCTTGCAAGAATTGATAAAAACCAGCCTTTTAGACATGGCAGCCAAAGCAATGACAGGCCTTGGGAACGAAGGAGCAGAAACCAAATGGCCTGTTTGGGATATTGCAGCTGATGGCATAGCAGCAAGGAGTTGGAACACAGTAGCCTCCTCTGGGCCCACAGCAAGTGCACAGTGAACAAATCTGGAAACTCCCAAGCTTCCTCCTGCTATCATTCACCATAAGCCTCATCAATTCCTTCCCTGGCTCAATCAATGGCACCATTTCCTCCAACTCCGCCATATCAGTGACATTCTTCACTCCATTTCCCTGCACAAAATTTCATTAAAAAATCAATCTTTAAGACTTGCAACAACTATAGGAAAAACTCACTGGGATCTATGTATAAACAAAAAAGGATTCATTATGCTCACATATGAAGGTCTGGGGAAGCTGAAAAACAGCACAATGAGGACAGAAAACAGGACCCTTTTAAGGAAAGGAGGCATCTTTAAGGTTCTTGCAACCAAGAAGTGTGTGAAAGATTGATGACAGAGAATGCCAAGAAAACTAATAGTACCAGTAATGATGGTGTGCTAATGAATCCTGGTATTATAGTATCTGAGGGAGGTGGTGGGGTGGGTTAGTGTTGTTGAGGAGGGGGAGGCTGACTGAGGTTGAGGCCCTAATTTGGAATTATCAGTATTATCTCATCTCATCTCACAATAAAGAAAGTGTTTTGAGTGGATGGGAATGTGGGGTTGCTCTGATAGTGTTCCAATCACAACAAGAAGGGAATCGAATTCCTTTGTTGCGGTGATTTAGTGAAGGCGGCAGAATATGAGTTGGGTTAAATGCAAATGCAGGCTGAGAGAGCTCAAGTAAGCTGAGTGACAGATTTCCTTCCCTCCTCACTCACAAGTCACAACTCTCAAAGTTAGGAAGGGACTAGGGATGCTTGTGAAGTTATGTGGTGTGTGTGTGAAATGAAAAACTATCAACTTCTGGTATTTATTACCTCTCTTTTCTTTCCCCCTTTAAACAAATTTTCAATTTAACATATTGATGATAATGGAGTACTACCAAGAATGAAATTAATTTTCTCCCATACGTGTGGACCATGTCTATAAATTTAACCAGTATTTAAGCATCCACAACTGTGGTTCTTAAAACCAAATTTTTTAATAAGAAATATTCATTGAAAAGAAATGTTCAAGAAACCACTCATTAATTAGGGCTCGTTGTCTTTTTTATTGTGTTTGACCAACCAATAAGAGAATTATTTTTCATATTTATTATTTATATAAATTATAATTCAATGATAAGAAGTGCTTCTTAAATCTTAACGTATACTATTATTGTTAATGGTTGGTTCTTACCTAATTTTTACCAAAATTGATGATGTGTCACTTAAGAAGCACTTCTTAATTCAAAACATTGTGGATACTCTTAGAGCATTCACAATGGTTTGAACATAGGGAGCACTCCTTAAATGACACATCATCTATTTTTATAAAAACTAGGTAAGAAGTAACAACATTGGTAGTATATTTTTACTAAATCTTTGATTAAAATCAAGCAAAATACGATAAAAAAGAAATATTAAATGGCAATAGTTGATTGGTTGGTCTTGCACAACAAAAGAGGTAGCAACTCCTTATTTAGGGAGTAACTCCCTATTAAGGAATGATCCTTAAAAATCCACAATGGTCATATTAATATAAGGAACACTCATTATTAAGAAAAGTGCTTCACCATTGTGTATGCTCTTTAGGCCCTGTTTGCCAGAGCTTATCTGTAGATCAGTTCAGTTCAATTCAGTTCAGTTCAGTTCAGTTCAGTTCAGTGAAATGTAATTTGATGAAATTCAGGTTAATTCAGTCATACTGATTCCATTTTTTAATACATCAATTTTACTTCAGTTCAGTTCAGTACCATCAATAAATAAGCTCTAGTAAACAGGCTAATTCTGTTTGAAAAAAAATAAAATCCACTAGTTATGGAAGGTGATTTATTAGACGTCAAACCAATAAAAATACTCATATTTGCCTAAAAGAATCCGAAGTTTGTACAATAGTCAAATGAAATGTACACGTAAGAGTTTTGGCAGCTAACAAATGAAACCTTGATGTTTATATTAGTCAATTTCACTTCAATGGTAATTTAGAGAATGGACACGCTAAAATTCAATTTAACTTTTATAACATTTTACCAAGAATCAATGTACACGTTGAAACTCAATTTAGTATCTATGACATCTTATCAAGGAACAAGTTAGTGAAGAGGAGTATCAAAACACAAATTTAATAAGATCAAATTTATGATTGAAAGTGAGTTTGTAGTATATTCTGATCGATGAAGTTTATAATGCCAATATTTTCAAAAATAAGCTTTTACACAAGGTCGGAATGAATAATGTTACATAAATTAATAATTATTCAAAATAAGGTAAAATTCAACAAATAAAGAGTAATTCTCCTATGAGCCAGCCTCACCCATGAGGCAAGGCAAATAAGAAAAATTTCATTGTTGTCACCTCATCATAACTCACTACTATCTCATCAAATTTCGACGCCACCTCATCAACCTTCAATGCAAGTTCATCAAACATATTACATTATCAAAACCTTTGTGTCGGTTCATCAAACCTCACCAAAAAAAAGTGTTTACCTGGTCCTGCCTCTTGGGTGAGGCTGCCTCACCCAAGAATTTGTCACAAATAAATGCATAGTATCAATTACCATACAAAATAAATATTAATAGATTATTAAGAAATATCAGTAAAAATCAAATAAACATGAACTGCATAACAATTAGGTCGTCTCACATAAAACATTCTCTTAATAGTATATTGTTTTCAGAAAAGGATTTGTTAGTCGACTATACCTTCAGTCATTGTTTTGTAATTGTAGATTTAATACATTCAATATAGATTATTGATCTAACGGTATGTTGTTAAGTACTGACAGAAGGTAAACATATGAAGTAATCACCGTTTAACTATAATTTATGGTTAATTGGTTATACACTATCATACGAGAGACTTTCTGGTGAAAAAGATTTTTAAACTTAAAAGAACGAAATCAGAATTTACCCGAATTGGAAAAGGATTTGTAAAGTCAATGCATGGGCTGAATCACATTCTAGAGTCATTATTGGGAAGGGTGATTGTAATTTATGGACTTCCAATTGGCTAGATATTGGACCTTTAATTGACCACTGTGATCCTACTCTTACAACTCTCTCCATAGATAGCACTGTTGCTACTTTTATTCATGATAAATCAAATTTCATGCAACAGCTATCTCCCTTTCTTTCTCCTGATACTCTTTTTCTTCTACAGGAATCACATCTTCAGGTTCACAGAGAAGACAAATTGATTTGGAAATTGGACACCAAGGGCAATTTCACCTTTAAATCTACATACAAGAAGCTGAGACAACCTAGGGGTAATATCTTGTCCATTCATCATCTGTGGAATCCTAGATTAGAGAGAAAAATAGCTGTCTTTATGTGGAGATTGATCAACTTTTTTCTTCCATTTGACAATATTTTGAAATCCATGCATATTTGTTTGGCATCTAAATGTTTTCAATGTAATCATGAGGATTCCCTGGACCACTTTTTTAACTCATGTGATTTCAGTCTAAAAATCTGGAAAACTTTGCATACTTTTATGGGAATTTCTGACAGGAATTTCTCAACTATCTGGGAAAGACTATCCTTTTATCTAACTTTTAATGGATTAAGTGCTCTGCATAACTTAATTATCAGACTCACTCCATCTATTACCTGTTGGATTTTGTGGAAATCTAGAAACAAATGGCTATATGAAAATGTCCCTCCTTCCTCAGTTCATATTTTAAAACAAATAAGGGATCATTTTTTCATGATTTTCAGTGCAAAACCATTTTACATCTCCTCTGCAATTGATGCTAATATTGCAAATCATAGTTTCCTGCCTCTTGGGAAAAGGCCACCCAAACCAAAAAAAATTAAAATAGCTTGGACTAAGCCTTTGTCTGGACTTAAATTCAATGTTGATGCAGCTTGGTGTAGTATATCTCTCCAAGCTGGCATTAGTACTATCATTAGAGACAACATGGGAGCATTTATATTTGGTCATACATCTTTTACCCCTGCTTCCTCCCCTCTTCATGCTGAAATCAAAGCTATTAAATTTGCTGTCTCTATAGCTGAAGGTTTTTCTGAAACCATCATTATAGAATCTGATTGTCAAAATGCTATTTCATCTATTCTCAATCCCAGCACTGCACATTGGAATTTTTTTCAAATTTCTGATCTTGTCAATCAATGTATCTCTGCATTTACTCTACAACATGTTCATAGAGAAGCAAATTTACCAGCTGATGCAATGGCCAAACTGTGTCTGTTATCTAAACGGGATGCTCTCTTTAACTTTGGTTCCCTTCCTAATGCTATTCAAGGAATGCTAAGATTGGACCAAATGGGAACTCCTTCACTTAGAATTTCTAGAATGGATGCTACTAACTAAATTTGTTTTCTTTGCAGATAAGGAAGCTCATTGATGCTATCATCAATGAGGCTTCCCAAATTTGATATCCTTACTCAAGCTGGACAAACTGGACAGTTTCAACTTTGAGCTGCACCTGACTGCCATTTTTGGAATTCCAGAAAACCTTTGGTGCTATTCTTTCCATGATAAAGGCTTATCTTTGAAACTAAGACTGCTCCATAGGCTGCCTTGTGTTTCCGTTGCCTTGCGCTTCGGATTCACTAACAAGCAAGTGGAATTCCAGTCTTACTTTCCAAAAAGCCTTTGTTATGGATACTCTTGGCTGCATAGAATGAGTCTAGCTAGTTTAGTATATATTTAAATTAACTCATTCTTTTTGGAAGCTATACTTAACTTCATGTAGAATCCTTTTGGTATTCTACTATAATCGCTTCATTGAAGCGGTTTTTGTATCTTTACTTTATTATTATGTTTATTCAAAAGGCATGGGGAAGCCAATATAAATCCCTCCACCTATGGTGGTTTAACTTAAAAAAAAAATACCCGAATTTGGAGACTTATTATGCAATAAATACGCAGTCAACTGAAAATTGGAGAAAAGTCAACAGCAAACGATCTGACCATAAGGTCCATAACGGCAAACGATCTGTTAACATCCCAGACACTGAGTGAGGATGGCGAAACAGAGAGGCGGCGGTGCCGGTAGCCGGCGTGGAAGAGGGGATTACGACTCGCCTTCGGTTGTGACTCGGGCCGTTGACTCGGTCATCGCGTTCGTCAGGCTCGCTGAGTTTGAAATCCTCTTCGTCCTTTTCATCCTCATCACCTTCCTCGTCTTCAAAGATCTCGTAAGCTTCCGATTCCTGGATCGAATTTTATTTCAAGAAACTGTAGATAATATCTGCTATATGGCCTTTCTTTATTGCGCCATCAGATGATTATACTCTTATTGATGTGATTTTGAGCATTAGTTTATGATGGGATTTTGGGTAAGGTCTTTGTAGAATTGTTTTGGCGGATTTCGCGTAGTTTCATCCTGTCTAGTGTCTACCGTTGCCGTCTTGAGGATTGCTTCTTACTGAGTGTGTCATTCTTTGAGTTTTCATTTGTAGTTTATTTTTCTTTTTTGATATAATAATAGACAAATGGTTGGATTGAGGTACAAAGAAAGTATGATTCTTGATTCTTGGCCCCCCTGTTATAGGATTTAGCTGGGAAAGAAGTTAGTTTTGTTATAGAGAATGTTTAGAGAGATGATTCGTATTTAAAGTTTTTCTCTTCATTGCTGCTGAACTACTTCTGGAGAAGTGATTTTGACTATTATATGAGTATTTACACATTTCTTATTCGGTTCGAGTCTATTTCTACTTGATTATTGACTCTCTCCTTAATCAGTTATACTAACGTGTGAGAAGATCTGTACTTCATTTTCATGAAGTTCTTATTATTACACGCTGCATATTCTCTATGAGTGGTTTGGAGATTAGAATATGATGTCAAGAGTCTTTACTGTATGTTTGTTGGCAATCCTTCTCCAATTACCATTCTTTTGTCTGAAATAGTATGGCTAGTTTACATATCATGCCTGGCATAATTATTGAGGTTGCCAAATTAAATGAGTATGATTAGTTGGCCTCCACAGGGCTTGAGGGTTGTAGTATGTGGTAGGATGAAGTTGTAGTTTGTGGTAGTTTCTTCATCCTTATTTGCCTGGTCTGGTCACCAAATACTATTGGGTTACAGAAGTTCTTGAATCTTTTGTAAGGTTTTGGAGTTTACAAATTTCTGCTTGTAAAGCTGCTAGTGTTAAAATTACCCTCTTTTCGGTTACTGTTTGTATTTGCATCAGGATATAATTATGTTGATGTTTTCCTTACTGCATACTTTTCATTGCTATTTGAAATGTTAATGCTTGATATTGAGTTCATCTGAACTCATTTCTGCTTACAAAATTTGACCCTAATCGACCCTCTAATACTTTATTTCAATTGTATCTTATACAGACCTCGAGACCTGAATATAATCAAATCCTTGTAAAGAAGCCTGGTGGACCTGATTGGTGGCCTAACTAGCATGCAAAGGAATCGAGTTTGTCTGCATATATCAATGGCAGTGCCCACTTCTAGTTATTGGTTACTTTCAAACAATGTATGTCCAGTTCTGATGATAGGGACCTTGGTTGAATTTTAAATCTCATCTTCATGTGCAAGAAAGATTTTTGTGCCGTATCCAAAACTTAAATGTATATTGTATTTGTATTTATATCAGCCTTGAGTCAGACTGTGTTTCAACCTTGCCCCTTTTTATGGTTTTTTGCTTGATCGTTTAAGGTTACATTGCAAGAACTGTATGAAGGACCCTTAGAATTCTGCTCAAGAATCACCTAACTCGTCTAGTTGCTACCTGATAAGTAAGTTTTTTGCAAAATGTAAAAGTTAAGAAAAATTGTAAGAGTTGCACAAACAGCTCTGATAAACGCTTATTTTAAATTGGAAGGATCATCTAAACATTGAAATATGGTGTCAATTTCAACTTAATGTGGGAGGATGGGATTTTTGTTATGAATGTGATTCGATTAATAATTGAGGGCAACATCGACCTGCCCATTGAGCATTTAAGTTTGCAGGTAGCCTCAGCCTAAAGGCCCTATATAAAGCTGGAAGATGTATGAGCTCTAACAAGAACGGTCTCCATGGCCTCAATTATTCATTCACCTAAAGTTATATGCAATGGTCTTCCCTGGCTACTCATCCCACTCCCCGAAAAGCACCATGTATATGGTATCAGCTGATTCAGGTAGTTTAGAACCAACCAATCGAGAATGCAAATATACTGTGCAAATATGTTCTGTGGAAAAAGCATCCAATGGATGGCCTGACTCTGAAGTCATGCCCAATATGTGTGTCTAACTACTCAGAAGGACCTTCGTCATTCACAAACAATTCAGCAATATATGGTCAAACTGTTTGGTGAAACTTAACTACCATCACGTTCAGTTGCATGAGGGTTGATCATTGGTACCAAATGATTTGGTGCTTGAGTACAGAAATCTTGTAACAAGCTTTACTGCCAAAGTCTGTGTTCTAACCAGGGCACTACTGGCATGACACAAACAAAACAGATAATTATCAAAGGAAAGCCATCAACTCTTAAGAGTATAGATTTGAATCTATGTGTGTTTTATAGTACGAGAGTATTCCAAGGATATTCCGTAGGAGTATTCTATAGTATTCCTGTGTTCATTATAGTAGTATATTCTATAAGATCCTAGGAATACTCACATGCTATACAATGAACATAGATAAGAATCTATATTTGAACAACAGAGCAAATAAATTACTGTGGTATGGATAATCCCAAGCATATAAGATATGATTCACACCCTAAGATCCCTATCCTATTGATATCCTACAACTCTTAGGGAGCATTCCCTGTATCCGGAAATACTCGTATGTACCCCAGGACTAGACACATTACCAACACTGATATCCTCACTAACGGAGTTATTTTCCATGAGCTTCCCATTCACTGAGAGGTAAGAAACATCTGCGGTAAGGCCTTTTTGTTCACTTTAAAGCATTAAGCAGACAACTAATACAGCTTATTTATTTTCAAATGCATATTGTTACTTCAAAAAATATAATATTTAAATGCTTACTGTAAGCACAAAATTTCATATTGCTGTAAATTGTAGAACTGAAAATTACAACTTCCAAATAAACGGGAAATTCCCAAAGTTGAAGAAAACGACTTACTTTGTACCTTCGATTTCCAATGTGCTTCGCATATCCTCCAATTTTGCCACTGTTTATATAGAAGTGAACACATCTTCAACATACACAGCTGTTAAAAAATAATCTGAAAGACTCCAGACTCAACCAATGTAATCAGCCAAAGAAGAAAACTCCAGTTATGTAATAGGATACAGCAGTTCTGAGAATTACTCTTTCCAGCTAAGCAACAAATCTCTGCATGAAAAACAGGCTATAGACATTCAGATAACCAAATACAGGCTAGTAGGACAACAGGGAATCTTCACAATTGATTTCATCAAATGTGATAAATATCAGCAGATTTATACATTGCAGCAAAGAGATGTCTCTAAGAAATCAATCGTTCAACTGAAAAGTATTTCAGCTGATTAGAATGATTTCATCTGAACTCTGTACATCTCCAGCAATGGAGAGACAAATTTACAGGGCAGCACTCTTATCCCTCTTAAAGATAAAAATGATAGACTGGATGGATTATATTTGAGAAATCACAGTCATTCCTCTGGGTCTATTGCCTCTGATATAGACAATCGCCTAGTCTTTGAGGAGCTAGTTTCAACGAGTCCTTCTGAAGCCAAAGTTAAGTTACTAGTTCCCGATGATGAGCCCAATAGGCGCCGCACAGCAGGTGCCTCTGCTGAAGGAGATGAAAGGCCATATGTGTACACACCCATTGGATGGTCAAACTTGCAACTTGGACCAAACTTGCAGATTCCATATCGGGAGTAGAAAATGCACAAAGGTTCTCCCTGCACCAGACCAAAGAAGATATAGATAAAGGTCATTTTAAGTGAGAATCCTTGCCCAGATGAAAGAAATGCATCAGCGGATTTTTCGTCATTTTACTGTAAACAGGCAAAGGCACGCTAAAGGAGAAAAGAAAGATGGAATGATGGAAGCGTCATGAAGCAAATTTAGGCTTCATATTAATTTTCAAAACAGTACAGTTGGATTATTTTTCAACACGATTATACAACCAGAGTTATAACAAGGACACAAATTTCTAGTTGACAGAGACTCTGCACACTCAAATCCAATGTCTCTAATACCAAAGTGAAATGTGTTATCACAAGAAAACCCCAAGATTCTGGGTTCTTGAATTTTAGTTGCAAAAAATGCAATTGATCATTATTCTTGTGTCTTTTTCATGTAACAGTGCGGTTAAAAATTATAAATTATCTCATACAACTTGAAATTTACTCACAGGACGCAAGGGGAGTCCAAGTGTGCTCAGGACACAGTCTGGCGGAGGAATGATTCTCTCTCTCGGATGATGAAATTTGCACACAGCACCAAACTTACAATCTCCAGTTTTCATGTAAAATTGACATTCAGGCTGTCCAGGCCTCTCTGGAAACACAGATTCTCTCTGTACTGCATAGTAGCCAACAGGTAAAGAGGACCTATATGAAGAATACATTCCTTGTGACCCCATATTAGCTGAATCAGACTGATGAACATTTCCATGAGAGTGATCACTTCCAGCTATTTGTTGATGGCTATCAGAAGCTGAAGCAGAACCAAGCTGAGCCTGGAAAGGACCATCAAGCCTTAGAGTTGGATTCACATACACAGAAATATCATATTACTAGATGAAATTTACGAAAAAAGCTAAGTAATCATGATGTAAAGGCTTAGTTGCTTCAATACTATGCAATCACCTCTCTCAAAACAGCCATAAGCATGAGCGTTTTATAGAATTACATTCAAATTTAACTGACATGTGGAGACATCTTCACACTTTTTTTTTGACAAATCTTCCCAAGATAGGGTCACTACAAAATCCTGGATTCTAGGACTAAAACATTGCACTACTGATGAAGAAGGAAACACCAATCAACACAGATACTTAAGCTAAAGAAGGAGAACACATTACATACAAATATTGATGTAACTGATTTCGACATGAATTCTTCGAGTGAAAGAACCAGTGTATCTAACTCTTGTATCTAACAGAGGCACACAATATTGCACCTCCCAATGTTTGTTCCTACCTTACTCTTAGTAAATGATTGAATATTTACTCATAAGTTTCTTAACTTAATATAAGCCATTCTGTTATTAAATTTTCTGTGGCAACTTGTTTAATTCTTCATGGATAGCAGGCCCACATAATTGAACAAGATCGTGTCCAGTAGACATGCCATTATCTGTCCCACAGGCCCACCTTTAAATAGTTCAATATGCAAAGACTAAGAACATGGATGAAAAGAAGCTTGGTAAAATAAGGAATCATAAATGGGAAATGAAAATTAGTTAAACAAGAGCATAAACTATAAAGCATTCCAAAAGCGTTGGGTAAGGAAAACTTACACCAAATGCATTCCATCCAGGGACTGAAACCACACCCTGAGGGAGAAGTACTGGAGCAAAACTTGAAGGACTCTGCCAACGAGGGCTGGGTACAAAAGAAGCCCTAGATAAGGGATATGACAGTTGACCAGGAGTTGTTGGTGAATGTACAGGAGGGTAGACAGGAGAGCCACGTAAGGAAACCATCATGTTAGCTGGCTGAGGGTGATTGTATTTGCATGTGCTTCCGAACTTGCAGTGTCCAGTTCTTAGATAGTAAGCACATTCAATTTCATTCTGGAATTTGAAAAACAGCAATACAAGATTAACCAGAATCAAATTGTGAAATACAAATTCAGTAACGATGGAAAGAATAGTTTCAGTTTTTTCAGAAGAAACACAGAATTTTACATCACATACATTTCCGAAATACAAAAGATACCAATTTCAGAGGTTAAAACGCCATGGTCAAAGCATCATAAAGTTGCCAATCAGTGAGGGTTCTTAAATTTTTTTTAAATCAGAATTTTATCCTAACTCTTCATAAAAATAGCTACAAAAGAAAAACAGGTATACTATACCTCTTGTAGTTAATCTGATAATTTCCCCTCCAGTATTATAAGATTATGCAATATTTTATCTTTATCTCAATGATGTCCACATACACGAGATCATTAATAGTTTTCATATAACATAATGACAGCTGATGGTGAGAAGAACATATATAAATTTTAGTTATGGGGTTTGTGCATTTCAAAATAAGATGGTTATTTTTAAATAAATCATTTTTAGATGTAACTGTGCTGGAAATGGATGGTTTCCAAATTTAGATGTCAACAGACAATAGAGCAAGATATGGTTGATAATTGAAGTAGTTATCTGAAAACAAAATAAAATTGTGTTCAGCCACAGGGAAGTGTGTATGTCTATCACATTAAGAATGTCAGGCAGTGAACTAAGTAGAATTCAAACCGGGCGAAGTGGGTAGCCTAATATGTTTAAGTTAACTCTGCCAGCAACCCCAGCCTTTTCTCTGGGATGATGAAACTTGCATGTTGTTCCAAATTTACAAGTCCCCGTCTTCAAATAATACTGGAAATTAGGTCAAAACTCATATTAGAATGGATTAAAAAAGGAAGCAACAGTAAAGAATCAAGAAGATTCTAAGTACGCAAATAAATCTTATTACACATGTGCACTAAGCAATCATCACAGGATAAGTTAAGTCACAATGTAGAATGGATTCCAAAATGACACCAGTTACAAAACCTTTGTTCAAGCACACATCCAAGTATTCCCAGCAAAAAATGAGAAAAATATGTAGGATATGACCACAACCCGGTCTACAACCAGTAAACTATAAGCTGATGGAATTTATTAGAAGATTAGAATTTGGTAACCCTCATCCAGATACACTACGAACGGTGATTTATAACATGAAGCGCTAAATAGAAGTCCTACCACTCAATCCTGCAACATGTTCTGCTAAATGCAAACATGATAGAGGTCACTTTTCAATAGATTTCTCAAAAAATACACTAAATTAGGGGTTGAATATGTGTAATTCATAAAGGAAAGATAATGCTGATCTGAGAGCACTGAAGAATTAAGAATATAATTTACAGAAGAAACTCAAAACCAACTAGTAAGTCAACTGTGAAACCAGAGGGGTAACGGCATGAGACAAGAGTCATGTGAAACAATGTCATAATAGCATATTCAAAATTTCATAGCCAAGCGAAAAGAATCCAGCAGAAGAAAATGTGGAGAAGGTGAGACTACAGGTTTCATGTTCATACCTGACACTCAGGTTGCCCTAATCTCTCAGGATAATCTCCTCTCATCCTTGCTGAGGCAATGGCCTAGAATAAAATTGTTGAAATGAGTCCTTGTGGTTGCAGATACAATACTTTGAAAAGCGAGTATAATCAAAATATTACTAGAATTTAAAGTTATAAAATGTTTTATTGCAAGTACAAGAAGTCGTAAACTCTCAGTAGATTGCTTAATATGAATTTCTAAAACCAGGAACACACTGTAGCATTAAAAAAATCCAAATATCAAATAGGCACTTCACAGCAAAGATCGTATGAACAGAGTTTGTGCTAAAATTGTAGTGCTAGAATACAGAATGTTGTTCTATACATGTAACGAACATATTAACAAGTATCAGATAGTGAATTTATGGTAGCCTGTACTAGAAAGTATATGGGATGGTATGGTATCAAGAATAAGCAGTCTGAGTTCGAATGTCAGTTTCCATACTGCATATGTAAAGTAAATAGAGTAATGTAGCCCAAGTAGAATCTAGCATCTGTGTGGCAAGACATATGCAGTTACAACAAGAAGATATCAAATTGAGATAGCTCACCATCTTTCTGTCAGGAGGATGATTAAAGCGGCATGTAGCTCCGTATCTGCACAGGCCTGTTCTGATGTAGTAGGCACAATCTGGTTCCCCTTCACGTACAGGATAAGTACTCACTTCCATATGTTCCCTTGATCTCAAGTTCATTTGCCACAAAGCATCTAAGCACCGAAAATGGAATCAGTTGAAAGCATCCGAATTGATAAAAGCAGAGTCTTTTCATAAAATTATGACAACAAGCAAACAAAAAAATTGAAACATCACAATGCAGAACCCACCCAAAATCTTATCATCAAGTAATAAAAAATTCCCACACAATGCTCCAACAGCTTATTCCCCAATCCCATTAACCCAATGTGATTGCAGAGATTGGCTTCCCCATAAGTAAAGACTACGCATTCATTTCATGTGAACTGGCACATTAATATCATTGTTGTTATTACAATAACCAAAATCACTTGGAATCAACAAACATAAGAAAACAACAAAAGGGTAAAGGAGGAATATCTTAGAATTATTGATCATGATCACAGAACTCACGTGCATGGAAACTCTGATCCACTCTGCAGGACAAACATGTTTAACAAAGACAAAAATATAAATACCAACACATATTAAACAAATAGGCGCAGCAACACGTGTACCACACATATGAAGAGATATTAAAAGAGCCACAAATAATACTTTATAGCACCCAAAAAAACCCAATTTCAGGCATGATCACGTTTTTCCCCCAAATTGCATTCCTTTCTCAGGCAATCCTACAGAAAACAGACCTTGGTCGAGTGCGGAGGAGCCCTCGGTGGATATCGGAATTCCGGCGTCAAAATCCATGGCGGAAATGGATGATTTCCATCACCAGCCAGCACAGAAACTCGCCATTGATCCTGCTCTTCTTAAGCCTCCAATCTATTTATATAAAATATATATGATAATAATAATAGCAATAAATGATCTGAGCTACCAACCCCCACCCTTCCTCCGTCTCTCCCTCCCTGCTTCCGTACGGCGTTATTTAATTCGCAGAGAGGAAATGGAAATGCAGAAAGGGAGGAGAAAAGAGGAGGTATGAAAATGGCGTTTTTTCCTCTCCACAAAAACAAAGGGGGAAAAAGGGGAAAGGATGGAGAGAGAGTGAGAAGTTAAGAGTTAGTGTGTGAGTGTGTGAGAGAGAAAGTAAGGAATGGGGGAAGAGAGGTGGAGAAGAATAAGAACCAACCAACCATCACACGCACTCAGACACATTTCTTTGCCGTTTGTCTTTATTTTTATTTATTTTTTATTTTCTGTAATTGTGCGAACCCGCGTTTTCTTATCTAACCGACGTTTCTTTCTCTCCCGCGCGTAACTCCAAAGCCAGTCGCGCCTTCGTATTCGTATGAACGAATCATTTTTACCACGTTTCTTTTCCGTCTCCTTTTATCGTGATCCCGGGGTTAATTATGAGTTTGTGTCCACCTTTTTGTGTGTATTTTCCTATGGCTATTGTTATAACATATTTTATTGAAACACTTCCTCTATTTTAATTATTATTTAAATATATTTAAAAATAATATGATTTTGAAAAATCAAGAAATAAATTTAGATCGTGTTTAATTTTTCGCAATTATAGAATAATTTTGGTTTTTAATAAACAGAACAAAAATAATCATTTTAGGGCGTATTTACACTATTTCAGAGCATGTATGAGTAAGGAAAAATTGGGATTAAGGGCAGTATAACATTAGAAATTGGAAAATGAGATATAAGTTTCACATAATTTTTGAAAAGGACAGTGAATAATTAAGTTAATTTTAATTTATATTATTATTAATACAAAGACAACAATACCCTTATTTTTAATATTTTGTTTAGATCCCTTGTATTTAGTTAAATTCAGTTTAGCTTTATTTATTTACTCCAATTTAAATAAAATTTATTTCTAATCATTTCATTTCAATTCAGGTCAAAACAGTCAAATCACATGAACTTGATGAAAATAAATTGAATTAAATACCAAGGAAGTGAGCTAAATTGGATTTTAAAATCCGAATGAAGCTTAATTAAATTGAATTTAGGCAAATATAAATGAACTTAGTCAACCAAATTCAATTGAACTAAATAAAAGTAAATATAATTTTTTAGATGGATATGAATTTACCTGGAATGAATTTTAACCAAAAATTTGATTGATTGATTAATGGAGCGGAACTGAATTAAACTAAAGAAAGATGAACTTGAATTGAATTGAATTAGTCCAATTTTGAATGATCTTAATAAAGTTAAATTAAATTGAACTAAGCAAAAGTGAAAGGAATTGATTTGAATTCAACTAAATTTGAGTGAATTCATAAAATTAATGAAAATGAACTTAATCAAATACTACTAAAAGGAACTAAATTGAACTGAACCAGTACTACATAAAATGACATAGAGCTAAATTGGACTAATTTGATCATAAATACATTTATTTAGATATTGGAGTGAACTTATTGAAACTAAACTTAATTTAACTAAGCACAACTGACATAAATAAAAAATAACAAAAATATGGGTATTAATGTCTATATTAATAATATTATTAATTAAAATTAAGTTAATTATTCACTGTTTTTTTCATAAATTATATGAAACTTACACCTCACTTTTCAATTTCTACTGTTTCACTGCCCTTAATCCCAATTTTCCCATTATGTAAAATACAATGGCATGGTATAATAATTTAGTTTCTTTTCGCACAACCGTTTATTCATTTATATATAATAAAATAAAATAAAACTGAAATGATCTCTTGGGTTGTAATTCTTAAGCTCAAAAGACATGAAATGATGTGTGAATAAAATACTACCATTGAATAGTATATTGGAGGTCTTTAAGATTATAAAGGTTAATTTGAAGAAAAAAAAAGGAATATATGAATAAAATTATTGTCCGTTTTTGTTCATGCATGTCTTAATAATAATGAAGGCCGCTTTCTCTCTTATCTCTATTTTATATGAAAATTTAACAAAATTTAGTCACATGTACCCTATTCACTATCTTTTTACGGTTGAATTTGATTCCACATTTTTGCAATGCTAAAGAGCTATTTTTAATGTGTGATGATTTTTAAATTCAACATCACCCGGATATTATTTAGTATTGATTACATCATAATTTAATATTAATTAATTTTTAATCATTTCAAAAGAAAGTGTATATAATATTATAGCTAGTTTTTTATTTATAAAAAAATTCAAGTATCAATTTTTTTTGACAGATGCCAACTAGGTTTTAAGTAAAAATTCATTTGTAAATTGATAATAATATTTACAGTAAAATATATGAAAGACGTAGAGTTTCTATATATATATTATTTCTTTAATGTTTGCCAGAAATAAATGATGCGGGGGAAATCTGCACTAGTAAATGTGTGCCTCGGATATCGGTAATGTCTGAGGGCTTAGAGATATAGATTGATGGAGAAGTATGCAGACTGCTCGCTAAGAGTGTTTGATTATCCGAGCCCCTGGGCCTCAGATAGGACTTGCTCGTAACCTGTTCGCCCTAAGCCTGTAAAACAGACCCCTGGAGCCACCCGAGGGTATCAGCTCCGGTGTGATGATGAGATTTCGTGTATTGAAGAGAAACTGTATTCAAGAGTTAGAGAACTTACCTGAAATGACTGATTGCGGCCTCCTTTTATAGACGTCCTAGAGCACCTGGCTCGACCCTTTTTCCCTGCTGACTCATCATTTTTTTCCTCCTCCTCACGTATGTGTCACGTGACGTTGTACCTCATATATCTTGCTTGAGATCTTCTCACGTGCCCATGTATCTTCCCGGTAATTTCTTTAGGTAGCTGAGTCATCGTGTCTCTTATGACCGATGACGCAATCTGTAATATCACAAGCCCCCCAAGACGAGCGTTAGCTCTGAAAGAGCAATGCTTGTCTTGATTTTATCCAATCCATTTGCTCTTCTATCCGAACTATCCTAGCTTTGCCGTTTCGTTATCTCTGGGGTGACATCCTTTTAATGAGCGGGCCCCGATTAGCGCGCTTTTCACCTGACGGCTGCGCAGTTTCCGATTTTCCCCTTCTTTTGAGTGGCTTAATCATTTTGTCTTGTTCCTAGGTACGGCTTGTCCTTGCCCCTTTATCTTCCACCGCCTTGCTCCTTTTATCTGTACTATAAATTTCTCCATTTTTCCCCCATTCCACTCACATGGTTGATTACCTTTCCTGCAATTCTTCCTTCTTTTCTGAAGAATCTTGTCCGCTTGTTCTGAATCGCTCACGATTGGTTTCATCAATTTCCTGTGATTCCTCTGACAGTGCCACCATCTCATCTTCTTGCAGCGATATGACTCGCCCCAAGATTGTCCCCTTTGGTGTAGGCCCCAGCTCTCGCCGTTCAAATTTTCGAACGGGGACTGGTGAAATTCCAGAGGAATACTCGCGTATTCAACCGCTGAAAATGGTTTCCAGCGTCCAAGGGCCCCCTGTTGACCCAACGCAAGATTTGGTCAATGTCAGAATCCTTAAAGTCGCCTCCAGGATGTTCTGTCCCCTGGCAAGGGATGCTCAACTTACTTCCTTAAATCCAGATGAATATCAGACCAACATGTCGTGCATTCCAAAACGCATGTTCCATTATGGCCTGAGTTTTCCTTTCCCTCCTTTATACTCTGAACTCCTTCACCACTACAAAATATCTCCTGCTCAGATTAATCCCAATGGATTTGTAGTTATCATAGCGTTCCTAGTCAATTGCCGCCGATCCGGGGTCTCCGAGTATGTGGACCTATTTCGGTCTTTCTTTTGCATTTCTGGGGTCGCAAGCCGGATCCCTGGTATCTTCGGTTTTGCCTCTCATGTTTCTGATGCCCACTTCATCCAGGACTTCATCAATTATTCGAAGGGATGATTAGTGGATGGTCATTTATCTTACGACCATTCGACATATCCGGCTCCTTGGTGGAACCGCAACATTACATCCGAGGATCAAGTACATTGGTTCCCTGATAGGCTACGCTCATATCATGAGACTCTGCTGAATAGCCCGGTATACCTAAGAACGAGGGGTTTTCCTGGCCTTACGAGGTGTACCTTCCCGAAGTTTTCTCCTTTCCCCATTATCGCGTCATCAGGTCCGTGCAAGGTAACCCCTCAAGACTTCTTATTTTATTCTGATGATTTACTCCCCTTTTTCCTTGTGTTTCCTCCCTTTGTCTGATTTGTTTTTCCTCTTTTCTAGTGCTTCGATTTCTCCCAGATGATCTGTCTCTCTATCCTGCTCCTGGCTCTACTGGCTTGCCGGAGTTAGATGGCCCGAGCCCCCCTAAGTGAGACTCTGCCAATGGGTACAGGTTCTGTGGTTTCTATCCATGTTCATTTCCTGACCTGGTCGGGGCCTTGGCGAAGATCCTCTGAGTTGCAGCCGGAAAAGACCTCAGATCGAGGCTCTAATCCACCAGTCCCTTTCTCCTCCGAGGGACGCGCAGCTACAGATTCCTAGCTCCGGTCCCTCGGTAATTTTCCTTTCCCTTTTGTGTTTTGTTTTTATGCATTTTATTACCGACCTCTAACCTTCAATGTTTCAGGTGTTTGAGTTTTTCTCTGAAATACTCAACTCGGCTTACCTCTGAGTTTTCCTTGAATCTACCTACCAACGTCATCTTTCTGCTCTTTCTCATGACCTGGCCGAGGAAAAGCGTCGGTCTTCTGCCCTGGCTCAAGAGCTGGATCAGAGGAAACTCCGCTTGGCCGAGCTGGAGCCTCGCATATCCGTACTCGAGCAAGAATTGCGACCTTGGAGGGATGGTTCCCATCTTCGTGAATACAGCCTTGCATTCTCGGAAGAAATCATCCGATCCCCTGAGTTTGAGAAAGCTGTGGAAGAAGTTTTGACCGAGTCAAACAACGACCAGACCACCTGGGTCTACAAACAGATGCGAGGATGGGTTCCTGGGAGGCACATGCTTGAATACCAGAGAGATTTTTATAAACCTGGTGACGAGCGGCGTTATCATTATAAGTTCTGATGCCTGATGAACAAAACCCTGAGTCCATTGGCCCCTAGAATTTGGGGAGCTCTCTGTTCTGATTCTTCTCCTCTTTCAGCTTTTTCTTTCCGAGCCCTAACTGCTCCAAAACAGCCTCTATCTCCTCCTGGCTCTCCTCCCTCTGAGGATGTTAGGAACTGCAAGGAGGTCTGCCCTGAATCCCCTGTTCTCCGTGGCTACACCGAATACTGCACTCACTCTGCCTAATATGGATTTTTCGTGGGTTCTCGAGATGGTCAACCGAAGGTAGTTTGCAAGAACCCCCGATCCCAACTTCCCGATGCTACCCAGCCTCATGACTCTTGATTATCTATGGCGTTTCTTTGTATTCTTTTTTATTTTGTAATTTCTCCTTCTATGTATAATATCTGATAAAAGAAACTTTTGTTTTGCTTTCCCTTTTCCTTTTATGCATCATTCTCCCCTAAATCTTACCTTATGTATCTGTGTTGTTTATTTATCATTAATCCCCCCATTCTCCCCCTCTAGGAGTATCGGGTGCAAGGTCCTATACTTGATGCCCGATGTTCTAACTCTTTTATAATATTAAATGTTCAAGAATTTTTTATACATACATTTAAAGTCCTTTCTCTTGTGATCCTGAAGTTTAACTGTCTGAGCCAAACTCTCGAGCTCTTCCCCAATTCTTGCGAGGGCAGTCAACTGACTGCCTGAAATCCTGCATCATTCAGATGTATCTGAAGATGTCTAGCCTTAGATTCTTAATATTTATCTTATGTGCTCATCGGATGATCCTCTTCTTTTGAGGTCGTCCATCCGAGAATTTGAAATCTTTTAATTCTTAAAATCTTTATCTCTTCTTTTTACGTTCGTCGGATGGTCTTCTTCTGATGAGGGCATCCATCCGAGGATTGGAAAATCTTAAATTCTTAAAATCTTTAACTCTTCTTTATGCGTTCGTCGGATGGTCATCTTCTGATGAGGACGTCCATCTGAGAATTTGAAAATTTTAAATTCTTAAAATCTTTAACTCTTCTTTATGCGTTCGTCGGATGGTCATCTTCTGATGAGGACGTCCATCCGAGAATTTGAAAATTTTAAATTCTTAAAATCTTTAACTCTTCTTTATGCGTTCGTCGGATGGTCCTCTTCTGATGAGGGCGTCCATCCAAGGATTTGAAATCTTTAAACTCTTAAAATTACCAAAACGATTTCTTTCATAAAACATCCTTCTTTTGCGGGGCACCATCGTGGGAGCAACCCAGATCGAGGTCCCGACTTCATATTACAAAGTACTATCCAGTGCTTAGTAATTTCCTTTCCTAGGGCGTATCCACACCCTTTCTTTTCCCACAAAGCATCATCCAATACCCTGCATCTTTTTTGGCGTATCCACGCCACCTACCAGCAGACATATCCACGCTACCTGCTTAAGTGTATCCACACCAAATACTCTTCTTTCCTTCTCATAATTCATTATTCGTAAAGGGGACTTACCTGATTCAATTTGTTTCCATAATTACCTCTACGCCCCTTCCTGATGGTAATTCTACTGAGTTTTCCTCCTCCGCATCCGAGGTATCAGTCAGTACCTTCTTCCCTAGTGTCTGCTGGTACTTTTCTTCCTTTGTCTTCCGCTTTTCTAAGGGTGAACCTTTTACCTCTGCCTTTCCCTTGCTTCCTGATCCTTGGTGGACTGCCCCTACGGCCCTTCTCGCGTCTAGGATGGCTGTCAGCGTGTAGCTTCTTGCTGTGGCATGGCTTCCTCGGCAGACGCCACCCCTTGCTCCGTTGAAAATTTCATCGTCAATAGATATAGACAGTTTATCACTCAAGCCTGTGTTAACCAAGGCCTGCCGAGAATTGCATTGTATGGAGAGAGAGCGTCTATCACCGCAAAATTGCATAGTGCCAAAGTCTGGCGGCTCTTATCCCTGTCGTTCACCATAGTCACCCTAAGGGTAATTATGCCGAGGGGCATCTCGGATTTTCCGGTGAAACCTGACAATGGTGACATCGGCGGTTTGAGATTCTGCCTTCCTATTCCTAGCTGATCGAAGCAGGTTGTGAACATGATCTCTACGTTGTTGCCATCATCTATGAAAACTATCTTTATAGCAAAGTTCTATCTCCGCCGTTACCACCATCAGATCTGAGTGTAAGGCTTGAGCAGGCGCCGCATCCTCTTCGGAAAAGGTGATGGTTTCACTAGATCGGAAGCGTTTACCTGGCTCTTCTCCTGGCGGCACATATCTGGTATGGGTCTTCAACGCCGTCACCAATTGGCAGTTGTCTCCCACCATCCTACTGATAACATTTATCATCCGATTTGGGATGGGCTCTGGGGCCTGAGCTACTGCTACAATCTGATTAGGAGTTTGATTTTCGTTGTTTCCATAAGCTTGCTCCTCTCCTTGTACCCGAGCCTGGTTCAGATACTGGTTGGCGTCACCTGATTCGCCCCTCTCTACTTCTTCTTTCCAAAATGCTGTTGTTGCCCTTCCTTCCTAGCCTCTGGATTAACACAGTCTCATAACTGCCCTTTTTTTATCAGTTTTTCTATTTCGTTCCTTAGGGTTCGACAGCCGTCCGTGGTATGCCCATGAGATTTGTGATAAGCACACCACTTCTCTGCATCTCTTTCGAAGGAATACCTTGAATCGGAAGGGGGTCTCCAAACAGGTTCCTGTACACCGCCAATATCTCCGAGCGAGGCTTGATCAACGTCGTGTAGATCTCTACTCTGGATTTCCCAGTTACCATAGCTCCTGAATCCCTCTTCCCTGTCTCTGGTGCTTTCTTCTTATCACCTTTTCCCGAGATAAGGCTATCATTATCTTCCTTTCTCTTGCGGGTTGCGTCGTTGACAGCGCAGTATAGTTGCACAACGATCTGGAGAGCATGGAAAGTGCTTGGAATATTCTCCATCAGCTTTTGGAACAACGCCTCATCTTTTAGGCCATTGATGAATCCACTAATGACTGCCTTCTCTTGCTGCTGCCTATCTGACACCTGCATACTGTCTAGGGATGGCACTGGGGCGGGTTTGGGGCGGGTACTAGCTATCCCATCCCCATCTAATATTTTAAAACACATCCCCGCCCCATGACCCATGATGGGTACAAAATTAAAAACCATCCCCGCCCCATCAGATTTTATTATAAAACCATCCTCACTCCATGACCCACCCCACCCCATGACCCATCCCCGCCCCATGACCCATGACCCATCCTCACCCACCTCTTATATCAGTTTAAAATACATTTGTTTATATAACTTTTACTCAAACGCAATAATAATTTTATTGAGAAATATGAAATCTTTCTCAAACCCAAACAAAAAAAATGTAATTGAAATCTCACTCAAATTTGAAGCAAACAAGAAGTTTGTAATTATAAAAACGATTGCCAAAGAATAGTCCAAATACATTATTATTGTTAGTTTTCTTCTCATTTTACTATTAGGGGTTGATTATTAAATTATAGTAAGAAATTAATTAATCTTATTTTTTTATTAATTAATATATATAATAATATTATTAATATAATTATATTGGGGCGGGCCGGGTATGGGGCGGGTATAACGGGAATGGGGCGGCTTGGGGCGGGGATGGGGCGGGTGATGTATAAAATCCATCCCCGCCCCCATGACCCATGCCGGTTGTGATTTCATCCCCATTCCCGCCCCATTACCCATCAACTTTTCCCCATCCCCGCTCCAAACCGGTGCAAATGGGGCGGGTCACCACAGAAACCCGCCCCCAGTGCCATCCCTAATACTGTCGTCCATGTACCTCATATAGTATTCCATTGGTTTCCTGAGGCTTTCTGCCTAGTTGCCAACAGGCTCGGCTAGCATATTTCCTAACTTCTTTAACTGGGAATACCTGTATAGCAGAGCTCGGCTAAAATCATAAAAACTTCTTAAACTTCCCCTCGGAAGGGAGTCGAACCATATCAGACAGTTGCCTCGGAGGTAGCACCTCAGCAACTTGCACCTCAAGTTGTGCGGAATATCCATAGATACCATCAAGTTTTGATACGTTCCTACAAACTCCTCGGAATCTGCCTCTCCGTTGTAGGTAGGAATCCCTTTTGGCGGTCTCAAACCTTGAGGCCAGGGTTCGTCCAGAATCTCCGAAATCCAAGGGGAAGCGGGCCTCACCCCATTTCTTCCAATCAGCTTGTCCAAGTGTGCTTCCAATGAATTTGGATCCGAGTGGTATGCGTCATCGCCTCTATAGTATCTGTCCTCATTGGCTCCTCATTGGCGTCCTCCTTGATATCCTCCTTAATATCCTTTTGCTCCGGCCGAAGTCATCGGATGACTTTGGCCCTGTACTCCTGTTGTCCGATACCCACCTGAAATTTCCACATCATAGTATCCTGCCGGTAGCTGCTCGTTGGGTAGACTTACCGAGGGGGAAACCAAATATCTAGGAGTTGCGAACGAAACTGCTGGCAACGCCGATCCTGGTGGATATGCTCATCCCCCTTGCCTCATGTTCCCATGAAAATGGTTTAGCTGTAAGTTTCATGCCCCTGCTCCTGTCCTTAAAGGCGGAATAGTGGGAGGTACCATACTGGAGCTAACCAACGTCATTCTCCCTGGCTCCCTCATCCTGTCTAGAGCTTCTAAGTCGATTACTGACCTTACGGACGGAGCTGGTCCTCCCTCATGCTCTCTCTGATGTTGTATCATCCATTGATGATATAATTCCTTGTGGGCCATCATGAAATCTAACTCTGACAGATCCTTACCCCTTGTCTCGGATTGCTTCGAGCCGCCCCAGGCGGCCTCGGATTGTTTTGAACCGTGTTCGTCTGCCTTGGGTTATTTTGAACGGTCTCGATTTGCCCTGCCCCAGACGGTACCCCCATACCCAGCTCCAAAGGGTTGTCCTCGGCCTCATCTTCTTCTCCATCTGTGACTGGCTCTCCTTCGGGTGTTTCCTCACGCGTACCCCTTCCTCTCAGCCCTTGAGCTTACAGCTGTTATAACGTGGGATCATCTTCATTTTGTATCACCTCGTCTGTGTTTGCCACCGTCGAAGCCGGGGTGGTAGTGGACTTGCGAGGCTGACCGAGTCGGCACTTCGTGGTGTCTGTCATGACGATTGAAAGTAATAACCCTCCAAGTCGGGCCCCACCGGGCGTGCCAACTGATGCGGAGGAAATCCGCACTAATAAATGTGTGCCTCGGATATCGGTAATGTCCGAGGGCTTAGAGATATATATTCCTGGAGAAGTATGCAGATTGCTCGCTAAGAGTGTTTGATTATCCGAGCTCCTGGGCCTCAGATAGGACTTGCTCAGGACCTGTTCACCTTAAGCCTGCAAAACAGACCCCCGGAGCCACCCGAGGGTAGTAGCTCCGGTGTGATGATGAGATTTCGTGTATTGAAGAGAAACTGTATTCAAGAGTAAGAAAACTTACCTGAAATGGCTGATTGCGGCCTCTTTTTATAGACGTCATAGAGAACCTTGGCCGACCCTTTTTCCCTGCTGACTCGTCATTTTTTTCCTCCTCCTCACGTATGTGTCACAAGACGTTGTACCTCATGTATCTTGCTTGAAATATTCTCACGTGCCCATGTATCTTCCTGGTAATTTTCTTAGGTAGCTGAGTCATCGTGTCACTTATGACCGATGACGCATTCTGTATTATCAATAAATAAATGTATATCTTTGAATGAGGGTAGATATAAGGAAGAAGAACCCGGATTCAACGATGAGAGTAGACAAAATTAATTTATATCCCGGTGTTCGACCATAGGGGCAAGTGTCTGGAAAATTCAGTTCAATGAGTGAGGGTAGTTTTTTCAAGTGACTAGAATGATATAAATTATTAAATTCATAGTCAACATGTCAATTATGCCTCGGTAAAACATTTCTAAGTAAATGTCCTCCAAAGTTACTAGTGCACTTTCCAAAAACAATTCAATGAGTTATGAGTTAGGGTAGTATTTTCAAGTGACCAGAATGATATGAATTCATAGTCAACAACGATCAGTTATGTTTGGGTAAAATATTTCTAAGTAAATGTCCTCCAAAGTTAATAGTGCACTTTCCAAAAATTGGGAATGTGACTAAGACCCAGTATACTAGAGCCTATTTCTTGCTGAACTGAACTGAATTGAACAGAATAAAGTTAAAGTAAAAATTATTGCATTGAAAAAAGAATTTGCATGACTGATTAACCATAGTTTCATCAAAATACATTTTCGAGAACTAAACTGAATTGAACTTATCTAAGAAAAAGCTCTGGAAAATCGGGCCTAAAAGAAAGTCCAAAAGCTTCCCAACATTAATCTGTAATTTAGGGTTTTTGAAGAGAGGGAGAAAGCATTTGCTTACTCAAATCTATAGAGTAAATATATCTATGGAAAGCAAAATTTAATGATATGTGCGTTGATTGTGAGTATCATCTTCCTTTATGTTTGTGTTTATTTTTAATATTCAAGGCTGGGGAAGAGAATGCTCATGAATGTGTGGATCAGGAGTTCGTGACTTGATGGTTCTAGTAACTTGCCTAATGTGCAAGAAGGATTTTAAGAAGAAGCAGTAATTTGGCTCTTTGGAGCATGTGAATGAGCACAACCAACAAGTTCACCCAGGTCTCGTCAACACGATCCAGAAGATCACGAAGCATTGCTGCAAAAAGTGTATGATTGTCCTTGTGAGGTTCTCGGAGAAGAATGACCATGAGATTAAATGTCGAATCAAATTCTAGTAGGTAGTGGCAGGTAAGGAATGGCAAGCGGTGATTGTGCTTATTACATTGGACTTTTTGGAACATGTTAGAACCTTATGTAAAAAAGATCTGGTTTGTAATTCGATTAAATTCCATTAAAATTTCTGAATATTTGAATTGTTGGACCGCAAAAAAAAAGTAAAGATTCCTACTGTGGTCTTCTAATCTTTTTCATCACCGCGTGAGGTTGAGGAGTAAGATTCGTCAAACCACATTTTTTTGTCGTGTGATAAGGGTTTTCAGTGAGGTGGACCCTTACCTAAAATCCTTCAATGTTTTAGTTCTTCAAATCGACAGTCGACATGCTCTTCACTAGCTCTTCATTTTTCCAACAAGGAAACATTCAATTAACTTTTCTTCAATATCACCACTTTCCTCTTCCTGTGGTTTCTCGCCCACGCGAACAATCATATTTTCTTGCTATTCAAACACAATATTTTCCTCTTCTTCAATGTTGCATTCTTTCACATCTTCCTCTTTTTTATATAATTTTTTTTCGATTTCACCACCTTCATCTTCTTGGGATTCTCATCCATAAGATCAATCACATTTTCTTGTTCCAAAATCTTATCGCCTTCAATCTTGAAAACTTTCACATCTTCCTCCTTTTTAGTTTCTTCTTTCTCTTCCACAATTTCATCACCTTCAGCTTCTTGGGATTTCTCATCCATAAGATCAATCACATTTTCTTGTTCCAAAATCTTATCGCCTTCAATCTTCTAACTTTCACATCTTCCTCCTTTTGAGTTTTTTGCTTTTCAATAGTCTTCAATGAAATGTCCAAACTAGGGGCATATTCTCTCAAATATAGGAATGATATTTCCACATATATATATATATATTTTGTATCCAAAAGATTCAACATACAAATTCTTCATAGTACAATTATTTTCTGAATAAAAATCTCTTAAATGTAAAACCTTACATGACTACATATTTCTCCAAATTTATCATTCACTACCCTTACATATGGGTGTGCCGGTCTGGGATTCATCATAAAGGGCACCAACCATATCCAAAAGATTCAAAATACAAATTCTTGATACAAATATTTTCCGAATAAAAATCTCCTAAATATAAAACCTTACATGATCACATAGTTCTCCAAATTTATCATTCACTACCCTTACATATGGGTGTGCCGGTCCACGATTCATTACAAAGATGCTCCGCTCGGCACCAACCATATCCAAAAGATTCAACATACAAATTCTTCATAGTACAAATATTTTCCGAATAAAAATCTCCTAAATGTAAAACCTTACATGATCACATAGTTCTCCAAATTTATCATTCACTACCCTTACATATGGGTATGCCGGTCCGTGATTCATCACAATGCTCCGCTCGGCACCAACCATTCATAACAAACCTGATATTAATTTTTGGGACTACCAAAATGCCTCGATATAAACTAACTTTGACTTGCATCAGGAATCGAAGTTGGCCCTCCAACTCGGCCGAAATAACTCCCCTATACTATCCCACCCTGAAGCTTTATGTCTCCAAGTCTTCTGTATGGGGAAGCCCTGATAGCATACGTTTATGTGAGGATATGAATCAGTTGCTCGCAAATTGCGGCAATAGTATCAAAATATATCACAACATAGCTCACGTACCTCACCTCCTCCTTCAGCCATTGCCCTTTCACTAGGCCTGCCGAAGAATTACCCATGAAATATGGCATATACATCCCAACTCTCTCATGAATTTTTTGTTCATAGTGCTCAAACTCAGGCTCATCACCAATGGGGAAAGTCGTTCCACCCGTACACCCATAGAAGTGGACTGCCCAAGGCATCTCTCGGAATACACGCGCACGAAACTGGTCAACGTCTCACTAGGGTGCTTTGATAACAAAACAGTAAAATCAAGTTTCCGCAGTATCGTCATCTGCTCAACACCAAAGAGCTGCATCTTGAATTTTAGCAGTCCAACGCAGTAGGCAGAATCTAGGAATCAGTCTCGCCAGACTGGCTCACCACCAGGGAAATGCTCTCCTTCATCTTCTTCTTCTTCTTCTTCTTCGTCTTCATTTACATCACATAGATTTTCATCACCCACCCCACCACCATAGGGATATAGCCTTCCTCTTATAGGGTCCCCTCTTATGGATTTGAGCATCTCCACTCTTCACACACCTTCACACTATCTCACACAACATTTTTTCACTTTAAATAATATTTTTCTCTCTTCTCACACTACTACAAGATTCATTTTCCAATCATCTAACATCACTTTCTCTACTATTCAGTGGACCCTCTTTGATTTTCTCTCTCTTACTCATTTATTTTATCATCAATGAATTTATCTACATAATTATGTTGTAATTAAAAGTTATAAAATTAAACTTTATAATATAATCATTTATTTTTTATTTACAAAAAAAAATTTACAATAAAAAGAAGAAAGAGCAACGGCCCTTTTGAGGTAAAAAAGAAAAGAAAAAACTAGCCAAAACCAAAAAAGCAACGGCTCTTTATGGAAAGAAAAATTAAAAAAAAACAAGTAATATCGCGAGTCCTAGCTCACACCATGTTTTTCTCTCACACAGGCCCCAATATTTTCCTCTTTCACCCAGAAAAAAACACCTCACATTAACCCATTTTTTCTGACCACCTCATTGGCCCACTCTATCTCACCCCTCTTTCCACATTGACCACCTATGTATCCATAGGCTTCTCTTATGCCTACCGACGACCACAATGATAAGATAATTAGCAGTGAGATTAGATGAAAACACACACCAACGATCTACTTTTAATGATGTAACTTCAACATTTAAAAAATAGTTTTTCCAGTCTGTGCATTTAAATGTTTCATAATATGCCTATCATTTATGACAAAAAAATATTATTCCATTACAAATTTTTTACCACCACCGCTATTGTTCGTCATGCCGCCTCATTCTCTTTTAACCCTCCAAATTAATAGTATTTTAAGAGAAAATTAATGACTAAATAGTACTTTAAAAAAATTGGGTAATAATCCAAATGTACCCCAATAAAATCCCCCTTTACCAGTGAGAATCAAACCCAGTAACTCTGGGTAATTCAACAAGTGTTTTACCACTTGAACTATTATCAATACCCGATTAAATAGTACCATTTTGCCTTTACTATGGTCAAATTAAGGAATTTTGACCCCAAATTTGAAAAATACAATTTTTTAGCTCTTACATTCAAAATGTGTGGATTTTTTATCTTTTAGGCGAACATGTTTAATTATTTTTGTCATTTTTGCAATTGAGATGATTTTTTATGTTTAAGAAAAGACTATTTTTACCTCTGTTATGTGGCGTTGGCTAACGTATGACTAATGATTTTTTCATTTGGCTAAAAATCCTCATATTTTGCATGTAAGCACTAGAATGTTGTACTTTTCAAGGTTGGGATAAAAAATCCTTAATTCGACCAATGTAGGGGCCAAATGGTACTATTTAGTCAAAAATAATCTACTAGACAAATAATAGAGTTGAAAATGTAAAGTTATTAACCTACTAAAGAATCTTTCACGTTTTAGATAAACTATATGGAATCATCATTATCGTATTCAAACTCATTAAGTCATGAAAAATATTTTTTTTAAGTCACACCTTATGTTTGTCGTAATAAGATCCACATTTTTAGCAATAGCAATGTGAGTGCACCACATCAACACTTTCTTTTAAAGGGCTCCAGATCATCTACTCCACAATTGTTTACCATCCTCTATACCACCAATAAAATCATGCCATGTGTATTTCTGTAACTCATCACTAACCCAACTCAATCTAAACTGATCGTCTTCTCTAAAACCTAGGGTTTAGAGTCGTAAGAAATCTTGCCGCAATACCGCCGAGCAAGCTTTGATTACGTCACAGACCATCCACTAGCGTCGCATCACAGCGCCAGCACACCAGGATACATCTACAGCGCAGCAGCATCAGAGCAGTCTGATATTCCCCGAGAAACAGCTGTGATCGTCATGGAAGCAATGGCGTCAAAGTATGGTGTGCTCTGTTTTAATGCGGGGGAGGAAGAAGATCTAATCGTCACGGATCAGATTCGTCAGGAGAATCCGGGCGCGGCGAAGCTTACCCTGATTGGAAAAGTTTTGGTGCCGCGTCGGATCCCTTATGAACAACTACAGAAGGTTTTTAAGGGGGTTTGTGACGTTCCTGCCCTAGAATGCAAAACCCTGGGTCATAATATCTTTTCATTTGATTTCTCCGACATCGGCGAGAAGATTAGGGTTTTGTAAACTCAGCCATGGATTTTCGATGTGTACCTGATCGTGCTTCGTGATCCTTTACCTAGCATGATCCCGAGTCAGATGAAGTTTGATACGGTTCCATTTTGGTTCCATGTGCACGATATCCCGCACGATCTGCTCAAAGTTCCGATGTCGGAGGTGATCGGAAACAATATCGGGAAGTTGGTGGATATGTAGAAAGATGATGATGGGAAGCTACGAGGGAAATATGTTAGGGTCCGTTGTGAGATTAACATCCTAAAACCTTTGAAGAGGAGCATACCGATCAGGGATTTAGTTATGATTGTGAGGCTGCCATTGAAGTTCGAGAAGCTGCCAACTTTTTGCAGGTTCTGTGGCATCATCGGATACGACCATAATGCATGCAATGTGGTTCACGCAGCGCTAGAGGAAACCAGGGAGCAGGAGTTGTACCCGGAGGATTTCAGGCAGCGCCCATTCTCGTCTTCATTTTCTTGGGATGCGACTGTGGTTTTCTGAGGCTATGGAGCTTGGAGGATGATCGGGCAACGCGTTGGGAGCCAAGAACCCATGTTGAGGCCCTCCAGGGGGCGTAACGATGTGACATGGAGGGACATGGGCAACTCGAAGGCGGTGGCTAGACCGGCAGAGATATCACCCCGAGCCGCGAAAGCTTGTTTCAAGCTTTTGCGTACATTGGTGAAAAGAGTACTAGGGTTCGGGAAACTTTTGAGCAAAGGCTGTTAGACTACTTTGAGGAAAAGAATGCTATAAGGTGCATTAAGTTCTCACAAAAGGTGTGTCCCCTTTCGGGAAACTTTTGGCGCTAGAAGCGCATCACCGGAATATAGGCAAGGAGGTGGAGCAGGAACAGTTGACGAAAGTAAAACATGATATAGTCCAACTGTACTGGGAAACAAAGAAACCTACACCGATGGATATTGAAGGAACGACATCTACAAGAGTTCTGAAAGGGGACACAGAGATGCCGCCGACAGGAGCTCGGATAGGAGAAGAAGGCAAGATGACAGAAAAGATGGGACCTGACCAAGGGTCAAGTCTGGGACGGGACGTTGCTGGGGACGGACCAGGAATGGGGACATTCTCGGACCAGACTGGGGTCCAACGCTCGGGAGGGATAAGGTCGGGGATGGGCCAGTGCCATTCGGCTCGCTGGATGTTGCTGGTTACGGGCTCGGTCTAGACACACGAGACGAGTGTACAAAGATGGGAAGGACTGGAGGGCCTTAGCGGGGGACGGGCCACTACCGAGGCAGGACAAACCAGTGCCGAAGGGGGACAGACTAATGCTGAGGGGAGACGGTCCAGGGCCGAGAGGAGGCGGACCAGTGCCGAGAGGAGACATGCCAGCGCCGAGACAGGACGCAACTAGAGACGGGCTCGGTCCAGGTTTCAGGGACGGGCCAGTGCCGCTGCAGAATGGCGTACGGGACGTGGCAGGGAACAGGTCCAGCCTAGAATTGGGTCTTGTTCACAGGGACATGAGGGATTGGAGGGACGGTGGTTGAGATGCCACGTGAAGAGAGGATCTCACCGCCGGTGGAGGAACTGCAGATGCGGGAAGGGAGGATGATGCATATTTAGCAGGTTCTCGAGGCCGTGAGGAATGGAAAACGCAGATCGGTGGATGGTTTTTTCAGCCGAGAAGAGGGTGATTTCACCACAACGAGGCATTTATGACCTTCTCAATGCAGGGGTGTCTCTACGCCCTTTCTTGGTGAATTGATTCCATCATCATCATCGTTCCACCATCATAGCATAATATCCATTGCGTTCTAGTTTTACCCAAATTCCAAAATATAAACTAATCCATCAGCATTGGCAAGTTTAGGCAAATCGTGAAATCCAAATTCATCATTACTGCTGCACTAAGAGTCGCCATCTACACTTCCGTACTCGGTGAATTTACTCAGCATCATCACCAAGTCCATCCACTCTTCAGGCTAAACCTCTCGTTGAACTCCACTACATCGCCGCCGAAGATGCCGCCCGTAGCCTCATCCGCCAATAATGCCCCGATGCCACCGAAAACACCCTATACTCCATAAAACCCTAGCTCCGATCACCAATTCCAATCAAAATCTAAAAATTGTTATAAACACTTTTTATATAATTATTATTTGAGGAGAAAGAATTATTGTATCCAAACGAAAGGGGAGATGGGTTCGTATTTTAGTGCGAGAATTAAAGGAATGATTTAGATGTAAGGAAGCCAGATTCGAAAGGATGGAGAAAACCTTGGATGATGATGATGGAATTAATTCCTTAATTAGTTAAGGAAGGTCACATTGGTTTATGGTAATTGATTAATAATTAATTAGTTATATATAATATTACAAACTAAAGTTAGATTTAGTTGGGTTAGCGATGAGTTAATTTACTGGTGGCATAAAGGATGATATACAATTGCGGAATAGAGGATCCGGATAAAAGAAATCAAATTAAGTCAGTATTGTAATTTAGTAATTCATCTTAGTTTGAAAAGGGGTTTGCTATATGCATGTCCATTTTTCTCTTGTACGTCCGTATTTTTACCATAATACCCCTAATATTGTTAACGCAAAAAATGGGTTTGAAATCATAGGGTTCTATCAGGGGACATTATGGTAAAATGTGCATCTGCAAGAGAAAAATAGACCTGCATAGAGAAATTGCCAGGTCTATTTTTCTCTTGCAGGTACACAAAGTTTGCTATATGTAGGTACACAAAGTTTTTAAAATGTGCAGGTGCACAAAGTCATTATGATTTTTTGATATGGTGAAACAACATTGGTGGTATATGAGATAACAACATTGTATTTCACAAACTGCCACATCATCCCCACCCACTACCACATCATCATTAGAGGGTGTAACCTCACCGTTACCACGACGTTAGATTTTTTATCAGAATTACATAGTCGCGGGATCCCAACCATAATCACACAGTGCCATAATTGCAACTAGAATAACACGGTTTTACTCTGATTGGAATCACAATATGTTGACAACAGTTTGTATTTGCGGTGACATGCTATGACGATCGCGTCAAGAATATAATTATTACATTTTTTTAAGATAAACCACCTATGAAAGGTGGGGGAGACTATATTTGGGATGCCCAATCCCTATTTTTTTGAGTTTTACAAACACCCGAAAGAGGTGAATCAAAAAGGAGTAAAAATCTTCTGAGTACAATAAGCTCCATGAAAAGAAAGTAGTTTGTAAGAAAAACCATATGCGTGGTGGCGAAAATAAGCAGAGCTAAAGGAAAAAGGCACTAAGAGCGCGAGGAGCTGGAGGGCTCACGACACGTTGACGACGCATATTGTTTTTCCAGATCTGCCTAACTATACCAGCTCAAATAAATTTTTGTACTAAAACGTCGCATTCTTAAATTTAAAAATTATATAATTTTTACCTTTTCACCTTTAAACACATTATATATAGATATATATTCAAAAGAAATGTGTAATGTTTTAATTAAACAAATTATATATTCAAAACAAAATATACAATGTTTTAATGAAAAATTATAATATTTATTTAAGTTCATATGCTTTTTATAATTTCATTTTAAATAATTTTTTTATAGTTTTCAAAAAAAATAAAAAAGTAATTGAAGGTTGTAAAAGTATTTTTACATTCTTCCTTCAAGAAAGTATAAATACGCACTTTTATCTTTAAACAATGGTAAAATGGTAAATCTGAGTTATAATAATTCTTGACCGACATTGATGTTGAAAAGTGCAATAATAATCCTTGATCGATACGCAAATGTTATTTTGAGAGACGCCGATCAATTATGAGCGTACAAGATACATAATAGTTATGATGTTAGATATTCAACAATGACGATGGAAGAATAAATAAGTAACGTACATGTTGACCCAAGTGGTAGTAGATGTTGCGTGTATATCAAACCAGTCATCAGAGACTATTGAATATACCATTATCGGAAGAAGTTCCGTGCTACTTGCGCCATCATTCTTGCTAGAAATTTGTATTGTTTTATGTGGCAGTGGTTTGTGAGATGGAGTATATTTCACGACAAAGATAGATTGCTGGAAAAAAAATGAGGGAGATTGTCGGAGAAATGATGTCTCAGGAGTACATGAGTTTTGTTTTTATAAATTGAAACCACCCGTGGTGGGGGTGGTTTATTAGGCTCCACAAGTGATAAATAGATCAAAAGCTCGTTTGAGAAATACATTGAGAAGTATAAAGAGTCCAATAAAACCCCTAAAAAAAGTAGGATGAAAAAACATAGTAGAAAGAAACAAGTCTTTTATGGTTTTGTCTTTTCAAATAAAAATAATGTCAAAAATTTACTAATAATATTGGGTCTCTAATTTGTTAGGCTTCTAATTGCTAGAGTTCTAAATGCTAGAGTTCTAATTGATAGACTGATAGGGTTCTAATTTTCGAAGTTAATACAAGTTCACATCTATTAGAATATTTTTTTTAAATTGAGTTATGTGACCACAAAAATAAATTCAAACTTATCAAAGCAATTTTGTCCTTTTTTTTATACCACAAGTACTTTTTTGTCTTTTCATATTTCACTGGCAAAAAACTACTAAAATTGTATAATATGTAATTAAATTGTGGAAGGATACCGTCACTTTGCTGAATAATTAAAAACGGTGTGCAAATAATTAACAATTATGATCACTTTGCTGAAGAAAAAAGAAAAAAGAAAAAAAAGACGGGACCAGAAAAATCGCTTGCCGGCGTTTAAAATTGCTTAATATAAGAAGCTCTATCAACCAAAGCTTTGGGGAGATCTTACTGCAAACAAGAATGCAGGGCTCCCGCGATCCTCTCTTTCTCTAATACTTGAGTTCAGATCTCAATTCCTTGTACAATCCCAATTCTTTACCTTTTATTGCCTCAAAAAAGGATCTTCATTCTTCCTTTGCCCCAAGGAAAAGAAGGCAACTTTTGTTCCGTGTAGTTGTTGTACTCTTACTAGCTGTAGGATAATTCAGCGGATCCATATTTAGCTTTCGAATCGAAACCAATTCTGTGGAGAAGGTTAGAATCATGGGTTTGTTGTCCAAAACCCGAAAAAGAACTGATTTTGTTTGCTTTTCGCTGCTCCTTCTCCTGCTCTTCCATTCTTTGCCGTCGATTTTCGCCCAGGTACGTGCATAATCATGTCTTTAGATGAAGTAGAGCAATATGTTCTTTTTGCATTTTGTGTGATGGTGGTATTGTTTTTGTTTTGGATTAGGAATCTGGAGAGAATGTTGGGATTGGAGATCTGGGTCGCAAAAGTAAAGTAAGTAAAATGTTCTGTGATTCTTTCGTGTTTATATTTATGTATTTGCTGAGTACATTTGTGTCTAGTGTTTTTGATCGTTTACATGTGTAATTTTTGTGTGGCAGATATTTGTGGAGAAAATTAAGAGTGGCCTCGTAAAAGATGATGGTGGTGGTATTGATCTTGTTATCCCAATCGACGCAGGACTTGGACTATTTGATGCTTTCTTTGCAAGTTTCTCGATGATTCTTGTTAGTGAGGTGGGTGATTTTCGTAGATCATTGACATTGTCATTGCTGAATTTTGTCTAGTGTGTTTGTGGATGCTCACACTATGTTGCTGTTCATGTTCTTGCTAGATTGGGGACGAGACCTTTATAATAGCAGCTCTTATGGCAATGAGACATCCTAAGTCCATTGTTTTATCTGGCGCACTCAGTGCGTTGTTTGTTATGACTGTAAGTTTCTGAATCATAAATCTTAGTGTTATTCTCGCACATTGTGCATTTCTTGTCCTCATTTGCTTATTGGCTAGGAAATTGTCTTTTGTGAATTGCTCGAATTTATTTTGACTACTCTGTTTCATTATGTTTTGGCTGGGTACTGATTTGGTGTTCTTATGCTCCTAGATACTTTCAACTGGACTTGGTAGGATTGTACCTAACCTGATATCGAGAAAACATACAAATAGTGCAGCAACAGGTTTGTGATTTCTTTTGGTTTACTTGCAATTTGAACTTTAATTGTTTTCTTTGTTGGTGCTAACGAACTGATTTAACTGAATGACTCTTTGGATTGACTGAATTTATTTGTTGATAACAATTGTCTTTTTTTATGTTTAATAATTATGCAGTTATATTATTACTCAATCTTGTTTTTCGTTTTAAAATTACAATGATGGAAAAAAGCAACTAAGGGTTGAAAGTGGGATTCTTTTTCTAACTGATGCTTGGTAAATGAAAGTCAGAATAAATACTGGTTTGCGGTTTACTAGTTTCTCCTATAGTTCTTCATTCCTTTTTGTCCTAATGCATGCACTTATGGTATATTGTCAGGTTTTTATTTATATTATTTTGGAATTTGATGTTAGTTTGTGGTTGCAGTTCTCTATGCATTTTTTGGGCTGCGGTTACTCTACATTGCTTGGAGGTCAGATCCTAAAGGTTCACAAAAGAAGGAAATGGAGGAAGTATGTTTCTACTGTGTTGATTCATATTAAGATTTCCATGTATTTTCCAGTGTATTGCTTCTTACATCTAAACTTAAGAGCATATTCTAGGCTGTCAGGGAATATCTTCCTTCTGTTCTTGTCAGAAAATTAAGTTCACATGAAATTTTATTTTACCAACTAATCATAAGATTTGAATCATAGTGGGTATTTTCCATTGTAAACCTGAGCTTATGGGGGAAACATCTTACCTTCTGTTTTAAAGAGAATCAACCAATGTTTCATGAAACATCTTCCTTCTTTTGCTTCCTTCCAGTAAATGTTTTGCCTAATTACTCACCTTTCTTGCTATATTTTTAATTATCCTGTCTAACAAGTAACAAGTATCAAGCATCTCCAGAGTGAAGCATTCCTGTGGCTCATAGGGCTAATGGGACAATTTTTTAGAATATGTTTCATTCCATTGTTATGCTGCATGGTTGCACTGTTTTCAGTCACTTGGAAAATTTTCTCTCCGATGAGATACTAATGAACTTGCATTTCCTACATGATGATAGGTGGAAGAGAAGCTTGAGTCTGGACAAGGGAAGACAACAGCTCGGCGATTCTTCTCTAGATTCTGTACACCAATATTTTTAGAGGTTTGTCTGCACCCAGACCCCATAAATTGCATTACCATTGTATAAGATGTGTTATTTCAGCTACTGATAAATAGTGAGTGGGCTTACTAGAGATTGGGGTGTTTTATGTTTGGCTTTTCTCATAGTTTTCCAGGTCTGGGGAAATGTCTAAGTATACATGTAGATAATATTTCCTACGGCTCTTTATGCAGGCGTTCATCTTGACCTTTTTGGCTGAATGGGGAGACAGAAGCCAGATAGCAACAATCGCGGTAAGTTTTTCAACATATGCAAAGCTATTTTAGGCTGTCCTGAAATCTGCAATTTACCTTTAGAGGATGAGAGACTGCTGAGTTTGGGTTTACATGTTATGCAACAAATATAGCTTTGCATGCACAAAAATTGAGGCCTTATTATGATCATACTGATTAGAAGAGTGTGATGAATTCATGCAGTTGGCTACTCACAAGAATGCAGTTGGAGTTGCAGTGGGGGCAACAATCGGACACTTGATTTGTACATCAGTAGCCGTGATTGGAGGAAGCATGCTTGCATCGAGGATATCTCAACGCACTGTTGCGACTGTCGGTGGCTTGCTTTTCCTTGGATTCTCAGTGTCATCATATTTTTATCCTCCTCTATAATGATTACAGTTTTGTAGATTGATCCGATTCTTCCCAACTTACATATAGTTTTGACTACTATTGCTTACCTTGCTAGTACAATTGCTGAACAAACAGCTAGTGATTTTTTGGTGTATGTATTAGCTTATATCAGTTTTATGCATGTTTTGCTTTTTAATTTTATGTGTCAGTTGCCTAAAATTGAAGTTGATTCCAATGAAATTAGATATACTAGATGATTTCCTAGTGTACCTTTCTTTGCCTATGCTTACAAAAGCACTCAATCGCAAATTACTAAAAATGGCAAACTAAATTTTGTTTGGCAAGGGAAGAATATACGTGACTTATGTGTTTTCTCTTTTTTTTTTTTTCTGAAAATTTATTTACCGAAATAAGAGCAAGTGTAACCGTTTTGCTATAAAATTTTCTATAGTAGGGAATGGAAATCACTAATCTCTATTTTTTTTCTTAACTCCAACATAATCTTTATATTATTTTGAATTCATCTCCCTTATTTTGAAAAGGTAGTTTGATTCCTATTTTTAGTCAACATATCATAAATTTTGTTCTCTAAATTGTTTTTTACAATCTGCATATATAAAGATTTTTTTTCTTCTCTCTCCTCAATTTTCTATTGTAGAGATTCTATTGGAGTGAAAATTTTGTCAAAATCCCCAAATTTAAATAAAATCTCTATTATAGCATGCGAGAAAAAGTTTGAAACGGCTTTCAATTGTTTGCATTTGCATTTCTATTAGGGTGTGTTTGTTTCATCAAATCGGAATCCTAATTGGTGTTATAATTCAATATACAGTAATTGGATCTATAAATTATTAATTGGTGTTCCAATTCCTTTTAAATCCTAGTGTTTTAATCAATTATGCTTTAGAATTGGAATTACAATTGTTGAATATACCACTATCACACTTCCTCTTCAAGCTATTACTGAATCAATATGAAACCCTGATGTTTCCAAAGAGCACCCAGATTAAGGGTACATGAATGCTCCCTAAACTTTTCTTTCATTTTCTTTTTCGTAATTTCTTACGAAGAAATTACTATATTACCATAATTACACTACAACAATAATTTTGGCCGTTACACTATTCATTTTAATTAATATGATTCAATGAATTGTAAGACTCAAAAACGTTCTTGTATTGATATAATTTACAGAACATATTACAATTTATAGTTTACGCTAGAAAATATTATGTGAATTTTTTTACAACATCTATTGTAAGAATATTATACACTATATTTTGCATGATAACATAAACAAATAAAAGAGTTACGAAGAATGATCATAGAAAATTTTCAAATCATTTTCTTTGTTTAAAATTTGTATGCAAATTATTCTGTTTAAAAACAAGTTTACTCTTATTTAATAGATGTTATTATACATGTAATATTAATTTATTTACAAATTATAATATGAACTTAATAATACATGTTAAATTTATAAACCGACAATTGGGCAAGGTCTAACCATACATGTTGGCAATGATGTTATCCTCATTGGAATTGTGTAGTTTGCAGGAGCTCTTCCCTCAATCTGCCAACTCTCTTTTACACCTTTTCAACTATTGGACATTTTGCTGAAGGACTTTGGGAATCTTGGAATTGATCCACAGGCTGCCTTGTGTCTGGGTTGTCTTGCGCTTCTGATTCACTAATAAGCAAGTGGTTCTTACTCCTTTATTTCTCTTAGTTCTTGAACTGGAAACATTATGATATATAGAATGAGTTTCTCTAGTGTTAATAGGTAGTCCAACTCATTCTTTTTGGAAGCTATGCTTAGCTTCTTGTAGAACCTTTTAAGGTTCTACTTCTTGTACTATTACTTTAATTGGTTTGTTATTTAAAAGGCATGGGGAAGCCAATATAAATCCCTCCACCTTGGTGGTTTAACAAAAAAAAAAAAAAAAAAAAGACTATTTTCATAAGAATTAAAATGTAGAAACAAAAATCGTGAAATTGGTTTGAACATCTGTGACTTCCTTGTATTCAACTCACTCACACACTTACTTTTCTTCGCTTCTCCTGCAACCCCTCCATACCCTTGATCAATAGTTTCTTGAGCGACGGGCTTGATATATTTATTTTGTTCGATTTTATTTCCCAAAGAGTTAACTTTTCAAGGACTGCAAAATGATGTGCCAAGTTGATCGCCATTGAATGATGCTCCTGGTATACACCGGATGGCATTGGGCGAACTGGGCGTGGATAGTAGACTATCCATGCCCATCTCCATCTAAAATTTTACTATCCATCCCCGCCCATTTACCCATGACGGGTACAAATTTAATATTCATACCCATCCAGCTGGATATCCATCTCATCTGGGTATCCGTGGATATCCATGCCCATGTTATACCCACATTCCCCATCCGACTTATTAATCCATATTTATAAAAAATTAACCTAAAATCTATTAATTATCATAAAAAATTAAATAAAAGCACTAATAATTCAAATATATTATATTAATAGAACAAAATAATTTATAATATGCTAATCATTAACTTATAAAATTCTTTTGTGTTTCAAAATAGACCAAACATGCTTAAAAAATGCTAAAATTAATAATATTATTAATATAATTACAAGTAATACTATTAATATTATTATATATAACGGATATTATACAAGTATTATATGGGCGGGTATGGGGCGGGTGGGGCGGGCGGGTATGGGGCGGGTATAAAATCAATATCCATACCCACCCATTTACCCATGACGGGTTTGAATCCAACATCCATACCCATGGCGGGTATAAAAAATTCATATCCATACCCGTCCCGTTGGGCGGTTGGCGGGCGGGTATCCACCAAATACCCGTCGGGTGCCATCCCTATATACACGTGCACCCAAATTTACCAAATTGCCATGATAACAGGATAAACATTCCAAATTTGGCAGTGCACCCAGTTCAAGAGTTTGATCTACATACATCATCCGGACATGAAGATTCTTGAGGTGGCCAAGATTGGAAACCTTAAAACTGGATTCCATGATAGGATCGATTTTCAGACATTCAATTTTAGGGCAACCTTTGATCATATTCTCAAAATCCTTTATTCCCATTGTCACTTGACCAAGACTGAGTCTTTTCAGATTCGGCCACATTATTATGCTCTCACCGGACTGCAACCTGCACCTTTGCAAATCTAACTGCACCAGTGATTCATCTTCAAAAACAGCTTTGGGTAAATCGTAGAAGTAATCCATGGATATTCTAAGGTTTGTGAGGCCTTTGAGGTTCGAATTCTCCTATCAACTGCCGCCAGCTACCTTTGACAATAAAGGTGTCGAGGTGGATGTTTTCTTCCTCGTACCTGGTGAGAGTGGAGATCACATATTCGAGTTCTTGAGTGAATCTGGTCGGATCATCAATTTTAGAGGTATCAAAACCTAAATTCGCCGCGCTCAAGAACTCCTTGGATAAGAGTTGAAAATACATGTGGTAGAATTGAAGCTTACTTGTTCATGTCATCCATTCCTCCGATATACTATATTGCTCGAAAACATCCATCTCGAGGAGTGGAAGATAAGGCGGGGCTATGAGACAAGATGTTTCAACACAGAACAAAGCTTTTAAATCCCACAAAAGGGAGGTGTCTCGCAATCCCAGCCAAAGCACACATTTCAACCTACACACTATGAAGGGATGTTCAATTTAGTGCATAAAATTAAGAGACTCAAAACCGTAATAAAAGAGTGGAACAAAAACAGCTTTGGCAATATATATAAATCAGAATATCATTAGTGATGAGGAGAATGTATGTCAGAGTGAATTAAGATACCAACAATCTGGCCTAGACACTGATCTGATAGAACTCAACAAGAGTAAAACAATCCTAATGAGATCCATTATTGAAAAGCTAATTTTTTGGAAACAAAAAGCTAGAGTCAAATGGATTAAAGATAGAGATGCTAACACTAGTTTCAAAGCAATTCAATTCCATCCCAATAATTTTAGTTCTACCTCAATCAAATCCAGTTCCACCTTTTAATTATAGTTCAATTAAATTACTCAAGTAAAAAAAATTTAAGATTAATACTGAAAAATTAGTGAAAACGAAATTTGGAAAAGGAAAGCGCAATAGTAATTTGAAAAATCTCATTCCCATTTGGAAAAGGAAAAGGAAAATCCAGAAATCCTTTTCAACTGGGGAAACAGTTAATTTTGAAAAATCTCATTCCCATTATAAATACCTGTCTCCAACTTCCAACTTTCCAATTCCAACTTCCAACTTCCAACTTTCCAATTCCAACTTCATTCATTCATTCATTCAATTGTTGGAATTTGAAAAAAATGGCTGGGAAGCAATGGCTGGGCACAGACGAGCCGATTCTATGGAATGAGCCGTCGGAGGGTGACATAATCAAGAGCCGCGAGCTGCAGAGCTTCTTGTCCGGCACCGGGCAGCTGTTCAAAAGCCAGGAAGAAGCCGCGAGGAAGGAAGAAGCTCTGGGTCGGCTGGACCAGATGGTGAAGGGTTGGGCAAAAGCCGTGTGCCGCCGCGAAGGCGGTGACAGAGAGGCTATTCAGAAAGCGAATGCCAAGATCTTCACTTTCGGATCCTATCGGCTCGGCGTCCACGGCCCCGGCTCCGACATCGACATACTCTGTGTGGGGCCCTGGTATGCCACCAGGGAGGAGCACTTCTTCGGCGACCTCGGCGATATCCTCTCGACGGAGCCGCTGGTCACCGACTTGCTCCCGGTGCCGGATGCCTATGTGCCGGTGATCAAGTTCAAGTACGACGGCATCTCGGTTGACCTGGTCTACGCCAGGCTTGCAGTTATGGAAATCACAGAAGATCTGAACCTGTCGGAAGATTCAATACTGGTGAACACCGATGAACAGACAGTTCGGAGTGTGAATGGTTGCAGAGTCACTGATGAGATACTCAGATTAGTTCCCAACGTTGGCACCTTCCACATCAGTCTGAGGTTCGTCAAGTACTGGGCCAAACAGCGTGGGATATACTCAAACCTCTTGGGATTTCTCGGAGGTGTAAACTGGGCGATCCTCGTCGCCAAAATTTGCCAGCTGTATCCCAACTCAGCGTCCAACGTTATCATCCACCGCTTCTTCAAGATATTCTCACAGTGGAATTGGCAGAATCCAGTTCACCTCTGCAAAACATCGCAGGTTTGGATTCAGGGGTACAAAGACATGATGCCAATAATCACCCCTGCTTATCCACCAATGAACTCCAGTTACAACGTTTCTTTATGCACCCTGAAAATCATGTCCGAGGAGTTCAAAAGAGGGTTCAAAATCTGCAATGAGTCAACCGGCATCTGGGAAGAGCTCTGCAAGCCTTACCAATTCTTTGAGGCACAAAAGAATTTTGTGCAGATTGACGTTGCTGCAGCTGATTCCAGGGATCTGATGCAGTGGAAGGGATGGGTGGAATCTCGGCTCCGGCATCTGGGCGGAATGATGGAGGGGCACGGCCTACAATTCCACCCACGGGCGGGAGAGTTGACGGATGAATCCCGGCCATTGTCCTGCTCTTACTTTCTGGGAATCCAACGCGGCGGTGAGCAGCATCAATCGCAATCCCAGGCGCCGGTGGTTGATCTTAACTACACCGTGGAACAGTTTAAAACAGACGTGGTTAACGTTTATGGGCTGAGGAAACCAGGAATGGAGATCAGCATCAGCCATGTTAGACGAAGGGATTTACCCACGTTTGTGTTTCCTGGTGGAGTTAGGCCTCAGCCTCCTGCACTTGGGATATGTAAGCGGAAGAGAGAAGGTGAAGAGTTCAGTGGATGCAAAAGAACAGCTCTGGCCTGAACACTCCTTACTCCAGCTAGCTAATTACTTACTATGTAATGTAACTGTATACAAATACTTGTACATATAATGGTGTTAGTTTTACACCCTTTCCCTTTTTGTAACATGACAATTTCAATGAAATATACAGTTTGAAATATTCCTTTCTGTTTTGATGATTGTTTTTTTTTAATTGAGTTCAGCAAAACATCAAAGTTTTGCGTTCGAATTTCCGAATACAGGTCAGAAATCAAAATTTCGATAACTCAAATCTAAATCTTAAAAAAGAGAAATATAAGTCACCCCATACATGTCCATTAAATTACATACTAACTTAGTGTTTGATTATCATGTATGAAATACAAAACAAAAATCTAACAGCCCTGCATCCAGGAGCATATCATTTCACACAATAAAACGGAGAAATCAAATTAGTAATAACTCATCAGATGTCGACAAACAGGGGCGGATGTAGCTAGTAACCAGGGGTAACCCAGGTTACCCCTTGGTAAAAAAAAAATGACTAGTATATATGAATATTAATTAATAGGTTACCCCAATAAATGTGAATAGGTTATCCCAGTTATTAAATTTTTACTTTTACTTAAAAAATATAAAAAAATCTCGTTATCCTATCATAATCTTCTCTTAATCTTCTCTCACATTTAACAACGTTAAGTCTTAAACTTCAGGTATGGTAAGGATTGTTTAATTAATCAACTTTTACGTGTGAATTTTGTTAAAATATTTTCTTATTCGTAAAAATTATAACTTAATTTAACTTCTACAATAAAGTAGACAATATTACAAATTTAAATGAAATGTAAAATAATACTTTAACTTCTACAATAAAATACCCTATTATTCATCATAGTTTTTGTTGCATGTTTGAGTCAATTTGACCATAAATTTGAAGTAATATTGTATTCTATTTGACATGTATTTTGTAAATATCAAAATTTTGAATTTAGTTAATATATTTAACTAAAGCTATCAATGGTCAAAGTTGACGTTAAATAATATTTTGGTCAAACAATGCCAATTTCTACCGATAAAATTTTTTCTCAAAAAGTACACATTTGAAACTTGATAATTGCATATTTACTCGTGATCGAATTCGAAATATATTTATTTACATTATAAAAAAAATTATTCTATCCTTCTATATTAGAGGTTACCCCCAAAATATTTTTCTAGATTCGCCCCTGTCGACAAATAAGCTAGGGTTTAAGACTCTAATCAACTGAAACTGATAACATCACAAGCATCATCAGTCAAAGCGTATAGAAAAACCTCAAGCGGTTGGTGGCTGCTGAGAGGGGTTTTGGCCTCCACAACCTGAACTACGACCTTTCCTGTGAAGCTCCGGCTCCAGCGCCTCCCGATTCAGGTTTATACGAACAATGCCGTATATAGTTCACAATGCCGTATCCTGAAATCTTATGTAGCAAGTTATCTTTTTCCATGCATAGTTAGGTTAAAGGTTTTGGTGTAATATTATATATTGTATAAGTTGGTGATTCAATAATCCTCAACCCAATCATATTTTACATTGTAAGACGAAGACGTAGATGACAACACCCTTGGTAAGTTTGGAGTTTCTGCGGCGTTGCGATGAAATTAGAAAGAAGATCAAGGAGGATGAGGAGAATACTTTTAAGAGCCCGCCGCCTGAGTTAGCTGTTCAGATACTTGAGAAGCTGAGTTGGATGTTGAGTCATCCTCCCGAGTTAGAAGAATCGAAGAGCACGGTGAATCATGCGTCGAGACTCGTTGGAACAATGGTTGACTCGCAGGTTCACCATTTGTGGGAAAACCATGACTTTACCAACGAGGATGCGCTACATGTCCTTCATTCGAATAAGTACAAGAATCGTGTGTTGAGAATTGTTGAAACGATGGTTGCTAAGCATAACTCAAAAGACAAGATTTTGAGGGAGATGAGAAGAGTGACCATTCTTTTGGCAGGAAATCTAAAGGAATTGAGGGAGTTTGAAAAAATATATGGTATGTCCTGGCGTCAATCAATGTGCTACCCTTTGGCTCCCAATTTTATTGGCAAGAAGTGGAGGGATCAACAGGATAAAGTAAGGCCACTGTTATCTGGAATGCGGCTAAGAAAGTGTGCTGACGATGCATCTACTGCTCGGATGGATGTTGTGTCTTTGTTGAGCTTAGGTGGTGAGCAGACTCTAGTCGCTCGGAAGGGCTGTGAACGGGTTGTACTTGACACAGACACATTTAGAAGTAAATATGTGTTAGTTTGCTGTGTCAACGCCCCCGTCTTCTATGGATCAGATAGTTTTCAATCCCTCTTAAATCTTTGAAACGAGCTTTCCTCCGAGACAGATGATGTTAAAATTGTAATGGTTGCAAGGGTGAATATCCTGACTAATACAAAACAAGTTTTCGATCACTTGTTTTCAGGATTCCCCACTTCTTATCTTGTAGTACCATATGAGAACTGGCAATGACGCGAGAGTGTATTGAAGCTACTTAACTGTGATGATTTCAAGTTCCGGTGCTTCCGCTACGATACTAGTGGATGGTCGTTGGTGTCTTTTACCCTTAATGACTATTCATTTCCCTGTGGAGCTGAGGCCTTCCCTTTTACTGAGGAGAAGGTGTTGGAGGTGCTTGAAAAACGTAAGCTAGTGCGATGCTGTAGGTTGAAGAAACTTTTGAGGCCCTATGAATCTCCCCCTTATGATGTTGATGTGTATGAGTTGATTCCAAAAGATGGTCCTCCGAAGGAGCAGAAGCATAAACGTATCTCGGATGTGATAGAAAATAAGCATGTTGGGTTATACGTGTGTTGTGATGGCTGCCTCATTCCTCTTTTGGGTAAGTTGTATGCACAGTGCAAGCAAAACAATGAGGCATTTGAAATTGTGGTGCTTTACCTTCCCTTAAAATCTATGATTGACCCTCACATATTCAAGGAGAAAATGGAGATTATGTTACAGAAGCAGAATATACGCGGGTGTTGGTGCTTGCCATTCAACAACTTTATCAGCATGCGGTTTTGGGGTCTCACTATGGAGTACGACTGCAGTTTAGGTTTTGCCTCCATGCAAGAGTGGGAGGACAAGATGATTATAGTGGGGACTGATGGTAAGATTTTGGACATGTATGGGGCTGAGGTAATCAAAGTTCATGGAATTGACGGTTTATACCCCTTCACTAGAGATGCCGTTGTCAAGAATAAGAAGGGGGAAGAGAAGGACCTGAAATTAGGGTCGCTACTAGTAGGTGAACTTTTCCGAGGTGACGATCCGAGTGAAGTTATATCCGTGGACACGCTTTTAAGAAACAAGACGATTATTATTTACATGGGCATGCCACATGAATACCCCAAGTGTTTTGAAAGGATGGTATCCCAGTACAAACGGATGAAGAAGGATAAGGAAAAGGAGTTTGAAGTGGTCTGTATCGAGTTTCCTAAAGATGATGAAGGGATTGAGGTTCCTGAAGATGAAGGGTTTGTCCATCGTCATAAGGAGTTTTCTGCAATGCCATGGTACATTCACTGTCGTAGTGATGGAAACTACACAACCCTAGCAAAAAGGTTGAAGGAATTAGTTTGGTTCCCATCATTGGTTATGTTTGGAGAAGATGGCCATGTCTGTTCAGTAAAACAACTACACAAACTCTTTTGTGAGAATGGTGATGACGATACTCTTAGAAGACTTTGTATCAAAGACACTCCAGACGAGGACATCAATCAACTATTCTCATCCACATTCGATCAGTATCTTGAAATATAATGGATTCGTTTGCTCCATTATTTATTTTGTAAGATTAATCGGATCTGTTGTAAGATTAAGGAC